>OY725331.1:14918702-17318702 GCA_963242795.1 Inga leiocalycina
TGTCTGGCCCTATCAATACCCTCCATCCTTTTTAGAAGATTAAGCTTTTTCTTAGGAATACTACCGAGAACACTAGAGTTCCATTTGGTAGCTTCCTGTTCAAATCTTACTCTTCCCTGATCCCATCCCTTATTGGCCCACGATCTGCCAACTACTTCAGCAAAACTATCTTCTAAAGCCCATGCAGAGTGATACCTGAAACGGCGCTTGGCTTGAGATGAGGAATTGGCAGCATATGAAACAATTACAAGCTGATGATCATGCGATTTGACCCCACAAACACGTCACCAAACACTCACTAGAATTCTTAGAGAATGATTTTGTACCCGCCATGAGGAATAATATCCATGATAATAGCTTCAACATCTATTTTACGACTTTGTTAGGATATAGAATCGATACAATTGTTAACTTTTCTTAACATAAGATTAAGTGCTCGTTTGGAATAACTTATTTTTGGGCAATAAGTGCTTATAAATCGTGATTCACAGTATACGAGGTAAGTATGTGAGAGGAGTTTTATTTCGACTTGCGTAATAAGGACTTATTTTTTAAGAAATCGTGATCTCAAACATGCCTTAAATGTAATAGTTCAATTGGGTCCGCATGCCCTGCTCATTGCATCAATGAGGAGGGCATGATCATCCCCTAATTTTGGGGTGAGGAACCTTTTTTTTTTAAATTTTTTTGTATTTTTATTTATTTAAATTAAAAGGTATGTTACAACTTAAAATATTTTTGGTACATAGTATCTCAAATTAATTAATTTCTAGCATATCCAACATCGAGAAATATGTTTCCTATATCACCTAGTACCCTAAAATATTTTTTAGTAGCACTCAATATCTAAAATTATTAGTGCATCAAGCACCGTGGCGTATTTTTTCAGAAAAAAACACTCCATGGAGTTGGATGCACTAAAAATTAATTAATTTTAAAAAAAAATACTTTATGATACCGGATGCACTAAAAGTTAATAAGATATTGGGTATTATTAAAAAATATTTTAGGCCATTAAATACAACTTAACTCAAACAAATTAAAATAAAAAATTTTTAAAAAAAACCACTTAATTTGGGGATAAGCATGGAATGTGGATTTCAGTCCAATCACATATTAATTAGGAGGTTGTGAATTTGTTTGATCCAGCCATTGAAAGAATAGTCATTAGTTAGATCGATGTTGATGTTCCAATGCTTTTGTAAAGTCACTGAAGACAATAATTTTGCAATAACCGTGATTTCGACTTAGACAAGAGTCCTTCATAAATTCTCATAACCTCTGTAACAGTATCTTCACCATTTTGAAATACAAAGCCATTCGCGTTTAATCTCCGCTAGCCTTCTTGAGGAAGGATCAATCGATTTGGAGAATCACCGAAGGATAGGATATCTCTAAATATTAATGAACGGAGCAAGGATTGTAATTTAAAAAATTTGTGTAATGTGGCATTATAAACTTATGTTCTCTTGAGGGAGAATCTTAGTTAACTCCACTTATGCAACTTTATTTTAAACAAGAACAAAAAAATTCTGGAAATGCATTGTAGTATCAAAGGAAAGGCATTTTGGTAATTTATCATCAAAGCATAATTTCATTTTAGTCTTTTGGTACTGCAGCATAATTTCATAATCATTTAGTCATTATTTGAAATAAAGTCGTAGAAGTGGAACTAAATGAAATTCTCTCCAATCTTTTTTTAGAGGTAACTATAATTGAGGCGCGGTCAGACTCCCCTTTCAACAAGGATTTATATACGAGTTTGCTACATTGCAAGGGAATAGCCGAATAGCTTTTATTGCCCCTCCCACAAGACTTAATCCATTGGCGGCAAAGTTCCATATTTGTTTAGATTTTATTACTTCCTCTTGTGAGTTATGAGTTATGACAATGTTACAGTCTAGGAACGTGCAGCATTACAATGGATCATTGTTTAAGATTTCATTCACCGCCGAGACTAAGAAACACATGAAAGTTTACAAGAGCAGCCCAATCAAACGCCACTTTTAAACAATCATTTCCTTATTTTGATTTCCACAGCTTCTTCCTCTCTCTTGTAAGTTGCACACAAATCCAAATCCAAACTGAGTCAGATCCCATCACCTTTCAAAACTCAGACCAGCGTCAGCACAATGCCGATCCACGTGCTTGCCACGTGCATTACCTTCTCCTTCTTTTTCTTTTTCTTCTATCATCACTCTTTATATTCTGACAGAGCATGGCCTGGGGGCATAAGCTGAGAAGAACTTAGAGTCTTGTCCTTCCTCTGCTTAAACTTGGCAAATCTCTCGGCGGGTTCTCCTAAAAATCCTGACTTTCTAGTTGCTTTCTCGTTCTATAGCCTTTTTCTTTCTCTTTTAGTGGTTTCAAGGGGTAATTGGTTGAAGGGAGGATTTATTGACCCAGGTTTCTCTTTTGATGGGATGGATATATGCTCTGTTTTTGACGTGGAATTTAACAACGCAGGTGGTGGTTTCGGTGGAGGTGGCGGTGGTGATGGAGGCGGAGGGTTGGTGAAGCTGAGAGATGAAGTGGAAATGTGTGGATACAGAGACGTGGAGGTGATGTGGAACATGTTGAGCATAAAGCAGAGGGAGAAGACTATGGAAGGAAGAGGAAGGATGAGAGTGAAGGTGAAGGTGCTGGAGATGAAGGATGGGAATTCAAAGCTTAGAAACAAGCAGATACATGTTTGGAGGGCTTTCTTTTGGATTAATCATAGCCCATAACTTGAACAAGAACAACAAGGAGAAGAAGATCATATCAGAAGCAGAGTGCAGAGTTAGTGAGCGAAATAAAAAACGAGTGAGAGAGGAACGTGACTGATTCGTACATGGATATGCACCATAATCAACATAAATTCTCCAAGTTTATGAAATTTTGAATGAAATAAGTAAAGGTTTTAGATCTTTTTCTTTGCAAATATTCTTGTCCTTGCATAGCAAAGCTCTGTTTTGAATCTCTGATAACTGAACTTAAACGCCATTCATTATCTTTGCTGGGATAGCGGAATTGGTAATGTGGAAGTCATCTTACATTGCATTGCCGTGATCGATCTTATTTACAAGAGGGATGAATATAGAGCATGCTTTTCATTGAGGAGATTACTGAAGATCGATCTCTGTTTAGAAATTTTGGAAAGAGTACTCAGTCTGGCTTGATGAGCACATAGAATGAATGTCCAAAACCATCTTTTACCATCTTTCCTCTGGATTGTCTCATGGAAACTTTTGAGTAGTACGGAGGAGGTAGGTGCAAATCTCCATGAAGTTTTTCGCCATAACAATATTAAGTTTTCCTAGTTGTAAAAAACACATCAAATTTTTAACATAGAGCAAAAATGTTATGACCACCATTAAGTTAACTAAAATCAGCCATTTAGCAAATGTGTTAGTTAAGATAATAGTACAAAAGTACAAATAAAGTTTCTAAAATGATGCAAAAATATGACGGTTATTAAATGAACCAACGTACCGTTTATTAAACATTCTTCACTTGCATTACACAACATTTCGCACCCAATGACCTTGTCCACCACCGTGGGGTCTTCTGCATGATGCCACGGCTTCACAGCCATATTCTTTTCTTTAGTCTCTTTGCCGTCAATGAATATTAATAAGGATTCGGACGCATTGATTTTTGTGATGACAGATGAGTCATCCTCAACCTCCTCTTTGTCATCTTCCTCTTCACCTCCTTTTGACACATGACTAATTTATAACAATGGTATCTCTGATTCATAGATCATTAGCTCTGAGGCAAAACCATTGACAATTAAAAAAAACAAAGAAAATGAGAGGGAATTAGGTAGCTAGGGGAGGGGAAACTTTGACACTAAGGAGGTGCAACTATTTTGTAGTGCAGAAGACTCTGCATTGGTGAATAGGGTCATTAGGTGTGAAAACTGAAAACGATGATACAAGTTACAACGCAGGTGGAGACTGTTTCCTAAACAGTTAAAAATTGCATTCGTACTTCTGCATAATTTTTGACTGACATGTTTACTAACAATTAACATTGATTAACTTAATAGTTGTGACATTTTTACATCTAAGAAAACTTTTTGGTGTTAGTTGTGCATGGAGAAATTCTTTAGGGATTGATTTGCACTTTAACTTCTACATATTAGCAAAAAATTTTACAATAAATCCAACTATAAAATGTCATAAATAACTCCCTTACGATTATATTTGTTCATTACTCATTGGTGAACAGCTTAAAGCTTATTAGAGTTATAGGCGTATAACACAGTTTGAGGGAATTATATACTTGTAAAAATGAAGTTTAAAACGTATATAATTAATTGTTGACAATATAGTTAATGGTTGAAGATTGTCCATGTAGACCTGTAAGCTTTGGAATCTTTTATTATTAAAATTTTAAGGGTTAAAAACATTACTCTTAAGTTCAAAAGAGTTGTATGTAATTTAATATTTTCTAATTTACTGTGAAGTCTTCTTTTCCAACTACTTTATTTTTGAGTGCCTTCATGACATAATTTCTAAATTTAAAAAGTGGGGAAAAAATTAAGATATTGTTGAATGGGCCAAAATACGAGAATCAAACACCACCTCTGCGATTCCAATCTCATTAACTATATATATCTTACTTTATTGGTGGAGATAATGCGTTGTTTTTACATAAGAGTTCTTAGTGGTTCTAACAGCTCCGCCCGGTCGATTTTACTTTATTGTAAAACATAATAAACTAAGTTCATGAAATTTGAGTTGCTGGACGTAAAACATCGATTATTTTCAAGTAGTTATGAAAGAAACCATTTGAGAAATTTTGGGACCTAAAATTAACTGCATTAATTCTAAAGAATCCAGTTAGATAAACTCATTCAAAGAACCTCAGATTACAGTAATAGAATTTGGCTTCGATAATGGCGGCTATGTGGTCTCATCTTATTCCCAGCCTCATAAACAAATTGCAGAAAGAGAAGTAGTTGACATTGTCAGAATAATTTATTAATATTAATTGGAGATCATCTGGCGCTGCATTTTATCATATATATATATATATATATATAGTGCTATACTATAAAATGGCATTACAAGTTCACAACCTGTCACAGCAAAACCAAATGGTCAAATACATACTGACCTAAGCTTTTGATAGCCCCTTATGTAAACATAACATGACCTTAGCTTACACCAAAACAACATCCACAATTGGACATAATAACATTTAAGCAAATAAGCCTAAGTTTTATTTAGGGTTAATACTACTATTGGTCCTTACAGTTTAATCAAATTCTAGTTTTGGTTCTTATAGATTGAAATTGTGCCTATTCTTCCCTATAGTTTTTTGGGCGTTCCTATAGTTTTTATAAGGATTTGGATTTAAGTTTAATTGTGTAAAATATAGAGGCTAAAACCAAAACTCATTAAAAGTATAAAAAAACAAGTTTTGGTTTTGGTTCCTATATTTAATGGTGTTAGCAAAGTTAATGCTGTTATACTCAAATCCAAGTCCTTATAAAAATTTAGGGATTGACGTTTTGGGGGTAAGAAACTATAGGGAAGAAAAATGATGATTCGAAACTATAAGGACCAAATCAAAATTCGGTCAAACTGTAATCATCAACAATGATGATATTAACCTTTTTATTTATATTTGGACACATTAATGGAGAGAATTGAGGTGGTTGGTAGGTGTGTAACACCCCAAATTTTATTCACCAAGAATATATTATAATTATTTCATATGTTCAATAAAATGTTGAATATTTAAGGCCAAAGGAATTAAATATTAAAAATTTAAAAGGTGAATAGTGTTTTTAGTGAAATCGCCTGTTATGCAGTGAGTTTGTCATGTGGTTTTGGAAAATCAAATGATGAGCAAAAAGTATGAAATTTTACAAGATGAAAGTAGAAATCCAAATCTTTAATTTGATAGGTCATATGGATCATTTTAAGCTATATACAAAAAATATGAATTTTTGAAATTAGCCCAGAAAAATTGGAAAGTTCCTAGAATAGCATCTAAAGATGGAATTTCTGGGAATTCTGTGCTTTAAAATGGCTAAATTATATATTTTTCCTTGAAACTAGACTCAATAAGGGTTCCATAACCTTTAGAATCACTCCAATTCAATTTTTCTAGAATTAGTTATGATTTTTCAAATCTAGGGCAGAAAATCTGCCAGAATTTCTGAAATCCGAAAATAAAGCAAATAAATAAAATAACATAAGATATATTATAAAATATATCATCTTCTTCCTCCAAGATCATTTCAGCATGAAACAGCCCTGAAATAGAGAGAGAAAGTGAAGAGATCTTGTACGGTAAGTTGATTTCTTCGGTAAGTCCTTACATAACACATATAACTCCGCTCCTAAGCTATTCTTCTATGTGGATTAAGGCTTTGAAGCTTAAATTTCAGTCTTGGGAGCTTATGGCTTTCAGGCATTTTGAGAAAAAGCCAGAAGAAGTTTGAAGTAACTTTCAAACCTTCATATATTAACTATTCTGACTGCTGTGGACAATTTAAACAGTGAAATTTTGCCGAATTGCCATTGATTTTAATTTTTGGAAATGGGTTGGCCTAGGTGTTATGATGCCCAAATTGATACTAAATGGTAATTGTAACCTAATGTAATAGTTAATAAAGTGGTTAGGAGTAGAAAGAAACACGTCTGTGGAACCGAAACTGAAAAACCCCTATTTTTCCCGGAGTATCTGTGAATTTCGGCCAGGGTTGGTAGAGGGCCTTAGAGTTGGATTTTCAATGATTTGACTGTTCCATTGAGTCCAGGAGCGAAAATTAGATATGGTTACAGTTGGTCACTTTTTCGGAAAAGGCAAAATAACATAATTACGAAAACACCCCTGAAACCCTTAAAGTGGGGCTGTCAAGGGTATTTTTGTAATTTGACAATGAATTTGGTAATTCCGTGTCCGGAAATAGATTCCATGGATAAAAATATGTTAGAATAGCCTATGTCAAAATTTCAGAAAAAGTACAGCCGGGCCAGGTATGATAGGGACGGGCCGGGGTCCTAGGGGCATTTTTGTAAATTTTCACTATAGGCTAATATAACCACAAGAAACACTATGGCAATGCCTAAAATGATATATGGATAGATTATAACCTATTTCTTGTATATTTAACATTTTAGAACTGAGTCGGGAGCCAAATGTTGACACGTTTTATGAGGCACGCGATACAGGGGTGAAAGAGACTTGAGGTAGGAACATTATCTTTCATACATCATGTCATAGTTCATATGATTGTGTGGTCGCCATTGTTTGTAAATGTGCTATATTAATCAACAAGGTTTGCCAAGAAAGGGCAATTAGTACCGGGGTGCACTTACACTAGGAGTTAGGTAAAAAACCAACCGTTGTACGATTAGTGGGGCTGGGCCTTACTCATGTATACATGACGATGATGCGTGACAATGATATGTTATATTGTTCATTAATTGGTGCATACATGACGCATATCATATTTACTTTTTACATTTTATATGAATATAATGATAGAATGTTTCTACTGGGATTCCTTAGAATCTCACCCATTTTTCTAAACCAAACATATCAACGGGTGCCAGTGGATCAAAAGGCGAAAACATAGATAACGGGAATTGAAGGCACATGTCTCGAGGCAAAGATAAAGTTCATGGTTTTATATAGTCTATGTTTAAAATACTTTTGGATATCCTGTAAGTATAGTCACTTTCTATATTTTGACTTTGGACTATAAACAATTACTGATATCAGTATACATATATATATGTACTTTTCTGTATGCTTGTGGGACTTGGTCCTATTATTCTGTGTATATCGAAATGGAAATGGGTGTTGATAAGGTGGTGGACGTGGATCAACTTTTTGTCTTTAATTGTTGTATTTCGAATTTATAAAGTATTGTTTGATGTAATTAAATTAATTATTTTTATAACTAAAAACTAAAATTGGTTAGTTACTCTTATATATATATATATTCGTTGGTGGAAAATTTTGATTGGGATCCTTTTCCCTTCTTTGCTAACCTTTTTAGTTATATTCTTATTGAATTAAAAATAGAGTAGGTCATCATTTCTTTATTTACCATTTGTTACCCACATATTGTTCGAGTGAGGTAAAGAGAAGCTACATGAAGGGGAAATAACCATCCTCGTGGTCAAAGTGTGCATGGAATTACACACCAATATACTAGAAATAAATAGCAACTATTAACCAGTAACCCCAGAAGACTCTTTCTTCATCAAAGACCTACTACCACCGATGTTGCTACTGCCGCCACAACTCAGAACTTTTTTTGATTTTCTTGTTACAAATTTATATAACACGCCTCTTCACCCAAATCAATAAACCGAGATAAAGAGACGACTAGACGAGAGAGCTCACGGATAGTGTGGCTTTTTTAAAACTGATATAACCTTAAATAATACATATTATGATAAAATATTTTAAAATGTCTTTAAAAGGGAAGAGTAAAAGTGTAAAACAGGCTACAAGTGAGACTGAAGCTATAATACCCCGAATTTTGGGATTATAGGCTTGGGAATAAGCCTAAATTAAGTGGACTGCTAAGCCCCAATTTAGCAGGAGCCCAAATTTATCCCCTAATGATTTTTATATCTTTGGGGTATTAAGAAAGTAAAATGGTGAATTTTGGAGAATATAATTATGTTTTTGGTGAAATTGCCTATGAGGTAGTAAGCTTGTCATGTGATTTTTAATGATCAAATGATGAGAAAAAATTATGAGATTTTACAGTATGAAAGTAGACATCCTAAGCTTTAATTTGATAGGTCATATGAATCAATTAGAGCTATATACAAAAAGATATGAATTTTTGAAGTCAGCACAGGAAAACTGTGAAATTTCTGGAATAGTATGCAAAGATTGAAATTTTAGGAATTTTGTGATTCCATTCGGCAAAATTATATATATTTTTTTGAAACTAGACTCAATTAGGGTTCTATAGGCTTTGGAATCACTTCATTTTGATTTTTCTAGAATTAGTTATGATTTTTCAAAGTTTGGGCAGAAATCTGCCAAAACTTTGTAAAAATCCGAATTTTGGAAAATTAAACAATTGATTAAAATTTTATAATATAAATGATAAAAAAAGCAAATCGTCATCTTCCTCCCACCATTTCATACGTGAGCAGCTGAACATAGAGAGAGTTTAGAGAGAGAAGGAGAGGAGAAAACTCACGAGATAGGTCGATTTCTTCGGTGAATTCGTACCTAACGTGTATAATCCTTCTCCTAAGCTTATCTTCTATGTTGTTTGAGGTGTTTGAAGCAAGATTTTTGGAGTTGGGAAGGTTAGGGTTTCAGCCAAGAAAAGGAAAAGCCAGAGGGAGCTTGAGGTAAATTCCAAACTCTTGTATATTTACTATTCTGGCTGCTGTAGACAATTTAATCGGTGAAATTTCGCCGGATTGTCTTTGGTTCTAAAAATGGAAAATGGGTTTGTGGGGCTGTTATGCTACTCAAATTGATGCTAAATGGTAGTTGTAACCTAATGGAATAGTCAATAAAGTGGTTAGGAGTAGAAAGAAACGTGTTTACGGAGTTGAAACCGAAAAACCCCAATTTTCCCCTTAAAACCTATATATTTCGGCCAGCATTGTAAATGGGTCTTAGAGTTGGATTTTCAATGATTTGATGATTCCATTGGATTCAGTGGGCGAAAATAGGTAGGGTTACAGTTGGGCACTTTTTCGGAAAAGGCCGAGAAAGCATAATTACGAAAACGCCCGAAAACCCTAAAAGTAGGGCTGCCAAGGGCAATTTCATAATTTGACATTGAATTTGATAATTCCGAGTCCGGAAATGGATTCCTTGGGTGAAAATATGTAAGAATAGCCCATGTCAAAATTTCGAGAAAAGCACAGCCGGACCGGGTACAGCGGGGCCGGGTCGGGTCCCCGGGGTATTTTAGTAATTTTTCAATATAGACTCATATAACCCCCAGAAACACTATGGAAATGTCTAAATAGTACATTTGACATTGTAGGATCGAACATGGAGCCCCGAGCTGTTTGCAAGTAAATCGAGGCACGCGTTTCGAGGGGGAAAGGGTTAAGGTAGGGGACTTACCTTACTTGCATGTATTTGATATCTTTGCTTGTGTAATGATGTATGTGATTGCTTTACTTGATTGTGTAGAACATATTTGAATAAATGAAGCTCTGTTTCTGTTTTCGCTGTGGCTATAGTCTTGTTGTATGAAACATTAAGCATGCAGAAATGTCATTATGAAGCATACATCTAGATAAAGCTAACATGTCATACACATAGCATCAATCATGCATGCATTATGGTATCTGTTTCCTATTGAGATTCTCTCGAATCTCACCCTCCCTTACCAACAATTTAGACAGGAGACGACAGAAGATATGCAAACAACAATGCAGAGTACCGTACGAGGGGATTACAGTAGTGGAACGAAGACAGGAAGAAGTCTCCGTTTCACTGGGATGAGTTTAGACACCATAGTAGCCTTGTGCGGCTACCTTAATCGTAAGTATCATGTACAAACCCCTATAGGGAATTTATGTAATCATGCACATATTATCAGTATAGTTATGCTATTCATGTGTTGCCTACCGAATTGCATATCGTTTTCCGTGAATACTCTGTAAAAGGTTGAAATTGAGATAAAAGCGTGACAGAAGCCAAAATCCAGGAAAGCCAAGAAAGAAAACGACAGAGGACACGCACAAGTCAAACTAAAAAAACCAGGAAAGAAAGAAAGAAACAAGAAACAAGAAACGAAACAGAAAGTGGAAAACACTTCAATAAGCCTTCACTTTCAGTAACACCACCGTGGTTCAACATTCATTTGGCCGACCTTATCAATCTCTTATCTCGGATAATCACCTGCAAAATAAATTCAATAACAAGGTAAACTATAACAACTAAAAACACAACAATCAACAACTACTTTTTTCAGTATTTAGTCTTTAATTGGATTTAAAATATGGTTTGTTTTGAAAAACATCAAGATAACAATATATATGTGTAAATCAAAGCAAGCAAAAAGCTTTGTTGTGAATTTACTAGATATACTTCGAAACCCAAACGTAAAATGAAATAATAGTTAACGTACTCTCCTACGATTAAAAGGCCTACGTTAAAGTTCTAATTAAATTTAAACATGAGCATTATATTTTCAGTGAAAATAAATGACGGAATAAACACATGAGAGATGTATCATGACTATATATATTGTGCTCACCATTAAGCAAAAAACCTTTTGCTAGAGATTAGCTCCTTAATGGCATCAGCTGCACTCATTCTTTCTTGTGGTGATTCCATAGAGCAAGCAAGTCCAATCCTAAACAAATAACATAAGCATTTCTCCACATTAGGATGGATACTTACCATGTTCTCCTTTAAGTCTCTTGATGCTGCGACATGTTCTGATTCTATATGAAGAATAGTTGGACTCACAGCTTGCAAAAGATTGTTTGGAAAAGCACTTTCCACATATTTATGAAGGTTGTGGCCATCCATAAACATGTCTTCTGTAGGTCTTCTTTTAGTTAATGTCTCTAAAATAAGAATGCCAAAGCTATACATGTCACCTTGTATTGACACCTCAGAACTCATCCCATATTCTGAAATGTAGTAAGCCTGTTAGTTCTCATATATAATTTAAAAAACATTAAAATAAAAATAGAAATTGTAAGAGTTTGAAAGCAATGAATTGTACAGTATTGCATTTTGTAGCAAAATAATAATAATATTAATGATACCTGGAGGAACATAGCCGACTGTGCCCTTTATTCCAATTATGCTGTTTTGTTCACTAGAGACAACTTCACCAGTTGAGAGTACTCTTGCCAATCCAAAATCGCTCAAATGAGCAACCATGTTGCCGTCAAGAAGGACATTGCTTGGTTTTAAATCACAATGAACAAGGGCTTGCTCACATTCATGGTGAAGATAACGTAACGCAGATGCAACATCGATAAGAATATTTATTACTTGATCAAGGACCAAAACTCTAGGATGATGATCTGGATTCTCTGATCTAGGATATAACCAATTTTCCAAGCTTCCATTTACCATGTACTCATAAACTAAAGCTTTGAATTCACAACCCTTGTAATCTATGCTAGAACAACACGATATAATTTTTACCAAATTTCGATGCCTTGTATTTCTAAGAGCATTACATTCAACAACAAAACTCTTGTTTGCTCCCCTCATTTGAAGGTTGATGACCTTTATCGCAACAACTTCATTGGACTCAAAACTTCCCTTATATACAGAGCTAAAACTGCCAGATCCTACCAAGTTGTTTGCAAAGAATCCATCTGTAGCATTGTGCAAACTTTGATATGATACTCTGGAAATCATATCAATTGTTGGTGAACTTAAGGAAGATTTATTGCTCCTCTTCCTCCAATGATAAATAGCAACAATGGATGCCAAAAGAAGAAAAGCAATCACACAACATATTGATATGATGAACTTGAAGTTTTGATGATTCCTTTGTCTAGTAAATTTGATAGGGCATGGTGGCAGCTCCAACTTTGATATGCCTCCACAAAGCTTGTTATTTCCCATAAGTGATATTCCACTTGCATTGCCAAAGACACCTTTACATGGTACCTCCCCATCAAGCATGTTGAAGGAAACATTGAGATACTCCAAGAAAGCAATATCTTGTAGACCTTTCGGAATTGATCCAGACAAGTTATTCTGTGACAGGTCTAGATATCTTAGACCTTTCAATGAAGCCAAATATAAGGGAATGGTTTCTTGAAAGAAGTTCCCTTGTAAAAACAGATACTCTAGGTTTTGGCACTCTCCAATGGTTTGAGGAATCCTTCCAGACAAATGATTATGAGAGACATCCAAACAACCAATATTTCTTAAGGTTCCAACGTCTTTAGGGATATCACCTCCAAGTGAGTTATGTGACAAGTTCAATAATATTGATAGAGACAAAAGAGTAATCAGCTGGACTGGTATGACTCCAATAAAATTGTTTTGGGATAGATCAAGATACTGTAAACTTATACAATTCCCTATACTTGGAGGAACATTTCCTTCTAACATGTTATCTGACAAGTCTAGGTGAAACAAATGAGTGAGATTCCCTATGAAATGAACTACATCTCCAGACAATTTGTTTCCAGCCAATAATAACTCTTGGATATTTTGAAAGTTCCCAAAAGTAATTGGGATGATGCCAGTGAGATAGTTCCTCTCCATATCTAGTAATATGAGGTTAGTGAGGTTTCCTAATGCCACAGGAATTCTGCCATGTATTTGATTTTCTCCAAGTCTGAGTTGTGTGAGCTGGGTGGGCAAATTGCCTATGGTATTTGGTAAATAGCCCCCGAAATTATTTTGGTACAAGTTGAGCACGGTCAACATACTGCAGTTGCTCAAAGAATTTAGAAACTCCCAGTCTTTTGAAGAATTACTTCCTAAATTACTATTAAAACTGACCTCTAGAGCTGACAGGTCATGCAACTTTCCAAGATATGGAATTTCCCCTACAAAGTTATTTCCTCCTATAGAGATAATTACAAGCCTAGTTGCATTTGCAATGGATGTTGGGATATGACCTGAGATTTGATTTCCTCCAAGTTCCAATTTTTGGAGATTAGGGAGGTTGATGAACATATTTGTTGGGAGAGAGCCATTGAATTGATTTGATACAAGATCCATTAAAGTGAGAGATGACAAATTGTAAATACCAGAAGGAATTGCCCCTGAAAGGTTGTTGAAACCTACATTAAATCGTTCCAATTTTTCAAGACGATCTATATCTTGAGGTATATTCCCTTCCAAATTATTAGTAGCCAAAGTAAGATTCCTTACAGAAGTAAGATTCCACAAGGAAGTTGGGATTCGGCCATTGAAATTGTTTTCATATAGATTCAAAACTTCAAGCTTATGAAGAGAGCCAATCTCCATTGGTATTTTGCCAATGAGATGATTCCCTCCAATTGCTAAGAGCTTGAGGTTAGTGCAACTCGTGACGTTGATCGGAAATTCTCCGGTCAATGTATTATTTTGCATATAAAACTCTTGTAGTCGGAACAAGAGACCCAATTCTTGTGGAATTTCTCCGTGGAAACTATTGTCGTCAAGAACAATGACTCTTAGGAAGGAGAGATTACCGATGAAAGGAGATATAGTACCTGATAATTGATATCCCCCTAATACCATTTTTGTAACTCTGTGATGCTTGTGACCGCAAGAGATTCCATGCCAATTGCAGAAGTGTGTGGATGAATTCCAAGAGTCTAAGATGTGATATGGATCACTGGATATTGATTCCTTGAATTTGATTAGAGACAAATGATCGGTTTCGTTGCTGAGTGATGAAACAGAGTTGCAAGATTGAAACATGAGAGTAAAGAAAACAAGTAAGTGAATGGACATTATTGAGAAATAGGAGGCTAGTTCAAGAAGCACACTTGTGTTCTGGTTTTAATCGGACTTAAATAGAGGTTGATATGTGGTTCCTATAAATATGCTCCATATATGTTATCTCAATGATATGACAAAATTTATTTATTTATTTTGAATTTGTGAATTTTGAACCTAAATTTCATCTTCATTTAATATCATAATACTCTCCAAAACAGTTGAAATAAAAAATACAAATCATACAATATACCTCATGTCTTTTCTTTTTTTTTTTTCCCGTTTACTTCGTAGGCATGATCGTAAATTGAGTTCTATTCATCTCTCTCCCCATTGAATGAATATATCATTAGATCAAGTCTTCTTGAAATGGTCAAAGCGTGAAAACAAACATCTTTGAAGAAAAAACAAGAAACAAAACTACATAAATGAATCGTCACAAAATTGTTGTCAGTTAGCAAATGATTTATTTGTTAAGAGGTAATCACAAAGATTGGTGTTGAGTTTGTCCCCGTCTTGGAATTTTTTTATTATTTTGACTTCGTGTAAATAATTTTGCAGGCTAATTTTTGTACCCTTTTGAATTGGTATTATCGTTTGAATGATTCTAGAAAAGGACAACATGCGTAATACTAAATCATTCAAACAAAATATTATTTTAACAAAACTTGATCATCATTTAGATGGTTTTTAAACGATACAAAGCTAAAAGCTTTTTGGAATACTTTTTTTTATATTTTATGAAAAAATCATTCAAATCTACTGAATGGCTAAAACTACTTTAAAATTACGTCAAATTCTAGATATAGGGGTATATAAGGGGTTTATTCTGATTCTAAATATAAAAACTCAATTGCAATTGAAAAAAATAAGGTCTCAATTAATTTTATCTCCAAAATATATAATTGTTTTTCTAAAATATCCTATTTAGGTGTTCATAAAAAAAAAGAGCTAGTAAAAATTATATGATCTTAGTAATTTACTACATTTTTTTAGTTAGTTATGAGTCTTTTTTATAATCCTAAATATAATACTTCAAATAATTTTGTATTCTGAATTTATAATCATTTTAAAACTATCTATATTGATTACATATTTAAAAACAAATTAGCAAAATATAGCTTCAGTATCAATAATTAAATTAAAGGGAATATTTTACAAAAGGAAGCAAACCAAAACTTTAAACGTAATTTGTGTTTGTTTGTGAAACATTAAAAAAATGATTTTTAAAGTATTTTTATGCGAATGAAAATAAAATTTATATTGTGTTTATTTGAGATGATTTATTTTTGATTTATAAATATTTATAATTTAGGATTTATGATATACAAAGTAAGTATGTAAAATAAGTTTTATCTAAATTTACATGATAAATACTTATTTTTTAAAAGAAAGCTATTCTAAATATAACTATTATATACTTACTTCTTCCATCTCCTTGAAATCTTCTAGAAAGTTAAAACAAGTTGTCCCTGCTTATCAAATAATTTTAAATTCTGATGTGAGAGCTTGAAGTACAATAGAGTGGTAGAAAAAGACAAACTGGGTCGGCAAAAAAAACAGTACATACTTGACCTTCAGATTCCAAGAAATAGAACCGGAGGCAAGCTGTCGTCATCGGAGCTAAAATTCTAACTACAGTGTTGAAAAGAGTTTACATTTTGGAGCATTGGGTCCCACCTCAAATAAGGCCGGTGATGTGAAGCACAAAATGACATTCTACCTGCACATTTAAAAAAAATAAATAAATGGAAGAACTGGGTTTAAGAGATTTACAAATTTTAAAATTTAAAGAGCTCATATTATAAAAATTCAACAAAATTTTATGTTAATTATGGAGAACTTAACAGAATACTCATTTTCGCTTGGAGTTAGAACTGGGTATGAAGAAACATGGTGATGCTAGAGAATGATAAGGTAAATAAGTTGTAGAAAAGTTTTACAAGAAAAAATATAATGATGGTCTAGTTTTTAGAGAATAATTTTTATGATTTATGAAATAAATATGTAAGAAGAGTTTTACCTCAATTTATAAAAAAAATTTTTCTAAAATCATGGTTTCAGAGATTGTCGAACACATATAACCCCATATACCCAATATACAATGAGAGCCACAAGTGAGAATGAAGCCAAAATCCGGGAAAGCCACGAAAGAAAACGACAGAGGACACGCACAAGTCAAACTAACAAAACAGGAAAGAAAGAAAGAAACAAGAAACAAGACACGAAACATAAAGTGGAAAACACTTCAATAAGCCTTCACTTTCAGTAACACCGCCGTGGTTCAACATTCATTTGGCCGACCTTATCAATCTCTTATCTCGGATAATCACCTGCAAAATAAATTCAATAATAAGGTAAACTATAACAACTAAAAACACAACAATCAGCAACTACTTTTTTTTAGTATTTAGCTTTTAATTGGATTTAAAATATGGTTTGTTTTGAAAAACATCAAGATAACAATATATATTGTAAATCAAAGCAAACAAAAAGCTTTGTTGTGAATTTATTAGAAATACCTCGAAACCCAAAAGTAAAATGAAATAATATTTAACGTACTCCTACTATTAAAAGGCCTACGTTAGAGTTCTAATTAAATTTAAACATGAGCATTATATTTGCAGTGAAAATAAATGACGGAATAAACACACGAGAGATGTATCATGACTATATATTTTGTACTCACCATTAAGGAAAAAACCTTTTGATAGAGATTAGCTCCTTTATAGCATCAGCTGCACCCATTCTTTCTTGTGGTGATTCCATAGAGCAAGCAAGTCCAATCCTAAACAAACAACATAAGCATTTCTCCACATTAGGATGGATACTTACCATGTTTTCCTGTAAGTCTCTTGATGCCGCGACATGTTCTGAATCTATAGGAAGAATAGTTGGGCTCACAACTTGCAAAAGATTGTTTGGAAAAGCACTTTCCACATATTTATGAAGGTTGTGGCCATCCATAAACATGTCTTCTGTAGGTCTTCTTTTAGTTAATGTCTCTAAAATAAGAATGTCAAAGCTATACATGTTACCCTGTATTGACACCTCAGAACTCATCCCATATTCTGAAATGTTGTAGCCTGTTAGTTCTCATATATAATTTAAAAAACATAAAAATAAAAATAAAAATTGTAAGAGTTTGAAAGCAATGGATTACAGTATTGCCTTTTGTAGAATAACAACAACAACAACAATATTAATGATACCTGTAGGAACATAGCCGACGGTGCCTTTTATTCCAATCATGCTACTACAACAATATTAATGATACCTGGAGGAACATAGGCGACGGTGCCCTTTATTCCAATCATGCTACTTTGTTCACTAGAGGCAACTTCACCAATTGAGAGTAGTCTTGCCAATCCAAAATCGCTCAAATAAGCAACCATGTTGCCATCAAGAAGGACATTGGTTGGTTTTAAATCACGAAGAACAAGTGCTTGCTCGCATTCATGGTGAAGATAACGTAACGCAGATGCAACATCGATAAGAATCTTTATTACTTGATCAAGGACCAAAACTCTAGGATGATTATCTGGATTCTCTGATCTAGGATATAACCAATTTTCCAAGCTTCCATTTACCATGTACTCATAAACTAAAGCTTTGAATTCACAACCCTTGTAATCTATGCTAGAACAACACGATATAATTTTTACCAAATTTCGATGCCTTGTATTTGTAAGAGCATTACATCCAGCAACAAAACTCTTGTTTGCTCCCCTCATTTGAAGGTTGATGACCTTTATGGCAACAACTTCATTAGACTTTAAACTTCCCTTATATACAGAGCCAAAACTCCTAGATCCTACCAAGTTGTTTGCAAAGAATCCATCTATAGCATTGTGCAAACTTTGATATGATACTCTGGAAATCATATCAATTGTTGGTGAACTTAAAGAAGATTTATTGTTGGTCTTCCTCCAATGATAAATAGCAACAATGGATGCCAAAAGAAGAAAAGCAATCACGCAACATATTGTTATGATGAACTTGAAGTTTTGATGTTTCCTTTGTCTAGTAAATTTGATTGGGCATGGTGGCAGCTCCAACTTTGATATGCCTCCACAAAGCTTATTATTTCCCATAAGTGATAGTCCACTTGCATTGCCAAAAACACCTTTACTTGGTACCTCCCCATCAAGCATGTTGAAGGAAACATTGAGGTACTCCAATAAAGCAATTTCTTGCAGACGTTTTGGAATTAATCCACACAAGTTATTCTGTGATAGGTCTAGATATCTTAGACCTTTCAATGAAGCCAAAGATAAAGGAATGGTTTCTTGAAAGAAGTTCCCTTGCAAAAACAGATACTCTAAGTTTTGGCATTCTCCAATGGTTTGAGGAATCCTTCCAGACAAATGATTATGAGAGACATCCAAACAACCAATATTTTTTTAAGGTTCCAACCTCTTTAGGGATATCACCTCCAAGTGAGTTATGTGACAAGTTCAATAATATTGATAGAAACAAAAGAGTAATCAGCTGGACTGGTATGACTCCAATAAAATTGTTTTGGGACAGATCAAGATACTGTAAACTTATACAATTCCCTATACTTGGAGGAACATTTCCTTCTAACATGTTATCTGACAAGTCTAGGTGAAACAAATGAGTGAGATTCCCTATGAAATGAACTACATCTCCAGACAATTTGTTTCCAGTCAAAAATAACTCTTGGATATTTTGAAAGTTCCCAAAAGTAATTGGGATGATGCCAGTGAGATAGTTCCTCCCCATATCTAGTAATATGAGGTTAGTGAGGTTTCCTAATGCCACAGGAATTCTGCCATGTTTTTGATTTTCTCCAAGTCTAAGTTGTGTGAGCTGGGTGGGCAAATTGCCTATGGTATTTGGTAAATGGCCCCCGAAATCATTTTGGTACAAGTTGAGCACTGTCAACATAGTGCAGTTGCTCAAAGAATTTAGAAACTCCCAGTCTTTTGAAGAATTACTTCCTAAATTACTACTAAAACTGACCTCTAGAGCTGACAGGTCATGCAACTTTCCAAGATCTGGAATTTCCCCTACAAAGTTATTTCCTCCTATAGAGATAATTACAAGCCTAGTTGCATTTGCAATGGATGTTGGGATATGACCGGAGATTTGATTTCCTCCAAGTTCCAAGATTTGGAGATTAGGGAGGTTGATGAACATATTTGTTGGGAGAGAGCCATTGAATTGATTTGATACAAGATCCATTAAAGTGAGAGATGACAAATTGTAAATAGCAGAAGGAATTGCCCCTGAAAGGTTGTTGACACCTACATTAAATCGTTCCAATTTTTCAAGACGATATATATCTTCAGGTATATTCCCTTCCAAATTATTAGTATCCAAATAAAGATTCCTAACAGAAGTAAGATTCCACAAGGAAGTTGGGATTTGGCCAGTGAAGTTGTTTATAAATAGAGACAAACCTTCAAGCTTATGAAGAGAGCCAATCTCCATTGGTATTTTGCCAATGAGATGATTCCGTCCAAGTGCTAAGAGCTTGAGGTTAGAGCAACTCGTGACGTTGATCGGAAATTCTCCTGTCAATGTATTATTTTGCATAAAAAAAGCTTGTAGTCGGAACAAGAGACCCAATTCTTTTGGAATTGCTCCGTGGAAACTATTGTTGTCAAGAACCATGGCTCTTAGGAAGGAGAGATTACCAATGAAAGGAGATATAGTACCTGATAATTGATATCCCGCTAATACCATTTTTGTAACTCTGTGAGGCTTGTGACCGTAAGAGATTCCATGCCAGTTGCAGAAGTGTGTGGATGAATTCCAAGAGTCTAAGATGTGATATGGATCACTGGATATTGATTCCTTGAATCTGATTAGAGACAAACGATCGGTTTCGTTGCTGAGTGATGAAACAGTGTTGCAAGATTGAAACATGAGAGTAAAGACAACAAGTAAGTGAATGGACATGATTGAGAAATAGGAGGCTAGTTCGAGAAGCACACTTGTGCTCTGTTTTTAATCGGACTTAAGGCTTTGTTTGGTTCAACGAAGGTTAAGTTAAGTGAGGTTTACTTAAGTTAGGTTAGAAGAGGTTATAATATTGTTTGGTTCAACGAAGGTTAGGTTAATCGAGGTTTATTTAAGTTAAGTTAGGTTATAGGAGGTTAAAATGTCCTTCTACATATTTTCTTTCTTCTTTTATAATGTATTTATTAATAATAATTATTTATATAAAATTATTATTTATAAAATAATTATTCGTGTAAGCATATAAATAATTATTTATAAAATTATTATTATTTGGAAAGTTCGTTGAATCAGGAGGTCAAGTTAGGGCAGTGTTGGAATTTTAAAAAATTGTCATGGGCAATTTAGTCACAATTGAAGACAAATATTCTCTCACCTAGGAAAAACCCCAATTTTGAAGGTTTCAGAATCTAGGTTAGGTTACCACTACAAGGCAAAAAACCATCCAACACCTAACCTAACCTCCTTCCAACCAAACACCACTTTTTTACCCCCAACCTCCAACCAAACAAAGCCTAAGTAGATGTTGATATGTGTTTCCTATAAATATGCTCCATATATGTTATCTCAATGATATGACAAAATTTATTACTATTTTTTTTTTTTGAATTTGTGAGCAAATCTCCTAAGTTAATTTTAATCGGTACTGTTGCTGCATTGACTCACAAGATTTCATGAAAAAAGTTAGTGGGTAGATCAAATGAAAAAAAAAAAAAAAAGAGTTAGTAAGAAGTTAAATTTTTAAGTTAATGTGCGTTTTTTTTATTAATTAAAAGTTAAAAATTGAATCGGAGTCAACAGTTCATGCAGATACATTTCTGTAACTTTGTAACATAATTTTTTTTCATTTGATATTCAAAAAAAAAAATTATGTTACAAAGTTACAGAAATGTATCTGCATGAACTGTTGACTCCGATTCAATTTTTAACTTTTAATTAATAAAAAAAAACGCACATTAATTTCACTACTTAATTTTGTAACATTAAAAAAACTTTGTAACATAATTTTCCACTACTTAATTTCACCTAACCTTCCACACATACAATAATGTTGTGTTTAGATGAGGGGTATTATTGTTGTTGTTGTTATCATCATCATTATACATTTTAAATACTCACTTTAATTAACCTAATTTCAAATCACAGTAAACAAGAAATAATTTTAAAGTATTAAAATTAGAAATTTTTCATAATGCCTAAAAAAATATTTTAAATATTAATATAAAAATTTTAAAATGCAAGATCTTAAGTCTAAATATAATACTTCAAATAATTTTGTATTCTGAATTTATAATTATTTTAAAACTATCTATATTGATGACATATTTAAAAAAAATTAGTAAAAGATAGTTTCAGTATCAATAATTAAATTAAAGGGAATATTTTACAAAAGCAAGCAAACCAAAACTTTAAACGTAATTTCTGTTTGTTTGTGAAACATTTAAAAAAGTGATTTTTAAAGTATTCTTATGCAAATGAAAATAAAATTTATATTATTTTTATTTGAAATGATTTATTTTTTATTTATAAATATTTATAATTTAAGATTTATGATATACGGGATAAATATATAAAATAATTTTTATCTAAATTTACGTGATAAATATTTATTTTTTAAAACTAAATTATTCCAAAAATAACTATTATATACTTACTTCTTCCATCTCCTTAAAATCTACTAGAAAGTTAAAACAGGCTGTCCCTGCTTATCAAATAATTTTAAATTCTGACGTGAAAGCTTGAAGTACAATAGAGTGGTAGAAAAGGACAAACTGGGTCGGCAAAAAAAACAGTACATACTTAACCTTCAGATTCCAAGAAATAGAACCGGAGCCAAGCTGGCGTCATCGGAGCTAAAATTCTAACTACAGTGTTGAAAAGAGTTTACATTTTGGAGCATTGGGTCCCACCTCAAATAAGGCCGATGATGTGAAGCACAAAATGACATTCTACCTGCACATTTAAAAATAAATAAATAAATGGAAGAACTGGGTTTAAAAGATTTACAAATTTTAAAATTTAAAGAGCTCATATTATAAAAATTCAACAAAATTTTATGTTAATTACGGAGAACTTAACAGAATACTCATTTTTGTTTGGAGTTAGAACTGGCTATGAAGAAACAGGGTGATGCTAGAGAATGGTGAGGTAAATAAGTTGTAGAAAAGTTTTACATGAAAAAATGAGCGCCTGTTTTACCTATGGCCTTGAGTTAAAATAGGGTGGAGCCCCTCGCTCTTTTGACATTAACTTAGGATTTCTCCATATATTTTTTTTTTTGAAAAAATAAAAGTTCACATGGAAAACACGTAGAGACTTGTTAGTTTAAGGAAATCTAGGTATGTGTTTGGAACCACAACTAAGAAAATGGTTTTTTTTTAAAAAATTTTTATTTTTTATAATCTTAATTTTAATAAAAGTCATATTGTATAATGTGATTTATGTTTGGATTGGCGATTGTATAAATGACTTTTGTAAAAATAAAACTTGTTTGAATTGACTTAAATATAAATGACTTTTATGATAATAGTAAGAGATAAATTAAATTTAAAATAATAAAAAAATTATGAAAGTTAAAGTTGGGAAATTTGGGAATTAAAATTAACACAATTTAATAAAATAATAATCCAAAACTAATGAAATCACATATCTCGTATTATAAGTTAGTCTCTAATTAAGTCATGAATATGATTCATTTGAAAGAAAGATCGCCAACAATAATTTAGGAAATAATATTAACACAATTTCTTCTTCTTCTTCTTCTTCTTCTTCTTAAATCTTCTTCACCGACAAGATAGAAACTCCCTCTACCTTCCAGCTCCTCGTCTGCGAACGTGATGGAGAAGTTCCCGACGGATCAAAGAACAACGTCGATGAAGCTCCCCCACCTGAACCTCTGCGCGACGTACAAGACCGTTGCAGAGCACCGGTCAACAAAAGCACAGTCACTCTCTCAAAGTTCTCTCTCCCACTCCACTATGAACGCTGTGGAGAACCTCTCCGACGGTGCACAAAGTGGTGTCGATGAGCTCCCCCACCTAGATCTCTCTTTCTCGACGTTTCCCAATAGAGGAGAAGCTGCAGTGTTTTTTTTTGGGTACAAGAGAAGCTGCAGTGTTAATCGCACGAATGGGACAAAAGCCCCCCCTGCAAGCTTATTGCTAATCGCACAAATGAGACAAAAGTCTGAAATACATTTGCCTCCAACCAAACACTCAAAAAACGTCATCCCCCTCAATCGTATGAATTGTCTTTAAATCGTGCGATTTGACCTCACAAACTTGTCATCAAACACCCACTAGAATTCTTAGAGAATGATTTTATCCCCGCCATGAGGAATAATATTCATGATAATAGCTTCAACATCTATTTTACGACTTTATTACGATAGAGAATCGATACAATTGTTAACTTTTCTTAACATAAGATTAAATGCAATAGTTCAATCGGATCCGCATGCCCTACTCATTGCATCAATGAGTAGGGCATGATTATCCCCTGATTTTGGGGTGAGGAATCCTTTATTTTTTTAAATTTTTTTTGTATTCTTATTTATTTAAATTAAATGGTATGTTACAACCTAAACTCTAGGATGATGATCTGGATTCTCTGATCTAGGATATAACCAATTTTCCAAGCTTCCATTTACCATGTAAACATAAATTAAAGCTTTGAATTCACGACCCCTGTAATCTATATATGTTAGAACAACACGATATAACTTTTACCAAATTTTGATGTCTTGTATTTCTAAGAGCATTACATTCAGCAACAAAACTCTTGTTTGCTCCCCTCATTTGAAGGTTGATGACTTTTATCGCTACAACTTCATTGGACTCAATACTTCCCTTATATACAAAGCTAAAACTCCCAGATCCTATCAAGTTGTTTGCAAAGAATCCATCTGTAGCATTGTGCAAACTTTGATATGATACTCTGGAAATCATATCAATTGTTGGTGAACTTAAGGAAGATTTATTGCTCCTCTTCCTCCAATGATAAATAGCAACAATGGATGCCAAAAGAAGAAAAGCAATCACACAACATATATGATATGATGAACTTGAAGTTTTGATGATTCCTTTGTCTAGTAAATTTGATAGGGCAAGGTGGCAGCTCCAACTTTGATATACCTCCACAAAGCTTGTTATTTCCCATAAGTGATATTCCACTTGCATTGCCAAAGACACCTTTACTTGGCACCTCCCCATCAAGCATGTTGAGGGAAACATTGAGGTACTCCAAGAAAGCAATATCTTGTAGACCTTTCGGAATTGATCCAGACAAGTTATTCTGTGACAGGTCTAGATATCTTAGACCTTTCACTGAAGCCAAAGATAAGGGAATGGTTTCTTGAAAGAAGTTCCCTTGCAAAAACAGATACTCTAAGTTTTGGCACTCTCCAACGGTTTGAGGAATCCTTCCAGACAAATGATTATGAGAGACATCCAAACAACCAATATTTTTAAGTTTCCAACCTCTTTAGGGATATCACCTCCAAGTGAGTTATGTGACAAGTTCAATAATATTGATAGAGACAAAAGAGTAATCAGCTGGACTGGTATGACTCCAATAAAATTGTTTTGGGACAGATCAAGATACTGTAAACTTATACAATTCCCTATACTTGGAGGAACATTTCCTTCTAACATGTTATATGACAAGTCTAGGTGAAACAAATGAGTGAGATTCCCTATGAAATGAACTACATCTCCAGACAATTTGTTTCTAGCCAAAAATAACTCTTGGATCTTTTGAAATTTCCCAAAAGTAATTGGGATGATGCCAGTGAGATAGTTCCTCCCCATATCTAGTAATATGAGGTTAGTGAGGTTTCCTAATGTCACAGGAATTCTGCCATGTATTTGATTTTCTCCAAGTTTGAGTTGTGTGAGCTGGGTGGGCAAATTGCCTATGGTATTTGGTAAATGGCCCCCGAAATCATTTTGGTACAAGTTGAGCACTGTCAACATAGTGCAGTTGCTCAAAGAATTTAGAAACTCCCAGTCTTTTGAAGAATTACTTCCTAAATTACTACTAAAACTGACCTCTAGAGCTGACAGGTCATGCAACTTTCCAAGATCTGGAATTTCCCCTACAAAGTTATTTCCTCCTATAGAGATAATTACAAGCCTAGTTGCATTTGCAATGGATGTTGGGATATGACCGGAGATTTGATTTCCTCCAAGTTCCAAGATTTGGAGATTAGGGAGGTTGATGAACATATTTGTTGGGAGAGAGCCATTGAATTGATTTGATACAAGATCCATTAAAGTGAGAGATGACAAATTGTAAATAGCAGAAGGAATTGCCCCTGAAAGGTTGTTGACACCTACATTAAATCGTTCCAATTTTTCAAGACGATATATATCTTCAGGTATATTCCCTTCCAAATTATTAGTATCCAAATAAAGATTCCTAACAGAAGTAAGATTCCACAAGGAAGTTGGGATTTGGCCAGTGAAGTTGTTTATAAATAGAGACAAACCTTCAAGCTTATGAAGAGAGCCAATCTCCATTGGTATTTTGCCAATGAGATGATTCCGTCCAAGTGCTAAGAGCTTGAGGTTAGAGCAACTCGTGACGTTGATCGGAAATTCTCCTGTCAATGTATTATTTTGCATAAAAAAAGCTTGTAGTCGGAACAAGAGACCCAATTCTTTTGGAATTGCTCCGTGGAAACTATTGTTGTCAAGAACCATGGCTCTTAGGAAGGAGAGATTACCAATGAAAGGAGATATAGTACCTGATAATTGATATCCCTCTAATATCATTTTTGTAACTCTGTGATGCTTGTGACCGCAAGAGATTCCATGCTAGTTGCAGAAGTGTGTGGATGAATTCCAAGAGTCTAAGATGTGATATGGATCACTGGATATTGATTCCTTGAATTTGATTAGAGACAAATGATCGGTTTCGTTGCTGAGTGATGAAACAGAGTTGCAAGATTGAAACATGAGAGTAAAGAAAACAAGTAAGTGAATGGACATGATTGAGAAATAGGAGGCTAGTTCGAGAAGCACACTTGTGCTCTGGTTTTAATCGGACTTAAATAGAGGTTGATATGTGTTTCGTATAAATATGCTCCATATATGTTATCTCAATGATATGACAAAATTTATTTATTTATTTTTTTGAATTTGTGAATTTTGAACCTAAATTTCATCTTCATTTAATATCATGATACTCTCCAAAACAGTTGAAATAAAAAATTCAAATCATACAATAAACCTCATGTCTTAATACAAGATTCAGTTGATCAATTTTGATAGATTGAGGAAGCTAAATAAATTACTTTAAATTATTTATATTTATCATTTTCTCCAAATTAATTTTCTAACTTATAAATTGTATATAATCTATTGATACACATAAGTATTTCAGAGAGGTCATGTAACACATGATATAATTAAGTAATTTATTTAGTTTTCTTAATCTTTCCAAATTAGTCAACTATATCTTAAATTAAGGATTGGAGGTAGTAATATTTTATCAGTTGAACTAATCATAATCTGTGTATATTATAATAGAGATACATAAATCCAAAAACTAAATACCTATTTTAACATCAAATGTCTCACCCACTATTACAAAAAGATTGAAAGGTGGCGCACATTTTGTGGCACTTCTTTAAAGAAGTGCCACAGCTGCCCCCTTTTTTTTATTTAATTTTTTTTTTAATTTTTGGGATGACGTGTGGCGCCTGGCAGCTGGTGGGGACAATTGTGGCGCTTGCCTTTTGGCCAGCTGTGGCGCGTGGTGGACCAGGCGCCACAGCTGGTCCTACCCAAGGGTGAGGCAGGCGCCACAATTGGGTCCTAAAAATAAAAATAAAAAATAAAATAGAAAAAAAAGGGACAGCTGTGGCACTTCTTTAAAGAAGTGCCACAATTGGCTGAATATGAATTTTCAACTCTCCCGTCAATCAGATTTCCCTCCTTTAACTTTACTTTTTATCTTTTCCCTCCCTTTTTCCTTTTTATTCCCTCTTTCTTAGCTCACGTTGACACCTCTCCCCTGTAAAAGATATCACTTTCTCTTGCACAACAAAAACACACACTCGTCTTCTTCATTAAATTCTCTTGTCCATTTTTCCATTTTGTTTCGTCTGTCCCCACTTTTGTTCCTAGTTGTTCCCTTTTCTTCATACTCTCTGTCTCTCTTCCTCTTTTGAACCCCACTCCAGTTGATCCCTACTCCACTCCACAGCTCACATTTGCTCATCCTCGTTACTCAAGCTAGCGTCACCAACGTAAGAAGAAGATTGTTTCATTCTAGTTTGCTTTGTTTAAATTTTTTTTAGTACAGTCAAGATAAACCGTAATATAACGTTTTCCTTTTTGCTTTGTTTAAATTTTTTGGCCGACAAACTTGCGTTTTTTAGTAATCTTTTAATTTACTTAATCAGTTGTTGATGTACTGTGTTCACATATCAAGTTCTTGTATTGTGATATTTTTTATGTTAGCTTTGGAGAGTATTAATGTAAGAACATTATTGTTGAGGAAATGACAATAAATATATTGTTGTGTAAGAAAATTATTGTTGGGGAACTTGAATTTTAAATGTGAAAATTATATATATATATATATATATATATATATATATATATATAATATGTTGAAATATAAAATAGAAAGATTGACAATTTGAAAGATAATAAACATGAAAGCAACCCATTTTATATAAAGCTTCACAATCAGAAAGCATAAAAAAAGATCACAGGAAAGAAAAGAAAAGAAAAACGGCCTCCTGTGGCGCCTGGTTGGGCAGGCGCCACAGGAGGCTATTTAAAAAAAACAAATTTAAATAGTTGTGGCGCTTCCAAGCGCCACAGCTTATTTTTGTAGCGTCCAGATATGTGACACTTCTTTAGTGTCACAGTTAATACAATTATAAACGCCACAGCTTTAGTTTTTTGTAGTAGTGTACCTTTGAGAAATAGGCTGTTAGGGCCAATAATTCACACATAATTCCTTTTTTTTTTTCCGTTTACTTCGTAGGCATGATCGTAAATTGAGTTCTATTCAGCCCTCTCCCCATTGAATGAATATATCATTAAATCAAGTCTTCTTGAAATGGTCAAAGCGTGAAAACAAACGTCTTTGAAGAAAAAACAAAAAACAAAACTACATAAATGAATCATCACAAAATTGTTGTCAGTTAGCAAATGATTTCTTTGTTAAGAGGTAATCACAAAGATTGGTGTTGAGTTTGTCCCCGTCTTGGAATTTTTTTATTATTTTGACTTCGTGTAAATAATTTTGCAGGCTAATTTTTGTACACTTTTGCATTGGTATTATCGTTTGAATGATTCTAGAAAAGGACAACATGCGTAACACTAAATCATTCAAACAAAATATTATTTTAACAAAACTTGATCAACATTTAGATGATTTTTAAACGATACAAAGCTAAAAGCTTTTTGGAATAATTTTTTTTTTATATTTTATGAAAAAATCATTCAAATCTACTGAATGGCTAAAACTACTTTAAAATTACCTCAAATTCTAGATATAGGGGTATATAAGGGGTTTATTCTGATTATAAATATAAAAACTCAATTGCAATTGAAAAAAAATAAGGCCTCAATTAACTTTATCTCCAAAATATATAATTGTTTTTCTATTTAGGTGTTCATAAAAAAAAAAGAGCTAGTAAAAATTATATGATCTTAGTAATGTACTACATTTTTTTTAGTTAGTTATGAGTCTTTTTTATAATCCTAAATATAATACTTCAAATAATTTTGTATTCTGAATTTATAATCATTTTAAAACTATCTATATTGATTACATATTTAAAAAAAATTAGCAAAAGATAGCTTCAGTATCAATAATTAAATTAAAGGGAATATTTTACAAAAGGAAGAAAACCAAAACTTTAAACGTAATTTGTGTTTGTTTGTGAAACATTAAAAAAAGTGATTTTTAAAGTATTCTTATCCGAATGAAAATAAAATTTATATTGTGTTTATTTGAGATGATTTATTTTTTAGTTATAAATGTTTATAACTCAGGATTTACGATATACGAGATAAGTATGTAAAATGAGTTTTATTTAAATTTATATGATAAATACTTATTTTTTAAAACTAAGCTATTCCAAACATAATTATTATATACTTACTTCTTCCATCTTCTTAAAATATTCTAGAGAGTTAAAACAAGTTGTCCCTGCTTATCAAATAATTTTAAATTCTGACGTGACAGCTTGAAGTACAATAGAGTGGTAGAAAAGGACAAACTGGGTCGGCAAAAAAAACAGTACATACTTGACCTTCAGATTCAAAGAAATAGAACCGGAGCCAAGCTGGCGTCATCGGAGCTAAAATTCTAACTACAGTGTTGAAAAGAGTTTACATTTTGGCGCATTGGGTCCCACCTCAAATAAGGCCGGTGATGTGAAGCACAAAATGACATTCTACCTGCACATTTAAAAAAAATAAATAAATGGAAGAACTGGGTTTAAAAGATTTACAAATTTTAAAATTTAAAGAGCTCATATTATAAAAATTCAACAAAATTTTATGTTAATTACGGAGAACTTAACAGAATACTCATTTTCGCTTGGAGTTAGAACTGGCTAAGAAGAAACATGGTGATGCTAGAGAATGGTAAGGCAAATAAGTTGTAGAAAAGTTTTACAAGAAAAAATGTAATGGTGGTTTAGTTTTTTTAGAATAATTTTTATGATTTATGAAATAAATATATAAAAGAATTTTTATTTCAATTTATAAAAAAATTATTTCTAAAATCATGGTTCTAGAGATTGCCGAACACATATAACCCCATATGTCCAATATACAATGAGCGCCACAAGTGAGAATGAAGCCAAAATCCGGGAAAGCCACGAAAGAAAACGACAGAGGACACGCACAAGTCAAACTAACAAAACAGGAAAGAAAGAAAGAAACAAGAAACAAGACACGAAACATAAAGTGGAAAACACTTCAATAAGCCTTCACTTTCAGTAACACCGCCGTGGTTCAACATTCATTTGGCCGACCTTATCAATCTCTTATCTCGGATAATCACCTGCAAAATAAATTCAATAATAAGGTAAACTATAACAACTAAAAACACAACAATCAGCAACTACTTTTTTTTAGTATTTAGCTTTTAATTGGATTTAAAATATGGTTTGTTTTGAAAAACATCAAGATAACAATATATATTGTAAATCAAAGCAAGCAAAAAGCTTTGTTGTGAATTTATTAGATATACATCGAAACCCAAACGTAAAATGAAATAATAGTTAACGTACTCCTACGATTAAAAGGCCTGCGTTAAAGTTCTAATTAAATTTAAACATGAGCATTATATTTGCAGTGAAAATAAATGACGGAATAAATACATGAGAGATGTATCATGACTATATATATTGTGCTCACCATTAAGCAAAAAACCTTTTGATAGAGATTAGCTCCTTAATGGCATCAGCTGCACTCATTCTTTCTTGTGGTGATTCCATAGAGCAAGCAAGTCCAATCCTAAACAAATAACATAAGCATTTCTCCACATTAGGATGGATACTTACCATGTTTTCCTATAAGTCTCTTGATACCGCGACATGTTCCGAATCTATAGGAAGAATAGTTGGGCTCACAACTTGCAAAAGATTGTTTGGAAAAGCACTTTCCACATATTTATGAAGGTTGTGGCCATCCATAAACATCTCTTCTGTAGGTCTTCTTTTAGTTAATGTCTCTAAAATAAGAATGCTAAAACTATACATGTCACCCAGTATTGACACCTCAGAACTCATCCCATATTCTGAAATGTTGTAAGCATGTTAGTTCTCATATATAATTTAAAAAACATAAAAATAAAAATAAAAATTATAAGAGTTTGAAAGAGATGAATTACAATAATGCCTTTTGACGACGACAAGCGCTTGGTTTTGAATCACAATGAACATGCGCTTGCTCACATTCATGGTGAAGATAACGTAATGCAGATGCAACATCGATAAGAATGTTTATTACTTGATCAAGGACCAAAACTCTAGGATGATGATCTGGATTCTCTGATCTAGGATATAACCAATTTTCCAAGCTTCCATTTACTATGTACTCATAAACTAAAGCTTTGAGTTCACAACCCTTGTAATCTATGCTAGAACAACACGATATAATTTTTACCAAATTTCGATGTCTTGTATTTCTAAGAGCATTACATTCAGCAACAAAACTCTTGTTTGCTCCCCTCATTTGAAGGTTGATGACCTTTATCGCAACAACTTCATTACACTCAAAACTTCCTTTATATGCAGAGCTAAAACTCCTAAATCCTATCAAGTTGTTTGCAAAGAATCCATCTGTAGCATTGCGCAAACTTTGATATGATACTCTGGAAATCATATCAATTGTTGGTGAACTTAAGGAAGATTTATTGCTCCTCTTCCTCCAATGATAAATAGCAACAATGGATGCCAAAAGAAGAAAAGCAATCACAGAACATATTGATATGATGAACTTGAAGTTTTGATGATTCCTTTGTCTAGTAAATTTGATAGGGCATGGTGGCAGCTCCAAATTTGATATACCTCCACAAAGCTTGTTATTTCCTATAAGTGATAGTCCACTTGCATTGCCAAAAACACCTTTACTTGGTATATCCCCATCAAGCATGTTGAAGGAAACATTGAGGTACTCCAATAAAGCAATTTCTTGCGGACCTTTTGGAATTGATCCAGACAAGTTATTCTGTGACAGGTCTAGATATCTTAGACCTTTCAATGAAGCCAAAGATAAGGGAATGGTTTCTTGAAAGAAATTCCCTTACAAAAACAGATACTTTAAGCTTTGCACTCTCCAATGGTTTGAGGAATCCTTCCAAACAAATGATTATGAGAGACATCCAAACGGCCAATATTTTTTAAGTTTCCAACCTCTTTAGGGATACCACCGCCAAGAGAGTTATGTGACAAGTCCAATAATATTGATAGAAATAAAAGAGTAATCAGCTGGACTAGTATATGACTCCAATAAAATTGTTTTGGGACATATCAAGATACTGTAAACTTACATAATTCCCTATACTTGGAGGAACATTTCCTTCTAACATGTTATTTGACAAATCAAGGAGAAACAAATGAGTGAGATTCCCTATGAAATGAACTACATCTCCAGACAATTTGTTTCCTGCCAAAAGTAACTCTCGGATCTTTTGAAAGTTCCCAAAAGTAATTGGGATGATGCCAGTGAGATGGTTCATCTCCATATCTAGTAACATGAGGTTAGTGAGGTTTCCTAATGCCACAGGAATTCTGCCATGTATTTGATTTTCTCCAAGACTGAGTTGTGTGAGTTGGGTGGACAAATTGCCTATGGTATTTGGTAAATGGCCCCCGAAATCATTTTGGTACAAGTTGAGCACTGTCAACATAGTGCAGTTGCTCAAAGAATTTAGAAACCCCCAATCTTTTGAAGAATTACTTCCCAAACTACTGAAACTGATCTCTAGAACTGAGAGGTCATGCAACTTTCCAAGATCTGGAATTTTCCCTTCAAAGTTATTTCCTCCTATAGAGATAATTACAAGCATAGTTGCATTTGCAATGGATGTTGGGATATGACCTGAGATTTGATTTCCTCCAAATTCCAAAATTTGGAGACTAGGGAGGTTGATGAACATATTTGTTGGGAGGCCATTGAATTGATTTGATACAAGATCCATTAAAGTGAGAGATGACAAATTGTAAATAGCAGAAGGAATTGCACCTGAAAGGTTGTTGACATCACCTACATTAAATCGTTCCAATTTTTCAAGACGATCTATATCTTCAGGTATATTCTCGTCCAAATTATTAGTATCCAAAGCAAGATTCCTAACAGAAGTAAGATTCCACAAGGAAGTTGGGATTTGGCCAGTGAAATTGTTTACATATAGATACAAAGCTTCAAGCTTATGAAGAGAGACAATCTCCATTGGTATTTTGCCAATGAGATGATTGGCTCCAAGTGCTAAGAGCTTGAGGTTAGAGCAACTCGTGACGTTGATCGGAAATTCTCCGGTCAATGTATTATTTTGCATATAAAACTCTTGTAGTCGGAACAAGAGACCCAATTCTTGTGGAATTTCTCCGTGGAAACTATTGTTGTCAAGAACAATGGCTCTTAGGAAGGAGAGATTACCAATGAAAGGAGATATAGTACCTGATAATTGATATCCCCCTAATACCATTTTTGTAACTCTGTGATGCTTGTGACCGCAAGAGATTCCATGCCAATTGCAAAAGTGTGTGGATGAATTCCAAGAGTCTAAGATGTGATATGGATCACTGGATATTGATTCCTTGAAACTGATTAGAGACAAACGATCGGTTTCGTTGCTGAGTGATGAAACAGAGTTGCAAGATTGAAACATGAGAGTAAAGAAAACAAGTAAGTGAATGGACATGATTGAGAAATAGGAGGCTAGTTCGAGAAGCACACTTGTGCTCTGTTTTTAATCGGACTTAAGTAGAGGTTGATATGTGTTTCCTATAAATATGCTCCATATATGTTATCTCAATGATATGACAAAATTTATTACTATATATATTTTTTTTTTGAATTTGTGAACAAATCTCCTAAGTTAATTTTAATCGGTATTGTTGCTGCATTGACTCACAAGATTTCATGAAAAAAGTTAGTGGATAGATCAAATGAAAAAAAAAGTGTTAGGAAGAAGTTAAATTTTTAAGTTAATGTGCGTTTTTTCTATTAATTAAAAGTTAAAAATTGAATCGGAGTCAACAGTTCATGCAGATACATTTCTGTAACTTTGTAACATAATTTTCCACTACTTAATTTCACCTAACCTTCCACACATACAATAATGTTGTGTTTAGATGAGGGGTATTATTGTTGTTGTTGTTATCATCATCATCATTATACATTTTAAATACTCACTTTAATTAACCTAATTTCAAATCAAAGTAAACAAGAAATAATTTTAAAGTATTAAAATTAGAAATTTTCATAATGCCTAAAAAATATTTTAAATATTAATATAAAAATTTTAAAATGCAAGATCTTAAGTCTGAATTCCAAATCCGAATCCATATAGACGAAAGCATTCTAAATGTCAGCAGTATGAATATGAAATGCTTCTTCTCTCTCAAAGAAATTTCTTCGAGATGCACAATTTCTTTCACAGTGAAGTGATAATTTTAAAATAATAATGTTATTATGCAAAAATATAAGGGAAAAAAAGAAAAAGAAGGGAATATTATTACAAAGAAAAGTGGGTAAACCATGTCAATATTATTATTAATTGATTATTAGTGTTATATGGACAAAATGAAGCTGAATCAGACCAATAATCCAAAGCCAATTGACGCGTAGTAATAATTCGTCTTCTTTCTTCAATATTGATGATGTGTGCAATCAATTAGCTATGTTTGGAATCACTTATATCTGGATAATAAGTCCGTATTACGCAAGCCGAGATAAAACTCCTCTCACATACTTACCTCGTATACCGTGAATCACAAATTATAGGGTATGTTTGGTTGAGCGATTCGATTGCTTATAAGTTGCTTTTTAATAGTGATTTACGGTATACGAAGTAAGTATGTGAGAGGAGTTGTGTCTCGATTTACGTAAAAAGCAACTTATAAGTTTTTATAAGCTCAAACAAACATGCTTATAAGCACTTATTGCCCAAAAATAAGTCATTCCAAACGAGCACTAAATTATGTTTTAAATTATTATACAGTTTAGGATCAACATAAGTCATTCTCCTAAAGAGCAAGTTAATGGTTTTCTTTAGGATTAATTTTTAAGTGATAAAAGATGCAATGAAATGAACCTAAACTAGAATGCCAGACACTACTTCCTACATACAATTAAACTAACTAAACATATTAATGAAATTGATTCTAAAGCCTATATGAGAGTGAGACTAATACATATGAATTTGAATGCAATTTTTGGAGTTTTTTTTTTATGAAAGAGAAATTAAAATGCTAAGCAAAAAGATTAAGAAGAAGTAAGACAAACAACAAAGATTTAATTCAGTTATGATGATGAAGGGGATAACTTGGAATTTACATGGATTTAACTTTCTTAGCCTAAATTAATTAATTAGACCAAATGGAGGTTAATAAAATATTGGAATTAATAAATTTAATTACCTAATTGAAACATGGAAAACCCTCATACTTAATAACACTTAATCCATTATAAAACTCATAATGAAATAGCGGTGGTTAATTAAACTCATTAAAAAACAATCATAATTAATTTCTGTAACATCCCAAATTTTATTCACCAAGAATATATTGTAATTATTATATATATTCAATGAAATGGTGAATATTTAATGCCAGAAGAATTAAATATTGAAAATTGAAGGTGGAACAGTGCTTTCAGTGAAATCGCCTGCAAGGCAGTGAGATTGTCATATAGTTTTGGAAGACCAAATGATGACCAAAAATTATGAAATTTTATAGGGTGAAAGTAGACATCCTAAGCTTTAATTTGATAGGTCATATGACTCAATTGAAGCTATAGACAAAAAGATATGAATTTTTGAAGTTGATCCGGAAAATCTGGAAAGTTTCTGGAGCAGAGATCAAAGATTGAAAATCTGGGAATAATATGATCATTTCCAGTAAAATTCCATATTTTTCCTTGAAACTAGACTCAATGAGGGTTCCATAGGCTTTGGAATCGACTCGAAACGACGTCTACAAAATTAGTTATGATTTTTCAAAGTTAAGGCAGAAAATCTGCCAGAATTGGCATTATTCCGAAAATTTGAGAAATAAAGTAATATTCCATTTTCTCTTAATTATTTTAGAAATTTAGGGATGAAGGAGGAGAAGACAAGTGTCAAAATCCAATGAGGCCAAGTGTCAACACCACATGAAAGATGAGGGAGATAATTGTTGTGTCATAAGTCCTTACTTATGTCATAAGGTTAGGTGGCCAACTTTTGCACCAATTGACTTGAGTAAATGGAAGAAACACTTGATTTAGTTGGAGCATAAGAGGGAGCACGTTTTTTACTAACCAAGGGAGAAGGAAATGATAATTGAGGTTGAGTGTACACAAAAGGGAAGCATGGCAAGGTTGAGTGTACACAAAAATGGAATGATGGTGTACATGAAAGGTGTTGCAATCTCAACCATAGATGAAATCAAGGGCTAGGAAGGAAGATGACAAGGTTAATAAAATATCTTCTCTTCCCCTTCACACACACATTTCGTTCAAGGCACAAGGAAAAGAGGAAGAGAGAAAGCTTGAGAGATAGAGAGAAGAGGAGAGCTCAAGGAGGAAGAAGTCTAAGGTAGGTATTGTTGTTCTTGTGTTCAAAGCTTCCTCTCTTGCATAATAGCTTCTCTAATCTCTTTTTCTCTATGGATCACCATGTTAGCAAGCTAATCTCAAGGTTGAGGGGAGAGAGAGGACGTTCTAGAGAGAGAAACACCAAGGATCAAGAGGTAATCTCCAAAATCTCAACTTCTTTGTGTATTGAAGTTGTTGTTGGTGATTGTTGTTTGATTTATGTGATTTTTGGTTAAGTTGTAAAATTGGAAAAGCCATAATCCTAAGGGGTTATGCTGTCCAAAATCCTTTAAATCATGATTATGAAGTTTTTAAATGAATTAATCAAGGATTAGAAGTGGAAAAGTACAAGTTTTGGAAGCTAAAACACAAAGCTCCATTTTTCTATTTTCCCTTCAATATTTCGGTCAGACCAGAACTGGTACAAGGAGTTGGATTTTTATGAAATAAATGGTTCCATTGGACTCAGTGGGCAAAAATAGGTGGGGTTACAGTTGGGCACTTTTTCGGTAGAGGCCGAAAAAGCATAATTACGAAAACGCCACTGAAATCACTAAATAGGGGCTGTCAAGGGTATTTTCGTAATTTGACCATGAATTTGGCAATTTCGAGGCCGGAAATGGATTCCTTGGGTGAAAATAAGTCAGAATAGCCCTAGTCAAAATTTTGGGAAAACGTGCCATCGGGCCGGGTACGGCGGGGCCGGGTCGGGTTCCCGGGGGCATTTTTGTAAATTTTCACCATAGACTAATATAACCACAATAAACACTATGGAATAGTCTAAAATGATACTTGGATAGGTTATGACCTATTTCTGGTACATTTAATATTTTAGGACCGAGTCGGACGCCGGGACAGCACGCTTTTCGAGACACTACTAAATAGGGAATATCACAGCTTTGAGGTAGGGACATTATCCTTCATACACTATGCCATAAGTTATGTGATTGTGTGGATGCCATTGTTTTGTAAATGCACTTTATTAATAACATGATTTGCCTAGAGAGAGGCTGTTAGTGCCAGAGGTGCACTTACACTGGGAGTTGGCCGAAGTCCAACCGGTGTAGATTGTGGGGCTGGGCCCTACTCATGTATACATGACGATGATGTGTTTATATTGTTCATTAATTTGTGCATACCTTGGCGCATGACATATTTACTTTTCGCATTTTCTATGAACGATATTATGTCTCTACGGAGATTTTTCGGAATCTCACCCTATTTTTAAATAAACACCTCAGCGGGTACCAGTGGGAAAAAGGGCAAAGACGTTGACGCCGAAAAGTGAGTGGCACGTGTCTCGAGGCGAGGATATGAACGTGGTTATGCTTTAGTCTATGCCTTAATATTTTGGATAATTTGTAAATATTAGAACTTCCGCTGTATTTTCTCTTTCCGTCGACGAACAATATCGGAATTGTAAACGAACGGCGTTGGGATTGTAAACGAATATATTTTATCAGTATAATTGTACTTTTCTGTATGCCCATTGAATTTCGTCTTTATTACTCTTTGATTATCGAAATGGAAACGGGGGTTGACAATTTCAAAATAATTTTGAAAATTTTGTTTACAATTGTCTAATTAAACAACTAGACAATTAATCAACCAAATTAAACAATTAAGAGGTTAAACCCAAATTGACAATTAAATTAATAATTAAAACTCGATTAATAATTCAATTGACAATTCAAAGATTTACAAACAAACAATCCAGCAAACATTTTAAGTACAAAATATTTCAAAGTATCAATCCAATATAAAAGAGATATGTCTACAATCTAAAATTAGATTGTTCTTAAATAATACAACTCAAAATAATTTAAAACTAAATAATTTTAAATCTTGAATTAAAAAGATTACAGAAAAAACACTCCCTTCTAATATTCAAATATAAATTTTTAGGATTTAACTTTCTCTCCTATCAAATTACCTCCCAAAATAGCTTAAGCAGCCATAACAGCGTCTCGGTCTCCAAACTCCTTCAACCAGCAAACCACGGCCATTCGGAAAGATAGCTTGTAAATGAATACCTAATCAATGGATGTTGTGCGTCTGTGCGAATGGAAACAAAGGGAATGGAATTGATGAATAGCAATTGAAGGTGGGGCCGTGAGTGTTGACTGAGAGAGAGTGGTTCTGCTCTCAATGGAAGCGTGTCTTCAGCGTCGTCCCCTGTCTGTCAGTGCGTGATCTCATGTTGGCGGCTAGGTTAATTAATGGTAGGAAGAGAGGATTTTTTTGTCTAAGTTTGAGTCAGTTAAAATTTAAGTAACCCAATAATCCAATTATTAGATTTTGTTTTAGTTTCTAAGAAAAATTCTGTATTATAGGATCTTTTAATATGCTGTTTCTTACCCTACAAAAATCAAATAAAAATCGTGATGTATCATAAATTTGAAAATATTATCCAATCATAAGATAACAATCAAAATATTAATAATTTAAACCCAATATTATCACCATTAAATCAAATTTATATTATTTCATAAAATCGGTTAAATTTTCAAATCTTATCTAATAAATCTAAATTAACTTAAAATAATCCTCAAATTAAATAAATAAGATAAAATAAAATATATAAAATTTAAGATTTATCAATTTACCGTAAATAATTATGAGCATTGGTTCTTCTATAATGGGGCGAACATTATTCTCAACTTGCTCATTATTATAAGTCAATTATTGTCAGTGCAACGTATTTTATTACCGAGGAAAGTGTGCACTTAATAAAGTTAAAAAGTTAATACATGACTTTGTTTATCCCCACTTTCTCGTATTTTCAAAAAGACAAAAAATCATAATTGAAATAGTAGCTTCATTGAGATTTGAGAAGAAGTGGTTCATAAAATGCATTATCACAATGCCACAAGTGGATTGAATTCATGCACCAAACGTTATGTCTCAGCAGGTCACTAAATATTGTTGAATGTCACGCCCTTATTTTAATTTCACATTTATCAGAGTATTCACGAAAAACGATATACGGTTCGATAGGCAACACAGAAATAACATGAATATACTGATAATAAGTGCATGATTACATAAATTCCCCATAGGGGTTTGTATATGATACTTACGATTAAGATAGCCGCATAAGGCTACTAGGGTGTCTAAACTCATTCCAGTGAAACGGAGACTTCTTCCTGTCTTCGTTCCACTACTGTAATCCCCTCGTACGGTACTCTGCATTGTTGTTTGCTTATCTTCTGTCGTCTCCTGTCTAAATTGTTGGTAGGGGAGGGTGAGATTCGAGAGAATCTCAGTAGGAAACAGATACCATAATGCATGCATGATTGATGCTATGTGTATGACATGTTAGCTTTATCTAGATGTATGCCCCATAATGACATTTCTGCATGTTCAATGTTTCATGTAACAAAACTATGGCCACAGCAAAACAGAAACAAAGCTTCATTTATTCAAATATGCTCTACACAATCAAGTAAAGCAATCACATACATCACTACACAAGCAAATATATCAAATACATGCAAGTAAGGTAAGTCCCCTACCTTAACCCTTTTCCGCCTCGAAATGTGTGCCTCGTAATGCGTGCCAACAGCTCAGGGCTCCATATTCGATCCTACAATGTCAAATGTACTATTTAGACACTTTCATAGTGTTTCTGGGGGTTATATGAGTCTATCTTGAAAATTACTAAAATACCCCCGGGGACCCAGCCCCATCATACCCGGTCCGGCTGTACTTTTCCTGAAATTTTGACATGGGCTATTCTTACATATTTTCACCCAAGGAATCCATTTCCGGACTCATAATTATCAAATTCAATGTCAAATTACGAAAATGCCCTTGGCAGCCCTACTTTTAGGGTTTTAGGGGCGTTTCCGTAATTATGCTTTCTCGGCCTTTTTGAACAAGTACCCAACTGTAACCCTACCTAATTTTCCCTCCTGAATCCAATGGAACCATCAAATCATTGAAAATCCAACTCTAAGACCCATTTAGACCCCTGACCGAAATATATGGGTTTTCCAGGGAAAATCGGGGTTTTTTGGTTTCGGCTCCATAAACACGTTCCTTTCTACTCCTAACCACTTTATTGACTATTCCATTAGGTTACAACTACCATTTAGTATCAATTTGGGCAGCATAACCCCTAGGGAAACCCATTTTCCATTTTTACAACCAATGGCAATCCGGCGAAATTTCACCGATTAAATTGCCCATAGCAACTAGAATAGTCAATATACGAAGGTTTGGAAGTTACCTCAAGCTCCTTCTGACTTTTCCCAAATATGGCTGAAAACCCTAGCCTTGGTAACACCATGAATCTTGCTTCAAATTCCTCAAACAACATAGAAGAGAAGCTTAGGAGAAGGATTATACACGTTGGATACGAATTCACCGAAGAAATCGACCTATCTCGTGAGATTTCTCCTCTCCTTCTCTCTCTAAAAGAGCACAACTCTCTCTCTCCTTGGCTGCAGCACATCTGAAATGGTGGGAGGAAGATGATGATTTTCCTTTTATCATTTATATTATAATATGCTAATCAATTGTTTAATTTTCCAAAATTCGGATTTTACAAAATTTTGGCAGATTTCTGCCCAAACTTTGAAAAATCATAACTAATTCTAGAAAAATCGAAATGAGGTGATTCCAAAGCCTATAGAACCCTTATTGAGTCTAGTTTCAAGGAAAAATATAGAATTTTGCTTAATAAAATCACAAAATTCCCAAAATTTCAATCTTTGCATACTGTTCCAGAAATTTCACAGTTTTTCTGTGCTGACTTCAAAAATTCATATCTTTTTGTGTATAGCTCTAATTGAGTCATATGACCTATTAAATTAAAGCTTAGGATGTCTAATTTCATCCTGTAAAATTTCATAATTTTTAATTATCATTTAGTCTTCTAAAACCTTATGATAAGCTCACTGCCTCATAGGCGATTTTATCGAAAACATAATTATATTCTCCAAAATTCACCATTTTACTTTCTTAATACCCCAAAGATATTAGAATCATTAGGGAATATATTTAGGACATCTACTAAATCGGGGCTTAGTAGTCCACTCAATTTAGGCTTATTCCAAAGCTTCCAATCCCAAAATTCGGGATATTACATTGAATGGGTCAAATACGATAATCAAACACTATCAACACCCGTTTCCATTTTGATATGCACAGGGTAATAATGAACAAGTTCTATAGGTAAATAGAAAAGTTCCCACTCTGGATCCTCCTCAGAGTCTTCTTCGGGATACTCATTGGTCTCTCCTACCCGAGACTGCCCTGGAGAAGCCGGCCTGGGTTCAGGTCCAAATACAGGTAGCTGCGGCACACTTTTTTGTGCCGTCCGCCTCATACGAACACCTCCAGGTCCAAAGTACTCGATGAAAAGTCGCCTGTCTGGTATCCGCTGCTCTGCAGGGCTCTGGTTGACGGACACCTCTGACCCCTCAAATGGTACACTCGAACTGGTCATGGGCTCAATAGAACTGCTCATGATGTCCTGTCGCCATGAAAACAAAACTATATCAATATACCATTCTGATAATGCCAAAACCGCTTATTAGCTCTGATACCAAAAATGTCAACACTTGTTTCCATTTTAATATGTGCAGGGCAATAATGAACAAGTTCCATAGGCAAACAGAAAAGTACAGTTATAGTGATAATAAGTATTTGTTTACAGACAGTCATTAACAGAGCAGAAGTCGATAATAATGACAAATATGTACAGTATGTTCCAAAACTATTTCACATACAGACTATATACAACCACTGTATTCATCTTAAGAAACGTGCCCGTTAGTTTTCCTTCTCTGCATTCTCGGCTTTCGAGCCACTGGCACCCGCTGGGATATTTGGATTAGAAAAAGAGGTGAGATTCCAAGGAATCTCAGTAGAAACATACGATCAACATATAAAATACGAAAATTAAATATGCAATGCACCGTATCAAGTAAAATGAAAACTCATATCATCCGTGTGTGTACTCAAAATTTAGGGCCAACTAACCCGTTGAAACCCCTACATGTACCTCAGCCGAGTCCTTGACTACAGCTAGGTAAGACTAGTGTACCTCAGCTAGGTAATGTGCCTCCAGCACGTGTTCAAATCACAAAAAACAGTAACACGCATCATACAAATAGTCACATAGTATATGAGAGATAGTAGTTCCTATCTTAACCTTTTTCCTGTCTCAAAGGGTCCACCTTGTAAAATGTGTCAACTATAAGCGTCCAACTCGGTCCTAAAACATCAAATGTACAAGAAATAGGTCATAACCTATCCAAGTATCATTTTAGACACTTCCATAGTGTTTCTTGTAGTTATATTAGCCTATGGTGAAAATTTACCAAAATGCCCCTGGGACCCTGGCCCGGCCCGATGGCACGTTTTCCCAAAATTTTGACTAAGGCTATCCTGACATATTTTCGTCCAAGGAATCCATTTCCGGACTCAAAATTACCAAATTCAATGTCAAATTATGAAATTGCCCTTGGCAGCCCTACTTTTAGGGTTTTAGGGGCGTTTCCGTAATTATGCTTTCTCAGCCTTTTCTGAAAAAGTGCCCAACTGTAACCCCACATATTTTCGCCCACTGAATCCAATGGAACCATAAAATCATTGAAAATCCAACTCTAAGGCTCTCAAACATCCCTGGCCAAAATAATTGTGTTCTCCGAGAAAAATCGGGGTTTTACGAATTTGGCTCCGTAAACACATTCCTTTCTACTCCTAACCACTTTATTAACAATCTAATTGAGTTATAACAACCATTTGAACTAAAATTGGGCAACATAACCCTTAGATATACACTTTTCCAAAATTTAAAACCAATGGCAATCCGGCGAAATTTCATTGATTAAATTGCCCACAGCAGCCAGAATAGTTAATATACGAAGGTTTGGAAGTTACCTCAAGCTCCTACAAGCTTTTCCCAAAAATGGCAGAAAACCCTAACTTTTAGAACACCAAATTTGAGCTTTCCAAACCTTAAAGAACAAAGAGGAGTAGCTTAGGATCGGGGTTATACGCGTTAGGAGCGAAATCGTCGGAGAAATCGGCTTACCTTGTGAGATTTCTTCTTCTCTCTCTCTCTCTCCAAACCTCAACGTCCCTCTCTCTATTTCAGGTCTGCTGTGCGTGAATGAGCTGAAGGAAGGAGATGCAACATATGTTTTATTATATATAACATTATGCTTTAATTGTTTAACAATTTTTCCAAAATGCCAAAAAGGAAGTTTTATGTACATTAACCTTATATACATGTAACCATGCTCATTAAGCCCAACCAATATTTCCTTCTTTATGCCACATGTAGAAGACACCTAGGGGTCCCTCCCTATGGTCTCAATTAGCTTCACAACTTGTTCCGGTTACGTATACACATAAAGTCTCAATTTTGGTCAAAATTGCACTTTTTGCTCAAATTTTCCATAAATTCATATTAAATTGACCAAAATATTCTAAATATATTTTTACCCTTATTTTTCTTAATTAATTGAAATTAACTTCAATTAATTGGAAAATAATGTATTTTGTGCTATTTTGGCAAAATTACGATTTTGCCATTACCTTTCTAATCCAATTTCTTTTCTTATTTTTCTTTGGCCAATTTCTATCTATTTTTGGACCAAATATTTTCTCTAATATTCCTTCATTTTTGGACCTTAATATTGGGCTTTTTAAATTACCCAAATTAATTCCATAATTATTTTTGCCCAATTTCCCATGAAATTGAACATTTATGAAATTCATAAATTCCAAATTCATGAATATTCACCATTTTATTGAATTTCCCAAATAATTACAATATATTTGGTGAATATAAAATTTGGGGTGTTACAAACACCACCTGCAATTCCAATCTTATTATTTCTTTTTTATGTTTCGGTTAAACCATTAAAATTTGATCTAATAGTGGATACATTAAATGAAAAAAGATCAATAAAGACGTTATAAGAGTTCTTAGTGATTCTAAATACAATAGTTCTGTGGTTTATTTTGGAGGAAAAATATTGACCCGCCCGATCAGTTTTACTTTACTGTAAAACATATACACTAAAGTTGATTAAATTTTAGTTACTGGATATAAAACACTAATTGTCCTCATGTGTTATATAAACAAATTGCAGAAAGGGAGGTGGTTGACATTGACAGAATGATTATTTAAGAATATTGGAAATCAGGAGTTATATCGCATTTGATTAAATCAAATTTTTATATGATTTTTTATGATTAATTTAGGATTTTTAATATATTTTTTAAGATATTATTATATGATTAAGCAGTAATTTAAGTTTGAAATATTTGTATTGAATTATTTATGCAAATGACTTCGTTAACTTTTGATGTTATCTTGTATTTAATCTTGTATTGTAGGTATTTTAGAAGAAAATTAGATATTTGGGAAAATGTCAGTTGGAATCAGAAGTAATATTTTTTAGGACTTAGGAAAACTACTGAAAGGGGCCTTTGGAATTTTTAAAAATTATAAATCCGTGAAAACGGGTCAGAAAAATTCATAAAAGAGTTCCCAAAATTTTTAAAAATTACAGTGATGCCCCCACAAAACATGTTAAAAAGTTTCAGTTTAGTCCCACCAAACTTTTGAAAGTTTCAGATTGATCCCTACAAGTTTTGACCAGAGACCACATTTGGTCTTCTTCTTCTTCGTGGAAGCTACGACATTCAGATGAGGAACAACAGAGTTGCGCCGCAGGGAAGGACCTTGGACACACCAGAGAGATCTTGAGAGGAAAGGGAAAGAGCAGTGAGCCACCACTACCATCAAGGACTTCCACTCTTCGTCCTCACACTCACCAGCGTTTTTGCCGCCGCTAGAGAGAGACAGAGCTTAGGCCAGAGTGCGCCGTGACAGAAACTCAGAGTCCGAGAACCGGAACTCTAGGGTCGAACGAGGAAGAGGCTACATACATCATCTTTCCTCCGTCTCCACTGAGCACAGCCAACTACCACCATTGTCCGCCATTTTTCCAGACCGCCAGTGACCGGAGAAAAGACCTTCACCATCGGAGAAAACTGGAACCATCAGGAGCTTCAGAGTTCAGGGGCAGATCGTGATTGAAGAGAGACAAGATCACCGATTCTTCTTCCTCCACTGTCAATTTCTCTCTCTCACTACACTGCCGTCGCCGGAAGTTTCACTGTAGATCCACCATTCGTCCTTCTCTTTCATCATTTCCTGCAAGATCCATAGATTCCGGCGAGAAAACTCAGATTGCTTTTGTGTTGAATTTTAGTATTGATGCAGTTGGATTTTGTATTTGACATATTTTCTTAATGAGATTATGTATTGTACATGACTATTATGGTTTGTAGTTGATTTATTTTATATTGAGTGTCATAATTGTGCTCATTTAAAATAAAATAGGTGTATTAAAATGATTTTCAAACACACATCAAATAGTTTTTAATAATTTATTTAAGAGATGACTATGAATGCGATTATAGGATTAGTGATTATTAGATAGTTTAGACTCAATGTGATTATTTGAGGTTTTCAATTTAATTTAATGCAAAATTAACTTCCAAAATATTTTAAGAAACTAGAACAGTTATCAAATTTGTTAAAAAGACTCATTTCCTTATGTTTATCCCATTTTTATAAAAATACTAAAAACAATAGTTTGTCATTAAATTAAATTGTATTACTCTTTTATTTATTAATTTAAAAAATAAAAACTAATTTTTTCATGTTTCATTGTATTTACATGTCATTTAAATTATTTAAGAATCTCATCAAAAAGAAAAAACGATCATAAATTTATCTATACATCATTTTTTAATTAATGTTTTTATTATAGACTCCAAAACTAACGAATAAAAGGCCTAATCAGTGTTCTATTATAAAATGGCTTTACAAGCTCACAACCTGTCACAGAAAATTAAAACCAAATGGCCTAACGCATAAGGGCCTAAGCTTTTGACGTACAGCATCTTGTAGATGACCTTACATCAACACAACATCTACCATTGGGCCTAGTAGCATTTAAGCAAATAGGCCTAAGTTTCATTTATATATTGTAGGCACAGACTCCTATTTGCAAGGGTGAGTTACGGTGGTGGGTGAGTCTACTTTCTATATTTAAATATGAGATATATTATTTATAATAAATATAAGTTGATAATTCTAAAATTGTTGTAAAATACTAATTAAGGTGGATGTCCATGAGCTCCCAACTCTTGACCTTTCATTTTCTACATCCCATAACCTCTCCAATGAATGATCTTTTAGGAGTTTTCATACCCATAACTCAAAGGTTACAATGTGTGCACTCATGAGGATTAAAGTTTGCCATTTACTTTGTGTAACTCTTAGTTGTGGTTGAGGGCCTATAAATAGAGCACTATGTACTACACTTTGTTGGCATCCAAATGAATAAGAATCACTCCCTCTTTGTTCTCTATTTCTCTTTTATATTTTTTCATTATCTTCATCTCAATCTCTTGTACTTTCTTGATTTTATAATATGTTATCAGCACGAACTCGCTCAGAAGGCCTATGGTCTAGTTTTCTATCTCTTCTACTCTCTAACTTTCTCATTTCCATACTATGTTGTATATTGTTTATTCTCTATGTTATTTTATCTTTCTAGTCTACATTATCAATCTATTGTTCTATATTATTTTTATTATTTTTCTTTTACGCTATCTATTTTTATCCATCCTGTTGTTATCTTTTACATATATATGGGATAATCTAAGTCATTACATGGAATTAAATAGACTCTTTTACCGATTGTTTTATACATCGGGTTTCATGGCTAAGGTTTGAGATTATATTATCCTTCGCAAGTTTTCTTTCCTGTCACTTTTATTTATCGTTTTCCGTTAATCTATTATTATGCAAAATTTATATTTATTCATTTTATATTCTAGCATTCTTGACATTTTATGTTATATATTATTGTTTGTTTCTTTATTTTATGTCATTTATTTCATCTTGTTTTATTGTTATTTTATTTACATTTCATTTATTTATGTTAATACATTATTGTTATATCATTATATCAATCTTTTATTTTCATTTGTTTATTATCTTACATTAATATATAATAGTATTATATATGAGCATGTAATGTGGTCTATATGATCATGGATTTATCTATTATTTATATTTGATTATGAATTTGAATTTATTTAATTTATTTTCTAGTATTTTGATTTTATCGAAAGGCCAAAAGCCATAATATTCAAATATCAAACTAAACACAAAAAAAAGCTTTGTAAGGTTTTTGCTATGGTCCTGAAGACCAATATTTAGAGAAATTGATGATGCTATTGAAAGTAAAGACCATATGTAAGAGTGAAAATAAACATGATCACATTGCATTTGTGGAATTGATAGTTGAAAGCTAAGAATACTTTGTCTTAACTATTGAATTACAATCGTGGAAATAATAACATTTCTAATGTGATCAAAATTATGAGCAAATATCATACTATGACTAGAAGTCATATGGATAGAAAAAAAATGGTATAATATGACCAGAAGTCATATAGACTAATATGTACTAATTTATTGAAAATAAAGATCAAAATGGCTGTGAAGCCAAAATGACCATGAAATATTGTGAAAAATACCAAAAATAGCTTTGATGCTTAAAGCAATAAGTTATGGAGAAAGATGATCAGCTTGTATAGCCAAAAGAAATAATTGTAAGCCCTAAAGGCTATATGATTTTGATTCTTTATGTTTAAATTTAAATTGATTGTGATTAATTTGTGAGAGAGAAATTATTATTTAACATTGTGATATCAACAGGAGTGATATATGAAATCAAATAGATAAAAAGGTAATGATTGGTCATTTTAAAATTTTAGTATATGCCAATTTATTTATAAATTTAAATATTATTGTGGTGGATGTTCATTATTTCATGGCCTTTTAGGATTCTAACTACCTCATGATTAATCCCTATAACTCCCATATCAAATGGTTTTCAATATTTATTCATATAACCTTCAATTATAAAGTTAAGTTGTTTAATTACCTTCTTTATGTATAATTGTACAATTTATTTGTAATTTTAAATATATTGTGTATGTGAATACTATTCATACATCAATGGAGTTTATCACCTCTATTTTCTTCTTGGAACTTGCATTTCTTTGTTGCACCAAAGATTTCCCAACAAACATTCAACTCATATACCTCAACATCAAGGTACTTTCTTTCATTATTAGTCATATTTTTCATTTTAGCTTTGTCTTTCATATCTTTTCTCCTCTTTAGCACTATTATGTTGCCTTATATATATATATATATATATGCAATTTTTCTTAGTTCCAAACTTTCATTATTGAAAGGCATACAAATACTCTTCAATTTGTATTTTATTTTAGTATTGATAATTTATTGCCTCCTCTCCCAATTCATTGTATTGAAATTTCTTCTACTCCTTAACATTCTTATATGATATGTGCAAGTTTCATACATTAATTATGATATAATATGATATATATATTGGAATTAAATTGGTTATAATATGATATATATATTGGAATTAAATTGGTTTTAAGTGACATTTGTGAAAAAAATCCTATATCATATTTGAATTAAGAGAATGAGAAAATTCATTATGAATAGTTTATGATTTGTTAGACAAAATCATTTTCGTAATGTGCATGAATTATATAGTGCAAGTCAAATTTATGAATGATCAAACAGTAAGGAATATTTGAAAGAAGACTATGTATATCATAAGTATTTATTATTTTATATTATAATGCATTTATCTTTACATTTCTCTCAAATTAATTTTAGCCCCTAAACATCAGAATTCATTGCAATAAGATCTTTACGTATTTTGATTATGGATCTCCTCATATTTCTTTATGTAGTGAAAAATTCTAAATATTTCATATTTTGAACATGCATCAAAAGAGACAAATTGAAGCATATTATTATTAATGAGTAATAAAATTATATAAATATGTGATAATATATGTTAGTTCCTGAAGAACACAAATGTAACAAAATTGATATAGTTCATGGAGAACTAATATAGATTTTTTTTTTAAATTCTATGGGCAGAAGAAGAATTGATTAAGAAAAGTTATAACCCATAGATTTATATTAGAGTTTTACTCTATTACAGGGTTTAAATGATAATCCAATTGACTGAAATTCATGATTAATTGTGAGTTATGAAGTACTTGAGTTTTGAAATGAAAGATATATTATTAATTTGCTATATACAAATTTGTCTTTGAAATAGGGAAATAAAGAAAGTATATTTATATGACTCACACTTGAGGGGGAGATTGTTAGAATATAAGTGTGAGTTAATATTGAAAAGTGTTACTCATATACTTCCTCACAAAACCTATTGATCTCCGAAAAATGGATGTCATATTGACATTTTATATCAATACTTATGAAATTGAAAATTTTATTGTTGGTTAAGCAACATATTACAGTAAACTAGTAGTTTACTGATCTAAACAAATATATTGTTGGCATGACTTGTTTGATTCATTCGAGTCATATATAAAAAATTACTTGTGACATCCATTGAAGAACTAGAAGATTCTTCATAAATAGCCAATATATTATATAATTCAAGAGTTATCATGTGCTGCTTGTTCTCAAAGAAATTTGATTATGAGAGTATCACAAGTTATGATTTGGAATGGATCTCTATATTTTTGGAAATAAATAAACTCATGTATGGGCTCATTCAAATATCATGTAAACCATATCAATATTCAATAATTTTGATAAATGCATCTATAAGATGGTTACATGTGATATTACTATTAGTTTGCAACCTGAAGTTTGTAAGAACGTTTAAATAAATTATTATGTTAAGCGCGATTTTCAGATTATACGATTCATTCATTGAAACCTCCATAAATAGCTAGATTAATACTTATGAGAACAAAATTTATATTTCAGTGTTAGCATATTTGATCTTACATATTGCAGCACTTATATTAGCCAACCAAATACTCCCAATATAATTGGCTTTTAGTCAGGAGCCAGGTATATTCCATCTTAAAAGTTTGAATGTGCATTCCTATTAATTCACCACAATGCACATAGATGGATATTTAAAGGAAATTGAGATAAATGTTGGGTAAGAACCTCCTTCTTTTTGTTTGTCTCTAAATGAAACAAAAGGATGTTTCTAATGGAAACAAATGGATTTAGGAGACTTATACTGTATGATTAGTCGATTGTCATTTGACAAAGTTTTCTTAACATGAGGGGGAGAAATTAAATAGCTGGAAAAGAAAAGAAAAAGAATGCATTATTAATATCAAATATAGATCCTCGAATATAACAATATGAACCAGAAGTTCATTTGGTTTGCATTCATGAAATATTACATAAAATCTGTCAGATGCAATTACTGACCTAAATGGGAATTACTAAATCTCATATTCCAGCTATAAGTGGTCTAATCAGCATAAATGAAAGTGAGACATGCCCGAAGTATGAGAGAATAATCAGTTCCAAAAGAAAAAAGAAAGAAGCAAATAATCAAGATAATCATATTAAGGAGGCAGACACTCTATAAGAGATCAATACATAACTACTTGTAGAACCCTCAAAAGAGGTTCAGGTACCTGAAAGTAATAAAGAGATCTCAATGAATTATGTCTCAACAAGAAAAATGGAATTGAAAAGATAAAGTTGTCGACAATAGTTTTAGTAATAATATCACGTGATCAAATGAGAATCTTATACATAAATATGTCGGTAGAAAAAGAAAAGGTGATTGGCCAACTGAAGAAGGGGACAAGATGCAATGAAAAATGTTCTTTCAACATGTGAAATTTATGGACCTGTAGTCCAAAACATTTGAAATATTAAGTTATTTGTAATATATGAATATTCATGTGAAAATAAAGATTTTCACAAGGTTTAATGATGATTATGATGAGGTACAACATTTGGTAGTGGATACAATAATTGTTGCATATATTATTAGTCTGGCAGTATATGCAAACAAAATAATACGTCTATTAGATATCATTATATATAGCATATGCATATGGATAGTGAATATTATATGAGAGTCTTTGAAGGATCTAAAATGCCAGAAGCATATACAAGAAAATCATTCTATATATAAAATGTTGTGCGAGTATGAAAATAATTCAAGCATATATAATTGATTGAAAAATATATTGAAAAATGAGTAATTTTACATTTTACTTGACTTGTAGATCAAGTTATCAAATGCATCAATGATTTCAAAATCACATATTTTTACCGTGGTGAATTTTCTTGTAAAGATATATTGAATTTAATGGTCCATAAGTACCTTATACTTTATGAGAATATTTTTGTATTATGCTAATATTGTATCTATTATGATTTTATTGATAAAAATTAGTTCTTGCAAGTGCACAGTGGATAACAAAAATGAAATTTGGTGTGATAGTCCTATTAACATATTATATAATATTATTTTGTTCAAAACAAACTGAATATGTGGATGTAAGATTTATTTTGATGATTTTAAGAATAATTTTTCTTCATTGTTTTCATGATGAATAAGATAAAGGCATAATATACTGATATTTTAGCATATCCAGAAGATATGTAAGAGGAATACATCTAGCAGAATATTTGGTGACAATGTATCATTCATAGTTTGGTGGCTAAAAGAATGATATGCTCAACAATACATTAGAAGTGATGTTCTTATCAGGGAAGTAAAACTGATGTTATTATTAGGGGGAGTAAATACGATATTATCATCATGTGAAATAGAGACCATGCTGTACTCTTTTCCTTAACCAAGGTTTTGTCCCACAGGGTTTTTCTGGTAAGGTTTTTAATGAGGCAGTTTCGATTTGTATTGTGTACTCTTTTTCCTTCACTAGGTTTTTGTTCCATTGGGTTTTTCCTAGTAAGGTTTTAATGAGGCACAATATTTTTTTTATGGACATCCAAGGGGGAGTGTTGTAAAATACTAATTAAGTGGATGTCCATGAGCTCCCAACTCTTGACCTTTCATTTTCTACATCCCATAACCTCTCCAATAAATGATCTTTTAGGAGTTTTCATGCCCATAACTCAAAGGTTACAATGTATGCACTCATGAGAATTAAAGTTTGCCATTTACTTTGTGTAACTCTTAGTTGTGGTTGAGGGCCTATAAATAGAGCACTATGTACTACACTTTGTTGGCATCCAAATGAATAAGAATCACTCCCTCCTTGTTTTCTATTTCTCTATTGTATTTCTTCATTCCCTTCATCTCAATCTCTTATACTTTCTTATTTTATAACAAAAATGATATTTTTTATTATGACTATTGTTAGATAGAAACTATTCAATACATGTAATTAATAGGGATATATTAAGAAAAAAATTATAAATTTGAGAGATAAAGTAGGTTAGGTTCTTATATTTAAAATCAAATCAAATTCACAATTAGCTCTTATATTAATAGTCAGAGGTAGCATTTAATAAGGTTAAGGGGCAAAAATGCCCCTGCGCTTTTTCCAAATGTGCACTTAATAGTATATACATTTCTTAGGTTCAAAAATGCCTATGAAGATTACAAAAAGTTGCAAAAATACCATCTCTATTTGTTTGAGTTAACAACTGTTACTTTTTAGTGGTGGGTCTCACATTGTTGTACAGGTGTTAATCCAATAAGATGTAAAAATATCCATATACTTTTACTAAATGTGCATCTAACACCATATACATTTATTGGGTGTAAAAATACACACCAACACTTATCCACATGTCAATCTCTCCTTCCATGTTATCTTATCTCAGTCAATTCTGTCTCATCTTACTCACCCATCCTCTCTCTCTCTCTCTCCCCCCTCCCTCTCTCTGCCCTCTCTCTTACTCTCTCGCCTAACGCCATCGAATTATTGTTTCGGTTCTTGCTTTAGTCGCCATAGCATTATTGTTGAAACGGACTCATATGATGTGATTTCTCTAATAAAGGAGGGAGACATCTCTCTTCACGCAGATAAGTCAATAATCTTAGAAACCAAGGATCTCCTAAGTTGAGACTAGGATTTCCATTATTGTAGCGAACATTGTAGCTGGCCATCTAGCTAATCAAGCTCTAGAATTACAACACGGTTTGAAGGTAATATCAACTCCGAGTGAGGATTTACAAGCTTTAATGCAAGCTGATTATAATGATCTAGGCATATATGATGGTTAGAGCAGGTTACCTTCGAATATTTAAAAAAAGAAATTAATTGGAAGAGACATTCTTTGGGTTTCTTACAGTGTTAACATGCTAAAAATATCTTCCTTATTTCTTTCCTCAATTGGTGAATGAAAGAATGGATCAATTAGTGTTAACAGGCATGTATGGTGGTTAGAGCTAGTTACCTTTAATATTATATTTTTTTCTCTATTTGAAGAAGTTGGTATGTATTTTTTGCATCCAAAAAATGTATATGGTGCCGGATTCACATTTAGAAAAATTATATGGGCATTTTTTTGCATCTTAACCATTCAAAATAATTAGTCTGGGGCCCATAAAACCAAAAATTAATGGATGTTTGACTAAATTAATGGAGGTGATATTTTTGTCTATTCAGAGATGTTTATAGACATTTTTGCACCCACATAATGTATATGATGCCAAAAGCACATATAAAAAAGTGTATGGATATTTTTACACATTAACTCTATTTAATATTAAGTACCCACTTGTGATTTTAAAATATCTATTATACTAAAAATTATAATTCGTTACATACACGATACAAAAGTTTTAACTTGTGTGATCATGCAAGTTTTCAGGTTGGATGCATTTATACAACGTTTGCCTAGGATTTTAAAATTTAAGGGGCCAAATTTAAAAGGGTTAAAGTTCATAGACACTTTTGCACATAAAAGGGTTAAGTACACATGACACCATAAACATTTTTTATGTGTAACATTGTCTATGAACTTTTTAAAATTAGGCAAAAATGCCTATAACAAACTGTGGTGTTTGTGGGACTCACATTATTTTTTTTAAATAATTATTTAATTACCAAAGCCCGCCTACACTCTCCCTCATCCCCACCCCCTGGTTAGACCCTCCCCTTCGGTCACGAAGCCCTTTATAGAATTCAAGCTTTCTCCGCGTGGCCTCTCTCCAGGACCCTCTTCCCAAGTCCTTCATTTTAACCAATGTATAGAAGCTCTTGGGACCATTTCTCTTGTGGCCTCTCTCCAGGCTCTGTTTGTTTCAATGACCATGAATCTATTCTGCAACTTTTAGCAAAAATGAGGTCCATCGTGTGTGATCCATATGATCCAGAATTTCACATTCATTAGTACTCTGACATTGTGAAAAAATCTCCACCACAAGGCTATTTGAAAGGCTTTTACTTCACTACCACAAAACATGGGTCTTTTTGATTCACAAAAATGGTGGTAAATACTATGAGACTCAAGGAAGGTCTAAACTTTATCAGAAGCTAGAGGAATGGCTCAAAAATAAGACAGGTACTGCAGTAAAAATTTAACGAACTGAAATTGAAGGCAAGTGGGGTTTAAGAGAGCGTTGAGACATGTGAAAAGGGAGGGTCAGACTGGAGGGGGAGAGGGGGGAAAAGAGGGAGTGTGGAGAGTTTTTGGCAATTAAATAATCATTAAAATACAATAATGTGGGTCCTATAAAATTGAAGTATGTACTTTTTAACATTATGGGCATTTTGGCCCTATTTTAAGAAGTTCATGGGCACTTTTGCACCTAAAAGAAGTTTATGGTGCCATGTGTACATTTAGGAAAATTTTATGGGTATTTTTGCACCTATGTCTAATAAATAAAGACATAATCTTCCATGCATATAATGACCTATGTGGCACCCCAATCGATAGTTAGAGACTAATCTTCCATGCACATTGCTTGGTTCAAACCCAGGATATCATGTTTAAGAGATCCAACCATTTACCAACTCTGTCATGTTTGTGTTGGTGACTTGTGGCTATTCTATTCTTCTAATTATTTCAAATAATATACCGCTGACCCAAATAATTATAGGAAAAATTCCTGAAAAAGAACTTTAAAAGTGCGAAAAGACAGAGAGGTGTTTCGAATTTGGTTAATCCCGCAGAGGTGGTTGTGACTGAACTAGAATTTTCAATTTCGAGAAAAAATGAGACCTTTGCCGATTTGATTTTAAGAGAAAAGAAGTGAGAGATATGTTCTGAACTGGCGTGAAAGACGGGCAAGACAAGAGGGAAGCAGAAAGCTGGCACAATCCAACCCATGTGAGGTATGTACAGATATTCCCTTGCATCGTCCAACCTCAATCATTATTTATTCTCATCTTCATTTGGATGGGAAACGAGGAATTCAGAGTTAGGTATTTGGGTTAGAGGGAGGTGAAGGATGATGTTAGTGCAGGGGAACAATTGTTGATGCTGGGTGAATGTGGTAGAAGATTGTGATGGAAGATGAGGTAAGTTAGAGCTATGAAAGTGAAAGGAAAAAAGAGGGTCGATTTTGTAGGAAATAAGTAAGATGAAGTTGAGAAACCCTAATACATATATGTTAAACACTGAACTAGGCATGTAGCTATATTTTTCTCTACTGATAGTGTGCTCATTTATATGTTGCAGGGGAGTTGACAAAATGGATGAAAATATTAGGGCACGTTTTGTGAAGGAGTTGTTTTGTTATTTTCATGTAGGGGAAATTTGAAAGTAATAATGATGGTGAAGTTAAATACATTGGAGGTAGTGTGAAGGTAAAAATGATAACAAATGGGATAAGGCTGGAAGAATTAAGGGAAATCATAGCAACATAGACAGGTGATGTGGGGAGTAGTTGTGACATTAAATATACAGTTATGTTTGATAAGAGGACTTTAATTCATCTTGATAGTGATGTACAAATAGAAAATTTATTTCGGTTCAATGAAAACAGAGCTTATGTGTTTGCCTCCCATAAAGATAATGTCAACCAACCTTTGCGAAGGAATGATTCTGATATGTAAGTAACAGAAAATTGTTAAAAGCTAGATGTTGGTATTTTCTAGTCAAAAATTGGTAATCATTAATGAGTTGTGGTAATTCTTGAACGTAGGATTGAGAGATTCTTGCAACGGTTACTAGAAGTAAAGGTTTCTCCCATGAGTGACGTTCATCCTGTGTCTTTTGGAATTAGTGGTGGCTATCTAACTTATGACACTAAACAGACACATGTGAGTGAGAGGAGCAATTTAAAATGGGGCAGACTAATTTCTGGAGTTAGGCAACGTTTTCCATATGCGGATGCATTAAGAGGAGTTTTGTACAAATATAGCATTGCATACAAGTTTGTGCACAAATATGAGAGGAATACCGAGGACAAGATATATGTCAAGTGTAAAGTAGAAGGATGTCTCTGGAAATTATGTGCAAATGGACTCGACAAGGGCACAACAATACTTCATGTCATCAAATTCATAAAAGATCATGTGCATTGTGCTCAAGATAATTTACAAGTGATCAGGCATGGTGCGAGAGCTAGTTTGACATAATCTATAATCATTGACGAGGTTAGGAACCATACAGAGAAGCGTTCAACTAAGATTATGAAGACATTGCAAAGGGAGTATGGTGTTACCCTAACATATAAACAGGCTTATAGGGCAAAGGAGAAGGCAATTGAAGATATACGTAGAAGACCGAAACAATTTTACATATTTATCTCATGGATATGCTAAAGGTTAAAAGAAATAGATGATAAAATAGTGGTTGAATGGGTAGCAGATGGTTACAGGTTTGAATGAGTGTTTATTGCTTATGGGTTAAGTATTGAGGGATTCTTAGGAGATGCAAGACATGTACTATACATTGATGGAACTCATTTAAGTATGCCCTATAGGAGGCCGCTCCTTTCAGCTATGGCCTATGATGCGGATAATGAGTTATTACCTTTTGCAATAGCAATTGTGAAGGGAGAGACACTAGATGATTGAACTTGGTTTATGTGTATGATTAAAAAGATTGTTGGTTTAATATAAGTGATTGTTGTGTCAGATCATCATAATGCCATAATGGATGGTGTGGCAGCAATATTTGGAGGTCAACGTCATGCGTTCTGTTATAGACATGTGAGGGAGAACTTCATAGCAGAGATACTGAAATTAAACAAGGGTAAAAGGAAAACAAGTGCTCTCCTAAAAGAGGATGGATTGATGCTTCTTGACAAAGTTGCATATGCAAGGCTTTTGGATGACTTTGATAAGGCAATAGAACAAATGTGGGAGCACTCAAAAGAGTTATATGATTGGATTTTGAATCATAGGGATGTTAATAGGTGGGCAATGAGCAAGTTCCCTTACAAGCGTTGGGAGTCATTTAATCCTTGGATGGTGAAGGAGAAAAAATATAATGTGGTCCAACTAATTCATGCGCATCGTGAGAAAGTATAAAAGAAGATGCATGCCTCATATGTGTCAATGAGTAGGTGGAAGAATTGTGTTGGGCCAAATATTGAGGCAAATGTGAGGGAAAATGTAATCAGAAATAAGTATATATAATGTGAAGATTATGGTCAGGGAAGATTTTATGTGCATACTACACTTGTAGACCATGGGGTTAACCTTCGAGAACGCGAATGTAGTTGTGCATTTTGGCAAGTGAGTGGCATTCGATGCACACATGCGTGCACAGTTATGCAGGTTGGCCATGACAACATTTATAAATATGTTGATGATTAATATAAGATTGAAAGTCAAGCAAAGATTTATGAGCACAGCATGATTCCGGTTGTCACAATACACATGCCAAACCTGAATGATTATAAGCTTTATACCATGCAAAATTTCTCTGAAAATATCTTGTTGCTCCCTCTAATTACAAGCAGACCACCTGGAATACCAAGAGTAACAGGGCAGGAATCATAGTTCCAAAATAGAAAGATCTATCATTGTTTACGGTGCCATGAAGTTAGACATACATGAAGGACTTGCAAAAATTTGAATCCATATTGAAATTTACTGTTCGTTCAATATTAGGTAGAACCTTTTGGTGTGTATATATACGTTAGTCTGACCCTTTTGTGTTTTTGTTGGATAAAGGGATGATGTACATGGGGAATCAAATGTTGTAAGTAATTAATAATATATATAAATTTTTGTTAGTGACAAAGGAACATTAAGAGAAACCACTTTCTTAATGTCCTATTGTCATTGGACATGTTAGAACAATGTTTGTTGTTGTTGTTGGTTTTTGGGTATTGTCATCGTATTCTCTATTGTTGTTTATGTAAGGTCATTGATAAGTATATATTTTATAATTAAATAGGTATATATTTTGGATATATTTACTGAATTTATTAATATTTTATACCTATTTAATTATCTTTTATATATTTTTCTATTTTTACGTTAATAATAGGATAATAAGAAATTTTAAAAGAAAATCTATTCATATCATATCCTATTTTCTCTTACAGGAAATTAGCTGACAAGGAAGTTTTAAATAATATATTATGGAGCAATGAGCAAGCATTGGAGCAGGGGATTCATTGAATTATATATATATATATATATATAAATCTACACGCCTAATGGATTATATATATATATATGATATATATATGTATATCATATATAAAGAATAAGAGATTTCGGATCAAGATGAAAGCAATGGACCCTACGTTATGAAAAGATGAATAATAATATGAAGGATATTGGAAGAGAGAAAAGCAAATAGAAGGCTAAAGAAAAGTCACGGGTCCCACGTGAATGAAAGAAAAATCAACAGGAAGATGCTGATCCAAACATATATGATATATTGATATATCATATCTTCAAATGCATGTTAGATCTTCAAATTCGGATAGCAAAGCGTGGACCCCACAGGCAGAAAAGGCAGCCTGAAAATACATCTATAAAAGGAACTAAACGCTGAGACACAAACGAGAGGGAGGGCGCGAGACACAGGCGGCACAGCAGAGTTCGGACGCGAAGCAGAACCAGGCCAAGACGAGGACGACTGGAGCGGAGATAAGGAGCAGAGATTAGGAAGCTAGGGCTTGAAGATTTAAAGAGATTTGGAGCTTTAAAACTTGGTTTTCCATTAATTTTTCTTCTCTCTTTTTCTTAGTTTCTGATATGAACCGAATTATTATTTATGGTTTTGGTTTTTTGATGAACATGAGTAGCTAATTTTCTCGTTCTAGGATTTTCTTGAACCTGTTTATGGATTGAATTATTTATTTACTCTCTTTTTGCAATGAATGAGTTTTTGTATTGATTTTATCTTGCTCTTAATGCCTCTAAATGCCTGATCACCATTTAGTTGTCTTGTTCATTTAAAATTAATCTTGAGAAAGATAATTTAAGTGTAGAACTTGGGTAAAATCATGTTAGACTTGAAGTTTAGATATATTAAACGGATGGTTTGTTAGTATCATAGAGATATAGTTATTAACCTAGCATTGTCAGATTAAGATTTGTGTTTAAAGTTAGTCCTTATAAATTAATACAAGAGATTGATTATTTTATTAGGATAAATATTTGGTTTTGACTTGAGAGAGCGTTATCGAATACTTTTGAATCTTAGACAAATACATATCTTCGTTTGATTGCTTATTGAGGGTAAATTAATTAGTTCATGAAATAAATAGGGGATAGATAATCCTAGGTTCCTCCTGTCTTGAAGTTCTCGATTTAATTAATTAATTTTTTAGTATAAAATTTCTTTTAAAATATTCTCACTTAATCTGATTGATAACTTAATTGAGATAATTAATTCATTTTTGTCATAGTCCTCATGGGAACGATCTTTTTATATTACTTGCGACCCGTACGTTTGCGGTAAAGCTAAACGGCTAACAGTCATACCCCATTATGAGGCCTAGATGTTAGTATGTCAGGTTTTATGGTATAGGTGTAACGCCCCAAAATGTGATTAAGGGCTAATAACTCCAAAAGTGAATGTAATTATTGTTAAACAAACACTTTTGGAGAATATAATGTGAATTGTGTGTTGTATTTGTTATAATCAATGCCTAAATCCTGTATTTAAGCTCAATTGTGGTTTAACACCTAAATTGAATTAAAATAGAAGGGGATGGTGCATAGTGGAAGAAATGAAATGAGAAGAATGTGTTAAATAGTGATTCAATCGGAATTGTCATAGTAAGGGGCTAAATGGTGAAAAGGAACGTTACTGACCTATTAGTTAGTTACTGAAGAGAAAACTCATTAATGACTTAAATATTAAGAGGTGTGACTATTGCTAAGGAGAGCAAGAGGGAAGAATCATGTGGTTGCAAGCTCATGGGAGGAGTTGGGAGATCATGACAAGTGGCATCACATAAAGCATTGATCAAAGTCAAAATTTCAAACTTCTTTCCTTTCTCCTTTCCCTTCAAAGTCGGTCAAGAGGCCTTGGCTCCCCAAAAATCTGACTTCCATCATCATCTACACTCTCTCTCACACACTTTGTGTTCGTCCAAGCTTGAGGAGGAAAGAGAAAGGAAAAGGTGAGAGTTTGGCTTTATAGATGACCTTTTTAGCTCAAATTCTCTTCTTTAATGTTGTTCATATGGATGAGAGCTTTAATCCTATGGTTTTAGATTTTTAAAAGAAGGTGTTTGAGTGCTTGAGAAGACTTGAAGGTTGAGGAATTAAGAAGCAAGCTTGAGGAAGTGAAAGAAGTGAGAAATAGCTTCCTTTTGATATATATATATATATATATATTGTGACCATTGGTTGAACCTTGGAATTTCTAGATTTTGGCCCTATTTTTCGTGTTATTAGAGTCTTGTGAATTGTATGGTGTCTTGGTGGTGAAATTGGTGTCTTGTTGTGTTAATTGAATAATGAAATTGGCTTGGATTGGTTAGGGACATTGAATGTGAAGTTTGCCAATATTAGGATTTGGTGTTGAGGTTTTGTGTGGCAATGTGGTTAAAACAGGACATGTGTAGATGTGATATGAATTTGTGTATTTTGAAATTTCCAATGGATTCCTTGTGGAAAATTATGTGGGAGTAGGGTTTATTGTGAATTTTGAACCATTTGGAACAAATGTGCAAAAAATGGAAAATTCTAGAATTTGGTTAGGTGTAAAATACTATGCAAGTGACCAACTTTGCATGGTAATTTGACAAAGCAAATGGTGTTATAATGTTGTGAACATTTCTAAACTTGTAGTTCTCATTGCAAGCTTTATAGTGATATAAAGTTTGGGTCATTTTAATGTTTGTATAAAGAGTTATGGTCATTGGAAAGTGAGCTAGAAGACTGGTCTACAGTTGGCCGCGGCTAGTGATTTGGGCCATGACCCAAAACTTTTGACCAATCCATGGCCGCGGCCCAAAAAGGTGTTGGCCGTGGCCTAAAGCTCTCTAACCTGTTTTTGGTTACTACTCAAGAATGTTGGCCGCGGCCTAAAAGTTTCTGACATGTTTTTTGCCGCAGCCCACCTTTCGTGAACCTAAAATGGACCCACCCACCTTCCATCCCACTCTCATCTATTGCTATAGCCAACCACCAGGGAATGACGCCTCTTTCAGACCATAATCACAACCAACTCAGACAAAATGATAGCTTTTACCGATATCAGTTTTTCTTCTTGGTTATTTTTTTGCCATCAGAACAGTCCACCTCTTCTCTTCTTCAATGGAAAAATATAGCAAAATCGCAAGCCTCGTCCACTCTTTCCTTTCTCCTTAAAGAATGTTACATAGAAATTTAAGAAAATAAAAAAGTACAATACCATTACAAAAACATATAACAAGTATCACTCTGATTCTATTTATAAGTTCTTTTTTATCAAAAAATTTGGTCTTATTTATAAGTTCAGTTTCAGTGTAGTAAATGAGATATTGACAATTTTACCACTATTTATTGTACCAATGAAGAAATAATTTAAAGATAGATAGAGAAGAAAGAGTTGAAAAGTATCCATTCATAAATGAGGGCATAGTTGAAAATTTACCCCATAATCATTGAGTTAACTACCTCTCTTTAGTACATGAGATTAAGTTAAAAGGGACTTATAAATAAGACCAGAGTAGTATGTTCATTTTTAAATATATATATATATATAAGTACACTATAAGAAATACCACTTTGGTCCTATTCATAAGTCCTTTTTGAAAAAAAAAATTGGTCCTATTCATAAGTCTAGTTTTAATATAGTAAATGAGATTGTGACAATTTTACTCTCATTTATTGTACCAATAAAGAAATACTTTAAATATAGATAGAGAAGAAAGAGTTGAAAAGTACTCTCATTCACAAATGAGAACATAGTTAAAAATTTACTTTATAATCATTAAGTTAACTACCTATCTTTAATATATAAGATTTAATTTTAAAAAAACTTATAAATAGAATCTGTGTGTGGTAAGGCAATGAGAAGAAAAAGCTATGGTTGCGGTTACGACTTACGAGATAGGGGGGAGAGAGGGGACAGAGTAGCAGAAATAGGGAAATGACAATAAGCTAAAAGCCTAAAAGGAAGATATGAAAGGTTTCTCTTGTGGTGATTCATTAAAAAGGAACAAATGAAAAAAAGAAAGCAAATCCCAATGCTTCATTTAGTGTGACATGGACATGGGATTGTTCACTATATGTGATATGACTTTGTACTTATCACATAAAATATGGACACCATTTTAAATCTGATTTCACAGTCTTTACTCTCAAATAGTCAATTGATTATTACCACACTCCATATCCACATAACTTGATACTCCCCATTCAGGACATAAATAATCTTTGAGAAAATCCCTATTAAATACCATTTGAAATAACAAAATCCACAAAAGTCCTTTATAACATCTAAAAGACAGAAAAGGGATGTGGGATGTATCAGGGATATTGAAGTGTTGTGCAAAAATACCAAAATGCCCCATTGTAAATTTGTTTCACATATGAGGTGGTTGCTGTGGAAAAAGGCTAAAAAAAACACAGTCGAAGGGTGGTGTTTGTAGAGCAACATTAAAGGTGAAGAACGAGGCATCGATCAAGGTTGAACCAGACAAGTATAAGTAATTTTCTGAGAAACATAATCTTTTTTATATGAATCAGATTATAACCATCTTATCGTTATTGTTCATGTTGGTGGGTATTGGGTGTGGTTCGGTAGGTTAGAGGGTGCATGAACAGTAAATAGATGGGCAGTCACGTCGTGTATGGAAACTAACTTATTTGGTGTTGTCAATGAGGGCTATGAAATGATGATGGTGCTACAATTGTAGGTTATTTATGGCAGTTTTGGTTGTGGGTAAGTGGGTTAATAGGTTGAGTGGGATTAAAGGTTCGGACTTTACGTAACTACGGCGGTATTGATGGTGTGGTGTGGGTTATTTATGTCTTGGGTCTTGTTAGCTGTGAGAGGGAGCATAATGAAGAGGTTATTGATTTGAAATAGGTAGCATTGAGTTGATGTGATGACTGACCGTTGAGTAGGTGTAAGTGGAATGAATAATCTGTAATAAAGATGTCATAAGCATATCTGTGTTTGCATTTTTTTACTGTCATTACCACATCTGGTTTGTTGTCAATGCCATTACAGGATTTTTCATTACCATTACTAAATTTGTCATTAGTGTTAACAATAATAGTGAAGGCAATAACTCATTTTGTCAGGCAATAACTCGCATAACTTAATTGATGACAAGGAAAAACTATTGCTCAATCGTTTGGCACATATTGTTATAAGTTGGTGATTCTTGTCAAATCCATTACAGACTTTGTCAACACCTTTACTATTGTTGTGAATCCCAAAACGGATTTTGTTAAGAGCAGCAGTAAGTTAGTCAAATTGTTAAGAAATGTATGCTGTCATCACATGGTGTGGAGTTGGAGGTTAAATACTTAGTAAATGCTTAACTTTATTATTAATTGGAAATAAAGTGATATTATCAAACATATATATTGATGAAGTAGTCAATGGTCCAAGAGGTGTGCTGTGGGGAATTTTTTTAGTGATGAATTTCCATTGGTATTAGATTAACAATATCATGAAATCTGAATTTTTTCTTGCAAATTATCATGCAAGATGACATCAATTATTCAAGCAACATCTTCTTCAAAGTCACTTATATGTTTTTTCCACGTTTGGGGGGAGTTTGTAAGTAATGTTGAATGTGAAGTTAAATATAGTGCTAGGAGTGTGAGGGTAAAATTAATGAAGGAAGGGATGACAATTGAAGAATTGAGGGTAATGATAGGAGAATGGTTTGGTGTAGATGGGCATAACTGCGACATTAAATACACTTTGAGCTTTGATGAAAAGATATTAGTGGATCTCATCAATGATTCTAAAATGGAAAATCTGTTTCATTATAATGATAGTAGTGCACATGTGTATGTAGCATGTAAAGGAAGTGATAATGAAGGAAGGGTCATGGATGATACAGAAAGGCAAGTGTCAGTTTTTTTGGTTACATAAAAATTTATTTACTATAGTGTTTTTGGTAATATGTGTTCACAACACTTGTTAATATCCATGCAGGGTTAATCAATTCTTGGGAGCTGCAGAGCAAATGTCGTACATTGATGAGGTTGTGTGTTATAGAATGAATGATGAATTTGTACAAAATGAGTGTAATGGAAAACCTCTTCTTAGCCTTCCATGTGCAGTTGAGAGCGCACCACACTGATGCCAAAGATGAACTATAAGAAGTGGATGGATTTGTTGGTAGGAGTAAATCAAACATTTGCACATGCGAATGATTCCAAGAAGATGCTGCACAAGTTCAGTATTGTGCACAAATTTGAGTACACATATGTGAAGGATTGTAGAGATTGTGTGTATGTTAAATGTAAGGTTGAAGATTATCCATGGAGAATAACTATGAGGATAATTGGGAAGAGCACTCGTTTTGTACATGTGATAAGATACACCAAAGATATGTTCATACAGCCGAACACAATCTTGATGTGACATACTCTCCAAATGCTGCTTGACATCATCAATTATCATTGATGGGTTAGAAATCACACAGACAAACGTGTAAATGAAATAAGGAAGAGTTTGGTTAGAGATTATAGAGTGCAATTGACCTATAAGCAAGTATATAGGATAAAGGAAAAGGCTATGGAGGAAATTTATGGTAGATCTAAATAGACATATATGTTAATACCATGTATATGTGCTCGGTTAAATCAAAGTGATGACAAGACTATGGCTGAATAGGTTGCTAGTGGGAGGAACACCTTTGAGCTTGTATTTATAACCTATGGCTGTTGTATAGAGGGGTTCATTGCTGGTGCTAGACCTGTATTATACATTGTTGGAAAAATACACCCACTTCAGACCCACTCTCCCCTCTCAATGCAACCAATCCCACCGATTCCCACCACTCTTTTCCTCCTTAAAAACCTCCCACTCACAACAACTGCCCCAAGCCCCCAATAGAATGCTTCCCTCTCTTACTCTTTTTTTTTTTTAAAAATTGCCTAAGGTCATTCCAGACATTTTTGCTCGAAAATTAAAATTCCAATTCAATCACAACCATCTCTACGGGATTAACCAAATTCGAAACATCTCTCTATCTTTTCACACTTTTAAAGTTATTTTTCAGGAATTTTCCCATAATTTTAAGAACGGAAGGCCCAATATAAATATGGTATAATAATTATAAAAGGTATGTATTGAACCCAGACATCTAGTGACTTTAATTAACGAGAAAAGAGTTTTAGACTTAGGCTTTCTGTTTTTTTTTCAAAAAAAAAAAAAAGGAAAGAAAAGATTGTTGGGATGGCAAAAGCAAACTTTGAAATGTGGTTCATTACCTCTAAACTCTGAAATACTTATAATTTATACTTCTTCCAGTCCATAATATATGACACTTAGAAAAAAATAGCTTTGTCCATAATATAAGTCACTTGTAGGATAATTAATGCTTATTTTTCAGCTTTGTCCTTGTAACTAATCCTCATTTCCAATTTACCCACTCAATAAATTTTCAAACAAGGGTAAAAGTGGAAAAAAAATTTAATTTAGGACACATTTATTGAGTTAACTATAATTTCTTATTTCCCGTGAATTAGTTAAAGTGCCCTATATTGTGGACCAGAGAGAGTATCTTTTATTACTCCTTCCTATCTTTTATTTTTTATAAGAGCTTAAAAATTGAATTACTTTGATCCTTTTTATAAAAGCATGACAAGAGTTGTCTAAACATTTAATAAGTTTTTTTCATTTTTGCCCCTTATTAATTATATGTATTGCATTAATTAAAATATTAGTGATACCTAAATTTACTATTTCTCTCTTTTACTTGTCCCCTCATAAATAGGGACATATGTGAAGAAAGAGTTAATTTCAAACACGCTTATTATTTTTAACTATTTTTCACAATTTCCTCAAACCGCGTAATTTGGTTATTAGACTCTTATAAATAGGACTGGAGAGAGTAGTGGACAAGCATAAATAATGACATACTTGAAAACAAAAAATATTTCAGATATACTTATTATTTTTAACTAATTTTCACAATTTTCTTAAACCGCGTAATTTAGTTATTAGACTCTTATAAATAAGACCAAAGGAATTAGTGAACAAGCATTTATCCCGCGCTTATAATTCAGTGATTGTAAAAGTGGAAAAAAAACTTTTGTAACCTCCCCACCGAAAGGAAAAATCCTACAAAGGAAATAATATAGTCAAATATTTAAATAAATTATATCACCCAAAAGGCCAAAACTGATGGATGTACTGTGGAAATTTTTCATTGCGATCTCTTCAAGTTGAGCTAAGTCAACTACAAATTATGCCTTTTGTAATCGTACGTCCTTCCATTGTCGTTCTGCGTTTTGGCTTTTAATCATTTTCTATAGGTTGTTGAACTCGCGTGGCAAACATATCATTTTCGGATGCAGTTGAATAAGAACCAAAAAATATTTGCAAGCAGAAATTGTTGTGTGGCATCTAATTTAATATCTAATTTACAATTTGGTTTATTTAATATTTGCAAGCAGATATTTCCTCTCTCACCTTTTCATGACACAATAATAACTGTTTTCCGAATGCAAATTTTCCCATAAGTCTCCTGATGCTCCCATCATATGATCTAATTTTACTACTACAAGAAGAGGGAATAATGATGCACATTTTGTGCCATTTCTTTAAAAAAAGTGTCATAGCTTCTACTTCATTTTTTTTAAAAAGGGTTAATATAACTTTTGATCCCTGAAGTTTGATTCAATTTTGGTTTTGGTCCCTCAAATTTAAAATCAGTGGTTTTGGTCCATGAAGTTTGATCTTTAGTCCCTCAAGCTTGAAATTTTTTATTTTAGCCCCTCAAGTTTGAAAAGGACTTGATTTTTTCCGGTTCGGTTTTCGATCAAGTCCTTCTCAAACTCAAGATACCAACAATTATAAATAGAGTAAACTTGAGGGATCAAAATCAACAATTTCAAACTTGAGGGACCAAAATCACCGATTTTAAACTTGAGGGACTAAAACCAAAATTGGATCAAACTTCAGGAACCAAAAATTATATTAACCCTTTTTAAAAGCATATACAAACTGTGACGCTTGCTTAAATAAGAACCACAATTTGTAGGATACCTTATGTGGAGCTTGGTTGACCAAGGGCCACATAAGACCAACTGGAGCAGCTGTGGTGCTTTGTCAATCAAAATCCACAGCTGCTTGGGTGGCTTGTGTGTCGTTTGGTTGAAAGTCACTAAAGTGGATTTCTAGCCAATCAAAGGCATTGCATGCCTCTTATATATCCTCTTCCTCCTCTTATCCACCAAAGATGTGCAGGTTCTGCTTCAACCGATCCAAAACCAACTTTGTTTAAATATATCTCAAACCCAAAACTCTGATAGATTAATATCTAATTCCTCATCAATCCATCCATAAATCCTTCACAGAGAAGGAAACAGAATAACAATGAAGCATAACCAGTTCTGTACCAAAATCCAGCATAACTTTTGAGGATTGACATGAAAATGATGGGCTGAAAAGAAAGAGCAGAATTTAAACCTTCCAAGACACTTGCTATACACCAAAAATTCTTGCACCAGATACGTGCCATGATTTTGCAGGAAACATGCCTTACCAATGACCAAGAATCAAGCACCCTCAGATGGCAAGGTTGTTTGAATATCTGAAGGCATGAGGATGTTAAATCCATCTGCTGCTGTAGACACAATCATTCCAGGAATCTGAGTGTGCCAGTGAAGTTCTTTAAGGTCCTTCTGTCCCTGTTTCAATTCAACGCATATAAATCAGCAAAGATTTAATATTATTGTTAGTTCTTATAGTTTGATCGAATTTTAGTTTTGATCCCTATATTTTTATAAGAATTTGATTTGAGTTTAAAACGACCTGATCCTGATATTTTTAATGAGTTTTGGTGTTAATCCAAACACTTCAACTCAGACCAAGTTCTTATGAAACTATAAAGATAAAAACCGAGTTGAAACTCCAGGAACCCATAAGCAAATGTTGTCAATCACCAAGATATGACCTAAACACGTTTTCACTCGCATTTTACAGAATCTGATAATGATTTATAAATATTGTAACTTGTAAATTTTATATCTTACATTGATGTTAATTGATATATAACCTACCTGGTGAATAAATAGAAGTTAAGGTGGCAGATCTTCAGGGGCCTTCACTCGCTCCTTGGTTTTTAGCCTTAAATTCAGCTTCTTCTTCCTCATCTTTTTCTAAGGAAAGGTCCCATATCCTGTAGTTGAAGCCAATGCAAAACTTTTAAAATCCCAAATGGATAAATTTAAAACAAGCTTATTGATATGCCAAAGTCTGTTTGAAATGTCAAAGAACTTGTTATCAATCTAATATCATATCCACTTACGTGAGTTGATTATCAGATGATGAAACAGCCAAAGAAGAAGCTTCATGTGGGCTCCACTCAATGGATGTGATTGGATGCTTATGGTATTCAAAATGTGCTACGACAGAATCTCCATGCTACATAGCAATCAACACACATTAACTTCAGCATTGATTTTTCCCTCTTGCTTTTTTTATAAAAGAAAAAAATATGACAAATAACACAATGTGAATATTTTATTTGCTAAGGAAAAGCTAGACATACCTTGAGCAAGCTAAGATCACGAATAGAAAATGTCCCATCATCACTCCCAGAGGCCAACATGCAACTGGCCAGCCTACACAGTAGAATTTAGTACAAAGCAAGCATGAGATTTGAAATCCCAGACCTACAAATGCTCAATGGTAAGACGATACGCAAACTATAGTTTGACTTAGGTAATAACAGAGTCAGATTTTTCAACTTTCAAACCAAAAGAGAGTGATGAAGCCATGCGGAGTGAGTTTCAGTGCCTATCTTTTGGATGGATACTGAAATTTGAAATTTGGACTGTCCATGGAATTTGGATGGTCTAGATTTAATTTTTTTTATTTTTTTGAAAAAATTATTTTAATAGATATAGAATCTAAAATAAAGATAATCTCTTAACTAATATTTTTTCAAAAAATAATTTTTTTATTAAAAAATCACCGGTTTTAAAAAAATTAAATCTGGACAATCCAGATCCAGACGAACTCTAAGAGGATAGGCATTAAAACTAGTTCCAAGCCATACTCAATGGGCCACATCCCATCAGAACATACAGGAGAAAGAACAGGACAAAAATTGGAGAAGTAGGGGCGATCAAAAGGAATTATTCTAATTTAGTCAAGAACCACCCTACAATGCTATATTAATTAACAAATATCTTGAATCCAATTTAGGCATGGTTAACATAGTATCAAAATGATAATAAAGTAAATACAAAGTTTGCTCCTTCCTTGCACCACAAATAAATTACTTAATAATCATATATGTGAATTGATCTCTCATAAATACTTATATACTCCCTCTGATCTACAATCTAAATCACTTTAATTAATTCATTAAAACTAAGAAATGATAGTTAATTCATTAAATTTTTCTTAAATTGAAAGTGAATTCCAACTTTACCTATATTAAATGAGGTTTTGGATGAGAAAGAGAAATACAATGAGTCGTATTTAAACATTAATTATATAGACAAAATTAACAAAAAATATTAATTACTCTTCAAGTAACTTATATTATTTATAAGTCATTTTTCTAAATGTGACTTATGTTGTGGGCTAAAGGGAGTAATAGTATTAGATTACATATTCTATAAAAAGATAGGAAAAAAGTATAAGAAAATATCAATTGAACTTCAAAATTTTAAATAAGTGATTTCCTACTAAAATGAGTTGTCAAATGCTACACAAGTGTAGTTATTACCTATACTCTTGTAGTTAATAATATGGATTTGTAATTTTGAAGTTTAAAAGCTATTTTATCGTATTTTTCCCAAAAACATATTCGATTATATATTACTACCATTTTCGTTAGCATGTATATTTCATGAACAGAAAACCATGGTTTTGACAATTATTATTGTGAAAATTATTTAAAAGCTATTTTGTCGTATTTTTCCCAAAAAAATATTCGATTATTTATTACTACCATTTTCGTTAGCATGTATATTTCATGTACAGAAAACCATGGTTTTGACAATTATTATTGTGACAATAAAGTTTATAGTTTGGGTTGGAAAACCATGGCTCTAGAGGTTTTTTTTTTTTTCATGCTTTTTCAAAAGCTATTCTCCACAATTTACTTAAGAGCAATGATTTAATGAATATATACCTTTATTTATAAAAAAGATAAATAAAAGAGACAATAAATACAACAGATATAATCAATGGGTAAAGTTGTTAAAAAGCGCAATAGATCTATGAATTTTTATAAGAAAATCATATAGTCACATGTTCAAACAAATTGAGAGATGAGAAAATCATATCAAACGATTTTTATTTAATATATGCCCCTATATTTTTTCTAAAGAAATTTTCAGAAACTACGATTGGGCCAAAACACCGAATGTAATGCTCCACGTGTTTATCCCTCATTGGTGAGCCCAATGGGCTTCAAATAAAATAATCAAAACCCAATGTTCGCTTCATGTTTGGCATGGGGCGGGGAGGGAAGGTGAGGGGGTAAATTTTTTTGAGTTAGATTTAAAAAAGTGAGAGGAGTGGGATATAAAATTTTTAACTAAATTTTCTTACTCTTTTATTTTATCTTGTATATTCTCTATATTAAAATTTTATAACTTTAATTTTACAATTTTTTTAAATTCATCTCATAAAAATTTTCCCAACTCTCCCTTCTCCCCAAATGCCTTGCACACCCAAGGGTCTGTTTGGTGTGAGGGATTTGGAGGGGAGGGGAGGGAAAATTTTTATGAGTTGAATTTTAAAAGATTGAAAAAGTAGGGTGATAAAATTTTAATAAAGAGAGTATATAAGATAAAAAATTAAGAAAAATCAATTAAAATTTTTTAACCCCACTTCTCACTTCTCTATTTTCTAATTTTTTTAAATTCAACTTAAAAAAATTTTCCCTCCCCTCCCCTCAGACCAAACAAGCCCAAAGAGAAGGGAGGGAAAGGAAAATGTTGCGAGACGCCAGATTAGTGTGTGTTTGGATTAGCTTTTTTTAATAGCTTTTACAACTTACAAGGTAAGTGTGTGAGAGGAGTTTTGTCTCGGTTACGCAAACCATGGTTTGAAACCATGATTTGGGATGTTCCAAACACGCCCTAACTCAAGATGAAGAAATTGCTTCAGGGTGTAAAGTTTTTGAAACAGCGAAAGAGAATCTAAAGAGAAGACCCAGTAACGTCTTCTTCTTCTTTAGAGGTAGAAATCAAAGAGAGAGAGGACTGGAATCAATCCGTTACAAGCAAGCTGAATTTCTTGCTGCTATTGTCACCACCATATCAGAGAACGATCATCATTGTTATCCTCAATGAGCGACGCCCAACCACCGCCCCTGCCGGATCCTCCAACAAAATTGGTCACGAAGCGTGCCAAGCTAATTTGGCGTGTATTCATGATCTCAAATTTTGCGCTTGGAGGTTCTGCTTTCTATCTCTTGCTTGCCATAGCTCTTGTTTCTTTCTTTGTTGGTTTGTGTATGCACGTGGTGCTGTGATGTGAAATGCATTGTTAAATTCAATTTCGCCCTCATTTTTTTTTGGCAGAAAGCTGATTAATTGATTGGCTGTTACCTTTTATTGTGACGGAGGGCTTCTTTGACGTTTTATATATTTTGCCTTCCAAGTGTTCGATATATTGCCGAGTCGAACCTTGTTTGGTTGTTTGCTAGTTTTCCTATAATCAATCAGTTTTTTTTTATTGGCTCTGACTTGTAATGTGTAGAAGCATTTACTATCCCCTCATATTCCTTCTTTGAATGGGGGACCCTTCTTATCATATCATTGTTTACTTTCCAATTCAATCAAACTCGTACCTACATTTGAGATGACACGTTTAACTTGTCTTAGTAGTCTATTATGTTTATTGCATTTTTAGATAATACCAAAGGTAACCAGAAGTTGAGGCTCGCTTTCATTATTAGTTATGTACTATGTCTATCTTAATGCCTTAAATATGCAACTAAAACATCAAGTATTAAGTGTTTCTTTAAGCTTGGTATATCCATGTTCAATTGTTGGCCATCTGCCTCAATGCTATTGCAATTTGCAATTTCATGGCATGCTTATCATCAATTTGCCTCTTGACGGATGTTTAATGTTAAATTTAATCCCTTGACTAAATTTGTCGTCTTCAAGGCATTTTTTCCAATGCATGTTGTGTCTCTCTCTATATATATGTTGTTTTCTTAGATGAATAGGTGATTACAGTACGCCAAGCGTTTCTGTCTGTGATTGTCAATTTTTATTACCATTTCGAAGTGTCTGGTGTTCAGAAGATTTATTGTACTACCTAAATCCCTGATATAGAGTTTACTTTTTTTTCTTTTTTTTTTTGAATTACAACAGCAGGAATAAACACTTTTTTCTTGCCCCTTAATGATTCTACTCTCTGATTTATTGCAGCTTGTCTCTTTGCAATGCGAAAGAAGAAAGATGTGACTGAGACTCATACCAGAAAAGGTCACAAATCGCAGAAGGAGAAAACTACCGTTGAAGTTCCTGAACCTCCCACAACCACGACTATGATGGACTCGATTTTTTATGATGACTCGCTCTATTTCCCTGTCTCCATCCCTGAGGAAGTACGGGCTCCCATCACTAATGAACAACGACGTGAAATTTTCAAATGGATGCTCGAAGAAAAGAGAAAGTTGAAACCGAAGGACCCTGTAGAGAGGAAGCAAATAGATGAAGAAAAAGCCCTTCTCAAACAGTTTCTTCGTGCCGAAAACATACCAAAGTTTTGATTCCCACTTCAGTTTTCTAAATGCTGACAGATTAAAGTTTCAACACAACTGACAGACCTTGACGAGCTCGGGTTATTGCATGTTGAAGTCCATTTTTTTAACTGGATAGCATGGCATTTAGAAGTGCCATTATTCTGCAAATTCAAATTTTTCACTATATTGACATGATGAACATCTCTGAACATTTTGGGATTATTATAGGCTTCGTTTCATCAGTGAGTTAATGTAATATCAACAGCTTGCATTGGGAATGAGTGCCAGTTTGCCCTCCTACAGGCACTTACCTATTCATCAATTTGTATTTTTGGTCCTTGGACATGTGAACTCTGTTCTAATGAACCAAGGACACCCTGTTGTAACGAGCGAGTGTACCACGGTTTGTTTGTGACTTTATGTTTGGAGATGGACTATCCTTGCACATTCACAAAAAAAAATACAAATGCACAAGAAATGATAGTGATGTGAACAGCATAAATCTGACCCAGCATGTCTTTGTGTGCTATGGGCTAACTTGCCACATGAAAATGGTGAAAATATCACTTTGTACCAATGGCCCTATTTCCTAATGGTATGAGAGAATTCCTTTACAAGTAGGAGGTCATGTGTTCTATCCTGTTTGTAAATTAATTTGAGGTTATTAGTGCATGTCCCTCTGGATAAAAAATTTTCAAAATGTTTTTAACCATTTGAATAATATATTATTCGGCATTTCCATCTGCACTTGCCCAATTTGGTGAGTAAAGTAGAGATCAAAAAGCATTGACGTGGACTTTGAAATGAGACGAGCCATAAACATGGTTATCAGGCATTGAATATGGTAATAAATGTGAAAATTGCAGGGACCACAATATAGCTCATTTCTCTGGATTGAGGATTCTAACTATTATCCATATCCTCCAATAGTCCAATCCCACCCCATCTTTTGCTCAATCAAAACACAGTTCAGGACTATGAACGAACTGAAAGAGTTAAAGATATTTAACTGTCAAACTCATATATGTTTGTCTCTTGTTTGTCCGATTTAAGCAATTTTTTTATCTTATTGAATTCTCTCTGCAATGCCAGGAACCATCCTGGTCTCGGGTAATTTCATCTTGTGGAAATAATTCAACTGTGAATCACCACATGTTTGTTTTTTCTTTTTCTTTTTCTCACTTCCTTGTTCAAATTACAGTCCTAGAATTCTTGGGTCTTCCGTTATCTTCAACCTCCATAAAGGGTATGCAATTGATCTTTGATTTTTCAGTTTATCCGAACATTTCTTCAAAATGCCATTCATAACTGGAAACAATTTTTGTGATTTGCAGTTTCCATGGGGAAAACAGAGTACCTAATCAGCGAGAAGGGAGACTTTTCCTTGTAAGTTTAACTGAAAATTCTATGTTGTTGTTCCTTCCAACATTTCTAACGACAATTTCAAGAGTTTATAACCCGTTTGTTTGTCCCATGCAGCCCATTAACTAGTCTTCGTGAGGATTTCATTATCAAACTTCAGGATGCTGATGGGAATGAAATAACTCGTATGGGTAACTCTCAAAAACACTACCCATTTGAAAAATTTGAGTCCCACCCCCCCCCCCCAATTTTTACTTGTTCCTTGGGTAAACCTGACTAATATATTATGGAAGGGTTTCAAACCAAGTCAATAGTTGAGAAAGGTATTTGGGAAGACGTCTTTGGCCTTGGGCATGGACACCTGCGTTTGAAGCTGCAGTTCATCCTCAGTGATGAAGACCGTGACAAGATTCGCATGATGGTACTGATGTTGATTCCTGCCTATTATGCAAGTTTAATGGGTTTCTGAAACTTTCCTTAACAATAAAAAGCAACATAACATGGGACTCCCTATTGTACTTAATATAAGATATATTTATCTAATTTGATACTAAAGAAGTTAGTTAATATGGTATATATTTTTTAAAACACCCTACTCATTGTACTTAATTCTCTCCTCCCCTCTCCTCTTTTATTATTGTTGAGGGAGCATCAATAGAGGCAGATTAGAAAAGGAATGACAAATATGAAAACTATGTCTTATATTTAGAACCGAGATCAACTCCCTAAATATATCTTATATTGAGGACCGGAGGAGTAGTAAATAAGATTATTTGTAGCAAGAAAACTTCCTTGTGGATTCCCTAACCACAGCATGGATGGCCTGAGAGAGAGAGATTATTTGCAATACAATAATGATTTGTTAGACTGTGCTGGACATATGGTCATGAGATTCTTTTAGAAATTGCTAAGGAAAATGCCTCAGGCAATTACTTGCTCCCGATATGGAACTGATGGTTTTTTAAATATGTTTCATTTTGACTTATTCATCTATGGTTTTGCAGAGAGAATCTGCATTGAAGAAGAAACATGATGAGCTTCTCAGAAGCAGTCCCAGGGGTTCAGAAAGTGATAGTGCTTCTGTTGGAAATGCTGCATTAATCTTCAGAAATGACGAGGTCTCAGGTTTGATCTTACTTTACTGACTAAAGAAGCAATGAAAAATATAAAACAGAAAAAGAATACAATAATGTGAACAAATAGTGACTTGAACTCTATAATTATGAGTGGCATCCTTCATTTCCCCAAAGTGTTTTTTCTGATATTCCAAGTTTTCCATCTTCTCAAGAATCTCCCAAAAGATACCTACAACTTGAAGCCATTTCTCAAGGGAAAAGTCCTGTTGGTTACCGAATCGAGAAAAAACTGGGCCCTGACATTGTATTGGGGGCTGAGCCTGATCTAATGCAGCTACACCCAGTTAAGGATTTGATTACTTTACAATGTCTTTTCTCTTTTGTGCTGATGAAAAAGCCATTGGAAAGAGTACTTTTGTTTGCTTAATGTTCATTTCACATGTTTTTAGAACAGTGCTGTTCAGTATAAGGAGACCTCATCAAACAAACCTATGTCAGAAGCATTTGATGATTTCACTAAATTACAAGAAAAGGGTTTAACTAAGAAGCCTGTTTTTGGTTCACTATTTTCAAAAGATCCTCAGAGAGCTATAAATTCAGAGGAAGTAGTGGCAATTTCATTTAGAAGATCAAATCAGGATGAAGTTGCAGAGAATAATCTGATACAGCCAAATCCCAGCAGTGTGAGGAAAATGATTAGTGCCTTTGAAATGCAAACTGGTCTAGCTCAGGTATTCTAAGTGTTGTACAATATCATCAAGGGAAAATCACACCAAAGTCCCAGTTAAAAATAATAATATCAGAAAAGTCTCATAATTTATCAATGACAACTCTTTCATTTGTCACTGATTGCTCTTTTACTCGTCATTGACAAGCTATGAGGCTTTTTTTATATTGTTTTTCTTGGTTGGAACCTTGATGTGATTTTCTCCATCAAATATTTTGACAACCGGGGGTTCACATGGGACTTCTCTTAAACCAGGATATGAGATCTCCTACCAAATCGCCTACAACAGAACATCGTTCAAGAACGATTGAAACAAAAGCTTCTTCCAAGGCTCAGCACTCAGGGAAGGAGAAGGCTTGGGATAAAGGGCCATTAATCTTGTTACAAGGAAAATCCAAAGATAGATCTATGGCAAGAGAGTTGAAACAGGCCCAATTATGTAATGGAGAAAGCAGAGAGCGACTTAATTCACTAAGTCATGGAAAGGAGTCAACAGATTCAAATGCCTGGAATAAATTCAAACTTTCACAGAAATCAGATAGAGATGAAGAGAAATATAGCAAAGAATCTGTGAGAACATTGGCATTTGAGGCAGTTACAGATTCAGTGAAGATGCCTGAGAAGATTTCAGATGGATACCGTCCTAACAATCTATTTGTTTCCAGGCAAGATTCTAGAAGCAACCCGAACAAGGACGTAAAAAGGAAAAATGCCTTTAAAAGTTCAGGTGAATTGTGTATCAAGAGGGATTCACCACCTAATCTGAATTCAGGAGAACACTTTGATAATAACTTTTTCCCTTTTGAATGTTCTGGGGCCTGGATTTTCCCTGATGAGCCAAGAAAGTTCTGTCTAACAACTGGTGGTAAAAATGTAATGGTTTTATTGGAAAGTCTGGTTACAAAGAGCATAAACCATGAAACAAGTTTGGATTCCTCGATATTAGAAAATATGGAAAAGGTATCCAAAGATTTTTGCCAAACCATTTTGGTTAATTACTCTCTTTTAATAGATCATCCATGTCTTAACAACCAGTGTCAAAGATGAAGTCCCTCTCATATTGAGAATACCTGAACAAGTAGTTTTCATTTTAGTCATGCCAAAAAGAACATTGAAAAAGAAAGAAGATTGAAAACACAAAGTTCTCTATTTTGTATGTCTCAGACTAGGAACTCTATTGTTATTCCTTTTGTTTCCAATGTTAGCTAGGAAACTTTTAGCAGCTTTGTAATAGGTAGCATATCTCAGGTCTGTATGATTTTGTTGCCTGGTTTCAAAATTAAGCTATATAAGATTTCTGATTCCGAGCGCTGGCTTCGCTACCATTTTGTTTGTGTGTACCAGATTTACTACCATAATTGGGGCTTTGTTTTTTTTTTTTCAACAAGAGAAACGCTTAACTTGGGATGTGGATTGTTAAAGAATTTAAGCTGATGATTCGAGCATCTGGCTTACATTATTTGATCAATTTTCCTTTCTTTTAATAAGAATGCAGCATATATTGAGACTGGAGCTGAAGCAAGCGAACATGTGAAGATTGATGAGACCAAAGAGTCCAAGTCTAAGAACTCTGATGGTAATGGAGATGAAATTTCAGCGAGACCCGTTAAACAGGTCATAATCATTTTTCAATTTAGCTACATTTACTTCTTTACAAAGTTTTATACTTTCTGCTATCTATTCATAATTTGTGGAAAGAAAATCAGTATTTTTATGTTTTTCACTACTGGCCTCAAGTTCGTCAGTGAGCTTGGATTCTGTAATAACACTCTTCAAAAAGAATAAAACATGTTGCAATCTCTATTCAATTGATTAACTTCCTGCAAAAAAATAAATAAATAAAAGAGACATATGACACAGCAAAAAAGCAATGTGATGATTTCTATATCGCTATGCCAAACGAGTTCTAAAAAATGGGTATGGATTGATTAGTATGGCAGGGATATAATTACTATACTATCTAAGGTTATTTATCATTCAGAAGCATTTATTTGTGAGCAATAAATTACTGGGACTTATGTTTATCCTTTTAAGATTTGGCTATTTGCAAATTACCAATGACTTTGACTGCAACGACATAGATATCTTCCTGTTTCATTTGCAAGTTATATATAAAAAAATAGTAAACCTTTAATTATCTTGTTTACGGATTTTTAACATGTGTTCTTATGGCTGATCCTTTTGATACTGGGATTGTCTCATTTTCAAAATGATATCTGGCCTATTATGTAATTGACTTTTACATACATTTGGATACTTTATATGAAAAATAGAGAGAGAGAGAGAGAGAGTAAAATCCGAATGCTTATATGCCCTTTCCCATTTTCACCTTTCAGGTGGTAAAAGTTGCAATCCTTATAGGGTTTGGGATATTTGTTCTCCTCACAAGACAAAGAAAAGGAAGGTATGAAAGTTAAAAGTATTTCCTGGTATATTTATTATTATTATTATTATTATTAGAATAAAATACTCTAATTTTCCTTGCGTTTTATTTTTATTACATGAACCTTCTTTCTATTTTGAAAATATGCACTAAAATCCAAGCCGCTAACTTCATTAAGGATTTTTTTTAATTAAAATTTATATTAAAATAAATTTTATTTGTTAATTTACCCTTCATCATTGCTAATTCCCTAATTTTGGCTAAAATTTTTTAAGTAGTTTAAGATTGTTTTTCCCTTTTTCTTAATTTATTTTTTAATCCAAGTAGTTATCTGTTAATTTTTTTTTCATATTGAGATAAAGACTTCAATAATTTAATCAATGCCAACATAAAAAACTTAATTAAAAATATGATTGATTCTTTTAATAGATGCATACTTAAATGAATTGTTTATAAATGTTCGTGTAAAAAATGTATTCAAAAATTAAAATTTTAAACTAATATAAGTTATATATTATCTCAAATTTACATTATTAATAACATATGGTGAATAAAAATTTGCCTTTCAAATATGTTTTCAATCATGGCATTGTGGCAAAAGAAAAAAGAAAGAAAGAAATATGTTTTCAATCGTTTAAAGAAATACTAAATAAATAAGTTTCAATAAATATGATAAAAATTTAAAAATTAAAATTTTATAATACAATAAAAAATAATAAATTTTATAATATATTGGAAATTGTGAACATATATGTATTAAAATTATTTTTTGTTTGCATAAAAAAAATATTTTAAAGCAAATATAAATGTTTATTCATATGTTAAAAGAGGGGTATTTTGGTCAAAGTAAATGTTTAATAGTCAAACTTAATGGTTAACTAACAGTTATGTAGATGAAAATGAAATTTCAAATATGTAAGGGAAGTGTCTGTAACATACATTTTAATTTCAAATGAGGTATATGTATGTTTTCAAAATAGATGGAAGATTTGTGTAATTTAGGTAAAATAAAGGGATAGTCAATGTATTTTGCTATTATTATTATTATTATTATTATTATTATTATTATTATGCTGTTGTTAACTCTATTATGCATTTATGAAGGAGAAAAATGCAATTCAAGATTGAAGTTGATTAAATCCCATAAAATAGTTTGATAATACAGTGCCCTTTAATAGGATGTTACATATACATTTTTATGAGTGAAATTTTACATATAAATTTAATAGGGAAGACATAGAAGAATGACTTGTGTCACATAAAATTTATGATGAAACATTTATTATAGTATTTTGTAATTTATAATGCAGATAAAAACCGGTGGCGGGTTGGGTTGTGGGTCGGGTCAAGATATCAGGTGATTCGGGAGAAAAAAGGGACTGGTTGTGGAAGTTCAAGTTGCAGAATATGAAGGCACCCGATCCTCCAAAGGTCTCATCTTGGGTTTTATGAGACATAGAGATTCTTTTTTAAAAAAAAAAATCATCAAATGCAATAACAATTGGACAAAAGTTATTGTTTCATGTAAATTTCTGTCAAAGTAACTATAATCTATATTTTTACTGATTTTTTGTTGGCACAATGTAATTTATCACTTAAGGATTGTTTGGTAGCAGAATTATGTAGTTTGGATTCAACTTCTCTTTAAAATGTGTTTTCAGATTCAACAGTTATATGTAAAATAAACCCAAATTTTAACTTGTTTGGTAGGTTGGAAGGGAAATTCTTTTAAAATTTTGAAATCATAAACAAACCATGTTTGGCTTACAAGAAATTCCTTCTCAGTATATTTATGGCATGAGGATGAAACACATACTTGATATCAGATCAAAGTTCTAATGTATTTGCATTATATATAGACGTGACTTAACTAGTCACATTAGAAAATTATTGTTATTATTATTTAGATAGAATATTGAAGAAAATTTACATTAAATTAACCCGTTTGAGTTTTTTTTTTTTTGGATAAAATCGGTTTAAGGATATGATGATACAGAATGAATAATGAGCATTTATGTTTCCATCGAACAATTGATTCATCATTTGTAATATAATAATATATATTTTAAATAATTTCATTCGTTATTCAATAAATAATTTATTTATATACTTTAAAGGGAAAATCCTTAAAAAAGATAACTGAATTATTTAAATTTAATTTTAAATTGGGTCATTAAATTCAACAAATTCTAAATCAATTTATATGTCCTAAAATAGAATTTTAGAATTCAATAATTTTACTATAATGTCTCTCATTTGATTTCAATTGTGTCACTCATCCATCTTTATTATTTTATCTTCACTTTTTCTATTTTTGCAATTCAACTTCATCACTCCATTAGACTTCACTCTGGAAACCATTCCTTATAAAGAATCCTATGAATGTTGTCTGCAACAAAAGAAGAAAAACTCGGTTAAATTATTCATCATCATGTACAATTTAAATTAATATAACAAAGAGAGGAGCCATGCTTTCTTTTTAATGTGTAGTTGGAGCAAATTTAGGAACCCTATTTTTTTTCTGTTGCCCACCTGGTTCACCGGAGCTCTGCCTCGACTACATCTGGATCCGACCCGCGTCTCCTAATGGAAATTTTCTACATACACAAGGCTTGAATCCGAAACCCTGCTTAAGCGGAACCAAGTCGCTTACCACTTGGAACAACTCCCATTGGTTAGGAACCCCATTTTGATTGCTCTCAAATAGAGATCGTCCATATAGTTCGAAGTACATAACACTCTGGGAAAAAAAAAACACAAACAGAGGGAGGGGGAAATACGAGAAGAATCAAGGAGGAGAACTCTAGATTTGGAAGCGTTGACAATCATCATGTCATTGTAATCGCTTCTCCCAACCGTCAGCACATGAAAGCCTTCTTCCTCTAGTTCGTTGCCTTGGGCAGGAATCGAAGTGGAAGAGAACTCAGCATTGGCCTTAACTTGGTGGCTACAAAACAAAGAGGAAAGAGTGAAGTCTGATGGAGTGACGAAGTTGAATTGCAGAAATGAGAAAAGTGAAGATAAAATAATAAAGATGGATGAGTGACACAATTAAAATCAAATAAGGGATAATATAGTAAAATTATTGAATTTTAAAATCCTATTTTAAGACATATAACTTAATTTAGAATTTATTAAATTTAACGATTTAATTTAAAATTTAAATAATTCAACTGTCTTTTTCAGAGATTTTCTCATTAATTATCTACTATAGATTACTTGCAAGTAACAATCATCCGATTGCGGATTTGCTTTTGAATTTTTGCACAATCTTCGGAAACTATAATTTGTAGATAAAATGGTGCTGATATAAGATAAGATTTTTTGTCATATTAAATAGTAAAGGTAAAATCTTATATAAAGCCACCTAAAATAGGTAAATTTTAAATCAGGTTAATAAATTCAACAAGTCTATAATTAACCCAATCAATTATTTGACGCTCTAAACATTTTAGATCCAAGCATATATTACATTAAAAGCGAGAATAATAATAATAACAACAATAATAAAAAAAATCCAATCATAATTTTAATAAAGTTTAATATAGAAAAAATAATGAGAAATTTATTAATTTTTTAAATTTTAACTACTAGAATTTGTCGATAAGGTGAGGTTAATCTTATCCAACAAAAAAAAATTAAGATTATTCTTGAACAAACCAAACTCATTGAATGTACAAGTCATTAATTGAAGAGTCTATATAAACAGTTATTACTCCTTATTAATTGAAACGGGAGGGAGATAATTAATTTACTAAGGTTGTGTCGGTTGGATCAGTCAATCGCTTAAAAGAAAATTAAAAAGACAATTTAATTAGATACACGTAACACCCCACTTTTGATTTACTAATATTCCTTATATCTTTGACATATTAAAAGGAATAAAATGATAAATTTTAGAACACATGAAATAACAAAATCACTCTTAGTTGAGGTTAGAGTCAGGAAATCGTGCCTGCCTGAGCCCGTCAAGGGCTGGGCTTATGATTAAGATGCTCCAAATGAAAGCAGGCCTGGTCCTGCAGCCCTATAGGGCTGATCCTTTTAATTTTTTTTAAAAATAAATTAATATATGTAATAACATTATATCAAATTATTAATATAAGAGATACCTAAGTATCTAATAGAGTATCAGCAATAGGCAAACACTTATTAAATAGTTTGATTTATTTTATTTTCTACAATGGTTTATTCATTTAAACTTTAAAAAAGGGGCTAATTTGGATATTAGATAATTAATTTAACTAAAACTTTATGAGTTTTAAAAATAATGTATCTCAATTTAAATCAAAATAATAAATAAATTGTAAAACTTGAAAAACAATGTACGAGTCCTTTAAGGGTCAGTCTTATAGGGCCGTAGACTTCAAAAATTGAAGATTTTATAGGAAGTGGGCTTAAAAGAGCTAGTCCGTTTAGACCTGAGCCCATGAAGGGCCGGCTCGTATTCCTGCCTCTAGTTGAGGTTACACGAAAGTTGGGATAAAACAAAACATAAAGTGCAATTTTTGTCTTTCAAAAAGCTCATTATTGAAGCCCAACATAATGGATGAAAGAACACAAGTCTTGAGCCCAATTAATTATGATTTTTGCCCAAGAAGAGGAAAAAGAAGAAGACCCAATTTAATTACAAAAAAATATAATGACAAAATGATAATTTTACCAACAAAGAAACTAATTTTTGTTCTCATTCCCTCTACCATTTTGGACGTCCAAAGAGAAGCAAGAAGAGGATTTTAAATTTGGTTCATGCAATATCTAAATAAGGGGGAATTTTGGACAAGTGAAAAAGGATTGAAAAGTCAAAAATTGTGGGCAAATTAAAAGTCAAATTTTTGCAACCCAAAAATAAATATGAGAAGGAGGAAAATCATGATAATTCAAGATCTTATTTTTTGCCATTTGAAGATGCATTTTCGGCTAAGTGATTTAGGAGGAGAGAAGATGATGATTAAATAAATAATTCACATGTGTTGAAATGTAATAAAAAATAATAAAAGTAAATGGATGGAGATGAGATATATAAGTATTCTCTTGCCCATTTGAGCTCATAATTTCGGCTAACACCAAACCAGAGGGAGGGAGGGAGGGAGGTGAACCAAGAACACAAAAGGGAGCAAAACTAGGGTTCCAAGAGGCCAATCCAAAGTAAGAGCATGTAAATCAAGTGATTTTACCTCCTAATCACCTTGAAACTTCCTTTAATCTCTTCTCCTCCTTGAAATTCATGGACAGCAAGCCAAATCAAGAGTGTAGAGAGAGAGGGCAGAGGTGATTTTAGAGAGAGAGAGAGTAGTGACATCAAGAGGTAATCTCATAAACTTAATCTCTTGTGCTATAAGTTGTTGTTGTTGGTTTTAGCTTGGTTTTGGTTGTTTTATAAATTTGGGCTCATGAAAACCCTAAGGGAAATGCTGCCAAAATTTCATCTAATCATGTTCATTTAGTGTTTAAGTAGTTAATCATGTGATTAAAAGTTGAAAGGAAGTGATTAAATAAGAGAAATCAAGAAAACACATTTTCCCTCCTCATAACCTAATTTCGTCCGAGCATAGAACCAAGAGAAGGAGATGGAATTTTGCAATTTTGATAGTTCCGTTGGATTTAAAAGGGAAAATTGTGTGGGAATAGAGGTGTTCATGATTTTTGGAATTTTGTAAACAAATCTGAATTTATTGAATTTGCAAGTGCATGCTGTTCGATTTGCCTCCTGTGAGGTAATGTTGTTGTGCAATGGATTTTGTGGGTCAGACCTGGTCCAAAATTTATGAAACTTAACAAGATTAAAGTAGACATATAGAGCTTTAATTTGATAGGTAGTTTGTAATTTTTGGACTAGTACATTAAAAGATATGAATTTTCAAAACTATGCCCTATTTCTGGAAGGAAATATGGAACAGTGCAGGTTTAGCGAATTTCTGAGAATAATATGAGTACAGTAGTCAGACTTGGGTATTTTTCCATGAAAATACATTTAAAGAGATTCATTTAGGCTTTAGGATTAGTCAAATTGTATTTTTCTAGCATTAATTATAAATTTCCAAGGTTGACTGAAAATCTGCTAGTTTCTGGAAACAATAAAACTGCACTGTGCAAAATTGTACTGTGCAGAAATTGTTGTAACTGCATTATATAACCAGCAAAATTTGATTTAAATGTAGTAATAGTACAAGTAATAATCAGTTACTTGTTAACTTTAATTTATTGGAATTAGTTATAGCCTGAGCCAGAACAAGAATATAGGATGGACTATAGAACTGAAAAAGGATTCAGGTAGTAACACTTTCCTTTGTATACTATGTACTAATCTATATGCAATTTGTATGTCATCTTCTATAACATAACAGTGCCTAGGGCACACGACCTAGCTTTGATTGGGGATCCAGTGATGATACACGCAAATGAGCCAGGGGATTCAAACAATCATTTGACCTTGGACACGAGTTAAGCTAGGGTTTAAACATGTTGTTGGACCATGGACACGAGTTAAGCTAGGGCTGCAAACACGTAGTTTGGCCTTGGACAATGTGCGCACAACACGAGTTAGTATCTTACATGACTAGTGCGTTGCATATTTATTATTGCATTCTATATGTTTGATTACCAGTTACTACTGAGATTTGACCCTTTTTCAAACTGGAAAACCTTACAGCCGAGGCTAGCAGCTCGAGGGGAAAGACAACGGCTACTAGTGAATAGGTCTCGGTGCGAGCATAAACTGTTATTAGTTCTTTAGTATTGTACTTTTGTTCTTTTTGGACACTTTGTGCACTTTGTATATGTATATCAAACACTACGGGGTATTTCTTGTATTGTAAACAAGTACGTAATATCATTATGTTTATGTTATTTCTGTATGCCTTACGGAACTATGCGCTTATTACTCTGCGTATATCAAAATATTAAGAGGTTTGACCTTTTTATTTTGGCCAATTATTAGGCAGAGGGAAGAGAAAACCAAGTTCTCTTGAAGAGAAGTTAGAGGTAAAAGCTTCTTCTTGGTTAGTAAATCACTTTTCTAACTCAAATACCTTCATGAAACTTGTTCCCCTCTTTCGTAGCTTCATTTCTATGATTTTTGTTTTTGAAGAAGAGAAGTTTTCAGCCATCTTGCAAGAATAGAAGTTGACAAAGCAAGAAAAAAACATAAGAAGAAGCAAGAGGTGAGTAAGAGCATCATTTTGATGAATATGATGCTTTGATTGGCTAAGTTTTGGTGGCTATTGTGATAGCCCTAATTTCGGTTTTTAGGGTATATTAGGGTTCATGAAGCTTTCATCCTATGCATATGCTTATATGTTGGTTTGGAGGCAAATGAGCTAAGTTTAGTGGAAGTGGTTGTTTGTTATGAAAAACCCTAAAATTCTGACCTGAACAGGGCACCATGAAGAAGTGGGAATTTGATCATTTTGATGATTTCATTGTGTTCTACATGAAATATTGTGTAGGAATAGCCCTTGGTTTCAAATTCTTGGTCATTGGAACACAAATTGCAATATTGTAATGTTGTTGTCCACTTAGGGTTCCCTATGTGGCTATTGTTTGTGATATGTTTTAAATGACTGAATGGTGTCCAGTGCCTATAAAGCTTTTCAGAATAAAAGTGGACCAAATAAGCTTTAATTTGTTAGGTCATATAGGTCATTTGGAGTTGTATACCATGAGTTATGATTTTTTGGCATGTTTCTAGATAGTGTCCAATAAATGTTAATTCTAGATTAATGTGCATTCAAATGGCTAAGGGCAATATTTTTTCTTGAAACTAGACTTAATAAAGGTCACATAGCCTTTTGAACTACTGTAATTGGACACTTGTACAATGAGATATGAATTTTTAAAGTTGGAAGACAAATTTTGCCAGCTTTTATTAATGTGTGGAAATAAAATATAATGGCACATTATGTAATTCCATTGAACTCTAAGGGTAAAAATAAGCCCCTTAAGATAATTTGACATCTTTAACTCCTAGTTTGAATTGGTAAATGACCAAAATGACCCTAATGATATGATTATATATCTAGGGCTATGAGAAGCCAAGAAAGAAAAAATGGAAGAATTTCCATGAAGCCTCAGATAGTTGGAAGAAGAGGGGACAAGAAGAAGGACTTTGTCCAAAAGGTAGTTAACTTACTTACTTACATGTATGTGATGTTTATGTTGTGTAGTGATTTACTATATTGCTTTACTTGATTATGTGAAGCATGTATAAATGAATGAAGCTCTATTTCTGTTTTTGTTGTGGCCATAAGTATGTAGCACAGAATATTGAACATGCAGAATATCATTATGTGAACATAAGCCTATATAAGGCAAGCATATTATGTACTAGCATTCATCTTACATGTATTGTCTGTGATGTTTGCTACTGAGATTTCTTCGAATCTTACCCCCACCAACCGTATAGGTACGGGAATACGAAAGAAAAGAATGTTGAAGATGAACAAGAAGGAAAGAAGATGAAGGATCGAGAGAAAAGAACGTGTATCAATTTACTATATATAAATTATCTGCACGGTAAGAATGTATGTATAAAGAGTACGAATGTGTGTAATCGAATTAAGTCATAATCAGGATCGCTAAACACACTGCAACTACGAATACGAAAGAGCCAAAATTCAAAAATAAACCCCTAACAAATTGAATAGAAATGCTTCCATATACATAATAAAGGGATGAAATTATACTGTGATACATTTGGTGGTATCAAATAGACACTTTTTTGGTATCAGAGCTAGTTACTAAGATGGCTTAATTCGCCACCATGTTCGGGCATTCTCACGGTGTGATCTGTGGTGAAGCATTGGCTCTTACCCCGACACAACACAGGGGCCACCCACCCTATTGTTGCCTTGGCTAAAGGGGTTGACCAAGTGTATGGGTGCTTGTGTGACTCGCTAGTCCTTGGTCGAGAGGCAGGGCATTGAACTAGCTGCAAGGTTACCTTAGATGGCCACCGGAAAGGGTTACCAGGTTGGTGCCTGTGTGGAGCCGCTGTCTGACAATACACAAGATAATTAAGCACATTAAATCGGTGTTTAGAAAAACACGTACTCCCATTTTGTAGCATTAGATAGTGTGGGAAATGATTCCACTAGGCACCAAGTACTATAAAGTATATCATTATTAATAATAGGAAATTGAAATCAAATATATATATATATATATAGTACTGTAATTTTATATATATAATTATCCTGTAATTTTATTTATATACTAATATATAATAATGTTTTTCAAATGATTATCTCTTGCATGAATAAAAAATTCGAGAAAAAAAATTTACTCTTCATATAAATTTACTAGTTATGATCAAGAAAATCAAATAAATTTATTATGTGTATTTTTAAATTTGAAAGAAATTATTGGAGCACATATTCTTTGAAATAGAAGAGGCAAAAGAATACTAGCACAACATCTAAAAAAAGTTTATTTGCTAAAGAAATTTTTTGGCTCAATACTAAATAACTGTTAAGATTTTTTGTTAATAATTCATTGTTAAGATTTAACAAAATTACATCACCTGCCACCTATACTTACTTTCATTTAACACCAAATGCACCGGTAAACTTGTAACACCTCATCGAATTAATATATATATATTTATCGTTCAATCCGTTAAACATCACTTATGAAATGAACTCAGGGGCTCTATCCCAACAAAACTTACTTGATACTTTTAGTTGAAATTTTTAATTTCAAATAAATATTTATCAACCAAAATATTTTAGGACGAAAAATAATCCTAGTATCATGGCAATTAAATATAAAGTGGCATAAATGTGCACAAAGAGCCTAATAGAGCCTTCAAGGCTCGCTTCACAGGTGCCTTCCCTTGCTTTCTACTAGAACATTTACCTAAAAAATGTTAATATAATGGGATGAGATTCCACGTCTTAGTAACTACTGAAAGCTTCTACCGTACACAAGCAAACCACATGTAACACCTGAAATTTTATATTCACAAAAAATATAATGTAATTAATTGAGAAATTCAATAAAATAGTGAATATTCATGAAATTTGGATCTTATGATTTTTGAAATATTTATATTTATGAGGAAATGGGCAAATTAATTCAAGAAAGGAATTAAATTGCAAAGGTGATAGCAAAATCATAATTTTTCCAATTTAGCCCAAGATTAATTATTTTCCAATTAATTGGAGTTAATTTCAATTAATTAAGGAAAATAAAGGAAAATGTATAATTGGATTATTATTGATGGAATAAATCAAGAATTGTAAAATTAGGGAAAGTTATACATAATTCATTTATATGAATTATGGAATTGTTGAAATCATTTTTCCTTTCCTTTCCTTTTGCAAATTTCGGCCAACACATGAAAATAAGGGAGAAGAAATGGATTTGGTTAGAGTAAAGAGAAGGGGGGATGGTTGGTGTAACTAGAAGGGAATCTAGTCCAAATCCAATTGAAGCCAAATGATGAAGGAGTATGGCATAAAGTAAGAGGGCATGGTTGGAGGTATGGGCGGAGGAATGGTGCATGATAGGTGGCGCAATCTTAACCCTTGATGAGATCAAGGGCTAGAAAGAAAGAAGACCAAATGAATAAATATTTTCTCCTTCCTCTTTCATACATCATTTCGGCCAAAGCAAGGAGACGAGAGAGAGAGAGAGAGAGAGAGAGAGAGAGAGAGAGAGAGTAAGTGAGCTTGAGAGTTCTTGAAGATTAGAGAGAAAGAAGAAGAAGAGGCTAAGACATACTTTGAGATCAAGAAGAGAAGGAGGAGGAGCCTAGAGTAAGAGGAAACTAAGAAGCCAAAGAGGGTAATTTCATGAACTTGCTTTCTTGTGGTGTTGTTGTTGTTGTTGTTTCTTGACTTTTCAAGTTTCTTTGTTAAGTTGAAAAATTGGGAAAGCTATATCCCTAAGGGGTTATGCTGCCCAAATTTCTTTGAATCTTGATTAATAAATGTTTAAATGAGTTAATAAAGGATTAGAAGTGAAAAAGTACAAATTTTGGAAGCTAAAACACAAAACTACATTTTTCCATTTTTCTTTCAAAATTTCGGCCAAAATCAAAACTGGTATTAGGAGCTGGATTTTCATAAAATAAATGGTTCCATTGGATTCAGTGGGCAAAAATAGGTGGAGTTACAGTTGGTCACTTTTTCAGAAAAGGCCAAAAAACATAATTACGAAAATGCCCCTAAAACCCCAAATCGGGGCTGTCAAAGATATTTTTGTAATTTGAGAGTGAATTTGGCAATTTCGACCCCAGAATTGGATTCCTTGGGCGAAAATAAGTTAGAATAGCTTTAGTCAAAATTTTGGGAAAACGTGCCATCGGGTCTGGTACTGCAGGGCCGGGCCGGGGTCCCGGGGGCATTTTGTTAAATTTTCACTATAGACTAATATAACCACCTGAAGCACTATGGAAGTGTCTCAACTGTACATTTGACGTTTTAGGACCAAGTAGAGAGCCCGAGGGATTGGCAAGCAAATCGAGGCACGTTATTCGATGATCAGGGAAGGGTACTTAAGGTAGGGAACTTACCTCTCTTGCATTTATTTGATATTTGTACTAGTATATTGATACATGTTATTGCTTTGCTTGATTTTGTGAAACATATATAAATAATTGAAGCTCTATTTCTGTTTATGCTATGGTCATACATATGTTGTTTGAAACATTGAGCACGTAGATATTTCATTATGTAAGCATGAGTTATGTAATGCAAGCACGTCATGCATTAAGCACTCATCTTGCATGCATATTGATATTGCTTTCCTACTGAGCTTCCCCATAATCTCACCCTCCCCTACTAACAATTTAGATAGGAGAAGACAGAACGTATGCTGAGAACAAAGACGAAAACCGTATAAAGGGAATGTTGTGGTGGAACAAAGACTAGAAGATGTCTCCATTTCACTGGGACGGGTTTAGACACCCACGTAGCACTGCGAGGCTACATTAATTGTAATTATCAAGTACGAACCCCTATGGGGAATTTCTTTAATCGTGCACATAATATCAGTATATTTATGCTATCTCTGTGTTGTCCACCGAACTGCGTATCGTTTTCCGCAAAAACTCTGAAATGGGTGAAAATAAGATGAGGGTGTGACACCACATATAATGAAAAGAAGGAACTGATTACATATATATTTTTATGTACCATAATCCTCATACAAGACTATTAAATTTAATCATCATTATATAAATCTGTATTTTCATCATAACATGTAATATACAATTATGCAATATGCAATATGCAGCCTCCCTTATATCACCATCCATCCTTATACCGTTGATTGGAGTTATAGGCTAACACATAGTCTAACAGAAACGCATCCATTTGATTGGATTGTCCCAAGCTCACCAGTTCTTAAGATACACCCGGTCAAAGGTGTAGAGCTTAAGTCTGGACTATGGCTCTCCTCCTTAAAAGAACACAACTAAAGAGGTGTTACATATCCCACAGCTCCAATCCAATCCCAACCAAAGAAAAACATGGAAGAAGGGGCCCTGACAAGTGCCATCTACTGTGCACCGAGCAATGGCATACCATGTGGTAAAAGATCTCAACATACAAATTCCTCTTTACTCCAACCCACCACAAATGCAACCGCCATGACAGTTATATTCAATAATCAATAAATATAATATCATTAAAATACAAGGTATAGTAAATCATGTTTCCATACGTATTAAATATCATCACATATTCAAAAACACCTAAAAGAAAACAATAATCCAACAATACATTAATTATAATTAATTTATTAACTATGTGAATAAAGTGAGTTATAAAGAATTATACTTGTAACATTACTTACTTGAGAATTTACAATACATATAATTCAGTCCATTTTTTTGTATAAAAGATAGTAATTCACAATTATACATAATTTACAAGTATATAGAAAAATATTCAGAGTTACATGTTATTCTTTAACTTACAAAAATTATACAAAGTTACTCCAAAGCTCTCAATGAGAGTCTACAACATCACACTCATAAACTTCCATTAATAAACTAATTAAAACTACTCTAAAGATTCCCTAAAACTTTACAATTTCCCTTCAAACCTGTACCCCTCATAGACCCAACTATTTTTATCAAGGTATCATATTACTTGTATAGAAATTTCCATATAAAACAAAATATTTAAAATCAGTTAGCTTGAAAATAAAATGCTTTTTTAATTGGCTTCGTGAGATGTATGTTCATATAAATAATATATATATTTATATAGTTGGAAAACGAGAAGCCAGCAAAATTGGTAGGAACAAGATAATAGTTGGAGTGAAGGTTGAAGGAACAAGTACAAGAATACTATACACACATATATATTATAATACTCCCTCCGGTCCTAAATATACTATACACAAATATAGGACATAGTTTGTACTACAAACTATGTCCTATATTTAGGACCGGAGGTAGTATTAAAATTTGGATGCAAGAAATGGAGAATGATACGAAGGCCAGAGGAGAGATGAAATAATGGTGCGACGGCTTCAACAAATATGAGAGCTTGACATATAGAAATTAATTTCATATATTTTCTTTGTGGGAGGTCCAAACAAAAAAAAAAGGGTTCATAGCAAATATAAATAAATATATCTACAACACAAACACCCAAAGGATAAAAAGGTGCTTTAAGAAATCTAGGAAAACACATGTATATATTAGGTGCAGTTGGTACAAGAAATAGTTTTTTTTTAACATGTGTATATGTATATATGTGAATGTGTCTTAATGTACAGGAGAGGAAGAAAAATTTTGCGCAATGGGTGTTGAAGAGATAAATAAAATGATAATATATTTATAGCCACAAACATGGTGAAAATCCCTCCTATGCACATAAAGAAAAGATGAAAAGACAATCAGACATGACATGCTATAGTGCTATATAGTAGAGAAATGAAGAAAAAGGTAAGAAAAGTGAGAATTATGACAACACAATATGCTATAGAAATCAAAATAAGGGAAGTCTGGTAGGAGGGGAAAACACAACAGAGAAGAATACTCACTCAAGAAAAATGTGGCGCCACACTGAGAGAATAGGTGAAGTGAGGAAAAAGAGGTCTTACATGAAAGTAACTCTAGGGTTTTGATTCCAATTAAAATAATATTTTTTTAAAAAAAATAATTAAATTATAATAGCTGTAATATTCTGACAGCATTTTTTTATTATTTATTCTAATAATCATATATATAGGTATATATATTTATATACACATACCCATATATTTAGAATAATTATTTTAAGGAAGTATTTTATTTGCATTATTTTTTTTAGTATAGAATAATATTCAGAACCTTGATGTTTCTTTTAAATTATTGATTTATTATATACTCCTGACTAATTAAAACTTAAACTATAACTAACTCTAAAGTGCTAGTAAAAATTAGGATGTTACAAAACCACCTTCAGTCCAATCTTCACTACCCAATAAAGCCAACAATAATTCTGCTTGATTCGATTCACTCCTATTACTCTCGACCAAGTTTCCTTCAAAATAAACTGACTTGAATTTCCGTTCCAAAACCCTCAATTACTCACTCTATCTTTTTATACTGGAATTCCAACGCAGACGAATTTGGGCCTAGCGTCCTCACTAGCACATTGGTCCACATTGACTTAAACCTGGCTTTAATACCATTTGTAATATCCTAGTGCCTCACCCTTGATATTGTCCGTTTTAAGGCCCCCGTCACCTCTTATGTAACACTCCAAATTTTATTCACCGAAAATATATTGTAATTATTTTGAGTAATTCAATAAAATGGTGAATATTCATGAATTTGGATCTTGTGAATTTTGAAATATTCATATTCATAAGGAAATGGGCAAATTAATTCAAGAAATAAATTAAATTACAAATGTGATAGCAAAATAAGAATTTTGCCAATTTAGCCCAAGATTAATTATTTTTCAATTAATTGGAGTTAATTTCAATTAATAAAGGAAAATGCATAATGGGATTATTCTTGGTTGAATACGTCAAGAATTTGTGAAATTAAGGGAGAATATACATAAACCAATTATGTGAACTATGAACTTGTGAAAAACAATTTTCCTCCTCTTCCTCTCTTTAAATTTTCGTCCAAGCATGAAGGTAAAGGGAAAAATATTAAATTCATGATCACGTGATACAAGAAAAAGGTTATGATGGTTATACTACATGCACATATCAATGATGGAAAAGATGGAGTGTACATAACATGAATGATGGTGTAATGCAAGATAGGAGAAGCTTGAGTGAAGGAGTGAAATACTTGAGTGCTTGGAAGTAGACAAAATTGATTACATGGGAAGGAGCTTGCTTGTCTTGTAAGAGGAGAGGGGGGGACGGATTTTAGGGGCAAGCAAAGGGAGACCATTGATTCAATTTAATGTAAATTAGGTGGAGAAATTATGAGGAAGAAGGGAGTGTGACAAGTGTCACATTGAGAGCTCTTGATTAAATCAATTGTTAGGAAGGAATAAGACAAATTAACAAAAACATCCTCCTTCCTCTTTCATGCCTCATTTTCGTCCAAGACTTAGAAAGAAAAAAAAAAGAGAAGAGAGAGCTTAAGAAATAGAGAGAAGATGAGAGCTCAAGGAAGAAGAAGCTAAGGTAGGATGGTTTCTTTAATTTTTCTTATAGCATTTCCTTAGAATCCTTCTCTAAACTCTTGTTTCTCATGAATTCATGGTGGTGAAGTCACACTTTGAGAGCAAGAAGAGAAGGAGGAGGTGCCTAGAGTAAGAGAATCCAAGAAGTTTAAGAGGTAATTATACCAATCTCAAGTTTATATTAGTATGAAGTTGTTGTTGGTAATTGTTGTTTGGTTTTTGTGATTTTTGGTTGAGTTATGAAATTGGACAAAGCCCTAATACTAAGGGGTTATGCTGCCCAAAATTCCTTAAATCATGATGAAGAAGTGTTTAAGTGAGTTAATCAAGGATTAGAAGTGAAAAAGTACAAGTTTTGGAAGCTAAAACACAAAGCTCAATTTTCCATTTTTTCCTTAAATTTTGGCCAGAAATAGAACTGGTATTAGGAGTTGTATTTTCATGAAATAAATGGTTCTATTTGATTCAGTAGGTAAAAATAGGTGGGGTTACAGTTGAACACTTTTTCAGTAGAGGCAAAAAAAGCATAATTACAAAAATGTCACTGAAATCCCTAAATAGGGGCTGTCAAGGGTATTTTCGTAATTTGATAGTGATTTTGGTGATTTCGAGCTCGGAAATGGATTCTTTGGGCGAAAATAAGTCATAATAGTCTTAGTCAAAATTTTGGAAAAATGTGCCATTGGGTCGGGTATGGCCGGGCCGGGCCGGGGTCATTTTAGTAAATTTTTATCATAGACTAATATAACCACAAGAAACACTATGGAAGAGTCTAAAATGATACTTGAATAGGTTATGACATATTTCTTGTACATTTAATATTTTAGGACCGAGTTGAGAGCCGAAACGACACGCTTTACGAGACACCGTTAAACAGAGGATTAGAAAGCGTTGAGGTAGGGACATTATCCTTCATACATTATGCCATAGTTATATGATTATGTGGATGCCAATGTTTGTAAATGCACTTTATTAATCAACACGATTTGCCCAAAGAAGGGCTAGAAGTGTTAAAAGCACTTACACTGGAGTTGGTGAAAACCCAACCGGTGCAAAATAGTGCTTTGGTTGTTCTTTTCATTCAACTAGCCTAGGCCGGCGCAATGCGTGGGTGAGAGACGGGTCATTATTAATGTGTTGTTATGTAAAAAATTACTTAGATTTAAAAACAATATTTTGTAGTATAAAATACACGTTAACCCATATAGAGATATATATGGGTGGAGAGGTGATATTGCAATTTTAACTTTCATTTCTCAACATATACATAAAATACTTAAAACTGCTTTATATAAAAAGTCATAATTAATTTATTAGAATCCCTATATTTTCTATTAAATATATACTCTAAATTTGAACATTTGCGTATATTTATATTTATAATTATAGTATTATATTTCTTCCTTTTAAAGATCTCAAAGGGAACAATCTATTTGCTAAATTAATTATTATCTGTCATAACCGCTTCGCATTGTTATCTTTTTTTTTATTTTTTTTATTTTAGAGTTTTGAGCCTGCCATTTTGTTGATGTGTCGGCCAGAGAGATGCTTACTGCTCTACTTTTATATAGTTAAGATGTATTTGAAGTAGTTGATTCTTCAGGAAAGATATTAGTTATATCATTAACAAAAACATTAGATATGGTAGTAACAAAAATAAAAATATTAGAGATATCATATATTACATATATTAAACTAACAACAACATGATTCCCTAAACATTACTCATCATGTAGACATAAGTTAATAACTGCATAAGTTAGAAAATAAAACAATATATATAAATAAATAGAATTTTTTTTAAAAAAATAAACATCCGAAACTGGTCCCGTCTTAAAATGATGGGGATTGAAACGGAATGGTCGGAACGAGATGGAAGTGAACCCCTACTTCGGAATGTTCAAGATTAGAGTGCCTTGCTGATTTGGGCCCAAATTAATTAGATAAACAGAAAGGAGAAAAGTAAGAAGTGAGAGTGAAATTAGATGAATCACAATAATCAATTTTTAACTCATAAGACGTGTTGATCCTAAGAATTAATGAGAGAACTTTTAAGATCCTAAAATTAAATGCAAAATATAACAAGTAATGATAAAATATAACAATCTAATCAAAAAAAATATTCCATAGTTATGCTAAATATTCAAAAAAAAAATTATAATTAATCATTAATCCATATCTCTTATATGCACCTCCGGATGGATGCTTGAAGTTGTGGTTGTGGGAGGCTGAGGAGCTTCACCAGTAGTTTTATCCTTTCCAAATTTGTGACCTTTCTTCATGTCTTTTTTCCTTGGTAGCGTGAAGAGATAAGCTACAACATAACACGCAGCAGAATCATTAAGGGGCCAAAAAAAAAAAAACTGTATGTCAGAGAGATTTAGGTAGTACAAGAATTAAGTCTTCTCAACACCCAGAAAAAGGGTAACAAAAATTGACAAACGCAAGACATAAATGCTTTTTAATTAGAGAAAAAGATAAAAAAATACCATCATTTGAACTTCGAAATCCTGAATCGGTGATTTTCTCATTGAAAAAGTTGTCAATTACTACTCAAATGTAGTTAATATATACCTATGTTTTAGTAGGCAACAAGATTTATTTAAAATTTTAAAGTTCAAATGGTATTTTCTTATCTCTTTTTTTTTAATTAATTATGCAACAACACAATATATATGCATAGCGTAATCATTTTGGGACACAATATATGTAACACCTATTCATTTGATCATCATTACATTAACCAGAAAAAATGGCATGAGACAATAATATATCAGTCAAGATGCATTGATGATAGGTATGCATGCCATAAAACAGCAAATTACAATGGCAACGAGTCAGATGGCCAACGGTTCAACATGGATTTGCCAAGCTTAAAAAGAAACACTTTTAATACTCATTCAATCCTTAATATGTAAGGTAATTGAGGAGTTGATATTGATTCTAAATGCAAGAACTATTTTACATTGTTATCAATTTTTAGCCAAACTAGTTAGTCGTATGTATATTTACTCAACAATAATTAAGTAAAAGAGAGACTAGAGCAATTAAAGAAGATGATTAGAGAATTTTAGAAAATAGAGGTCATATTAATTGACTTAACAAGCTTCTTTAATATAATCAAATTAGTTAATTAGGTATTTACATTAAGGATTAGAGGAGTACTTTATATTGCAATTGCATATTTAAGGATAGAACTAGAACATAACTAATAATTAACGAAAACAAGCCTCAACTTCTGGTTATCTTTTGCATTATCTAAAAGGGTTAAAGTCCAATTTTGGACTGAATTGAAGCAAAGTTTTTGTTGTATCGATTTGCCTCAAAAAGATACAACAAAGACTTCCGGGTAATCACATATCTCTTGCCCTAATAAAAGTTATGGGATAAAATTAGACCTTAAGCCCTATTGAACATGGCATAAGACAAGTTAAAAGAGGACGCCTTCATGATGTGTCATCTCAAATATATAGATGCAAGTCTGATTGAATTGGAAAGTAACAATAAAAAGTAACAACCATCACACACAAACAATTAAAAAAAGGAATAAAGAAACAATAACAATGGCAAACAAGAGATAGAAAGCAAAACCTCCAAGCACTAAATTTGTGATCATGAGTACACGCCAGGCTGCTTTGGCGCGCTTCATGGCCAATTCTGTTGGAACCTTTGGCGGCACCTCGCTCATATTGAAGAAAACAGACGCACAATGAAGCGATCGTTTTATTTGTTTCTTTTGGATAATGGATTGATTTTATTTCTCCCTCACCCTCCCGATCCTCTCAAAATTCTTTCTTCTACGCCCTGGATCAAGAAAATAGATTCATAAAACTATTGTTAAAATATTTTATGAATTTATTTTTTAATTAAGCTTTCCAAGCCAGAGAATCCGATGGAGATCAGCGATGAACGGCGAGTACGAACGAGAGACTAAACAACGGAGGTGAGGAATGATTGAGGGTCGAGCAGGGGAATGAGGTAGGTTGAAAATTTTGCAATACATGTGTAAAACCTAAATTTAAACCGTTTAAATTTATTTATTTATTTATGTTATAATAATCTTTTATAAGATATTATGTCTTAGAGATTTATTTTTTTATCTAAAGGTGAGGAAGGGATATTAAAAAGAAAAAAAAAGAAAAGTCATTATGAAGGGATTCAAATCCGATTCTAAGAGATCCAGATACAATTGTTTTTTTTTCCCTTTTTGGCCAGCAATATAAATCGTTTCATTTAATGTGAACATTGATTGCCTGTTAGAAATATAATTTTAATTTATGAAAGAAAAAATTAGAAAGAAGGGCCTAATGTAAATGATATTTATGAGAGAAGATTATAAATTTGTCATTAATTAGAATGGCCAAATATCAAAAATAAAAATTCTAGCCAAAAATATCAGAACAAAAATAGGAAAGGGATACAAAAATACCTTTGAAATATGAAAAGGATAAATAAGGGAGTTGAATTTCAATAATTCCAAAAGCACTATTTAGAATTTTGGAATTTTACAAAAAATTGGGAAAATACATCTTTACCCTCGCTTTTTCTTTTTTTATAAAATCCTTAAAACCCATGCCGGCCCCTAGTTGCCAGAATAGTCAATACTAAAACTAGAATAATTAATAGTAAATAGTTAGTAATAAGGACCCCAATTATAATAACTACTTAAAATTAGATATTTACTACTTTGGTTTCAATATTAACTATTTTGACTGGTTGTCGGCAAAGTTTTTAATACAGTTTTTGACTTCCAAAAGAGGAGTAGTGAACAGCAAGACAAGAAAAGAGTAGTCAATGGGGAAACAAAGGTGGTATTAGGAATTACTTAGCAACATAGACCTTACTGTTGACTATTTGCTATTAATTTGCTACTTTGATTTTGCTATTGACTACTTTTTTCTCAGAAATTTAGAAAACATATATTAGGCCGCTGGCAAGATCACTGGAACTTTGGTAACAGGCGGCCGACAGTGGCCGCTGGAGAGGATTTTTGGGGGGGGGAAGAAAAAAGTGAGGGTGAAAATGTAATTTTCTAATATTTCTCAAATTTTGAATATTCTAAATCAGTCCATTTGAAATTATTGAAATTCAATACCCTTATTTATCCTTTTTATATTTCAAATAAAGGTATATTGTGTCTCTTTCCCAATAAAAATTTGAAAATATTAAATTACCCTCAAGAAATATTCTTAAACTTCTTCATACTTTTCGTGACTATTTGAGTTGATTGTAGAAGCTAATTTTTTAATTTAATTTACAGTATATGGGGTAAGCGTGTGAGAGGAGTACATAAATGTGTTTCTTTAATGCTAACTCAAGAAGACCCTTAATCTTTTTCTCCTCAAATAAAAAATAAATTGTTTTTATAAATTAAAAAAGGAAAACTGTAACACCCCAAATTTTATATTCACCAAATATATTATAATTATTCAGGAAATTCAATAAAATGGTGAATATTCATGAATTTGGAACTTATGAATTTTAGAAATGTTCATATTCATGAGAAAATGGATGAAATAATTATAAAACTGATTTGGGTAATTTAAAAGGCCCAATATTAAGGTGTAAAAAATGGCGAAATAATAAATAAAATATTTGGTCCAAAAATAAATGAGAATTGACCAAATTAATTCAAGAAAGAAATTAGATTATAAAACAATTTAGTACAAGATTATTTATTTTTTTAATTAATTCAATTTAATTCAATTAATTAAGGAAAATAAAGGAGAATGTATATTTTGAATATTCTTGGTGGAATAAATCAAGATTTGTGAAATGGAAGGACTAGTGCATAATTCAATCAAAGGAATTATGGAAATGTTGAAACAATTTCTATTTCCCTTTTTCTTATAAATTTCACCTAGCATAAGAAAAATAGGAGGGAAAAATGATTATTGGAATTAAACATACCAAGTGTTATTATCCTAAGGTAAAGGATTAGTTTATAATTGTTAAAGTTAAGCACATGCTTATTTATGTTAAAATAATATTTCTTATACATGGTAATTATCATTATAGTACAACAATTGAGCATGTAGTTGGACAAGTTGGATGAAGCCCATTTGGTTTGTGAGGGCTTGAGTTAGGCGTTTTGGGCTAGAGGGAAAAGAGAAGAAATTGGTTCAAATGCAATTCGACATTATGACATGAATTAGATGAAGATAAGGCTTAAGTACATAAGTGATATCATAATCCAATTTACCACTAATTATTAAATGAGGAGAAAAGGTGTAAGATATTTTATGAAGATTCTCTATCTTTTCTTGTCATTTTCGTTCAAAGCCAAGAGAGGAGAGTGAGAGAAAAGCTTAAGAAACTTTAAGCTATAGAGAGAAGGAAGAAGAGAAAGATTAAGGTAAGACATGATTTCTTAAGTATTTTCTTGTAATATTGCATGAAATCTTCTCTAAACTCTTCTCCTCTATGGAATCAATGGTTTAGAAAGCTCATCCTAAGCTCACGGAGAGAGGGAGAGAGAGGAGAACACCTAGAGAGAGAAAGTTCAAAAAATCAAGAAGTAACTTCACAAATCTCAAATTCAAACTAGTATATTGTAGTTGTTGATGTTTATAGTTGGATTTGGTGGTTTTTTATTGAGTTTGTAAATTTGGAAAGCCCTAATCCTAAGGGGTTATGCTGCCCAAATTTCTTTAAATTATGGTTAGTATGTGTTTAAATGGCCTAAAAATGGATTAGAAGTATAAAGACGTAAGCTTTAGAGGTTAAAACTCAAAAGTGCAATTTTCCCTTTTTTTTGGCATATATTTCGGCCAGCATTGTTCTGGGGGGAATGAGTTGGATTTTCAATGATTTGATGGTTCCATTGGATTCAAAAGGAAAAATTAGGTAGGGTTACAGTTGGTCACTTTTACGGAAAAGCTCAAAAAAGCATAATTACTGAAACGCCCCTAAAACCCTAAAAGTAGGGCTGTCAAGGGTAATTTCATAATTTGACGTTGAATTTGATAATTTCAAGTTTGGAAATGGCTTCCTTGGGTGAAAATATGTCAGGATAGCCCTAGTCAAAATTTTGAAAAAATGTGCTGTCGGGTTGGGTACGATGGGGCCAGATCAGGGTCCCGGGGGCATTTTGGTAAATTTTCACTATAGGCTAATATAACCACAAGAAACACTATGGAAGTGTCTAAAATGATACTTGGATAGGTTATGACATATTTCGTGTATATTTAATATTTTAGGACCGAGTCGGAAGCCGAAAACGACACGTTTTGCGAGGCACACAAAAAGCAGTTGATAGAACTTTGAGGTAGGGACTATTATCTCTCATATACTATGTGATGAATTGTATGTTATGTGTTATTGTATTTCGTGATATGAATGTGTGTTAGAGGCACAGTAGCTGGTTGTAGTTCGGTGCCCAACCAAGGTATATCGAAAATTCTAGCTGTGGTCAGTGACTCGGCTGAGGTACAATATCAAAAATCCTAGCTATAGTTAATGACTCGACTGAGGTACATGTAGGGATTCTAACTAGATGTTTGGCTCTGAAACTTGTGTACACATATGAATTAAATTGAACTGTCATTTTACCTAATATGGTGCATTGCATATTTAATTTTCACATTTTATATGTCGATAGTATATTTCTACTGGGTTTCTTCGGAATCTCAACCCTTTTTCTAAACAAGCATCTCAGTGGGTGCCAGTGGATCGAGAGGCAAAGACGTAGGCATAGGGAAGTGATTGGCACGTGTCTCGAGGCAAAGTCAAATATCATGGTTATAGTTTGCTTATGTTTAGAATACTTTTGAAGGGCAACCAGACATCATGAATAGTTCGAGTGAGCCTATGATCGTGAGCAGCAATACCAGTGAGTCATCCGAGGGCAAGACATCAGTGAACCAGCCCGTACCGGACAAGCAGCCATACATAGAGTATTATGGACTCGACAAAGTATGTATGAGACAGACGGCATGGCAGAGTGTGCCGCAGTTGCCCATGTACGTCCAGAGCCCAGGCCCGCATCCCCAGGAGTGTCAGAGGTTGGGGAGACCGGAGATGCTCCAGATGAGGATCCAGAGTGGCATTCCGACGATGATCCGGAGGAGACCCCAAAGGGCGAGCAGAGCAATGGTGAGTCACAGGCAGAGCCGGTGTAGGTGCTGTATAACCTGCAGCCGATCTCCGATATATCAAAGCAACATTGGAACATGTTACTCTTCGCGATCGGTATCTTGAGTTCCTGAGAGGCGTGGAGACCATGTATTAGCTTTAGCATGATATGGGAGTGGGTTTTACTGATGAGTGTTGGGCATATACCATGATGGGTTTCTTTCCAGATACAACATGATATGGGAGTGAGTTTTACTTATGAGTGTTGGTCATTAGTTTCATTGCTCAACGTTAATGGCAATACGGATCTGAAATAAGCATTCAAAGCAGTAATGTTGGCATGTAATTTATTTGGTTTTTGCACTAACTCCATCGTCCCGGCGCGTATGTTTTCATGTATGTTCTCCTTTTGTGAGCCACTGTTAGAAATATTAACCACAGGGTCGGTTTCTATTTTGACAGCCTCGGCTTATATTTGATATTTGCACCCAATCATGCGGGTACATGAAATCATTATATATATATTGTATTTTTTTTTTTTGGTTACGTGTGTGTGTGTGTGTATATATTGTATTTTGATTTCATTAATACTTGTAACAATCCTAAATCAATTTGAAAGACGTTGTAGTGAAAGCCCAAAACAAATACTAAAGCCCAAGCCGCTAATATCATTGTACATTAGGGAAACTGATATTCTCGATCTTCCTTTTTTGTTAACACTTGTGAATTTTGTATGGGGTCACAATCCCTATAAACAGCACCCTTGTATGCAATTGATTATGGAGGAATAGTATAGTAGTTTCAGTGGCGGTTTTCTCACTTTAGCGTGAGACACCCTGATCAAGCAAATAGGTTCATAAAACTATTGTTGAAATATTTTATGAATTTATTTTTTAATTAAGCTTTCCAAGCCAGAGAAATCGATGGAAGAAAACGATGGAGATCAGCTATGAACGGTGAGTACAAATGAGAGAATGAACAACCGATATGAGGAATGATTGAGGGTGGAGCGGGGAATGAGGTTGGTTGAAAATTTTGCAATATATGTGTAAACCCTAAATTTTAATAGTTTAAATTTATTTATTTATTTGTGTTATAATAATTTTTTATAAGATATTATATCTTAGAGATTTATTTATTTTTTATCTAAAGGTAGGGGAAGGGATATTATAAAAAAAAGTCACTATGAAGGGATTCAAATCTAGGGGTGTGCAACCTTTTTCCAGTCCCGGTCTTCCCATCCCGAAAATAAAGGTAGGGGAAGGGATATTATAAAAAAAAGTCACTATGAAGGGATTCAAATCTAGGGGTGTGCAACCTTTTTCCAGTCCCGGTCTTCCCATCCCGAAATTTTCGGGACGGGAAAAGTTTGGGATCGGGAAATTTTTTTTCGGGATCGGGATCAGGAATGGGACTTCCCGATCCCGAAAAAATATATATATATATATATATATTATGTATAATTTTTTAGAATATTTTAGAAAGCAAGACCAAATGTAAAATAAAATCTGCAAATCCCTAACACCCTTAAAGTAATATCTATTCTTTTAGTTAATTTTATTTATTATTTATTAAATAATTCTAATTTTTTGTTCTTGTCTTTGTGCTTTTTGTAGCTAAATGGACAACTTTAAACATATATTGGACTAATTTGGTACAATATGATATTAGACAAATTATATATTTATACTAAACTAAAGAAAATAAAACAAAAAAATTAATATAGAAATTTTTTTTAAAAGAAAATGAAATCCGGGATCGGGAAATTCCCGATCCCGAACATTTCCCGTCCAGTCGGGACGGGAAATTTTCGGGATCGGGAAATTCCCGATCCCGAACATTTCCCGTCCAGTCGGGACGGGAAATTTTCGGGATCGGGAATAAAAATTATTCCCGAACCCTTTTCGGGATCTGGATCGGGAATGGCATTTCCCGATCCCAAACACCCCTATTCAAATATGATTCTAAGAGGATCCAGATTGTGTTTTGATTACCTGGTCTTCAAGACAATTGTTTTGTTTTTTTTTTTTGCCAGCAATATAAATCGTTCATTTAATGTGAACATTGATTGCCTGTTAGTAATATAATTTTAATTTATGAAAGGAAAAATTAGAAAGAAGGGCCTAACGTAAATGATATTTACGAGAGAATATAAGAAATTTGTCATTAATTAGAATGGCCAAATATCAAAAATAAAAATTCTAGCCCAAAATATCATAACAAAAATAGGAAAAGGACACAAAAATACCTTTGAAATATAAAAAGGATAAATAAGGGAGTTGAATTTCAAAAGCACTATTTAGAATTTTGGAATTTTACGAAAAATTGGGAAAATACATCTTTACCTTCGCTTTTTCTTTTTTTATAAAATCCTTAAAACCCCTGCCGGTCACTGGCCGCTAGTCGCTAGAATAGTCATTACTAAAACTAGAATAGTCATATCAAAACTAGAGTAATTAATAGTAAATAGTCAGTAATAAGGATCTCATTTATAATAACTACTTTAAATTAGATATTTACTACTTTGGTTTCAATATTAACTATTTTCGCTGGTTGTCGGCAAAGTTTTTAATACAGTTTTTGACTTCCAAAAGAGGAGTTGTGAACGGCAAGACAAGAAAAGAGTAGTCAATAGGGAAACCAAATAGTTATTAGGAATTACTTGGAAACATAGACTTTATTGCTGACCATTTGCTATTAATTAACTACTTTGATTTTGCTGTTGACAACTTATTTTGTCAGAAATTCAAAAAACATATATTAGGTTGCTGGCAAGGTCACTGGAACTTGGGTAACTGGCGACCGACAATGGCTGCTAGAGAGGATTTGGGGGGAAGGAAAAAGTGAGGGTGAAAATATAATTTTCTAATATTTCTCAAATTTTGAATATTCTAAATCAATCCATTTGAAATTATTGAAATTCAATACCCTTATTTATCCTTTTTATATTTCAAAGGTATATTTTGTCTCTTTCCCAATAAAACTTTGAAAATATTAAATTACCCTCAAGAAATATTCTTAAACTTCTTCATACTTTTCGTGGCTATTTAAGTAAATTGACGATAGAAACTGATTTTTCAATTTAATTTACGGTATATGAGGTAAGCGTATGAGAAGAGTACATAAACATGTTTCTTTAGGGCCTATTTGGTTCAATGGGAGGGGATGGAATGGGAAGGAATGGAGGGGAGGGGATGGAAGGGAAGGATAGGAGGTTACCTTGTTTGGTTTGGTTGAAGGGGAAGGAAGGGGAAAGTTTTTTAATGATCTTTTGTTTGGTTCAAGAGAGGATGGGAAGGGAGATAATATGTAATTTACCATTTTACCCTTATATATTAGTTTATATATTTTTATTTATATAAATTATTTAAATTAATTTACACCTTAATATAAATTATATAATTTTTGAAAACTTACTCTCACCTTAATATGTATACAATAACTGATATAATAATTTTTGTTTTAAACTACGTTTTCAACGAAGGGCTAATTTGACTCAAAAAAAAGATGACTCAAGTAACAATGCTTTAGCCAAAAATGACTAGCAACAATGCAAATTATTTAGATCACCCTATAACGTGGTTCTCAAAATTCAATTGCTGACAAAATTTATTGAGCCGAATGTACATCAGGATTTGTGAAGATGAAACTATCAACCATCAGGATTTCTTATATGTTACTGTGTAAAAAATGAGAACATAAAAATAAAGTCCAAATTTACGTTTTTGGCAGAAAGTAGAGGAAGGGAATTGAGGGCAAGAGACTAGGAGCAACAGTAGCGGAGAGGGCATGAGTTGCAACCATGGGCATTGATGGGATATGACAAAGATTATGAGGGCAAATTAGTCCCAATATTTGGCTCCCCTCCAAAACCCCCCAATTTGGAGGGAATCAAAATAAGGGGAGGGGAGGGGAGAGAAAAGCAAATTTTTACTCCCCTCCCTTCCAAAATTTCAAACCAAACGAGGGAAGGGGCTCATTTTTCCTCCCCTCCCATCCCCTCCCCTCCAACCAACTAACTCATGAAGGCCCTTAATCTTTTTCTCCTCAAATAAAAAATAAATTGTTTTTATAAATTAAAAAAGGAAAACCATTCTTGATGCACCTATATTTCACTAGTGCAAAAATCGTTTTTTAGACTGGGTGAAATTCACTTTTTAGACAAGTTTTAGAACAGGTCTAGATACAATCGATCTAAAAAGTCTGATACTTTTGAGATCGGTTGTATAACCGGTCTAAAAGGTCACTTTTTAAACCGGTTCATAAAAGATGAGGTCTAAAAAGTACACTTTTTAAATCGGTTGTAATTAGAGCCGGTCTAAAAAGTACATTTTAGACCGGTTCTAATTACAGCCAGTCTAAAAAATGTACACTTTTTAGACCTCATGTGGGTTTATGTCAAATCTAAAAAGTGAACCTTTTAGACTGGTTCTAATTACAATCGGTCTAAAAAGTAACATTTTTTTAAAAAATAAATAGGGCCTTTTTTGTATTGAAGATTATTTTTAAAAATAAGCTCCAATACAAAAAAAAATACTTTATAATTTATATCATTACAAAAATTCTGAGGGAGCTATAAGAACCACCTTATTCCAAAAAAAGACAAATAAAACAACAAAAAACAAGAAGGTAAGAATTTCTCAGCCTTTGTAAGAAATATATAACTATATGTACAACTATACAAATGAAGACATAATTCATGCCATCCACAGTCTTGCTCCAAGTACAGAAAAACTAAATTCAGCAAACTAAATTCAAATTATATACAATTGAACTCTCAGCAAACATCATATATTTGCATTAGAAGCCTATAAAGAAAGTCAAACTTATTAGAATAACAACGTTAACATTAGAAGCCTCAGAAGTGTCCTTGAACTAAAAAACCAAAGCGACACTACCTTGAAACTGAAGTTTCTCAACTCACTAATTTTCCAATAAATTATCTTACAATTGAGCAGAAAGCCATAACATAATATTAGAACAAGCAAAAGTTTCAGTCATTCAGGAGTTTCTTTGCAGATCTGTGAAATATTAATATGATTGATTCTTTCTTGAAGTTGTAAAATCCCAATAGATTAATTAATTCTGCGAAACAATGATGACAACGGCAAATCTTATCTATAATTAATTTTGTGAAACATTGTTATACAGGGTTAATGTTGTTACAACATATGAAAATGTGTATATAAACACTCTGACTGTAGTATTAGGTTTCACAAAACTGTTGTTGAATGTGGTTACCTGTGATTAACCTCATGCCAGCTCAGCCATAACTCAACCAGTATACAAATACTCTTAAATAAAGAAGGAAATACGGAAAGATTCTCTTTCACAAAAGACTAAAGAAAAGTGTCCTTCACAAAAGCAGAAAGCAAGACAGAAAAATTGAGCTTCCTTACTTCATTTCACAATATGCCATAAAGCATCATAACAAGAGAAGAGAAATCACAATTATATTTGCACCTCTATATAGAAACGTCCATCTGGAAGTGGTTCGCACCTATAAAATCAAGTATAAAAATCATTCATTTTAAACAAGTGGCATACATGAGTTTTGTCAGAGTAATGTATCAAAAACTTTTCTGATGAAAGCACTTACTCAGTAATTTCCACTTCACAGGCAAACTCAGCTAGGGAATCTATTTCAGAATCGATTATAACCAACATGGTCATTGAATAAACCCCACCCAGGAAAAAAAGGAATTTGGTCAGTCCATTGTGCCTAAAAAAAGAAAATGAACAGGAAAAAGGACCATTGATGATCTACCATTCCCATCAGACGATTTCCTTCCATTATTCTTCTTACCTGTTTTAGCAAAATGCAGAATAAGTAATGATGAAATCATGGATAAAATCAAATTCAAAAAATTTAATTATCAACACCATTGATAGCGGATAACTTTGAAAAAATCATGAGTCATGTAACTCTCCAATGACTCTCTCCCCCAGCAGCTCTTATGTGAAAATGAAGAGAAATTACAAAAATTACACACGCCATATCATCCATTAATATTCCCCATGACCCTGTAAAATGCCTCGCCTCACCTATACAGACTTTTTTCTGCTACTGTAACCTTTCAAGTTCAGGGGATCACTGCTCTGTATCATTACACTAACTGGCCTTGCTAGGAATGTTGAGAATTAAACAAGTTTAAAACAAGACTACATGCATAATTTATTAAGAAATGCATCTTCCGATCTGTTATTACTTTTCTGCTATTGTAAGTTTTCAAGTTCAGTGGATCACTGCTCTGTATCTTTTATGCTGATCAGCATTGCCAAAAAAGATGTCTAGAATTCAACAAGGTAATTAAATTTTTAAAAAGAGTACCTTCATAATTTATCAAGAAATATGTCTTCTGATCTGCTACTATTCAAATTAGAAAATCAGAGACGTAGAACAACTATTTTTGTGAGAATTAAGAATGTGTTGCATTAGCATCAGCATTCTAGTAATTGAAAATTAGCAGCACATCCTCTTGGTTAAAAATAGAAAAATGAATTCTCCAAAATGGCTTGGGCTACTTTGTATGACTCATCACAAACTTATATAATTGTGACTAATAAAGACTAGAATCATGACAGTCCCATTCAGACCTTCTACTTCCTCCTGGGCAAGATTGAGATATTATTTTCTGTAATGGAATTGCTGGTTTTAACATTATGCCGATTGCAAATAAAATGAGGTACGAAGTACATACCTACAAACCAAAGGTTGCGATTATGCCGATTGGAGTAGTGGCTGGAAGACGTAGCGAGAAGATGTTGAGGATAGGAGAGCGGGAGTAGGAGGACGACGGTGACAACTAAGAGAACTTGGAGTTTAGGGTTTTTTGTACGGTAAGGAACACGAGACAGATCAAACAACAATTAGGAGCCGAGCGCGAAGAAGAAAGTGATTTGAAGGAGACGCGATGGTGATCGAGGTCGAGGTGCAGCGGAGGAGTGAGGCGCGGCGGAGGAGAGCCAAAGAAGCGATGAGGTCATGGAGGTGAGAGCGAGCGAAGGGCACGGAGGTGACGAAGAAGGCCAGGGATTTAGATTCTTTTAGACCGATTGTATTAAATCTCAGGTTTAAAAATGATAAATATTTTATTTTTTAATTATTTTTAATACAAAAAAATACATTTTACTAGACCTTATATAAAAATAACCGGTCTAGAAGTTATATTATATTTATAATTTTTTAAATTATTTTTATATTTTTTAGACTGGTCAGCTTAAAATTAGGTCTACAAACTATCTTTTAAACCACATCTTATATGAACCGGTCTTAAAAACTTGTAATATTTATGAGAATGTCACCGGTCACACTTTTTAGACCTTATTCTTTATAACCGGTATAAATACAGCAGTTTAAAAAACCTACTTTGTACTAGTATTTTCTTTCATTTTTTAATTTGGTATATGTATGTTTTTTCATCATTTTTAAATCCTTTAGTTTTACTTTATTAGCACAATTAGCTTCCAAACAGGAGTTAACAAAGCAGTCAAAGCAAAGTTACAAGAGCTAACGGTGTTAAAACACTAAGGAGATTGTGAGGTTACATGGTGCTCTGAAGAACATCATCTCTGATCGAGATTCATGGTCTACTTCCAAGTTTTGGAAAGCGGTACATGAGGCTTTGGGTACCAAGCTCCGATTTAGCACGACATATCATCCTCAAACTGATGGGCAGACATAACAAATGATTCAAACCCTTGAGGATATGCTAAGGGCGTGTGCACTTGATTACAAGGGTAGTTGGGACAAATTCCTTCCGTTGGCAGAGTTTGCCTACAACAACAGTTATCATTCGAGCATCCAGATAGCTCCATATGAGGCACTCTATGAGAGGAAGTGTCAATCGCCCATGTGCTGGACTGAGGTATCTGAGATGCAATTGCTAGAGCCAGATCTTCTTGACCAGTCAACGAAACGGATAAAATTAATTAAGTAGAGGTTGCTAGCTGCTCAGAGCTGACGAAGAGTTATGCGGACAAGAAGCAAAAAATCTCTGAAATTTGAAGTCGGTGACCACGTATTTATGAAAGTATCACCAATTACGGGTATTGGCAAAGCATTGAAAGTACGCAAGCTGCAACCAATGTACATTGGCCCGTTTGAGATCTTGGCGAAGATTGGGCTAGTAGCGTACTGCATCACTTTGCCACCGAATTTGAGCTCGCTACACGATGTTTTCTATGTTTCCCAATTGAAGAAGTATCAACTTGATCCAGAACATGCAATATAATATGAAGATGTGGAAATGCGCGACAATTTGACCTATGAAGTCACACCTGATCGAACCATCAATCGACAGGAGAAGCAGCTCATAAACAAGAGTATTCTATTCGTCAAAATTGTTTGGAAAGAGTTATCGACCAAAGAGGCTAATGGAAAACGGAGGAAAGTGTAAAGAAATGTTACCCGAAATTTATGACTGTATAGATGTAGCAAATTTCAGAGATGAAATTTATTTAAGTGGGGGAGAACTGTAACACTGATAAGTATATATTTTATAATTAAATAGGTATATATTTTGGATATATTCACTAGATTTATTAATATTTTATATTTATTTAATTATGTTTTATATATTTTCTTCTCTTAAATTAAATATAAGATAATAAGATATTTTAATAGAGAATCTACTTATATCCGATTTTATTTTTGCAGAAAATATTATTGTGAGAATTAGGAGGTGAAAGGTCAGAAATATGATATATATATATGTATATATATATATATATATATATCACATTTACATGAATCCATGCGCCAGATTTGAAAACATGAGGCAGGGGAAGCATAAATTAAATAGTGTGTGTATTATATTCAGTGTTCTGTAACCGAGCCGGACTAGCCGGCCCGGCCCGAAAACCGACAAACCGGATGGTAGACCGGTCCGATCCGGGTTACTATTTTTTAAAAAAAAATTGATTTTTCTTTTAGATTTTTATACTATAAACCTAAAATCTTCAATTTTTCATCGGTTTGGTCCCGGTTTAGCTCTGATTTGGCTCCGGTCTGACCCACTAAACCTTAACCCAGTACCCCAACCGGTTTAATACCACATCCGGATTTTAATATGTTGATTATATTACAAGATATTGCAAAAGGGATGTTCGTGGATTAGAAAAGATTGGAACATCGACCCACGTGATAAACCAATATATTGGAAGAAAGAAAAGCAACTTGAAAGCAGTAACAACACGTGGGTCCCATGAGTAAAAGACAAAACGAATATATGAGCAGATTTTTTTATGAGCAAATATATGAGTATGAGCAGATTTGTGATAATATATCCCTTCAAATTTGGATAGAGGTGTGGACCCCGCAGGCAAGATTAAAAGGAAGCAAATAAACGAAAAAAAGGGAGGCACAGTCCAGGCGGAGACGCAGAGGCGGAGAACGCTGGAATGTTGAGACGAGAAGAGGGTCGACGGCACCGAGCTGTGGTCTTCTTCCATCTTTTCGGGCGTGCAAGGCTGGAGGGAGAGAGGACGCAGTTGCTGGCATCGCAAGCACCATAGCAGACGATCTTTAATTTGTTTCTAATCATTATTATTAGTCTCTTGTCTCTCCTTACCTCCCTTTTCTTCGTCCTGGAATTGGAATGTTTTATTATTACTGTTGTATTTTGATGATGCAGATGAGTAACTAATTTTCTTAGGACTTTCTTAAATCTATTTGTGGATTAAATTATTTATTTACTCTCCTTTTGCATCGAACGAGTTTTTATATTGATTTTATCTTACTCTTAATGCCTGATTACCATTTAGTTGTCTTGTTCATTTAAATTAATTTTGAGAAAGATAATTTAAATGTACAACTTGAGTAAAATCATGTTAGACTTGAAGGTTAGGTATTAAACGGATGTATCATAGAGATAGAGTTACTAACCTAGTATTGTCATATTAAGATTGATGTTTAAAGTAAGTCCTTATAAATTAATATAAGAGATTGATTATTTTATTAGGATAAATATTTGGTTTTGACTCGAGGGAACATTATCAAATACTTTTGACAAATACATATCCTCGCTTGATTTGTTATTGAAGGTAAATTAATTAGTTCATGAATAGAAAGGGGATAGATAATCCTAGGTTCCTTCGATCTTTAAAAAAAATCTTAACTTTAGAATTCTCAAATAACTATTTTCCTAAACAAATTAAATTTCAAAATATTCTTACTCAACCTGATTAAGAACTTAATTGAGATAATTAATTCATTTTTTGTCATAGTCCTCGTGGGAACTATCTTTTTATATTACTTGCGACCCGTACACTTGCGGTAAAGCTAGACGGCTAACAACCACCCCAAAATTTATATTCACAAAAAATATTGTAATTATTTAAGAAATTCAATAAAATGATGAATATTTATGAATTTGAAATTTATGAATTTATAAATGTTCGTTTTCATGAGGAATTGGGCAGAAGTAATTATGAAATTAATTTGAAAAATTTAAAAAGCCCAATATTAAGGTCCAAAAATGGAGAAATAATAGACAAATTATTTGATCCAAAAATTGATGAAAATTGGCCAAATAAAAATAAGAAAAGAAATTGGAATAAAAACGTAATGGCAAAATCGTAATTTTGCCAATTTATCACAAAAATAATCATTTTCCAATCAATTGAAGTTAATTATAATTAATTAAGAAAAATAAAAGAAAAAAATATATTTGTAATATTTTGGTCAATTAAATATGAATTTATGAAATGTTTGAGCAAAAAGTGCAATTTTAATCAAAATTGAGACTTTACGTATATACGTAACCGGAATAAGTTGTGAAGCTAATTGGAATCAAAGGGAAGGACCTATAGGTGTCTCCTACATGTAGCATGAGGAAGGAAATATTAGTTGGCTTGAATGGGCAAGGTTACATGTACATAGAGTTAGTGTACATAAAATTGGATTTTTGGAATTTTGGAAATTTAACAAAATGATTATCATATAATAAAATATAATAAAGCACAAGATAAATCATGATCTTCTTTCTTCAGCCCTCATACCTGATGTGAACCAGCAGCCAAAAGTGAGAGAGTGTTGAGAGATCTTAGAGAGAGAAGGAGACGAGATCTTGTTCGGTAAGCTGATTTCTCTGATAATTTACCTCATAACGCGTATAACTCTGATTCTAAGCAATTCCTCTACGTTATTTAAGGTTTAGAAGCTCATCTTTTAGTGTTAGAATAGCTAGGGTGTCAGCCATATCAAGGGAAAAGCTAGTGGGAGCTTGAGGTAACTTCCAAACACTTGTATATTGACTATTCTAGCTGCTGTGGACAATTTAATCGGTGAAATTTCGTCGGATTGTCTTTATTTGTAATTTTTGAAAATGGGTTTCCTTAGGGGTTATGGTGCCTAAATTGGTACTAAATGGTAGTTGTAATCTAATAGAATAGTCAATAAAGTGGTTAGAAGTAGAAAGAAACGCGTTTATAGAGTCGAAATAGCAAAACCCCAATTTTTCCTAAAGGATACCATAATTTCAGCCAGGGCTAAATTTGAGGGTTAGAGTTGGATTTTCAATGATTTGATAATTCCATTGAGTTCAGGAGGGAAAATTAGGTAGGGTTACAATTGGTTACTTTTCAGGGAAATGCCCGAAAAAACATAATTACTAAAATGCCCCTGAAACCCTTAAAGCGAGGTTGTCAAGGGCAATTTTGTAATTTGATATTGAATTTGATAATTCCGAGTTCTGAAATTGATTCCTTGAGCGAAAATATGTCAGAATAGCCCATGACAAAATTTCAAAAAAAGTACAGCTGGACCGGGTACGGCCGGGCGAGGCGGGGCCGGAGTCCCAAGGGCATTTTGGTAAATTTTTATCATAGGCCAATATAACCACAATAAACACTATGGAAGTGTTTAAAATGATACTCCCTCCGGTCCTAATTATAAGACAAAGTTGACTTTTTTGAAGAAATTAAGGAAGCCAATTAAATTACTTTAGAGTGTTTATATTTTTAGTATCTTTAGATTATATATTAGTTTATTAGTCAAATTAATTAGTTTGAAGAAAAAACTATAAATATAAATACTCTAAAGTAATTTAATTGGCTTCCTTAATTTCTCCAAAAAAGTCAACTTTGTCTTATAATTAGGACCGGAGGGAGTACATGGATAGGTTTTAACTTATTTCTTGTACATTTGATGTTTTAGGACCTAGTTGGAAGCCTATCAATGACACATTTTACGAAGCGGACTGTTTGAGACCGGGAAAAGACTCAGGTAGGGACTATTATCTCTCATATATTATGTGACTATTTATATGATGTGTGTTACTGTATTTTGTGACTTGAACACGTGCTGAAGGCACATTACCTAACTGTGATCTAGGACCTAGTTGAGGTACACTAGTCTTACCTAGATGTAGTCAAAGACTTGCTGAGTTACATGCATGGGTTGTAACTTGGTGTTTGGCCATGATCTTTGTGTACACACACGGATTATATGAATTTTCATTTTACTTGATACGGTGCATTGCATATTTAATTTTCGCATTTTATATGTTAATCGTGTGTTTCTACTAGGATTCCTTAGAATCTCATCCCTTTCTCTAAATTAAAATGTCTCAGTGGGTGTTAGCGGATCAAAAGGAAAGGACGTAGGTAAGGGAAACTGGCTGGCACGTTTCCCAAGGTGAGGACTGTGGTTATATAGTCTATAATGGGTTTATTTTTAGGATATTCTGGAGATAATTGTAAATATTTTTGTATTCTACTCTGTTAATAGCTGTCTGTAAATGAACATTAATATTAGTATAACTGTACTTTTTTGTTTGCCTATGGAACTTGTTTATTATTTCCCTACGCATATTAAAATGGAAACGGGCGTTGACATATTTTTTTTCAGAAATTCAGAAAACATATATTAGGCCGCTGGTAAGGTCACTGGAACTTTGGTAAATAGTGATCGATAGTGGCCACTGGAGAGGATTTGGGGGGGGGAGAAACAAGTGAGGGTGAAAATGTAATTTTCTAATATTTCTCAAAATTGAATATTTTAAATCAATCCATTTGAAATTATTGAAATTCAACACCCTTATTTATACTTTTCATATTTCAAAGGTATATTGTGTCTCTTTCCCAATAAAAATTTGAAAATATTCAATTACCCTCAAAAAATATTCTTAAACTTCTTCATACTTTTTGTGACTATTTGAGTTGACAGTAGAAGCTGATTTTTCAATTTAATTTACGGTATATGAGGTAAGTATGTGAGAGGAGTACATATATAAACATGCTTCTTTAACGCTAACTCAAGCAGCCCTTAATCATTTTCCCCTCAAATAAAAAAGAAATTGTTTTTATAAATTAAAAAGGGAGAACCACTCTTGATGCACCTATATTTTCTTTCGTTTTTTAATTTGGTACATGTATGTTTTTTCATCATTTTTAAATCCTTTAGTTTTACTGTATTAACACAATTAGCTTCTAGCTAGAAAGGAGTTAACAAAGCTATCAAAGCAAAATTACAAGGACTAACGGCATTAAAAGTGATATACTATTCTCATCAACCTTACATAACACTTTTCTCGCCCGCACAATAATTGACTCTTGAACCCTACTTAGTTTTTGTAGTGCTATAATTTTTCAAAAGGTTTTCAAAGTCATCCTCTCAAGATTTTGGTGGCAACTACTCTCATGCTGATGAGATCGTAGAATTTTTTTCCTCTTTTGATAAAAAGGAAAATTTGTCCGATTTCATTTGATTTCAATTAGACTTTACATTCTGGCAGTGGGGCTACGTTTTATTTGTACATGCCGCTATGCGGGTCACCCGAGGAAATTATAGGACGAAGGTGAAAGTTTTAATATAACTTGCATTCGTTCCTTGATATTTTGTATCCATTCTCTTCATATTTTAAAACTTAAAACTACTTTTGAGTATCCACCTATACAAAATACTTTTGAGTTTAAAAATTTTTTGGCTTAAACCGACTAAAACTTCAAAACACAATTTTAAACCCACCTTGCCCAAACATTAATTAATAGGTAAAAACTTAGATCAAGTTCTTAATACCATTATGTCAAATTCTTCAATCACAAATGGTCATGCGTACTGTTTATTTTGAGTGGATTTATATTTAAATGATAATATTTTAAAAATAGGTTTCATGGTAACGTGTGGTTGGAGTACATGACATGATTGATAGAATGACTTGACCTCAGTATTATCCAAATTAATATTACTCCCTCTAGTCTTTAATATAAGATATATTTGAGGAGTTGATTTTAACCCAAAGCATAAGATATGTTTTTCATTCTTTCCTAATTTATCCCTGTTGATGCTTCGTAAATAATATAATAATCAAGAAAGACAAAGAATGAGGGAATTAAAAAAATGACTATGATATTTTAGAAAATAGCACTCAATACCCATATATAAGTAGCTCTTCACCAATATGAGCAGTTGCCTCCATCGGTTGATACATACATGTGTGTATGTACAAGGATATAAACTATTTAGATTAAATTTAAATGATTTAAATTTATTCATATATATTTTGTTATTCGGTATTATAATAATATTTTTATAGGATATTAATTTTCAACCTTCTAAGTTAATCTAAGGATGTGAATAAACAAGTGAGGGATGTGAATAATATTTTTTTCCTTGTGTGTTTCTTTTATTGATCTCATGGTTACATTACACAACAAATTCACCCAATTCAAGCAGGAAGAGAAGAAAAGGCACAGTGTTCAGAGAGAATGAGAGCTGGAGTTATCATCTGAACTCTTCTGTCATCGTTTATGTTTATGCGTATCTCTCCTTCAACTCACATCCAGAAAACCGTTCCCACCAATGCATTTGAAATAATGAAAATATTAATTACCCATAAATTTTTATATTGTATTTTGAGCGTCAACCTTAATTTAGGGTAGAGAGCTAGAGAGACTAAGAATCAAAGTACAACTTGAAGGAAGGTTGAAGAAGAGAGGGGCCATGCATGCATATGGGCCTAAAAAAAATAGCTGTATCCAAAACACGACTCATCTCTTTCATGCTTGAGAAGCTCATCAACAACATCCTTAGGTTTGAACCAATTCCTGTGTCAGCTATATCAGGGACAGGAACTGGAGTGCTTCTTGACCTTGTTTAATTTGTTCAAGGCTGGAGAAAATTGAGGTTTGTGACCTCAAGAGTTGAGCTCTCTTTTAATTGTTTTATTGACAAAAGGGTGAACTTAGGTGGCATTTGCATCATAAGCAAGGTCTTTATTGGCGTCTTGGTCACCATGCTACAGACCTATTTTCATTATTAATAATATATCGTGAATAAAAATATGTCTTTTAAATATGTTTTCAATCATAATATTGTGACAAAAAAAAAATAAATAAAGAAATATGTTTTTATTAGTCATTTAAAAGAATACTAAATAAATAAGTTTCAATAAATATGCTAAAATATTAAAATTTTATAATATATTGGAAATTGTGAACATATATGTATTAGAATTATTTTTTGTTTGCATAACGAATTATTCTTAGGTAAATATAAATGTTTATTCATTTGTTGATAGATGGGTATTTTGGTCAAAGCAAATGTTTGATACTCAAACTTAATAATCAACTAATAATTGGGTGGACAGAAATGGAATTTCAAATATATAAGGGAAGTGTCTGTAACTTGTATTTTAATTTGAAAGGAGGTCAATGTATTTTGCTATTATGATGATGATGATGATGATGATGATGCTCTCCTTAACTATATCATGCATTTATGACGGAGAAAAATGCAATTCAAGTTTGAAGTTGATTAAATCCCATGAAATACTTTGCCAATATAGTGCCCTTCAATGACCTGGTTTTGTTTATACTTCTCTGTTTTTTTTTTTGGCAAGTTTAGACTTCTCTGGAGAAATTTAAAAAGATTCACATCAAACACGATGTCACATACGCACTTTTATAGCATCAGATAGTGTGGTGGAATAGCAGTGTTACAATTCAAATCTGTTCTTGCATGAATCTGTTCATTCATGCAAAAACAGTGCAAAACAAATCAACAGTTATGTAGCATAATTTTGTAATTCGGATTCAAATCCTCTTTAAAAAGGTTTTTCAGATTCAACGACGATCATTCTTCATATTCTTCAGTGATCTTCGCTAAAACCTCTACCCCGCCGTCAGACGTCTTGTTGGCAGCAAAACAAGCAGTAGTTTTCTGAGTTTTCTTTTTAGTTGCAGCTACATTCTTATTCCTTGGAAAAGTGAGAAGATAAACTGCAAACAAACGATGTATTAAACATATGAAACCTTTGAAATAAGAGATTAGGATTTGAAGCATACCTGTTGCCGCAGAGCTGCAGAGCAGTGCTGCGCGCCAAACATTCTTGGCACGCATGTTCAGCAGAGTGAGACGCTCTGCCTCAGATTTCATCGGTTGAACAATGTAGAGAATCAGCAGGGAGACGACGACGAAGAAGAAGAAGAGAGACGCGGGAAGATTGAGTCTCTGATCGATCATGCAAGACGAAAGCATCGGACAGTGTTTTAAAAGCTTTGAAGAGGAATTATTGTGTACAGCCAGTGCACGAAATCAGCTGTGTTCTGGCGAATGAAATTATGACATGTCATAGGTGCCGTAATGTCACTCGCCAGTACACAGATGATTTGGTGCACTGGCGGCACGTAATAATTTCTTTTTTTAAGCCAACTTCATGCCCCCTGGAGGCAGATTTACTCAGCGGCACTGTCTCTCCCCATCCCTCATAAGCGCATCTGGTCCGTTCATTTCATTAAACCATGACCACCCATTTGGTACTGTTTTTTTAATATAATTTTGGTACTTTTCTGTTTTTTTTAACACCCCAAATTAATTCCCCGTCGTCCAATTTGACTCGTGGCACAGCATGCTTAACATCCATCATTCCATCCAAATCCCTTGAAGATCGAAACTTAGTTTGGCAACACTAATCTTCACCTGCTACTTTCGCTTAAGCATGCCGAGGGGGCAACACCTATTAAATCCAGCATCAATATCCGTCCGTTCCAATCTCCTTGAAAGAATTTCATAAACTCTCCGATAACCGAAATCCCAGGAAGGCAGCAGACCGTCCTTGTGGGAAGACAACTAATCCCCAGGAAGCTCCTTATCACTTGTTTTTTGAGTGGGAAGAATCAGTCTCTAGTGGAAGCAGCTATTTTTTGACTCTATACAACTACTGTTTCTCCATGTTACTATTTTCCAATCCTTGGACTAATTAAAAGAAGGTAAATGATTTCCCCAGGCACCAGGTATATCAAAGTTGCTATTCAGGTTTGAACCAATTCCTGTGTCAGCTATATCAGGGACTGGAACTGGAGTGCTTCTTGACCTTGTTTGTTCAGGGCTGGAGAAAATTGATGTTTGTGACCTCAAGAGTTGAGCTCTCTTCTAATTTTTTTTTTTTTTTGACAACAGGGTGAACTCAGGTGGTATTTGCGTCATAAGCAAGCTCCTTTGTGCAATCACCAATGATAAATCATCATTGCATTGACTTGAAAGCTCTCTTCCTCTTTTTTGGCGTCTTGGCCACCATGCTACAGACATATTTTCATGTTGTTTTGGTAACTTTAGACTCTTAATTGATTATTTAGCATTTATAGGAATCAGAGAATTTTGATGAAGAAGATTATGTTCCAGCAATATGACAGATGCTCTGTAAAGGCTTGACTTAAATGTAAAGGCTTTTAGAACTCTAAAATTTTACATTGCTTTTCCCCCAGAATTTTCGCCTTATTGATACTGCTGGAATCAGGAAAAGGGCAGCTGTAGCCTCAGAAGGCAATATGCAAGAGGCTCTGTCAGCGAATCAAGCATTCCATGCTATTCGCCTTTCTGATGTTGTTGCTTTTGTCATTGAGACCATGGCTTGTATCATGGAACAGGTACATTCAAGAATCAAGATACTCTAATGATTTCTGGTGCCTGAGTTTGTCTCCTCATTGGAAAGATTGTTGTTTTTCTCTCAATGCCTATCCTCATATAAACGGTCAAAATTTCTTATTCCTTGTAAAACCCTGTAAATCAATGGCATAATAATGAAGTCAAAAGTCCAGTATTTTTCCAACCCCCCAAAAAAGAAAAAAAGAAATTTTTGATGAACAAGATATGACACGTTTTTTTGGTCATTATCATTGGAGGCATTTCTGCATGTAAACTTTTAATGGAAAACTATGCTAGTTGTGTAAACTGTTCCATAATGCATTTCTTTTTAACCATCCACTGTTACCACAATTCTTAAATTAGTTTTTCTAACAAACTCCACTTTGCGTGTTTGTTCAAGGACTGGAAGATAGCTGAGAGGATAGAAAGAGAAGGGAAAGGTTGTGAGATAGTTGTAAACAAGTGGGATACAATACCAGATAAAAACCAGCAGACTGCAACATACTTCCAACAACATGTTAGAGAGAAGCTCCGTTTACTTAAATGGGCTCCCATTGTTTATTCTACTGCAATAGCGGGTCATAGTGTTGATAAGTATGTTCTGGCTTGAAAATTATTGACACACATTTATGCTCCATACTAACATCTGCTTTGAATCCCCTGCTGTTGCCTTCAACAATTTACTTAACTTGAATGCCTCATGGTGAAAGAGGCTATATAAAATATTGAAATTCTATTACTAGTTATGTTTAGCCCCATATTGATTTCATGCACATCTGCTGGCTCTGGACAATTTTGGCATGCTAAATCATTTTTCTATTAACTTCTGGGGATGGGAATGGACTGAAGAAATTGACAGTCTTGTTGGCTGTAATCTTAGTCATGTTCACATTGCATGGCATTGGTTTGATAAATAACTTCAAAAAGTTGTTTGTTTCTCAGATTGAAAAGGTAGAAGGGTGTGCTAATTTTCAAAATCATTCAGTTTATTATGTTGCGCTGCAGTTTATGTTTAGAGCGTAGCTGATTTCTTCTTGTTGTTCTGGATTAAGGATTATATTATAGCTGCTAGTGCAGTTGAAAAGGAGAGATCAAGACGTCTTGGTACTTCTATACTGAATCAAGTATAAATTATATAAAGCATTTATTACTCTGACTTTCTCCTCCACAACAATGTCTTTCCTTTCATTTTTTCTGTTGATGCTTGAATCAGAATTAGGTGTTGTTATTAACCATTGGCGACACGTCCGCTTGGGGGTCCAGCTTTATAGAAATTCGATAGTATTTTGGTATCTTTTGATTTTACCATTTGCAAAGAGTTATATACGGTACATTCAGTTAGCATAACACATTCAAATAATGTTCAACACCAATTCATTATTATTATTTTTTTTTTTGGTTTATTGATTTTTTCATTTTGCTTGTCCAAACTATAAACAAGACTTTCCTTGATCTGAATAGGCAGGCACAGTGACAGCTGATGTGGGGATTTCTGATTGGTTACATAAGAACTACTTCCATAAAAGTGTCATTCTTGCAGTTAACAAGTGTGAATCTCCGCGGAAAGGAATTATTCAGGGTAAATTGCCTTAAATTTCGTAGGTCATGCCTCAATGGGCATAAACTTACGCTAACATGATCATGAGTTCATGACACTTGACCTATTTCATAAATCTGCGCCTATTTTGATATTGTCTGGACATGCATATTTATGACTATACATTCATCTGCAGTATGTTTGGTTTTGATATTAAATGTGCCTCATTGAGCTTGAGTTGAGTGTTACTCCCTTAGACCTTAGTTTTTGACTCTACAGAACTACCTGCTTCCCCGTGTTATTATTTCCCAATCCTAGGACTAATTAAAAGAAGGCAAAAGATTTCACTAGGCACAAGGTAGATTAAAGTTGTTTAGTCCTATTTATGCATGTGATCAAGGCACCATAATCTGTTTTTGTGTTGGCCACCATGCTACAGACATATTTTCATGTTGTTTTGTCTACTTTAGAATTTTAATTAGTTATTCATCAGTAATGCTATTTATAGGAATCAAAGAATCTTGCTCAAGAAGATTATGTTCCTACAACATCAATTGTGGATATAGCTAATTGAGGCAATTCTATTCAAGGCACTGTTGGTTGTTAAATGTGGGCACCTCTCCCAACGAGGATTCAAAGCTTAGTTCGACACGTTGTAAAGGACTAGATGTTCCATTAGACCTAATTCCTTTGGTATTGGTATGGGCATATAGCATTTTTTTTTTTTTTTGCATAAAGAGCATTTAACTTTTATTCCACATGACGTGACATTGTAACTAGGTGGGCTTGCCTAACATTAGAGCAGGGAATTCGGGTCGAGCCCGTTTAGGCTTGAGCCCGTCAAAGACCGGACTTATGATTTAGAGCCTACAGAAAGATGCGTGTAATTTTTTTAAAAATAAATAAATAAATATGTGAACAGTAGGAGGGAGTGGGACTGGGACACGGTTTTCATTAATTTGAGACTACACATTTTGACATTTTGCACTTTTGACAAAAAAAATAAATAGATAACACTTTTCAAACTTCAATTTTCACTAACATTAAAAGGGTGTTTGGATTCACTTAAAAAAAGCTATTATGGGCTTAAATCTTGGTTTTCTAAAAAACACCCAAATACTTAATTTTTTCAAATAATCCCTTTTGACCCCAAATCATAGTTTTGGATGGGCATAACCTTTTTTTTTTTTTGCTTTGTTTCACATGTGGGCCCACCCTCTCACTCTTATTGATTCTTTTCTTGTTTGTGGTCTCATGTCACACACTTTTTCATCTTTTTTTTTTGAATTTCAACGTTTCCTCTCTATCCTTTTTTTTTTAGAATTTTAAAATTTTAATACTCCTTCTTATTTTTAATATAAGACCTATTTATCTAATTTGATTATATTAGAAAAATTAGTTAAGTTAATTAACATTACATATAAACAAATTTATTTCTTTTTGGTATTAATTATGAAATTTAATGTTAAATAATGGGTTAAGATGCATCATTTTTAATGTCATTAAATGTTTTCTTCTCTTATGATCTAACATCGTTAGATAAAATGTAACGGTTTTATTAAATTTACATCCTTTTTAATTGTTCTTTATTATTTTTCATCTTCCAAAACTTATTTGTACCAGACATCCTCAGGAAAAATTTGACTATTAAATTTGGACCTTAACCCTTAAATAATACATAAAATATAATCTTATTCTTTATATATAATTATCATAAAAATTAATATCCTTTTTAATAATTTAACTATAAAAAAAATTATTCTGATCATAATATCTAAATACACTCTTCAATCTCATCTGAGTCTCGCGATCGGCTTAGGCCTTAGGCATTCGCAGGGGCGAAACTCTCAGAGTCACACCCAAGACGCTACGGCGACAGCGACGGTGCGACGCAAATGGCGAACCCTCCTCCACTCCCGTAAGTTAATCCCTCCCTGATCCTGCGCGGTCGACCTTGAGTTTCAAACCTTCACCTTCACGGCTTCTGGCTTCAATCCTTCAGACTTCAGAGTTCAAACTCAGTAATAGGAATCCTCTCGACTCTCGGACTCTGGTCAGCCCTCACTCCGTCGCTCGACGCTCATGGCTTCAGGCTTCACTCCCTTGCTCCGATCTGGTGACTGGTGATATCATTCTCCTCTGCATCTGCTCTCTCGTCTAACGGCGTCGATCCCCGATCTGGTGACCGGTGCTCACGCTCAGTCTCAACTCTCAAGTATGATCCGTCTTTTGTTTGCTTTTCTTGGGCTGTTATGTTGTTCCATGATCCAGATTTTTGATATGTTCGTGTTTAGATTTTTTCTTGTCCTCCCCAATCCTGTCGTTTATTTATGTTCTGTGTTCACACATTCAGATTTATGTTAACGTGTTCAGATTTTTTTTTATGTTCACATGTTAATGAAAATTGATCCCAGACGGCCAGACCCCAACCCTGTCGTTTCTGATTTTCTGTTAGTGCAATGCAGAGACACTTTTCTTCGGGTGCGGGGTCTCTCCATTTCATCTTCTCTCCATTTACCTCCACTAAGGTGAAACGACACTGTTTGCACACATAATATAGGAGGGAGCTGCACAAATGAAATGGCAATAAAAAGAAGAGTGTGAGTGGATGACGTGTCACGCGTGGGCTCTCCTCTCTCCCTTTCCCAGTTTCCCACCAACCCTTATTCTTAATATCTTTTATACCCTCTGAGTTAATCTCTCTCCACCCCACCTGTCACCACAATTTTTTTCACTCGTTTTTATAAAAAGTAAATAGTAATATAATTTTTTCTCTAAGTATAAAAAAATATTTTTATTACAATATTTATTGTACTTTTTATTCCTGTTCTTATGAAAAGGAAAAAAAACTCTCTCATTAATAAATGAATCATTTTGATTAATTTTCTTAAAAGAATTTAGAAAAAAAATCATTCCCACCTACCTATTTTCTCAAGATAAAAAAAATAAGTTAATTTTATTTAGAAACTTTATATCATAATATATGCTACTTAAATAATATCATACAGAATAAAGTTCAAGATGAGAAGCCACGGAGAAGTCAAATGCAGCAATGGAGGATCCTAGAAGCGAAAAGGTTCTATTATATAGATGATAGAGTAAATTGATCTTTATTATGAAATATGTTAAAAATGAAAAATTATTTGTATCAAAATCTCTATCAAATTGAATATCAGAATATAAATAATGAAATAAAAATATTTTATTCTAATTGTTCTATATCAAATATATATATCATAAATTCATAATAGTTGCTATAGTTACGTTTCAATGGATTAAAACTTAAAAGTTCTAAAAGAAAAATAGGTAGGAATGATTTTTTTTTTTTCTGAATTCGTTTAAGAAAATTAACCGAAATGATTCATTTATTAATGAGAAAGTATTTTTCTTTTCTTTCATAAGAACAGGAATAAAAAGTACAATAAATATTTTAATAAAAATATTTTTTTATAATTAGAGAAAAAATTATATTTCTATTTGCTTTTTATAAAAACGAGTGAAAAAAATTGTGGTGACAGGTGGGGATGGAGAGAGATTAAATCAGAGGGTATAAAAGATATTAAGAACAAGGGTTGGTGGGGAACTGGGGAAGTGAGAGAGAAGGGCCCACGCGTGACACGTCATCCACTCACACTCTCCTTTTTATTGTCATTTCGTTAGTGCAGCTTCCTCCTATGTGTGCAAACGGTGTTGTTTTAGCTTAGTGGAGGGAAATGGAGAGAAGATGAAATGGAGAGACCCCACGCCCCTTTTGTTCATGGTTTAAATTTGAGCTAGTGTCTTTGCATTAAAGAAGCAAATGTCATTGTTCATTAGCAAGTATCTAAACATGCGGGATTGGTCTAAATTAGGGGCCGCTGAAATTTTCACCTTTTTGAGAAGCGGCCTATTTAGACCCAAGCCCTGACAAGGCCAGCCCGACCCATATTCCCAACTCTAGGCTTGTTTGTGAGAGCGTTTTGTACAGGAAAAACGCACTTATTACGCAAGCCGAGAAAAAACTCCTCTCACATACTTACCTCGTATACCGTGAATTACGAATTATAAGCACGTTTTGGACAAAAATAAGCCGTTCCAAACGCACACTAAGACTTTCAAATCCGCAAGTTAATTATTGGCCAGCCCACGTTTTTGTTGTTTGGAATCAATTGCATTCACGTACGGCACTATTATTGTTTTATTCGAGTTTCCTTTGTGTGAATGCAATTTTTCCACCCGACGATGAAACTTGTCTTGATAAACAGGATTATTTTCAATATACCTGTGACTATAAAAAAACCACTCAATCCATTGATATTTTGAAATAAATTGTAAAACCTTGTCTCTAATTTATATAATATGTGTGTATATGATACCACCTCTAGTATTAAGAGTTACTTGGGAGCTGTTTAGTCTTAAATAATAGATGTGGTGGTGGTGAGATGCAGGATGAATAGAATTTTTGGATTAAAATTTTTTAGATTAAAGTATATTTTTAGTCTTTTTAAGTTTTATGAGGTATACTTTTGGTCTCTTAATTTTATATAATTTAATTTTAGTCTTATATTTCTAACACTGTTAATGTTGTTAACGAAAAATGTGGCTACAACAGACTCAAGTGATGACTGTGCAGCTGACAAAACATAATTAAATTTTAGTTTTTTAAATACAATATATTTAGATTATGAAATTAAAATAAACCGACAAATCATTGTAAATAAAATTGAGGTTTTAATATTTAAATTATTAAACTAAAAATATTTTTAATACAAGCGAGGTTTTGATATTGACTACTTCATGGCTTTTAGATATTTTTTAATTTACACATACTTTAAATTTAAGATTAATAGCATTTATTTATATAGTCATCACTTAAGTTTACATAGTCATCACTTGAGTTTGTTACATCAACGTTTTTTGTTAACAACATTAACGGTGTTAAAATTATAGTCTTCATGAGTATAGAGTTAGCATGATGAGAGATTGCAAAAAGGAACTTCAACTATTGATTGATAGCCATTGAACTAAATGGAAAGAAAATGGTTGCACACTCATGGCTGATGGTTGGACAGATGTTAGACAACGAACTTTAATTAATTTCTTAGTTTATTCATTACATGATATGGTATTTGTGAAATCAGTTGATGCTTCAAATTTAGTTAAAGATATCAACACTTTATTCTTACTGTTCACAGAAGTTATTGAGTGGGTTGGTCCTCAAAATGTAGCCCATGTGGTGACTGACAATATAGCTAATTATGTAGCATATGGTAGATTGATTAAAAAAATATAAAACTATTCATTGGTTACCTTGTGCAACTCACTATTTGAATCTAATTTTGAAAAACATTGCATCCATGCCTCATGTGTCAGAACTTGCAAAGAATGCATCTAAAATCACTGTATTTGCATATAATCATATGGTTTTCTTGTCATGGTTAAGCAATAGACTAGGTTGAAAGGAAATTGTACATCCTAGTGTAACAAGATTCGCCACCACATTCATCATCCTTCATAGCATATATTCACACAAACATGATTTACAAGCTTGGTTGTTGATCAGCATTTTGTGGAGCACAAATTAGCAAGCACTAAACCTGGGAAAACTTTCAATGCAATTGTTCTAAATAATTAGCTTTGGGACGATTCCTTTGAAGTTGTGAGATTTGTATCTCCGTTGATGAGGTTGTTGAGAATTGTGGATTCGGATGAAAAACCTTCAATGACTTATGTCTTTGAAGGCATGCAGAGAGCTAAAAATGTAATCAAGGACATGTTTTAAAGGAAGAAAGAACTATACAAGCCTTACATGGATGTTATTCAAAGTCGTTGGGATAAGCATTTGAAAAATAAACCAAGGAACGAAAAACCGGACCGGTCAACGAACCGGTCGCGGTACAGGTTTAAGGGTTAGTGGGTCAACCGGGGTCGGACCGGTGATCAAACCGGTCATATTAAAATATTATAATTGAATTGAAAATAACAAAATAATAATCATTCATAACCAATAACATTAAAATAGTTAAAACATAACTAATATCAAAATATAATTAAAACATAACAATATCAATAATCATTTATCAAACATAACTAATATTAAAATATAGTTAAAATATATCATAGTTAGTTGTTTCTACTCTCTGAGTATTATTATTTTATTCATTCCAGTAAAAAGACTTGCTCTATATTATATACAGGGGTCTTTTCACCTAAAACACTTTTAAAAAATGACAGCTATTTAAGCAAAAACAATTTGGAGTTCGTACACCAAATTAATGGACTCCATATTCTGGTTTATTATGCAAAACGCAAAGGCAAAGGCATAGTTTTTCACTCTCTCACACTCTTCCACATATGCGCTTGGATGTCGTGTATGTTTGTGTGTCAGAGAGAGGGGGGTGACCCATCAAAATCTATGGCTGACCAGATCACTATCTGCAAGACTATACATAGAGGAAAAGTGAGATGTGATAGAGACTATACATAGAGGAAAAGTCAAGGCATATCAAGAGAGTGAGCTAAGAAAGAGAAAGAGGCTAGAAAGAAAGGATGGATATCATCGAGAAACCAGATCACTATGCAAGACTCCACAGCTCTCTGTAATCGCCATCGCCGCCGTTGCTGGTTGCTCCTCTTCGCTCGCCGTCTTCGCCGTCATCACTCGTCGTTCAAGCAGCCATGGCCGATTGGAGCTAGGGCACAGCGTCAGGACTCGGGAGGGAAGGGGATCTGATTCTGAAACTCGCCTCACTCTCGCGCTCTGCTTTGGTTCCGTTTCTCTTATCTCTGCCAATTTTTTTTTAATGTGTTTTGGGATAAAATTTTTTTTTGGGTGACTCGGTCAAACCGGCCGGGTCGACTCGGTCAAAACCGAGTCGACCCCCCTCCCCTCACAGATAGCTAACCGGACCGGATCTGGGACCGGTTCGCCGGTTTTCCGGTCTGACCGGCCGGTCCGGTCCGGTTTTTCTTTCATTGAAATAAACTACATGCAATGGCATATCTCTTGATCTTGTATTATTGTATAGTTCTGACTTTGTTCGAAAGCATAGACTGATGGATGCTGTGATCAATGGGTTTGAGGCACTCTCACCTAACAATGATGATCATGCTGTTACAATGATGCAACAAATCAGTGTTTACCGTGACCATAAAGACTCGTTTGCTAAGGTTTCATGTGAAAAAGCAGTCCAAAAGCTAGTCCCTCGTACGTATATTAAGTTTGATATTTGAAAGCACATATTATGATTATTATTTAATATTTATTAATACATACTAAATATCTTTTATTTTATTTTGAAGATGAGTGATAGTTGTACTATGAGGGTTCAGTACCAGAATTACAACAAATTGCTATACATATTCTTAGTCAAACTTCTTTTTCTTCTAACTGTGAAAGAAATTGAAGTTTATTTGAACGAATACATACTAAAAAAAGAAACAGATTGGAGCATCAAAGGCTTAATGATTTAGTTTTCACAAACTACAATATGAAGTTAAAGTTTTAAAGTTTAGGTAATCTAAATGTTGTGACTTTTGAATGGTTGTTGGTAGTTTTATTAAATATTAATCTTCTATCATGATGGCATTATAGGAATCAATTGAAGAAGAAGAAAGATAATTATGATTCCATTGATTATGAATCAATTGATAGACTAGACTTTTGGGTACTTGAAGAAGATCCAACTTCTGAATTGATAATATAGAAGCGACAGATCTTCAATTTGAACAAATAGATGGAGATTTCTAACCATCTTTTCTATTATCTAAGATTATATTCTTATTTCTTACACAAAAGAATATAATCATATTTTTAGCATAACTATTACTAATTTTATTCACTTAATATATAGGTGATGACAAAATTATTAAGGCTCCATCTTTAAATGTTGACTCTGTTGCTCCTAGTGCCCTTACTTTACCTCCTACAGCTCTACCTTCTAATGTCTCAGTACCTAGAGAGTTGAATGATGTAGTTGATGCTTATTTTAATGATGATATTTATTAGTTTACTAGTTTAGTGATTGAAGGTGGGAATATTTTGGTATCATAAACATGTTTTGATATTTTGTTATGATGAATATTTTGAGATTATAGGTTACAATAGGTATCATTAGGCGGTATATATATGATATAGTCATGTCACTTTGTCAAGGAAATTGTAAAAAACATTTGCTAACTATATGATTATTTTGTTAGCATTTTGAATCTGGATATATAGTATTCATAATTTGGAAGGTGTGATGAGAAATGATATTATTTTTAATTCTTTTATCCCTCACAGGTCTAGGTTCGGGTTGACTTCGGTCTGACTCACTGACCATTAACCTAGTATCCTGATCTGTTAATTGACCAATCCAAATTTAATTACCTTGCTGGAAAGAGCCAGCTCATCTCATGATTTTGTCCCGCCCTAAAATGATGGGGATTGAAACTGAATGGGCGAAATGAGATGGAAGTGAAGCCCTGCTTCAGAATGTTCAATGTTAGAGTGCCTTGCTGATTTGGGCCCAAATTAGATAGAAACTAAAGAGAAAGGGGGAAAGTAAGAAGGGAGAGTCAAATTAGATGGATCACAATAATCGATTTTTAACTCATAAGACGTTAAGACGTGTTGATCCTAAGAATTAATGAGAGAACTTTTAAGATCCTAAAATTAAATGCAAAATATAACAAGTAATGATAAAATATAATAATGCAATAAAAAATTTTAAAAAAATATTTCATAATATAATAATGCTAAATATTAAAAAAAAATAATTAATCATTAATCCATATCTCTTATATGCACCTCCGGATGGATGCTTGAAGTTGTGGTTGTGGGAGGCTGAGGAGCTTCACCAGTAGTTTTATCCTTTTCAAATTTGTGACCTTTTTTCATGTCTTTTTTCCTTGGTAGTGTGAAGAGATAAGCTACAACATAACACGCAGCAGAATGATTAAGGGGCCCAAAAAAAGAACAAAACTGTATGTCAGGGAGATTTAGGTAGTACAAGAAGTCTTCTCAACACCCAGAAAAAGGGTAACAAAAATTGAAAAATGCAAGACAAAAATGCTTTTTAATTAGAGAAAAAGATAAAAAAAAATACCACTTGAACTTTGAAATCTTAAATTGGTGATTTTCTCATTGAATAAGTTGTCAATTACTACTCAAATGTAGTTAATACCTATACTCTAATAGGCAACAAGACTGATTTAGAATTTTAAAGTTTAGAAGGTATTTTCCTATCTCTTTTTTTTAATTAAGATGCAACGGCACGCAATATATATACATAGTGTAATCATTTATTCATCTGGGACACAATATACGTAACACCTATTCATTTGATCATCATTACATTTACCAGAAAAAATGGCAAGAGACAATATATCAGTCAAGATGCATTGATGATAGGTATGCATGCCATAAAACAGCAAATTACAATGGCAATGAGTCACAGCAAATTACAATGGCAATGAGTCAGATGGCCAACGGTTCAGTATTAAAAAGAAACACTTATAATACTGATTCGATCCTTAATATATAACCTTTGATATTGATTCTAAATGCAAGAAATATTTTACATTTTTATCACTTTTTTCCCAAACTAGCTAGTGGTATGGATATTTACTCCATAATAATTAAGTAAAAGAGATATTGAAGGAATTAAAAAAGATGATTAAGAAATTAATACACTTCATATTAATTGACTTAACAAGCTTCTTTAATCTAATCAAATTAGTTAATTAGGTATTCACATTAAAGATTAAAGGAGTACTTTATATTGCAATTGCATATTTAAAGGATAGAACTAGAACATAACTAATAATTAACGAAAACAAGCCTCAACTTCTGGTTATCTTTTGCATTATCTAAGAGGGTTAAAGTCCAATTTTGGACTGAATTGAAGCAAAGTTTTTGTTGTATCGATTTGCCTCAAAAAGATACAACAAAGACTTCCGGGTAGTCACATATCTCTTGCACTAATAAAAGTTATGGGATAAAATTAGACCTTAAGCCCTATTGAACATGGCATAAGACAAGTTAAAAGAGGACGCCTTCATGATGCGTCGTCTCAAATATATAGATGCGAGTCTGATTGAATTGGAAAGTAACAACCATCACACACAAACAGTTAAAAAAAGGAATAAAGAAACAATAACAATGGCAAATAAGAGATAGAAAGCAAAACCTCCAAGCACTAAATTTGTGATCATGAGTACACGCCAGGCTGCTTTGGCGCGCTTCATGGCCAATTCTGTTGGAACCTTTGGCGGCACCTCGCTCATATTGAAGAAAACAGACGAACGATGAAGCGATCGTTTTATTTGTTTCTTTTGGATAATGGATTGATTTTATTTCTCCCTCACCCTCCCAATCCTCTCAAAATTCTTTCTTCTACGCCTCTGGATCAAGAAAATAGATTCATAAAACCATTGTTAAAATATTTTATGAATCTATTTTTTAATTAAGCTTTCCAAGCCAGATAAATCGATGGAGGAGAACGATGGAGATCTGCAATGAACGGCGAGTACGAATGAGAGACTGAACAACGAAGACGAGGAATGATTGAGGGTGGAGCAGGGGAATGAGGTAGGTTGAAAATTTTGCAATACATGTGTAAACCCTAAATTTATTTATTTATTTATGTTATAATAATCTTTTATAAGATATTATATATTTTTTTTATCTAAAGGTGGGGAAGGGATATTAAAAGGAAAAAAAGAAAAGAAAAGTCATTATGAAGGGATTCAAATCCGATTCCAAAGCCCTGTTTGGTACGAGGTATTTGGGGTATAGGGATTGGGATTGGATTAGGGATTGAGCCAGAATATATAGTTTGGTTTGAGGGACTACGAATGCCTAGGGATTGGGAGTATCATGAAAGTGGGATTGCTACAAAGCCACCTCCCCCTGGTATTGCGTTTTCAATCCTGGGATTGCAAATTTTAGAGACAAAAATATCCATATTTATAATATTTTCTTGACAAAAATACCCTCTATTAATTTTACTCTGAATTATAACCCTTAACTTTATTTCATCTTTCATCATCTCTCCCACCGTTGTTCTTCTCACGCCATTGTTAAATCCGCTTGCAGCACCACACTTTACCTTGAACTTTGCTACTCGGTTGTCTCCTCCGAGCCTGGATTCACCGAGAAAGTCTCTTCCCACCACGATGTCATTGAACTGTCCTTAAACATAACGCTAAGAGCCATTGAGCACAATTTCTTCAACATTGAGAAGCTAATCGACAAAAGAAAGGGTAGCCTCACGAAGAGATAGAAAACCGCTCTCCATGACTGTTTAGAGATAATCGATGAAACGCTCAACGAGCTTTACACCGCTTACCAAGATCTGAAAATCTATCCTAACAAGAAAACTGTGTATCAGCACGCTGACGATCTAAAGACTCTGATTAGTGCCGCCATTACCAATCAGGTCACTTGCCTTGACGGATTCTCTCACGTCGGCGCCGATAAGAAAGTCAATGGAGCTCTGGAGAAAGGGCAGGTTCACATGGAGCAGATGTGCAGCAATGCTCTGACGATGATTAAGAACATGACGGACACAGATGTGGTGAACTACGAGATAAAGATGAGGATTACAAAGAGTAGGAAGCTGATGGCGACGATGGCGATGTCCGAAGACGGTGTTCAGTGGCTGGAGTGGATGTCGGCGACAGAGAGGCATTTGTTGCAGGTGGCATAGGTGAAGGTTGATGTGGTGGTTAATTGCGGCTGACGGGAGCGGAAATTTTAAGATGGTGTCGGAGGCAATGGCGGCGGCTTCGGAGAAGAGTTTGAAGATATTGTGATTAGGATCAAAGCAGGAGTTTATAAAGAAAATGTGGAAGTTCCACTACCCAAAACCATCGTTAATCAAAGCAAGAGACGATTTGAACTCAAAACCATGCATCTTAACTTTATTTCATCTTTCATCATCTCACCACTAAAGATAAAGAAGAATCTCTTCGACTTGCGATGGTCTCATAGGTATTCCAAATCTGATTCTCAACGCAGCAGAGAATCCAAAAGCAATCGATTAAAGTTTGGGATTTTTGATAGGGTATTTGGGTCTTTTTATTAGGGGTAGTGTTCAAATCTTGGGGCGAGAACGGCGGTTCCCCTCCCGGGGTAGTTGGGAGTGGGAAGTCATTCCCGGTCCTGATCCCGGGAAATTCCCGGTATAACCGGGACCGTGATCGGGAATTCCCGGTTTCAATAATATTATTATATTAGTTAAATTTTTTATAATCTAGTATTTAAAGTGATTATTTAACATCTAATAAGGTCAAAAAAATCACACAAATTGAGTTAGAATTAAAGAATAACATTATTATTATTATTATTATTATTATTATTATTATTATTATTATCACATTCATCATTTTTGTTATTATCTTTATACATTATATAGTTATAATTAGTATCACGATATATATGATTTAACTCTAATTAAATATGTGATATACATTTTATCAAATGATAACTTAATTTATGGGGTAAAAAAATACAAAAATAAAAGAATAACTTATTTTTTAAGGAAAAAAATAAAATAAAATAAAAAAACCAGGATCGGGATCACAAGGTGTGATCCCGGTCCCGGTCCCAGCCTGGATGGGAAATTCCCGGGATAAAATGTCCAGGACCGGGGCTGGACAACCGGGACCGGGACACTTTGAACACCCCTACTTTTTATAATTAGTAGCTGTTTATTAAATAAGATTAATGAAATCAATCCCTCCAATTATTACCTCATACTAAATATATTTTTAAAACACCAATCTCAATCCCAATCTCAGTCATAGTCCCAATCCCAATCCCAATTTATCAAAATTCAATACCTCATATACCAAAAAGGCCTAAGAGCATCCAGGTTGTGTTTTGATTACTTGGTCTTCAAGACAGTTGTTTTTTTTTTCTTTTTGGCCAGCAATATAAATCGTTTCATTTAATGTGAACATTGATTGCCTGTTAGAAATATAATTTTAATTTATGAAAGGAAAAATTAGAAGGAAGGGCCTAACGTAAATGATATTTATGAGAGAAGATTATAAATTTGTAATTAATTAAAATGACCAAGTATCAAAAATAAAAATTACTAGCCAAAAATATCAGAACAAAAATGGGAAAAAGACACAACAATACCTTTGAAATATGAAAAGGATTAATAAGGGAATTGAATTTCAATAATTCTAAAAGCAGTATTTTAGAATTTTGGAATTTTAAGAAAAATTGGAAAATTACATCTTTACCCTCACTTTTTCTTTTTTTATAAAATCCTTAAAACCCTTGTTGGTCACTGGCCACTAGTCGCCAAAGTTCCGATGACCTTGCCAAAGGCCAACACTAGTGACCGGAGCTCTAACAACCTAATATATGTTTTTTGAATTTCTTAAAAAAAGTAGTCAATATTGAAACTAAAATAGTCAATATAGAAACTAGAATAATGAATAGCAAATAATCAGCAATAAAGGCCCCATTTATAATAACTACTTTAAATTAGATATTTGCTATTTGGGTTTTGACATTAACTATTTTAGCTGGCTGTCAGCAAAGTTTTTAATACAATTTTTGAATTCCAAAAGAGGAGTAGTGAACAGCGAGACGAGAGTAGTCAATGGTGCAACAAAGGTAGTTATTAGGAATTATTCAGCAACATAGACCTTATTGCTAACTATTTGCTATTAATTAACTACTTTGAGTTCACTATTGACTTTTTTTTTTCAGAAATTCAAAAAATATATATATTAGGCTGCCGGCAAAGTCACTAGAACTTTGGTATTGCTGGTGATCGACAGTGGCAGCTGGAGAGGATTTTTGGGGGGAAAAAAGAAAAAAGTGAGGGTAAAAATATAATTTTCCAATATTTCTCAAAATTTGAACATTTTAAATCAGTCCATTTGAAATTATTGAAATTCAATACCCTTATTTATCCTTTTCATATTTCAATGGTATATTGTGTCTTTTTCCCAATAAAAATTTGAAAATATTAAATTACCCCTAACAAGTATTCCTAAACTTCTTTGTACTTTAGTGACTATTTGAAGTGATAGTACAAGTTAATTTTCTAATTTAATTTACAGTATACGAGGTAAATATGTGAGAGAATTACATAAACGTGTTTCTTTAATGCCAACTCAAGAAGGCCCTTATATCTTTTTCCCCTCAAATAAAAAATATATTGTTTTTATAAATTAAAAAGGAAAACCATTCTTGTTGCACCTATATTTTCTTTCATTTTTTAAGTTGGTATATGTATGTTTTTTCATCATTATTAAATCCTTTAGTTGTACTTTATTAGCACAATTAGCTTGCAGGCAGGAGTTAACAAAGCAGTCAAAGCAAAGTTACAAGGGCTAACGGCGTTAAAACAGTAAAACTAAAAGATTTAATGAGGGGAAAAAACACACAAACAAGCCCTTAATCTTTCACTAAGGAAACACGGTAAAACTAAAAGATTTAACGAGGAGAAAAAACACATAGGTATCAAATTAAAAATTGAAGAAAATTACTGGTAATGGTTTCCCTACTAAAAATACTAACCAAGAAAAAATCAATTTTCTTAAATAAATTAAATAAACATTTTTTCTAAAAACAATCAAGTGGTAGGCATATTTCTACTCCAAACCACATGCACTTTGGCCCCTCTAAAAGATGCATATGCCCCAGGGCTTTTACAGTTTTTTCTAGGTAAAGTCTAACTTTAATTTTCCAATAAGTGAATTTTCTCTTTAGAAATATGGTTTTTGCAGGCTATATTTTTCAAAAGGTTTTCATAGTTATCCTTTTAAGATTTTGGTGGTTACTCTCATACTGAGATCCTGACGCGATAATATAGTAGAATTTTTGTGCGTGTGAGAAAAGTGTTGCGCAAAGTTGATGAGAATAGTGACCCAAAGTTAATTACACAAAATTAATAGAGCCTTTAAATACGTTGTTATACCTTAAAATGAGAATTTGTCTGATTTCATTTAATTTCAATTAGACTTTACATTCTAGTAGTGTGGCTACGTTTAATTTGTCCATGCAGCCAATGCGGGTTACCTGAGGAAATTATAGGACGAAGGTGTAAGTTTTAATATAACTTGCATTCTTGCCTTAATATTTTGTACCCATTCTCTTCATATTTTAAAACTTAAACCTACTTTTGAGTATCTACCTATACAAAATACTTTTGATTTTAAAAATTTTTTGGCTTAAACTGACTAAAACTTTAGCCCAAAATTTTAAATCCACCTTGCCTAAACATTAATTAATAGGGAAAAATTTAGGTCAAGTTTTTTATACCATTATGTCAAATTCTCCTATCATAAGTGGTCATGTGTACTGTTTATTTAATGTGAATTTATAGTTTAATGATAATATTTAAAAATTAGGTCTTATTAGTAACGTGTGATTGGAGTACATGACATGATTGATAGAATGGCTTGACCTAAGTATAGTCCAAATTGATATTACTTTCTCTGATTCTTAATATAAAATATATTTGAGGAGTTGATCTTAATCCTAAGTATAAAACACATTTTCATATTTGTCAGTCTTTCTTAATTTATCCCAGTTGATGCTCCCTTAACAATATAATAATCAAGAAGATAAAAAATAAGGGAATTAAAAAAGATAACTATGGTATTTTAGAAAATACCACTCAGTATCCATATATAAGTCACTTGTACTCAAAAAGTTTTGTTCAAAATATAAGTCACTTATAGAGTATTAAATGAGATGTTGCCAATCTTACCTATGCTGACTATATTAATAAATTCATAAAAGAGGGAAGAGAGAGAGGTGTAAATGCAAATGATAAAGGGATGAAAGAAAAAAAGTACACATCACTTTCATAAATAAGGGCAAACCTGAAAAAATTTATCCATTCAGTGCTTTTCTTAGTTTGTAAGAATAGGTTATAAGTGACTTGTATATGAATACTAAGTGATACATGTCATATTAATTAATTTTACTTACTTTCTTAATCTAATCATTTTTTTATATTATCATCTGTTATCCGGTTCGGGGTTCATTTTATATTAAGGATATTATCAAGAAAACGTTTATTGAGTTTGCCAAAGTTCATCCATGTAATTTTACTTCAACTAATTTAGAGATGCTTTTTAATAGGAATATGATAATTTTATAAAAAATGACCTAGAGACTCCAGAATCCGGATTAAATAACTAATTTTCAGGGACTTATATGTCAATACCCTATTTTTGAATAAAAAGGCAAGTTCATAGCTTGGGATAGTTACACATGTGGTGGAACACCCAAGTAGGACAGTGTATCCTGCTCCACACAATGTGGACACCCCGGGTGGGGTTCAGCTAACAAGAGTAGCTCTTCACCAATATGAGCAGTTGCCTCCATCAGTTGATACATATATGTGTGTATAAAGATGTAATCTATTTACATTAATTTAAATGATTTAAATTTTTTGTTATTCGATATTATAATAATATTTTGAGAAAATTCCAGAAAAGTATCTTGGAATATGCAAAAAGATAAATCAGAGTTGTAAAACTAAAAAATTCCAAATTAGTTCGGTGTCAATACAAAGGAGAAATCTAGGATTATGAATTTTCGGCAAAAAAACGCACTTGCCCTTCAGCTCTCCCTTTCTCAGCTCTGAATAACAACACCGGTCTCTTTATTAACAACATCGGATTCTACATTAACAACTCCACTTTCTTCTTTCACAATAACAACACCGGTTTATTTATTAATAACACTGTATTTTACATTAACACCCTGACTTTCTTATTTTACAATAACAATACCGGTCTCTATATTAACAATACCATATTCTACATTAACAACTCCACTTTCTTGTTTCACAACTTCATAATTTAGGTTTCAGGGTCAATAACAACACCTCTCTCTTTATTAATAACACCATATTTTGCATTAACAACACTATATTTCATATATGAAGATGTGAAAGAATAAAGCGGAATTGTTAATGTGGAATACGGTGTTGTTAATAAAGAGACCGATGTTGTTATTTCGAGCTGAGAGAGAAGGACAGCTGAAGGGCAAGTTCGCCGAGATTTCATAATCCCATATTCATCCTCCATACTGACACCGAACTGACTTGGGATTTTTGAATTTCACAACTCTACTTTATCCTTTTGCATATTCCAAGGTATTTTTGTGGAATTTTTCTAATATTTTTATAGGATATTAATTTTCAACTTTCTGAATTGATCTAAGGGCGAGAATAAACAAGTGGGGAGAAGTGGAGAGGCTGCTGCTCTGAATAAGATTACCTTTAAGCATATTATCCACCCCTACTATACTAGATGGATTCTCTAGTCAACGGAACAAAAATTATAATCAATAAGAGTATACGGATAAAGGATACTCCCTCCGATCCATAATATTGGGCACTTAAGCTATATCACATGAAATAGGAAATAACAGTTAAGTTATTTAATAGGTCCTTACATGTAAATTTTTTCCACTGTCACCCTTTTTGAATATGTGTTTAATTATATTGGGAATGTTATTTTAGAAAAAGAGGATATAATGAGCGGGATGGGTAAAATTAGAAAGTGAGTATTAATCATAAGGATAAAACAGGAAAACAAGCATTAATTAAAGTGAAAATGAATTATATTCTGGATCATAGATTTTTTCTAGAGGTGCCCTGTGTTATAGACCACAGGGAGTATATGATATCCATAGAGATCTTTTGCAATTAATTATTTTGATTGCTTCAAGACTTCCAATCAGATCTAAACCTATAAATTGCATGTCTTGACCAAAAAGGTTTTGACTTTTGACACAGCCATTATTATTACTTAGGTTTAATTTCAATTTCAAACAATAACTATTTGTTAAGATATATGCCAATTATATTGCCACCCTAATTCTTGGTTACCTAATAATGAAGTGATGATGAGTAGCATCACATCAAGAAGCAATATAATATAATGCCGTGAAGAAAAGGAAATTATGTAGGGAACACACTTAAAACGAGCCTCTGTGTGTGTGTGTTTGGGGTTTTGGGGGGGGGGGGGGGGGGGGGGTGGTTGGGCGTTTGACCCCATGAGCTCAATAGCCCAATTAAAAAAAAAAATACAGTGTTTGGTTTCATCGGTGAGCAATCGAACTTAATTATATCTTAATAGCTTTTACCATAAGCTCCATTTTTTTAGTTTTTATTGATTTAGTTTTTGGGGAGAGTGAGAATGGTTAAAATATTTTTTCAGTTGTGTCCAGTGTACTACCAGACTTATTGCAATTTTACCCTTAATGTACTTTTTTTGCTACAAAAATTAATTTCAACTATTATTTGGTGTTTTTAACCCTTAAAATATTTTTTCAACTGTAGCCAATGTGTTATCAAACTGATTGCAATTTTATCTTTAATGTACTTTTTCAGTTCTAAAAATTATTTTAAACTATTTTTTGGTGTTTTTAACCCTTTAAAATATTTTTCCACCCACTTTCTCTTACTATTATCACAAAAGTCACTTATGCTTAAGTCAATCCAAACAAGTTTTATTTTTACAAAAGTCATTTATACAATTGCTGTTCCAAACATAAATCACATTACACAATCGAGCTTTTATCAAAACTAAAATTACCAAACGCTAAATTGAGAAACTCTATTTTTCCCATCGCTCTTCCAAACACACTCTATATGAATCTCCAATTATTGGCCTCTTTGGCACACACACACACGCCTTTGTCTGCTGTAACAGTACATCTACAGGTGTCTGTGGGTAGGCCTAGCAAAAAACTGGAGCAGCCCTTCTTTCGTACTTCAATTTCCTTTTTTTTTTCTTTTGTGTTTTTTGATTTGAATCCATATCATGAAGACCAGTAATGGGCCAATGATCTTGTGGTCTCGTGAGCTTTCAAGCATACCAGGATGTAGTCAACTTGCTCTTTGAATGCCCTCACGAACCGGATCACAATAGCTGACATGGTTACATTACACAACAAATTCACCCAAGCAGGAAGAGAAGAAGAGACACGGAGTTTAGAGAGAATGAGAGTGGGAGTTATCTTCTGAAATCTTATGTCATTGTTTATGTTTATGCATATCTCTCCGTCAACTCACATCCATAAAACTGTTCCCACCAATGTATTTGAAATAATGAGAATACATGGAAAAAAAAAAAGAAATAATGAGAATACCAGTTACCCCCCTCCACAAATAGCGGACTAGCCTATGTTTGGGATAGCTTATTTTTTATTTACAAGTGTTTTTCACATAAGTCGAGATAAAATTACTCTCACATATTTATCTCGTATATAATAAATCACGATTTAAAATCACTTATAAGCTAAAATTAAACAATCCCAAATAAGAGGCCATTTTCCAAAACTTCTCAATAAGTGGGAGGTTGCAGATTAATTGTAATTTTAGTTTTGTTAGCACCTACCCCTTTAAATAATGGGGTTAGCACCGTAAACAGAAATGTATAGGGTTTTAAGGTTTAGGGTAAAGAGCTAGAAAGACTAAGAATCAAAGTACTTGAGGGAAGGTTGAAGGAGAGAGGGGCCATGCATGCATATGCGCCTGACAAAATAGCTGTGTCCAAAACATGACTCATCTCTTTCATGATTGAGAAGCTCATCAACAACATCCTTAGGTTAGGTCAAATACTTCACAGCATCATACAAAACAGTAAACGAGGGAGATAGACAGAGAGTGGGATAAAGCTTTAAACAACAAAGGGTGAAAATGATAACACAAGTAGCCAGTCTTGTTGTTATCATCTCTCTCTCTCTCTCTCTCTGTGCCGCCCCACACCCACACCCACACACACACACACATAATAGAACCATATGATTATTTTCAACAAATCATCCAGCTGAGTGACAAAAGAAGGTAATCATATGTGTATATATAACTCACTTCTCATTATAAAGTACTCCTTCTTGTGTTTGACATAAGAAATATTTACCTGATTAAGGAATATAACTAAAGTACAAAATACTTTAGCTATATTCCTTAATTTCTCCTCCTCCTTGATTATTATTGAAGGAGTGTCAATAGAGGAAAATTAGAAAAATGTTGAAAAATATATCTTATATTAAGGACTAGATGGAGTATATATAAGGGCTGAGACCTTTTCTTCTGGTTGGCGCAGCTCTTCATTGAGAAATTTGAATTTGAATTTAAAACGGCGTATGGCATTATATATCAACTAATATGAATCTGAATGATGAGGGGAAACTCTCAGAATGTAACTTTTCATAAAATCGTATGGTAAGTTCTTGTAATTTGATAATAACTCTTCATTTTGGGTGGAAAAACAACACATTATATATTGTGATATGTATATATGGATCTTCAGATGTATTGCTCCCTGAATTTTTCCTTCAATAATCAATACCATATATATATATATATATATTACTTTGCATCTCATATTTGCACTTTCAAAAACTTTTTTCATGATTGAACCCCATCACACAGACATGATTGCAGGGGCTAAAATGCAAAAAGTGACTGGACTTCTAAATCTTTCTGTTTTCCTGAGTCACTGGACAAAACCAGTTAACGTACAATAAATATATCATTTTTAAATGTTATTTTTTTAAAGGACAAATAAAGCTCATTAATCATTATCGATTTAGAGTCCATAGATGATTTGTGCAAAGTGATCATATATATATATATATATATATGCGCATTAACAAGAAATGGAAAAAAAAATCAAAATTATCATTATACAAAGTGAATAAATAAAGTAATTCCTGAAAATTTTATTGAATTTGCCGAGAAATACTTGTAGAACAAAGAGAGACCCACATTTTTTGGTTGTCTCCATTTGTTCAATATCTAACATAACTGCATAAGATCTTAAAATTAACTCTTCACTTCCCATCTCATGATTCTCTATCCCTTGCTTCCCCCTTCTCATAATTATAACAAAGTACAAAAACATTGACTACACACAGTACACATATTATTAGGAAAAACAAGTTTATGATCATCGTCAAAACCCTAATTATTATTTATAACCATAAAATTAAGCGAAGAACCAGTACACACACTGACACACAGAGAGAGATCAAACCCTAGCTAGTTCATCCATGAACAAGGCCATTGCAAGATAAAGCCATAAGAAGAATTGCAGCCTCCTTCTCATCCTGAGGGAAAACTTGTGATGCAGCCGCCATGTTCTTACCCATCAAACTTACTGTGAAATCCTCAAAACTACCAAACTTGTTTATTATTGAAGACGACGACGACGATGACCTTTCATTTGAATTATTATTATTAGCTTCCTTGTCTTGATGATCATCATCATCTTCAACCTTCTGCTTCTTCTTCATGATCTGATGATGATGAGTTTCACGCTCAAATTTCAACTTCTTCTCTTTGCTGCTGTGAACCTTGTAAGTTCCTTTCACCACAGATTTCTCAGCCGCCTTCAGATCCGGCGACCCACTATTATGAGCAGCCGCCACCATGGCTCGCCTTGCTTTCCTTTGTCGAATCCCACAAGCGTTGCATAGTGACTGCGCTTCCACAAAAAAATAATCAACAATCAATGACAATTATTTGTTAAGATCACTAATCACAGGTTATAATTCAAGAATGTCTTATTATAAAGGCTGAACAAAAAAGGACTTATGTATAGAAAGTACGAACATAAACAGATTATGACCCTTCAGGGAGACCAGAATCTCTTGAAGACCCTTTGTATTCATAATTTTTCATAGTGTGTGGAGCAGCTAGATTCTTAGCTTGCTATGTGTAGTTTGATATAAAACAAAAAAAAAAATAATAATAAAGCAGCATGTGAATAATCCTGAAATGGGAACAAAAAATAATAATTTTACCTTAGGACCTCTTGGGCCACTTCTCCAAAGAGGGGTCTTGGTGGTGTGGCAATCAGCACAAACCCTAACAGTAATATTATTATTATTGTTGTTGTTATTACTTTGGGCTGAAGAATTGTTGCTGCTGCTACTATTATCGTTTCCTCTAGACGACACTAATAATAGTCTTTGCTGGTTCTGATACTGATTCTGATTTTGATCTTCGGAGGAGGAGGAAGAAGAAGCCTTATTATTATGATTACGATCTGATGAAGCGACTATCATCTTCCTCATCATTCTCATCTTTGAAGGCATCCACTTCACTGAATCATAATTATCCTCGGTTTGATTATGATTATGATTATGATTATTTTCTTCATCGTCCTCCTTCTCTGATAATCCTGATGCTGCTGATGATCTCTTCCAAACTTTCAGTTTCAGACCCCTCTTTCTGATCTCAACACCACCACCTCCCTTTTCTTGATCCGGATCATTCCATGATCCACCACTTGAAGCAATAATATTCTTCCCACAAGCCTAGAAATTAATAAGATCACACACATGAACAATTGAATTATGAGTATTAATCAACACACAAAAAAAGGCGGTCCAATACATCATGAGGCTCCCACCAAGTGGAGTCTGGGGGAGAGATTAATCAACACACAATATATGGGAAACTTGATCAGATTAGAGATTTATATATATATATATAGAGAGAGAGAGAGAGAGAGAGAGTTTATGTATATAGCAACACTATACTGACCTCATCATGATCATTTCGTAAGTTCTTGGACTCCCAATGGGAAGATCCAGGGTGATCCTGAAGCTGATGAGAGGGGTTAAAGAGAATAGGGCATGATGATGATGATAGCGAAGAGGAAGAAGAAGTACATGGTTGGTGGGTTGGGCTAAAAATTAGCTCATGGCTTTGATGATCATCAACAATATTAAGATCTATAATAGGCATAGTAGAATTTGAATTAGAATTAGAAGAAGAAAGAGAATAAGGATAAGTTGGTATCATGGCACATACACACACACAAACACACAAACCAAGCAAATTAAAGCTAGCTCTAGCTCTAAAGAGAGGGATGGAGATGGTTCATCACAGTGTGTTAAGTGCAATGATCTTTTTGTGCAGAAAAGGTGGAAGATGAGAGAGAGAGAGAAACAGAGATCAGAGAGGAGAAAATTATTACAGGGGGAAAGGTTCAGAATTATATAATAAGGAAAATAGTGTAAAACTGATAATATTTAGAAGATGTGCAGAGAGGGAGAGAGAGAGAGACACAGAGAGCAAAAAGCCGTAGATAAGTAAGGTATATATAAGTCATTCACGTGACTTCGTGAGAGATCAAAGAAGACAAGTTAAAAAGACAAAAAACAATTAAAAACCCGTTGTGTGGAATGCACCAACGCTGACCCCATACTTAGGACAAAACCCTATCTGCACAACTTCTGTTTTCTGTCTTTCTTTAATTTCTTTTCTTTTTTCATTTTACCGTTCGCGCTGCGTTAGCTACAGCTAACCCTAGTTGGAGTGATCGATGAACAGAGAAACAGATTTGTGGCCACACACATGAAAAAAAGATCATGCCCCTGCACATCTTAAACCAATCATTTTTTATTCAAGTAATCTGGTGGGACAATATATACGTGTGTGTTGTGGGTGTTCTTCATTTTGTGGAAAATATTAATTAGGAGTTATTATTGCCAGAAAAATATTAAAAAAGAGATCAAAGATTCTAAGCTTATGTTTGAGAGCACTTAAAATAAGTGTTTTACGTTTTACCACGCAAAACTCTTCTCTCCTATTTATCTTAAAATCAATTGAAATAAACTAATTCAAATAATCACTAACAATAGGATTTTTATTTAATTGCTTAACTTTTTTATTTAGTTGAAAACCTGATTTTTTTTTTTCTTTTATAAAGTGAAGATATGACGACGTCTTTACAAATTATTCAAGCTAATAAATATATAATTTTCTTCCTTTTTTTTGTCGTAAAAATATTTAATTTTCTTACTGGAGTAGAAGATGGAAATATCAAGATATATACTGGCTAGTTTGGATAAGTGTACAGCACTTGTGTGTCTGTATTATGTGTTTACCAGCGATTTGTCTAAAAACAAACATTATATATTTGCATTATATTTTAATATACTGATCACTAGAGATAATCTCAGCTAATTCGGTTATGTCGGGATGTGGAAAAGGAAATTTTGTCACGCAATAAATAAAAAGGAAATGTTGTCATTTATATCAAGCCTATATAGCTATATATATATGAACGAGAAGATTAAGTAACGAACCATTTTCTTTTTTTGCCCAGAAGTAACGAACCATTTTCAAACCATGTATATCTTGTATGGCCAAAAAAAAAACCCATGTATATCTTGTTTAATTAATTTATTGCGGGTTATAATTTATAAGGCAATAGTATGCATTTGGTCATTAACTTTATCAAATATTTTAATTTGGTCCATTGATTTTATAAAGTATCTTTTTAGTCCTCTAACTTATTAAAAATTAAATTTAATATGTCAAAATTTAATAATATTTTCTCAATATTTAAAATTTTAATTTCAACATTTTTTTGTTAATGATGTTAGAGTTAAAAGATTAATTGAAAAATACTTTATAAAATTTAGAGAAAAAAATGAAACCTCAGATAAAGTTAAAGGACATATACATTAATTGAACATTCCTAGCTTAATTAATCATTACTAATTGAAAGCAATACATGTCTGCGTTGGATACGCACGCCAGTTGGGTGGAGACTAATTGCAATTCTGTTGAATTGCTAAGTTTTGTTTTTCAAATCACAATAATACTAATCTTCTAATGAGAAAAGAAATGAAATTAGAGAAAAATGGGAATATAGTGATGAATCCCAAAAGATTTTTTTCTATCTTCACTCACACGAACCAAATCTCTGAAAGTCACTAAAAAGGAAAATTCTATTATTACACGAGCTTCCTATGGACAATATAGTACCAATAAGAGAAATTCTTATAAAAACCTGATTTGTCGCATCATTTGTAGTTTAATCAATTAAAAATTTAAAATATGACAACTCATGAGCTGATTTGGCACCTCTTAAATATTAGCTAACCTATTAATAAAATTAAAAGATTTCACAAGATTCATTTTTTCATTACTTGTGAAATCTTAATTAAGGGATTTATTTTTTTATGAAAATAAAAATATGAAATACATGAGTAACGAACTAGAATTAATGTTAGTTGAATTATTGTATTTTAACTAATCAGACCACAAATGACCTAACATATGAGGTTCACACCAACCAACCAAAAAAAAGGAGAATTATATTATTAAGAGATCAATTAATTAGTGAAAGTTAAAGTGATTATTAGTCATTTGATCGGAAAGAAAACACATAATTATATTGTTCCATAGTGCAATGTTTGTAATTTATTTTCGCTAAGCATAAGTATCCTCTTATAGGAAGTAATCTTATTTAAGGTACTGCTGGGTACTAAATGTTTGTAACTTGTGTTAAATGCTCTTATCGTCTCGATTATTTCCTTATATATGTACGGAGTAAAAGGAGCAAAACAGGTTGCATTGTTCTTCCCTTTTGCTTCCCCAACTAAAATATCTCTCCCTCTACACGAATAGATGTTGTGTTTTAGGGGAATGGACTATGATTATTTAAATACAGAATATCTCGAATTTAATTTTTGTGTGAATGTGAAAAAAATATCTTTCAAAGAGCTATTCCTATTTGGAATAGGACCTATATATATCTCAAATCTAGATTACTTAGAATTTGATCAATTTGACTTCGGATGCTATATGATCGGTCATTTGTCACTAAAAAAAACTAACAATTTAACTACTCATAACTATCTATACTGAATATAAGATGAAGTGTAAATAGAAGTTTAGAATTCAAATCACCTCTACACAAATATAAATATTGAAGGATGAACTCCTATATAAGTTAAACGTTTACAGGAGAGTTGTCATGCTACAAGGCTATTAGCCCAATCTTATAAAGTTACGAGTGTTGTTACCAAATTGAACCTATATGTGTATCATACCTAAGAGTTGTTTTGTCTTGCCACGTCATTAAGGCCAGCTCACACTCTATATAGTAACTTGCTAGTAAGAATGGGATGGGTGTAGATTAGAGTTGACCAAAGTGCCCACAATCCGGTGAGCCTGCCCATACCCATAAAAAATTAGTCCATTTTGAGCTAGCTTAAAAGAGGCGCATAACGGAGCAACTTAAAACTCATCCATTTAAGAATTAAATGGGCGAGTTATGGGCACACTTTCAGATTGCCCGTACTCACCCATTTAATTGTATTATCTATTTTTATTATTAACTATTTGTATTCTCATTGTGTAACTTACTCCTATTCCCTCATATGTCTAAAGAATTTAATAGCCTTTTTTATTCCTTCTAACTCATTTTATTCCACGCCTAATTGTGTGGTTTAATATTTTTTTCTTAAGATATTCTCTTTCTCTTTTTTTCCTGCAAGGCATTAATGTTTATTGCTCAAGTATTCAGCCTTCCAATACCACCAACTTCTCTTTTTGCATTTATTTTATATTGAAATATACTTTTTGATATTTTATATTGAAATATTAACAATATGTTTATATATCTAAGATCAAAGTTAAAATTTAGTTTATTTTCTTTTGAGGAATACGTGGCATGTTCACACCAATATTTTCATTAGACGGCCACAGTGAAGGAAAAAAGAAAAAACAAAGTGACAATTCAATCTTTTATCCAATAGATATTAGTATTTAGTACAATTCGTTCTTATATTCATTGGTAAGTAGATAAAGAAATGCTTCTCTTTTCTCACAATATTTCCTTTTTCTACTTTCTTCCTCAGTTTGGTGTCTCCTTCTCATACTTCAAAAATCAAAACACACCCACAACCATATGTATTCATTTCTTTTTGGGGAGTTCGGGTTCGATCATATCATCTTCATTCTCATATTGTTGGGTTGGTTTTTATATTTATGTGTTTTTTAAATTAAAAAAACAAGTTAAGATCTAAATTTGTTCTCCAAAACCATTTTAATATATGCCCATTTATGTCCTAGCCCATTTAACACAGGCTAAATGGGTTGAGACACAGCCCATACCTGTGTAACATTAAATGGACAGGCTATGGTTAGGGCAAAGATTGCCTAACCCACTCATTGCTTAGCCCTGGTGTAGATATATATAAAGTCAAGGTTCCAAACAAACCATTTATATACTCTCTCCTATCTTTAATATATGACTTAATTGATTTTTTTTTTTTGCCATAAAAAATCTAATTATGTTGAAGTCAACAGAAATTACAATGTCTTAGAAGTAAAAAGAAACAACCAACAGAATGAAAGTACAAAATAAACTTCAAACAACGAACTTAGAACTAGAAATACAATCTAGTAAAAGGTCTTCACTGTGGAGATAACATAAAGCACAATTAGAAGAAACATCTTAAACGATTAACGCCCAAAGGGCCTACAGCTGAGGAGGTCAAGGAACCCAATCCAAAGGGTACGACCATCCAATTAATGAAGTTTTGACAATTCATCCTGCTACCAAATTTGCTTTAATGGGAATCCATAAATAAGAATGGTTCCTGATGAATTTTCTTGAGACAATAGAGTACTCAATGAGAGCAATAGATATATGAATAGCAAATAAAGCACAATCGGTCTAACAATAGAGAATAGAATCACAACTCCAACCCAATAGTGAACAGTGTTGCCATACCTACTGAACATGCCCATGTCTAGCCTCAAGATGAACAGTGTTGTCATTCCCACTGAACAGGCATATATTTAGCCAAAAAAGAACACTGTGTATAGGCTCATTGAACAAATTGAATTTGATGATTCTTAAAAAGTCAATTGTCAACCATACACTACAATTCAGGCCAATAAAGTACCTTTTCTCCCTCCTATAGTCCAATCCCTTAAAGCAATCAGAATTATTTTTAACAAAGGGCACTATGGCCCAATTTTTAGCACGATCATCATCTACTCCTACTCTTCTCCACCCAACAGCCTTCCTCACTAATTTGTTCTTTGTTCGCCGTCTAACTAACCGCAAGCGCACGGATCGCAAGTAATATAAAAAGATTGTTCCCATGAGGACTATGACAAAAATGAATTAATTATTTCAATTAAGTTCTCAATGAAGTTGAGTGAGAATTTTTTAAAATTTAATTTGTTTAAGAAAATATTTATTTGAGAATTCTAAAGTTAAGATATTTCTTCAAGATCGGAGGAACCAAGGATTACTAATCCCTATTGTACTTCATAAGACTAACTTAAATCTTAAATTGATTATGAAAAGATGTGCTTGTTAGAGGTCCAAAATTAATTGATAAAGCTTTCTCAAGTCAAAACCAATTTTATATTCTTAATTAACTTGCGCAATCTCTTGTCTCAGTTAATGAAAATACTCATTAAGCTCTATCCTCAATTAGACAATGCTAGGTTAATAGATATATCTCTATTCTATTAACAAACCATCCATTTAACCCCTAAACTTCAAGTCTAACACGATTTTATCTAAGTTCTACAATTAAATTAGCTTTCTCAAACATCACTCAATTGAATCCAAAATCTAAGCGGTGGCTAATCACACTACCAAAAAAAGAACTTTCAGCGGTGACATTTGGCGGCGACAACACAATGTTGCCGCTGAAAGTGAAACTTTCAGTGGCGACACTGTCTTGTCACCGCCGAATGTGTGTTTCAGTAATGACTTTAGTATCATCGTTGAAAGTCTTGTTTGAAATTTTTTAAAATTTTATTTTTTTAAAAAACACTTTCAACGGTGACTATCAAAAGTCGCCGTTAAAACTCACTTTCAGCAGCGACATTGTGTTGTCGCCGCCGAAAGGATGTTTCAGTGACAACTTTAGTGTCACCGCTGAAAGTTTTGTTTGAAATTTTCTAAAATTTTATTTTATTTTTAAATACTTTCAGCGGCGACTATCAAAAGTCGCCGCTGAAACTCAAACTTTCAGTAGCAACAACTAAAGTCTCCGCTGAAAGTCAATTTCAGATTTTTTTTATTAATATTTTTCAAAAATAATATTTATAAAATAAAAATAATATTTATAAAATAAAAATAATATTTATTAAATAATTCTATTTAACCTTAATTATTAAAATTATATTATTATTTATTAATATTATATTTAATATTTTCTACTAAAATAATATTTATGATATTATTATTTTATTTTATTTCAAAATAATATATATGTTTATTAATATTATATTTACAATTTTATATTAGAAATAATATTTATTTTATTTCAATTTTTTTTTAAAAAAAATAATTTTTTGAATTTTTTTAAAAAAAATTGACACGTTCAACGGTGACAAAAGTGGCCGCTGAAACTATACTTTCAGCGGCGACACCAAAGTCACCGCTGAAAATCACCTTCAACGGTGACAAAAATTGTCACCATTAAAACTTTCAGCGACGGTCGCAACAACAGCAACTTTTTGTCTCTGCTGAAAGTCTTTTATCACCGCCGAAAGTCTTTTTTTTTTTGTAGTGTCACCTAGAAGTATTAAGCACGAGATAAAATCAACACATAAATTTCATTAATAATTAATAAATAAATAAATAAGTATTAATCCATCTAATAGTTCAGAGCAGTCATAGAATAAGAAATTTAGCTACTCCTAGCCACAACCAAAATCAAATCAAAACAATAATAATCCACAGCAAAATAAGAGTTAACTGAAAGGAAAAAGAAGAAATTAATAAAATTAAAAGACTGAGCCTCAAATCTCTTCTAAGCTTCAATTCTTTGGCTTCAATTATCCCTAATTCTCCACAGCGTCCTCTAATCCAATGGCACTGCCGGTCTTCAAATTAGTAGCCTCCACAGTCCTCTCGTCCTCCTGTGAAGATGATGACTGAACCCGGACACCTCTCCTTCCATCTATACCCGAACGTGTATTCTTCTTCTCTCTTTATGAAGAAGCTTAACCCCTATATAGGTCAAGTTGCTAGATCCTCATGCAATATCTCTCTAGCAAAATAAAATCAAACAAAAAGATAAAAAAAGTAGATTATGATAATAATAAATAATGATAATAACAATAATAATAATATTTGAAATATCTTTTCCTCTTTATCTTGAATTATTATTTTTATTATCAAAATCATTATTTTTATCCTAAACTTTGATATTTATAATGAAATCTCTCTAAATCGATATCTTATCAAAATCTCACACAAATCCCTTTAATTTAACCTAGATGACTTCCAAATATATTAAAATATATCTTAAAATAGGGAGTCATCATTCTTATAATTTGTTCTTCCCTAAGAATAAATACAAAGAGCCTCCCAATATTGGTAAGTAGATAAAGAAATGCTTCTCTTTTCTCACAATATTTCCCTTTTCTACTTTCTTCCTCGGTTTGGTGTCTCCTTCTCATACTTCAAAAATCAAAACACACCCACAACCATATCTATTCATTTCTTTTTGGGGAGTTCGGGTCGATCATATCATCTTCATTCTCATATTGTTGGATTGGTTTTTATATTTATGTGTTTTTTTAATTAAAAAAACAAGTTAAGATCTAAATTGATTCCCCAAAACCCGTTTTAATATGCCCATTTATATCCCAACCCATTTAACACGGGCTAAATGGGTTGAGGCACAATCCATACCTGTGTAACATTAAATGGACAAGCTATGGTTAGGACAGAGATTATCCAACCCGTTCATTGCTTAGCCCTGGTGTAGATATATATAAAGTCAAGGTTCCAAACAAACCATCTATATACTCCCTCCTATGTTTAATATATGACTTAATTGAAAAGTTGATTTTGGTCCTAAATTTAATACTTATTTTTCATATTTATCAGTCTTTTCCTAATGTATGTTTATTAATGCTCCCTTAATAATAATCAAGTAAGAAATATGAAGGGAATTAATGAGGATAATTATGGTACTTTAGAAAAAATAACTAAACTAATTTCTTCAGTCTAATCAAATTATATAAATAAGTTTTATATTAATGATAAGAGGGAGTACATGTATATAAATAATTGTTGTTTTTTGAAAATTGAGAGAAATAAAGGAGGTAATAAAGAGAGGATGAAGGTGAACAATAATTGATAGATATGTGAAGATTGTTCTTGGGTGGGCAAATTCACTAGTGCAAAATACTAATTTAACTATATGATTTTGCATCAATTACATGAAGAATAGAAGTGATAATTCATGTGACATAATTTCATTTTTGTTTTACATGTAACTGATGCTGTAATGTACAATATGGCATCAGTTACTTGAAGAACAGAAGTGATAATTCATATGACATAAGTTCGCTTTGAGGTGTAAATGACGCAGTAATATACAATATGACATCAGTTGTATATTCAACTGATACCGTAATTAAGATCTTATAGCAATAATAATTATGAAATCAATTTAGTAAGCACCAGAAGCCATAATTAATATAAAGTTTTGGAATTTAATTGTGAAATAAATAAATTTGAAATATAACATGTCATAACTGTAATTAAATAGTACAAATAAATTTTAAAAAATATTTTTTCCCAAAATATAATTATATTATAGTTATATTATAAATGACTTTTTTTAAAGGGGTCATTTATAGCTTAGAACCATCTAGTAGAGATTAGTGAATTTTTTTTTAACTACTGAACTATACCTAGCTAATTATTAAAAAAAATGGATGATCAATTTATGGGTGGAACTTAACCCATAATTTATAATTTATTTACCAAGCTTACTTATAGCGTCGGGTCCTATAGGAAACCAAGGCCTTAATTATAACCCACATGGCTCTAAGGAAGTCTTAGAAATATATTAACTATTTTTTTCTAAGGAAAAGGAAATATTGCATCGGTTCCCACTTCACCCGACACCCTAATGCCTTCAACAAAAACCTCCAATACTCTGCTAACTTCGCGACTTCTCTATATGAATTTCGCTCTAACTTTGCTAACTTTACAACTTCCCTTCATCGCTGTTAACGTAGCGGCTTCTAAATAGAGCACTACAAAAAAATACTCAATTTTTGACGAACTTTGGTACAGAATTTTTTCAATGGCAAATTCTGTCGAAAATCCATAAGAAATTCTATTTAAAATTTTTTCAACGGAATTTTTCCGTGGCTAAATTTGTCACGAAATTAACCACAGAAAAATTCAGTGGCTAAATTAGCCACAGAATTCCTTTGCAAATTATGTGGAAAAATTTTTTGCCACGATTCCGTGCCAAATTCTGTAGCAAATATTTAAAATTTATAAAATTTTATATTAAAAATAATATTATAAAATTAATTATTAAATAATTTTAATTAAAAATAAAAATATTATTAGTAATGAATATTATAATATTATTTATTAATATTATATTTAAAATTTTTGAATAAAATAATATTTTTAATATTATTATAGTAGTTATTATTTAATTTTATTTAAAAATAAATTATTAGTTATTAATATTATATTTATCATTTTATATTAAAAATAATATTTATAATATTAAATTATTTTTTATTAAGTAATTTATATTAAAAATATATTTAGATTTAGAAAATTGATTAAAATATAGTTATAAAAATATTTATTAAAGATTTAAAATTTATTGAATTTGAAATTAATTAATCATAAATATATAAATATTTTTTTAGATTTTTTTTAAATTTTTTTATTTTTAATATTATTATATATAATTTTATATTATGATAATATTATATATACATAACATTATGTAATAAAACAACGCAGGTTCATCTTGGCACAACTGGTAAAGGCTCGAGCGCGAAGGCATTAAGAGCATGAGGTCGCGGGTTTAAACAGGAGGGAAGGCATTTTCAAGATTTAAGCGCAAACACATGGTGCACTGCGAGGAGGGTGGATACGTGGCTGTAGTAGGAGGTGACATGTGGTTTATTAATCAAATTAATTAATTTAAAAAAAAAAATATAAATATAAATATAAATATTTTAAAATAATTTAATTGATTTTCTTAATTTCTTTAAAAAAATCAATTTTATCTTATAATTAAAATCAATAGAAATACCAAATTAACTTTCTGCACTAATGATTGAACAGCACAGTGCAGTAGAGAGACAGAGGGAGAGGTGAAAGAAAAAGAATCCCAGGGCATGAAGTGGGGTCCCTGGTGTGGCGGAACGGCAATAAATGCAAGAGCAGGCAAAACGACAATTCGTTTTCATTCCCCCAAAGGCCCAAACTTTCTTTTTTTATGGGGCTCCACTCCTCAAATTCCTCTCCCACCGCCAACCAAAATCAATTCATCATTTTATTCTCACCTCATCAAGTGGATCAAAACTCCCATGTGAGTGAGATTTTTCGGGTTTGATTTCTTAATCTTTTAAGTTATTTGGTACAAAGGATTTGGAGAGGCATGAAAAACTTTTCTGAGTTAGATTTTCTTAAAAAATAAATTAAATGAACCTAAAAATTTTTAATTACTTTTTTTAACTCTTTTATTTTACATCTTTTCTTTATTCAAATTTTATAAACCCACTTCTCTAATTTTTAAACATACAGATATATTATTTTTGTTCCGCTCCCCTCCCCTCCAAATCTTTACTAAACAGCTCCTTATTGTCTACTTCTTTAATTAAGAAAAAGTGGATAACGGACAAGATGTTAGTTGATGATGTGGTAAGTGGTCTCACCTTCGAAAGTAGGAAAATATAAGTTTAAATCCAAGAAACGCACATTATTAGGAGATACAAAAACTCTTTACGTTGAAAGCCGCCTCGAGAGGGATTAACTTTGTGTCAAATCAAAAGGGAAAAAAAATTAAGAAAAAAAGTGGATGCTGCCACAAAGAAACCAATACTTATAAATACTCATTCTAATCCTAAATATAAAATATAATTATTTAATTAATATAAATTAATAAAATTTGTTAAATTAATTATTATTATTGTTATTATTAGTCATCTCTCATCACTTTTTTTTAAAAAAATCAAATGATTTTTAATAATAAGAATCGGAATAGTTATGAAGAATACTTACGACGATCTGTGGTATTGAGTATTGACATAGGTTCATTTTTTTTTTTTGGTGAGACTAGGATTTCATTAATGAGTAATCACTAAAAATTTATAAGGTGTAGGTTATCTCTGTTCTTGATCTCAATGCGTTCAATCTCAATCAACTTTTTATTCTTTTTTTTAAGAGATAAAACCGCTTACAATCTTAATTAATAGTTTGTTGGTTTCACATTATCTCTGAATTTTTTGCAAGTGCGTCAGGGGGAGATTTTTTTTACAAAATAAATGAGATGGAGGGAGAATCTAACAAGTTCACCAGAGATGTCAATGTTGAAGATCCAAAGGAGAAAAGAAGGCTGACATGCACATTTCATTGATTTGCCTAATAACACAAAAATCAGTTTACGTACATTACTCAGTTCACTCCTCCAATTCTATCTGTCCTTCTAATAACTTTTACTTTTGCCTTCCGTATGCCAAATTCCAACATATTTTAACAAAAATACATCAATTGATTATTGATGTTGAGAATTATATATATATATATATATATCAGTAAAAATGTTCAATGATCTAGTAGCAATATACTATAGCTTCGATCATTAATATAATTAGATCTTATTCATAGTATAAATTACATCATAGATGAGATCTTGTATTAAAGATAAGATAATACAGACAAAAACTGGACCAAGCTTTGACATGATAAATTACACAAAACAAGGTCAAAGTCTGAGGAGGTCATCAATCACAAGTAGTTGAAGAGAAAAACCCTGCAATGTCAGAATGAATTTCCCCCCACATTCCCAAGATTGCCAAATAAATGCCTATGTCAGGTGTTGCATTGACCCAACAGTGTAACGTGATTCCAAGTTACAAAATCATCCAATCAAATATCATTTCTTCTGTATAGTGTTTCATGTCATTAATATATGGTAAGATCTTATTTGTAACATAAATTATCTTATAAATAAGATCTTATATTAAGAATATGAGGTATTACCACATATACTTATATATCTATATATTGTAGTTAAGGTATACTTAAACATCTTTTGAATAAGATTTATGTTCACATCTTACCTTAGAGAATACATGAAAAAGATCACATGCTCTGTAAAATTGTTTAGAAACTCTATTACGTATATACTTGAATTATGTTTAACTGATTTGAAACCTCCATCTTATAATAAATAAATTGTTTCTGTAACACTCAAGTTGGATTCGCAAACCATACAAACAGATTTCTATACAAAACAGGCGGAAAAAAGTCAAGGTTAGAAATGTTTTTCTCATTTTACACACGGTTAGGGTTTAATTTTGTCATGAAAAACAAATTGTGTGCAATCTGCCTTTAATAGATTAACTGACTGAAATTAATGGTCAATATTTATTTTTTAATTTTTAATGTTAGTTTTTTAACGGTTTGATTGACTTTGATCTTTTTTAACGTCTAGGGTAAATGTTGATAAAAATCTTCCTAATACTTATAGGAGCAAAATTGAGCCTTAACTCTTCAAAACCATTGCATGTCCCTCTTATCATAAATATAAAAGTTAATTGAAGAATTTATTATGATTTTAAATATAACAAATTAATTTTTTTTAACATTTTCTCCCCCAGATTGATTATTTTTCTCTTAAACTATTCATATTAGTTATATTTTTTATTATGTATAATACAAGCATGTTGATAATATTTCAATACAAATAAAAAAAAATATGTTGGAAAATAAACACATATTTTTTAAAAAACTAACTTGTCTATTTTTTTTTAAATTTTTGTGAATTAGTTCAGTAGAGAGAGAGAGACCAGAGAAGTGATTGAATGTAAAGTTGTAAACTGAATACAAACAAAAAGGAAAAAGAAATATCAACAAAAAGTCAACTCTTTAATTTTTTTTACCATTTATGAAAATTTCAAACCTAGTATTCCCGTTCCCCTATTATTCTCCCTCACTTTTCTCTCCATCAAAACATAACATTAGGATTTCCCGTGGAGCGAGCGGCAAAACCCAGAAAGCCTTCCCTCAAAAAAGTAAGGAAATCATCTTCTCTGGACAAGTAAAAAATAAAATTAGGGGATAAAAATATCCACAAAATATTATGTGAAGTGCATGTGAGAAAATATATGTAGTTATAGAAACAAATTCTAATTTATAACACATCTAGCAGCTATATAGCACTAATTAAGTTATTTATTGTCTAAGGAATTGAACCATCAGATGGGTCGATGCAAAAGGAAGAGGTTGAAAAGTACGAGAGTCAGGAGTCGATATAGTTTTTCCAAATGAGTTTTCAACCCAAGTGGATTTATGTGGCTACGAAATGTGTATGTGACAAAACAAGATAGACGTTTTGTGTCTAAGGTTTCATTAATTTCAATTAAGACAAATTTGAACACATGTATTTTCACGAGCATGCATACTTCAAGTAAAATAAAATCTCAATATTTTTTTACACTCACAGCCAGCACTTGTCAATGTGTGCCAACAAAGATTCATACAGTAAGTAAAGAAATTAGCTCATAACAATAAAGTTGTGGGTTTAAATCCACAAATGTGAGGACTTTGTTGGTGAGTGATTTGTAAGTATTTCTATAAACACTTTTTGATTTCGGAGGTATGCCCTGACTCTAATAAATATCGGGATCCAACTCATCTAAACTTTTTTGTATTAAAAAAAGCACTTGCCAATGTGTTCAAGTCACGAACTAGGGGCTTTCGCATATTTTTTTATCAGGGTTGATAGGAGGAATTGCATCCTACAAAGTACTATATGGGTCTTTTCACGTACCCCAACCCATTTACATATGAAACAACACATGGGACTCACGTCTCATACTTATTAATAATAAGGTTTTAAAACCTGGACCGGTCACTAATTACTGGGGTACTAGGTTAAAGGTCAAACCTGAATCAAACCGAAACTAACATGAGATTAAACTAGTGAGAAAAGGAAGATATCATAATTATTAATATAAAATTCTAAAAAAAATAAAATAAAATCAATTTTTGAAAAAAAAAAAAAAAGTGAACCGAGTTGATGCCTAGATTGGTTTACCAACTTGTTTGCTTGTTTCGAGGCTGATCCGGTTCGGGTTTCGAAACCCTGATTGATAACCATATGTAGCCTCCATTGTGGATTAAGGATTTACACCACATTTGAGAGGGTTTGGGTTCCTTCAGAATGTCCCCCTCTCTTTTCTTATAATTAATCTCATCTCCACCCCCTCATATTATAGACATAGATTGTTCATATTTCATACTCTATAAAACTATTATTTTAAACGTAAATAAATAAATTTTACCTATTAAAAATTAATCTACACAATTCAAAAATGCAATACAAACAATTTTTTTAAAAAAATTGTTTTATAAAATATTAAATCTAAATCATTCATTTTTTAATTTAAATATAAAGATGAGATTCTGAGAAGAAAATGAGGAAAATGGACTCTAATAATTGATAGGCAAAATTGCAATGCACTTGAGTTTAAGATGCCATATTGTAAGCAACTCCAAAATACTTTTGAATATTTTTCCCCTTAAACGAAATTAAAACATGACATCTTTGAACCTCATTAATAGGTCACAATATGTAAATATAAAAATCTATGCCAACTATATATTTACAACTAATAAGATTATGGATGAATGGATTGGCATAAAAATGACACGATCTTGTAATCGGTGAGTTATGGACATGTATAGTTGGAACTTGGAATGAACTCTCATCGCTTCTCAATTAATATAAATATTTATAATTAATGAATCTGAATATGGAAAAATATCTTGGAGATAATATATACCGTCAGGGAAGAAACACAACCGTTTGCAGATCAAATATAAACATCCAACGTATATATATATGGGCCAGAGAATACATATGAAAGCTCTATCCTCTGTAAAGACAAAAGAATAATTTTCTTGCTAGTTTGCCTTTCTCTGTGTGGGTCTCTCTCTGTCTCTCTCTCTCTCTATATATATATTTGTGTGAATATATAAGTGCCAGCAAAATGATAAATAAGAGAAAGAAAATATAACTATTTTTTACGATGAAGAGGTAGGCTACGTATGTGGTTTGAGAATCACTAACGAGGATGTTTGATGGATAGGGACTTTGATGCAAAATATATATATAAGTTTGAGTGTCTGTATTACAGAATCAGTCCAATATTGGTAAGGTGGCCTATAGCTCTCGAGGTTTTCCCATCCTTTTCAATTTTCTCCTAACGAGATTTTCACAATATTTTCTTCTTCTTGCATACATCTAATTAAATTGTAATTTTTCACCATGTGTGTGTGCTTGTTTAAGAATGAATTGAACCTAGGTTGATCCAAGAAAGATATTATATATGATTATATTTTAATTAATAGGTGAGAAGACAAATGTAGGGTTTTCACCTCCCACAATGTTAAAATTCCCTCTTTGATGAGCAAAATATCCATACGAAAATATCAAGATGAATCTGATATCAAAAGACTCATGAACAAAACATAACAAATTGAAACTTCCTATAGTAGAAGGGATTATAGCCATTTAATCATGAGTTTTCATATTCAAATCTGCGTGCATATAATGTAGAAAATGTATTTGAGAGAGTTAATCACACTTATTTTAATCAGAAAAAACTCAAATTTAATTCTATAGTTTTGAAAATAAGCAATAAAATATTACATATATTCTTATTAAACTTTGTTTAGACAAATGATTTTGAGAATTCAAAATGAAGCCAAGTCAAATAGAATAGAAGTATCACCTCAAAAGGTGCAATTTTTCCTATTCATCCATATTTTAATACACCACGTGCATACTCCCTCCAGAATATATATCACATTCTAGAATATTTTTTAGTGTATGGTATTCGTCATTTACAGAATAATTAATATTTATTTATTAATTTTATCCTATAATTAATATTTAAATATGATTATTATATTTTTTTCGCCTTAAAATCCCATTTGATAGGGGCAAGGTTGAAATTCTTTTTCCTAATTTAAAATAGTTTAATGAGTTAACCATTCTTCATTTATTATAATGGTGGTTGAGAGTCACTTATAATTTGAAATGAAGAAGTAATTAACTTTAGTTTGATCTCATCAATCTTGGTTGGATAGGCCGGTAAAATGAAATTAATATTTGTTAAGTTAGGTTTAATATATTAAAACTTATGAATAAATTACACAATAGGCTTCCAAAAAAATCACAATTTGAAAGTTAATTTTTATTTAAATATTGAGACAATTTTGAACATAACTTGGTGTGTGTGTGTGTACACGCACAAGGTGAGGTGGCCTTAATTGCTAGGATTAAAGAAGATAGGACCTTAGTCACATTGATAGGATGGATGACAGATGACCAATTCAAAAGGATATGGATCAACCATAATGTTATGAATTGACTAATTGCATAAAATAAAATAAAAATTGTTAACTCCCCAATTAATGTGTGTGTGTGGTTTTAGTTATCGGGCTTATCATTTGTTAGTTTGTGGCTTTTTTTTTAAGGGTGGAACCTTTATATATATATATATATATATATATATAATTTTGGGAGAATTACACTTAGATCTCATGAAAGAAGAAAAAAATAAAAAAATGGTCCCTATAGATTACAAAATAAAAAAATGGTTCCATTAACAACTCCATGAGCCTATATTGACAACTTGTTAACAATTCCATGAGCCTATATTGACAACTCCATAGGATCATTTTTTTATTTTATAATCTATAGGGACCATTTCTTTATTTTTTCTCTTCCTTAGGATCTGAATGTAATTCTCTCTATAATCTTCAAATATAACAACGGTCATCGTAAGGTTTTCTTAACGAGGACCTTGACGACGACTCTCTCTTATTCACACCTCAACATCATTATTTCAAATACCCATAATATTGTCTTTTTTTTTCTTTGTCTAGCAGCCTTAGAAGCACAAATATTAATATGATCATGACAAAATAAACCCACTCTGTATGTTCACAAGAATTCTTATTTTAAAAATTTTCACTTTAATAAAAAATTCATTAAATAAACAACATCATGAGACTATCTTAGATGGTAAGAACGGGATGGGTGTGAGTAGAGGATCAATGATTCAAAGTTCAAACCCTCTCAACATATCTTAAAAATTCACTGAAGAGTAATACGTTTAGTCTTAATATAAGAGTTAAATAATTAATTTAGGGATATTAAAAAAACTAATTAACTTTGTATTTTGTAATAAATGTGTCTTGCTTTCCATAAATTAGTTAAGCTAGATAAATTAGTTTTGAATAAATATTCCCTACATTTCATCAGCTATTTACAAAACTTGTATGTGAATAATGTGAAAGTCTGACTTTATTACCAAGTAAACAAAAGTTATTAATAGCTAATGAAATGTGGGGAATAACTATACAAAACTTGTAAATGATATGAAATTGTGGCTTTGTTTCTTAGAAAATGAATGTTGTTAATGTTAAATATTTTATTAAAATGATAATATTCTATCTCTTTGTTTATTCAGATTATATCTATATCTATATATATATATATATTCTTTAATCATATAAATGATATACTAGTTGATTATTTTGATCAAATGAATATTCTAGATATTATGAAGTTATTCTGAATATTAGCAGATTATTTTTTATTATCAATTAATATATTCTGAATAAAATATCTCCCGATTATGTCCCACAAAGTGATTTAAATAAACATTTGGTTTAAGGTTACAAATCTGGCCGGTAAGCTATTACAAGCCTTGATGGGAGGTAATAAATCGCGTAAGCCAGGTCTTAGAGCAGTAATGTGGAAAACCAATTTACTTGCTCCTTAGGGATTCTCTAATGGGTGACAGCTATTTCCAGACCATCATTATACCTCATCTTTCAGTTAGAAAAAGCCCTAACATATTCTATTATATTATAATTCTAACTATTTCTTATTCTCTACAATTTCCAGGTTGTGAGATATAGTATGCAGAGTTACTACTATAACTAAAGGTACTATTTCACTAAGTCTTCCGCTGCTGCTCTTTCATATGCAATATATTTGGGATCTATCATTAGATTATTTCAATATATGGTATCAGAGCAGGTTTTTTTTATCTCCTCTGCCTAGTATTTCCTATGTGTTATTTTAATTTTATTGTGAGGCGTGGTGCTTTGATCCATGGAAAGTATTTATTATTTTTGTTGTGTTAATAAATTGGATTGTGCCCATTTAATTTTTTGAGAACATGATCTATCCTATTAAGTGATTCAAACTCTTGATTCAATCTTGCCGATGATTTTAGAAATATTACAAAATATGCTTTAATCAATATGTAGATTTGTTTGATCTGGGTTCTTTTCTTGAGATTTGTTTTTCGATTGATGATAATCTGCTTTTGATATGGGAATCTTGTATTCTTGAGTTTTTGATTTGTGATTTCGTTCTTGAGCTTGTGTTTGAATTGCATCGGGCTAGAGCAACAAGAGAAGAACCTCTGTTCTTCTAGGAAGCTGTCGTTTTCTTCAATTGTTCCTTTGTGTTTTGGAATTATTTGCAAATTATTGCTCGGATTCTGCTTTGTTATTGCTTCACCGAGATTACCACGACTGGAATCGTTGTGTTCGAGCCTCCGTTGCCACCTTCAATGGTAAATCGAAGGGCCGGAAACTCAAAACTGTTTCGATTTTAGTTCTTGTTTGTTCAACTTAAATTTCATGAAACTTTGTTAATCTGATAAAGTAGTGTCATTAGATGCATTTGGAGTATATAAAGTAAAATTGGGTGGTTAATATGATAAACCGATTAATATAGTGAAATTAGTTGGAAGAGATAGGTAATATGATAAGTATATCATTAGTTGACTAGAACTTAGTCTCTATGTAAAGTTTCTTCATACTTGGACTCATCTAACATAGGTAGAATTGTTGCAAGAAGAAACATAATGGATGATATGGTTTTCCTCTCACTACAAAAAAAAAAAGGCATTTTGTAGCGGTGCATTTGTAGCGGTTTAATATAACCGCTACAAATTATAGCATTTGTAGCGGTTTACCTAAACCGCTACAAATTTGTAGCGGCAAGATATTTTGTAGCGGTTTCCTACAAAAAACTGCTATAAATTTGGAGCGAAATTCCCGCCAAAACTTGTAGCGGTTACTTTGTAGCGCTTTATGTGCATTAACCGCTACAAAATACCAAATGTCAGAATTTTGTAGCGGTTTTTACTGAAAACCGCTACAGAATTTCAAGAGACTCCAAATTTGTAGCGGTTCTGGGCAATAACCGCTACAGAATTTCAAACGTTGTGAAGATTTGTAGCGGTTATTGTAGAACCACTACAAATATCCAAATTTGTAGCGGTTAGAGTAGCGGTTATTTTAATAACCGCTACTAATTACTGGCTATTTAAACCCCCCACCTCCTTCATTTCTCCGTTTGCTCATTTTGTTTCCTGAGGTTTCTCTGAGTGATTTCTTCGAGATTTGAGCGTTCAGACGTATCTATAGGAGTTTTTGGTCCGTATTCCGCAGTATTTGCACTTGAGGTACGTATATAACACGTATTTTTATTTTTATTTTTATTATATTTTTGTATAATAATGGACTAATTTTTTTTTAAATTTGTACAGTTGATATGGCTTCAGGGCAGGATAAGGGGAAGGGCCCTGAGCTCCCCAGACCGACTTTACGAGGTGGCAGCAGCCGGGCAGGGGGCAGAGGGAGGGGGCAGCGCGCAGGCAGGTCTACCGAGGCATCTCAGCCCATCCCCCCACAGGAACTGCAGACGATCCCACAGGCGACGACCGCAGCAGAGGTGCCTGAGGTGGAGGGACCAGAGATTAGCGTTGAGGACTTCCTCAACGAGGAGGAGTTCGAGATGCCGATGGGGTTCAGGGAGATGGAGCGGTTCCTCGATGAGGAGGACGCTCGGGAGCAGAACAACCCACGAGGGTCGTCTTCGCGGTCCACTGGATTTGAGGTGCAAGTCGAAGGTAAATTAATTTTTTAATTTAGTAAATTAGTTATTTAAATTAGAAATTTTAACTTTGAATTATAATTTATCTAACGTGCGGTCAACTGTGCAGATGAGCAGGGGAACGTGTCGATGAGGAGGCTGGATGTGGCCGGTCTGAACAGCATGGATTGGTCCCTGCGAGTTATAGTGCCGTGGAACGAGGGCACTGACCAGCCGATCCACAATGGGGGTCACCTGCTCAACCGCTTCCTGAGCGACCTGGGAGCGAATTGGATGCGGTTCCCCCTTCACTTCCCATCCTGGAGGCACATTCCGAGGGGGCCGAAGGACCAGGCTTGGGAGGAGGTGATTCAGGTAATTAAAACTATTTAATTAATATTTTTTTAATTAATTCTATTTAATTATTTTATTTAAATTATGGTTTTTATAATTGTTGATATTTAAATGTATTTTTTTCAGCTGCGGTTTGCCCTCCGGGCCAACCGGAAGAGGTACGCCCTCGTGAAGATGGGCGACGCCTGGAGGAACAGGAGGAACCATCTCTTCCACAGGGTGGACGGGGACGGGACGATGCCTCTGGAGCAGCTGCAGGAGAGCGTCCCGGACGGCGTGCCGCTGAACGACTGGGCGCGTTTTGTCCAGTTCAGGAGGAGCTCTGAGGCGCAGGTAATGTATTTATTAGATTTTTTATATATAATTTTGTAATTGTTAAATATTAAATTATAATATCAATTTATTTCGTATTTAATTTTAAATTATAATACATTTAATTTTTTTTCCAGGAGCTTGCTCGGAGGAACGCCGAGATCCGGGCGCAGCAGACGATCCACCACACAGCAGGATCGAAGACCTTTGCTGTGACCTATAGCGAGCTGGTAAGTTTTCAAAATATCACTTACTTTTAGCTGATTAATTCATAACACTAATTATTGTTTTGTAATTGTTTCAGGAGACGAAGGCACAGCAGGAGAACCGTCAGACGGACTATGCGGAGCTGTACGCCATCACACACAGACACCGTGACGGGACTGCGACCTCTCAGCAGGCAGAGGCAGCCATTGTAAGTTATTTTATTATTATAGTTTTTATAAAACCAATTTAATAATGAAAAATGGTAATTATTAATTGTTTCATAAAATGGCAGGAGCGGATGCAGCAGTTGCAGGCTGAGAAGCTACAAACCCAGCCTGAGGAGTCACAGGGGTCAGTGGACCCGACGGCTCCTCTGAAGGCGGGTCTGGCTCAGCCTGAGCACCCCGGACGAGTGCTGGGGATGGGGATAGGCGCCAGACCCAGCATGATCTACGGCAGGAGCGCCGCATCTGAGGCTGGCAGCTCTAGAGGGGTCAGACATCGGAGGGACGAGTCGATTGACTAGCTGCGGTCAGATTTGGAGCAGACGCAGCAGCAGATGACGCAGCAGCAGCAGCAGATGGCGCAGCAGCAGCAGCAAATGCAGGTGCAGCAGCAGCAGCAGCAGCTGCAGATCCACGCAGACGCTATGTACGCGCAGCAGACGCAGTGGCGTGAGATCGCGAACACTATGCTCGAGGGAGCATGGAGTCGGCTGTTCCCGGACGAGCAGCATCCAGCGGTCCCCCCTGTCCCTCGCTACGTCGTCCCGAGCACTACTCCTCCTCCTACAGCTCCTCCTCCTGCTGATGAGGATGGTGCGGTTCAGTCTACACAGCGGCCCGATCCAGCGACATCTGAGGGAGCCCCACCTGAGGGAGCACCAGAGGATCAGCCCCCAGCTTCTTAGTTTAGGACATTTTCTTTTCTTTTAAACATTTATAAATATTTATGAGATTTTATTTCAGAATTTTCTTATTGTGTTTTATATTATTATATTGCATTGAAATAATTTATAAATGATTTAAATCTAAATTAAAAAATAAATAAATTATATATATATTTGTAGCGGTTTTAAGTTAAAACCGCTACAAATGTATATCTTTGTAGCGGTTATTAGTTCATAACCGCTACAAAGATATATATTTGTAGCGGTTTTGAACGCATAACCGCTACAAATTTACTTATATATTTGTAGCGGTTTTGCTTCAGAAACCGCTACAAATATATATATAATTTATTTTTTTTTAAATTCAGAAACCTTTGTAGCGGTTATTTACTAATAACCGCTACAAATACTCAAATCATTTGAATTTTGAAATTTTCCGCCTTTGTGAACATTTGTAGCGGTTATCTCATGTATAATCGCTACAAATTAGAAAATTATTTTTATATTTAATGTCCAACGGCTTTAATATTAGTAGTGGTTTAATATATATAACCGCTACTAATTCTCAACAAGTACATTTTGAATTTCCCACCAATTAACGGCTTGAATATTAGTAGCGGTTTTATATATGTAACCGCTACTAAATTATAAACGTTGGAATTTCTGTAGCGGTTTAATAACCGCTACAAAGTTATAAACGTTGGATTTTCAAAATATACGGTTCTAGGCATTTGTCATTATCTTCTCACTCATCTTCTTCTCTATACTTTCTTCTCAGGTATTTCCCTTTGAAACCTCGTCTACAAAGATTATTTATGTCGTCTAAAACTGCTGAGCACATGAGGTGGCATGCCGTTGATAAAAACGAAAACGGTAAATTAAGACATCCGCGGGATGCAGCTGCTTGGAAAACGTTTGACAACGAATTTCCAGATTTTGTGACTGACCCCAGAAATGTCCAGCTTGCGTTGGCGACCGACGGTTTCAATCCTTTCGGGAATCTTAGCACAAGTTACAGTATTTGGCCGGTAGTCTTAGTTCCCTACAACTTACCCCCTGGATGTGTATGAAACAAAGCTCTTTCATTATGTCTATGATCATTCCAGGCAAAAAGGCACCGGGCAATGACATCGATGTGTATCTCCAACCGCTTATTGCGGAATTGCTTGACCTGTGGAATGTCGGCTTGGAGACGTACGACGCTCACAGCAAGACTTTGTTCAACATGCGTGCAGCCTTGATGTGGACGATCAGTGACTTTCCTGGCCTTAGCACATTATCTGGTTGGAATGTACACATTGGGTCGGCGTGTCCGGCTTGCAATTTCGACTCTGACGCACCGCGCCTTCCCCACAGCCGAAAGTGGTGCTTTATGGGGCATCGGAGGTTTCTGGATGGAACGCATAAGTTCAGATTGCAACGGAATCGCTTTAATGGGAAACCAGAGAAAAGAGGACCACCTCAGACTTTGTCCGGTACATATATCTTACAGCAGCTTGAGCATGTTGACGTCGAGTTTGGAAAAAGCGACGATTCAGCACAAACTCGCCGAAAGACGCGCAGGACTTCGACGCCTCAGCAGTGGAAGAAGATAAGTATCTTCTTCACGCTTCCGTATTGGAGATCTAATTTACTTCGCCACAGTCTTGATGTAATGCACATTGAAAAGAATGTTTACGACAATGTGCTGTATACGCTGCTTAACGAACCCGGCAAGACAAAAGATCACCTTCAAGCTAGGAAAGATTTACGCGACATGGGAGTTCGTAAAGACGCTTGGCCAGATGAGCATGACAGATTTACACCGGCAAAGTTTACCCTCACAAAACCGAACAAGGATGTGTTCCTCGCGACCTTGAAGAAATTAAAAGTTCCTGATGGGTATTCAAGCAACATTTCTCGATGTGTCGACTTGTAGGCTCGAAAGGTTGCTGGCCTGAAGAGTCACGACTCACATGTTCTTATGCAGTAGTTACTCCCTCTGGCTATAAAGAATACACTCCCTCCCAATGTTTCCATCGTTTTGGTGGAACTTTGTTCTTTCTTTCGGAAGTTGTGTTCTAAGGTTTTGATCGTTGAGGAGCTCGATCAGCTGCAGTTGAAAATCATTCTTACGCTTTGTCACTTGGAGATGATCTTTCCTCCGTCCTTTTTTATTGTGATGGTTCACCTCACAGTCCACCTCGTTCATGAAACAAAGCTCGCTGGACCAGTACAATATCGTTGGATGTATTCGATTGAGAGGTACTCATTTTAAATATGTGCTTTCATTTATTGTCCGTATTTAATGTTTGCTCGTCGTCCTTTTCATCATTTTATATCAATTTTCTCTTATGTACTTCGTAGGTTCCTTGGGAAATTAAAATCTTACGTGAGGAATAAGGCGTGGCCAGAAGGTTCTATAGCTGAAGGCTATATAGGGGATGAGGTGCTATATTTTTGCTCAAGGTACTTTGATGATCTTGAGACGGCTTTCAACCGCCCGCCTCGTGTTGACGATTGTCCTGAACCTGCGCCGACATCAGGAGAATTTATCCCTCGTGTTGGTAAACCAGTTGGAGCAACTGAGAACTTCAAACTAACGGCAACTGAGAAGTTCCAAGCATATAGACATGTCTTGATTAATTGCACTCAAGTTGAGCCTTTCATACGGTAAGAATTGTACACTCACATGTATGTTATTCGATCTATATCTTTCGTAACATTTCTCACTTTCATTTCACTAACACCTTTCCATTATTAATTGCAGGGAATTCAGAAGTCATGTCAAGCGTCAGCTCAGGATCCGTACACAGACATCCTCGGAAGTTGATAGGAGGGTCCACAGAGAATTCCCGGGCTGGTTTGCTCGCAGAATACTAAATGACCACAACCCGCACTCACCAGATTTCAGAGCTCTCGCAATCGGCCCTCTTGATCATGCAAAACGGTTTACAGCATACAATGTCAATGGTTTTAAGTTTTGCACGGTTTCACGGGATCAAGGATTGCAAACACAGAATTCGGGTGTTTATGGCACATTTGGGACAAGGAGTTATGCGAGCAGCAGTGACGCCAACATGTAGTTCGGAGGCGTCCCTTACTATGGCAAGCTTCTTGATGTGGTCGAGCTTAATTATCAAGGCCGTTTCACCGTGACGCTGTTCAAGTGTTTGTGGGCAAATACCACTACTTCTCGGGGACTGACAACTGACGACCTAGGGATCACATCAGTCAATTTCTCACGCCCGATTCATACTGGTATTTCTCAAGATGATGAGCCGTATATTCTAGCTTCAGAGGCACATCAGGTTTATTATGTCGAGGACGAGCGGCATAGGGATTGGCACATGGTCGTTCATTTAAAGCCAAGAGACCTTTACGACATGGGTGAAGGCGATAACATCGCCTACGAGAGTGAGCCATTTCAGCCAGCTGATTTTGAAAACTACTTCCCTGAAGGCGATGACAATTTACCTCTACTACGGTGAGTTTTTTTAAGTCCACGTCATTTCAATTAAATTTTTTAAATTTAATAATACATCAATAATAATAATTTTTCTACAAAATTTCTGTAGGGATGGCGACGATGAGTGATCAAATTCAATTGTAAAAAATTCGTCTTTACAAAAAATGCAAAAAATTTGTGTTAAAATAAAATGTAAAAAAAAATTAAAATCATATTTGTAGAATTCAAGTGTAAAAAATTTTTCTTTACAAAGAATGCAAAAAATTTGTGTTAAAATAAAATGTAAAAAAAAAAATTTAAAAAAAATTAATATAATATTTGTAGCGGTTATTAAACCGCTACAAAAAAATAAATAACCGCTACTAAATAATAACCGCTACATTAACCGTTACAAACAATTAAACCGCTACAAAAATATAAATAACCGCTACTAATTAGTAACCGCTACATTAACCGCTACAAATAATACGTGAATCCCTATAAATACCCTTATCACAACTCATTTCAAACACTCCCCAATTTCTTTTCACCTTACCCTTCTTTCATTTCCTCTCATTTACAACTTCTTTCGTATGAGTAGAGGAGCTGAATAATACGATCAAATATGGTAACAAGATTTTCAATTTCTTTTAGAATACTTCTTTCCTTTCTATAAAATTTATTCTAAACATCTTTTTTTCTAGATATATCATAACTCTATCTCATTTTCATTTATTTTTCATATACAATTACATTATATTATAAAACATAATAATTCCTTATTACCTAATTATCCTTAATAATATCATTAACATAAATTTTATACTAATCATATTCAATTACATTTTTTATTTTTAATTTATTATTAAGTTAAACTATTAAATAATAAACTAATTGAAATAGATAAAATAATAACAAATTAAACTATTTAATATAATATTGAAAAAAAAGAAAAAAATCAACGTATATTTTTTAAAAAAATTTTAAATATTTGTAGCGGTTATTAAACCACTACTAAATAACGCGCCTTTTTAAAGTTAAATTTAAATTTTTTGGCGCCAATTTTGAATTTCATGAAATTAGTAGCGGTTTTTAAAACCGCTACTAATTTCATGAAATTCAAAATTAGTAGCGGTTTCTTAACTGCTACAAATAAAAAATGTCATTTTTAACAAATTTTCATTTTTATATATTTGTAGCGGTTTTTAAACCGCTACAAAAAAAAATCCTTTTTTAAAGCTCTCAATAAAATTTTTTTATCTTTGTAGCGGTTATATAACCGCTACAAATATCTCTTGATTTTGTAGCGGTTACTATGAACCGCTACAAAGGTTGTAGCGGTTATTTTTAATTGAGTAGCGGTTTTATAAAACCGCTACAAAACCGCTTGCAACGTACGATTTAGTAGCGGTTTTCGTAACCGCTACTAATCTAGTTTGTAGCGGTTAGAACCGCTACGAATACCCATTTTTAACCGCTACTAAATCACGTTTTTTTTGTAGTGTCTTAAGGATACACTAAAGACAATTATAAATTTTTTATGAGATTCCAACAAAATTTTTGTTTAAATCCTTTTAAAATCTCAAAGGTTGAAAAAGCTTGGTTTAAAATATACTCTTGCATATAATTGTCTTTTAAAAGAAAGAGTGTGGAGCGAAAATGTCTTGAGACTACATAGTTTGGTGAAAATGCAGAAATGTCTTAGGAATATAATTTAAATGAGATGTGTCCATTTTATTTTATAGTTTTGTATAGTATTTTGAAATGCTAGATTATTTAGAAATGCTAAAATTAGTGGGAGTGATCAAACTCATTGAGAGTAATCACATATAGAGGATTCCCACCTCTAACATTAGAATATTGATTTTACATGGGACTCACCTTGTTAGGCTTCAATCTATCAATAGATTCGGTTGAGACCAATGGTGTTTGAAATTTGGCAATCCATGGTTAATACATGATATACTTCAGAAATCTAACTAGAACATAAATATCGAGGTTGATCATAAATTCCAAATGAATGCATTGATTCATGATAGATGTAAGGTGAGTAACAGCATAAGTTATTTGTAAAGTTGCTAGTATGCAACGTTAAGTAACACAAATAAAGTTGTTCACTGTAACTTCTCTATGAAGAATGAATTGACTTAATGAAGCATTTCTTTCTTCATTCATGTCCAATTCCTTCCATATTTTCATGGCAGTTAAATATCTATCTTGATTTGGGATGCCATTGATATCTTTCCATTTGGATATAGGATGAGACATATGTGTAAATTAGTAGAGATAATCACATAAATAAAAAAAGATTTAGTCAATAAAATTAGGAGTTCATTTTGTCATGAGCAAATGTCACAATAGTGATAGTTAAGGTATCATGATGTGATTACATACATGCAGGATCATGTTGAGAATATCATAAGTTTTATTATATCACTAGATTAGTAGGAGTTGAGTCATTTATATGGTACAAACAAATGATTCATTTATAGCTTGTGCATTTTGACTTAAGGTGTTATAAATAACTAAGTCACCATTATTCAAAGTTGTGATATGACCGTATTAGGTGTGGTATTCTTTTAGAATGCATGAAGAGATTATTCTCAAAATATTTGAGAATATCATGAGTAACCTACGATCATGAGCATTTGAATATTTATGGATAATGGTGGTTGTTGAGAGTAACATCTATTATGAGAATATTATTAGATTGTCCATATATCTCTAATATCATCTTATTCCTTCTGATTCAATTTCTAAGGTGTAGGCCTGCTTAAATGTGCGCACAAATTGGCAATGCCATTATAAATAAATTTTAGGAGAATTGTTAAGCATATTTTTTCTTGAATAATGACTGAAAAGCTACAAGTTATATGGTACATTACCAAATATACATTAAGTTTCATTTTTTATATATTGTAGAATGATTAGCTTGTTTAGTCTTATAAAATGCATTAACTATAAAAGAGTTGACATTATGATACATATTTATATTTGCTGAACAAGTTACATCATTGAGGGGTATAAGATTTCTAAACAGTCATTGAATGCTTAGTTCCACCATGGATTGCTTGACCTAGTCATTCTTGGAGGTAAGTTATAGGATTGCCAATTAAGGAATTTCATCAGAGGGTTTTAGAATTATTAAATTAATTCAAACCAATTAAAGGTGTTGTATGACCATAGAGTCAAATGGGTCATAAACACATAAAGTATATATCCTTTTAATGAAGAGCATGCTTTTTAGAGAAATCAAAAGGATTAAATATTTCATCAAGGATGGATCACATTTGGTGATCTAAATGAGACATTATTAAGTGATGAGATTCAAGTTGAAGTTTGTTTCTCAATTATTGGGATCTAAATTATGACATTTTAGCAAATGTTTAAGTTGGAACCGAATAAACGTTTTGGGTTTATTCATCAAGTTTTGACCCATTTAAGTAAGGATACTACTTGTGATGCATGGAAAATAATACTCGATCAAAGAGGACTTACTGTCATGATTCCTGTAGTATTGTTTAAATGAACCGTACTCACCAAATGATGTTAGGTTTTAGGCCAAGTGAGAGAATGTTAGATATTTTATTAAAATGATAATATTTTATTTTTTTTATTTATTCAGATTATATCTAGATATATATATATAATAATCCGCTAATATTCAGAATAACTTCATAATATCTAAAATATTCATTTGATCAAAATAATCAATTAGTATATCCTTTCTATGATCAAAGAAGAAATATTTATATTTATATATTTAAATAACTTCATATATACAAATCAACTAGTATATCCTTTATATCATTAAAGAATAAATATATATTTATATATATAAATAACTTCATCTATATGAGGACTGGTTGATTATTTTGATTAAATGAATATTCTAGATATTATGAAGTTATTTTGAATATTAGCGAATTATTTTTTATTATCAGTTTAATATATTTTGGATAAAATATCTATGTTCCGTAAAGTGGTTTAGATAAAGATTTGGTTTAGGATTACAACCCTAACTGGTAAGCTATAACAAGCTTTGATATGAGGCTATAAATAGCATAGGCCAGGTTTTAGAGCAGTAACGTGGAAAACCCACTTTCTCCTTAAGGGTTTCCTGACGGATGAAAGCTATTCCCAGACTATCACTGTGCCTCATCTTCCCGTTAAAAGAAGCCCTAACGTATTCCATTATATTATAATTCTAACTCTTTTTTATTCTCTACAATTTTTAGGTTGTGAGATATAATATGCATAGTTACGATGACTAAAAATATTATTTCATTAAGTCTTTCGTTGCTACTCTTTCATATGCAATATATTTAAAATTTATCATCAGATTATTCCAACAGTTAACAACTAATAAAATGTAGTGTATAGCTATACAAACTTGTGAATAAGTTGCAATTAAAGCTAAGGAAATAAGTTAAATAATTTTTTTGGCATTGTGTAGGTTGAAAATCATTCATAGCTCAATTGCCACCAATATTTTTGTTATGAAAGTGGGCCATAACGGCGGGAACTGAGTTGTGGGCTTCTTTTAGTTTTTTTTTTAAAAAAAAGAAAGGGCCATTTTTGACTTTCTGCTTTAATTTCATAATCTCAATTTAGGATGTTACGAGTTATGTCATTATGCAATTTGAGTGCATCTCTTCATCATTTAGCATTTGTGATGGTTTTTTTAATGTCTTTTTTCTCAATTAGTTATTTGTAAATAAATTGAAAATGTGTATTGATGAAACTTCTATAATTTATGTAATCAATAAAAATAATTTGATTGAAATTTAAATAAGAAGACAAAATTGATTGAAATCATGCTTGGGCGGAATACTAATCAACAAAATTTGAAAAGAAAATAAAGGTTCACTGTGAAGTGATTAATCAAATATGGAAATGACAGAGACGTGAGAATATGATAATTTTATGATTTTGTTAATTTTTCATATGACGTATAATTAATTAGACGTTAATATTTCTCTAATACTAAGTATAAGATATAGTTTATAGTGTAATTTACACTCCAAACTATTGGTTGAGAACTCATTTGTGTGTGTAGATCTCACCAGTGTAGAAGAGAAATATTTGAGGACGAAGATGGAGGGAATGCTTCTTGTTCAATAATTAAGTCTATTATTTTTTTAAGAGTTAAGGTGTAAATCTATCAATGAAGTATTGTTTGAAGAGTGTCTATCACAAATATATTTTAAAAGGGCAAAAATACCAATGAAGTTTTAAAAATGGGCATCCACCACAATTTCTGTTAAATCCGTACTAACGCCGTTAGGGGTTTTCTTCTCTTATGATTTAACGCCGTTAGTACGAATCTAACGGAAATTATGGTGGATGCCCCTTTTTAAAACTTCATTGATATTTTTGCCACTTTTAAAAGATATTTGTGATGGACACTCCTCAGACAATACTTCATTGATAGATTTGCATCTTAACCCTTTTTTTAAAACAAGAAAATACTTCTTTCTTCCATATGTAAAGTTTAACGAATGAGTAGTATTATTGGAGGACTTAGTTTGTACGCGCTCCGATCCTTAATATAAGACATATTTTAAGAGTTGATCTTGATTTTAAATATAAAATATATGTGTGATGGACGCTCCTCAAACAATACTTTATTGATAGATTTGCATCTTAACCCTTTTTTTAAAGCAAGAAAATACTTCTTTCTTCCATATGTAAAGTTTAAAGAATGAGTAGTATTATTGGAGGACTTAGTTTTTACGCGCTCCGATCCTTAATATAAGACATATTTTAAGAGTTGATTTTGATTTTAAATATAAAATATAGTTTTCATATTTGTCAATCCTTTCCTAATTTACCTCTATTATCAACAATAATTAAGAAGAAGAAGGAATGAGTGAATTAATTAAGGAAAACAACTAGAGTATTTTAAAAAATACATGTTATATTAACTAATTAACTTCCTTAATATAATCAAATTAGGTAAATATATCTTATATTAAGAATCGAAGAGAGTAATACGCACACAAAGTGTGAGTGCATTATATTTTTAAGAAATTGCTTTAATATGATTTTTTTTGTAGATATATGTATCTTTTTATTGGATGCAATTTTATTCAAAACACTGTTAGACGTTAAATCTAATATGCCCCTCCTAGACGACATGAGGGTAACGGAATCAGGCTAGGCATTAAATGCATTGAAGTGGGCTGGGCCTATATTTGGAAATCTCAGACGGCGCCTAAGGCAGACTTAGTTTCTTGATGGATGCTAAGTCGAATATACCGCAACCCATAAAAATAAATTCACCCAATAGTTGGCCCAAAAAAACCACCCAATAAAAAATCATGAGGATGAAGACAAGTAATTTTTTTAAAATTAATTTCCCCCATGAATACAATCCATTTTAAACGAGGGGGCATAATTGATGAATATCTTAAATGCACATCAAATAGGGGAGCTTTTTCCTATAATTTAGAGGAGGGGTGGGAAGTGAACTAATTATTCCCTATAGCCCCTAAATACAAGACATTTTAAAAAATTTTGGGAGAATTACACTTAGGTCTCAGGAAAAAAAATAAAAAATAGTCCCTGTATATTGTAAAATAAAAAAATGGTCCCATTAACAACTTCAGGAGCATGTATTAACAACTCGTTAACAACTCCAGGAGTCTGTATTAACAACTCCATGGGACCATTTTTTCATTTTGCAATCTAAATGGACCATTTCTTCATTTCTCTTTTTCCTTGGCACCTGAATATAATTCTGCCAAAATTTTTTTAGTGAAGTATTCATGAATCACTTTTAAAAATGTTGATAATAGTAAATTAGGAGCGTTACAACAATTTTTGAAGAAATCAAGACTACTAATTAATTTCAACTATTTTTCTTTATCTATTTGATTCGATTGAAAGTCTCTTATGAATAAGATCAAAATGAAAGTACATATTTATGAAAAGGGACTTAGGAGCTTCTTTAACAAGAAAATAATTGGTTTTCATGCTATGAGCAGCTTCCTATATATCCGTTTAGTAGTTATATAGGGTCTATTTGGAAATACGTTTCCTAGCAAAAAAAATCTCAATAGAGTCTCAAAAGCCCAGTTGAATAGGAAGGAGGTGTTTGGGAAAGTTTTTCAAAGTGATGGGCTTCACTTGTAGAAGTTCCTTTTTTTAAAAGCTACAAAAGATAGCTTCTACACTGCTACCAATTGCCATCCCGCGTCACCAGTCATACAAGATAAAAAAAAAATATTAAAACTGCAAATCAGAGTTCTGCCGTGACATTGGAAGCTTTTCATATGGATTTGAAGCATTAAACACAAAAAATTAAAGCTGCAATTGTATTTTTTTTTTAATAATAATTTCACCTTTTTTATTTTATCACAATTTTTTAATATTTGTTTACTTCAATTATCACAATATACACAACTAATATATATGTTTGTGTGTAGTATTTAATAAGATTCATACATTTTTTAGTCATTTCTCATATAAACAGGCTTTTCAAATACTAATCCAAACAAGTTAAAGGTTAGAAAAAAATTCACTTCTGCCATCGCCAATCTAAATACAAATCACATCTACAATCTGACTTTTCTAAAAGCCCATCTACAAAAAAAAAAATCTTATTCTGTACCGCTAATCCAAGCATGCACATAATGCAAGTGATACAAAGCTTTTTCTGAAACAAAGATGAATAGTACGTCATGATGTAATTTTACATCTAAAGCAATACATTGTTTCATATCCAATATACTTGTAAGTGGACCTTGGTTATTGCAATCCCACCTCATTAAAATTGAGAGCTTACATATATAATCAATGAATAAAGCCACTTTGTGTTGGCAAAAAAAAAAAAAAAACAAGAAGAAGAAAGAAAGAATATAGCCACTTTTCATGTATGGTTTAGAGGTGTATATATACGAATTCCCTACAAAGTATCTATGTGTCCTTGTCATGTATGGTTTAGAGGAATCATCTCTGATGGAACGGAAAACGAGAGCAGAAAAATGTAGTTTTGATAAGTTGCCTGCATCATTCCATTTTTTTAATTGAATAATAGCAACCATGACACATTAAAAATAAAAATATCTCTACATCTAAAGGAAGGGATGTTAGAAATCTTTAAAATAGCGTTTATGTAGAAGTTTCATGATCAAGCCAACAAGCTTTCTTTTTTAAAACTAAAGAAGTGGGTTTTCCTTGTGATTGTTTATCCTGCGTATTGGGTTTACCCTATATTAACTGATGTGTTTATTGAGATTCAAACTAATTTAAATTTAAGTTAGGTATGATTATTTCGGGTGGTAGAGTTGTATTAAGATTCAAACTAATCTGGATTAAGTCAGATAGAACCCCTATTAGGTGGCAAGCTCTATCGAGGCTCAAATAAATCTAAATCAAATTAGATAGGACTCATTTAAGCAACAAGTTAGATCAAATTCTGCGATAAGTTATTTAACATGATTGTATTAAGACTCCAACTTAAAATTCAAACTCTATCGAGCGCTTGATTAGTTACTTTATGAATTTTTTTTTACAAACTAGTGTTATTAAAATCGAACCAGACTGCCTTAATTACCAGGAGCAGGTGATGGTTAAGTTTGAAGATGTACTGAACAAATGATGAAAATTTGAATGAGTTGGATGAACGGGTTAAAGGTCACAAGAGACAGAAAATGAGGAAAACAGATCACAAGAAAAGGAGAAAAACAACGGACCACCTCAAAAGAGAAGTAAAGGAGAAGAAAATCAAAAAGAAGAAATGAAAGATATGATGAAAAAAATCGAGAACATAAGAAGAAGAAGGGAAGCAACAAATGGAAAAAGAAAAAGAGATACCAAGAACGAACATTCTCTCTCAGATGTCCAACAATGGAGTGAAGTGGGTGAACTAATCCACGACTTTAAACAATGACATGTGAATAACAGAATATTGAGGCTTACAAAACCTCTTTTAAATGCTTTATTATGCCATTAATTCTCTCTGAAATTCTGATGCTTCCAATAAGGTCATTTTTTATGATTTTATGTCCCACCTGCTGCTACATACTTTCTGGTTAATCCACCATGGCAGCTTTCTTAATTTCTCTTTTCTGATAAGGACCAGCGAGCAAGTTTTCTCCTACTTTTTAAAGCTTTTAAGATCTCAAATAATAGCTAGCAGGAATCTACAAGGAAGTAGTACAACTGGCGATATTGATGTTTGATTTTTTAATCATACTAGTAAATTCTTCATTTATGCATATGCCTTTCTACAAATTACAACTTTTTGATGTTTCAAGAATAACACTAATTAAAATATGAACTATGAAGGGAAAATTAATCTGCATATCCCTATAGTTTCATCTTATTTTTAATTAGGTCTTATTGTATTTTTTTCGTTTATTGTTTTTACTAGTCACTTGAAAATGCAAGTATCTTGATTAAAATCATATGAAACTATAAGGATCTAGTAAAAAAAACTAAGGTTAAGGTGTATTTAACGCCCCAAAATTTTTTTGGAAGTGATGCATAAGTGTATTTAACACCCTAAATTATTTAGTTGCGCAATTTTATTTATAATATATTCAAAAAAGTGTAACAATAAGGATTTGATAAAAATAAAAATTATAAGAACCTAATTAAAAATAATTTAAAACTATAAGGAATTGCAAATTAATTATTCCAACTATAAAATGTCAAAATTCAAACTAGATGTCCAAAACTAGATCACAACTTATTAAAATCTGAAATGCAACCTCTAATTTAAAGAAAAAATTGTTGGAATATGAACTACTCCATTCAATCATTAATATAGGATATATTTTGGGAGTTGATTTTGGTTCTAAATATAAGATATATATATTTTATACTGATTAATCTTTTCCTAATTTACTTTTATTAATACTCACTCAACAATAATCAAAGATGAGATGAACTAAAGGAATTAAGAGGGTGTTTTAGAAAATACATTATATATTAACTAACTTAACCGACTTCTTTAATCTAATTAAATTAAGTAAATATATATTATATTAAAGACAGAAAGAAGTATAAATTTTTAAAAGAATTCCGATGATAGTCTCACCACTCATCCGGGGAACCTTACTACCGGTGATGGGATTCCTGCTGCCGGACCCAACCACATCATCATTTTGATGCCTTAGTCCTATAATGTAAATTTCAAATATTTTGAAACTTCAATGCAAATAAGTCCCTTGATAATTTTTCGTGGATTCAAAAACACTTCACGGTCCCTGCACTTTTCTCTTTGGGTCACGCGGCAACTGGACTTTCTTTTTCTAGCCGACAAATTTAAGGCTCTGTTTGGTACGAGGGATTCAAAGGGGAAATGATCGGGGAAGAAAAATTTTTATAAGTTAGATTTAAAAAAATATTTGAAAAATAGGGTTATAAAATTTTTAATTAAGAGAAAATGTATGAAAAAAGAATAAAAAAAATTAATTAAAAACTCTTACTCACACTTCTCAAATTTTTTTAAATCTAAATCCAAAAAAATTTCCTCAGCTCATTTTTTCTCTTCCCTACCAAACAGCACCTAATTAAATGTTTAACATTTTGCACTGGAATTTCATCTCATACAATTATAAATAGCAGAATTGTTTTGCCAATTATCCACCACATACAATTAGCTGACTTGTCTATATTTTTACTTACTTCACACGTATACATACAAATGTGTATTTATTTTAGTATTTATTTGTTTATTTATTTTACACATGTGTGTGCGCGTGCTCACACTTTTTTCTTCTTCCTCTTTTCAGCTAGGTGAAGCATTACATTAAAAGAAAACTAATTTTGCATTGGAAAAATGAAGTGAAAGTTACCCAACAATGGAGGCTTTGTATGGCACCCAAAATCCATCTTTGTCTTTGAAATTGAAAGCATACTCAATAACACCACTACTCTACAAGTTTTCTTTAGAAAATAACATATACAAGCACAATAATCAATATTCATTATTCACTTTTGTTCAGAGGCAAAAAAAATCATCTGACTCTTTTCATACAGCATCTAAAAAAAGGATTTTTAATCTTTTTTATGACGTACCAATTTAATTCTTATTATAAGTCCATTTGTAGAATAAATTTTTAGTCCTAAACACAAGTTCACTTAGAAGTTATTAATAACCATTTTTCAATTCTATGCTAATTTAATTTTACAAATTTAAGACATATTTAATGACATAATTGTCATTCCTTAGTATGTAAGAATTAATTAAAATAGACTTATAATAAGGACCATATTAGTAGGTACAATATGAATTATTGATTATATTTTCCCATATTATATTTATTTAATATTAATTTATGTTTTCTAAAATTGACCTTTTGGTTCCATGGACAAAGAAAACTTTGTTAATTCTCAGAGTTTAAGCTTGTTAAAAAAAAAATTAAAAGTGACTTATAAAAAACGAAATAAAGCGATAACTATTTAAGTGAGTTTCAAAGCACAAAATAAATTTTAATAATTGTATCAGCGCAGCATTTTTGGATAATAATAGTTACTATAGTTAATTCCCTACAATTTGCACATGATAAAATATAGGGAAAATGATAGAAAAAGGATTTTGAAATTATAAAATCTCAAATAAGGTATTTTTCATAAAATAAGTTATGAATTGCTTATCAAATCTTATCATTCCATTCCTTTGTCAACTCTTGATAATAAACCTGATTTGAGATTTTGTAATTTTAAAGTTCTTTTTTTGTCATTTTCCCTAAAATATAATCTCATGTGTACATGGTAAAACATACCCATTCAATGATTTAACAGCCACGCATAGATAAAAATAATAATTAAAATAAAGTTATATAGTTTAATTGCATAGAGTGACAAAATAAAGAATATTTAATACTTTAGACATTATCCATACAAATTTATATTTTAAATAAATCCAAATTGGAAAAAAGGATTTATACTGAGGACAAAATGAGCAAATCCACATCTAATTATATAATCATTTATAATTGAGGATTTTTCCCATTTCTTAATTTGCCACGCCAAAATTTGAACTTGGTGTCAAGATTGGTTTCCTATACAAGGAACAAAAAGAAAGTGACTTGGCCAACTCGCGTTCTTCAAATGTGCGAATATATATAAATCCACTAATATCAAAGCAGCTTCAGGCCTCTCACTGATCACCCGCCACTCTTATGCTCTCAAGTGGCCTCCTTTCGTTTCAATCCCAAAGAATCAGAGAGCTCAGAAAGCGCATTTTACTATAACAAAATTGTTGCCCTTTTGTCTCTTGAGTGTTCAAAGGAGCTAAGAAAGGTTGTTCCTTTGAGAACCCAGAAAGTTATGAGTCCAAGAGATTTGATGGGGAATTTACCCAGAGGAAAATTTGTTGTGCTTCTGTTTTTTTGTTACTGGGTTTTTGCTGTTACAGCTTCTGTGACTTACGATCGCAAAGCTCTTATTATTGATGGAAAGAGAAGGATTCTGATTTCTGGGTCCATTCACTACCCAAGAAGCACACCAGAGGTCACTTCTTAATCCTTACTTTCTGCTTAGCTTCTAATTTTCTCATAGTTTATTACCTTTTCTCATTGTTTCTGGGTGAATGCAGATGTGGCCTGACCTCATACAGAAGGCCAAAGATGGAGGCTTAGATGTTGTACAGACCTATGTGTTTTGGAATGGTCATGAGCCTTCGCCTGGAAAAGTAATGACACTAGTTTATATCTTTTTTCCTAGAATCAGATGTGAAGCTGAAAAGGAAGCTCACTAATTGTTTTTTATGAAATTGTAAATTTCCAGTATTATTTTGAGGGTAGGTTCGACTTAGTGAAGTTCATCAAGCTGGTTCAGCAGGCTGGCCTTTACGTTCATCTCCGCATTGGTCCCTACGTGTGTGCAGAATGGAACTTTGGGTAATGATTCTGATAGTTTGCATCTATGCTTCCTGATTTTTTGTTACGTTACTATACAAACGACACTTTTTACAGAAGATACAGATAATCTATACTTGAAAAGATCACATGCTCTGTTTTAAATTCAGGGGATTTCCTGTTTGGCTGAAGTTTGTTCCGGGTATCAGCTTCAGAACAGACAATGAGCCTTTCAAGGTTAGATTTTTCAACTTGGGTCATCTTTTTCTCATATATATATATATATATATATTATCAGAGAGAAATATGATACATGCTTGTAACTTCGTGTCATGAAGGCCGCAATGCAAAGCTTTACTGAGAAGATTGTGAGCATGTTGAAGGAAGAGAAGTTGTTTCAAGTTCAGGGTGGTCCAATAATAATGTCCCAGGTATATTAACAAGATTTAAAAATAACGTTGAAGAAATTCATTATTGATTTGGCCTGATTCGGAATTCAAATTTGAATTCTTTGGATAATAATACTACACTACGTACCTTTAACTCAAAGCTTAGGGGAGAAAAGTTCTTGACTTATTCAAGACAAAAAATTGAATTTGACAGATTGAAAATGAGTTTGGACCAATTGAGGGGAGACTTGGTGCTGCTGGAAAAGATTACGCACAATGGGCAGCCAAAATGGCTGTAGGCCTTGACACTGAGGCGCCTTGGGTTATGTGCAAGCAACCAGATGCTCCTGATCCTGTGGTAAGTTTTCTGTACTATTGGGATTGTCATTTTCCACAAAACGATTTTTTTTTTCCTGCATCAAATGTATTTGATCCAAATATCTTGATGGGGTTTTCATATTAAAAGTGAGTAACTTAATTAGGTGGGTTAGTTGCTATTACTCTTTGATATTTTCCTGTTTAACCGTTGGCTTTTTTTTCCTTTTGGGAAAATGACACCAAGGTCCCAATTAAGAGAAACAATATTATAACAGTCCCAAAATTTGTCAATGGCAGCTCTTCCACTTGTTAATAGTTGCTCTTTCACTTGTTAATATCAGAAAAGTCCCATGGCTTGTTAATGACAAGTGAAAAAGCAACCATTAATAAGTGGAGGAGCTGTCATTAACAAGTTTTAGAACTTTTCTGATATTATTTTCCTTAATTGGGACCTTAATGTCATTTTTCCTTGGGGGTGGGGGGTGGTGTTCTTTATTGACTTTATCAGCTAATAGCTAAACAGTTTTAGCATGTCTTCCTATATGTGCCATTCAACTTTTTCCATGGATTCTAATTTAAGACTAGACTAGATTTAGGCTCTTTAACATAGTCATTAACATGACATTCAAGGGAACTTTATTTTACAGGGAAAACACTTTTGGACAACATATTTAAGATAGTAATTATTGTAAATGACCTTAAAATTAAAATTCTTCAGAAATATCAAAGTTATCATTGGTTTTTCCTAGTGTCAGAACATGATTTGCCTCGTGTTATTTAGGTATCATGAGTGATGAGTTTAAAAAGTATCACTGGTGACTTTAGAAGGAATATATAGTAATTTTAGTGTTTCAAAAGAATTTTAATTAAGTTTTTTAGGATAATTATTGTTCCTTATGGGATCTAGAAGCTTACCTTATCGGATGATCCAATTATGCAATGCTGAGTTGAAAATATACATTTCTACTGTTTTTGGCTAGAGCCCCAAGAAGTGAGCTCATAAAGGTTGTGCCTAGCTTTGTCCCCTAACTCTCACCCCTTTTATAACTTCATGGTTTAGTTTCAGAATCTGTCACCTAATTGTAATGTGGATAGAGGATTCTACTCCTTTCTGATATGTTTCTCTTTCTGATCACTGTGTGATAGATTGACACCTGTAATGGGTACTACTGTGATAGCTTCAGACCCAACACAAAGTACAAGCCCAAAATCTGGACAGAGAACTGGACTGGCTGGTAACTCATGCAAATGGTAGTTTACAGATTAAAAGCCATTTATCATAATCCTATATTTGAACTGAATCTCTTGTTTAGGTATACTCAGTTTGGCGGTCCAGTCCCACATAGACCAGCAGAAGACCTGGCATTCTCAGTTGCAAGATTCATTCAGAATGGTGGTTCATTTGTTAATTACTATATGGTGGGTTGATTGTCCCTCTTCTATTAAATTAATATACACTGTGCATATCATTCCGCCCACTTCTATATAATATTATAATATCTTTCCTTTTTTGGTTCAGTATCACGGAGGAACAAACTTTGGTACATCTAGTGGACTCTTCATCACCACAAGCTACGACTATGATGCTCCTATTGATGAATATGGTATTCTATTTTTCAAATTGTATTCATGCTTCTGGTTTGACAATTATACTCATTTAGAGTAAATGGGGAAAAATAGATCAGTAAAATGCATGCATTCAATTTTAACATCATGCAGGAAAAGCATATATATATATATCCATGTTAATGAAAAGCTTTGTTCTATTATATCAGGACTTCCGAATGAACCCAAATGGGGGCATCTGAGGGATTTGCATAAAGCAATAAAGCTATGTGAGCCAGCTTTAGTGTCTGCAGATCCTGCTGTGACACAGCTTGGAATGAACCTGGAGGTGAAATATTTCTGCTGATTAAAACAAACAAAGCTGCCTCATGTTTAGAAGGTTAATTTGTTATTTCTTCTTTAATATTGTCCCAGGCTCATGTGTTCAAGACAGATTCTGGTGCTTGTGCTGCATTTCTTACAAATTATGACACCAAGTATGCTGCAAAAGCTACCTTTGGAAATGGTCAATATGACTTACCACCTTGGTCTATCAGCATTCTCCCTGACTGCAAAACTGCAGTTTTCAACACTGCAAGTGTAAGACTGATTGCCATGCACAAAAACTTATCACTCTTCTAATTTTGTTTCATTATGAAATGCACAGCCAAAATGAACTATCCAGAAATTAATATGGGTCAATTTCATATATCTCACAGAAACAAGGCAATTCCTTACTTGAGTTGTTCCTGTTGGTCAAAGCCATTATATATTTTTTTAGCAGAAACCCTTTGCTTTCACTATATTTGTGATATTTTCGTGGGTGACCATTTCTGTCTGTCTTCCAATTTTGTGCAGTTTGGTTCCCAGAGCTCCGGGATGGAGATGACACCGGTAGATGGCGAATTCACTTGGCAGTCATACACTGAAGAACCTGCATCATCCAGCGATGATGATACCTTCACAAAATATGCACTCTGGGAGCAGCTTAATGCCACTTGGGATTCTTCAGATTATTTGTGGTACATGACTGAGTGAGTATCTTTTAATTGATAAGTCTTTGCCTTCCAAAATCCAAATAATTGGAATATTCATTATCTTCTTACTACTTAACTCCTCTCTCCGTCTAATCAATATTGATGATGTCTTGGTCAGTGTCAATATTGATCCTGATGAAGCTTTTATAAAGAGTGGTGGATCTCCCATCCTCACTGCAATGTCAGCAGGTCATGTTCTACATGTTTTCATTAATGGCCAACTTTCAGGTAATTAATTGGGATATGGTGTTTTTAATTACTATTTTGCTTTGATAAACATTATCAATTAACCATCTTCTGTATCAATGTAGGGACTGTGTATGGGAGTCTAAATTATCCTAAATTAACATTTACTAACAGTGTGAACCTGAACGTTGGCAATAACAAGGTCTCTTTACTTAGCGTTACCGTTGGCCTCCCGGTTGGTTCTCTTTCTCTCTTTCTAATCTTTGTTTTCTTTTTTAGTTTTTGAGATTGATTCTAATTTTATATTCAAATAAATCAAGAATGTCGGTGCGCACTTTGAGACATGGAATGCTGGGGTGTTGGGCCCAGTCACACTGCAGGGTCTAAATGAGGGGACCAGGGATTTATCTCTACAGAAATGGTCTTACAAGGTCTGTCATCTATATTCTTTCGCTTCAACAGCAACAGCAAAAATCTTATATATGTAATGAAAAGTTTTGTTGATAAAATTTTCATGTGGGAAACGAGAAAAAGTTTAAGAATTATTAGTTCACTTGCTTTTGATGCAAGCTTTTCCAAAATTAGGCAAATAAAAAGAATATTTTTTTTAATGATCATCATTATGTCGTAATTGGAGGTTTCAACTACAGAGAATTTATATTGCTGCAATTTATTGAGCAGGTTGGGCTGAAAGGTGAAGCCTCAAGCCTTCACACTGTAAGTGGGAGTGATTCTGTTGAATGGGCAAAGGGATCCTTGTTGGCCAAGAAACAACCTTTGGCTTGGTACAAGGTAAAAATTTCTGCTACTAAATGCTGCTTGTCTTGTTCTGTTACAGATGATTACCAACATCTTCATTTATCCCAAGTTTCTTTATGATTTGATGTTATCAGACAAGCTTTGGTACACCGGCAGGCGATGATCCTTTGGCCTTTGATATGAGTAGCATGGGAAAGGGTCAAGTGTGGGTAAATGGTCAGAGCATTGGGCGCCATTGGCCTGGATATATTGCAAGTGGTCGTTGTAATGACTGTAATTATGCAGGAAACTACACTGCATATAAATGTCAGACAAATTGTGGAGAACCCTCCCAGAAATGGTGAGTCTGCACACAACTTATCGTGATTATTTGGATTAGCTTATTTTAAATGATCTTGCAATGTACAAAGTAAATATATGATGAGAAAGTTTTGTCTCATAAAACGCAAAAGTGCTTTTTTTAAGCTAAATCAAACACCCAATGTATATATAAAAAAAAATCCTATTCAAGGTCCTTCACTTTAAGTTATTCTTGACATGCAATCAGAACTTATGTGTCCAAATGATTAACAGAAGCTTTTTTTTGTGTAAATGGACAACATATTGGAGGTTATGGCTTCAAAATGTAAACTTTTGAGTTGGGGTAGTCCTTTGAGGATAATAACAACGTTGTATCATCATTTTTCAGGTATCATGTTCCTCGCTCATGGCTGATCCCAAGTGGGAACTTTTTGGTTGTGTTTGAAGAATGGGGAGGTGACCCTACTGGGATTTCTTTGGTGACAAGAGGCACAAAAACTGTGTCTACTTGAATTGTGTGTTTGGTTGCTCAGAAGGAATGGAAATGGAAGAGAAATCTTGCGTGGAAATTTGTTTGGCATGCTTTGCCATCAATAAAAAGGGCATCGGAAAAGGTTTCCATCTTGTTTGGTGCCAATAGCTGAGTGAAATATTGCATTATATTGCCTAATATTGTATGTCAACGTTATGTTTGTCTTTTTACTATTTAATGCATTCCATTCCTCTGTCGTCATATTTATCCTATCAAATAAACCATCTGAAACATATATGTACTCATTTATTTTAATGATATTTACTTTATCTGATTTTATCATCTATCGTATAGTTAAAATGAGTAAAATGAAATCAATATCTCTTAAATAAGCAGTCAAATTCAATTTTAATGAATAAAAAAATTACGTTAAGAAATTTAATTTTAATATAAATCTTGAGAATATACGTGGGTTAATTAATAATAGCACCAAATGGCAGTTATTAGTAGTTGTGACAACTAAATCGATGCCTCTATGCACAAGGTGATGGTGCCTTAATTGCCACAAAAGAAGATAGGAACTAAGTCACATTGATTTATAGGATGGATGATGGATTATCAATTCAAAAGGATATGTAATGTCGTGAATTGACTTGTATAAATGGCGAAAAAGAATTGACTTGTATAAAATAAAAATATTAAACCAACATGTGTTAAGTGTTAGTATCAGTGAAAGGCGTAATAATAACTGTTTAAGACTTAAGTACGAAATTTATTCAAAATCACTTGTTGATCTAGATTTTTAGAGAGGCTAATTTGATTACCGGCTGGCTATTCTTTACCCTCCACCTCTTTTTTTTAAAGCTATTAAATAAGGATATTGATGATGGCTTACCATCCGATATATATATGCGCGCGCGCGCGAGATATAGTTAAAGTAGGAGTTTCATGTTGGAGAGCCTTCCAAGTAGAGTGAGGCATATATGTTTAAAGGATTCTTTCTTTTAACAAATTAGTGTTCGTTTGGAATAGCTTATTTTTGGGTAATAAATGTTTATAAATCGTGATTTACAGTATACGAGGTAAGTATGTGAGAGAAGTTTTATCTCGGCTTACGTAATAAGCACTTATATTCAAAAAATAAGTGTTTCCAAACATGCACCTAGTCTTTTGGGATTTGACCATTCCTTTGAGTTTGTGCTCTTCACATTAGCTTTTTCATTGAGAGCCCAATGTCCATAGAGAAAATTACTTGATGACTTCCTTTTTTTTTAATAAATTTCAGATATATTTTCATATACTCCCTCCGGTCCTAATTAAAAGACAAAGTTGACTTTTTTGGAGAAATTAAGGAAGCCAATTAAATCACTTTAGAGTATTTATATTTTTAGTATTTTTGGATTATATATTAGTTTATTAATCAAATTATTTAGTTTGAAGAAAAAAATATAAATATAAATATTTTAAAGTGATTTAATTGGCTTCCTTAATTTCTCCAAAAAAATCAACTTTATCTTATAATTAGGACCGGAGAGAGTATTTAGGAAGTCATCAATACTAAATTAAAGAGATTTTCTTAAAATTTCATGCGATGTTAATTTGCAAACATCATTTGTGGGATTTCAAATGATGAAAATAGAAGTTTTTAAACTTAGAAAAGAAGTAATAAATAATAATAATAATGATGATGATGATGGAAAACTTTCACAAAAGAAAAAGGGAAAAAAAGAGATTCAGTTTTGTTTATTATTATTATAATATTATTATTTCCTTTTCTTGCCACGGCTAGAGACAACAACGTTTTGGATCTAGAGGGAATTGGGGAAAGATGGAGAGAAAAAAAGAAGGAAAAAAAAAAAAGAAGCCACAATTTGAAGATAAAAGGAGTAGGCAGCCACATATCATCCATCATAATATTCAATCAAAAAGGAAAGAGAGAAAGGAGTTCAAGTTTCATTCTTCTTTTCTTTACAGAAGGATGAGAGGACTGTAGAGAAAAAAAGAGATTAGAGTAGTCTTTTAAATAAAATAACAGCCGGAGCTTGAAGATAAGGCTTTGAATCAATGTTTTTCTTTTCTCTTTTCTTTGAGATTTTGGATTTTGAATTTGGTGCCGTCTTGATATCTTCTTTAGTTATGTTTAGTTAGTTTGTTTTGCAACCTAGAGAAGCTGTAAACTTATGGGTGGATTAGACTTTGTCTTCACTATTTAGTTATAATTAATATTAATTTTGGTTATTTAATCTTGTTTAGCTTTATCTATTTAGTGACCAGCTATCATTGAATATAAATTTAAGTATTAGAATTTACTTTGACGAATAGGATTTTAATTGAGTTTTGAGATTAAGTAATATGATATTAGATTTTGATTTAATTTGTGATTAGGGTAGACATATACCTTATTGCCCCATATAATTGTTAAAGAGTGTGTTTGAGTTATCTTATCTCTTGAGTAATTATGTTAGACATAACAAATCATACTTAAAGAGAGGGTTGTGAGTGGACCGATATACACTTATAGCTATTTATACTTGAGATTAACAAAATTGATATTAAATCTAATCAAATTAGTGAAAACAAGATTTATGAAATAAATAAGGGATTAGTGACTCTGTGATGCTCGTTTGATAATTGTGGTAGTTCATTTATTTTGATTTTAACTTTTCACTTATTTAAAGTCACTTTGGGTTGCTCAACTTAAACAAAAGTATAAAATTATTGATTAATTGTATTTTTAGTACAAGTCCCCGTAAGAATGATACTTTTAGTCACTCTTTATTTCTTGATATGGCCCGTGCACTTGTGGAATCCTAGGTTATACTTTTTCCCCGTATCACTACTCACACAGAGGATTTTGACAAAGCACTCCTCTGATCTCATTCATAAGGCACTCCCAACATTTCACACAAATCAAGAAAAACATTAAACTAATATTAAATCTCATTAACTTTGCCATAAAATTCAACAATTTTTCAACTTTATTCCTATTTAATATATATTATATCATATGAGAATAAAGTCAACACAATAATAAAAGAACCAAAAAACCCGTGGCCCGAGCTCTGAACCTGACTATATGAGAATTAAACTTTACAAAATGTAATGTTTTAAAAAAAGGGGCTTAAGGGCCTTTTCAGACTTGACCCTTCTAAACTCAAGCTTGTCAAGAGATATCTTGTTGGTCACCATTACCTGTTACATATACAACACTTGCAAGTGGACATTGTTAATTTGTTATTGCAATCCCACCTCATTAAATTGAGAGCTTCAAAGAATCAATGAATAAAGCCATTTCATGGTAATTCCCAGCAAAGTAACTCTTGTCATGTTTGATACCGAGGAATCCTCTTCGATGGAATATGAACCAAAAAAAAAAAAAAAAGAAATCTTGTTTTTGATACTTTCCATGCAGCCAGTTAAAAAGGACACATATTACAAATCAAAATATCACCACATTACAAATTAAAGGAAGGGATATGATAGAAATCTCATGCACAAGCCATTCTATTTTAGATGGGGAGTGAACAGGATAGTTCGACCGGTTTAACCAGAAACTGGTGATGACAGTCCGGTTCAGATATGTAAAGCAGTGGAGAAAAACTGGTTGAAGGTGAAAAACGAGTGAGGAACTCAAAAGTAGAAAACTAAGGCAGAAGAAAGATGATGAAAAGATCTGAGAATAAGAAGCAAATCAAAGATGAAAAAGACGAACCACGAAGATGATCTCTCTCTAATACATCAATGGAGTGTGGTGGGCAAACTAGTAATTGACGACGTCACAAAGGCATAAAGAAGGCTCTTTCAAATTTCAATATCTATAGTTCTTGTTTGGGATCACATTATTAGTGACCTTCAAAAGTGTTTATTTAAGTAAATGGAGACAAAACTCTTATCACATACTTATTTGGTATATTGTAAATCATGATTAAAAAACTATTTTTAAAAATTTCAATCACTATTTTAAATAAGCACGATTGTCATCCTCTTTATTCTTTCTGTCATTACAAATTAAAATTTATTCTCTGCAAAATCCTAACCTTTCAATGTCAATTAATATTATGATTTTATTTTCCACCCACTCCCACCATCGCACCTTTCTAGTATTTGCGAAGCTTTTTCTAAGTCCCAATAGTTAGCAGAACCTACAAGATTTTGGAGAGTCTTAAATAGTTAAATTCATTTTTAATATTTTAAATAAAATTTTGAAGTTGGACCGTTCATATTAGATTTTAATGATCTAGTCATCATAACGAGGAGCATTGAATGCAAACTCATCCTAATATATTTAGCCAACAACAATAACAATAAAACCTTATCATATTAGATATAGTAAATTATATGGATCGCACAACTCCATTGTACTTTATAAAAAACCAAATCCGCCTATATTTTATAGTTGATCTCAAGCCTGAATAAAAGAGGAGGGTTGTGTTAGACTCTCGACAGTCAATATAAAACTGTCAAATCTTTTTATGAACATGGATCCTAACCCATTGGGGCACTCATCAAAATTAAGTAAAAGGTGATTAAGTCATTAATTTCATTTGAAAATTAAAAACTTTCAAATTTATCCATAGTGCTAGTATGATTTGCAATCAATGAGATTTTAAATGGGGATAATATTGAAAAAATTGTAATTAATACCTCCACTTAGTGACTTATATAAAACAAGTACTTCATTCAATCTAAATTAAAAGACGTTTCTAATTGATTCACATGTATCAATAAAAATAATTAAAAACATTAAATTTATTATAAAATTTAAATGATTTTCAATAACACCCTTAATAAACTTTAACATCATTTTAATTTCTACCCTCTCTCAATAGCCCTATAAAATATGGGTATATATAAAAAAATAATTAATACTAATTGAAACTATCAAAACTTATTATAGAAAGATTAGAAATACCTTCTAAAAGATATCTTATAAAATATAGTGAGGAGAAAGAACATTAATAGTTTAATACTATAACTATAGAGTACAAAAGTGTGAGTGTGTGTGCATACTTTTTCGACCTCTTCTTTCGGCTAGGTGGAGCATTACATTAAAAGAAGAGTAATTTTGCATTGGAAAAATGAAGTGAAAGTTGCCCAACAATGGAGGCTTTGTCATCTCCATCTTTGTCTCGAAATTGAAAGCATTCTCAATAATACCACTCAACAAGTTTTCTTTATAACATATACATGCACAATGCTTTATAATCACATTATTTTTTTGGTGATATATATATATATATTCACATTATTTATGCTCAAAAGAAAATGCTCAAAGCTAAAAATTTCTTATATTTGAAAGTGGTAAAGTCATCGTATAATAATATCATTGCTTTTAATTATATTGAGGCTTTCCCTTTATTTTCATTAATATATACCATTAAAAAACATAATTATTAGATCTGCACGCACGAAATCCTTAAAGAAGGCACACAAAATTAGATTAATCTAAACACTTAATTTGCAACGCCATGTGAACTAGGCGTCAATTCATTTCACCAGACAAGAAACAATAAGAAAATGGCCTGGCCGAACTTGCGTTCTTCAAATGTGCGTGCGTGCGTGTGTGTATCTATATATATATATATATAATCCACCAACATTAATGCAGCTTCAGGCCTCTCACTGATCACCCCCCACTCTTATGCTCTCTCTAGAGTCCTCTTTTCGTTTCAATCCCAAAGAACCAGAGAGCTCAAAAGACACATTGTACAAAAACAAAATTGTATCTCTTTTTTGTCTCTTTGAGTGTTCGAAGGAGCCAGAAAAGGGCGTTCCTTTGAGAAACCCAGAAGGTTACGAGTCCAAGAGATTTGATGGGGACTTCACCAAGAGGAAAATTTGTTGTGCTTCTGTTTTTTTGTTACTGGGTTTTTGCTGTCACAGCTTCTGTGACTTACGATCGCAAAGCTCTTATTATTGATGGAAAGAGAAGGATTCTGATTTCTGGGTCCATTCACTACCCAAGAAGCACACCTGAGGTCACTTCTTAATCCTTACTTTTTCCTTAGCTTCTAATTTTCTCACACTTTCTCACATTTTCTCATTGTTTCTGGGTTAATGCAGATGTGGCCTGACCTGATACAGAAGGCCAAAGAAGGAGGCGTAGATGTTATACAGACCTATGTGTTTTGGAATGGTCATGAGCCTTCGCCTGGAAAAGTAATGACATTACCAATGCTTCCTTAAAAGTTTATCTCTCCATTGTTCGTTTTTTATTTCTTTTCCAAGAATCAGATATGAAGCTGAAAAGGAAGCTCATTAATTTTTCTTTTGTGAAATTGTAAATTTACAGTATTATTTCGAGGATAGATTCGACTTAGTGAAGTTCATCAAGCTGATTCAGCAAGCTGGCCTTTATGTTCATCTCCGCGTTGGTCCCTATGTGTGTGCCGAATGGAACTTTGGGTAATGATTCTCATAATTCGCATCTTTGCTTCGTAATTTTTTAGTTACGTTTCTATATAAACGAGACTTGTTACTGAAGATACAGATAATCTATACTTGAAAAGATCACATGCTCTGTTTTAAATTCAGGGGATTTCCTGTTTGGCTGAAGTTTGTTCCCGGTATCACCTTCAGAACGGACAATGAGCCTTTCAAGGTTAGATTTTTTTAACTTGGGTCATCATTTTCTCGTAAAACAATGATACATATTTATAATTTTGATGTTGTGAAGGCCGCAATGCAAAGCTTTACTGAGAAGATTGTGAGCATGATGAAGGACGAGAAGTTGTTTCAAGCTCAGGGGGGTCCAATAATTATGTCCCAGGTATATAGTATTAAGATTTAAAAAATATTTACGTTGAAAAATAATTCCCTGTTGATTTGGCTTGACTCGGAATTCAAATTTGAATTCTTTGGATACTACTGCTACACTACGTACCTTTAACACAAAGCTTTAGTGGAAAAAAGTTCTTGTCGTATTGAAGATAATATCTGTCAATTTGAATTTGACAGATAGAAAACGAGTTTGGACCTATTGAGGGAAGACTTGGTGCTGCTGGAAAAGCTTACACGCAATGGGCAGCTAAAATGGCAGTTGGCCTTGACACTGAGGCGCCTTGGGATATGTGTAAGCAACCAGATGCTCCTGATCCTGTGGTAAGTCTAATGGAACATTTAAAATTTCTCTTTTGGTTTCTATAGTTTTGATTCGGTTGTAATTCAGTTCCTATACTTTGATTTGGTGCAATCCAATCCCTATAATTTTAACTTAGTTGTAACTCAGTATCTGAATTTTGACTCACTATAAATCGGTCCCTATAGTTTTAATCATTTTATAATATAGCCCCCACCTTTATTCTAGAACATAAAGACTAAATTATAAAATGGTTAAAATTATAGGGATCAAGTTACAGTGAGTCAAAGTTCAGGGACTAAGTTACTATGAAGTTAAAAATATATAGATTGAGTTATACTAAGTCTAAATGTAGGGACTCAAAACTTCGTAGACCAAAAGATTAATTTTTTTTTTTCTGTACTCTTGGGACTGTCTTTTTCAACAAAACTATTATTTTTTCTTTCATTAAATGTATTTTGATCCGTATATCCCGGTAGGGTTTTCATGTTAAAAGTGTGTCGTTTAATTAGGTGGACTAGTTTTGTCCAAAAAAAAAAAACGGGTGGACTAGTGTTTTTTACTACTTGGTATTTCCAATTCACCCTTTTGCTTTCGCCCCCCTTCCCTTTATTTAATTTTAAAGTGTACATATAAGCTAATAGCAAAGCAATTTTAGCTTGTCTCTACTTTAATCTGGTTCTTGGTTCTTGTGTAATTAGGACTAGGCTAGATTTAGGTCTTTAACGTAGTCACAAAGGTGACATTTAAGGAAAATTTATTTTGAAGGGAAAATTCTTCTAGAAGATATATTTAGGATAAAATGACCCTAAAAATTAAAATTCTTCTGAAGGATCAAAGTTATCATGGGATTTTTGAGAGACCCAAGAATTGAGCTCTTAAAAGTTGTGCATAGTTTTGTCCCTTTTATAACTTAATTGCCAAGTTTCAAAATTTGTCACGTAATTGTAATATGGACAGAAGATTATACTACTTTCTGATACGTTTCTCTTTCTGATCACTGTGATAGATTGACACCTGTAATGGGTACTACTGTGATAGCTTCAGACCCAACGCAAAGTACAAGCCCAAAATCTGGACAGAGAACTGGACTGGCTGGTAACTCATGCAAATGATACTTTATAGATGAAAAGCTATTTATCATAATCCTATATTTAATCTGAACCTCTTGTTTAGGTATACTGAGTTTGGTGGTGCAGTTCCACGTAGACCAACAGAAGACCTGGCATTCTCAGTTGCAAGATTCATACAGAATGGTGGTTCATATGTTAATTACTATATGGTGGGTTGATTGCACATCTGCTATTAATATCCAATGTAAATATTATAATTCATGTAATTATGTTGTAGAAAATCTTACTTAAGTATAATCTCTCTCTCTGGTTCAGTATCATGGAGGAACAAATTTTGGTCGAACATCTAGTGGCCTCTTCATCACCACAAGCTACGACTATGATGCTCCTATTGATGAATATGGTATTCATATGTTGTTCAGATTGTATTCACACTTCACATATTGACAATTATGTTCATTTAGAGTAAATGGGGAAAAATAGATCAGCAAATTCAATTTTAACATCATGCGGCAAAGCAGAGATATATGTATACGTATATATATCCTGTTATTGAGAAGCTTTGTTAAACTATGTCAGGACTTTTGAATGAACCAAAATGGGGGCATTTGAGGGATTTGCATAAAGCAATAAAGCTATGTGAGCCAGCTTTAGTGTCTGCAGAACCTACAGTGACACAACTTGGAATGAACCTGGAGGTGAAATATTTCTGTTGATGAAATCAAAGTAAGCTGCCTTTTTTCCGTAAGTTAATTTGTTATTTCTTCTTTGATATTGTCCCAGGCTCATGTGTTCAAGACAGATTCTGGTGATTGTGCTGCATTTCTTGCAAATTATGACACCAAGTCAGCTGCAAAAGCTACATTTGGAAATGGTCAATATGACTTACCCCCTTGGTCTATCAGCATTCTCCCTGACTGCAAAACTGCTGTTTTCAACACGGCAACGGTAAGACTGATTGCCATGCACAAAACTTATCACTCTTCTAATTTTGTTTCATTATGAAATATGAAGCCAAAAATATGTATCCAGAAATGGACAGATCACTTTCTTATTTCTCACAGAAACAAGGCAGTTCCTTACCTAAGGTGTCCCAGAAGGACAGACACAATATGTGTGTGTGTGTGTGTTGAGCAGAAACCCTTTGCTTTCGGTATATTGAGAAATTTTCTTGGGTGACCGTTCCTGTCTGTTTGCCAATTTTGTGCAGGTTGGTTCTCAGAGCTCCGGGATGGAGATGACACCGGTAAATGGTAAATTCACTTGGCAGTCATACAATGAAGAACCTGCATCATCCAGTGAAGATGATACCTTCACAGAATATGCACTCTGGGAGCAGCTTAATGTCACTTGGGATTCTTCAGATTATTTGTGGTACATGACAGAGTGAGTATCTCTTAATTGTTCAGTCTTTACCTCCCAAAATCCAAATAATTAGAAAATTCATCCTCTTACTACTTCTCTGTCTAATGGATTTTGATGATGTATTGGTCAGTGTCAATATTGATTCTGATGAAGCTTTTATAAAAAGTGGGGAGTCTCCCATCCTCACTGCAATGTCAGCAGGCCATGCTCTACATGTTTTCATTAATGGTCAACTTTCTGGTAATTAATTGGGATATGGTGGTTTTTAATTAGTATTTTGCTTTGATAAACTTGATCACTTAATTATCTTCTATATCAATGAAGGAACTGTGTATGGGAGTTTAAAGAATCCTAAGTTAACATTTAGTGACAGTGTGAAGCTGACGGTTGGCAATAACAAGCTGTCTTTACTTAGCGTTACCGTGGGTCTACCGGTTGGTTCTCTAGCTTTTCTAATCTGCATTTTCTTGTATAGTTTTTGAGAATGATTCTAATTTTATATTCAAATAAATCAAGAATGTCGGCTCGCAATTTGAGACGTGGAATGCCGGGGTGTTAGGCCCAGTCACATTGCAGGGTTTAAATGAGGGAACCAGAGATTTATCTCAACAGAAATGGTCTTACAAGGTCTGTCATGTATATTTTTTTCCCTTCAATAACAATAGCAAAAAATTTGTTATATGATTTATCTTGCATGTGGGAAACAAGAAAAGTCTTAATCATAAATAAGGTAAACAAGAGAATATTTTTTTATGATGATCATCATTGTCATATTTGTAGTTTTAGCTAGTAAGTGGAAATTTCAACTGCAGAGAATTTATATTGTTGCATGTTGTTGAGAAGGTTGGGCTGAAAGGTGAAGCCTTAAGCCTTCATACTCTAAGTGGGAGTAATTCTGTTGAATGGGCAAAGGGATCCTTGTTGGCCAAGAAACAACCCTTGACATGGTACAAGGTAAAAATTTCTGTTACAAAATGTTGGTTATCTTATTCTTTATCAGGTGATCACCAACATCTACATTTATCCTAAATTTCTTTATGCTTTGGTGTTATCAGACAACCTTTAGTACACCGGCAGGCGATGATCCTTTGGCCTTTGATATGAGTAGCATGGGAAAGGGTCAAGTGTGGGTAAATGGTCAGAGTATTGGACGCCATTGGCCGGGATATGTCGCCAGGGGTCGCTGTAATGATTGTAGTTATGCAGGAAACTACACTGAATATAAATGCCAGACAAATTGTGGAGAACCCTCCCAGAGATGGTAAGTCTGCATGTAACTTATTCTATAACAGTATATGCTCTAGCTGTTCAAGGTCCTTCACTTGAAGTGATTCTTGGCATTGTATCAGAACTTCTATGCCCAAATGGTTAATATAAGCTTTTGTTGAAATGGATATATTGGAGCTCATGACTTAAAAATGTAAACATTGAGTTGGAGTAGTCCTGGGAAATGATAACAACATTGTATAATCTATTTTCAGGTATCATATTCCTCGATCATGGTTGAACCCGATTGGGAACTTTTTGGTTGTGTTTGAAGAATTGGGAGGAGACCCTACTGGGATTTCTTTGGTGAAAAGAGCTATAAGAATTGTTTGTGCTGATATATCTGATGGCAAAGTAGCACTAAAGAATTGGCACATGTTTAAATCTGGAAAAATTTATAGGCCTAAAGCTCATTTACGGTGTTCACCAGGGCAAAAAATCTCCCAGATTAAGTTTGCTAGCTATGGACAGCCACAAGGGGCATGTGGAAACTTTCTAGAAGGGAGCTGTCATGCCAACAGGTCATATGATGCTGCTAAAAGGGTAAGTCCCAGCAAACCATTGTAGAACTCTTTAAGGTTTAGTTTGGTATGGAGATTTCTTCAAACTTCCCAGGAAACCATACTTTAAAGTTAAGAATACCATATTTGGTGTCAGTTGAAACACAGAGATATCAAATAGGCAAAACAGGAAAGAAAGCATAGAAGTCCTAACAAAGAAAAGGAAAGTGGCCAGATTGTCAAGTTTTGAGTAGTATGAAAAGGATTGTTGTGGTGTTTTGTTGTGTAGGCTGTGGTTCCAGATAGAACAAAGGACTTGTGCATTAAATAGTTTAGTTGTTTAATATTAGGTGTTTCAGAGCTTGAGGATTTGTGTCATAATACACTGAAAACATTGAGGTGTTGGCTTATTTGGGAGGTTTTTAGAGGTTCACTGATTATATTTGTGGATCTTAGTACAAAGAATTAGGGAGTTCGTTTCCCAAACAATAAGTCTCTTAAGCATTAATATTTTGACAAAATTTAACTCCAATTCTCTAAGATTTTGCCGTGTTCTTCTATATAATCTAGCTTAAAATAATATTCAGTACCTTGATGTTATTTTTCTAGTTCTTCCACCATTCTAATATTATTTGTAGTATATCCAGCACCCCTTAAGCCATAAATAAGATTAAAATGTTGGATGTTACTAAAAAATAACATCAAAGGGTGATATAACAGCAGGGTGTGGGATTCACCATAATTATGATTAGGGTGTTGGATGCTACTTTTCCCTAAAATTCATTGACTCCATTAGGAAGAACTCTGGCTCATATCATAGGAGTCTAACAACTTCACACATGATACTTCTTTTTTTCCTTCTTGGTCAGAAACACGATACTTAAATCACTGTAACCAAGTTTTGAGGAAGACACTTTTCCGACATTATATTTTGCCTTTTTGTGCAGAACTGCATTGGCAAGCAATCTTGCTTTGTAACTGTAGCTCCTGAAGTGTTTGGAGGAGACCCATGTCCTGGAAATTCAAAGAAGTTCTCGATTGAAGCCTTGTGCAGTTCATCCTCCCAGACACCATTTTACCAGTGAAACACACAATTTTTGTTACAAGTCCAATACAATTATCCTCCATGGCTTCTGTTACTTAACACATACAATTTCTCCACCTGAAGACCAAGGCACCTACTTAAGGGAAATTTGTTTGCAAAAGATGCTCTATGTGCACAGGCACACGCTGTTTATTATATTCTGCTTAATTATATATTTGCTTCATACACTACTTGCTTTGTAACAATGAAAAATTCTGCTTTACACATTTCTGTGATAGCAATGTAACATGCAGAATGGTTTATGTGTGAAAACTTCCAAAGTAATAAACTGAGTGGTCTCTAAGTATATGGATTAAGTGCAAATCCGTGTGTCTTTTCAATTCAATCCTATCAGGAAAAAACTGGAAAATTTCTTGTTGTCCATTTTGATATGTCGTATGTGAATATGCCATCAACTGTGCACTAAGTGAAACGACAACAAATAAACAATTCAAAATGAACAGTGGGGATTCTCTCAGGAGGATTGAATTGAAAATCTACAAAGAATCTAAATCTTGATTAGTAGAATAGTAGTTTTATTTTTTTTGGTTAAGTCTTAATTTGGGGCTGGGGGTGCCTAATGTGCCCCCATGCTACCCTCCTTGCTTTCCCTCACAATTAAAGAATAGAATCTATAAAAAATGAGTGACATTATGAGTAAAAAAATGGAGCTGTTTTCAATTTTTTTATAATTTTTCAAAGATTTTTCAGAAAAATGGTACAATTTTCTTTTTCACTTAAAACACTAAATCTTTGAAAAATCATAAAAAATTGAAAACAGTTTCATTTTTTTCCCTATAAAATATCAAAATGTCATTTATTTTATGTAGAATTTAATGATAAAAATAAACCTATAAAAAACATTTGGGAAGCTCTTTATTTTTTTAGGGGCAGCAGGGAGGGCATCATAGGGGCACATTAGGCACCCTAACCCCTTAATTTATAATTTGATGCACAATAGTTAAAAGCACATAGTAAAGTTGGGAGAATTGTTACATAATCCTATATAAGTAATTTAATTACTAAAAGTCCCATAACAAGTGAACAACATATAATGACAACGTGTTGCATGCTATTAACTTTTTGTAAGATTTTTTAATGATTAAATTAGTTATGTGACATTGTATCGTAATTCTCCCTCCAAAATTTCAAGTATGGCCCAATAATTAACAAATTATCAACTTATTATAGAAAGAATATAACTTTAATTTAGTAAGCGATCAAAATTAAAGGGAAGTGTTCACCCCAAATAAAAATAAAGGAAAGTAAGTGAAACCATAACTAGCAATCGTTTTTTTTTTTTGGCCAAATAACTAACAATCGTTTAAAACCATATTCAGCGTATAAAACAGAACATAACTAACAAATTTTTAAAATTTATTTTTCAGTTTGAAAATTTTCAATTTGTTCCCAATTCTTAGTGATAGAAATCCTTCCCTGTAACTAAAGTATATCAAGCTCATCAAATTTCCATTTTGACAGGAATTTCAGAAGTTGAATATCTGTAAAACATTTTAAAATTTAAATCTTAACAACACCTCACATGTGTTTTATTTTTTACTTTCATTCATTATAACAGTTTTACTCAGTTCGAGAACATATTTACTTCAGTGCGAAATCAAGTACTTAACTCTTCTGCTTATAGTCTGTTTGGTATAAAAGATTTGGAGGGAATGGAACGAGATGAAAAATTTTATCAGTTAAATTTAAAAAAATTGGAGAAGTAGAAGTACAAAATTTTAATAAAGAGCATATATATAATAAAAGAGTAAAAAATTATATTTAAAAATTTTTAACACCATTTCTTTAATTTTTTCAAGTCCAACTCAAGAAAATTTTTTCTTTTCTCACTTTCCCTCCCCTCGTACCAAACAAACCCTTTTAATATATTTTTGGGTCCCTCGTACCAAACAAACCCTTTTAATATATTTTTGGGTGAAGCGTTCCCAACTTTTTAATCTTTTCTATAAGCATAATAACATTCTATTGGAGCAATCTTGTTTAAGTGCGTGTTTGGAATAGCTTATTTTTGGGCAATAAGTGCTTATAATTCGTGATTCACGGTATACGAGGTAAGTATGTGAGAGGAGTTTTTTCTCGGCTTGCGTAATAGGGGCTTATTTCCTGTACAAAAAGCTCAGCCAAACATGCACTAAGACATTTTCAAATATTAAATGTGGGCACTTTAATTTTTTTAATTACACATATTTCATTTTTCCTGGTGGGAATTTTTTATTTTGTTAATAGTTTTTCATACATTTCAATAAGGTTTCTTTTACCACTTTTCAATAGGATTTAAATGTTAAGAAGTTAAAAACTTATTGCAATCATAAAAACTAAACAAAAACATTTCAACAGGTGAAAAATCTAATTTTACTAAATAATGAAAGAAATTATGCTAGGAAAAGAAAAGATGTACATAGTAAATAAATTCACATATGAAATAAATAAAAATATGGGATAGATGTCACAACATAAAACATACCATGAATTATTTTGCTACAAAAAGACATTAATTTTAGACAAAATTTTAGGTGAAAAAACATTCAAACGGGATTGAAAGTTGTGTAAAATTGGAGTGAATGTTATTCCCAAATAGATGAAAACAAATCATATATTTAATCATCAACGAAAGCACACATAAAATCTAAGATGTGACACACAAATCTGGAGCATTATAATATGCCTCTGCTGCTAAAATTTTTTGTTTTTCAATAAAGGAAAAAGTTTTACCCTATATATTCATTAATTTCTAATCTTTGATCAGTGTCAACATAATATTTTATTGAATAATTGGAGATTGATTGCATTTTAACTCTTTGATCCATGATTCGGATTTAGAGAGTCCATCTTATATTTATATTTTTAATTTTAGTTTTTTATTTTATAATTCAAAATTTATTTTTACTTTTTGTCCCACTTTTTGAGACAATTTTTTAAAAAAACCTTGATATAGATTTGGGACCTTCAATTCTAAAGGAAATTGAAAAATTAAAATATGTATAGGCAATCTCAATAATATTGTATTGAGCCAAATTAAATTCCAATACCATTACCAATATAACAATAGTATTGTATTCCCTTAATTATAACAATTTGTGGGTCAATTAATGTTTCTCAAAACAACAATTTAAATAAGGCTATCTCTCTCCAACCACTGCCGAAGACATGTCCACCTAGAATGTTTTTCTACCATCTTCACTTCTAACATTATGAAAGTGATTGCAATAAATTGACAGATTAATATGATTCATTTGATCTCATGTATTTTTCTCTTTCTTACCAGATTCTCTCTTTCTTTTCCTTTGAATTTGGTGGACATGGGCTAATCTCGATGGTGACTTTTCATTTATAAGAAAGCTATCATGTCCCTAAGCTATAAGATCATTGGATGATCATACCGAATTCTCTCTTAATTAATAATTTCTTTTTATTTTCATGCCTTATTTATTTTACTATTTGATTTGAGCAATGAAACTTGCCTTAAAACCACATGTTACTATTATATTATTCGATTTGAATTTGGTATAATTTGTGGTTTTTCAATCCAATGGCATTATTAGTGAAATTTATATTCTCCCTTTGGGTTAATCACCTCATGGCAATGTAATCTGACATCACTCCATTTAGTGTAATATAGGATATGATATAATAAGAAAAAGATAAAGGAAGTTATACTATAATGTTCTTAATAAGATGAGACAGCCATAAATTTTAAACTCATAACTTTAGTAGCATTATGCAGAAAATTAACAAGAGCATGATGTTAAACAAGTTGATATGTGTGTGTGTGTGTGTGTGTGTAAAAGAATTTGGAAGCCTTAAAGCATCCTATTAACTAATTAGCCTAAAAGGATAGAGAATTACAGCTTTAGATTCCATTAACTCTCATGCTTTTGCTTTGTTTTTTCCCTAAAAAATAAAGTTAATTAAGACCCAACCCAAGTAATTAAAACTAATAATAATTTTGAATGAATACTTTGTGTATTAATACCTTACATGATATTTGACGTAAAGATTGATACAGTCATTATATTAATCATTTAGTCTCTATCATAGAAAAAGTAGTGATCACCTTATAACTATATCTTAAACTTGATTATCTGCCCTCCAAATTTGATTTAAATATACTTGAATTCGGTTTCTTAAAGTCTTCAGATTCTCTCATTTTAACTATTGGTTTCAAAAATTAATTTATATTAATAAATAATAAAATTTATTAGAATATATACGCCTTAAGAAGAACTAAAATTTTGGCTTATGCTTTACACAAAATCTAAAAGAAATCACACTATTCATGATATAATAAGTTAAAATAACTAAATATATTTTTTGTATATGTAGATATAGAAGTGTATATCATTAAAAACATTTTTGGGAGAGTAGTTACCGTTTAGACACGAAAATACTCAGATTTTGTCTAGTTAGACAATCTTATCAATAGAAAAAGAAGTATATATCGTGCACATCCCAATAAAATACAAAGGATCTATATGTCAACCTCAGTCTTTATATATATTTTTTGCACTTTAAGACTTATTTTATAATATAAGAAAGGAACTTTGAATAAACCACTTCCAGTTGTGGTGAGTACGGAGCACCCAATTCGACTAAGACACTACACCTTTATATTCCATTAATCTAAAGACCATTTAAGTAAGATGCTACTTGTCCCTTATTTATTAACAAAAGCTATCATCACCTTTTAAAGCAAAATCCACATTCCAAAGATCACCAATGTGATAACTTAATTTAATTGAACAACATTTCATCTTCTTCTTGTTAATTGATCTTGGCCATCATCATAATCATTGGCCCTCCAAGAATAGGATAAAAGATTAAATGTGTATAGGTAGAGAGAGAGAGAGAGAGAGAGAGAGAGAGAGAGAGAGAGAGAGAGAGAGACCCCTCTAAATTAATCATGCAAATCATCAAACTTTTAATCTAAGATTTGCAGAAAAGAAAAAGCAATATTTGATTAGAGATCATTATGATAAAGAAGTTGGACACGTAAAGTTAAAGAAATGTTTGTCCAAAGATGAATATCATGATAATGGGGACCATCGTTTTTGAGGAAGAGAATGATTAAAGTACATCCAACTGAATCAACAGAAAGAGTAATATATATCGCCAATGCCTTTCACTTCAATGGCACAAATAAGTGTGTGTGTGTCATAAGTTTCTCAATAAAGACATCACTCATGATGGCTTACATTCATCATCCATTGGTCAAAGCAGAAAAGTAATATACATCCCTCATGGAATTTTTATTCTTGTTTAGCTTAAATTCATTTATACATATCTAGCTATGCTCTGAATTTTTAGGGTAAATTTCAACCCAAGAAAGGAAAAAAGAGAGAGAAAAGACATTTGTTTGTTTAACTAATTACTTTGTTTTCAATATCATGCACTAGCATTTTTTTATGACCAAATAAGTTTTTTTTTTAAATGTAATATTTAAGAGTTCAAGTGTAATTTTGTCCTAAAGTAACTACTTTAAAGCGTTAGATATCTGAAAGTTTTTCAGAAAGTAATTTTGCTCTTAAAGAGTTAAAATATGAGCAAATTCAGTCTAACTGTTAAAAAACTAACGTTGACCATTAACATTTAATGTTTAAAGGCAAGGGGAAAAATTGTTATGTTTTGGTTGCTTTCAAAGCAAAATTGCTTTTCAAAAAACTTTCAGATACCTAATACCACTCTGGTTCTATTTATAAATCCTTTTTAACAAAAAAATTTGATCCTATTTATAAGTTTAGTTTCATTGTAGTATATGAGATTGTGACAATTTTGCCCCTATTTATTGTATCAATGAAGAAATAGTTTAAAAATAAATAGAGAAAAAAGAGTTGAAAGTACACATTTATAAATAAGAGCTTAGTTAAAAATTTACCCTATAATTATTGAATTAACTACCTCTCATTGGTATGTGAGATTTAGTTAAAAGGGACTTATAAATAGGAATAGAATGATACTTCTAAGCGGTTACTTTTAAGACAAAATTACACCTTAATCTATTTTTTTAACGTACAAAGTCCAAGTACTGAATCTTATTTAAAAAATATCCAATTCTTACTTTCATTAGATTAAGTGAGTTTAGGTAAATATGGAAGTGTAATTTTGTCTTATAAAATGTAAAAGTACTTCTCCATACATATAATCCAACAAAACCATGAGGTAATTAGTGCTTGTTTGGGATTATGTTTGGATCCCCAAAAGTGCTTATTAATATAAATCGAAACAAAACTCATTTCACATACTTACCTCATATACCGTAAATCATAATTAAAAAGCTGTTTTTGAATGCTCTAATTGCTATTCCAAACAAACACCAAAATTCTTCACCGAGCACAAAAATTATAAGTTTTGGCTTGTTGTCTCTAAGAATATTTCTCATCTTTTGTAAATAAATATTTTTTGGGACCGATGTGCCTTTGGGTGTCACATTATTATCAAGTATTGATGTATTAAGCTCCAATCTCTCTTTTCACCCAAAAGAAAATGTTAACTCTCTTCTCACTCGACGATTTTGTCGCTTAACAAACAAGAGAAAAGAGATAAGTACGCTCAATATTAAATCACAATTTAGATTACGAATCAAATGAAGAATATAACTTCTTTTAACACCAACAAATAAAAGTGTAAAAATTCCACTGATGATTATGTTAAATACAAATTAATTAACATAAATGAATAAATTTGTGGACTTGTGTTAAACATAAAATCTAAAATGAGAGACACATCAGTTATGACTTATGAATAGTGCAAATTCTGATAAAAATTAAATATGCACGTGTTGTCAATTCAATGGTCCTATAAGTCAAGTGCAAGCATAATCAAACGACATTTGAAAAGGCCAAAAGCAAAGAAAAGAGTAGTAGTAGGATTGAGTGGTGTTAATGACCCCTATAATAGAAGGATTATCTCATTAATTGAGCATAATGCTTTATAAGAATTGAAAAGGATAATTGACACATCAAGTTGATTTAACGAGCACGATAATAGTCCACAGATTAATTTAATTAATCACAATAATGATGAGTGCTAATTAGAGGGTAAGAAATGTCATATTGTTTGAGTAATTAGCAATGACTAATGAGAGTGAAAGTGGGACATAGGAAAGCTGATTCTCATTTGTTAGTTTGTGTATGAGACGAAGACAAGATGACAGAATGGTGTGTCATATGCAATCATCAAAAAGTGATTGATACAAACATAAATATTAAGGGGGCTCTCTTTAATGTGTTATTATATTATTTGTATCTTTGCCCAAAGAAACAATTAAAGTGAAAAAATATTCATTTAAACATAATCATATTAATAAATTATCTCAAATTTCAATGAACAATGGATTTGGGATTTTGCAAGAAACATAGGATGGTATATAATAAACAATACGTGTGAATATGTGTGTATATACTCTCTCCCCCCACTACTTAATTAATATAACATCCACTTAGTAATTCAATTTCTTTATTAAAATGATTTTTATATTAAAGACCGAAACTAAATTAATCGGTGATTAGTATAAATACTACAACAACAACTTTAAGTCTTATCTTTTACTAAGTGAGGTCGTCTATATGGATTACACAGCCTTATTGTGTTTAATTATTGTTATCTTCATTCTTCTTCTACCCATTTTTAAATGATTCTATATTGTTTGATTCACATTCTTCACCAACGAATCCAATGACATTCTTTATATATGTCCAAACCATCTCAAAAAATTTTTTTAACTATTTATTTTTCAAATAGATGCCACTCTAATACTTCCTTCCTTGTACCGAACAATATGCATAATGTTCTCTTAGTTTTCTCATTTGACAAGCAATTGGTGTAAGAAGAAGGTATATAGGAATTAGAAAGATGTGTTAGCAAATAATTAGCGAGTCTCGCCTTTATTGTGTAATATTACTCTGTGTGTGTGTGTGTGTGTGTGTGTGTGTGATAAACATGAAAAGATATAGAATTGGAGGATGATCAACCCATCAAACAAAAGTTCGTAGAATTTAGTGATTAAAGATGAATATAGCAAGACAGTTGTTTCAAGTGATTGGATGACTCTTTTGTGGTTGTTTGGTAAGAATAATTGAATGATGAGAGGAAGGTGAATAGAGTCAAGGCAATAGGTAATCAGTATCCATGGACCCATCTTATTAACGCCAATAATCGTTAGCATTAAATTACACGGGGGGGATCTACAATTAGCGAAATGATACAGGGCATGTTTGTTTGGGTGTTACTATTGCTTATAAGTTGCTTTTTACGTAAATCGAGACATAACTCCTCTCACATACTTACTTCGTATACCGTAAATCACTATTAAAAAGTAACTTATAAGCAATCGAATCGCTAAACCAAACATGCCTACAATTTATTACTAATGATCAGGAGATAATTCTTAAGCCTAATTTGGAGCTATGTGGCCTGTTAGCGAAGACATTTTTTTAATATTATTATCTGACGTTTTTTCTGTATTTTATAATCAGGTATGTGGACAACTGACTACTCTATTTTCAGGATTTATGGTCATAACTGCCCCTCCCAGTATGTATATCTCCTTTAAGTCAAACTCGAGATCTATAAGAATTTAATGGGATCTTACATCGTTAGATCAACTTTGTGTTTATTGTTTATGAGAACATTTTACTTTCACTTACGTGCAACAAAACTCATATGTAGGCTGGCTTGGGGAAGTTTGTTTATTGACTAAAAACCAGGTAACTTCTACGGTTTCAGTAATTTTTTAAACCATTTTTATCTATGTTTTATTAAAGTGAAAATTGTTGAACAATCATTCATAGCGAAATTTGTTATCCAAACATCCCTAACAAGCTCAAGTCTTTGATCATATGCAACTCTCCTTTATTTATATGCAACGTATTTTTAATTATGCGCAATATATGCAAATGCCTTTTATTATAAACATGGTTTAAGATAGATTGTGTATAGTTGAAGAAGAATTATACCCATTAAAGACCGGTTGCACTTCAGCCCTTAAAACAAATTTTAGGTACATTTGAGTAATAAATTTTACAATGATGAGTTGTTCAGCAATTTTTCCTTCACTAAATCTCTTGAATTCTAATTCATTGTCTTTAACATAAAAACCATAGCACATTCATTTGAAAAAATAATGCTAACATTATAGATGATAAAAAGTTTAAACAAGAAAACCATGCCTAATTAGAATAGCTTATATGATTATTATCCAAAGAAAAAAGAATAGCTTATATGATAAGAGTGTGATGAGGTAATTCAGTACGTACAATTAAATTTCAAATTCTTTTAATTAGTTAAAAAAGAAAAAGAAAGTTAAACAAGCAAATCATACATTAACGTATATATTAAAAAGTCAACTTTCTATAACTTCCCAACAAACTGATACTTCAAAATAAACATGATTGCTTGAATCAAGTGAACTAGATGATCCTTCATTTTCAACATTCATATTCTTTCTCTTTTAAGATCAGGAGTATTACAATATGAGATCAAAAGTTTAGTTGACCAATTTGTTTGCTTTGTTTTATATAAAATTGGGTGGATTTCATATTGAAAAAATCGGAAAAAAGTCATCATTTAAATATTTCATTTGTTAAAGGACCTGATGTGTTTTTATACACAAAAAATATTTATACTTGACAAAATTTCATAGACAAAAAGTATCAGTACTCAAATTCAAATCCTTCATACCAATAAAATTTTTAAACTATGGACTTTTCACCAGTTTTCAGTTCCACACGAAAATATATATTTGTATGAATATCAAAATGAACACTCTTATACTTGACTTGTAAACAGGGTACTTTCAAGATTTTGATTAATATATCGACATCACTACATGCTATCAATTTCAAACAAATATTAATCAAAATGATGGAGTGTTCCTATTTAATTTAACATTATGTTGGATTTGATAGGCATGTTTCAGGGACCAATTGTTTGTTTGGTTGGTTGGTTGGTTTGTTAGTTTAGAGCTAACTATTGTTTGGCCAATAACTTATCCACGTATGTGTATATGGACAGAATCTCCCCAGCCATTGTTTGGTGGAAGATTAATAACAACACGATATTTTCTTTTCAATGGTAGTTCTACCCAGGGTTCATTAACCCGGACCGGACCAGTCGGTCCGGCCCGGAAACCAGTAGACCGTTTCAGTTCCCGTTTCGGTCCGGGTTACTAATTTAAAAAAAAAAAATTTTGATTTTTCCTTTAGAATTTTATATTATAAGTCTAAAATTTTCAATTTCTCACTAGTTTGGTCCTGGTTTAACTCCGGTTTGGCCCCGATTTGACCCACTGACCCTTAACCCAGTACCCCGACCGATTCAATACCTGGTTCGGGTTTTAATACCTTGGTTCTACCTCTTATCCTTAATATTAAATTTAGTTGACTAATTTGAAAAGATTAAAAAAATTAAATAAATTACTTAAATATAGCATATGTTGCATATACTCTCTTTGAAATACTTGCGTTACTTTAAAGTAATTTTTTTAATCTCTTTTAATTAATCAACTAGATTTTACATCAATGACAGGATGTAGTTCATGTCATCCAAGGAAAAAAAAATCCTTATATTAGTAATGAGATATGAACTCATAGATTTATGAGTTGTATTTTTACCAACTATAGGAATATGTATTACATTTTTTTTATTATCACTAGTTATTTGGTTCAGGATTTGTGGTTATCCCTCCCAATACATATATCTCTTCTGAAACTCAAACTTAAGACTTAGAGTAATATAGCGGGGCCTGACACCACTAAACCAACTATATGTTAGTAGAAATATATATTACTAACTCTTGCATATTTATTTAAATGAAGTTTCATAAAGTCTATAAGATAAAATTATTTGATCAGCCCCTATTCAAACAAAATAAATTATGAGACCTGAATCAAAATTGTTCAGGTAAGCTATAAGCAGCTTCAGATTAGTTTCTTTTCCAAAGAGAAAGTGAAAATTAATCTTTTGACACTATAATTTTATGTTAGTTTCCATTTCTTGAAATTTAACTCGATGCAACTTAGTCCATATAGATTAAACCATTTAAAATATTGGGAAAATCCCAAAAAAAAATATGTTGGAAATAGGTAAATCCCAATTCAGTGCGGTGAAATTTGAAAATCCCATATCAGTGTTGTGTTAGTAAGGAGGAGGAATCTGAGATTTTGAAATCTCGGCGAAAAGACGAATGTGCCCTTCAGTTGTCCCCCCCTCTCAGCTTGGAATAACAACAACGTTCTCTTGATTAACAACACCGCATTCTATATTAACAAGTTGTTTTATTTTTTCACATCTTCGTATATCAAAATATAGTGTTGTTAATGTGAAATACAATGTTGTTAATCAAGAGAGAAGTGTTGTTATTGGCCATAAAACTTAAATTATGAAGTTGTGAAATAAGAAAGTGGAGTTGTTAAAGTAGAATATGGTGTTGTTAATATAGAGATCAATGTTGTTATTGTGAACAAGAAAGTCGTGGTGTCAATGTACAATACGGTGTTGTTAATAAAGAGACCGGTGTTGTTATTGTGAAAGTAGAAAATGAAGTTGTTGATGTAGAATGTGGTGTTGTTAATCAAGAGTGAGGTGTTGTTATTCTAAGCTGAGAGGGGGACAGCTGAAGGGCATATTTGTCTTTTCGCTGAGATTTCAAAATCTCAAATTCCTCTTCTGTACTAACACAGCATTGACCTAGGATTTCCGAATTTCACTGCACTTGTCACGCCCTTATCTCATTTTCACCTTTATCAGAGTATTCACGGAAAACGATATATGGTTCGGTAGACAACACATGAATAGTATAAATATACTGATAATATGTGCATGATTACAGAAAATCCCCATAAAGGTTCGCACAGAATATTTACAAACACTATAGCCACACATGGCTTTAGGGTATATAAACTCATCCCAGTGAAACGGATACATCTTTTCGTCTTTGTTCCACCACTCCAATCCCCTCGTACGGTTTTCTTCCTTGTTCTCAGCATATTTTCTATCTCCTCCTGTCTGAATTGTTGGTAGGGGAGGGTGAGATTTGAGAGAATCTCAGTAGGAAAAAGATACCATAGTGCATGCATGATAGATGTTATGTGTATGACATGTTAGCTTTATTTAGATGTATGCCCCAAAATGACATTTTTGCATGTTCAATGTTTCATGCAACAAGACTATGGCCACAGCGAAAATAGAAACAGAGCTTCATTTATTCAAATATGCTCTACAAAATCAAGGAAAGCAATCACATACATCACTACACAAGCAAAGATATCAAATACATACAAGGTAAGTTCCCTACCTCCAACCTTTTCTCCTCGATTTGCGTGCCAGCAACTCAGGCTCTCAACTCCGTCCTACAGTTCCAAATGTACCATTTAGACACTTTCATGATATTTTGGGGGGTTATATGAAGCTATATTGAAAAATTACTAAAATGCCCCTGGGGACCCAGCCCGTCCCGGCCCCGCCGTACCCGATCCGGCTGTACTTTTCATGAAATTCTAACGTGGGCTATCCTGACATATTTTCACCCAAAGAATCCATTTCTGAACTCAAAATTATCAAATTCACTTCCAAAAGAAGAAATTGCCCTTGGCAGCCTTTATTTCAATGTTTCAGGGGCATTTTCGTAATTATGTTTTTTGACCTTTTTTGAAAAAGTGTCCAACTACAACCCCACCTAATTTTCCCTCATGAAGTCAATGAAACCATCAAATCATTAAAAATCCAACTCTAAGGCCTATTTCTAGAACTGGCTGAAACTTATAGGAACTCCAGGGAAAATTGGGGTTTTCGGTTTCGGCTCTGTAAACACGTTTTTTTCTACTCCTAACCACTTTATTGACTATTCCATTATGTTACAACTACCATTTAGTATCAATTTGGGCAGCATAACCTCTAGGCCAACCCATTTTCCAAATTTACAAACAAAGACAATCCAACAAAATTTCAATGATTAAATTGTCCACAACAGCTAGCATAGTCAATATACGAGAGTTTGGAAGTTACCTCAAACTTCCCTTGGCTTTTCCTTATGGTGGACGAAAACCCTAGCTGTCCTAACACAAGAATTAAGCTTCACAACCTTAAATCAAATGAATAGGAAGCTTAGGAACGGAATTATACCTATTAGGAACCGATTTACCGAAGAAATCACTTACATTTGTAAGCTTTTTCCTCCCCTTCTCTCTCTCTAAAAATTCTGCATCTTCTCTCTCTTAGGGCTGAAGCACGTCAGTTTTGAGCTAGAGGAAGGAGATGAAATGTTTTAATAACATATCCCAATTTAATTAATTCAATTTCCCAATTTCGGATTTTTACAAAATTTTGGCAGATTTCTGTCCAAACTTTAAAAAATCATAATTAATTCTAGAAAAATATAATTGGAGTGATTCTAAAGGCTATGGAACCTTTATTGAGTCTAGTTTCAAGGAAAAATATATACGTTAGCCATTTGGGAGTACAAAATTCCCAAAAATTCCATCTTTGGATACTGCACCAGAAACTTTCCAGTTTTTCTGGGCTAAATTCAAAAATTCATATATTTTTGTATATAGCTCTAATTAAGTCATATGACCTATCAAATTAAAGCTTAGGGTGTCTACTTTCACCCTGTAAAATTTCATAATTTTTTCTCATCATTCGGTTATACAAAATCATATGACAAACTCACTGCCTCATAGGCGATTTCATCGTAAGCATAATCACTTTCTTCAAAATTAATCATTTTATTTTTTTTAATGCCCCAAAGATATAAAAAAAATTAGAGAATAGATTTGGGACACCTACTAAATCGGAGCTTAGCAATCCACTTAATTTAGGCTTATTCTCAAACCTCTAATCCCAAAATTCGGGGTATTACAGCTCTGATTTGGGATTTACCTATTTCCAAGGTAGTTTTTTGGGATTTTCCCTAAAATATTAGTCCTTATATTTTAAAAAATTAAATTGAATATTTCATGAAATTTATGTACTAAAGTTTTAAATGTGTAAATTATATGAATTGAGTTGTAGTTAGCTAAAGTTTAAGAACTGAGTTTTAATTGAGTCAAAACTATAAGAAATGAATTACGGGTGTGGCTTCTCTCCTTTTTTTCCTTATCCGCTCATATCTTTTACCCCCTTCATGACCATTAGATCAAAATCCAATAGTCCACAATTAATATTTCCTTCCCATCATTCTCTCTATTTCCCAAGGATATTGAACCCGGACCGGACCGGCCAGTCCAACCCGGGTTGGTATTTTTAAAAAAAAATTTTAATTTTTCCTTTAGAATTTCATACTATAAGTCTAAAATTTTCAATTTATCACCGGTTTGGTCCCGGTTTAGCTCCGGTTTGGTCCCGGTTTGACCCACTGACCCTTAACCCAGTACTTCGATCGGTTCAATGCCTGGTTCGAGTTTGAATACCTTGCTATTTCCTTCTCATCCTTCTCTCTCTATTATAATAATATTTTTATAAAATATTAAATGTGTAAATCCAATGATCATAAAGAAGATAAATGATGAGAGTGGACAAGAAAAAAAAAAAAAAGGAGAGAAGTCATATCCATGGAGTTACACTAATTTAAAACTTAATAAACTAAGTTATAAATTAATGGTCTTATAGTCTAATGGTATAGATATTCCTTTATAACTGAAAGATGAGAGATCGTGGGTTCAATCCCGCTTAAGCTCTTAGTGTTTGCTCTTATGATTGCGGGAAAGAAAAAAAAAAAAAAAACTCAGTAATAGTCTACTCAAAACTATAACTTTTTTAAAGAAAAAACCTTGTATAGGTGTTGATATATGATGGGTGATGACGATAGTAGTGCTTGCCCTAGTATAAATGATAGATTCATAATGCTTGTCCTCCACCAAAAGACTCCATTCATAAAGAGGCAGCAAATAATATGTCCCATTCTTAAGGACAATTTGGTTTTTGGTGTGTTGACACCTACCACTTCATGGGGCTACTCTATGTCCTCCATATCTACCCTCTCTCTCTCTACCCTTTCTTCATCTGGCGTTATAAAAAAATCAGCTGAATTGGTCTTCTTTTATTTATTCTGTTTATGACCTTCACTTCCGTTCTGAAATTTAATTTACTCCGTTGACCAAAACAATAAATTTAATTTACTCCTATAGCTGAATAGAGCCGGGTTAAGTGGATCCTGTCCATTGAAAGAATCAGAGAACACAGAGAAGGAGGATCCAAATCTTTAAGTTGCAGATCTCTATATATATATATATCAGTAAATATTTCATACTTTCATCTACTGATGGTGATGATAATTCATGGAGTTTTCTCTGTTCATCCTTTTGCCCCTTTTTTACTTTCTATTTCGCCCAATTACTCTCTCTCTCTCCCCCCACTTTCCTTGACAGAGAAACGAGATAATGGAATAATAATAATATCAACATCATAGAGATTAACCAATGATTAAAAAAACTTAAAAGGGGGCAAAATCCTAAAGTGAAAAATAAAATATAGCCACGAAAAAAAAATTACTGATCATTGAAAATCCCCACACAGTGATAATGTTGAAGCAGCCTATTGGCTTCCCTAAGACCACTAAAGTAAGCTCCATGAGTAGTAGAATAGTGAGTTCTGTGAGTAGCTTCGCCTGCAAACAAAAGTTGCAGAGGAGGTGAAGATGAACATGAACATGAAGAACACAGGATATTGATATTGTTTTCTCTCTTGGGTAATGGCTCAGCCATTGTATCCAAATCTTCACCACTTGATCCTACAGCAACATAACTGTATGACCCTAAGAACAAAGGATCAGAACCCCATTTGCTCTTCAGAATTTTACTGAATCTCACTTCACTTCCATGCGATTTCTCCTCATCAGAATCTGCATTCCCATTATTATCAAACAACTTCAAATCCCATAAAAGGCTTGAAACTGTGGCTGAAACCCCAGTTTTAATGTCTTCATCTTTCAGTGATTCAAGTGCTAGTGCTTCATCCCCAACAAACCAAGCTTGAAGAACATTAGAATTGCTGTAAATAGGAGAAACTGTGGCTGTTCTTCTCATCCACCATGGGATCTTCTTGTTCCTAAGCTCAGATTCATTTGGATGAAACACCATTTGAAGCAAAGGGAAGCAGCCATTCTTCTTGTTATGGAAGTTCTGGTTTTTACTTTCTTGTTGCAGAAACAGTTTATTAACAACACCAAAACCAAGCCTTGAAATAGCCTCTGCTTTGAAAAGAGGCAGGGGAGGATAAAACATACCTGAATCTTCTCGAATCGCAGCTTTTAACACTCCCAATGAAACCGTAATTATAACATGATCTGCAGAAATTTCAGAGCCATCATAGAAATGAATCTTCACTGGCCTTTGTGATTTTTCCATGAACCCTTGTGGTTTCCACTCGATCTTGGTCACTTTTCGACCCAATTGAACAACCCCGTGTGGAAGAACAGAGGCTAGTGATTCCACTACTCTGATGTAACCTTTAGCTATGGTGATTTCTTCACCTGGAAACGCTGTGTACTCACTTTCTGAACTATAATCCAGATTCATGAGGTCATTTGCTGAAGTATAAGTCCTCTGGGTATTCTCATACATTTTAAAAATCGCTTCTTCTAGAAGCTTCCTGCTCCATTTTCCATACCCTGTAAGCTCCTCCTCTGTTTCCCAGTATGCTTCAAGTCCTTTCCTCAGAAACGAGCCAACACTCAGATGATAAAGTTCACTCCTTTGGCTATCTTGTTCGCACAAAATCGTACCATTCTTGTTTTTTGTCTTCCCTTGAGCTTGATCCATGAGGGTTTTGAAGAGTTTTGTGATGGGGTCCACAATGGCCGGACTGAGCTTGAAGCCGCCTTCGGCAATGGTGATTGTGTCAGGGGAGCCACCGTCCATGCACTCCCACGGCTGATCGGAGTGTAAAGATTGGGTTTCTTGGGCGATTTTGTGAATTGGGCTGTTAACGATTCCGTGGATCCAGGTGGCGCCGAGCTCAATCCGGTCTCCGCAGAACTCCGACGTGCAGATTCTGCCGCCGATTCTGGTTCCGGCATCGACGACGCAGAGCTCGAAGGAATCTTTGAAGCCGGAGGAGGTGTAGAGCTTGTGGGCGGCGGTTATACCAGCTATTCCGGCACCGATAATCACAATCCGCGGTTTCTTCACCACCATTGTCGAGCTCTAAGGTATGGCTAAATTGTCAGAGACGAAAGGGAGAGAGGTATACTGAGATGTGAGAGAAAGACAGAGAGACAGGGAGAAAACAGAGAGGTTGAAAGTGAAAAGGAAGGTTAATGAAGGTAAGATATTTAAGGGAGTGAGCATGAATTTATATATATATGTATATGTATATAACTGATATGTGTGTGCGCGTGAGGAGGGATGATTTATGAGGGACACACAGTCTTAACTAGTATATAAATTTACTGAGTTGATCATTAATAAAGACAGGGCTCTACTTTTTTTTTTCCCTCAAGTTCTACCCTCGTTATCGTCAGCATTCTACGAATTTGGATTTCGTGTTCAATCGATATATAAAGGTCTACGATGGCCAAAAAAAAAAATTACAGAGGTCTAAGAGTAACACTCAATGAAATTGTGGTCAACTTGAATTAAAGTCTTTATAATTTTTTAATTAAGAAATTGCTCTATAGAATTTGGATCACCCTGGTCAAAAGTTTATCAGAGAAATCATGGTTAAATTAAGATACCTTATCACTAAGGCCATGTTTGGTTAGCATATGAATTTTAAGAGAATGGGAATGGAAGTAGCTAGGGATGAAAATGGGAGTGAGAAACACATGCTTGATATGCTAAAATATTTTTTCTTTTTATCAGGCCGTATAATCCAATGACATCAAACACCTCTCTTAAATGTGAACACTATAAGCAAATTAGTAAGGTATTAAAACCCGAATCGGGTATTGAACTGGTCAAAGTATTGGGTTAAGGGTCAGTGGATTAAACCGGGGCCAACCAAAGCTAAATCGGGACCAAACCGGTGAAAAATTGAAAATTTTAGACTTAAAATATGAAATTCTAAAAAAAAATAAAAATAATAACCCAGACCGGACCGGAAACTGGATCGGTTGTCTGACCGGTTCGCCGGTTTCCGGATCGGACCGGCCGGTCCGGTCGGGGTTACATAACCTTGCAAATTAGAGGATCGCTGATCACTAAATAGGAAAACCAGAAAACTAGAAGGCGTATTAAAATACCCCCTCCTTATGTCTACACTTGCTCCAACCTTCTTATTCATCATTAAAATGGAAGAAATGCAACAAGAGATAATAAGGGGTCAAGAAAGATTTGAAAATATACGTTTTTTGTTGGCTAGAATGAAATCCAGAGCTAGAATCTTATGTGTTTCTCTATGATTGACTATTCGTTTGGGAGCCCATTAATTAATTGTCGATCAATGTTTGCAATCAAAACAATGGCAATACCATTGAAGAGCTTCATTCATTGTTGTTGATCGATGTTTTCATTTAGGTGATTGTGTTTGACTATTGAAGTTATGGTTATGTTCGTCGGAGATCATGGCCTCCTTAAATATTCAACATGCATGTTACATCTTTCCTGTTAGGTTATACTTAGTCCGTCCCTAATAAATTAGGGTACAACCTCAATACATGTAAGGCACAAATGAAAATAAAGTAAAATATAGGTCAAGGCCTATGACTCATTCACTTTGTTAAAAGCAAAGGAATAAGTACATGTGGGTTTTCTAGGGAGCACAAGATAGAAGGCTATAGGTCATGGAACCTGTTTCCCTCTTCATCCAAATTGAGTAAGGGGAGCTCTTCCTCTTTCCGGACCATTTAGGTTTTTAACTGAGTGACCTAGATTTAATATTTTTTAATTGAAGATTATTGAATAAAAAAAATTATTTTTAAAAAAATGTTAGTTAAGGAATAATTTTTATTTTAAATTCTGTACCCATTAAAATAATTTTTTTTAAAAAAATAAAAAATAAAAAAATTAAATTTGGATCATTCAGATTTCATTTAAACGGCCCAGATTCCTATTCATCCCAAACTAATTCTGTAGGTTATATAATATATGCAACCTCTAGTGAACTCACATTGCTCTTCCTCTCTTCTTACTCTCTTCCTCAAGTGAATTTGCTGTGTACAAATTATTGCTGTTACTTCATCGATTTTTCCTATGCTTAGCCATAAGGATTCAGTTGCTAGCTAAAGTTCAATGTTTCATTAGACACATTCTGCTTACGTGGCACAAAGTTTTATCAATTAATCGTTCTCCGTTGAAGAAATCTTCTTTAATGGATATAACTATGTTTAATATATACAATAACAAAGTGTCATGTTGTTTTGACACAATTCTAACTTAGTGCTTCAAATTTAACCTGATGCTAATCTTGTAAGTTTCAGTCATTTAATAATTCAATCACTATACTTTATGACTCCGTTACAACTCAAATTACTGTGGGTCAGATATTTTTTTAAATAAAATGTTTAGAGACTTATTAAATGGTTGAAACCTAAGGAACTGAGTTGAAAGAGTTATATATTGTAGAAATTAAGTTGTAATTAAATTAAAATTACAGGGCCTAAATGATTAATTTTCTCTCCTTTTTTCTAGAATTTAAAAATTAATAAACCCACATAGTCGTTTATATGATTAATATCCATTGATGTTAACCAGATGTGTTATTGCTGATTTTAACAAACTTAAAAATTAAGGAAAATAAAGCTGGATTTCAACACTATTCCCCAATCTTGAATCTTGGTTCATAAAATACTAAAGAGAATGATCGATTGTATTTAGAGGTGGAAATATGTTAGGCTCCTAATAAAGCCTTTGGTCTAACATATATAAAATCTAGTTCGGTTAATTTAGTAAATAGGTTAAGCTCAATTTTAGGACTATTATCAAGCATATTTAGATAAACAGGTCAAGCCTATTTTCATAAAACATAGCCTATATAAGCCTAGAGGTTTAGCCTATTTAATTTTTGTAAAATTTAAAATATTATATAATTAAATACAATATAATCTAAATAATTTCATAAATTATTTATAAAATTACCAACTTAGCCTAATCCTAAGTTTCACATCCCATAATCATTCACACACTCAACCTTTGCGTTAATCATTTGTTCACGCCTACCTCCCTTTGCTTCGATCACTTGAAATAGCAACGCTAGCTCACTTTGTCTCCTCTGATTTGCTTCATCCACTAAAGCATATAATTACTATAACTTTATTTTAATGCCATATGAAATATCATAATCTTAGTATAAGGAATTTCTCCCAATTTATGTGGGAAAAGGAGGCAAGATCCAATTTTACATGCTACTTGTTATACTTGGTTGATTTTAGCAAATATATATCATTACTCAACAAACCATTCGTTTTCTATATTCATACTTGCTTAAACAATTATTACTTGCTTAGACAATTATTGTCACTAGGCTTTCTTCGCCCCCTTACTAAACCCTTATATTGCAACGAGAATGAATGATAGGCTTTTAAGTCATAATGCATGGTTGTAAATAATAAGCTTGAATGGTGATATATGAATTTGGAGGCATTGACTTTTAAATCTATTTAAAGGTCTACATTTTAAGTAAACATTTAAAAAAGTTTCAGACTTTGTTAGGCATTTTGAAGACTCAGATTTTAAAAAAGCCTATATACAAGCTCAAACTCATGCTCATGCTTTAAATATTTGTTCCAGACACCGACCTATTTAGGTAATGTATAGTCTAACATATTTCCACTCCTAATTGTACTATATGTGATATATTGTGAGATGATTTTTTAATAACTTTTTCTATTGGCTAAATTTTTTAATAATTATTTTAAAACTTAGGATAACTAGGAAATTTTCTTAGGAAATTTATATTTTTTGTATTGATTGATCAACATTAAAAAACAAAAAATGTATGAAATCACACCCATCATATACTGAGAAAACTATGGTTTGCCCGCAAACTACCCTAATTATTATACAACTTATTCGGTAGAGAGAGTGTTTTATCATCGTTATTAGATTATTATATTTTCAAACGTGATTAATTAATACTACTTCCTGCAATCCTAGATATAAGATAAAGTTGATTTTTTTGAAGAGACTAAGGAAGCTAATTAAATTTTTTAAAGTATTTTTATTTTTATTTTTTTCTCCAAACTAATTATTTTGACTAATAAACTGATATATAATTTAAAGATATATAACATATGATATCATTAAATAACTTATTTAGCTTCCTTAATTTCTCTAAAAAAAATTAATTATATCTTATATTTAAGATCAGAACAAATATTAGATTATTATTGATAAAGGATTCAGAGGTCACTTACATTTTTTTTATAAAAAGACAAAATGATACGTTAAACGGTAATCAAAGTAGTAAAGAGGTCACTCACTCGCCAACTTGAAGCCGTTAATTACTGGTATCTCCGGTTCTATTTATAAATAATTTTTTTTTTATTGTAAAAAATGAATTGATGGTTAAAAATAATAAGTGTGTGAAAAATATCATGATGTTTCCATATATGCCCCTATTTATGAAAAGATTATAGGAGGGAGAATAGATAAAAAGTATGAGAGATAATGAGTATAAGATATGATAAAAAATGAGTATTTAATAAGGGTAAAATATGAAAAAGAAGCCTACATTTTTAGACAAAAAGTAAAAATTGTTTATAAAAAGGATCAACCCTATAAAAAAAATACTTATAAATAAACCCAAACTGAGTAGAATATTAAGGTCAAAGGATGAAGAGGTCACTTGCATGCACAGGTTACATTTCAAATTTTATATATGTTTCTCAGCTATGATTTTTCCTTATCTGTACGAAATATGTACAGGGAAAGGAAGAAAAATAAACAAATATGCATACACGTATGCATGCATGCTTTCTAACATCCTCTTTAATTTTTAATATAAAATTTAATTGATTTTTTTTAATTCAGAGAAATTAAATAAATTATATTAAAATATTTATATTTATAATTTTTCTATAAATTAATTTGCCTGATTTATAAATTGATATATAACATAATAATACATAACATATGTTATAATTAAGTAGTTTATTTAGCTTATTTAATCTTTAAAAAAAACTCAATTGACACTTATATTAAAGATAGAAGATAGTGGTTATATATTATAAATCATGAAAAAAATATACAAGTTTTTTTTTTTTTGAGTGAAAGAAATATACAATTCTTGAATGAAGATGATGGGGTATTGATAGATGTTGGCATGTTGCTACTAATTTTTTTTATTGTACATGATATTTCTTTAAATTTAAATATTTATTTTTATTGTCATGAAGGGAATATCTTTATTTTAAGTATGCATTATTTAAAACATATGAATTTATTAATAACCGACTTAATCACGATTCAAAACCATTGACCCATACCATAAGTCAATGGTACCTACTGATTTTATGGCATTGATCGTTTTTTGGGTTTCTTTTTTTTTTTTTTTGACATCAAACATTGATATTGTTAAACAACCCCACAGACATAAAGAAGCATATGATTCGAGTCCCTCATAATTGACACACTATTTACTCGTCGCTCACCTACCTCCCTAGGCCTGCCACAGCTACCTTGCTACCAACTTAAAAAGTAAATAAATCATTCATAAATTTTTTCTGACAATTATCTATTTAAGTTAAATAATTTTTTTACCTACAAAATTCAATCCACTCTAGTCCTCCTCGTTGATATAATTATTGTTGGTCTCAACAGTCAACAAACTATTTTCATCTCTTAAAAAAAATTTGAATTATATTATCTCTGATCCTAAATATAGGATATAGTTTATAGTACAAATTATATTATAAATTATGTTCTATATTTAGGACCGGAGGGAGTATATTTTATATTATAAACAGCTAATATTAGTTTTTTAGTTAAAACAGTTTATTAAAAATACTATTATAAAAATCTTACATTTACATTTTCATCTAATGTTTACAGTTTAAATTCATTTTTTAATTATTTAATTTATAATTTCACTAAGGAAATTTTGGCCATTATAGAAAATATTTTTATAAAATCAATTGCATAAAATAACTAATAGAGAAAAAGATAAGAAAATACTATTTAAACTTTAAAATCCTAAATAAATATTATTGCTTACAAGAGTATAAGTATTAGCTACTCATAAATAGCAATTAATAGCTCATTTTAAAATAAAATCATTTATTTAAATTTTTGGAGTTTAAGTCGTATTTTATTATCTTTTTTTAAACTAATACTTTTTTTATTTGCAAGAAAATTATTCAGATATAATTTATAATTTAAGGAATAAGTTCTACTCTTGATATTTAACTAAAAAACAACCAAAATTCTAAAATTATATGATGAAACTGGAAGAAATAGAGTGAAAAAGAAAAATAAATAAATAAGGAAATAAAAATTACCTTTTAAAAGGAGATGCAACAAGAACAAGAGTTTGATTAATGCCTTTCACCAAACGCACATGTAATTTGAGTAAGAGGGGGCCCCACTTGGCAAAAAAATAAGAGAGGGCCCCACCACCTGAACCAGTCAACGGTCTCGATCAGCTAGTTGATCTCGCAGTTTAAGAAATGGGAAAACCGTGGAAAAGGACGAAATCAGAATAATATCAAGAGAGAAGGATAAAATTTAGAATCTGCAATTTTTCTTCTTTTTGTGATTTCGCAACTTTTCTAAAAGTTTGGTCCTTTCCCTCAAATTCTATTCTAAAAAATATGCCAACATGTTGTTCACATGTCATAATTTTTAATTAATTAATTAGTTAGTGCATAAATATAATCTAAACATTTTTATTGTAAACAAATTTAGATTCTTCAAGAGGTGCCACTAAAATATGCAAATCTCAAAATAGTCTTGCAAAATGGTATGATGCTTATAAAATTCCTAGAAGATATTTTGAAATTAATTTTTTTTGTTAAATAGCCTAAATGCTTTCGTAATAAAAAATTTCCCTCCATCATTGGAGATCCGGCCACCGGCCACTGCTGATTAGCTATTGGAGCTCCGGTACTTACAATTGGAGAATTTTTGGGTTAAGATGATAAGGTGAGATTTGCCTCCACTACCTTTTAATTATCAAAAAAATTAAGTCACAGCCGGGCCATTAATGCCATTTGATAATGTGACGTAAATTATTATATACAAAAAACTACCAGATTTAGAAATATATAAAAGTAACTATATAAATATATGTGTTGGCAAAAAAAAAAAAGTTTAGAAATATAAAAAATTGCTAGGTCACTTTAGTGATCAATGACCTTACTTATTTGAAATAATACTTTATTAGTGACAACTACTATCTTGAATTTCGGGGGTTATCGCTGATGAAATTGTTAAAGACATTTCATAAAATTGAAGTTGTTATTTCTTAAGTGGAAATTACCATTGATCTACTAACACTTAAAAATCTAAAAGCTGAATTTTAATAGAGTAATTAATTGTAATTGATCGAGTCGTCATTTTTTTAATACTAGTTGTCATTTTATGTGGCTAAAGTTGTTATTTTTCAAAGTGAATTAGTCATTGATCTATCTATTGACATTTTTATAACTTAGAAGTTAGATTTCAAGAGAGTAATTGTCACTAATAAAAATGGTTTTTATTTCATGTAACTAAAGCTATCATTTCTTAAGATGGTTTAGGAGTCATCTCCCACCATTCTCAAGGTGGTTTTTAATGAATTTCCTTCTATGGAATTTTAGAGGAATGGGTTCACGCTCATTTCCTAATCTTGTTAGAGAATTTACTATTAGAAATTGTGTTCTAGGGATCAATTATTGTACTTTAAACATTATTATTCAAACAACTTCTCCATTTTGTCATCATATTATTTGCATGTTTACTGTGATAACTATGCTTAAATAAATCATAATGATTGTCATAAATGTCCGTGGTCGATCATCTATACGGGAGCAAAGATAAAATAGGACCAGAGACTTTGAAAAGGTATGGAGATACGAATCAAAGTCCTAGGCACTTATAAGAGTATAAGGTATTAGACCGACCCGCTATGAGAAAGCTATATGAATCAAGTTATAAGCTTGTTTCATGTATAATCACGTCACTATACCCTTTGACCTAAGATCATTATAGATTCCTACATGAGAGTCGGTCAACTTTGACCTGGTCAAAAGTCACCTTTGACCTGGTGATGATAAATGCTATGTTTGGGCTTGATGGTTTTCATGCAGAGGAATGTAAATGGTCAAGATGGAATTTGTCCCTTATATTAGTAGAGAGATATTACTGGGCCCCTCAATGAGTGAGTTTGAGAAAAAGCCGAAAGAGTCAAACAAGCCCAACACTATTTGAATGGTTCAGAAAGGAAAAGGTATGAAATGGAAAGACAAAGGCAAGGGGAAGGATAATGACTCAGATGGTAAGACCAATGAGTCAAAAAAACCTGAAACCAAGCTTGCAGCCAAGAAGGTAAAGCCTCCAAAGGAAGGAGTATGCTTCTTCTGCAATGAATCGATCATTGGAAGAGGAATTGCAAACTCTACCTTAAAGATCTGAAAAAAATAAAAAGGATAGTAGGGCTATCTCTTCAAGTATTTATGTTATAGACATTTATCTTTCTACTTCTTCTACATAGGTACTAGATACTGTATGTGGTTCTCACATTTGTACAAATGTGAAGTGTCTTAAGGATAGTAGAAAGCTAAAGAAGGGTGAAGGGGACCTACGAGTTGAAAACAGATCAAAAGTTGCTGCTTTAGTTGTAAGCACTTATGAATTAGTTTTGCTTAGTGAGCTTTTGTTAATTTTGAACAATTACTATTATGTTCCTACTTTGAGTAATAATATTGTTTCTCTTTCTTATTTGGATAGGGAAGGTTATACTTTTATTACTGGGAATGATAAGTGTTCTATTTATCATAATGACGTTTTCTATGCTAATGATGATTTGCATATTGGTCATTATATATTAAATTTGGAATATCGTAATAGTGAAAATATCTATAACGTAACTACCAAAAGGATCAAGTCAAATGATTTGAATCTAACATATTTATGGCATTGTCGTCTATACCATATAAATGAGAAACACATTTCTAAACTCCATCAAGATGGATTTTTTAACTCATTTGATTTTGAATCATATGATACATGTGAGTCTTGCTTATTAGGAAAGATGACAAATACACCTTCTACTGGGCACACTAAGAGGGTCACTGATTTATTAAACCTCATACATATAAATATATGTAGACCACTGAATACAGTTATGGACAGAATTAAAGGATGTTCTGCTGTAGGAATCTTTAACATGGGCTCAAAAAGGTAAAAGAGACTGGTAGATTTTTGGGGATCATAATACCCGATATTTTCATAAAAAAGTTAATGGAAGATGTAAACAAACCTTCATTGGTGCAATTAAAAATGCAGCTGATGAATGGGTTGAGGATTTTGGTTTCATAAAAAATATGGTGATTGATTTCTTTTCTTCTTTTTTCACCAAAAAGCAATGTATAAGAGAGCCACTTCGTTGTGATTTTAATTTTCCTTCTATTCCTGATTCAGATCTTAGTCGGATTGGAGGGGAGGTGAAAAAGAGATGAAATCAAGGATGCTTTATTCAGTATTGGGGCTTTGAAAGTGCTTGGACTCAACGGTCTTAATGCTTTGTTTTATCAAAATTAGTAGAAGCGTGTTGGCAAGTCAATTTACATTTTTATTAAATTTTTATGGGCTAATCAGCCTCTATACAAGAAATCAATGAAACTTTTATTGTGTTGATCCCAAAAAAGGAGCACCCGGAAGAACTTAAAGACCTCCAACCCATGGGCTTATGTAATGTCATTTTCAAGTTGCTCACCAGAATTATTGCTAATAAAATCAAGCCATCCTTACCGCTGGTGATAATATAATAGTTGCACAGGAAGCTGTTCATTCAGTGAGAAACATGCACGGAAAGAAGAGCATCATGGCAATCAAAATTGAAATGGAAAAAGCTTATGACCAAGTAAATTGGAATTTTTTGAGAAGTTGTCTAGTTGATCTGTAGTTGCCACATCAAATCATAGATATCATTTTTCATTTTGTGTCCTTCTATGCAATTGCTCTGGAATGGTGAGAAAGCAAATTCTTTTATCTCGTCTTGAGGTGTTCGCCAAGGAGATCATCTTTCTCCACATCTAAATCATAGATATCATGTTTCATTTAGTCTAGGAACACACAAGAAATAATAGCTGGTGCCCCATACAGCTCTATAGGCCAGGCCCTCCTATCTCCCTATTATTTTTTGTGAGATATTTTAATTATTATAATATAATTATTAGTTATTAATTAGGTTAATTAAAATATCCTGAGTGTGGCCCATCAGTCAGATCTAGGTCTAACTACAGGATTAGGGTAACAACTGGACGGGTTATTTATGTTTATTTCTGGTGGTGAAATAAATGATTTAGGTTTACAGTCGTCTGAATTGAGCGTACGAGTGAAAACCCTAGCTGCTCTTTGAGGTTTTCTGACTGGCGACGGCTCTCACACCAGTTGCCATCACTGTGCCCTGCAGTCAGTCAGAAGAGTAACCTGTCAACCTTTTCTTCTTACTCATTTCTGTTTTGCAGTCTCAATTCCTAGTATTTGTGAGCTCTTTTCTGATCAGAGATAAGCTATGGCGAGAGGTATTTATTAAAGTCTTCTGCTGTAATTTGTAGAATACCTTGTGCTGTGATTATCGTGATGTAATTGATAATAAGCAAGATTTATTCTAACATGTGGTATCAGAGCCTCCGCTGTCTAACCCTCTGCCTACTTTCTTTGATAGGGGATAATTTAACTATGGAATTTGATTGAATCTACCGTTGTAATTTCTACACAGTTCCATATCTTAAATTAGAGATCACGGTTTTTGCTTTTCAATTCTGGGTTTTGGTGGTTTTCGAAATGCTCGTGACTCTATATGGATTCCCAAATAATTGTTTCATACTCTGTTTTTTATCGATGAAAATCTGATTTTGTTGCGGGTTATTATTTTGATTTGCGTTCAGAGAGAGTACTGTAATTTTCAATCTCTTTGAATCTAATCTGTGCTTTCAATCGATCTGTGAGTCTATGTGTTTTTGGAGATTTTCGCCGTCATTGCCGTTGGAACCTCCAGGTTTCATTTTCGAATCTGAGAAAAATTTTGAACCAAATCTTGTTTTTAATCAGTGATTTATTACACATATTGAGCTTGTATTGCGTTTCAGGATGATTTTTCTGTCAAAACCGTCAGAGAGGCCGCCATTTTTAGCCTCTGATCGTCGGATAGGATCGCCTGGGTTTCACGGGTTGCGGCAACCCTAATCGGGTTGCACTCGGGCGGCAGGTCAAGTAGGGTTCAGGGAATCGAGTGGGGAAGAAGACACAGAACGACGTCGTTTTGACATTAGTCAAAACGTCATCGTTTTGGGCCATTCAGATGAGCTTCCCCCATGCGCGCAAACGACATCGTTTGGCCCTAAGTGAAATGTTGCGTTTCACTTATCCTGCTGGGTGGGCCGGACGTGTCTCTGAGCCAACGTGTTTTGGGCTGATTTTTTTTTGTTCCTTGCAATTCTCGCTGATGCTCATTTGGGCCTGAACAGCTGGGCTTCTGTAAAAAAAAAATTTTTTGCGATTAATAGATTACTGATACTGGGCCGAACAAAAAAAACATTCTTTTTAATTGAACAGTGACAAGTTTTTGAAATTCTGGGCCCTATAGTGTTTTTTTTTTGTTTTTCTGGACCATGAATTTTGAGACTTCCAGAAACAAATATTGGGCTTATTAATTTTTTGTTCTTCTGGGCTATGTTTTTTTTAAATTCCAGAAAACATTTTTTTTAGGTTTTTTCACAGACACATCTTCACTATTTAATTAAATATATTTTTGTTTTATGTATTTTTCTTATTAATGACATTAAATTGTTTAAATTAGTGACAGTGATTAATTTTGGTATTTTCACATACAGAAAAATTTGTAAAATTTTTTTCATAAGTTAATTAATGGTCTAACATTTTGAAAATAGCTTTAGACAATTATTTAACAATTCAAAAAAAATTGCAAAAAATGGAATTTTAGTTGATAGATGCCAAAATTAATTATCTAAACAATTTTGAATACATAAAACAGTGGGAGGGATTTAATTAATTATTTAATGAATTTATTAAATTGATTAATCTCTCCATTATGATGTGCACATTTTGATTTAAATGCACTTAAATGATATTTGTGACAAGCATGCTACTTTTCCAAGGAATAGCCACAACATCGTTTAGTTTTGCATGCAACTTGATCACATATGGAACTTATAAAATATCTAATTGTAATTAAATATAGAATTGTAATTGATCTTTACCCACAGGTAGACAGTTATGATTATATATTTAATTAGGGTGGGATAGTTTGGTCTTATATTTTCTAAGTTGCCCACAGGTATTAGAAAATGTAAATTATACACTCTAGGCCCACCAATTTGAGATAAATGCATGCAATGCTAGGTTCTTTGCCCACAGGTAGAATTTAGTGATATGCATTTATATATATTGCATGTTTCCATTGGTGCATAACATGCATACAAAAGGCACAAAATTCGTGATTGTCTCAAATATTTATCTTGTGAGTTAACTTAAGTTTTTAAATTGTAACACCTACTACTTTCCCTAATTTTTTTGCTGACACTACTAGCAAAATTGTGCTGGATGGTACTAATTACCCTGAGTGGAGAGAGGACATAACTTTGCAGATCGATATGCTACATATGCATTTTGTAATAGAGAAACCTAGACCTCCCAAACCAACTGACAAGTCAACTAAAGATGAAATTGACTATTAAGAGCACTTGGAGCACTACAATCGCATGTGCTTGTCATATATTAAGACCAGGATCCAAAGAAGCATTAGGGGAGCAATTCTCAAATGTGAAACTGCTAAGGAGTTCCTGGAAGCTGTGGACAAACAGTTTAAGCCAATTGACAAACAGATGAGTGGTTCTATCATGTCAGAGCTGTGTGCCATGAAGCTGACAGGTATTAATGGAGTCATACAACATATCATGAGGATGAGAGACTTGTCCTCCTAGCTGAGGGCCTTTGACATGGAACCAACAGAGCAGTTCCTAGTGCATCTGGTACTGAACTCCCTTCCTTCTCATTATAATGCCTTTAAGGTCTCCTATAACACACATAGGGAAAATGGACAATTGATGAATTGCTGTCTATGTGTGTTCAGGAGGAAATTAGGCTTCAAATGAGTGGTAGGGAGGCACCTAGGATAGCTCATTTGGCTGAAAGTTCCAACAGGAATGGTGCCAGGGGCAATAAGGACAAGAAGAAAAAGAAAACAAAGATTCCTGCTGTGCCATCCATTAAGAAAGCTGAAGCTATTTGCTTCTTCTGTAAGAAGAAAGGGCACATGAAGGATAAGTGCCTGAAGAGGAAGGCATGGTTGGAGCATAAAGGTATGTATTTTTCAAGTTTAGTTTTAAAAGCTCATCATATTAGTACTAATAATGATACTTGGTGGATCGATACGGGTTCAATGATCCATATTTCTACTACCACGTAGGGGTTTCTAAACATCAGGCCTCCACTTCCCAATGAAACACGAGTCCTTTCAGGAAGTGGGAAAGGAGATCTGGTCGAAGCAATTGGAACTTTTAGAATTGGTTTCCCAAATAAAACTGTACTGGATCTTTTGAATTTTTTTTACATTCCTAGTTATATGATAAACTTGATTTCTATATCAAAACTCATTCCTTTGAATTATAGTATTTATTTGCAAAAGGACTTGATGTATTTCAGTAAGGACTATTTTCCAATTACAAGGATTACTATGATTGATAATTTGTTTAAAATAATCCCTGAACTGCCTGAAGTTTTTTCTATTTCGCACGGTATTAGACAAAGTATCATTGATGAGAATTCTATTAGCTTGTGGCATAGGAGATTAGGACATATTTCCGTTGACAGAATCAAAAGGTTAACTAAAGATAGAATCCTTCCATCCTTAGACCATTCAGAATTTGATACTTGTATGGACTGCATAAGAGGAAAGCAGACTGATAAGTCAAAAAAGGGAGCTAAAAGAAGTTCCGATTTACGTAAAATTATACATACCGATATTTGTTGTTCTGACTTATCCGCAAACAGTCAAAAATACTTTATCACTTTCATTGACGATTACTCGCGATATACTTATATCTACTTGTTCGATAATAAAAGTGAGGCACTAGTGCATCTGATACTGAACTCCCTTCCTTCTCGTTTAGTTTTCGCACGTGTTAGATTGATCTCTCATTGTAATCCTCTTTCAGTCGTATTGTTGAGAAACGACAAGCCTCTACATAACAAAACCCCAGTCTGCTGCAGTCGTTTTGCGGTTGCGGTGTGCAGCATAACGGAGAGCCTATCGGATTTGCGTTTTACAGTTTCAGGTCATGTTGTAGACACAGGGATTCATTGCATATGTCAAGGTACGTCTGGAGTATATTATAGATGCTTCAAAATTTTATTTTATTTTTTATTTTAATAGTTTTTTATTTTATATATTCATTTATTCTGTCAAGATTTCAGGTCTAAAAAACTATTTCGTCAAGATGGAGGATCAAGTCATCTGAATAAAGATTGGGATTGTGACATTTAGGGACAGTATAAGGAGACTGCTTACCTATTTGGATTCAATTTTAAACAAGTCAAAAAAAAAAATTATGTACGTAAACCTACGATTATCCCAACAGCTACCAAACAGTCAAACACTTATACATTCTAAAATCAATTATGAACTCAATCTCGGTTATCCGATACGCTATTATTACCTACTTTTCAATTATACTCAAAGTTAATCTTATAAATACATCCTAATTAAAGTTAAGGACATATTCCAACTGAACTCAAGTAAATCACAATCAAAATTATATTCCGCAATTTCTAACTAAAATCAAATACATTTTGAATCCAAGAGTACCATTTGGATTAGTGATAAAACCTACTTTTCTCACGTGATTTACAGCTTACGAAATATGTTTGTTAGAGAAGTTTTGTATCGGCTTACATGAATATGTTTTTCAAACACTAATTCAAACAAATACTCTACCTGAAAAGGCTACTCACATGCTTAACATTTGGTTTTAGTGAATGTATGACAAACATTCATTTAATTTCTTCTCCCTAAAATTACATATTCTTATTAAATATTACTGAGCCCATGAGGTTTATAGCCTTTTCCTTTTTCGTTTTTTTTTTGGTAAGACCAAGGTATCCATCGGAACTAGCCCAATGACTAATCCCTCAGGTACCGTCGGGCCCAAGATGAAGGCAACCCTTTCAAATGGATTTTCTTCATACACGCCACCCCAATATTCAAAGGGGTCCTTGTCCCTTAACCATCACCTCTCGTGTTTGAGGCCGGGGGGATGGGAATGGAGCAAACTTGCTTGGGAGGCCTCCCCTTATATGGGTCTGACAGAAGGCTGGAGTGGTATGCCCACTTGTCCACCATTTTATAGCCTTTTTTTTAATTTCATTTTATTTCCCACTCAGTGGGGAAATCGAACATCTTTTTTTTCAAAAAGGTATGAGGACATTGGTAGTCTTGTGAAGGCCAGGCCTGAAGTATATCTGAACCACAACATGGGCCTTACTGAAGTCCACTACTCGAGATCACAAGGCCTGGCCCAAACATATTTTCAGGTTCTGCAGTTCATAGTCATTTCCCTTTTCTTTTACCATAAAATAGTCATTTCCCACCAACAAAAGCCTGGGACTGTTGGTTTGATTGGGTTTCTTAAATATAATGTCATGAGTTCAAACCAAGCGTGTGCATAGAAAGGCTTTGTTAAGAGAAGCAAAACTCATTTTGGTGATCTCTACACCTTCAGAGAATTAGTCTCTAGCTATCGGCAAAATCCACATTGGTAAATGGATGGGTCCCCTAAACATCATATCCTAGATTTAAACCAGGTTGTATGTATGGAAAAAAGTTTTGTTGGAAGAGGCAAAACTCACTTCAGTGATCTCCACACCTCAGAAAGATTAGTCTCTAGCTATCGGCTGAAGAATGCCGTCTAAATTCTACCCCCAAAAAAAATAGTCATTTCCTTGCACCATTTTGAAGTTTTAAAAATTAAAACACACATATTATCCTAAACCTGAAAGCTCAGGTTGTGAGTTCAGCCTCATTTGTAAATCTTTAGTCGTTAGTGTTCGCCAAATGCTGAAATTCTTTTGTGGTAGAGAAGACAGACTCAACTAGGTTTATTTGGTGACCACAAGAGTTGGAAACCAATTACTACTATTATATCTCATTTGTATTTTAAACGAAATCTTATATTAAGCACACTGAGGGTAATATTGTTTTCATATTTATCATCACATTTTACTAAGTTTACTTATGATTTATTTGATACATTCAAGTCTGATTCACATTTTAACAAGATATAAATATCAAGGAATAGATATATTTTTTAAAATTTTGTTTAAAAAATAATATATTTCGGACATTACATGGCACGAGAAAATAAAATAGTATAGAAGGAAGAGAGCATGCTTATCTGAAGAACAAGAAAAGAAGAATGGGACGGATAAGACACAAGAGAGAAAAGGAGCACGTGAAAATTGACATTGATAACACAATGGCAGGGCCTTTCAGACAGAGGCATTATTATGAATATTAGGATTTGCATTTTGCTACTCTTCATTATTGTTGCGCCCCCAATAATGGTCGCACCCATCTTTCTTCTTTTTGTGTGTTGGGTATCATTTACTTTTGGATAATAAATTTTTATTATGTAAGTTGAGATAAAACTTCTCTCATATACTTACCTCGTATATCATAAATCATGATTTATAATCACTTATAAATAAAAAATAAGTTATTCCAAACGAACCCTACAAATTTCACTGACGCCATTTTATGTTTATTGCTTCATTCAATTTTGTGAGCTTTAACCCCTAAAAAAGTACAATTAAATCTTTATAATTCATAGATTTTTTAAAAGTTAATTCAATATTTGACCCTTATGATTTTTTCACCATATTAGTTTTGGTTTATTTAGTTTCAAACTATAAGTTTTAATCTCAAAATTTTCTTGCTTAGACCATTCAACATGGTTTAAAATTCTAGAAACTAAAACCAAAACAAAGAACAAACATTATATGAACCTATTTTTAATGTAAACCTTAGCATACAAATTTTAATAATGTTTTTTCTTAATTTTAGATGGTTTAATGAAGCATATATTCTGACTGGGAAAATTTTAATCAGCCTCATCTATAGCAAATTAATTTCAATCAATCCCAAAACTTCATGAAACTTTACTATACCATATGGTCAAAATAATATTTATTTTTGTGGCTGAAAAGGCAATAATGACTTTCTTTTATTTTTTTCCAAAAAAGGCATTTAAAATACAAATAAAGATATTCGAAAGAATCTAGGGAATTAAAAATATTTTGCCCATTTATGACATAGATATGGAAATTTATAAGATAAATAAAGGAATTCAAAAAACCTAAGAAATTAAAAATATTTTGACTATTTTCAAAACATATAAAAATTCACGAGATAAATATGGCATTTATAAGATAAATTAAACAATTTACAAGATAAATACATTAAAAACATTATTATCTTTTTCACCCACAAAAATTAATTTCATTTTCTTCGTGGGATGCAATAAAGTTTTAGAAAGTATGCTAATAAATTAAAATTTGTGCAGTGACATCATTAGAAATTGAAATTTTTTGATTATTTCTATAAATCCTGAAGTGTTAGGAAAACATTTGAGCCCTTGTTTTGCTAAAAAAAAAAAAACCATTGAGTACATCAACCTATGAACAAGGAAAAAAAATTCAAAAAAAAAATCACTGAATTCTTTTTGTTTTGATAATATGACGGCTCCCGTTTCTGGGCTTAGTGGGTAAAGATCTGAACATAAATGAATAATACATTGAATTTTGAAGCATTTAGAAAATATTGAATATTTCAAATATATGAATAAACAAACAAATAAATAAATAAATTTTCCCTAATAAGTAAAAACAGTGACAGATCGATTTTATATGATGGCAATTCAAGCGAAAGATATTTGGACACTGCTATTACAGATTCATTCATTAACAGCATCACTCCACATCTCTGGACTCATCACAGAACCCTCCACTATCATCTTCAATGTTTCATCCCAAAAGCTTCTTATAATAATAACAAAGATTCGTGGGAAGAAGTTCATTCCTGCAATGCCTCACACCCTTTCAAGCTGGCTAACCAGAACCAAAATCTCCAGAGAATCATAATATGTAATGTATTGTGGGTTTCTAAACTCTGAATCACCAATCTTCAATAGTTCAGATGCAGAGACTGGAAAAAAAAAAGTGCAAACAATAGACAATACTCTTGCATGCCTGGATCCTCCTGATTGTTTCTGTGATTTGTTTACCTTGTCTTTATTCCTGATTTTCTTAGCTAGCAAGTTCAATATTGAATGAAGAGAGAGAAAATAATATATAAAGTAACGAGAAAGGAAACACCGGAAAAAAGAGTAAAAGACGACCCCAGAAACAACACGCAAATTCCGAAACAAGACAAGCAGATTTCCTTCCTTCCATTGTGTTTCTTTCTTCTGTATATTCTATTCACAGTGTCAAAACAAAACCCCTCACTTCACTCTCTTCACAAAATGCACAACCACCAGCTACGTATTTCCTATTTCCTAATTCCCATTTTCCGTTTTTGAGGATAAAAAAAATGCAACAAAATGAAAATGAGAAAATCGAAGAAAAAGACGACAGAACCTGGGTCGTATCTTTAGCGGTTTTCCGAGAAACGGCCCTCTTCTCCGCCGAGGAACCTCGCCAGAACTGCATCATCCCACTCACAATCAAACTCATCACACATGATAACCGTACCGTCCTCACGCGTTCCGTCATTGTGCGAACCCGACGCGCTTCTCTCCTCGCCGGGCGCTTCCACCGAACAACCCACCAGCTTCCTCCTCAACCCGTTCGTGTCGACGCTGGCCATCACGGACGTGCACGAATCTGAGAACGACGACCCACAGCTCTCCTCATTGCCGTTTATAGTGATATACGATGAAGAGGATTGGAAAACCAAAAGCGACGAGTACGGGTCGTCGATGAACCTCACTCTACCGACTTTACTCGCCGGTTCCACCACCTCATCTTTCACTGCATCTAACAGATTCAGAAGCTCTCCACCGGAACCATCGTCATCCATCAACAACCAAGCAAAAACATCGTCCGCGACGGTGCCATCGTCCGCCGACAAGCCCTCAGCGGCGGCGGCGGCCTGGGCTTCCATAGGTCAGAATCGGAAGAGAATGGAGAATAACGAAACGGTTATAGCGTGCGTTAGGGTTTTAGAAGTGAGGCTGAAGGAGGAAGAAGAAGAGGGATTTTGAAGAGAGGAGAGGAAGGAGAAGGAAGTAAAAAGGAAGGGAAGGATCTGGGTGGGACCCACAAGGACGGAGGTAGAGAAGATCGTAGAGGATTTAAAAAAATGGCGAAATGATTAGAGATTTGAAACGATCGACGGTTGCCGTTGATTGGGATGACACGTGGCAGGATGAGGGGATGACGTGGCGGCTCGTTGTGGGAGATCCTAGAGACCCGAAATTTGGCGGGAGGAGGAGATGGGGAGGGAACGTACGCGATGGGCATTTGCAGAGTTCAGAAAAGTGACTTGGACTAGACTGTTATTGGCCGTGCGGCGTCACATTTATAGTATTGCTTTTTGCCTTTTTCTTTTTTTTTATTATTTTTTCCTACCTTTTGTTTTTGGTACGTTTTATTTGGCTGTTTTTTAAAATTAACTTTATCATCTCTTCATGTGTGACCAAAATAGTGTATTATCAAAACTAATAAATTTTGATCAACTTTTGGGTGTAATAAGAGAGATTAGTCCTGTAGCGAATCAGGATTTAAAGTCTCACTCTGAGAGATATCGGGTATGTTTGGTTGAGCGATTCGATTGCTTATAAGTTGCTTTTTAATAGTGATTTACGGTACACGAAGTAAGTATGTGAGAGGAGTTGTGTCTCGATTTACGTAAAAAGCAACTTATAAGTTTTTATAAGTTGAAACAAACATGCTTATCACTTTTAGGCTCTGTTTGGTTGGATGGGAGGAGATGAAAAATGAGCCCCTTCTCTTATTTGGTATGAAAAATTGGAGGGGAGGAGTTCCAAATTCCTCCCATCCCCTCATATTTATTTCCTCTAAATTGGGGGGTTTTGGAGAGAGTAATAAATGTGGGACTATTTTGCCCCCATGATTTTTTTATATTCCCATTTCTATCATATGTTGAAAATAAAAACATACCTCCGTACTCTAGTCTTCCTCAGCTCTCTGTCAGGTTTTTTTTTCCTGATTTGTATTGTCTCCAATTTCTGGATTGACGACCAGTAGTGTATTTGTATAAGACATATTTTTAGAATTTGTTAGTCTCGGGTTTCATACAAAATATGTTATTTAATTCTTTTGTTTTGTTGATGCATATATTTTCTACATAGAATAATGAACTTAGCAACGCTGTTCTATCCATGCCTAACACCATTGGCTTCCAATTTGGCCGTAGTTTGGTCAAATTTTTTTTTTTTTGAGAAATGTGACTCAAATGCATGTAAATTTTTTTTTTCCTGGGTTGAGAAATATAATGCACTGTAAATTTTCAATATTCATCATATGGATAGGATTGATATTTTCTATCAAGTATTTGTACATTTTTGTTATGTATTGATGAAACATAATGCATTATTTCTCAACCCATAGCCTACGAACCAATTCATGTGATTATAGGTCATAATATTAAGATTAAGGTTTATCTTGTGTCCCAAATGTTGGGTAACCTCTAAATTATTGACCTGAGGTTTATTGCTTTGAGAAACTTGTGCCTTTTAGGACCATCATTATTTAATTCACTACATGAAGGTTGCTCATAAAAATATATAAACTAATGTTTAAGGATAAAATAATAAATTAGTCATTATCCCATCTCCCCTCCCCTCTTAAATCAAACAAATGATCATTAAAAAATATTTCTCTTCCTCCCCCTCCAATCAAACCAAACAAGGTGATCCTCCATCCTCCCATTCCATCCCGTCCCTTTGAACCAAACAGGACCTTAGTGTCTAATAGTACATCAAATATGAATGGGTTACAAGATTTTTGTAATGATTGAGTTAAAAATTAGTCCCACATTATTATAGTCATAAGTGTTTTTCCAAAATAGATGGATTTTCAATTTAAAAAATTTCATTATTCTTAATTTATTTTTGTCGAAACATTGTTCATGATTAAAATAATATAAGAATAGTTTTGTCTCGAAATTTGTTTCTAAAAAAACACCCCTCAACTGGAAACTAAACACTGGCTAAACCAAATGCTAATATGTTTAAGTGATTTGACAAATTTCATAGTATATTATGAGAAATTTCAAATTGAATTATACTATTATTTATAGTTCATATTTTAATGCATTAAAATTCAAATCAAACCGGATCTTGAACCCATCCGGACAAATGGTTCAAAAGTGTTAAAGCCAGGACAACCAAATCACGACTAAAACAAGTTAATTAAAATTTTAAAAAATCATATATATCCCGGTAAAGATTAACATTTAATTAAAAACCACATTAATACATAAGTACATGGACTATTCATGAATTAACAGTACGGTCATTTGCTAGTCACTTCTTGTTATTTGTTACATTCAGGTCAGTTTTATAAGCAACTGTTTTATTACATAAAATGAATTGGCAGTTAAAATTAATTAAAAACAATAAACATATTAAATATGTTATGTCTTTTCCGAAAATACCCATATTTATAAAAAGGGTATGGGTGAGAGAATGGATAAAAATATATGAGAAAGAGTGAGTAGAAAATATGAGAGTGAATAATAAATGATTAAATGAAAAAAAATAAATAATGAGTATGTAATAATTAATATAAAGATATATATTTAACAGCGGTAAAAAAAAAATAGTTCAAATTTTATGACAAAAAAGAAGTTATTTATATTAAAGGTCAACTCAAAAAAATAGAAAATTGTTCATAAAAAAACTTGAGGGGGTATACTTTATTGTCATCCGTATATCTCAAAGCTTGATAATTATCTTATATAACTGTATCATTCTACATTATATTACCAAAAAGTTAAATGGCTCAATGATAATTATCAAATTGCTTGTTTATAAGTTCTTTTGAGAATTATAGTTGATGGAATCAAATTGCTTGTTTATCAATATTTCCAAAAATCCTCCAATCGTAGGGGTAGCTAGTGGCAGATGTCCCACGGCTACCGCTAGAGCTTTGGGCTACCCTAGTGGTGGCCGCCAGCAACCAGCGAAGGTGGGAGTCTTTCTATGTGAAGGGCAATAAAGTCATTTCACCAAATTCTGAAGTTTCCTTTTAGTCCAAAAGCGTTGTCAGACATTCTTGTAAGTGAGAGTAATCTAATTGCCTGTTTGGATTAGCGGCGGACAATGAGATTTTTTTGCAGATGAGTTTTTGAAAAAATTATAAAAAAAAAGTTAGATGGTAGATGTGATTTATGTTTGGATTGGCGGTGGCAAAAGTGACTCTTTTTATCTCCATCTGAGTAAAAGCAACTTTGATCTCCATATGATAAAAACTCCATTTTTTGTAGAAGCCCAGCCATCACCAACGCTTTCCCAAACACACTAAATGAGCTATTGGGGCTTTTAACCCCCAAATGGGCTTTTTTAGCCTCCAAATGGGTTCCCAAACAGACCATAAGTTTTGACTGAATCAAGGTCTTTAGCCCTTAACATGGTAATATTATTATTCCATTTCTTTAGGGTGTGTTTGGTTGAGGGGAGGGTAAGGGGGGAGGGGAGGAATGGGGGGTTAAATTACCTTTTTGGGTTGAAGATATTTAAATTTTGGACGGGAACCCAAAATTTAAAAGAAATGAGAGAGTAAATTTTGGGTTTCTCCCATCCAAAATTGTAATTTATCACCCATATCATCCCCTTCTCTCCCTCCCCCCTACCCTCAAACCAAACACACCCTTAGGCTATGTTTGGTACGAAGTAACAGGGGGTAGGGATAGGGATTGGATCAGGGATTAAGTCAAAATATATCGTTTGGTACCAGGGACTATGAATAATCAGGGATTGGGAATGCCACGAAAGAGGGATTGCTGCAAAGCCACCTCCCCCCTGGTTTTGTGTTTTCAATCCCTGGATTCTAAAATTATAGAGACAAAATTACCCTTGATTTAAATTTTTTCATAAAAAAATACCCTGATTTTAACCTAATCAATCTCTCTCACAATCACTTCCTCTTCGATTTTTCCTCACCACCGAGCGCTTTTAAACTTATTCAGCCATCAGCCATTGTTTTATCTTACTCGGGTTTTATGCCCAGCTCGTCGGTCTCATTTTTTTTCTAGCCTCAATTGACAAAATCGTTTGCAACATTCAGGATCGATTTTTTGTCGCGATACGATTTTTTGTGCGCAGCTTGTTTCTGTCCTATCGTACATCCGTCCTCATTTCTCTTCTTTTGTTGCGTTTTTTTTCTTATAATTAATTGAAACAGGTATCCCCTATCTTAAATAAACAAACTAATTTGCAATTCTTTATACATCAATTGTTATGATTTAGTTGCAAAAGCTGATAGCAATATATTTTTGTTTTAATATTTTTTTAATTTACAGTCAAGGGTATTATAGTCTTCCTATAACTTATACATAATTATAAAATAAAATTATTTTATTTGATTTCTCTCAATGTTACCACATACCAAACATAATTAAAAATTCTCAATCCCATTTCCAGTCCCAATGCCAATCCCAATCCCTCTCCTAATCCCAATCCCACAAAATTGAATACTTCGTACCAAACAGGGCCTTAATGTTTTGGGAGAGTCATCGTGAGGTTAATTTTCATTTAATAACAATCGTATCATTGAAAAATAAATTATAAATGAAAATCATTATTAGGCCTCATAATTTATGACAAAAATCCACCTACTTACAGTTGACTAAATTGTTCTATAATATTACTCTTGATATTTAGAGATGTGAGGCCGTATAAAACTCATTTTCAAGGGCAAAAAGGAAAAAAAAAATCCCATTCATAATTCATAGTACAATACAAAAAGATCTTGTGTTTTTGGGCAACATAAAAGACCCACATCTAGGCATTATCATTGTTATGATTACCTTTTTTTTCCTGGTCAGTGTCACCATTACTAACATCTTCATTGCCAACATTATTACCATTGTCATCGCCAACAACATGCATGCCTGCTAACACCACCACCTTCATCATTGTCCCATTAACCAAAATATCAGAGTCACCAAGTCCCCATCCTTCAAATATTTGCCCTTTTTTTAGTGAAAATCAACTAGAACCCCAACGAAAAACAGAAAAATCAGGGAAAAGTCCCACATTAGAAATTTCATTGCTGAGAAAACCTTGAAAATTTTCTATGCTCAGAAAGCAACATCGCCATGTGAAATTTGTGCACAAAGCAACGGCACTCTAGCTTACGTCATCCTCAACAATAAAATTTGCAATGGGGGCCTTCTTTTTCCCAATTTCCCCAAGAGAATATAACCACCAAAAAGTCTCAATACAAATGAGTAACATGAACCTAGTGTCACTTTCTTTCTACACTAGAACGTATCATTACATGTTCACTTGCTGTGAGACTTTTTGGTGATTACAATCTTTCTTTGGGACCTCATAATAATTTCTTTTCTTTTTTTAATCTCTCTTTATACAAGGTTGAAAGGGACTGTGACCTCACCAATTTTATTTACCAGCTACAATCAAATCCCACTAGGGAACATAATCTCCAAAATGATCATCCAAATTAAATTAAACACTATCAAATCCCTCATGGTTCTATGCTCCAACCTAAGATTCCCCAAACTAGGGTTTTTCTGTGTTTCCTAGAACCAAAGAAACATCACAACAACTGTAGTAATAGTCTAATACATAAACATGGATTACAATATCAGCTACAAATGATGATACATAATCAGACCATAGACAAATCAGAAACAACTCACTGCCTAAACATTTGTATCACTTTTCAGACTTGGAGGCGCATTCCACAACATGTGCCTTAAATTTCTCAAGCTCTGCCAAAACTTCCTCTTCTGGTCGATAGATCAAGTCGCTCATGCGCCATATCTGCACACAATCATTTAGCATTTCACATAAAAATTTTAGACAGATGAAGTAATTTTACTCCTTTTTTCTCAAATGGTCATCTTCTAGATAATTTGACAGTAAACATACAATCAGTTCACAGGTTACACAAACTATCAAGAGATGGCATTTTCTGATATCATATACCAGCAGAAAGCATTCTGAGTTAACCCAAAAGTTTAACCCTATAACAGAATGTCTTAGAAAGCATATCACCCAACACAGTTCCACAACAGCTCAACATATTATGTGATGACAGATGAACATGAGAACAAACGAACATAGTTGATCTTGGAAACTTCCTGCAAATTGCTTGTTTTATAGGAATAAAAAGAAAAGGCAAAAGTATACATTTGCTCTTTTAACGTTATACAAGGGTTCAGTTGGATCCCTCAACTTTAAAAAGTATATTTTTAGTCCTTTAACCCTAACAACTTTAGTCTCACAAATAATGATTTTTTTAACAATTATTTTGAAAATTGAACTTTATGTTAGCACTTGATAATGATTTGTCAATATTAAAATTTAAATATCAGCATTTTTTTTATTAACGACCTAGGGAAAATTGAATGAAAAGACCGTTTTTAAAGTCAAGGGGATCAAAGTGAAATCTTGCATAAAGCTAAAGGACTAAGACTACAAAAGAAAATAATGGTTTCCATACTCTATTGAAGGATGAAGAAAAAATTCATACCTGCAATGTTCCACCTCCACCAGTACTATCACAGTCGTCAGACACACTAACAATAGTCCATGGATCATATGCGTTCCAGTGGAAGTCAACAACCTTGTCTCTGCATAGGAGTACAAACTTCAATAAATGGGACAAGACAAAAAAAAAATGTAGTAAAGAACAAGGTCTAGCAAATATTTTAAAAAAAACAAAGCTAACACAATTAAAGTTTTTGCTATAGTATTCTTGAAAAAAATCATCCAATAGCAATTATCAGGCAGTCTTTAACATAAGACTAAAAATTCATACGAAAAATTAAAAGAAATTATGAAGCTAACCACAGATGACTTAAAAAGGCACAGAAGACAAACTAGCTTGGTTCATTCTATGAGTTGAATTTGGAAAGAACATGTCAGGAGTTAACATTACAAATTTGCAACAATCCAAATGAGTATTATTATGAATTAGCATTCAGTCCCAGAGCTCCTGTGGACAACAAAATAGAGATGATGCCCAGTTTGTAAATAACATGAAAATTTATTATGAAATTGATGCTAATACACTAAAAGACCAACCACATATAGGCACAATAAAAAATTATAAAATGGAAATCTTGAAAAGGTAAATATAAAGTCATAGTAATGAGAAAACATAAGCAGTTAAGGAAAAACAACTGAAGAGCTACATCAGATTAATGAAAGAAAACAACATAAGGAGATCTAAGAAATCATTTCTTATATCCTAATTTAGAAGCAGATATATTAAAAGGTAAAAAAGTAATATCAAAGGCAGTTGAGCACAATGAAATGGCCAACAAAAGAAAATTCATGTTTACAAGAAACAGAGGAAGGTGCAGTCCCATACCTATGGCCAGCATGTTGGAACAACAAACCAGGAGAACTTTGTGATTTTCCTGCTCGCTCTGTTTTTTTACCAACCTGAATTACAGAACAAAAGCAAAAGATGTTCAAATAAGCACCATCTTCATCTCAGGCAATCCACTTGAAGGTAATGAGACTCAGAATCAGATTGATACCGCACCTTATCATAATCCCAAATGTTTAAGAGACCATCTTCTGCAGAACTTCCAAATACAGATGATTTGTCTGGAGACCACTGAAAAACACATAAAAAAAACTAGTTGACATATGTTGCAGCGGAATCAGAACTAGCCCTAACGTATGCAGAATGAACAACAAATGCCACCATATCCACAATCACCTGAACACAAAGAACAGCAGCTTTGTGACCCTCAAATTTATGGATGGGTGACCCAACTCCATTAGAGGTAAGATTACGCCGGTCAAACATGCGAACAGAATTATCTGCTGACCTGGAGAGGTATCATGACAAGGTCAAATGAGGATATCAACTTGCTTATAATGCTGCACACAAAAAGCACTTGTACTGGCAAGTGTGTACTAAATAAGTTAATGAACTAGTGATAATCGGGAACATGCAGCAGCAGAATATACCCAGTGAGAATAAGATTAACATCATTGGGATTCCAGTCAACACAGTGAAGATCGGCATTATGAGCTTTTTCAACCTGCCACCAGATTAGTGAGGAAGAAAATGAAAACAAAAGAAAAGGGAAAAAAGAACTGTCAATATGATGAGCATTCAAGAGAGAAAGGTTGAGTAAACCAACATCTTCACAAATATTAATGCAATTTTTCAAAGTTATGGAAAGCATAGGGTGGATATACCCATTGTGATTCACTTTGTCGTTCACCAAGAAATACACATCATCCAAAATAACAAAACAATCAGATACGTGATTGAAGGAAAGAGTGCACAACCTTCACCACAGGACTAGAGCCAACACGTGCATCCCACAATATGAGACACGAATCATCTCCAACACTACAGAACTCCTGCGCACTTCAACATCATTATAAAGATGTCAGGATTACTAGGCAGACTAATACACTTAAAACATGGTTCCCACTGCTGATAAAATTACAAAATACACATAGCCCAATCTGTTTGTGTGAGAAAGATATTTTATATATTCAAGAGATTTAAAGAGAATTTTGTCCAATTCTTCCCCTCCAAGTTTTTCTCAACTTAGCCTAAAAATAGGATTAGATAGCACATTCAGAACAGAACTTTCACTCAGGTATACTTGAAAAAATTCAACTGGAAGAACTAGCTCATTGAAAGTAGAGTTTAAGATTTCCACACTCAAACTTGATGTTAACATGAATGAAAAGGAATGGGGATAACCACTTCATGGAGTGAAATCAAAAATAAAATAAGCAGTGTCCCTAAAAGAGAATGAGATATTCAATTGTTAATTAGAACAAAAAATCACCTAAAAGGACAAAACGTCACATCTTCAACAGTATCCTCATGCCCATGAAAGATGCCTCGTGGTCCAACAGATGGCCCATCAGCAGTTTTGTCATTGCCTTCCCCAGATTTAGAGTTCTGTTTTGACTCACTAGATTTTGGGTCCGTGGCTGCTGATGATATATGGTCCTGAATACTCCACAAAACCACTGATTTGTCCTTTCCTGAAATGCCACTTATTTGTTTCAGACAGAATATCCACAAAGATCAAATTCAGTTCATTTTAGAAACAATTCCATGACAAACTACAAAAATATAAGAAACTGCAACATTTGCCACTTGTTTTAGAAGAGAACAAGAGCAAGACAAAAATGTAATTCAGCCTGCAGAAATCATACAGGTCATCAAATCACATTGCAAGATCAATTTTCATAGTCAGCACAAATTAATCATGATTTTTTGTCCTATAATGGTTGTTAGAATAACCATATACAATTATTTCAAGAAACGAGCAGTTTCAGAGCGTATAATTTTAAAAAGCCGACATTAAAAACCATGCCAACCTCCAGAAAGCACATAGGGTTCAGTTGGGCACATTGCAAGAGCAAATTCGGCATTATCTTGATGTCCAGTCAATATCTGCAAGAAGAAGACTCTGACATATCATGAAGTAGCAACCATGCCGGCTGACTAAATAAAAACAAAACCAACAACAACGCTCCCTTTGGAGTTTCATTGAAAATATATGATTCATCGGAAGCAGGGACAAATGAAATGTGTCACTTTACACAAAGTGAAGAGGTCAACTTCCTCCTAGCCATTTCCAAGTATGTCAAATGCATCCCATGTTTCAGCCCCAAAATTGCTTCCCTACTGCTATGCTAATAGCCTCAGGTTTCATATACTAGAAGAAAGGATCAGAAAATTTATCCCAAAAGCCATTGATTAAAGCAAGCATCTGACAGTCCAAGTCAACAACACATAATGAAATATCCTACTTGGAAGGATGAGTAAAGCATATTCCTCAAAATAATGGGACGCAAGAGAATAATCGGTTTCACTCTTCCACAAGATAATAAAAAAGGGCAGAATTCAAATAGATGAAAGAGTTTGCATTTAAGAGTAATATCAAACCATACCAGATCTGGACGAGAGTTCGTAGCTCCAAGGACAGCATGACGATTGGGTTGAGTTTCAACGTCCCAAATGAGGACCTGATTATCGTTTACTTACTTGTTATGGTACCATACAACAAGGAAATCATTTATAATAATCAGTTTCAATAAATACATGAGTAAACGATGGGTCTTTACATCAGGGCTATCTGTATGAGTAGCTACTATCTTAGAATTTGTTGGCAATTCCCGAATTCTATTAACCTGCAAAGTGATGCCCAGAGGTCAGTGCCATAAACATCAACATCTATTAGACATTTTAAAAAAAATCAATCTAAATCTGGAGGTTAAAGGATCCATAGGCACAAAGTATATACATCAAAGTAACATAGTCACAGAAGTAAATTTTGCCAAAAATCTTCAAACAAGGATAAATTTCAGATGAAGTCCCTTCTCTTAGGTGCTTGCTTCTAGGTTCTCTGAATTTTTTTATTTGAAAAAAACATTTGGAAACTAATAGGGGGCTAATAGCAAATATGAGTAGAATTTTTATTGCGGAAACTAATAGGATTTTGGGCAAGGACAAGGAGCGGAGAGCCAAAAGCGTTCCAAATCCATCATTTATTATAATACATAGTATTAAAGTGTGCTGCTTTTAACTAGCCAGCCAGTGTGAATAATAATACCTCTCCCGGATGTATGATGGTCTTATACTTCTTCACAAATGGTGAACGCGTCTCCTCATTAAACTGAAAGAAACAAAAGGCCATCAATTTTTTGCTTCCCAAACAAAATTGTGAAAGCAAAGATGAGAAGGATCACTTAATAAAACACCTGTGAGATGTGCTCTGCAGCTGCAACCCTAGGTTTCACAACCTCACAGTTTGCGATGACAAGAGTGTTTGGAACGCTACCATCAGTCTAGAAACATAACTCCATTTCAGCAGAGGAGTAAAACAAACAAATATATATAAGGAGATTATTCAATGCAACACAAAGGCAGCTGCAACTACATCAGGACACACATTTCAATTGTATGGAAATATAAATGCGCAAACTTTAATCAATTCTACTAGCTTTTGTGAGGAAAAAATTATAAGATTGAGACTTGCCTGCTCAGAAAGGTAGAGACGCTGGCGATTCTTGTAAGTAGCTTGCTCGAGCTGAGGACCCCACCTATGGGTTTAAGAATAGTTCAACAGCAGCACATAAAGCACCAGATACATTCATTCATGAGTAAAAAATATGGAATTAAGGCTCGACAGTCCCTCAAAATTAGCCGAGAGAAAATCAGAAAACAAAAAAATTCGCATAAAAGGTAGATATCGCAACGAAGACGAAAACCCCCAGAATGAGGTGGCATAGAAGAGCAAAACCCTAGAGAGAAAGAGAGAAACCTGCAAGAGAGGGAGGGCCAAACGAGGTTGTGATTAGCAAGCCAGTCGTAGAGGACAGGGACGAGGGACTTCCACTGGGTATACTTGTCGTCAACAGAAGGAGGAGGGTGAGATTTCTTGTGTTCTTTAGGGGTTTTGGAATGTTGGTGCTGGTCGTCCTTCTTGTCGTCCTTGGGCTTGGGTTTGCGACCCCTTGTCTCCTTCTTCTTCACCACTCCTTGCTGTGGAGTCTCCATGAATTGGGATCCCTTCCCTTCTTCTTCTTCTGCTCACTCTCTCTCCGAGCTACTATCTAATACAGAATACTCGTCCCTCTCTGTTTCCAATGTCCACAATACAGTGTGATATACACTACTTTCCTTTCTGTTTCGCGCTCCTCAAATGACCCTCAAATTTCTCGATTTTCTTTCTGAAAACCTTTTTAGGAAAATTGTTGAAAAAGCTTTTTTGTTTTTTTGGTGAACTTTTAAAAAGCTTTCATTGTGTATTAAATGCTCGTTTGGAATAACTTATTTTTAGACAATAAGTGTTTATAAATCGTGATTCACGGTATATGAAATAAGGATGTGAGAAGAGTTTTTTCTTGACTTACGTAATAAACACTTATATTTAAAAAATAAATATTTTCAAACATACACTAGATTTATTTATAAGCGGTTATACCAAAAAAAAAAAGTTCATGAACTTGGACAAATTATGTCCTAGTATTTACCTCGGTTTTCACTTTGTGTGCAACTCATCTTTTTGTCACATTATACGTAATTGAATAGTTGGATCTCTTAAAATATAAAACATTTACATATAACTAGATATGTTTGTGTACATTAATGAGTTATTGGTTAAGATGGTGAATAGCTTTACTCCTAAGAGAAAGAATATAAATTCAAAAAACACATATTTAAAAGGCATATGTAAATTTCAAATACCTTTTAAACAATAAATATTCTAATGGGAATTTTCCCATAAATTTGCCCAAATTTTTTCAGGGACAAATCCTTATTAAAACTTAAAATTTAATTCATTGTTAGAGCGTTATTTAACAAATTAATTGTCTTCGTGAATAGTCCAAGATTCTTTATTTTAATTATTTAATTATTTTTTATTTATAATTAAATTTTTTATTATTGTACCATTCTTTTTATTTTTATTTTTTTGCTCAGAGTACCATTCTTTTTATTGACCAACACTAAAAAATTTAAAAGCTTTAGTTTTCACATATAGTTTTATTATATGTACCATTCTTTTTGTTAAAAGCTTTAGTTTTATTATTGTACCATTCTTTTTATTGACCAACTCTTAATTAATTGTCTTCCCTCTTATCTTGCAAGTGGACTTTAGTGAGTGTGTGCACACCAATAGAGGTTGGCGTAGATAGGTAAGGCATTTGCGTCCGACCAATCCGTTCTTGGGTTCGATCCCAGATAATGAAAAGTTGAAAGAATTTTCGTTGGGAGCTCTCTCCCCCGCGATTCCTCGAAGAGGTGTAAAAATCGTTCGGGCCTTCAAAAATAGAGAGCATCAAGACTAGTCGACTGTCGGAGGCTCATGTTAGTAAATCCGGTGTTAGCCTTCAGGTTAACGCCATATACCTGGAAGGCGGTACATCGAAGGCCAAGAAAGGTCCATCGCATTCATAAAAAAAAAAGTGAATGTGTGCACTAAATATATATTTGGGAAAACTTTATTGAGCCCCAATCATGTGATATAATTTCAGTCAATTCCTAAAATTTTTTGAACCTTCACTGCATCCTATGGCTATGGGTCGACATAAAATTAAGTTTTATAGGTGAAGAAACAATGATGCCCTTCTTTGATTTTTTTTTCAAAAGAGTAAGACAAATAAAGGCATTTTTACAAAACAAATAATGACATTTATAAGATAAATAAAAGGATTTAAAAGAATCTAGGGAATTAAAAATATTTTGGTCATTTATGAGACAAATAAAGGAATTCAAACTTAAATGCAAAAAAATTTTATCAAATTTAAAAATTAAGAGAATCATTAACATCTATATATATTGATATAAAAACAAAATGAGATTACGACCTGTTTGAGTTAGCGATTGAGAAGTAAGTTCACACAAATTGAAATAAAACTTATCTCACATACGTATCTCGTATACCGTAAATCACGTTATAAAAATAGTTTATACCGCTAACTCAAATAGCTAAATTACAATACACTAAAACAAATATTACGAAAAAGGAACTAAAGTATATAGCAGATGACATCCCTAACACTATATATTACCACATTTCTCTCCATTGGGATAGGGGCATAAAAGTGAAAAGGAACTCTCAAAACCATTCAGACATATAATTAATAAATATATAGGAAAAATGAATAGAAGTACACCATCAAAAACTGCTTTGACACCCACATCTTCAGCAATCAGCACCACCAGCATCAGAGACCCACACAGCAAATCTACTGCTGTTTGCATTCTGGAGGTTGTTCACCCTGCTGTCCTCCAACCTGTGGTCTTCCACTCTTCTGAGAAGAAATATTGAGCCAAATTTTAAGTCGCAAGCTTAAAACTCCATAATAACATGGAATATATGAATATATAAATACAAGAAGCTTTATTCAGCTATATGTTTGTTGCACTACATAGCAATTCTGTGTTATAAGAAAATATTTATTTATATCCTTTTTATTTGCATAAGTATTTGTGTATCTAAAGATTAGTAATTAGTAATTTCCAAAACACAGAAGTCACAATTCCAAGCACATGCTCCTACATTCCAGCATTCAAAACTAGTTTGTATAGCGGCCAAACACAAAAAGGTTTTTTTTTCCCTCCAGAATGGCCAAATGAGTGCATAAAGTCACCTATTTCACATGAACAACACCAAACCAAAATATCATACCTTGCTTGATGGCTGCATCAACATCCCGAACAAATTTGACACCACAAAACAGTTGGGAGAAGAAAAAATCAATTCAGATTCTAAAGGAGAATAAAAATAATGCAAGATTTCAAAGAAAAAGAGAATATTGAAAACAATTAGGGCATCATACCTTCTTTTTGCTCTTGGTTTGTTCTTCCTCTTCATCATCATCATCATCTTCGTCTTCCTCCTCATCATCCTCTTCCTCCTCATCATCATCTTCCTCCTCATCATCATCTTCATCATCCTCTAGGTCTCCAAACTCCTCTCCTTGAATAGCCTCCCCAGTAAACCATGATACAGCATGGGGAATAATCTTGTCTCTTATTGTTGACCTGAACAAAGAATGATAAAGAATCAGGAAAGCCACAAGTTTGTGAACTACCAAAAAAGGAAAACAAAAAGAAAGTGGGGAGGAATTAGTTAAAGTTTGTTAAAACATTAGTAAGAGCAACATAATGGGCCCGGGGGGGGGGGTGACACGTCCTACGAACAAGGTAATTAAGCTTACCCAATATCATAGTCTTGCTCCATCTGGTTCTGAAGTTCCTCAGCCTGCTCATAAAAATTTAACTTTAGTTATAAAAATGGAAAAACAATCAAATTTATTATCATAGGTTACCAAAAAGGACAATCGTACCAAATCTTCATCAATATCTTCATCATCTTCAGGGACCTGTGGTGGGTTGAAAAAATTGAAGAAACTATCACAATTTTCAGTTTTAGTAATTGGTTTAGCATTCTTTGAACCCTTCTTGGGCTTTTTCTTGAGCAGCTTCTGGGTCAAGCACTTGCTAGGGTACCATTCAATTTCCGTGCTACATGAAAAGGACAACAAACCATCGTCAGCCAGACCATCTTAAATGATTGTAATTGAGGGTTAGAAGATAAAATGAAAGCACCAATTAATTTGTGAGTGAGTGAGAGACTTACCCAATTGCTTTTTCCAGAATAGGCTCATCTTCATCAATCATGTGATATGTTTTTGTCAAGACAGAATTCTTAAAGTAAGGATTAGTATCAAAGTAAAACTCGAGCTTAAATCCTTTGGGATTTTCTATCCTGCTCCATTTAATATCTTTGAGATACTTGAGAGCTCCTTCATCTCGCTCAGAAATCTGATTTGTAGCAGTAAAAAAACAGTTATAATTGTTTCGTGAAAGGGAAACTCATATGGGAGGTTTAAATAACAATTGAATAGTATATACAAATGACTAACCTCCTCAGCTAATACTTCATTATTTTTCATAGCAGTGAGCCAGAAAGCAGGCACGCCTTTCTCTAAACAAGATAATAACTACATCAAGGAAATGAAATACTTCCAGAAGAAAAAGGTATTGCATCTATATGGTACCTTTATCCTCTTCTGTATCAGCTGCAGTTTCGTTTGCATCTCCTTCCACTTCAGCAACACCATTTACAATATCATACCGCTGCATCCATTCATTACAAGTTAAGATGTGAAAATGTCAATATCGGATGTTCCATTACAATTCAGAACAAAGCTTCTTTCCCGTTAAACTCAGAATCAACATATTGATAAGAGAATGTTACTAGTGGAGAAATTAGCAGTTACACACAATATAGCCAGATAACATTGCATGCATGCAACTTACTGATTCCATCTTCTACAAGTACAGTGTACCTTTGTATACAATGGATGATACAACTTTTGGTATTTGGCTTCAAGAGCTGCTCTCTCCTCAAAAAACTTTGCTTCTAATTCATCATGTTGACTCTGCAGGATGAGATTGTCATAAGATGAAGTCATGTCCTCTTTGCTAGTTAATAGATTAGATATCACAGTCCCGCCAAAAAAGAATTAAAAAAAGAAATATAAGAGGCATTCTTTCCACCATCAACTCTACTGCCATCAGACTTCAAATGGACGTGATAAATTCAGTCTATAATGACTTCTGTAGATTTCTTAAACAGAATACACTTGATCAATCAAACCTACTGTTTAAAATCAAGTTATCGTTCCACAATATCTACTTTGTAGACAAAGCAAATTCTTATTATTTATAATAAACACGTAATAAATCACACCCAAGAACAACAAAACGGTTTAAATCAATCTATTACTCCCCAAAACTCCAAATTTAAGTGGAAGATAAAAGCTAGGACATGCCTGGATCTCTCTAAGAACCTCAACACGCTTCCTGACATCAGGCGTCAGACTCTCGAGAACATCTGTGTGCTGCCCAGCTAGACTCTGGATCTTATTCTGCAGAAGAAAACCACATGAGTCAAATCAACACCAACCCAAGTTACAAAATTTGATTTTCACTGTGCTAATTCCACATGATTCAAGCAACCAACCCAACTCTATGAAGTTCACAAATCAAGCAATCAATGTTCATTAATAGAATATAGTATGAATAACTGAAAAAGAGCAGTTTCCCATATATAGCAATAGTAAGCACAATGAATAACTGAAACTAAAGCAAACCAACCTTAAGAGCATTGACTAGGTCCGCTCGATTCTCCTCGTTAAGAGCTTCACAAATCAACAACAACAAAGAAATAGCATGAGAATAATAACAGAAAGGAAGTTCAAATCACAAAGAAGTAGCGAAATTGAGAGTTTAGCAAATAAAGAAATAGTAAGATACCAGAGCTGAGATCTGCCATGTTGAAGTTATCCTTCTCGGAGCCCATTGAAGCTGGAGAGAAGGGAAGGAGAAAGATGAGGGAGGCAACAAGTAAGGGTAAAGCCCAAAACCCTAGAGGAGATGAGAGGGAGAGAAGACAAGGGGATTTCAAAAAACGGGCCTCCCTCAAATTTATCTTCTTCCTCTTTCCCTTCTCTTGAAAACCTAACACCAGGTCTATTTATGGGACAAACTTTTGCTTTTTTCTCATTTTTAAATTTTAAATAGTTTCAATTCGATTATTCAATAGTAAATAAAAACTTTCGATTGATTTTCGGAGATTTATGCAGAAAGGGAACTCATGAGGGACCCAGTTGTATTAGCCTGGCAGTAACAGCCAATTACACGTAATAATGAATTGAATGGGTCCAACTGAATAATTTTGAGAATTATAAATAAAAATGTTTTTTAATTAATGAGTTTCCTGTTATTATATATGACTTGCTTAGTAGCAGACAGTAATAAATGTAAAATCATTTTAAAAATATGGACAATAAATTATTAAAAATTAATTAATCTTAGTAATTGCACTAAACAAATTCAAATCATTCCAAAAAAAAAATCGCACTATTCATATGTCATGAATACTTCAAACATGGACTCATTATTTAATTTACTTTTAAAAGGAAAATTGTTTAGTATTTATTTTATTTAGGCTTATGTTTTGGAAGAAATTATTGTCGTTTTTTCTTTTGGTAACCATAGCTCATGTTATCATCCAATTTCTTCTTCCTGCTAATCTGAAAGTTGGCGTTGGGATTTTTAATATTGGGTCCGTATGGAGGCAGAAAAAAGCTAAAAAAGCCTAATTGATAGACAAAAGTTCGGTAGATATGTTAATGGTTCGTTTAAGAAAGTGTTTTCTGCATATAGATTTTTCCAAAAAAAGCTACTTCTGCCAGAAGTTGTTTTTAGAGGGAAAAAAAAGTCACTTTTGTCACCGTCAATCCAAACACAAATTATATTTACAATCTCATTTTTATCCTATCTCAAAGTTTGAAAAAGTCAAATTGAAAAAAAAAAAATTACTTCTACCACCGCTAATCTAAACGGGCTCAGAATTGGTGACTATCTTGAATCAATCATCTCATTGATATAAATATTTTTTTATTTTTTTAATTGTTATAATTTGAAAATAGCCAACAACAAGCCTTATCCCACTTAATGAAAATAGAGAAAACTTAGAAGCAACCTTGGAGGAAAGTCTCCTGAAGAGAATGGCAGAAAGATTTAAACCCTCGTTAGATTTTTAGTTTGAGTTACCCCTCTTTTCCAAGTCCATCTAATCTCATCCAGTCATCCTGTTGTGTCGGGTAAAAATTGAAGAAATCATGGAAACTATGCCTGACTTTCTTTTGAGACAAAAAAGTTTAGATGAGTGGCCGAGGCATGCATCCAAACTTAGAGCACTTACAAATATATTTATAGATCACCCACCAATAAGGTACTCACATCGATGAATTTGAATTTACAACTTTATAGTTAGGCACAAACATTTTTACGAATGGGATCATCCTTAACCATTCCCTTTCCATTACTAATCTAATCAATCATTATTAATTACAACATATTATAACAAGTCATATTACTTATAAGTCATGATTATTATGGTTTAAAACTGTTTAGCTGCAGCCCAAATAGATAAATATATCCTCAAAGACAAACAATATACTCAGCTCATTATCTTCTTAACCATTACATAGTCCATATAACTTAATCAAACTAACAACAAAACTTTGAATCCAATTCATCTTCAAATGACTAGCTAGACATAAACGCCAGAAGCAAGTAGGAGGAACAAGGACCCAAAACCCTGCATAGGAGTAGATAAGACACAAAAATGAGCGCAAGTTGATAACACTAAGCAGTCATCGTGTCAGCCAATGACAGGGAAGCAGACTACGGGTGGTACCTACCAAGAAGAACGATGCCACGGTGGCAGTTGTCAGCTCCTTGGCAAGAGAACGGCTTTTCCTAGAAGAGGTCGTTTCATATCTGTGCATGATGGATAAATTCACATAAAAGGAAGGTGAAACATGATGATAAACATTCACCTTAAGATCCACAGTCCATGAATGTCGAGCATTACAACTTATGGATCACAATTAATTGACAAAGAACCTATCTTGATCATTTCAATATACAGTAATGATTAGTTTGATGCTTCACAAGTTTTTAAATGACTTCAGTCCTCAAGAATATGATGCTTCAAAAGGACAGAAAAATTTGGACAGTTGGAATGAATTCATAATTTAGGGTACTAGATTGATGGAAAAAAACTGCCGAGTATCATATCGATGACAAGCTGTCCTTTGAGAATCATAAAAATTGTTATTAGAATTAACCCACAAAGCAATTAACTTGTTATGACCATGGAAAATTGGATATCATCTGTTGTCTAGAATCTAAATTTCAATATCACCAGATATTATTTTGAAATGCGAACTACAGAGCAGAAGTTAGGACACTTCAGGCTGATCCCAATTCCATTTAAAAGCAGGAAAAATTGAATCTAAATAGTTATACAATTGCAAATTTGTATTGAAGATATCTACATTATTGAGCTTGGCATATGATGAAACCCAACTCAAACTAATGTTCATATTAGCAAAATCCTAGCAGAAAACTAGAAAGAAAATAGAAAAAAAAACACGCATAGCAGACCGGATTCCGGGGAGTTAGCGCTCTCTGCATGCTCAGTCAGCAATTGCTTAACCCCTTCCAAATGGCATCATCTACAATATAAGACTTACTCTTTCTCTCCCGCTCACACCACACACCTTACAAAGCCCTCAAAGTCTCCCGTCCCATTATTTATGGGTCCAACATCATATAAGAATGTTCAACTGTAATGACCGTTAAGTAATTTTATGAAATATACCATTTGCCATGCTTGAATCTACAATTAGGAAAAAAACACACCAAGCAGGCATAACTAAAGCCTTTTTGGTTTTTCCTTTCTTGACTAGGTGCAATAAGTATCCCATGAATACAAACAGTTCTCACAACTTTTGTCATTCCCATCCAATTAGTGTTTCCCAGCACATTTTGCCCTTTCAAATTCTAACTTGATGGTAAGTGCTATTTACACACACACACACACATCTTACTTTAATTTCAAAATCCAAGAAAAATCTAAATCTCTACACCTATACAAGAAGCCTGTGCAATTATTTGCAGCACAATGACAAAGAAACTTCTGCATTTAAACAAATCCTTGTCCATCTCGATCCAATTTTCATTTCAAAATGGCTAGAGCTAGCAACGCCATATCTCCTAACTAATCAGATTTAACCACCAGGACCAATATGGCCATTACGTAGTAGTTACATTTTACTTGTTATGGGCAAGCCCACGTAACCGTAAACCTCCCACCAAGGCCGTTACTACTTACTAGTGTCACATCCTTAATGATACATTGCTTTTCATTCATAGCAGATGGCTCGGAGGGGTCAAGGTAACACACAAAAAAAAAAAAAAAAACCTTTTTAGTCTTGCTTGCTACAGCTATAGCTTTTACAATCAACGCAATATTTCTTCTAATACTCTAAAAGTAGTGAGACTACAGCTATAGCTTTTAATCATCCCTTTTGCTTTTGGTATGGATGTGCAGTATTTTTCTTATAAACAAATTAATTCTAGTTCTATTTCTCAAATATCAACTCTTACCCATCTGTATCGCTATCCTAGAGGTTTTTAGGTTAATGTCATACCAACATCACTACATAAGTACTCCTTGAAGATTCAGCACCAACAATTGAAAATCAATAAAGACGACTATTTATCCAAGAACTACGAATCTGGGCTCTATAAATCCGAAATTCTAAAATCTACAAAACTGCGCAGGCTAATTTCCTTGATTCGTACAAATCCCTCCTATCTAGGAGTGCCTAAAAATTGCCCGGTCGGAATATCATGAAAACAAAAATGAATCACAGAACAAAACAAAAATTGAAATCCAGGAACATATTTGAATCAATGTACGATCGATAAATGGGATCACAAAGACTTAGAGATCAGATCGGCCTTACATGAAGAAAGAGGCAGTCAGGATGAGGCCGATGGCCAGCATGAATACAGACAATGTCGGGTACCATGAAACGGGGACCGGACTGGTAATGGGTTTCGCAGCCTTTCAGGAAACAGAGAAAAGAAACACAATGAGATGAAGATTCCTGGGAGAAGAAAAAACCTAGAAATGAAATAATCTGAGAGATTAGGATGAATTCCAGAGAATTACCATCAGAGAAAAGGAGAGATCAAAGACGGATCTTGTAGTTGAACTGATGACTCGAGTCTCGCCCAAAGCCGAAACCAGCTACGAGCAGCGCAGCAGCTTATAGACGCACGCGACGCCTCAGGCGTGAGTAAACCTCCAATTGTATTGACTTGTCTTGAAATTGAGGGTAAGTCAGTATTTTAATTATCTTCCAAAAACCAAAGCTAAGGAAGAATAATAGAAAAAAATTTTAAAATTGTAAAATCTTAAATTATGTTTGTTACTCAGTACATGTTTGGATTAGCTTTTAGATAATATTTTTATAATTTATGAGGTAAGTATATGAGAATAATTTTGTCTGAGTTTATGGAAAAGGGTTTCTGAAACTATGGTTTTGTGATTTCCCAAACACTTATTTCGAGTTGATAAGAGAACGAAAAAACTTGATAAGCAATTCACAATTCATTTTTTGAAAATGCCTGATTCAAAATTTTGCAATTTCAAAATCCTTTTTCTCATTTTCCCAAAACGTATTTTAAGATTATGTGAAATCCATGAGTATAAAAATGTAAAGTATATAGGAATTTATACTATATTATTAAATAATAAGATTATGTATGGTTGAAAAAAATATAAAAAAAAAAACTCATAATGGATTAAACAATATTTAAATACTTTTGCACTATTTAAATCTAACATCTTTTTTTTTTATTCGGTTGTGGCTTAAATCTAATACTACTACTACTACTACAACAACAAAACATTTATCTCACTAGGTGTGGTCGACTACATGGATCGTACGACGCTATTGTGCTATGCCAAAAACCATATCTTTAGATATATTATTAATCAAAAGATCTCTCTCTATGACCTTATTGAGCATTTGTTCGGCCTTCCTCGACCTCGTTTTACATAATTCCGTACTGCTTCATCAATCATCCTCACCAGAGCATTCAATGGCCTTCATTAAACATATCTAAATTACTTCAAACGATTTTTCATCATTTTTCCTTCAATAGAGGTCCCTCTAACTCGTTCACGTCTATGAATATTATGAATCTTATCTTTTCTTGTATAATCACACATCCATCTCAATATCCTCATCTTGACTACACCCATTTTATGTTCATGATGTCCTTTTAAAGCCCAACACTCACTACCATATAGCATTGTTGGTCTTACAGCAATGCGATAAAACTTCCCTTTTATCTTATTAGGTACTTTCCAATCACAAATAACTCTAGTAGCTTTTCTCTATTTATACCATCCAGCTTGAATTCTGTGATTGACATTTCCATCAATTTTACCATATTGTTGTATAATTTATCCCAAATATCTAAATTTTTGCACTTGTAGAATTACTTGTCCCATCAATTTAACTTCCACTTCACTTCAACTTTGTCTCTTATTATAATTACAATGTATATATTCAATTTTTCTCATACTCAGACAGAAGCCCTTCAATTCCAAAGTCCATCTCCATATTTCAAGTTTGAAATTAATTTCTTTCCTGAATTCAACCAACAGAACTATATCATTCGCAAAAAACATGTATTTAGGGATCTTCTCTTTTATAGGTTCAATTAGAACATCTACCACTAGGTTAAACAAATAAGGACTCAAAGCTAATCCCTAATGCAGACCAATCCTTATAGGAAAGTCCTTTGTAGCACCTCTAGGCATTCTAACATTGGTTGTAACCCCCTCATACATGTCTTGAATGGCTTTGCTATATGCAACCTGCATCCCCTTCTTTCCCAAGACTTTTCAAAGTACATCTCTCGGCACACAGTCATATGCTTTTCCAAATCAATGAAAAGCATATGCAACTCTCTTCTTTTGCTCCTATACTTTTTTATTAGCCTCTTTAATAAATAGATTGCTTTTGTTGTTGATCTTCTTGGCATGAATCCAAATTGGTTTTCAGCAATATCAGTCTCCAACCTCAACCTGTGTTCAATTACATTTTCCCATAATTTCATTATATGATTTATAAGCTTAATTCCTCTGTAATTTGCACAATTCTGAATATCCCATTTATTCTTAGAAATAGGGATTAAAGTACTCTTTTTCCACTCATTCGGCATTTTCTTGGATTGTAAAATCTCATTAAATAATTGTGGCTTAAATCTAATAATCAAATAAAAACTAAAAAATCAAGGAACTTGTTCTATAAAAATGTATAGATAAAGTATTTACTTTGACCCCTTTTTTGCATTCTAAGATGACAATTATTTTAAATTTGGTAAAAACATATTATGATTTTTAAATAATAAATCTATTTGTAAAAAGCCCATATTATAACAAAAGAGTGCGTATAAAAGAGAAAGATGCTGCCAATTTGGTCTTTCAATAAAATTGTTAGCATTTCATTCATGAAATTTAACTATTTACTCTTTGGCATTAGAAAACATTATTCAAAGACAACATATCAACAAGAAGAATCTTATAATCTCAGTGAACTTCATGCTCTAAAATTTTTGCTGCCCTTTAATGAATTAAAGTGCTAGCTACAAATACAGCTCATGTCCTAATAATATTAACTCTCCAATAAAGGTAATAATAATAGTTAAGACTCCATTTAAGACAATAACGACCAAAACAACACTGGAATTGGAGTACCACGAGACTATGAACTCGGGAAAAAAAATTCTCTATTGGCAAGTTGCACATTTCAAATACAAATTCTAGTTTGCACATTACAAATACAAATTCTGGTTCACTTGCAAGTGGAAATTTTGTAAGACCCATAAGAAGTTACATATTCAACTGGGGAAAACAACCACCTTCAAAACCTTAGCCTCCGTAACTTTCCCAACAAAACACCATTATCAACTTCGTGTATAGAGCACTTGGACATCCAACATGTGTCTATGCTTGAGCGCAGCTACTTGGCATGGTTAAAGATCGAGGCAAAAGTTCCAAGACCGTGACACTGCTCATTACCCACTAAAACAGTAAGAATGAGGTCTATAAACAGTGTGCAGAAGGTTGCACATCAAACTTCACCCAGGTTCAGAGGCACAAGTTACAAGCAATCAGTCTAATGAAAGTGAAGATCACCATAGGACTGGCAACAGAAAGTAAGCAATCCAATGTGATCATCAAGCAACCTAAACACATCATAGAAAGCAAAAGTTCAAAATTAGCTGATTGTGAGAGCCAAACATGCAACAACTCAAGTAATTAGACACATTACCAAGACTTTGGAACTCAATGATCATGATGGTGTGGTGGCTGTATATAGAGAATTCATTAAATGGATGATCAGCAGTTTGGATCAAATTCTTGAAATCGGCTCTTAAAATCTTGAACCATTTTTGTTTCTTCCTCCTTGCTATATTTGCAATTCCTCCAATCTGCCTTATCCGCCATATTAAGCAAGCCTGATACAACCTGATTCATCAATCATCACATTTCTCATCAGACCCTCTAATTGATAAATACAATAGTTAGGAACCTTCTAACAAAAAAATGTGGCTAATGGATGCCCTCTCCTATAAATTGTGGAGGAAGTAAATTGATATCAGTAAATCTGTTTCACAAGCCAACCTCGCGACCAAATTGGGCAGGAAATTTCTCATTATCTTCAACCTGATGCAATAATATTGCACTTCCTGGTAGTTCAACATAGAACAAACTTGAATTCCCATCAAATTGTGCCCTCAAAAATTTTCTTCCATCAGAATCGCTATCAACTGAAAAGTAGTAATGAGGAACAACATAAAAATGTAGCAGAAGCAAAAATAAATAAATAAATAAATAAGAAGAACAAAAGTTTTGTGTTTTACAGATAGCATGAGTTCCAGTTGTTCATGATTTTTCAAGTCATGAAAACATTAACATCAGTAAGCCAGGACATGAAGCAAGGCAATGATTCTAACAGACAAGAATGTAAAGGTAGGAATAGGTTAAAGAGCTTAACAGATCCAGCTCAGAATGAGTGGAACAAACAAAAAAAGAAATATGAGTACTTACGTTTCTTAGACACAAATTTAAATCCCAGCTTTTCTGCTGCTAAATTGAATATTTTTTCAACCAGTGTTGCTTTGGAAGTTGGAATAGGAACAACCTACATGAACAGGGAGAATCATAGTTTGAACAAGAGAATAAAATCTACAACGTAATCCTGTCACGTTAAAGCTGCATAACAGTTAGCTAAAAAATCATGGTTTCACCAGAGCATATATCTAAAAAAAATTCTATATCTATATTTAATACAAAAACTCTAACAAACCACACAATTCATAAGCCATGAACTATGATGCTCATTCCTTAAAATCCAGGCAGCGTACCCACACTGATTACTCAAATTATTCAATTTCTGGGTGGTGTGAGGTGAGGGCAGGGGAAGGCAAGCTTGCTCATTTGATAGATTCAATGCTCTTATCAGGATTTCACCTAAGTGAATGCAACAGAAATTAATTTTACCTGAAGATTGGCATGACTAGTACGTTTGGAAACCCACTCAAAGAAGATTACTTGCTTTCCTTGATTCTTGTGGTACATCCTTAGACTGTTCTGGAATTTGCTAAGCTCAACTTCAGATTCCGTTGACAGTGATAATGTACTTGGCAAATGCTCAACTGGTATTAGCAGCACATGGTCTTCAACAAGTGGGCCTTTAGCCAATGCACAATAGTAATTTTCTCCAATGCTAGAGATCAAATATGACTCCACATTGGGGCTTGACAAGCAAAACCAGCACTCTTTTGATCTACACTTGTATTATAGGATAGAAAGTCAATGACCAAAAAAGCCCAAGAGTTTGTGACAATGAAAGAATTAAGTTAACATGCACTAAAAAAAGTTATAAACAGAAATTTTCCTACATTAATATCGGCACAACTAAATAATTCTCAAAACATGTTAAGCATTAATAATAAAACAGACAAAACATTCATTATAGGAAATAATGTAAAAACTCAAAAGGCTAACCTGTTAGAGCTAAAATTTTGAGATCTTGGTTTCCTGTCAGCATCATTCTCCCCTTCATCCTGCAAGCTGTGCTTAAAGTTGCAATCTGGACCTCTTTCACATTTCCCTTTGTTCAAAAAATCAAAACAAACACCTCTAATATACTGCTCCCTTGCATCTAAATCATGTCGAAACTTGCACTTTTCTCCCCTTGGACAAGAACCAGAAGACAAAAATTTAAAACACAATTTATCACCATCTCCAGCTCCATGTTTCTGTCGCTTTTGAGAAACATCATATCTCCAATATTGAGAATCAGAGACACTATCACTGGATCTCTTTGCAGTGTCCTCCGGAGAAGTTCTTTTATCCGCACATGTATATGGCGATAAGGTGGTATTAGTGGTTTTCATGGCAATATCAGTTGAGGACATGGTGGATGCAGGCGTGGGAGAAATTGCATGAATAAATTTCTGGAAAGCAGATGGGAAGAAGATATTACAGCAATGAAAAGCAACTATTCCTTTAATAAGAAAATAAATTATTTCCCAAAATGACAGGGTCATATTTTCCAGAGATCGAGAAATAAAGTAAATGATTTATATACCCAACAGCTGAATATATGTGTCTATGAAGAGCAAGTGCAATGACTGCTCTCTCTGTGTGTGCGCATGTAATCAAGCTAAAGAGTATCCAAGCACTTAAATGCACATAAGCAATTAACAGCATCAGACACTTTATGCAGGAAATTTCACATTTCACAATCAAGACCAAATGAAAAGAATAGAACAACAACAAGCCTTATCACACTGATTGAAGAATTCTAATATCTAGGAAAAGAAAATTAAATTACCATAAGAACCAACAAATGATGTATAATTTTTGCAGAAAAGAAAATTTATTGATAGAGCATAGCAGTATGCCAAAGACTAGACCTGCTTATCTTTATTTCCAACAGTAGCAAGCCCTATGAAACGAGTCACATGCACTGCTTCAATATTAGAATAAGGTTCGCGGGCATAGTATATGCCTTTACTGCCTGCAATGTGATAACTAAAACAAAAATGTATAAGGCCACAAGAGAGTGCACAAAGGTACATTTGGCATAGCAAAATTCTACAGCAAAAGTGACATAGTTAGATTCTAAGCTAGCGGAAACAAAAGAATAAATGTCACCAAATCAGATTTTCCTAAGGGAACCTCCAAGTTTACAATGAATCAATCTTCTGGCTACCTATCCAACCAAATACCTATTTTTAACCATTTGTGAGACTGCTATCTCCAGTTACATATGGATTGCAAATATAATAGCCAATATCTCTCTTTAGTAACAAATTCATAAAATAGTGAGAGATAAAATTAGCCAATCAAACAAGAAACTTGAGATAAAAACCTGCCAAGAGCTAAAATGCAAAATGGGAACAAAGAATTTTAAGCACATAAATACCAAGAAAGCAATTTTATTATTATTTCAACTGCTTTGTTCATGAAGCAGTGCATCCTGAAGTCCATAACAATTTAAAGATCACCCAAAAAAGTTAGTTTGAAAAACTATCCAATTTTCTTTTGGAGGGGATGGGGAGAGAGATAAGAACATGATACCAGATATTCATATAAACACTAAATGTTTGTAGAGATACAAACCGTGGTTTAATCTCTCCCACCAACTCTGCTATGATTGAATCACTCCCCATGGAATCCGATAGTCCAGCAGGAATGTCTGAAGCATTTGCTCTATTTGTGACCCCACTAGGCCATTCATTAGTGATCACTAATTAAGGAAATCCTACAGCTAGATAAATTTCTAAAAGGCAATCAAGTGGCATTAAGGCTTGATATAGACTGACAAGGAAAGAAAGGAAAGACTTCGTGCAAGTAAATTAAAGGATATGTCAAGAACAAGTCTACTATTCCAGGTTCCTCAGCTATTGCTCTCAAAGCATCAACGTCATCTTGACTGTAAACTCCATACTGTTGAGCATCTGGTGATTGTCTGCCAGATAAATAGGCCACAGATAACCCTGCATACAAAGTAAGAAATAAGATACAAGAAAAATCAAATTCTCAAAATGATTTTCGTTCTCCAGAATGCCAGCAAGTCAATCAATCTTTTACAAAAGTGATCACCTAAATTAATATCTGGATCAATTAATTGTAAACTACTGTATATGGGTTCCCAAAAACGCAATCTGTTAAAAACGCAGAGAAAGATGTGCCCTCAAAACTGGGCAGATGTTCAACCCAACAATATCCCACACATAGCGGTCACTGCCTAAAACATAAAACCTCGTGGCCAAAAAGGGAAGATTAAAAGAATTAACTACATGTTGCCTTGAAAACTGATGGTGATCAATCATATTTTTAAAGAACAAAACAAAATCTAAAATCATCAACGATTGAATGCTAGGCTTTACTAGCAACTAACACTGATACTAAGCTAAAACCACATGATTTACGTAAAAAGTGGAAATTCATATTTGTCAATACACAATAAACTAATTACAAGCTCCAAACGCTACAAACATACCCAAGAGAGTGAATTTGCCACTGCCTTTCAACCAATACAAATTATCGCAAACCCTCAAGCCATCCATCTTGAAGCCACGGTTTGCCGGGTCCTTAGAAGCTGCTAATAAAACTTTAGCCGCACCGACGCCATAGTCGCCGATGAAGTAAGTCGGAAGAGGAACCTGCGTTCGACCCTCAATGTAGTCCATGAACTCGTCCAGCTGGTCAGGAGATTCCGGGAAGAATTGACCCACGCAGAAAAGCGCATCGAATGGACCAGCCGATTTATTGACCTACATAGAATAAGTGAATTCAATGAAATACCAAAAAGAGCAAGGCAAGGGATCAAACCAAGAAAATGGTAACAGAGAGAACAAACAGATGAGACACGCTTGAAGAGCTGGTTGAGGCGGCCCATGACGTCGCCGCATAGTAAAATTCTCGGAGCCATTGTGTAGAACAGGAGCAGAGGGAAGCAGCTTTGGGCGGGGAGGAGGAGAAGAAACTCGAGGACCGAAGGAAGAACTGTCTGGATTTTCTCGGTGGGATACTGTCGTTTACAACTAGAAACGGCATGCCGTTATAGGATAACACTAGCTGTTTACCTCATTCATATTTATTACCGAAAATTATTATAAAGTCTCAAGTAAAAAAATATAAATAAATAAAATTTCATAAAATGCATAACTAGGCCCTCAAGCCTCTAAATATGTTATGTGCAAATAAGTTTTTATACTTGTCGAAACCTCAAGAACCTATGGCACTAAATCCATCCCCTGATAATTAGACCTTGGTCTGGTTTTTAAAAAAACAAGATTTCAACTCGTGGAGGAGTGCTATGTTTTTATAAAAGTCTAGGGTGCCATTTGGTACATAAGCCTGAACTTTAAAGGATTCGGATTGGGATTGAGAGTGACGTATTAAGATTAAGGGTGGGATTAAGATTTTAAAATTATGTTTGGTATGAAGTAATATTAGCAGAAAATACTGCATCAATATTATTTTATAATCAATCACATATAAGTAAAAGACTATAACATCCTTAGGGTTAAAAAAATTAAATAACGCAACTCATCTCCAATTTGCACAACACAGTGCAACTCATACCTCCAATCATTTCATTCCCAATTGACTATTTTGGTCCAAAAGCTTCACTTGCCTGTCGAAGGAAAATGATTGAATGAATTCATTGTAGAAAGCTCAGTGGGCTAGCGTAGTGTTTCCTCATGCTTCCACCATTGAAATTGCGAAGAGCATATGGTTTTCTCATCTGGGTTTGTGGTTTCAATGATGAATTTTCAATGGAAAGTGGTAGAGTGGGTTCATGGTTTCAATGGTGAATTTGCAACGGAAAGTGGCGGAGGAGATCGATTTGATTGATGGGCAGCCATGGATTTTGCTGTTCGAGTTTCATCAAGTGAAGATTGCAATAGAAGATTTGACAGTAGGGTGCAGAGTGATATTGATTTTAGGTTAAAAATGATAAAGGGTATTTTTGTCCAGAAAATATTATAAACGGTGATATTTTTGTCTCCTAAATTTGTAATCCCAGGATTGAAAATGTAGTACCATGAGAGAGTTGGTTTTGCAACAATCCCACTTTTGTGGTACTCCCAATCCTCAGTTTTTTTTTTTGATACATAAAGTGGCCAAGCTAGCTTGGAGATGAGATACAACAAAATATGCTAAACATCAGAATGGGGTAGGAGATCTTCCCGCATAATAGGAAGGCACCCCGACAGTGGTACTGGCAAAATAACAAAATGTTGAACTAAAGCCTGTGCATCCTTGGCTAGGTAGTCAGCACATCTGATCGTCTCCCGTGGTGTATAGCGAAGGTGAATGTCCCAATCGGAATAAAGCAAATCCCTCACTGCATTAATCTCCAAACGCAGAGGATGATGAAGGCCGTCTTCCCGCATAACCAGATGATACCCCTCAAGGGAATCTGTGTACGCAACAACTCTCTAAAACCCATATTGTCTGCATAGTTGGAGTCCTTGGCTTAAGGCTACGAGCTCTGCAGCAGTGGTTGGAGCAAAGCCCAGTCTGCGCTGAAAGCCGACAACCCAGGCGCCTCTATGATCACGAACAAGCCCTCCGCATGTCGCATTACGTTGAGCGTCAACTGACCCATCTGTGTCGAGTCGAACGTACCCCTCCGGTGGCAATGTCCAGTAGTGGTTGTCTCCATCCGTGTAGCGGAAAATCTGGTGCCGAAAGGTATCCAAGGTGTTGGATTCCATGATCTGATAAAGTCCACCATGAATAATTTCATTGGGTTGAGCACGAACTCCCTCCATAACACCCTGACATCTATTCTTCCATAGGAGCCAACAAATGATGCTGAAAATTCGAATCCATGGCCAACGATGAAAGTAAGATTTGCCCAATGAGAGTGACAAATTGTCCTTGAGCCATACCTGCAAATTAGAGCGAAAAAAACTAAAACGATGATTAGGAGCAACAAAATATATCCACACTGCTCTCGCAATCTCACAGTCACGAAGGATGTGTATAATGGATTCTGTATTCTCACACTGAAAAGGACACTCCTCGCTAACTGGTAAACCTCTCCTAGCTCTCAACAAGTTGGTAGGTAGTCTCTCGTGAATAATCTGCCATAAAAACATCTTCACTTTCTCCGGAACAGTTAACTTCCACACTTTCTTCCACAGGGCCGAGCCATTTTGGTCCCGCTTAGTAGAAATGAAGTTATAAGCAGCCCGGACACTAAATTTGCCATCCGAAGCATTTCTCCAGCAGAAAGGATCATCTCCAGGTTCACGAGGAGGGGGGATCTGAAGTATGATATTGACTGCCCAGTCTGGAAGGAAGTCCCTCCATTGTGAAATATTCCACATCCCATTAGGTAAGACAAAATCCTTCACTTTGGCACCAGGATCTAAGCAATGAAAATTATGATCAACAAAGTGGATTAAGGGTTCTTCAAGCGGGGTCCATAAATCCCACCATATATTAGCTGTTGTCCCACTGCGCAAGATCCGGCCAATTCCGCTATAAAAAGTCTCCCAAACAGTAGCAATGCTACGCCACACATGAGAGGAATTAGCCTTTTTACAAACCATGGGATAGGTGCCACCACCACATCCATATTTGCCCTTTAAACACCGAACCCAAAGGGCCTCGGGTTGGGTCAAGATACCCCAACAGAGTTTCATAATGAAAGCCATGTTTTGCCTTTGAAGATCTTTAATACCTAAGCCTCCTGCTTCCTTGGGCTGCTTGATTTGATCCCATGAAATAAGATGCATTTTATGCCCCTTTTGATCCTGGTTCCATAAGAAGCTTCGACTGATCTTCTCTAATTCCTCCAGGATGCCTTTGGGAAGCAGCACCGTTTGCATATGATAGCTCGGAAGGGCCGATAAGACAGCCTTAATTAACACTGTCCTGCCTGCCATAGTGAGATATCTCCCTTTCCAACCTGACAACCTCTTCTTCGCTCGCTGAATGATGGGGAAGTACACAGCTTTAGTGCTCCGTCGATGTAAAAGTGGCACCCCAAGGTATTTTCCAAGATCGCCGGTAATCCCTACTCCCAGCGATTGACTCAATTCAAGGGCCCTATTAAAGTGGACATTGCGGGAGAAGAATGCTTTTGATTTGTTCAAGTTAATCTGGTGACCGGAGACTTGACAAAAAGCTCGCATTGTGTCCCGCATGAGGTCAATCTGGTCCCCCGTAGCCTCACCAAACAAGAGAAGGTCATCCGCGAAGAAAAGGTGAGAAATTGGGGGGGGGTATGCCTATTGAATCTAAGGCCATTCCAACGGCCCTCTCTAACCTCCTTATGAATCAATTGCCCCAGGCGCTCCATACATAGCACAAATAGATAGGGACTTAGAGGGTCGCCCTGACGAACTCCTCGTGTAGGGGTAAAGTCCTGGGACTCTGTGCCATTCCACAGGATCTTCATGGACACTGAGGTAGTACATGCCATGATGAGATTAATCATCTCTTCTCGTATCCCAACACAAAGGAGAGTGGATTGCAAAAACTTCCAATCGAGACGATCGTAAGCTTTCTCCATGTCGACCTTGATTGCAACCACTCCTCTTTTTCGTCTTCTACTTTGCATAGTATGGATAGCCTCTTGTGCAATGATAATATTATCGCAGCTCTGACGTCCTGCAATGAAACCACATTGCTGAGGTTGGATCAGATATTGCATTGCCCTTTTCATTCTCTCTGCAATAATCTGAGTGACAATCTTAAAGACAACATTACACAGAGAGATAGGACGGAAGTCCTTGACGGTGATAGGGTTATCAACTTTCGGAATGAGAACAATGTTAGTATGATTGATATCCCTAAGCCTTTCAGGTTGTTGCCAAATTTCCCGGATAAGTACACACACTTTAGCCCCAATGTGATTCCACTGGGTATGAAAAAAATGAGCCTGAAGACCATCTGGACCAGGAGCTTTGAGAGCCCCTATCAGAAAAGCGGCATTTTTTATCTCAATATCCTCCACTGCCTTGTGAATCATGACATCATCCATGGGTTGCAGCACCGGAAAATTGGCATACCAGTTGGTGGAATCAGGAACCTGAAGCTCTCTAGTGTAGAGATTTTTGAAGAAATGGGCAGCCATATCTCTTAGCTTTTCCGAATCCGTAACCCAATTTCCCTCGTCATCTTAAAGGGCTTCGACGCGCTGCTTTTTCCGTTTGATCATTGTTGAGGTGTGAAAGAATTTTGTGTTCTTGTCTCCCCAAGCTAGCCATTTACACCGAGATTTCTGGTACCAGAGCAGCTCCTCCTGAGCACACAGCTTATTATAATCTTGCCAAAGCTGTTTTTCAATCTTGAAAAGGCCAGTAGAAGTATTGTTCCTTCGAGCTCTATCAATCCCCTCTAAACGGCGAAGAAGGTGGCGTTTTTTCCTAGGAATACTACCCAGGACATTAGAATTCCATTTGGATGCCTCATCTGCAAAAATCAATCTTCCCTGAGTCCAAGTCCTATTATCCCAGGATTTCCGAACCACGCTTGAGAAGCTATCTTCAGATGCCCATACAGGGTGGTAGCTAAAGCGATGTTTGGCGTTGTGAACCGTGGATTTGGTACCATCAGAGACCAGCACAAGCCTATGATCAGATTTGTACCGGAGTTGGTGAAAGACCTTGCTTTGTGGGTGACTGAGCTCCCATTCAAGATTACCAAACACCCAATCCAGTCTTTCTTTAACCCCTTGTTTCTCCCATGTGAAGCGCTCACCAGTAATGGGTATCTCCAGCAGATTTGAACTCCTGATACAATTTGAGAATTGTGTCAAGCTCGAAAAGAGGGTGCCATCCCTCCAATCTTATCTGCTGGAGTCAAAAAAGTATTAAAATCCCCAATAACCATCCACGCCTCCTCCACAGCCTAGGCAATCTCTTGCAACGAGCTCCACAGATGCTCCCTTCTACTTGGCCCAGTTTCCCCATAAACAAAAGTAGCAAAAAAAGAATCATTTACACGCTTGTCTAGAACCTTGCAATGAACCAATTGGGTAGTGGAGAAAAGGTAATCAATCTGAATATTAGCTTCATCCCACAAAATCCAAATGCCGCCCGCAAAGCCCGTGGCTTCCAACCTAATCCAATTATTAAATCCTAATTTACGGGTAACCATATCCGCCCTAGGACTACTGAGGCGAGTTTCAAGCAAAGACAAAATATCAATGTTATGAGTATGAACTAGATCCTTAATGATGCGGGGGAAATTCCTATTCCCCGCACCCCTACAGTTCCAAGAAGCAATTATCATGATAAAATAATAATAATAATAATAGATACAAAAAAAAGACAAGGCTTACTGTGAACCAAGAAACTGGTCAGCTCGTGTGGGTTGACCCACCAACACATGTTGTGTTTCTGCATCCCGTGTGGCCTCCATAAAGTCATCTCCAAAGTCATCATCTAATACAGTGGATAAGGGAGGCATAAGGGCAAGATTTGGGTCCATAGGCATACTCTGTTCGCATTTTTCTTTGATAAATGCATCCTTTGAGTGACCCTCTTGTTGGGTAGGGCCTTCTAATAATAAGAGAGAATGTGTGTCTAGCCCGAGAGGATGTTTTGGTGCTAAAATGGAAGAATTTTGAGTTTGGGTTAAGGATCCCCCTACCACCAAGTGTTCTCTTTGACTATTTCTTTTTTTCCCTATGCCCTGGCCCATTTCGATTTTTTCCTTATAGATTTTTTGTCCAGGCCCAATCACCAAAGAGGGCCCAACCTTCCTATCAGATTTTTTTTTTCTCTTTTTCTTTTTCCTTTCCCTTTCCCTTATTCCCACATGCTTCTCCCTTGTCCACCACTGATTTGCGTGCGTCTGCCCTTGGTTTCCTTTCCCTGCTGTGTCGCTCATCATCATCAATCTCAGACTCAGGCGGCGCCACAGCTCCGCTCCGTCCCATCACCATGCCTTCTTCAGAGTCTAGATCGGCGAGCGCTTGGAATCGTGTGCTGCCGCTGCCGTCTCCGTTGCCAGCCGTGGAGTCCATCCTCGGTCGCGAGCCAGGCCGTCTTGCCGTCGTGTTCCCCATCTGATTCCGTCGCTGAGATCTGCGCCCATGCCCGACGAGCATCCATTCGCCAAACGGTTCCTCGGTGGTTGGCTTGTGCTGAGGTGGTGCTGTGGTGTGGTGCGGCGGTGGCATAGAATGCTTCGGTGGTGGCACGGACAGGGGGTCCGAGGACTCTGGCTGTCGGTATGTCCAGGGGCATTGCTCCTTATGGTGTCCATAGCGGCCACAAGCGAAACAAATAAGGTTCAGGCCTTCATATTCTACCTGGTATACCGAATGAGCCACGATCACACGTGACACAAGCTTCTTCCGGAGATCAATTTCCACACAAATCCTTGCATATTTGCCACGCTCAATTCTTGCAGAGTCTGAGGTCGTGACCGAGGGAGTAAGTAAGTCCACTTTCATGGTTCTACCAATGCAATTTCCCAATCTAGTAATGAAATCTCTGTTATAGCACTGCATTGGGACATTTGGGATTCTGATCCAAGTGATAATCCTGCAGAGTGAATTGTTGTAAGGGTCAAAGTTGGGGGACCATTTTTGTACCAAGATTGTGTGTTGCTGAACCACCCATGGGCCACCATATAGAACTTTCTGATACAAGTGCCCCCACCCCTCTTTCTGTAGGAACGGAATAAAGAAGTAATTGTTAGGGAGGTCTACAATATCAAACTGGGAGGTTTGCCAAATTCTGCTCAGGAGTGTCTTCAATGTGTAAACATTGAATTTCTTGACTAAGATTGTAATGATTAATGCTGCATTCCATGGACGGCACCAGTCATTGTATTCCTCTGTTGTGACAGGGACCACCGGGTGAATCTGCATGAGTGCCTTCACTTCCTCAGATAGCTCCGATAAGTCCCACTCCATATTGAGAGTGTCAGATAATAAGTCTTCCTCTTCCATACAATCTCCTCCATTAGCTATACCATTAAAACCCACAAGTGATTCCTTGTAGGAGGCAGTACTGGAAGGAGGTCGCTGGGCATGAACCTCAACGTGGACCATGGAGGTGTCGTTCACTGGAGAAGGCTCCTCAGGCTGACTAGTATCCATGGTGATTGGAGTATAATTATTTTTTGGCTTTTTAGTGCTACTGATGGCTAGGATATCCGATGGCTGGTCCGGTGGAAGTTTCCGGTGGCTTGGTTCATCCATTCTTGGGTGAAAGGAAGTTGGCACAAAATTCAAGAGAGAGCAAAACCGTTCTCAAGTCAACTTTTTCCCGTAGATTCTCCCAATCCTCAGTTAACCTCAGTTCCTCATACCAAACAATACAATTAGCCCAATTCCTATCCTTACCTCCCCAGTGCCTCATACCAAACAGAGTCGAGGAAGCTAACACTTCATTTATCATTTACATTAAGGATGGATGGGTAAAAAAAAAAAACAAACAAACAAACCTTTACATTTACATGTACCTGAAGTTAAAATATTGTAAATATCATATCGTCTTAATAGATTTATTAGAAGATTAAATGGATATCTTAATAATAAAAATTAAAACACTTACTAGTCCAAATTTGGTAGAAGGTTAAATGGATATCTTAATAATAAAAGTTAAAGCACTTATTGATACAAACTAAGTAGGGTTTAATGCATAATGTACACATTTAAAGAATAATGAAATATCCGGACTCATAGATGGAGATCGAAATTTCAGGACCTTTCTCTTCTTGATTACTCTGCTATCACTTCTAGTTGTCTTCTATCTCCCTTGGAACAAAACTTATATTCATCTATTCTTCCTATTTTTTCTGTTTAACTCCTTTGATGGAGCAAGTTTTCTTTGTTTTTGTGGTTGTCTTTAACTCAGAGATGCACAACTAGATTTGTTGGAGACTGCCTGAAAATGAGTTTCATCCGAGCCTTCGGTCTTCACTTAGGTATATTTCTTTTTCTATGTAGCTTTGCTTTGAGTTTTTCCATTCAATCAGACAATTTGTAAGGTTGTTGAATTATATTCAGGAATTGTATTGTTATCTTTAGCTAAAACGATGAATCGATTGTAAACTCGAGTTATTTTCTTTGATTTGGAATTAATTCTAGTTGTGAATTTTGAACTAAGTCGGCTTCTTTATTCATGATTAATTCAATGATTCTGTGATGTTCCAAGCTGAACATTAGGAGAGGAAATGATTTGTTAATCACTTTTCTTAATCTAAATGATTTACTCTTTGGCTAAAAACAAAAGAGTTTAATTTCTAAAGAGTTGATCATTAGTTCTTCCCATTCAGCAATAAAAACTCTTCCTTTTCTAAAAACTCTTCCTTTTCTAAAACTTTTAATTTTACATAAAAGTTTTATTTTCTTTTATTTTATTATTGGATTATTCATATCAAAATTTAGCAATTTGTATTTAATTATTTATTGTTGGAGTATTAAACTATATTTAAGATCTTGTTATAGAATCCTCAGATTCCAAACTTAGCACTGTACTTGTGGCAAGAATCAATGGAGAGCTGTTATATTAAACTAGAAAAACTCTCATCAATCATACAACATAAGTTCTAACCCTTTATATACATAGGGTGTGTTTGGGATAACGGTAGGAAAAATGACTTATATAATTCGGGCTTATTAAAAATGACTTAATAAATAAGTCAATATTTATAATGTGATTTATGTTTGGATGAACAGTTGAATAAGTGATTTTTCATAAGTTAAAACATGTTTGGATTAGCGATTTATATAAGTGCGTTTTTAAAAGTAAAAACTTGAAGGGTATTTGTATATTATTCAAATTTTAGATAAATCATATATGTGATATCCAACAGTAACATATCATTAGGACCAGGAAGATATTTGAAAATGCAACAATTATAACTTCTTCACCTGAGCGCATGAGAAAAGGAACAGAAAAGTCAATTTTTATAATATAATTTATGTTTGGATGAGCGATTGAATATGTGATTTTCCATAAGTCAAAACTTGTTCGGATTGACGATTATATAAATGCTTTTTTAAAAGTAAAAACTTGTTTGGATTGGCGATTACATGAGTGCTTTTGTGTTAATTATAACAAAACAAAATATTTAAAATTAAAAATTAGTGGAAAAATTGAAGTTAGAAAATGTGATACCAAAATACATAATTTCACATAAAATTATTATATAACTAATTGAATCATATAAAATTATATGTATTGTAACTTTTTAATTCATCTTAAAAAAATGAAAGTTTTTCTGATTCTTCAACAAATCCCTATGTATATATGCAAATTATTATTATTTTTTGTCATTATTCGATGATCACATGAATATTATGCGAAAGTGAGACCAATTAATAAAAGCATTGAGGCAATTGAAAGTTTGAAACAAGGTTTCCTTTTTTATCAAATATAAAAACCAACAGGCCTGTGGGCATATGAAGTACCAAGCTTCTCTCCTTCCTGTAACGGTAAGCCCGTGTTTCGACCAAAAAAAAAAATTAAGCTCAGCAATTTTTCAAAAAATAAGTAGGCAGATGGGGCTTATTTTTTAAGGACTCTTATCGGGCTTATTGTTTATTGCAAAAAGCCAAACCAAACACTGCCAAATTGGGTTGCGTTTTTATTTGGACTTATTGATAAAAAAACGGGCTTATTGGGCTCAAAAAGCCAAACCAAACACTCACATAATCTATTGGGATGAATAAGTGAGCCCATATTGAACCAATGCAAGCCCAGTCAAAAGCTAAACCTAAAATACAAATACAAATACAAATACCAAACTAACCTATACATAAAACCTAACCTATTTCTTAGACTTATCTTGTTAGTTAAAATCATTGTTAGCAATTAGACCCCTATAAAGGCCTAGTTAATGTGTTAAGAACGTGGGATGTGTGATCCTTACCAAAGAGAGGGAGGATAACTTGGGGTCTCCTTTTAAGATCCTAAGTAAGTAATGATCATTGTTAAATTTAAGTGGATTAATTTGTACCTTGTAACAATCATTTGTTATCAATGAATGTTCTTCTTGATTTTCTCAACATGGTATCAGAGTCAGGTTCGCTTCTTGATTTTTTCAACATGGTATCAGAACTAGGTTTTCTCAATATGGTATCAAAGCCAGGTTAGCTTCTTGACTTTCTCAACATGGTATCAGAGCCAATTCACAAAAATAGGTGTGGCAACATACCATTTGCTTTTAGCTTCTTCCTCCTACCACCATCTTCTTTCCTCTTCTTACTGCTATGATCTTCCAGCATGCCATCTTTTAGCTCTTCTTACTTCCAACTTCCTCTTCTTGCAGCCATGTTCTTCAATTTTCTTTTAGCTTCTTCTTCTTACCGCCATCTTCCTTTACCGTTGAGCGCTCCATCTTATGTGAGCTCATTTTCTCAATATACCTTAGTGAGCCTATTTTCTCAATATCTCTCAACATCCAGTCGCTCAATGGAATTCTTCAACAAAGTTCTCATTCCATGATCTGACCGGACCTGCAAGCTATCAAAAAATGCTTCAACAGTTTTTGACAATCTTAATTTCAATGATAAAAATATTGTTGTTGCGATTATTGAGCCTGAGTATATTCTCCTTCATCACAGTGCTCAGATGCTACTACTGCTGAGCGTGAAGGGTCTTGGCCAAACAATAGAAGGCTGGAACAGAGGTGGGAGCATGATGAAAAAGAAGAGTGGGCCTTGATTAAGTCTATAACTAAAGAGAAGATCAATTCCTATATTTTTGAGTTTTGTTATAAAATTCCCGCATCGTTTGGTATCATAGCATCTTTGGTATTAGAGTCAGTATTTATCCTTGCTTGTTTTGAAGATAGTGGGTGTAACTTCCAATGTAATTTATGGGTTCCTATATTTTTGGGTTTTGTTATACAATTCACACATTATTTGATATCAGAGCATTATTTAGTATTGGAGCCGATCGTTATCCTTACTTTTTTTGAAGTCTGTGAGTGTGACTTCTAAATATAATATACGGGTTTCTAGGGCAAGTCATCTAGTGGGTGCATATCATTTGGCATTCAGATTCATGCTTATAGAACAAAGAGGAAATAAAGCAGAAAAGATTGATGAAAAGAGCAAAAAAGATGAAATAGCAAAAAAAAGAGTGAAAACAATTGTTACAAAAATAAATAGAAAAGAAAAAAATTGTTGAAGAAAAATGAGAACTTCAATTCCTTTTTTCATAATAGGCTTATTTCACTATTGTAGGTGCACCGAGAGCTCTCTAAAAGGTAAGTGATCTAATCGATAAGTCTCATGCATCTCTTGAAGACTTGCAAGAGTCAAGGACAACTCTTTTTCAAGGAGAGGAGAATGATAGGACTGTAGAGGGCAGTTTTGTCAATTATACCACGTGAAAGAAAACTAGCACTTACATATGAATATGAAATTTTAAATGTATGACATCATGGAGGTTGAAGTAAGAATAAATTCACAATTACATATGAATATGATTTTTTTTTTATGACAAAGGCAAGCTTAATACTTGAAATACAAAAAACAGGAGATTACACCTCCCCTACATATTCACAATCCAACAAAAATATATTTTTGCAAAGTATGGTGACCTATGACACTAGGGACACTTGGCTTCTGACCTCATGAGCTTCCCTTGATAGTAATCACGCACATTCTATAGCTTCTCTGTAATAGTGGAACAGTTCAATGGTCCAAATCTTATACATGAGAACTCGTATTTCTTCAATCTCAGCTTGAAAAGGGTGATCAACACCACTATCCTAATTAGCATGTTAATAGCTTCAAGGGAATGAGAAAAAAACCTGTATATTTGTGAGATTGAGGGATATGAATATGAAATTTTAAATTTATGACCACAAAGAGAAAAGAAATGTAAGGTATTCTTCCCCTATAAAATTAGAAAATCTGTCCAGCAAAAAAGTATCCTCGGCATCTTTCTATTGACAAAAAACTATGATGCAAATACAAATATGAAGGAAACTAATCCCTAATCATTTTGATTTTATTAGCCCATTCCTTCAAGAGTATAGTTGTAACAAGGAGCATATTTTAGATTTCAAAGTCAAAAGGCTGGAAATGTTTTGCCATCTTCTATAAAGAAAATTGTAGACTTTCTTTCTGGGACCTACAAGAGAAATATAAAATGTCAGCCATAAATGCTCTAAATGCTAGAGGTTAGAGGAACTAATGAATTTATGAAGAAAGCAATTCATCATTTGATCCATTAGATCATGAACTACAAAAAACGAGCTCTGTGCCTTTTTTATCAAGCTTCACTTCCCTAAATAAAAAAAGACGCCCGTGTACAAGGCTCCCCATGTCACGCCCTTATCTCAATTTCAACCTTTTTCAGAGTATTTGTGGAAAACGATATACGGTTCGGTAGGCAACACAGGAATAGCATAATTATACTGATAATATGTGCATGATTACATAAATTCCCCATAAGGGTTTGTACCTGATAATTACAATTAGTGTAGCCGCACAGGGCTACTTGAGTATCTAAACTCGTCCCAGTGAAACGGAGACTTCTTCCCGTCTTCGTTCGACTACTGTAATCCCCTCGTACGGTACTCTGCATTGTTGTTTGCATATCTTCTGTCGTCTCCTATCTAAATTGTTGGTAGAGGAGGGTGAGATTCGAGAGAATCTCAGTAGGAAACATATACCATAATGCATGCATGATTGATGCTATGTGTATGACATGTTAGCTTTATCTAGATGTATGCCCCATAATGACATTTCTGCATGCTCAATGTTTCATACAACAAGACTATGACCACAGTGAAAACAGAAACAGAGCTTCATTTATTCAAATATGCTCTACATAATCAAGTAAAGCAATCACATACATCATTACACAAGCAAAGATATCAAATACATGCAAGTAAGGTAAGTCCCCTACCTATAGCTTTTCTCCTCGATTTGCGTGCCAGCAACTTGGGCTCTCAGCTCGTCCTACAATTCCAAATATACCATTTAGACACTTTCATAGTGTTTCTGGGAGTTATATAAGTCTATCTTGAAAAATTACTAAAATACCCCTGGGGACTGGCCCGGCCCCACTTTACCCAGTCCAGTTGTACTTTTCCCGAAATTTTGACATGGGCCCGGCCCCACTTTACCCAGTCCAGTTGTACCTTTCCTGAAATTTTGACATGGGCTATTCTTACATATTTTCACCCAAGGAATCCATTTTCAGACTTAGAATTATCAAATTCAATGTCAAATTACGAAATTGCCCTTGGCAGCCTTACTTTAGGGTTTTAGGGGCGTTTCGGTAATTATGCTTTTTCGGCCTTTTCCGAAAAAGTGCCCAACTGTAACCCCACCTAATTTTCGATCCTGAACTCAATGGAACCATCAAATCATTGAAAATCCAACTCTAAGACCCATTTATATCCCTGACAGAATTATATGGGTTTTCCAGGAAAAATTGGGGTTTTGCGATTTCGGCTCCTTAAACGCGTTCCTTTCTACTCCTAATCACTTTATTGACTATTCCATTAGATTACAAATAACATTAAGACCCAATTTGGGCAGCATAATAGCCCCACAAACCCATTTTCCATTTTTAGAACCAAAGACAATCCGGTGAAATTTCATCGATTAAATTGTCTACAATAACCAGAATAGTCAATATACAAAGGTTTGGAAGTTACCTCAAGCTCCAACTAGCTTTTCCTTCTTGTGGCTGAAAACCCTAACTTCAAAACACCAAGATTTGTGCTTCAAATATCTTACATTACATAGAAGAGAAGCTTAGGAGAAGGATTATACACGTTAAGTACGAATTCACCGAAGAAATCGACCTATCTCGTGAGTTTCTCCTCTCCTTCTCTCTCTAAAAGAACACAACTCTCTCTCCCCTTATGGCTGCTGCTCACGGCTGAAATGGTGGGAGGAAGATGATGATTTGCCTTTTATCATTTATATTTTAATCTTTTAATCAATTGTTTAATTTTCCAAAATTTGGATTTTTACAAAGTTTTGGCAGATTTCTGCCCAAACTTTGAAAAATCATAACTAATTCTAGAAAAGTCGAATTGGAGTGATTCCAAAGCCTATAGAACCCTTATTGAGTCTAGTTTTAAGAAAAAATATAGACTTTTGCTTAATGGAATCACAAAATTCCCAGAATTTTAATCTTTGCCTGCTGTTCCAGAAACTTCACAGTTTTTCTGTACTGACTTCAAAAATTCATATCTTTTTGTATATAGCTCTAATTGAGTCATATGACCTATCAAATTAAAGCTTAGGATGTCTACTTTCATCCTGTAAAATTTCATAATTTTTGGTCATCATTTGATTATTCAAAATCACATGACAAGCTCACTACCTCATAGGCAATTTCACCGAAAACATAATTATATTCTCCAAAGTTCACCATTTTACTTTCTTAATACCCCAAAGATATAAGAATCATTAGGGGATAAATTTGGGCTTCTACTAAATTGGGGCTTAGCAGTCCACTTAATTTAGGCTTATTCACAAGTCTCAAATCCCAAATTTTGGGGTATTACACCCCATCAGGTAGGATCCGGGTAGGGTCAAATGCACGCCGTCAAAAATAGAGAAATTGTTTCCATGATTTGAATCATGACATCAACATTTATGGTTGCTCTAAGGCGCACCCTCTCTTCACATCCCTAAATAACTAAGTGAATGTTATCATATCAATTAAACAACAGGTAATCAAAATGGCTCACATCAGGTCATGTTACTGTAATGAATTCCACAATGTCATATGATATATCCTTGAACGTCAATCTACTCTCTCAGTCGTCGATCAAACGATTTAAAACACTACAAGACACCGCAAACTTCTATTAAACAGCAAATTATATGCCCATCCTCTAAGAACAAATAAATAAACCTTGACAAATAGAGGCTCCTATTGCAAACGTTTTCCCAAGTTTCTTAAAAGCATCACTGAGTTTGACACCTGAAATGTGGTAAGACAGACTGAGTTAATGTCAACTATGGCATTATTAAAGCTATAAAATCTTGTAACAAGGGAAAGCTTGATAAGCAAAGTATGGCTCACCAAAAAGGTCAAGGCCCATCACAGTTATGATGCATTTTTGTCTGTTTAGTATGATTTTTTCAATAACAACCTCTTGCTTATCTCGCAAAGTGGGAAAAAAGGCCACTTGTAAACATATATTCGAACGTTAATGTTCAGTGTCAAAATTTGAAAGTGCGCAAGAATTCTAAGAAATACCTTTTTCATCTTTTCACTGGGAAGATGTTTCACTTCTTCTTGCTTAGGTGCTAGAACATCAAATGACTCAAAGAGGGCATTATTTCTATAATCATTTGGCGTGCCGTATATGAAGGTTTGACTGAGAGAAATTGGGTGGAATGTAACATCATGGATATTGAAAAATGGATAGTACCAATTCTTTACTGGTTAGATGTTGCATTATTATTAGTGCAATGGAGTAAGTTTGAACAATATAATGTCTAATATCGCTCTCTTCCTCTTAAAACAAAATGACAAGTGGAGAGAGTTTAAAAATGAAACTGAAACATTACAAGGAACCCAAACAATCCAAAATCCTCCAATTTGAAACGGTTCGTAACTTGGGTGACGGGGCAGGTTAAAACAGGTCCTAAATCATCCTATTGGCTTTTAAACATTCAATTAATGGTTGCTTGGATGCTCAAAACATTCCCAGTCAAGCCATAAATGATACCAAATCCCATATTGAGTAGAATGGGATGCTCAGTGAGTATTAAATTGGGTTGGTTCTACCATGTCAATTGTTAGCTTATGAGGTATGGTTCCCTAAGTGGATAAGGTACGTTGTATATCTTGTTCTCTTCCTTCGTGTTCAAGAACAACTTCTGATCCCTCTAAAAGAACCAAGAAACTTCCAACTTCATCTTTTTCAAATTCTGTAAGGACTGAACATAACAGTATGGTCTCGGTGAGAGGAAGAGACACCCCTTAGTTTATGAATCAGGGCACTCTAATGGCACCTTCTAGGAGTGTAATCTCGTCGTATTTCAAGAATTTAAAACTCTACACTGTTCAATAGCATGCTGAGTTTTACTTATTGTTTGCTTACATCTGAACCGTATAAAGTCTTTTTATGCCTGAAGGCTCCCCGAAAACGTGCAGGGAGGTGATTTAGACCCAAAAAAAAATTCTCAGATCAGATGAAAGTGAACAACAGGTGAGACTCATCATGCCATTAAACAATACAGAGAGTCTTAAGTTCTTGGAAGACGACAATCTTTAGAGGTGGAACATCAAAGTGCCATTATTCATAACCCAATGGGCCATAAACCAGAAGACTGAGATAGCAACTGACCTGAGGTAGCTTGACAAACTATGCTGCTATTTTGCAACTTCTCACCAACTTTATCTGCTTTCTTTTCATTGACCTCTAAAAAGCAGTGCACGGAAAACCGGACCGGCCGTTCAGACCGGAAAGTGGAGTGACTCGGTCCTAACCAGAACAACGATGTAGATGAAGAAAGAAAGGAGAAGAAAAGAAGGAGCATGGCTGAAGAAGAAAGGGAAACACAGATTTATGGTTCTGTAATCATAAGTAATTGGAGATGGTGGAGGTTAAAGAAGAAAGGGGCAAGGGAAAAACCATAAATAATATAAGGCCGTATGTATATAGAGACGTCCCTCAAACCTACACAGAAGCATTGTTAAGCTTCTTGATCGGAGATGGGAGGTGAAGATTCATACAAGTCGAAGGCAAGTGAACTCCTCGCTAAAGTAGTATAAGGTTGTCAGGGAGGGGGCAATTGCGGGATTGGCAGGAAATCTGCATTAGTCATTTTGTATGACTCTCCAAAAAAAAAAAAAAAATTACTAAACCTAATATTAAAAGACATCATGACGAAACTATCCATTGATTTCTTAAGGCTTAATCGTTTGTGTTTTTCAGAATATGACTGAGCAAGTCCTTTTAAATGTTTAATATCTGTATAATTCTTTAAGAAAAGATATGCAAAATTTCTGAAAATGAATTTTAAAAATACTCAAGGATAAAAGGGTATTCTGAATATTTATAATGTCAGAGAGATGTGAGGACTTGATTTATCCTTTTCAAAATTAAATAGAAATGATATAAATGACTATCTGAGTTTAAAAAAAGTGCTCCCATCTTTTATAAGGGTTTAACAACTTCAAATAAGTTTTTAATAAGTTTTGATAAGATTTTCACAAATGCTAATTCAAAAATCCACACTTGCTACAATGACAAGGTATTGATTCTTACTTCTGATAAGGGTTTCATAAGTTCATATAAGGTTTTAACAAGTTTTGATAAAATTTTCACAAATTCCAATTTAAAAATCTTCACTTGCTACAATGGCAAGGTATTGATTCTCACTTCTAATAAGAGTTTTATAAGTTTAGATAAGGTTTTCACAAATTCTAATTCAAAATTCATCACTTACTATAATGACAATGTATTAATTCTCACTTTTGTTAAGAGTTTCATAAGTTCAGATAATATTTTAAATAGCTATGATAAGTTTTTTTGGAGCAATTTTGCTCAAAATTTTTTCAAATCATGGCAATTTTACCCTGGTCTTAATCGTGGCAAAAATCACATGGATGACATGTAGACTTATTAACTCAATATATTTGGTCAACTAATAGTCAAACTTAACCTAGATAACATTGAAAGCGAAAATACTATAATTTAAAAACTTACAGGGAGACATTGCTAAAAAAAACTTTTGAGGGAAAATTGATATATTTTTTTTATAACTTTCAGAACAAAATGAACCTTGGCCCTATTAACATTAAACATTCAATATAAACTAAAAAATGTAAAAAAAAAATATAATTATTTATTGACATAGTGATTCAAAAAATTATAACAACAAATGTCTAAATTCTACTTCTTCTTTTTCTTAAATTTGAACGGTAAGCGCAACCCCTAGAGAGTATGGGGAACCCTTGACCTGATGCCGCAAAAGGCACATTTAGAGTCGTTTTTGACATTTAAACTCTATTTTAACTCTGAATCAATTGTCATTGTGAGTGACCGAGTGGCATTAAGCATATTTCTCAACTCATATTATGTGCTTATTTGGGATAACTTATTTTTGGGCAATAAGTGTTTATAAATCGTGATTTAGGATATACGAGATAAGTATGTGAGAAGCATTTTATCTCGACTTACGTAATAAATGCTTATTGACCCCCAATAAACAATACCAAACACACACACGTAGGGCTTCTACCTTAACATGATAGGTGTGTCACTTTTGGTACTCTCCCCTTGAATATCTATTAAGCGGTAATTATTTTTTTTGAGGAAAGATGATACTCTCCTAATTTTTAACATAAGATATTTATATACTCCCTCTGGTTCTAAATATAAGATAAAGTTGATTTTTTTTAGAGAGATTAAGGAAGCTAATTAAATTACTTTAGAGTATTTATATTTTTATTTTTTTCTCCAAGATAAATAGTTTAACTAATAAACTGATATATAATCTAAGGATACACAACATATGATATGATCAAGTAACTTATTTAGCTTCCTTAATTTCTTCAAAAAAAAGTTAACTTTGTCTTATATTTAGAATCGAAGGGAGTATAATTTTAAGAGATTAAGGAAAGTCAATAAATTACTCAATTATAATATACAGATATGGATATATGGATATATGATCATTCTAAAATACTTTTATATAACATCAAACTATATATTCCTTTATATATTAGATAAATTAGTCTGAAGAAAATGATAAATACCAAAGACAAAATAAAAAAGGTATTATATTTGAAGATGAAAATTTTCCCTTTGGTATGAGGGGAGGGGAGGGAAAGTGGATAGAGGGAAATTTTTTTTGAGTTGGATTTAAAAAAAAGAGAGAAATGTGGTATAAAATTTTTAATTAATTTTTCTTACTCTTTTATCTTACATATTCTCTATCTTAAAGTTTTATAACCCTACTTCCTTAATTTTCTTAAATCTAACTCATAAAAATTTCCCCCCTCCTTTCCCTTCCAAGTGAGTGTTTGGGAAACACTTAAACCGTGATTTCAGAAGTTATTTTCCGTAAGTCGAGACAAAACTCCTCTTATATACTTACCTCGTAAATCATAAAAACTATTTTCAAAAGCTAATCCAAACACACACAAATCCCTTTTACCAAACAGACCCTTAAACTAGGTCTTCCGGTTAGGATAGAAGGAGCACTTTTTTTTTTTTGGGAACTCAATACAGATTGTGGATTGTCTCCTAAAAAAATCACGAACTTCGACAACAAGATAGTGGGCCTAGTTTTGGGCCAAGATAATGGGCCCAGTTTAAATGGATTTCTATTAATTTAAGCCCGGCCCAACAAATGGCAGCATCCACACCTCAATCCACGGCTCGTCCTTCTGCAAAATGCTATAGAACTAGCCATAGAAGCAAGCTATGGCGCTTCCGCCAATTCCATTGTCTTCATCTTCTGCTTCTTCTGCATTCTCCTGCTCCTCTTCTCTACATTTTCTTCCTCTTCAATGTCAGTTCTGCTCCTCCAGTAGTTCAGTGACTTTTAAATTTAGAGTTTCTTGTTCTAACCGGACAGTTCATGTTGACACTGAACAACCCCGACGAGTGAAGGTAACTTCAGAAGGACATGAGAAGAAAAAGAAGAATAGTTCTAGACCAAGTTTCTTTGAGCAAATTCGAGATAAATGGTCTCTCAAATTGAGCTCCCCGAGAGAAAAATTCCCGTGGGAAGAACCAGAACAGCAAGAAGACGAAGAAGAAGACGACGAAGGAGGAGAGTCTGATCAGGAGTCTTCTGGGAGTTATATATCTGAATCCAAGGTAGAATTGAAAGCTTCAGTGATTCATCCTGTGAGTTCCCTGTCTCGAAATCATCTTTCTCCTTGGCATCAAGCTGTCCAACACCGCGATAGGCAGGCTAACTCTGAATCTGACATTTCTGATAACGATGGAAAACTATTAGAAAATAATGTCACTGGATCTGTTATTGGGGAAAAGGAGATTTTGGGGGATGATCGAAATGATGGCGAATTTGATAGTGAACTCTACAATGGTCATGGAAGTCCAGTTGTGGCTAAGGCAACTAGAGAGACTATCTGCTCAATGGAAGGAAAGAGAATTTTTTCAAATGACAAGTCAAATTGTGACGAGAGAGATCATAACCATATTCGCAGGTTAAATGAGGAAAATAGGGATGCTGGTAATTCGCCATCGCAGAGAGTGAATGTAGAAGAGGGTCGGGAAAGAGATAGAAAAAGGAGGAGCAACACGGGGTTAGCCGAAAAGTTGCTTCCCGAACATGAAATGCGAAGGCTCAGAAATATTGCCTTGAGGATGGTGGAGAGAATCGATGTTGGGGTCGCGGGCGTCACACAAGAATTGGTGGATTCTATTCATGCCAAATGGAAGTTGGATGAAGTAGTGAAGTTGAAGTTTGAAGGTCCTCTTGCTGCTAACATGAGAAGGGCTCATCAAATTTTAGAGGTCAGTTCATTTAACCCCCCTCCTTCCTTTTTGCTGGATCTGTGTTTTCCATTCCTTTGTTGATTGAGCGTGTTGTCTGAAATGAAAACCTTTGCTTACATGTTCTTCTGTTAGTAACCTACGCAATGGGTCAACCTGAGGTTTCATGGATTCAGATGCAATCTTAATTTTCTAGGACCTCCTTTTGGTCATATATATTCATAATTGCTGGAATTTTATTCACTAAATTGCCTTTATACCTAATCAGAGAAAAACTGGAGGCTTAGTGGTATGGCGGTCAGGCAGTTCGATAGTGCTGTATAGACAACTGAACTACAACCTTCCCTGTGTACAGAAGTATACCAAATTAAACCAGGATAATGTGAATACTGTGCACCATTCAGAGGATGTTGAGAATCATGCTCGAGTAAGAGTGAATGAACCAGTTAAAACTAAATATCCAGCTATCCCAAACTCTACAACTTATTTGAAGAATCTATCTGAAGAAGAATACATGGAATTGATTGACCTCAACGATTTGTTAGATGAGTTAGGGCCACGTTTCGAAGATTGGTCTGGCCGTGAGCCATTACCTGTTGATGCAGACTTATTACCTGGTGTGGTTCCGGGATATAAAACTCCATTCAGACTTCTTCCTCATGGGATAAGACCTGGTTTAAGAGACAAGGAGATGACCAATTTTCGAAGACTTGCAAGAACTATGGCTCCACACTTTGCCCTTGGTATGCAAGGAACAACATAATATCCATGCCCTTCTTACGACATACCCCCAAAAATAACATTTCTTTAAACTGTAGGTAGAAACAGGGAGCTGCAAGGTCTGGCTAATGCTTTGGTGAAGCTATGGGAAAGAAGTTCAATTGCAAAAATAGCCATTAAACGTGGTGTGCTCAATACGATGAATGAGAGGATGGCAGAAGAACTCAAGGTATGTCTTTATGCCAAATTTGAGCTGGGATTTTGAGGATGGAGTTATCTGATTTAATGTTCTTGAAAATTTACCAAAAGTCTATAAAGGTAACCATTGCTTTCACTTTGCATTTAACGAGACCTACCTATTTACATATGAGAATACAAGGATTGATATTTCAATTTATATACCCATTGAATTTGTTTCTGCATGATTTATGTGTAGGAAAAGAAAGAACACTGGTCAATAAACTATACCTATGTCTTTAATTAATGCTTGTCTTCGTTGGTTATTTTCAGAATTGGTCCAGCCACAAGGAGTTTACTGCTTTAACTTTTTGACTATGCAGCCCAACTAAAGAATTAATTTCACTCACAGGCAGCTGTGCACAATGAATCGATCCATAACAAAATTTTCATAACTGGATAAAAGATTTCCCGTACAACTAAATGACCATATGTTGTACCAGAATAGCAACTGAGAAAGACAAAAGTTGAATGGTCCTGTTCCCTGTATAAACGGGGAATGAAAACTTCAGGGAATTTTAGAAAAATCATGGGAGCCGTACATGTTCTAGTTATTGCTAGGCATGCTTATTTATATATTTTGTTTGTTTGACTTTTGAAGTGGCAGATGATTCCAAGTCGATGTAAACTAGGCACTTGTGTGACTTCCATGGAATTTGTTTTGAATCACACAATGAAAGTAAAGCCATCGCGTTTTTTATACCTGCATCAGTTTTTATTATTTTTCTGAAATTTTGGGGTTCCAAAATGAGTTGCATGGACTTAATAGTTAATGCCCGGAGGATTGCTTACATGTAGGCCTTTTCTGATTCTGACAAATTAGACTTTCTGGGTGCTGACTATAATACTTGTTTCATTCTTTTAAGCCTATGATGACCATTGGTGCTGCATCTGTTTAGTTGTATCAGACTTTGGCCATCTTTTATTGATGCAAAATAAAAAAAGTCGTTATATCACTCAGTATATGACACATCCTATTGAAAAAAAAATGCGGTGATTCAGACTTACAATAAATGCATTTCATGCATGCAGAAATTGACTGGGGGGACTCTGCTTTCAAGAAATAAGGATTATATCGTATTTTATAGGGGCAATGACTTCTTGCCACCTGCTGTCACAGAGGCATTGACTGAGGCGCACAAACTAGCCCTGCTCAAGCAAGATGAGGAAGATCAAGTGCGACAAGTTGCTTCATCATTGACTAGGGCTAATGGAAAAGCTTCTCAAGTTCCATTAGTTGCTGGTACCCTCACTGAAACTAAGGCAGCAACCACCCAATGGGGACTTCAACCAAGTAGCCAAGAAGTTGAGAAAATGAGGAGAGATTCAGCTATAAGCAAACTGACTTCTATAGTTAAAAATCTTGAGAAGAAATTAGCTCATGTAAGTTACCAAGGGTCCAAGCCCAACAAATTACAGAGCATACTCAGCTTTAAGCCTTACACTTTATCATATCTATCTAACTTTTGATGGCTTTTAGGCTAAAGCGAGGGTCAAGAAGTCTGAGAGGACTCTAGCAAAAATGCAAGATGGTTTGGAGCCAGCAGATCTTCCAAATGATTTGGAAACATTAACTAATGAAGAGAGATTCTTGTTCCGGAAGATTGGTCTGAGTATGAAACCATTTTTAATTCTGGGTAAGAATAGCAAATTCTTTTGAGATTCATGAATAGCTTCTCGTTTGTGAAACATTTATTTAAATACCGACTTATCTGATGCATGACATCTTTGTTTCAGGTAGGCGCGATGTTTATTCTGGTACCATAGAAAACATGCATCTACATTGGAAGTACCGTGAGTTGGTAAAGATAATTGTAAATAGGAAAAATTCTGCCCAAGTACAGCATATTGCAATAGCTTTGGAAGCTGAAAGTGGTGGGGTGCTAGTGTCTGTGGATAAAACGCCTAAAGGTTATGTAATTATTGTTTATCGTGGAAAGAACTACGTCCGTCCACGAGCTTTGAAACCTAAGAATTTGTTATCACGAAGGCAGGCATTAGCTCGATCAATTGAGCTTCAAAGACGTGAGGTAGCAATGCAATAACATGAGGATAAACACTGAACTGAGACCTTATATATATATATATATATATATATATATCTGTTCTTTAAACTTTCTTGCTTATGTTTCCAGGCACTAAAACATCATATCCTAGACTTAGAGGAAGAGATTGGCTTGCTGAAATCTGAGCTGGTAAGGCCTTTTCTCTCTTCCTAAATATCTCTGACATGCTTATATTTTTAACTTATATTTATTGTTCTTACGTGTGCTTGCACATGTTTTGCGTATTTTAGGATGATCTGAAGATTGATGATGAGGAAACTGTTTATTCAAGACTGGCTGAGCCTAATTTTTCCTATGACGGCTCGGAAGAGGTACTTTTACAAGTTCCTTTGTGTGAACTACGGATAAGCAGAAAATAATTTTACCTAGATTGAAAAGGATAAAACTTAATGCAATTTTTAGATGATTGCTATCAAATTGTTTAATAGTTTTCATGCAGTTTATTGAAAAAAGCTGGTAGCAAAGTCTTAATTTCTTGAGGTTTTGTCCTAATAAAACAAAACAAAAAAAAGTACTCTTTGAGAGTAATTTAAGGAGTTGACTCTTGTCTCATTATACTTTGTTTTGAATTCTTTGATAAGTTTACTTCTTTGAAAACTCTAAACGCTTCGTGTCTAATGAAGGCTGATATTCCCTCTTCCCCTAAATCTAATCATTCCTCAGTTTTCATTGGTGAACCAGAACGAAGGTTCAGAGGCGTATTTTGGCAAATATTACAGGGGTAGTGATGATGAGAATATTCAAAAGAAGCAGGAGGCTTGACTTGGTATGGCAATGCATTACAATTGAGCTAGCTGAGGAAACTCAATTTTGGAAGCTTGAGTATAAGTCAATTTTTTAGTTTAAATTACTGATCAATGAACAGGATGATAGCAGAAACTCTTGAGCTGTTATTTTCTCTTGAGGAATCCATTTTAAGATAATAAGCAATTGAGTTTCCTGTCAGAACTGCTATCATTCTATGTAAATATGTTACTGTGATTCTGTGAATATGTTTTGTCAATGATATGTGAAAAGTTTGTTTTTCAGTATACTGTAATTTGTTCTGTTGGTAGGAAACGTATGTTTGCATACATTTCAAGATTCTTCCTAAAATATCAATAGATGTTTAGAATACAATTATACAAGATATTTATTTTTTTATGTTATCAACCAGTATCCAACGCTTTTTCTAGATCTTATCATCAAGTATCTGAACAACCTACTACTCCAATTTCGGAGTTTGTAGTTGTCCCTCTCTACTGAATCTTATTATCAAGTATCCAAGTAACCGACTACTTTCAAGGTTTATGGCTGCCCTTCATTGCACAAGTGTTTTCTTTTGGATCCAAATTCAATACCCAAAGGGATCTAGTGAGACTTTACACGACTAAACCAACTCTATGTTGGTATTATACAAAATATTTTAGATGTATCTCAAATGGACTTTAAGGACTTTTGGGTCTTAAATATAATGTCCTATTAATTAATTTATAGATTCTAAAAAAAAGGAGTAGGTTTTTTAGTTATTTATATTATAGAGAACTTGTGAGACTTTTCTAAAATTAACCATGCTATTAAATAATTACAATTTAATGTGTAGTGATACAAATATTCCACAAATAGGAGTATTGTATAATAGATAATATTAATATATGAGACCAAAGAAAATTTTACCTGATCTTTAGGACCAACTCTCAAATAAATCATATACTGACTGGATTGGATTGGATGAGGTAGTAAATATCTAAACAACATTCACCTAGCACTTTTTGAATGTCAAAAGCCTTATCAAACATTCAAACATACCCCAATAACGTTATGGTACCAAACTTGTAATTTGCACCTAGAATAACAACCCCATCAAAGGGTCAAAAAAGATACTTCCTCCATTCCTATTTACTTATTCTCACAGGGAAAAAATACAAACCAAGGAGGAAGCAAAACCAATGTACTCCCCGCGGTCCTTAATATAAGATACATATATTTAATTGGATTAGATGAAGGAAGTTAGTTAGTTTATTTAATATGATATGTATTTCTAAAACACATTAATTATCTTCCTTAATTCCCTCAGTCCATTTCCTCTTTGATTATTGTTGAGGGAGCATCAATAGGGGGTGAATTGGGAAAATATTGACATATATAAAAACTACATCTTATATTTAAAACCAATATTAACTCTCCAAATATAAGGACCGGGGGAGTATGCAAGAATCCCCAAAAAAAAAAAAAATCTTCATTTAATGCCACGCTATGTAACAGGTGCATTGTTGAAATTGAATAATAATTATATCTTCAAATAAGGAACATGACATATGAGTCGGGGGCAAAATAAAAATTCAGATCAAGAAAAAGCAGTGTGGGACTGGTATTTTTTTCATTTTTGATGACAAGCGTCGGTCTTAGTGTGTGTTTGGATTAGTTTTTAAGAATAGCTTTTACGATTTATGAGGTAAATGTGTGAGAAAAGTTGTGTCTCAAGTTGCGCAAACTTAAGTTTAGAAAATTCCCAAACACTCACTTAATAGAAGGGGTTACCCACTAAAGGGCATTAATTTAAACAACAATACGTGCAGGCTTGTAAGGGCTGCTTTGATATTGTTTGCAAACGAGTGGTAGAAGTGGTTTTAACTAATTAAACATGAGTTCTTGAGTTTGAACTTATGTGAATATAGAAAACACTTTTGAGAGAGTCACGCCAATTGAACTCTGACAATATTCAAATCTGATCCAATAAAATAGTTTTATAAAAAATAATTTAAAAAAAAAAAGGAGAGTGGGAGTACATAACATTAAAAAAAAGTGGTACTCCCTTGCCCCCATAGTTAAGTAATCACAGAATTCAACAAAGGCAATGTCCAAATAGCTAATTGATAAAGATAATATACGGAGGATATTGATTTGAACTATTATTATAGAGTAAATTTCAATAATATAATTATAATTCTTCAGAAAAAGGTAATGACATTGATGATTCTAAATTGGGGGCTGAGCCTTTTCTTTTTGGAATTATTCAATTGAGGAGGATGATATGATTCGTTTACCAAAATCCAAGAAAAAGCATAGAAGAAAGGTCAAACGAGCATCAAACAAAGTCGGAAACATTGAGCCTCAAGCCAGTCTTACGGTCCCCAAAAAGAGACAGAGATCAAAGAGAGTTTTGTGGACAAAGGCAAATTGTGGGTTTGCTAAAATTTAAGACGTCGTATCATCCTTGTTAGCTAGGAAGATACAAGGAAACGTTCTTATATTTCGGCTTCTCCAACCTGGGCATTTGCCAAAAATAGTACTCCCTTCTATTCTAAATATAAGATAAAATTAATTGTTTTAGAGAGATTAAAGAAGTTAATTAAATTACTTCAGAGTATTTATATTTATATTTTTTTGTCCAAACTAATTAGTTTGACTAATAAACTGATATATAATATAATGATACACAACATATGATATGATTAAGTAACTTATTTTAGTTTCTTTAATTTCTCCAAAAAAAAAGTCAACTATGTCTTATATTTAGGACCAGAGGGAGTAGTAATTTCTTTGGAGAATGTCACTTTGGGATCTTGTTAAGAAAAATTGTGGGTTACACACACACATGTGCGCGCGCGTGCGCGCGCGCGCATGCTACCTTCATCTCTTGCTATAAGATTTAAAATTGTGAATAGGCATATCCCAAAATATAAACTACATTGTTTGTCAAAATATTTATTTTGTTTTTTGTAACACCCCAAATTTTGTTCACCAAGAATATATTATATTATTTTATATATTCAATGAAATGGTGAATATTTAAGATCAAATGAATTAAATATTGAAAATTGAAAATAAAATGTGTTAGCAATTGAGTAAATTGTGGAATTGTTAAAATCATTTTTTCCTTTCCTTCCCTCTTGAAATTTCATCCAAACACCTAAGAATGAGGAGAAAATTTAATTTCATGGACACATGTCCAAAAGGCTACATGAAGAGATAATGTGATTAATTTCCAAGAAGCACAAGTCAAATGCTACATTAGAGCTGGTACGCCAGCCCGCCAGCCCGCCCCTTTTAAACGGGTTCGGGCCGCCAAAATGGCGGCCCGATTAAAAACGGGCTAAACGGGCTCAGCCCGTTTAGCCCGCGGTCAGATGCGGGCTGGCTCGCTTACATTTTTTTTTTTTTTTTAAATTTATTTAAATTTTTTTCTAAAATATCCTTGGTCCCTTATCTCATTTCCTTTGATGATATGTTTAATTAATTCCCCATACCTTTTATTTGACACTTATTTTCATATTATATTAATTTATTATACTATTATTAAATTAAAAAGAGATGTATTTATATAGTTTTGTGATATAAATAGATGAAAAAAAAGGAAAGTAAGAATGAAATTGATTTCTTAACACAAATGTATAAAAGAAAAGAAGCGTGATACGAACGGATGAAAGAAAAAAAAGATTAAAAATTTAAAAAAAAAAAAAATGGCGGGCTGGCGGGCTGGCAAAAGCCAGCCCGCAAAGGGGGCGGGCTGGTTCAGCCCGCCCCGCTGCAACCCGCAACCCGCGCGGGCTGGCCCGCAACCCGCGGGCCAGCCCGTTTTCCCACTACTATGCTACATAAACATTGCAATGATGATAATGGTTGAGTGGTGTGTTAGATTTAATGTTGAGTGCATGATGAAGGGATAACTTGAGTAAAGGAAGGGAGATACTTGATTGCATGATGGTAAGCTTGAATGAAGGAAGAGACAAACATGATTACATAAAAGGGTGTAAGAGTATGGACATGAAGTAGAAGGCATGGTTGGAGGTATGGGAAGAGGGATGGTGTCTTTGACAAGTGTTGAAATCTCAACCCTTGATGAGATCAATGGAGCATTTTTATGAAGCTTTTCTCTTCCCTTCCCTTCCTCATTTTCATCCAACACAAGAAGAGAAGAGAGAGAGAGAGAGAGAGAGAGAGAGCTCTCAAGTTCTAGAGAGAAGGAAGAAGAAGTTTAAGGTAAATGTGATTTTTTAAGAGTTTTCTTGTGATTTTGCTTAGAAACCTTCTCTAAACCTTTCTTCTTTATGGAATCCATGAATTTGAAGACACATTCTTAGCTCAATAAGAGAAAGAGGAGATGTCTAGAGAGAGAAGATTCAAGATCTCAAGAAGTAACCTCACAAACCTTAGATCTAAACTAGTATGGTGTTGTTGTTGAGGTTTGTGTTTGGTTTTGATGATTTTTGTCAAGTTTGTAAATTTGGAAAGTCCTAATCCTAAGGGGTTATGCTGCCCAAATTTCTTTAAATCATGATTAGAATATGATTAAATAAGTTGATAAGGGATTAGAAGTGGAAAAGTATAAGTTTTAGAAGCAAAAACACAAAACTCCATTTTTCCAATTTTTGACCAATATTTCGACCAGCATAGATCTGAGGGTAGGAGTTGGATTTTCATAAAATAAATGGTTCCATTAGATTCAGTGGGTAAAAATAGGTGGGGTTACAGTTGGTCACTTTTTCGGTAGAGGCGGGAAAAGCATAATTACGAAAACGCCACTGAAATCCCTAAATAGGGGCTGTCAAGGGTATTTTCATAATTTGACACTGAATTTGGTGATTTTGAGCTCCTAAATGGATTCCTTGGGCGAAAATATGTCAGAATAGTCTTAGTTAAAATTTTGGGAAAACGTGCCATCAGGCCGGGTATAGCGGGGCCGGGTCGGGATCCCGGGGACATTTTGATAAAATTTTATCATAGACTAATATAATCACCAGAAACACTATGGAAGTGTCTAAATGGTACGTTTAACGTTCTAGGACCGAGTAGAGAGCCCGAGGGAATTGGCACGCAAATCGAGGCATGTTATTCGAAGAGCAGGGAAGGGTGATTAAGGTAGGGAACTTATCTCTCCTGCATGTATTTGATATTTGTGCTGGTGTATTGATGCATGTTATGCCTTTGCCTGATGATGTGAAACATATATGAATAATTGAAGCTCTGTTTCTGTTTATGTTATGGCCATACGTATGTTGATTGAAACATTGAGCACGTAGATATGTCATTGTGTGAGCATGAGTTATGTAATGTTAGCATGTCATGCATTAAGCATTTATCTTGCATGTATATTGGTATTACTTTCCTACTGAGATTCCCCAAAATCTCACCCTCCCCTACCAACAATTTAGACAGGAAAAGACAGAACGTATACTAAGAACAAAGAAGAGAACCGTACAAGGGGATGGCAGTGGTGGAACAAAGACGGGAAGATGTCTCCATTTCATTAGGATGGATTTAAACACCCACGTAGCGCTACGAGGCTACGTTAATTGTAATTATCAAGTACGAACCCCTATGGGGAATTTCCGTAATCGTGCACGTAATATCAGTATATTTATGCTATTCCCGTGTTGCCTACTAAACTACGTATCGTTTTCCGCAAGTACTCTGAAAAAGGTGAAAATAAAAAGAGGGGGGACATTTTTACAAATTTTACCCTTTATTGATTATATGTATTGCATTTACTTTCTCTCACTCATCCTCTTTACATATAAAGGTTGATTTGAAAAAAATAATAAATATTTATTGCATTTAACTAATTTTAACCGTTTTCTTTATTAACGTAAATCGGTTATTTGAAACTTATGATAATAGACGGAGGGAGTACCTGGTTTAGTCTTAGTGGCTTTGGACACGATCCCAGTATAAGTGGGGCTATAATGAAAATAAGGAAAAGTGAAGGTTCAAAAAGGTAGTTTAGTCTTTTTGTGTTTAATTAAACCCTTCAAAAATAATTATGATTGAGGACAATTTCTAATTGAACTCCTGTTATATCCGTGATCATTAAATCTGAATTGTTTAATTTTAATGTGCTATGCGTAGATTCATGAAGAGCATCCTATGCTCAATATCATTCATGATGAGCATGTAAATTATTTCCCTACATTATTGTTTTATCTGGTTCCACACATTCTCAAGTAGATGGTAATTGGTATATAAATGTGAAAAATACAAATTTTACTATTATTTCAACACAAACCTATGTGATGCTAATCCTATTTTGAAACAAACAAGTGGTGATGCTTATAACAATACTTTTCATAATTAACCCACCATCAAACAAACACATGTGATAAGAACTATTCATAAATGGTATGACCTGCCATTGTTTACCTTTGGAGTTTCCAGATGAGGAAATGCCATTTCTAGTAAATCAACCAAACAATAATTTTAAAGAAATTAAGAATTGAATGTTTGTACCATTAGTTTGTGAAAAACAATGTCTCCATTGATCTCTCTCTCCACTTCTTCTCCATTGAATATCTTCACCATTAGATCAATTTTCAATGGTTGAGATTTAATGTTATATTAATGTTTTTATATAGCATTAAATCCCAACAATTGAAACTTGATCCAATGGTGAAGACATTCAATGGAGAGGAAATGGAGAAAGGAATCAATGGAGATATTGATTAATTTGATGTACTAATTAAATCATACTATATAAGCTAAGTACTGATTTAATACGTTAATATTGAAATTTGTTATCAAATCTACTTTCATATACAATTAGGAAAAGAAAAGGGAGAAGTAGGACCCACTCCTAGTAGATTCCACCTCTGCATCTCTTCTTAAGGCTTTGTTTGGTTCAACGAAGGTTAAGTTAAGTGAGGTTTACTTAAGTTAGGTTAGAAGAGGTTAAAATGTTGTTTGGTTCAACGAAGGTTAGGTTAAGTGAGGTTTATTTAAGTTAAGTTATGTTAGAGGAGGTTAAAATGTCCTTCTACATATTTTCCTTCTTCTTTTATAATGTATTTATTAATAATAATTATTTATATAAAATTATTATTCATAAAATAATTATTGCATATAAATAATTATTTATAAAATTATTATTATTTGGAAAGTTCGTTGAATCAGGAGGTCAAGTTAGGGCAGTGTTGGAATTTTAAAAAATTGTCATGGGCAATTTAGTCACAATTGAAGACAAATATTTTCTTACCTAGGAAAAACCCCAATTTTGGAGGTTTCAGAACCTAGGTTAGGTTACCACTAAAAGACAAAAAAACATCCAACACCTAACCTAACCTTCTTCCAACCAAACACCACTTTTTTACCCCCCAACCTACCCCAACCTAACCTAACCTCCAACCAAACAAAACCAACCCCACCCCAACCTAACCTAACCTCCAACCAAACAAAGCCTAAAAGGTTGTACAGGATGTAGAAGAAAAATGATGCAATTAAGATTAATAAGTGGGGAAGAATTTGACTCATTTGATCCTATTTATGAAGCAAAGACAATACTTTTTAATTCTTAATAGAAGTAACTATAATTTTATCCTTAATTAATTATTGGACTTTTCAATTCTCACTCATTCCTTGTATAAAAAAGAATAAAGTTGAAAAGTTTTTAAATCAAAAGGCAGATGGGGTTTAAATTTTTTTTATTCTATTAAAACGTGTCAGGGATATATCTTATAAATAAGACTAGAAAAGTAACATATAATTGATCAAATGTCCTTTTTTTAAATATAAGTTTGACTGAGTTATATTCGAACATTGTTGGATTCAATCAAATATAGCTCTTCTAAAGACATTTTTTTCATATTCACATGTACTCAAGTTTAACCCCTAATACTTAGGCAGTCAAAACTCTTTTTATTATGACTAACGCCTATTGGTATAATTGGTCTAATGTCTTGTCAGCATGAACTTTCTCTATGTGCTTTTAGACTTTTGATGGAAGCTACATGTCGTGAGTATGAGAGTTTTCATGAAGAAGATCATAAACAAGAAATATGGATCCATAATTACTGTAGTGAACTGTGTTGATGAGGACCATTACAGTAATATATAGATCCAATTAATCTGTGTCCATGTTTCCCACACAATTCACACTAAAGTTGTCTCATATATGTTGTTTTCTTATATTTTTATGAGTTTCACATCTTCAAGAAGTTTAAAAATCTCTTGATAATTAAAGTTATATATTCTGAAACTGTGCAAGGTACTCTCCTCCGATCCCATCTTTCATATAAGTTACTTTATAAAAGAATTTTATGATTTAATATATAAGTCAATTTACAAAAATTTGTAAAACACTAATTTCGTTAGGGCCTGTTTGGTTGGAAGCAAGCGGATGAAAAATGAATCCCTTCTCTTATTTGGTTTGAAAATTTGGAGGGGAGGGGAGTCAAAATATGGGCTCCAAATCCTTCCCACCTTCTCAATTTTGTTTCCTCTAAATTGGGGTGTTTTGGAGGGAAGCAAAATATTATGACTGATTTGCCCCCATTATTTTTTGATATTCCCATTAATGCCCCCGAAAAAAAAATAAAAACACACCCTGCAGAGTCCACCTATTATGAAGGCACTGTATAGTCGTATGACTCGCAAAAAGGGAAGCATGTGGTAAGTTGGATAATACAGAAATTATGTTTTGGTTTGTTTACTGTGAGCCACCTATTATTGGCAACCATGATGCAATTTGTCAACACCTATTTTCATTTCGATATTCAAAGAGTAATGGAGACAGAATTCAATGGGCATATAAAAAAGTATAATTATAATGATAAAAATATTAGTTTACAATCCCGATATCGTTCGTCAACAAAAAACAGAAAATACAACGGAAACTTAATATTTATATAATTCTCCAAAATATCTAAGCATAAACAAATTATAATCACGATCTTGTCCTCGCCTCGAGACACGAGCTAATTACTTCTCGGCATCTACTCCTTTGCCTTTCGATCCACTGGCCCTTGCTGAGATGTTTATTTAAAAATATGGTGAGATTTTGAAGAATCCCAGTAGAGACATGCTATCGCCCATAGAAAATGCGAAAGTAAATATGATATATGCCATGTATGCACCAATTAATGAACAATAAAAACATATCATCTGCATGTATACATGATTAGGGCCTAGCCCCACTAATTTGCACCAGTTGGGTTCTCACCAATTTTAGTGTAAGTGCCTTTAGTACTACTGGCCCCTTTCTGGGCAAATCATGTTGATTAATAAAGTACATTTACAACCATGACATCCACACAATCATATAACTATGGCACGATATATGAAGGATAATGTTCCTACCTCAAGCTTTATAATCCCTTTTTCCAGTGTGTCTTGTAACGTATGTCATTCCAGCTTTTGAATCAGTCCTAAAATATTACATAAATAGGTTATAACCTATCCAAGTATTATTTAAGACTCTTCCATAGTGTTTCTTGTGGTTATATCAGTCTATGGTAAAAATTTACTAAAATACCTCTGGGACCCGACCCGGCCGTACCCAGACCGATGGCACGTTTTTCCAAAATTTTGACTAAGGCTATTCTGACTTATTTTCGTCCAAAAATCTATTTCTGGGTTCGAAATTACCAAATTCATTGTCAAATTACGAAAATGCCCTTGATAGCCTCTATTTAGGGATTTCAGTGGCATTTTCGTAATTATGCTTTTTCGACCTCTACCGAAAAAATGCTCAACTATAACCTCACCTATTTTTGCCCACTGAGTTCAATGGAATAATTTATTTCATGAAAATCGAACTCCTACTATCAGTTCTGGTTTTGGCCGAAATATTGGAGGGAAAATAGAAAAAAAAAATAGTTGTGTTTTATCTTCCAAAATTTGTACTCTTCCACTTCTAATCCTTGGTTAACTCACTTAAACACTTCTTAATTATGATTTAAAGGATTTTGGGCAGCATAACCCTTTAGGTTTATAGCTTTCAAATTTCATAACTCAACCAAAAATCACATAAACCAATCAACAATTACCAACAATAATTTCATACTAACATAAAGTTGAGATTGATATATTTACCTCTTGATTCTTGGTGTTTCTCACTCTAAGGCGTCCTCTCTCTCTTCTCATTAACCTTGAGATCAGCTTGCTAACATGGTGATTCATAGAGAAAAAGAGATTAGAGAAGCTATTATGTAAAAGAGGAAGCTTTGAACAGAAGAACAATATTCCTACCTTAGACTTCTTCCTCCTTGAGCTCTCCTCTTCTCTCTAATTCTCCAAAGGAACTCACAAGCTCACTCTCCCTCTTTTCCTTGTGGTTGGACAAAATATGGCCAAGAGGAAGGAGAAAATGTGTGTTGTTAATTTGTTCTCCTTTCTTCCTAACCATAGATCTAATCAATGGTTGAAATCACACTATCTTGCATACACCATCTCTCCAACCATACCTCCCACCATACTTTCTTACTTTATGCCATCCCTCCTTAACTTCATGCCATGCCTTCACATTATATGGGTCCAATTGAATTGGGACTAGATTCCTTCTAGTTAAACAAACCATACACCCTTCTTTTTACTCTAACTAAACACATTTCTTCTCCCTTATTTTTATGGTTGGACGAAATTTAGGGTGGAGAAGAGAAGAAAATGTTTTTCATAAATCACATAATTCATATAATTGTATTATGTATAATTCCCCCTAATTTCACAATTCTTGATTTATTCTATTAAGAAAAATCCAATTATGCATTTTCCTTTATTTTCCTTGATTAATTGAAATTAAATTAAATTAATTAGAAAATAATTAATCTTGGGCTCAATTGGCAAAATTATAATTTTGCTATCGCCTTTGTAATTTAATTTAATTCTTGGATTTATTTGCCCATGTCCTTATGAATATGAATATTTCAAAATTTACAAGATCCAAATTCATGAATATTCACCATTTTATTGAATTACTCAAATAATTACAATATATTTTTGGTGAATATAAAATTTGGGGTGTTACACAATTTTTGTCCACTTGGTAAAATAAATTTGAGTTTTCATAATTTATTTATTTTATATTGAGGTGTAAACTAATTTAAATAATTTTCATTTAAAAAAAACTAATTTAAATTATTTATATAAGCAAAAAAAATGTAATCTAACATATAAGGGTAAAATGATAAATTAGTTATTATCTCCTCTCCCCTCTTAAACCAAACAAATGATCATTAAAAAACCTTCCCTTTTCTCTCCCTCAAATCAAACCAAACAAGGTGACACTCTATCCCCTTCCCTTCCATTCCCTCTCTTTGATTCCCTCCCTTTGAACCAAACAGGCCCTTAGGGTTAATGTGCATTCAGTACTTGAAGTATTTTTTAAGATGCATTCAACACTATAAAATATTATATGGTGCATCTAACATTGTAAAATATTTTTTGTGTCTTGGTGTTGGATGAACCAAAAAATATTTTAAGGTGTTGAACAAACCTAGAAAAATTATTAGTTGATCATTTTGTCTTAGTTTTTTTTAAAAGTAAGATGTTTTTTCTTAAAAATAAGATAAAATTCAAATTTTTTGATATGAGTCATCAGTCAACCAGAATTAAAATGATATAAGTTGTTATATTTTTACCAGACAAAGTTCATATGACGTGATACTCCTGAAGTATATAAGTATTTCTCCTGGTAGATTGTTTCTTAATCATCCATGTCACCATTTTCACTCAAAACATTTAAACAAACAGTCAACTAACAGTAATTTGGAAGTTCATAGTTACTTTTGCCCCTTAAAAAAGCATTTGTGTTTGATGCACTTTTGGGAAAATCTCGTATGTATTTTTACACCTTAACCCTTAAAAAATTCAAACAAATGGTCAACTAACGGTCAATGTATATTTTTTCACATATTTTAGAAGTTCATAGTTACTTTTATCCCTTAAAAAAGCATTTGGTATTATACGCACTTTTGAAAAAAACTCATGTGTATTTTTTGCACCTTAACCTTTAAATTTATAATGAAAACTAAAGTAATTTCAAGGCAATTTTAATAATATAACTAACATTTTTTTTATAAGATGATTAAAAATGATATAAAGTAAAGATTTTTTTTTACCAAAATAAATGAAAGTATTATCAGCGCTTCGTGTTTAGCATTTTTTTTAAAAAATTTTACTTAAGCCATCCTGATAATTTTATCGGTTTTAGTCCAGTCTCCATATTTTAAGGGCTTGTTTGGTATGAGGGGAGGGGAGAGAAAGTGGGCGGAGGGAAAAAATTTTGAGTTGAATTTAAAAAAATTAGAAAAATGGGGTTAAAAATTTTTAATTAATTTTTCTTACTCTTTTATCTTATATATTCTCTTTATTAAAATTTTATTACCCCACTTCTTCAATCTTTTAAAATTCAACTCATAAAAATCCCCCATCTCTTCCCCTCCAAATCCCTCACACCAAACAGACCCTAAAAGGCGACAAGTCAGTTCCTCTAGTTTATGAAATCTCAAACCCAATACCTAGCTGGCACAGTCACCTGCTAGTTAATTATAATTTGAACTTCTAATTGGAGGTATCAACTAGCAATAAGACGTGTGAAAGGTATTTAATTATCACTAAAAGAATGAATTCTGGAAATAAGAACAACCACATGAGTTTGGAGAAAGAAACAAATAATAAAAATAAAAAAATACGTTCACACCTAAAAATATAAAATAAAGCATAAGTTACGAAGAACATGAACTTCTCAGAGTTGAAGTGTATAATTATAGCCCTCCAGCTGTGTCTAGAAGTGTAAATCTTGAGTTCGAATATGAGTGAATGTATAAAATATCTTGTAAAAAGTTACTTCCAATTACATTTCATAATGTTTGAATATAACCCAGTCAAATAGCTAGCCACTTAAATGTAAAAATTTCAAAAAATAAATCTTCTGATAGAAAAGTATAGTTCTTGCAATATATATATATATATATATATATATATTTATGGATAATATATTTATTTTAAGACAATTGAGAAGGCATAAAACTTTCCATTAATTTATTTTATTTTGGCAAAGAGACGAATTGATTTATTGCATCAATAGTTAAGTTCCGCAAAAATAATTAAGACTCCAATTTAAGAAATTAATCATTGAATTTCATAACCTGAAATAGATAAGTGATTCAAGGTCAAGAAAAAAAGAGTGATCCATGTCATGATAATACTCTCGGTTCCACCGAAAAAAATTGATTAATCATTAAAGAATTGTATAAATGCCTATTGGATTATTTCAATTTTATTCAACTCTAAATAATAAAGCCATCGGTTCATTACAGTTTGAACTTTCAAAAACTACCAAATACGTGCACGTGGGAAAGGTACTACTTTTTTAAAAAAATAAAATAAAATTAAGAAATAAAGATTTGAGTTTGGAGAAAGAAACAAATAATAAAAATAAAGGATAAGTTCACACCAATAAGTAAAATAAAATAAAGTGTAAGGTGTTGAAGTAAGTGGACACTTATTAATTATAGCGGTCAAATGGTATTTTTGTTTTTTGGCCTGTGAGGTCGAACGGTATTTAGTACTATTTACCATTCAGAAACGTATACATCTAATAAATATTAAGAACCCATTCAACTATGACAAGTTGACAAATATGCGTACATTAACCTTAATTATAATAACGTAAGAGGATTAGTGGTGGATTAAATTAAATAAGTCGAAATCGGATGAATTGTGAAATTATAAAATTAACAGTGTGGAAACAGATTTTATATCATGTCATATTCCACTCATGATTATCTTTTTTTCATTTTAACATATTTCCACGTATGGTTTTGCAGCAATCACAAAAAAGTCAACGTATAGTTATAGTATAAAATAAAATTCAACATGTGTGTATATAGATTGCCATAAATATAAACTTCATTAGATATATCATCATCAACAACATATCAACCTTTTAAAAAATATTACCTCCAGTTCTAAATATAGGACATAATTTATAGTGCAATTTGTATTATAAATTATATCCTATATTTAGGATCGGAGGGAGTATTGATCAACACCACCAAGGCCATCCTTTGCCGTACCACCATATCTGAGAAGCTTAACTAGAAACCACACCCATCTAAGCCAAATCAAGAAGCCATACCAAAGTCGTAGTGAGAACCTATACCTTAAGCTTCAATATATATACATAGAGGTAACATTGAAAGGTTTTTGAACTTTGCAAGAAATTTAATATTTTTAAATTAATTTTATTGTCAATTGGTACCTGTTGTTTTTTTTTTTTGACCCTATATATTACCAGGTACAGGAGAGAGAAGTGACTTCTATGTTTGGGAAGAAGTGGAATGATTAATAAATTTTAAAGACGTAATGGATAAAAATTCGAAGACAAAATTGATAATTAGGATAAATTTGAGGAACTAAAAGTTATTACTCTTAAAATTTTGGGAAAATTATTAAAAAATATATCATTAAAAATTTATTTGTTAAATGGGATTTTTGGATACAAACAATCTTTTCAGCGTGCAAAAGATCTTCCCTCACGTTTAAAAAATCATTCCATGTGTGTAAAATATCTTCTCTATATAACCTTCACTTATGGTCAAATAATCTCCTCTTATATGTAAAAAATCTTTCCTTAAATCTTATTTGATAAATAAATTTTTAGTAAGGTATTTATGAGCAAATTCTCGCCAAAATCTTTTAACCATATAACTTTTCTTTTCTTTAGGCGGAAGGAAACCAAAAAAAAAAAAAAAAACGGAAACTTACAAGTAGCTTCGTGGCTTGACTAAAATTCAAACTTTTCAAGGCATGGGCGAATGGACCTTTGACCCTCTACTTTTCTAAACCTTCTCCCTGGCTGACTGACTTCTCTTCTCTTTCTCTCTCTCTACTTTTCTTCTTATTCCCCTTCTCTCTCCTCTCTCTCTCTCTGCTCCATTATATGAATAAGTTCACTGCTTCTTCCTACTTTTCAAGCTCCCTCTCACTTACCCACGACAACCAGACAATTCCTCTCTCTCTCTCTCTCTCTATCTCAGATCCAGGTGGGGTTTTTCTTCTTTTTTTTTTGCATTGAGTTATTCTGTGTTCACATTCCCAGAATCTCTTCTTGTACTTTTCAAAACCCTTCTGATATTCACACACACAGACACAGACACATAACAATTAAATTTTTCAATACCTTGAGAATTTTCGTGATCTCCCTAGCTCCAGATATACATGGCGGCCGCCCTGTCTCCCCCAACCACAGCATACACTTCTTCTATTAACTTGCCAATGAAAGATTACACAAACCAAATCATACTTGTACAATGACAAGCTTCATCAGAAATTTCCCAACATTATTTCCTCATCACCATCATCATCATCTTCTTACTATGATGACAATACAACTCATATTTCCTTAGCATCCATCCATCCATCCATGGACGCTGTCTTCTCCCTCCCCGAGGCTGCCAGAGCTCATCTTCTGCAGTCTATATTGCAGTCCTTAGGCTGCTCTTACATTTGTCTTTGGTCCTATGATTCTCTCTTATCCAAGTATATACCTATAATATATTAATGCATATATTATATTCATTGTGCAGTAATTAATATAGATTATATATATGTCTGTGATAGACTCATACACGTGTTTCTGAATATTGTTTTTGTCTGATGAGCAGTCGTTTGCTGTGTTTGGATGGACTGTTCAATGTGAGAATCGACCAACCGAGCACCTCTTTGGGGAGCAGTGTGGCTCAAAGGCTTTTTGACCAATATAGGAGTTTGCTATTTGATGTCAATGATAACGAGTAATTGATCTCATTTTCCCTCCCTTCTCTGTGAATGAATATATATGTGTTTTAGTGTGTGTGGGTTATATTTGTTTATTAGTAAAGTTATTTATATTATGTCGGTTGTTTTTGTTTTACATAGCCGTATTCCAGGACTGGCTTTCAAGAACCGCAGTTATTACCTTGAGCTGCAGCTACCAGATCTTCTAAGATTAGCATGGACACCAATACAAACACAATTTTATCAGGTAATTATATATATATATATATTAATTATGATGAGATGAATATATAATGTATTGAAGTTGTTGTGTTATGTTCATGAAGGATTAGTCTCGACTAATTAAGGTAACTTACCTCTTTAATTATGTTTTTACAGGAAGCAAGGATTAAGGTGAGCTGTCTGAAGAAAGGAACTGAATACATTAAAAAAATTGATGTTGTTGAGGCTTAATTATGCAGAAAATTCAACCAAACTTCTAAAGCCATTGTTTTGTTTGCCTTATTTACAGACTGCAGTCTTCATGGGGTGCAACAATGGAGAAATGGAACTTGGCTTCCCAAACATGTCTCAAGTAAGTAATTAAACAAACCATTTCCGATATATATATACATATAAAAGAGTCAGTCCAGTATATAAGGCTTCCACTAAGTGAGATATAGAAAAGATCAAATGTACGTAGCCTTACCCAAACAAACGGAGAGGCTGTTCCCATTTACATATGTACAAATTTCATAATCTATATGATTCATGATTCATGTCTCTCTGATCTGATATGCTCATGAAGTTTGATTTTTCTGCTCAACAGGATGATATTCAAACAGCACTGAGGAATTGGTTCCCAGATGAATTTTCCAGATCAAATCAGCAGCAGCCAAACATAGATCAGAGTCAGAATCAGAACCAGAATCCACCATCATCATCTTCATCATCATTAAGATCACTCTCATTATCTGCAGGAAGTCCTGAATGCTCATCCCTTCTCTTCAACATTCCTGCTGCATCTTCCCCTCATTTTCCTCCTCCTCCTCCTCCTCTAGCTCAAGTCACAGCACAGAGCCCATTTCCCACACCAGACTCCGAAAGTGAAGCCATCATGAGAGCCATCCTTCATGTCCTTTCCACTACTACTACTTCTTCATCACCTTCTTCTCTTCCTCAGAATTTTCCTAATACTATGGTTCATCCTGAGGCTAGTGCCTTCAAGAGGTACAGCCCCACCGGTATTATCCCGCCGCCGCGGCCGCCATTATCCCAAATGGGACCCGATCATCAATTGTGGAGGCAGAGTTTGTTCAAGAGGTCATTGACGTTCTTTAGAGGCTTGAATTTCATGAGAATGAGAGAACGGATTCAAACAAGTCGCCCCAGCACTACACAGCTTCATCACATGATCTCAGAAAGAAGAAGGCGTGAAAAGCTCAACGAGAACTTTCAGAATCTTAGATTGCTTCTTCCTCCCGGAACCAAGGTACGTCCACAATAATAAACCCTGAGAATTTCTTGTTGCCCCTCAACTATGAGCCCTACAAAAAACGAAGTTATTTTCAATTTTTCAAAGATTTAAAACTTTAAATTCAAAAAATCCACAAATTTAGAGTATTAAATCTTTAAAAAATCATAAAAAATTTAAAATAACTCCAATTTTTTCTTATATGAAATCAAAATGTTACAGATTTTATATAGAATCTAATAATAAAAAGAATATGAAAAAAATACCTGAGACGGGACCCAAAATTAAAGGGCAATATGGGGTGCGGCTAAGAAGGCACACAACTCCGAGAATTGATAGTAATTATGTTAAGATCAGAATCAATAATGAACCAATATATAACTTAACATAATATTCTCTTTTGAGTATTTCATCCAACTGTTTCAAGAGCCTAATAAGAGAATATGAATTTTGGGTTTGTTTCAGAAGGACAAAGCTTCGATACTTACATCAGCAAAGGAAGTACTAAGCTCATTAATGGCGGAGATAGAAAAGCTTAGAGAGAGAAACAAACAGCTGGAGGGAGCAACAACAAGATCGTCATCAATGGCAGCGGCTCCTCCAGCTGCGAAAGAAGCAAGTGAACGTCCTGAAATCGTAAATGAAAGGTTAAATGTGAGAATTTCATCTTCAGGCGAACAACCACCAGAATCAAGCTCGTCCTCAGAAGAAGGGAGAATGGTGGATTTGGAAGTGACGGTTAGGGGACAAAATTCTCAAGTGGATATTCTGATTCGATTACTGGGATTTCTGAAACAAGATCAAAATCTAAGCTTGATTTCCATGGAAGCTAATACTCATATAGCTCATGCCACTTCCTTCAATCGAATCTCCGTGAGGCTGAGGGTTGAGGTATGCTCCCTTTTTTTTTTCACGTAAAGAAAAAAACCTCATGAAAATTATTATTGTACAAAAAATGATAATAAACAAAATAAATATTAATATATAATATAAAATTTATAACAATACATTTTTCTGAGCTCACCTAGTTAATTTATTAATTAGTTTATTATCAATACAAGTAAGTTGATTAAAAGTTAGTGAAGCAATTAATTATTTAGACATATGGAGTTGCCATGCAAGTTGATTGTGTACTTGTAATTGACCTAGTTTCTAAGACTTGTTCGTGTTAGGTTCATAATTAGTAAGACTTGTTCATGTTAGGTTCATAATTAGAAATTTTCAATATAACAGCATCCTTGGTGGTTGATCTTAATAATTAGTGTCAATTATTGATTAGTTTTTTTGGTCTAAAAATTATTAATCAGTTATAAAAGCTTATCCAGTCCCTAATTTTATGTAATGTATATATATATTCAAAAACTTATCACTTTTTAATGAGTTTTTCTCCATCTCTTAATAAATGATATTTTCAAAAATACTCCTATTTAATTAGGGGTAGATTTAAAAAGAATAAAAAAAATTTCAGACAAAGACATGCTCATTGATCTGCATGTTTTTACAACTAGTTACTATATTTAGAAATAGATAAAAAAAATTAAAACGAGCTTTAGTAGGCTATCTTAATAATTAATAGTCAATTTAATGAATATCACATTATTTATTTTATGAAAATAAAATAACAAAAGATTACCAACAATGTTTACATAATATTTAAATATATATATATATATATATATATATCACTACATAGTATCATCATATCTTAGATAAATATATAAAAGAATAAAGGATTAATATGACTTTTGGTCCCTGAAGTTTGATCCAATTTTGGTTTTGGTTCCTCAAGTTTGAAATCGATGGTTTAAGTCTCTGAAGTTTCACCCAATTTTGGTTTTGGTCCCTCAAGTTTGAAATCAGTGGTTTTAGTCCCTGAAGTTTCACTCGATTTTGGTTTTAGTCCCTCAAGTTTGAAAAGGACTACTCGACCCTCGGAAAAAACCAAGTTCTTTTTAAACTTGAGGGATAAAACCAAAATCGGGTGAAACTTCAGGGACCAAAACCATCGATTTCAAATTTGAGGAATCAAAACCAAAATCGGGTGAAACTTCAGGGACCAAAACCACCGATTTCAAACTTCAGGGATCAAAACCAAAATTAGATCAAATTTCAGGACTCAAAAGTTATATTAACCCAAAAATAAAAGAATAATATGTTAGGTGACTAGACCCTACATTTGTGTTATCAAATATTGATTTCAAAAGCTAGTAGTTATAGAGGGAGGACCTTAAAGACATATTAAATTGATATGATGCCTAGACGCCCTGTTTCTAGAATACTAAAACGTAGGCTATTAGATTTAGGGGAATGAGCTAGTGACATTTTAATATACTTTTTTGTTGATACCTAGAAGATTTTTTTTTTTTTTTTTTTGCCAAAGATACCTAGAAGAATTTAATTCACTTTGTATTGGTACAATTACAATAAGATGGATATAAGTAAATAATATATAAATATAGTGCACAGTTAAATTTAGGAAGGTGGTCAGAAAGTGCAAAAATCTTAGTCTGGTTTGGTATTAGGTGGTGTGTGTCGTAGATATGAAGAGTCACAATCAAGTGGATAATTAAGATCCAAAATGCAAAACAATTCAAACCATTCGAAAAAGAGGATTCTAATTTTCGCAGCCGTCAAATTAGAATAACCCCACCTTTGTCTAATTTTGGAATTGGATCATGAGAATGATTTCTTGTACATTTTCACATATGACATGACTATGACTAGGATGATGAGGATTTATTATTATGCCACTATTGATGCAATGACATACGGACTCCTTTTTTTTTTAAAAAAAAAAACTTTTAATAAATAATCTTCATATTATATTATTAATTCATTCAAATTTAAGATACGTGATGTTTTGATTGTTTTCAATGAAGAAAATCTCGCAGCATGATTTTTTTTCTGCATATGGTTTTGTTTAAAAAAATGCTAAACATCCTATCACTCATCCCCATATGATTGTTATTTTTAAATATTTTTAGTTACATTAATTATGGTTATACTTAGAGGCACTCTTATTTTTGTTTATTGGGTTAAATTACACACAATACCCTTAAGTAATTTTTCAATAACACTGTACTAAACTAATTTGTGACTAATCTAACACCTAAAATATTTTTCTATTAGTACTCAATACTCAAAAGTGTTTTTTTCATTAATTTTTGTGTGTATTCAGTACCTTAAAATATTTGTTTCTTTTTAATATGTGTACATTATATATTGATGCATATTATATATGAATTGTTTGGATTAAATTTCAAATTTTTTGAAATTAGAATATAATAATGTTAATATACTTACGGTCCAAATTTGATAACAACAATCTAAATATTATTCTTAAAAAAAATGTGGTGTTGGAATTTAAGCCATCCACTACCTTCCTCTGTCTCAATCAGAAAAGCATGTATCTCTGGAAAAAGGTTGGAAAAAAAATACCATGAGAATGTAAAAGACAAAAAAAGGAACAACTTTTTTGTAAAGAATTATAATAATGTTGAATTCTTTTGATGTGTGCAGGGAAGCGAATGGGACGAATCCGCCTTCCAGGAAGCAGTGAGAAGAGTTGTTGATGACCTGGCACAGTGACTGACATCTGGACCAATCATCGCAACACACGTCATCAGCCATCTATATCTCTATAGTTACTTATCGTATTCGTAGCCACATATATTAATTATTAAATATATGTGTGTGACTAGCATTTCAATATATTCTGTGGAGGCGCTGCTTTACGTGGGGTCGTTGACTGAAGTGGATGGGACCGCAGACCCCCACGCTCTTTTTTGGAATCAGATGATGTATTAATTTCCTATTTAATATAATTGATTTATTTATTTTTAATTATGAACAAATGTCGCACCAATGCCATGTCTTATTATCATTTTTAAATGGGAAAATCCCTGATAACCACAAAATAATGAAAAGATACAGAGGTGATAGAAGATTCTGAAATACTACAGAGGTGACATGTGACTGAGCAGGGATTTTCATTCTAGGATCAAAAGACGGGTTTGCCCTTAGGCAAATTTGAAAAGAAAAGAGGAAGAGAGGGAGTCGTTTTTTTCGGGAGTAGGTCATTAGCGGTTTTGGAGGAGTAAAAGAGTGGTGGGGAGCAGGGGTTGTTAGTCGCATAGTGGGTTTGAAGTGGGTGGGGTCGATTTGAGGAGGAAGAAAGGAGTTGACGGGGCTAGATAGTGTGCCGCATACTTTCATTAAAGTAGAGAAGAGGTCGACTATTCCGGCGGTTGAAAAATGAGAACAAACAACGACCCACCCTAGTAAAAGCAGTCATTTAGGGTGAGTTGGGTGTGCTTTTGTGTTGCGAAGGAGGCGTCGACGGTGGGTAGGAAGTTGGCTGGTCCACCGCAAGTGCTGATGCTGATGCTGATACTGATGCTAACATTTTTGTAAATGTCCCCTGAATTTGGACGTTCCACAATGCTATCTAATAGTTTATCAAGTTATGAATTCTGTTTCCCAATATTTGTTTAGCATTTCCCGTTACAGCGTCCAACGTTTTGCACCTTGGATGCCAATAAGAGTTGAAGCTATTTTTGTTTTTCCCCACGTTAATTATAATTTCTGAACTTGTCATAACTTTTTCACAAACTTAGATAAGCAGTTCCACAGGTTATAACGCCTACACTATTCAAATCTTTGTACATTTCATACTCTGCTAGTGAAAGTGCTTCCATAATTCCTCATATGGTTTTATCAAGTTTTGTTACGTGTTTACCAAAATTTGATAATCATTTCCTCACACGCCCCTCCTTGCCTGTGGACTTGGTTGCGAACACGGTCTGAGGGTACTTTGTTTTTCCCAAGTTAACATTATAAGATACAAACTCATGTTATGGGTTTCGCAAACATACATTAGCTCTTCACATCTGGTAACGCAAACATTGCGTCACTCACCTGACACTTTAATTACATTAACTTTTCATGGCTTCCGCAATGCGTGATTACATTTTATCAAGTTTTGTTAACCTTTTAGCAATATAGGATAAGCACTTTACAGACGCACCCACAAGTTTGTTAACTTTGTCGCAAACAAGCACTGAAGCATATGACCCACCAACATTATATTAACATTTGTCAACTTTATATAAGATAATCTCAATGTTAGATAAATATTTCGTAGGTGATACCGCTAACTTTTAGACTATCTTCAAAAATTGAATCCCCTGAACATTATACTGGTTCCCCAAATCTAGATAAAGGTTTATCATATGAGGATTACAGTTTTTGCATTTTATGATTTGCATTTCGTTGAAGTGTTACCTATTTTATCATCTTGGTCGCAAGTACTGAAGCAACTGTTTTCCCCAAGATTATCTTAACATTTCTCAAGTTAATATAATATTTTCGCAAGTTTTGCTAACTATTTCGCAGGCGTTTACGCTAATATTTCGACTCTTCAAAATTTGAAGCCCCTGAACGGTATAATGATTCCCCAAATCCAAATAAAGGTTTATCATATAAGGATTACCTATTTCGCAAGTAATTATTTTCATTTCGCAAACGTAACTACTTGGACGCAAGAACTTAAGCAAATTGTTTTCCCCAAGATTATCTTAACATATATCAGGTTCATATAAGCTTTTCACAATTGTAGATAAGGATTGCACAGGTGTGTACGCTAACATTTTGAATCTTCCAAATTTTGAAGTCCCTTAACGTTAAACTGGTTCCCCAAATCCGCATAAAGGTTTATCATCTACGGATTACATGTTTCACGATTTATGATTTGCATTTCGCAGATGTCTATACTATTAGCAGCTGATAACTTTTTTTACCTACGACAGCAAAATTCCTTACTGTTGCAGGATTTTTCCCAACAACGGTTAAGGTTCCCTGAATGGATGATGCGCATTTCCCAAATCTACATTAACACTTAACATGTTCCTCCACAACTTCTGCAGCATTACACTTGAAACATCAGTACGCCATGACATTGCAATTGCGTTATAAGAACACATCAAAACAGGCCAAAACAATACTTACATAGACAAAAAGAAAGGAGTGGGCAATACATACCCAAAAACATGACATACTTACATGTAGGCCTTATAAAGGGGTATGACCTTACATACATAAAAATGGGGAATTCATTGTCAGTGCTAAAAAACCAGCAACAATAAACATTATTCTAACATGTGCATTGACAACAAGACATTAAGAAAGTGGTTCCTCTTAATGTTCCTTTGTCATTGACATTACCCTATATCTATTACTAATTAGTTACAACATTTGCTACCCCATGTACCCCATCCCTTATCCAAAAAAATAACACAGAAGGGTCAAACCAAAGTATATATATACCAAAAGATTTGACCTACTACTGCACGAATATTAGTTTCCCATGTACCCCATCCCTTCATCCCTTAATGCATCCGCATGTGGAAAACGTTGGCCAACTCCTGAAATTAGTCTGCCCCATTTCAAATGCCTCATCTCACTGACATGTGTCTGTTCAGTGTCATAAATTAGATTGCCACCACCAAATGCAACTGACACAGGCTGAACATCATTGCAATTACTCATGGAATAAACCTCTGCTTCTGGTGACTGTTGCAGGAATCTCTCAATCCTGTGTCACACCCTCATTTTATTTTCACCTATTTTAGAGTATTTGGAAAATGATACGCAGTTCAGTGGGCAACACAGGAATCACATAGATATACTGATATTATGTGCACGATTTCAGAAATTCCCCATAGGGGTTCGTACTTGATAATTACAATTAATGCAGCCTCACAACGCTACATAGGTGTCTAAGTCTATCCCAGTGAAACGAAGACATCATCCCGTCTTCATTCCACCACTACAATCCCTTCGTACGGTTCTCTTCTTTATTCTCAGCATACGTTCTGTCTTCTCCTGTCTAAATTGTTGTTAGGGGAGGGTGAGATTCTGGGGAATCTCAGTAGGAAAGGAATACCAATATGCATGCAAGATAAGTGCTTAATGCATGACGTGCTTGCATTATATAACTCATGCTCATACAATGACATATCTGCATGCTCAATATTTCAAATAACATACGTATGGCCATAGCATAAACAGAAACAGAGCTTCAATTATTCATATATGTTTCATAAAATCAAGCAAAGTAATAACATACATCAATACACTAGCACAAATATCAAATACATGCAGGAGAGATAAGTTCCCTACCTTAATCGCCTTCCCTGATCTTTGAATAATATGCCTCGTTTTGCGTGCCAATCCCTCGAACTCTCTACTCGGTCCTAGAACGCCAAATGTACAATTTAGAAACTTCCATAGTATTTCTGATGGTTATATTAGTCTATAGTGAAATTTTACCAAAATGCCCCCAGGACCCTGGCTCGGCCAGATGCACGTTTTCCCAAAATTTGTGCTAGAGCTATTCTAATGTATGTTCACCCAAGGAATCCATTTTCAAGCTTGAAATCACTCAATTCACTGTCAAATTATGAAAATACCCTTGATAGCCCTGATTTGGGGTCTTAGGGGCATTTTCGTAATTATGCTTTTTCGACATTTTTTGAAAAAGTGACCAACTGTAACCCCACTTATTTTTGCCCACTGAATCCAATGGAACGATCTATTTTGTGAAAATCCAGCTCCAATTATATATTTACCCCTGACAGCCCCTATGTGAGGGTTTTAAGGCTATTTTTGTCATTTCACTTTTTAGGGTTTTTCTCACTCCGCACCCAACATAAACCCTACACAATTTTCTATTCTAAACACAATGGAAACATAAAAAATACCAAAATCCAGTTCCAACACTGTCCAACACAGAGCTGGACAAAATTCTTTAATAATTGGAGAAAATGGAGTTTTATGATTTCAATCCATAAAACACCTTCTTATGACCTTTAATCACTTGTTTGACCACTTAATCACATTCTAAACATGATTAGACTAAATTTGGATAGCACCTCCCCTTAGGGTTAGGACTTTCCAAATTTACAAACTTGACAAAAATCATTAAAACCAAACACAAACCTTAACAACAACATCATACTAGTTTAGATCTAAGGTTTGTGAGGTTACCTCTTGAGATCTTGAATCTTCTCTCTCTAGACATCTCCTCTTTCTCTTCTTGAGCTAAGAATGTGTCTTCAAATTCATGGATTCCATGAAAAAGAAAGGTTTAGAGAAGGTTTCTAAGCAAAATCACAAGAAAACTCTTAAGAAATCACACTTACCTTCAACTTATTCTTCTTCCTTCTCTTTAGAACTTGAGAGTTCTCTCTCTCTCTCTTCTCTTCTTGTGTTGGATGAAAATGAGGAAAGGAAGGGAAGAGAAAAGCTTCATAAAAATGCTCCTTTGATCCTATACCATTGATCTCATCAAGGGTTGAGATTTCAACACTTGTCAAAGACACCATCCCTCTTCCCATACCTCCAACCATGCCTTCTACTTTATGCCATACCCTCTCATCATTTGGGTCTTCTTGCCTCTTAGCCCTTGATCTCATTAAGGGACCATAATGTGACACTTATCACAAGCATACATCCACCAAGAATATTCCAATTATGCATTTTCCTTTATTTTCTTTGATTAATTGAAATTAACTCCAATTAATTGAAAAATAATTAATCTCGGGCTAAATTGACAAAATTATGATTTTGCTATCACCTTTGTAATTTAATTCAATTCTTGAATTAATTTGCCTATTTCCTTATGAATATGAATATTTCAAAATTCATAAGTTCCAAATTTCAGGAATATTCACCATTTTATTGAATTTCTCAATTAATTATAATATATTTTTGGGGAATAAAATTTGGGATGTTACACCTGGCATTAAATATTTACAAAATCTTATTAACAATTATCGACATTTACTTACAAAATGCCAACATATTCATTGCAACAACTTTTTCTAACTTACAGATCATATCACAAAGGTTGGTTCATATTATCCTTATGGGCTGCAAACACATGAGCTCTGCTGTCATTGAACCGAAAACAAATTTCCTATTTCTCCATCACTATCAAGCTCAATTAAAGTCCTCTTATCAAACATAACTTTATATTTAATTTTACAACTACTCCCTGCATCACCTGTCCATATTGCAATGATTTCCCTTAATTCTTCTAGCCTTATTCCTTCTCTTAGCATTTTTACCTTCACACTACCTCCAATGTACTTAACTTCACCATCATCATTACTTTCAAAATTTTCCCCTACATGAAAATAACAAAACAACTCCTTTGATGCACTTCCCCTACTATTTTCATCCATTTTGTTACTTCCCCTGCAACAAATAAATGCGCACAGTATCAGTAAAAAAAAGAAAACTAACTATGCACTTCAGTTTTTAACAGCTCTGCATTAGGGTTTGTCAGCTTCCTCTTACTCATTTCCTACAAAATCTACCCTATCTTTTCTCTTCACTTTTATAGCTCTAACTCACCTCATCTTCCATCGCCATCTTCTACCACATTTACCCAGCATCAGTAATTTTACCCCTGCACTAACACTAAGCATCACGTCCCTCCAACCCAAGTACTACCCAGCTCCGAAATGTTCACTTCCTACGTAAATGCAAATGACGATGAGGAAGAATAATTAATGACGATCGACGAGGCAAGGTATTATCTGTACATACCTCAGCTTCCTTACATTTCACTGGCTTGCTTTGGTCCTTCACTCTCATCTTGCATTTGCACCATATCACTTCTGCACATATCTCTCTCTTCTTTCCTTTTCAGCTCATAAGGGCAAACCCGCCTTTTGATCCCAAAATGAAAATCCTTGCTCAGTCACCTATCACCTCTACAGTATTTCAGAATCTTCTATCACCTCTGTGTCTTTTCATCATTTTGTGGTCATTTATCAGGGATTTTCCCTTTTTAAATTTCTGTGTAATGAGCATATATAAAAAAATGTGTCTCGTCCTTCAGGAAGATATCAGCAAATGCATTCTAAAATATGTTATATAAGTTTTTTTTTCTTTGAAGAAAAAAGATTAAAGGAAAATTGTCCTGCATTATAGGTTTGTGTGGACAATTGCTAGTTGGCTTTGTCATCAAGCTTTCGCTCTCTAGTTTATGCTTTGAGAGGCTTTTTCAATGTACTGTGAAAACTATAGAGAAAAACAATAGATTATTTCAATAAGGATGAATACATGTATACAAGAATGAGTCTTGCATCTCTCGGATTTGAATAACAGATTATGCTAATATTTTTGACTCCTCATAATATCCGGCGATACATATACGGTTACATCTATTAATATCAAACAATATTAATATTATGTATTTAATTTCCAACACTCTCCCTTAAATTGGTGCATGTAGGTTTGCAATGCCCAACTTACCCGTAAGTGTTTTGAGCCGGTCTTTCCCAAGTGCTTTTGTAAACATGTTCGCCAATTGGTCTTTTGTCCAAGTCTTTTGTGGCATTATTTCTCCCGACTGATTTCACGAAGTAAAAATCCATCTCTACATGTTTCGTTCACTTATGAAATACTGGATTCATGGCAGTATGTAGTGCGCCTACCTGATTATCACAATATAATGGTGTGGCTTTGCTCTATAGTGCCAGTAACCATCATAACCATACAACTTTACTAACTACACAAGCCATCACTCTGTATTCTACCTCAGCCAATGACTAAGCCACAACATTTTGCTTCTTCGCTCTAGATCCATGACACGGATGAGCCTCCTAGTAACATGAGGTACCCACTATATGATCAAGGAGTCAAGGGGCATCATGCCCAATCCTCTTCACAATATATATGCTTCAAGCTCTAAGGTTCCCTCTGCTTTAAGCAAGATACCTTGTCCTAGGGTACATTTCAGATAACACAAAAATCTCTCGATTGCCACGATATGCGAGTGCTTGGGTTAGGATATAAATTAGCTTAATGTATTAACATCATATACTATATTTGGAAGCATTATGGTTAAAAAATGAAGCTTTCCAACTAACCTCCTATATCTCTCGGCATCCACGTCAGGTTCATTTTCATCATTTTGCAGCTTATAATGTTTCTCTATGGGAAATGACTAGGACGACAATTCACCAGTCTCGTCTCTTTTAGAATATCCAGTGTGTATTAGTGTTGACTTAGAACGAGGCCTTGCAGAGAGTGTACCACTTCAATTCTGAGAAAATACTTTAACTTTCCTATACCTTTAATGCTAAATTTTTTATTCAGATGTCACTTTATTTCTTGTATCTTCTTTGCATCATTATCAGCTAACAACACATCGTCAACATAGACCAAGCAAGCTATATATGATGTAGCGGAGTGAAAAGTAAATAACAAGTTATCTGCCTTATTTTGTGAGTATCCAATGTTAAGTAGTATCTGAGATAGTTTATGATACCAATTACGGGATGCTTGTCCAACCCGTAGAAGGATTTCTTTAGCTTAGACTCTGTTCTCCCCTCACTAGCGAATCCTTGAGGGATGCACATATAAACTTCTTTATGGAGATCACCAAAGTGGAAAGCATTGTTGATATCCAACTAGCATATCATCCACTGACGCTTTGCTGCTATGGCCAACAAGCAGTGTACAGTAACAAGTTTAGCAACTAGTGCAAAGATTTCATTAAAGTCAACACCCTCAATTTGTGTAAAGCCTTATGCAACTAGATGAGCTTTAAAATGATCAATCTCCCCACTAGGTAGATATTTGATTTTGTATACCCACTTTGAATCAATAACATGTTTTCCTGGTGGTAGAGGAATAATCTCCCAGGTTTTGTTTGCTTCAAGAACAAAAATTTATTTCTTCATGGCTTCTCACCAATGTACATATTTTCATGTCTGGAAATAGAGTTTAGGCTCATCATGTCAAGCGATGACCCCTAAGAAAGCTTTATGTGAAAAAGAAAACTGATCATATGAGATGAGATGAGTTATGAGATACTTTATCGAAGCACATGATGGAGTGGTTATGCAAGATAGGTTAGCAAGGGGAATAATGTAGGGTGGTAAGTCCACAGCAAAATCTTCTAAGTGAGATGGCTGAGTACGTGTCTGTTGACTACATCGGGTGTGAGTGATTGATTTAACAACATGCTTAGTAGGTGTGTTCTCACCATGATCTAAGATGTTTTAAGTGACTTTAGGTTCTATTGTTTCTGTAGGTGGAATATGTGTTTCTTTTGGATCATCAAAAGCAGGCTGGGCTTTTTGGGTAACCATACTGGTGGGTTTTAGTGGCAAGACCTTCACAAAAAGAAATTCTATTTTAACAAAGATCACGTTATAGGAAATGAAGAGTTCACATTTGGTGAGGTCATAAAGGATGTAGCCTTTTTTACTATTTGGGTAGCCAAGAAATATGCAAGCTCGACCTCATTCCTTTATCTTGTCATTACAAACAGTATATCATGCATCTGCTAGGCACCCAAACACCCTCATATGTGCCTATAGAGTTTTCCCATTAAGCACACTCGACGGTAAGCGATTGACGATATATGTTGCTGTTAGAATACACTCTCCCCAAACTCGACCGTTAAATAGGGTTGAAAATGAAGCACTCGGGCTATTTCTATGATATGTCTGTGTTTTCGCTCAACTACACCTTTCTATTGTGGTGCGTAGACACGGTGGTTTGGAGTACAATTCCTCGTTCTTCATAAAAAGCCTTCATTATACTAGATTGAAATTCTGGCCCACTGTCAACCCGTACCTTTTTAATTTTCTTGCCAAATTGAGTCTTAATCATATTGATAAATGATTGTAAATTATAGCTAGCATAAGATTTTCTATTCATTAAGTAGACCCATACACCCCTGCTATAATCATTAACAATCGTCAAAAAACAGTGCAACCAGTTAGTGAAGCAATTTTATAGCCTCCCCAAATATCACAATGGATTAATTTGAAACTAGACTTAGACTTTATTGAACTAGTCCCAAATAGCAAATGTGTTTGTTTATCTCAAACACACGAATCACAGTACTGTTCATGAACTTTAATCTTAAATAAGTGAGATCAATAAGGGATCTGCCTCAATTTGTCAAGGATGCATCACCCAATCTGGAATGCCATAAATCATGAGCTTCACTACTTTGTACTATTTTAACACCACTCCCCTTTGCTGTAGTGGTGTGAGGAAATACGACCCTCCTTTGCACTTATCTACTCCAATCAGGCTCCTCAAACTCAAGTCCTGTATTACACAGAAGTCAGCAAGAAAAAATATAGCACAATTGAAGTCTCTTGTAAATATGCTAAGAGAAAATAAATTGCACTTAAAATATGGGATATAGTAGACATCATCAATTCTCATATTAGATGAGAGTATCACACTCCCTATTCCCTTGATAGGAATCGCCTGCCTATTAGGTATCTTCACTAGCAGTGAATTGCAGCTTCTGATACTTGCAAGTGAGCTCTATTATAGTTTATGTGAACTGAAGCATATGTGTTTATTATTCACATGCTAGCATCCCAGTAGTTACTTGATATATTCGCTGTAGGAATTGGACTAATCTGATCGCCACGACTGTTCTAAACTTGAAAAGTCATGGCTTTTGTTCCTTGTTTATAGTTAAGTGACATCACATCCACGGATTTGTTTTATATAGATCTGTTGGCTCAGACACCTAAGCTCACTTTTTCAACTTTGTGGATCAATTCGTGGTCGAAGCTTAGACACCTAATCTCCCTGATTTAACTTTGTGGACCTAGCTCTGATTTCATATGAAAATTGTAGCAAAAGACAATATATTATTTCAATATAGATGAATACATATATACAAGAGTGACTCCTGTAACTCTCGGATCTGGATAACAGATTATGCTAATATCTCTGACTCAGACATCTAAGCTCCCTAATTTAACTTTATGGATCTGGCTCTGATACCATGTGAAAATTGTAGGGAAATACAATATATTATTTCAATATAGATGCATACATATATACAAGAGTGAATCCTGCATCTCTTGGGTTTGAATAACAGATTACGCTAATATCTCTAACTCAGACACCTAAGCTCCTTGATTTAACTTTATAGACCTGGCTCTAATACCATGTGAAAACTATAGTGAAAGATAGTATATTATTTCAATACAGATGAATACATACAAAAATAAGTCCCACATCTCTTGAGTTTGAATAATAGATTACGTAATATCTCTGACTAAGATATCTAAGCTCCCTGATTTAACTTGGTGAACCTAACTTTGATATCATGTGAAATTTGTAGTGAAAGACAATATATTATTTCAGTATAGATGAATACATATATACAAGAGTGAGTCCCGCTCTCTTAGATCTAAACAACATATTACGCCAATCTCTCTGACTCAGACACCTAGGCCCTGTTTGATACATGGCACTGAATTTTGATAGACTGAGACTAGGACTAGGATTGGGATTGATGCTTTAAAAATATGTTTGGTACGAAGTAATAGTTGGAGGGAATAATTTCATTGATCTTATTTAATAAATAGCCACTAATTATGAAAAGACTGAAATACCCATGCCCTATATCACTTCCTTTTCCTCTTTCAACTCCTGACGGTTTCCCTCTAAAAACCAATCATCTTCTAGGTCTCCTCATTGTTTCTCCCAATCTAATATATTGATACTTTAGTCAATTTTGGATCTCAAAATTTCCACAATTGATGCAAATCTCACTGAAATCTCTAGATGGAGAATGACAATGTGTAGAGATGATTTGCGAGGACCTGCAGCCTGTGCTTCAAGTGATTGTGAAGAACTAGAACACTAAAATCTCAATATGGAAAAGTACGATTAGCAAAAAGGGGATCCCTTAGACTAGGCTGCACCAATAAATCATCAATTGGATATATGATAGGTTATTCCTTCCGTTGGCCATTTTCTGCAAAATTGTACCAATAAGGTTAAGATAATTTTAATACATTAAAATCATAAAGAGAAGACTGATTAGACAATTGTAAAAAATCTGTACTTTTAGGAGAGTGATTTATGTCATTGGTGAGAACAAAAAAAAGAGAGAGTGATTATGTGAGAGGGATTAATTTTAGGTTAAAATCAGGGTTGTTTTTGTCCAAAAGATATTTGAATCAAGGATATTTTTGTCTCTACAAGTTTGCAGTCCCAGGATTGAAAACACAATACCAGGGGGAGGTGGCTCTGCAACAATCCCACTTTCATGGTACTCCCAATCCCTGGTTATCTGTAATCCCTCATACCAAGAGTGAGTCCCGCATCTCTCAGATCTGAATAACAAATTATGCTAATATCTCTGACTCAAACATATAAGCTCCCTTATTTAACTTGTGAACCTAGCTCTGATATTATGTGAAACCATAATGAAAGACAATACATTAATGAATACATATATACAAAAGTGAGTCTCATATCTCTCGAATCTAAATAACATATTACATTAATATCTTTGACTTGGTTATTTTTCTCTCCCTGTAATATCCGATGAAACACATAAGATTAGTATCTATTAATACACTTTTCACAACTCCTCCTTCCCAAAACCCCTTCCACTACCCCATTTCAAGCCTACTCTATCTGTCGTCGTACCCTTTCCTCTACCACCCTTACATGCCTCACGACGGCAGCAAGAAGAGCCATCAACCTCGCTGTTACTATCACCGCTGGAGGAAGGCACACTTCCAGTATGACCACTCACTTTCTTCTCGACTCTTTAAAGGGTTTTGAGCCTAAGTAAAAGCCAGAGGTCAAGATCAGTTTTAAGGTACTGAAAGAGTACCTTAAGGATGAGCAGATGCTCTTGGTGACCTTATACTTAAAAGGCATCATCCAAGAGTACCCAAGACCATTCCTTGAGATACACGTGTTTCTAAGCATATGATAGTTTGCAAATACAATCATATGGACTCCAAGCATTAGCTGATATATATCCCCTGCCAAGGAAGACGAATGTTTTTAGGATACTTTGAATCCTTGTACATTAGTAAAGAATGGTTGGGAAATGAGGCTCTGGCCTAGGAGTAGACAAAGACCTAGAACAAATATGAGACTTCTCTTTATCTCTTGAGGCAAATGACCACTAATCTACACACAGCTCCAATGAGGTTCTAGCTCCTTACACGCTATAAAGAGGGATAAAAACTGTTTTTCTCCCTTTCCACCTCCAAATTAGACCCTCCCGTGTTGTTTCCCATGCCTTAGTCCACCCAAAAAGCGGGCTGAGATGGACCTCCCCTTTAAAAAGGAACACTTCTATGAGTTTCTCTACAAAAAACTAGGAGCTACAACTCTTTTTAAGCCGCCACTTCCTCAAAGGATCGTGGAGACCGGATCTTCTGTCAAGACCATCACTTTACAAGAAGAGTGTGTGGAGGGTGCTAGAGAAAACTCCTGGGTGGAGGGTGCTGAAGACTCCTGGCCTTGAAGAGGATGAGTTTTTCCTTTTATTCATCTGTATGATGATTCAGTATGGTTTGAAACTGGCATGTGGTTAATTTTGGTTCCGTAAACTTGGACAAGTTGCTATGTGTTGGGTTTTTTCTTTGGATTGATAATTTCTCTGTTAGTGTTAGAGGATGAGTTTTTCCTTTCATGATGATTCAACATGGTTTGAAATTGGCTATGATACCATGTAAAAATTGTACCGAAAGACAATATATTATTTCAATGTGCATGAATACATACATACATACATATATATATATATATATAAGAGTGAGTCTCACATCTCTTAGATTTAAATAACATATTACGCTAATATCTCTGACTCAGTTATTTTCTCCCCCATAATATCCGGTAACACACATATCGTTAGTATCTATTAATATCTAACAATATTAATATTATATATTTAATTTCCAACATGCCCTAAAAGGTATTCACATCTTGACCTTAGTCATCAATAACAACGTTTATCAATGGCTCTCACTCCACACTTCTTTTGGTCCAATGGACGTGTTAGATCATCTTGTTTCTCTGCAATGTCATCCATGATGGCTGCGTAATGGCTGATGTGTTTCATCAATGCTATGTTTCATGTTTGGTCTACATCAGCTCATTCCCAAGTCTTTTGTCTCAGTTTGGGTTTATTTAGTACTTCAGGTTGTTATATTATTTGTACTGTTTTATTTGCTTTGGGTTTGTTCGCTCTCTATTGGTTACAAAGTCTTGTAAAAGCCCAACTTTTTAATGTATCCTTCAACGTATATATGTTTGAATAAAATTGTCCTTTTTAAAATGAAGGATTAATTAACTCGTTTTAAATATGGAAGAAAAAAAAATCATTTTGAGTTACCTAAACTACGTACAAATAATCAATATATTATTAACATATCATTTTTCACGTTAATATCATTCCTTAGAAAAACAATATTTGTTACATAGTGAGATAGTTGAGAGAGCAGAAAATTAATATTAACATGAGTATACTAGTTATAGAAATTTTCAAATGTGATATTATTGACAAATTAATTTTATCCGCAATATGGAAGGCATATAGTAAACTAATAACAATGACACTAGAGACTCTTGTACAAGGATATAAATAATTATAAATAAAACCTAGGTGTCATGTCGCCTGTTTTGACTAGAACTCCTATTTGAGAAAGAGAATAAATAATGGAGAGGATTCAATAATTCAAAGATGGTCAAAGTGTATTTTAATTAAAAACTTCAAAAGTCATTAAATTAAAACAACCCATAAATATATGTTTATGATGGGAGAAATGCTCACATACTTTAAGGATGTCATCTCATCTGTATTCTGATCAATTAAAATATAACAAATCATCTCATTTTAATTTTACATGGCTGATGAGTCATTTAGATAAATTCAAATTTTGTGATTTTAAAAAAGGGTTAATATAGCTTTTGGTCCCTAAAGTTTGATCCGATTTTGGTTTTAATCCCTCAAGTTTGAAATCAGTGGTTTTGGTCTCTGAAGTTTGACCCGATTTTGGTTTTGGTCCCTTAAGTTTGAAAAGGACTTGGTTACCCGGTTATGAAACCTGAACTGAACAGGAAAAAAACTAAGCCCTTTTCAAACTTGAGGGATCAAAATCAAATCAGGTCAAACTTCAAGGACCAAAATCACTTATTTCAAACTTGAGGGACCAAATTCAAAATGGGGTCAAACTTCAAGGACCAAAACCACCGATTTCAAACTTGACAGACCAAAACTAAAATCAGATCAAATTTCAGGGACCAAAAATTATATTAACCCTTTTAAAAAATATAAACCTCATAATTTAGAAAAACAAGAATTTCAATTCCCTCTCTTGAGTTGTTATTTTTCAAAATCATAAAATTTAAATTTCTTCAGATGACTCATCAACCATATAGGATTAACATAAGATAAGTTGTTGTATTTTAATTAGTTAAAATATAAATAAGGTGACGATTTTGGAGTATGTAAATATTCCCTTATCATGGTAGCCCTTAGCCAATTCCATGTCACATATATTATACACACACACACATATATATATATATATATATATATATTAAAAAAGAGTTGTTTGGTTGATTATAGAAATGGTGTGCCTAAGATTAATTCACGGAGGTAAAGTGATAGGGACTCCTATTGTTAGTCAATCGATTTTCCCTGTGGAATTTTCTAACTCCAACTTTTCAGACGGCGCTTTTGACTGCTCTTCTTCAAACGAATAAACACACGCACACCACAATTGGTTCCCTTAAAAGTGATCCATAGAGATTCAAAGCAATCAACTAAGAGATGTAAGAAAATGACATAATTTCTATTTGATTTTTTTCAGAGATTAATAAAACTAAATAAGTTACTTAATCATATCATAAGTTGTGTATGATTAAATTATATATCAATTTATAAGTCAGACGAATTAGTTTGAAGAAAAATTGATATATATATATATATATATATAAATACTTTAAAGTAATTTAATTAGTTTTCTTAATCGCCCCGAAAAAACCAATTGGGTCTTTTATTTAGGATTGGATGTAGTATTAAAGTTATTACTCCCTCCAGTACTTAATAGAGGTCTTAATTGGAAAGTTGATTTCAATCCTAAATATAAAACATATTTTTCATGTTTGTCACTCTTTCCCAAAAATACCCAGATTGATACTTCCTCAACAATAATTAAGTAAGAGAGAGATGGAGGGAATTAAAGAGAATGATTATAACATTTTTTAAAAAAAATGTCATATTAACTACTTTAACTAACTTTTTTCTCCAACCCTTAACTAACTTCTTTAATATAATTAATTAGGTAAATATATATTATATTAGAACTAGAAGGTAGTATTTGTTAAAATATTGTTGTCGTGGATGTTTTATAAGAAATTTTATTGAAATTAGATGACATTTAATACTAGTACCTTCTATTTTAAATATAAGACCTAATTTATAGTATAAAATTATACTACAAACTATTCCCAAATTTAGAAACAGAGGAAAAGTAAATAAATATAAAAACGTTACTATCTGGTAAAAGCCTTTTAACTATTAAAAATGGAGGTTTTTTTAATATAATATATTGACATATGAAGACACTATACAACAAAAAGCAAGAAAAAATTATTAGGGCCTCGTAGAGTTGTAGTCCAATGATATCAAACTCCTACTTTAAATTTTATTCAAGTATGAAGTTATGAGCTCGAACCATATTTAAGGTCATATTTGGTATGATGGAATTAGGGGTGATGGAAATGGAATTGAGGATCAATTCCATCATGATGCTTGTTTGGTATGATGGAATTGAAAAATTTTCTAATTCCATGTGGAAGCCAAATAGGCTCAATTCCACCCAATCAATTCTATCAAAATACCTAAGATTTACAATTCCATGTGATCATTTCCATCTATTACCCTCCACTACCTTCAAAAAAAATAAAAAATAAAAAATTGAAGGACATTTTGGTATTTTTATACAAAAATTAGATCTCATTTCCGTGACATACCAAACATACTTTTAGTCCCCATTTCCATTTCCATTTTCATATACATTTCCATATCCATATCCATTTCCATCAAAATCAATTCCAACGTACCAAACGGGCCCTAAATGTAATTGGTACATGGGTTATGACAAAAAAATTAAGAAAAATGTCTATCAAAATCCCTCATAACAAAGTCCAAAACTAAGATCTCATGACAAAGTTCACATCCCTGTATTAATTAAATACTTGGCAACTCTTGATCAAAATTTCAAAATCCATTAAGCAACAAAATTGTCAAAGAATTCTCAATATTGAAACAATTCTTCCATTAGGGCGACCATATATTAACCAACTCCACTCATGATATTACATTAATCAATTTAGTGGATGCCATTATGTCTTTGCTGCAATAACACATACGAGACAACTTCGGACAAAGTAACTTTATATTGGATTGCATAAGCCCATCTTACTACAACCCACTTTTTCACACTTCGTAATCTTATTCGAGATACTGTTAGGTATTAAAAATGGGCGTCTCTTCTAGCAGATATTCAAACCTATGCTTAGCAAAAAAAAGTTTGTATTGAAAAAAATACTTCCAAAAAGTTGAAAACTCTTACAAGATCCAATGGAATCTCAAGGGACAAGTCACCTAAGCCCTACAATATCATAATACTACAAACGGAGTTGTTGGGTCTCACAGAAGAAACTAATCCCTCATAATGTGATGAAACCATATTTGAATCATCACTAAAACAGATGTGCACATATTTTATGAAACCAGTTGATGGTTTTTGTTGTCGCACAAAAACCCTAAATACCATCAGTGAGAAACCTGGATATTTCTTCGAACATGGAGTTACTTCTCTCGGTTAATAGCTTTTTTTTTTTTCCCGATACATTAGAGATTTTTCTATATATCTCTTGGTTAATAGCTTTCGTTATGCTATTTTGGTTGTGGTTTAACGTGGCTTTCTTTTCCATGGGTTTGATTATGTTTGTTCTAAGTGTGGGCTTGGTTCGTAGGTTTAGCTTTGATTCAGAGTTTCTACCTCGGCCAACGTAAAAAAAAAAAATTTTTAAATCTTAATAATCCCTTGTGTTTTTCTCTCTAGCCAAAGAAATAATTTTATAAAACTTGACACTATTATGTTCTCATCTAATAATTAAAATAATAAAAAAAATCGTTATATTTTAACACAATCTATTGAAAGAGAAAGAGGAAGCCCAGAAATGTTACATGAAAAATTATATCCTCACAGCTCACCAACAATTGATTGGTCAATATGGTAAGCGGTCTCACCTTGCAAGGATGAAAACACAAATTTGAATTTAAAAAAACTTATTTGTCCAAAGAGGAGATAACCTATAGCCTCCCTGTTTACCAAAAATAGTTAATGGCTCAATAATTAACTACTGACATTGCTAAAGCCATATCAATTGACACTTCTTTTCCTCCATACAAAATTTGCACATGCCTCGAGTATTTTGGCACATGAATCAATGACCAAGTAGTTCCATTAGTAGCGACCACATACAGTAAACAATGGATTTCGATCCCCTTGTTTGCTCAAGAAAGAACACAGAGACATGGAATAGAATCCATCTAAGGCCCACAATAACAACTGGACCCCACCTCTATTTCGATCTTTCCTCCACTTGAGCAATCAAGCAACTGAGAGGACTAAATGATAAACCACAAGCACTTGAGGATTTTGTTGCTTCGGTCTCCCTCCAAGCAAGGAAAGATAAAGTGAAGCATACTTGGGAGTATCAGCAAAATCATGCTTCTGCAGCAGCAATAGCAGCAGCTTCTTCATCAGTAGAATAAGGTGACACAACTTCATCTTCATCAGTCACCTCTGCTTCTTTCTCAGCAGTAAGAAGCTTCTCCCTCAGCTTCAGAATAAGCTCTTCTTGAACACTAGGGTTACTAACCAGGAACTTCTTAAGAGCATCCTTGCCATGGAAGTTCTTGCCATTGTAGTTGTAAAATGCACCAGACTTGGAAATGAATTTGTGTTTTAGGCTCAAATCTAAGACCTCTGCTTCTCTACATATGCCCTTTCCAAACTCAAGCTCAAACTGTGCAGTTTTAAATGGAGGAGCAAGCTTGTTCTTCACAACCTTCACAAGGATCTGGCTTCCTAGAGTCTGCAAGGCGTGCATCGTAAACATAATGGAGGAGGAAAATCCATAATCATATGAAAAATATCACGCCCTAAACTTATTGATCCTATGATATTTAATATAACTAATGAAAGCCATTAGGTTCAACATAGATTAATCTCAAATGCAGTAAGCACATGCCTTAATGTTGAAAATACCAAAATGATGTTTCATATATACTAATAACTGGAATTCTGAACCATGTGTTGCCCTGGATGCTTAAAATATGAAGGGATCAAATTTATAAAAGAGAAGTTTAGGCAGAGAAGGGAAAGTTTTGGCTTCAAATTTGAAAAGAACAATATAAAAGGGCATGTAGACCGGAGGAACAAAGTTGAATCTGTTGGATGAGAATAAAATCAATCTAGAAATTAGCAGTAATTCTATTTAGAGTTAATATCATTGTTGGTCCTTACATTTTGATCGAATTTTGGTTTTGATCCCTATAATTTCATAAAGACTTGATCTGAGTTTAAGTATAGAGATCAAAACCAAAGCTCATTAAAAATATAGAGACCAACCCTTAAACTTAAAGGGAGACCAAATCCTTATGAAACTATAGGGACCAAAACCAATAATTTGAAACCTACAAAAACAAAATTTGGGTAAATAGCAAGGACCAATACTAATATTAACCCATCTATTTAAGATATAGTTCTTTGATGCCAATAATATGACTAGCTGGAGAGGATGCTGTTAAATCCAAAAATATGACATCACTCATTTTTCCCGTCAAATTGCAACTACAAGAAGCAGCTTGTAGCTTTAATTTAAGCCAAACCTTAGTGATCACAACATACAATTAAACTATTCATGCTTATTGAACACTAGCATTTGAACAGGCAAGTCAAACAACACAGCAGGAAGCAAAAAGGCAGAGGAATAAGCAGATTTTCGTACCTCTTCTCCCTTCTTAACAAATCCTATTCGCTTGATATTTAGCCGCACTGAAGCATAGAATTTCAATGCATTACCACCACAAGTAACATCCGTTGGCCCGCCAAACCCCCCAAAAGTAGAAAGCTTTGACCTCACCTGTAGAAGCATACAAGAATCCTCTACCATTGAATCTAATAAAAGCGTCTCTCATTTAATTTGAACAAATCCAGATTGCTCAGAGTATAGCACCCACAAGTAACAAAAAGAAGAGAGACAGATTAGGACCATTTAAGTTTTGTCCAAACAAAAGACTTCTTAGGATGCCATAAGTTCTTTACAGCTCTTGGTCAGAGGTTCCTCTCTATCAATTAATAGCTTAAATTTTTTACATCGACGATATAAACAGAACAAAATAATGCAGAACTTCACACACTGTGTATAGCAATAAAGAGGATAAAAACATGGCATGGCAATAAAAAGGGCCAAGTAATGGATTCACGAGGAAAGTTCAGAAGCAGAACAAAGCTACCCCCCCGGGGGGGGGGGGGATTTAATATCGCCACAACAATGAGCAATCTGAAAAAAAGAAAGAAAAAGAATGGATCGAAGTAGCTGCCATCAAAAGTGGAGCACAAACGCAACTGATATCTAGAAAATGAAAGCAATACTGAGTCAAAGCATTTATCAAAACTTGGTCCAAGATGAAACTAGCAGATGGCAAGCAAACATAAACAAAAACTGACATAACTATCAAATTGCCCAAGATTAAACAAATATAATTAAGACTACACTCTGCACTTTGACCAGCAACAAATTAATTATAGTGAATCCACAACTAAGGCCGGTACCTGGTTTGTAAAAATCAATATACAATTTGACATTGATAAAGAGTGGCACAATTTTCGAAGTGCCTGGCTCATCAACCTAGCCTGCATTGCCATGTGAGCATCACCCATCTCACCATCAAGCTCACCTTTAGGAACAAGAGCAGCTACCTATCATTGGACACAGAGCAAAAATGTTAGCTCAGATATACCCAAGAACCATAAAACAATTTAAGAGAATGTAAATCATTTTCAAGTTAAAAGGGCATGAGAAATAGAAAAAAGAGGGGGGGGGGGGGGAACTAAAACAACACAGGTAGTAAGCACAAAAGTACATGAAAGAAACTTTAAAACGCAGTAAGCCAGATTCAAATTAATAAAAATAGCAATATTTACAATTAAAATTGAAGGTTAATTAGGTCCTATAGCAATTATTAGAACAACTCGTTTCTTCCATAACACTATCACCATCACATGCATCATTCCCACGGTTAATAACTTCGCATTATATTGTAGTCGAATACCGATAGTAGCAGAGACATGCAAGCAATGATACTCATAAAAACCACAAATTAGAGAAGAGAATATTACAGAAAGCACAAAATAATACTCATAAGAGCATAGTAGTGAGTATACATACTTACAAAAATCGATGACCAACCAGAAAGAGTGAAGAAAAATAGATTAAAAATATAAAGCTACATACTTACACTGTCAACAACAATTACATCAAGTGAATCACTTCGAATTAAGGTATCAACAAGACTAAGTGCTAGTTCACCACAATCAGGTTGAGCTAGAAGCAATTTCTGAGTATTTACACCAATAGCCTCCGCGAGTTTTTTATCAAGTGAATGCTCAGCATCAATAAAAGCACAATAACCTACATAAAACAAACATATACAAAATCCTTATAGTGATACTCTGGCATGTTGATCGCATTGATAGAATGGATAAAATGAGAAATTTTTTACCAACAATTCAAAACCTTCAATAATGTTGGTCAGATGGGTATTATATTAAACTGATTTACACGTAAATTTATTAGTTAAAAAAAACAGCTGCATCCATCCAAGTAATTACCTCAGGCAAATATCCAGAGAAAGGGAGGGGGAAGATTAAATCAATTGCAAATTGTGACTACAACATTAATCAATACTACAATGGACATCATATCTACAGAAATAATAGTCCTAAGAAAGTACATAAAGCAATAAACATTATAATAATGATTGCAGAAGTAACATATAAAGATAACCTCCTTGCTTCTGCGCTTCTGCAATCACATGTAAGGCAAGAGTAGTTTTCCCAGAAGCCTCTGGCCCAAATATTTCCACAACACGTCCCTACAAATATCACACTGAAACGTATTAATCAGCGTACATATATTTCACACTGCAGAATAATATCGGTCCTCTCGTCCCTCCTATTATACACAAACCAATTTTGCATGTGAAAACTGAATCGTTCACAGTTTCATTTTCCCAAACTTTTTTTTACTCACAGCACACTATAAAAGCCAAATTGTCAATTTTGAAGATTTATTAGTGATGACAGTCATATATAAATACAGCCACTAACATTCTTAAAGTTTATAATAATCAACGAAGAGAAACAAACTTCTTTATGCAAGGATCTGATGATACCTTTGGAAGTCCACCAACTCCTAGTGCCATATCAAGAGCAAAAGAACCAGTTGACACTACAGCCACAGGTTCATGTTTTTCAGAGACAGAGCGACCAAGCCACATGATAGTTCCCTTTCCATGTGCAGAAGTGATCTGATCCAGGGCTTTTTGTATGGCCGACTCTTTCTTAGATGTATTTTCTTCACATGAATCACTTCCATCTGATTTTGAACCCTTTTTACCTTCAAGTAGACCGAAATAAGAGCTATCGTCAACGCCGTAATCATAAAATCAGTGAACATCAAAGGGCATAATTAGACAACGAATTTCATAGACTTATGGTGGTCCCTTTGTATTGTGTTTGGCAAAACTAATTGTGCAATATGAACTAAGCCCATCAAATTCTTTTTGGTTTTATCATCAGCTAAGTATACAGAGAAGGGTAGAAAGCTAAAAGCATTCTTCAACAACCTCGAGTTGAGAAGCTTAAAATTTGCGATGTGCCCAATAATCCATGTCTAAAGCCCTGAAATGAAAAAACATCAACAATTAGTAAGTATATCGTTCCCAAACTCTCAAAGATAATGTACAGGCGGTAAAACAAGAATATTCAAACAAATAAAGCTGTACCATCGTAGTAACGTCATGGCCGGAAAGAGAGCTCCTGAGAAGGTAAGCTTTACGAAGTAGCCTGGACATAGTAGCAACTTGCAGATTCTGAACCCCCAACTTCACAATACGACCAAAAAGACAGAAACTTTCTCCAACATTAAGTAATGTAATGAGCAAAAGAAGCTAGAGCTTCACTCAATCACATGAACAAGCTGAAACTTGAACCATCCGTCTTTCCCAGACTGACAAGACCACTGCCGCGTTTTTTAGGGTTTTTGGGTTTAATTAATTAATCTGATTTTCCCTCCAATTTGACGGACGGACGGTGTCGCCTCGCTTGTAAGAGGTCGCGATTCTCGAGAGCGCCACTCATGCCCGAAAGAATTCAAAGAAATTATACATATACTCTTATTTATTTACTACTCCCTCCGATCCTAATTATAAGATAAAATTGATTTTTTTGGAGAAATTAAAAAAATTAATTAAATTATTTTAGAGTGTTTATATTTTTTGTATCCTTAGATTATATATTAGTTTATTAGTCAAATTAATTAGTTTGGAGAAAAAGATAAAAATATAAATATTCTAAAATAATTTAATTAGTTTCTTTAATTTCTCCAAAAAAGTCAACTTAATCTTATAATTAGGACCGGGGGGAAAATAGAATATTTAGGTCACATTTCTTATATTTATTTTATCAAGTTCTTTAATCATATGTGAACATATGTTCTATTTTCAAATTATTAATATTTAACTATAAACACATATGAAAAAAATTAGGGAGGATTGTGAAAAAGGACCTCATTGGCAACTTAATTGCCAAATGGGATCTAGGAAGGTATCTGCACACAGAGGGAAAATTTTTGCACACGTATGGAAAAAGTTTTGCACACAGGAAAGATATTCTGCATACGCGAAAGATAATCTGCATACAAAAATCCCATTAGCAAATAAGTTGCCAAAGGGGGATTTTTTTCACAATTTTCCCAAAAAACTAAAACATGTGGTTATCTATGATTGAAGAACTTGACGTAATATATATAAGAAACAAGATGTAAGTATAATCATTTTTAAAAACTACATCTATTATCATTATCAAATGTCAAAGTACATTTATTTATTTTTGACAAAGTACATCTATTTATTTTTTAATCAAAAAACATATTAAGGCATCATATTTTAAAAAAAAAATTGGTCGGTTAATAAGAAATCAACTCATAATTCATGAGGTAGTTGGTTCAAATGTGAAGAACCCTTTCAATCTTCTACACTTGAACGCAAATCCTTTAGAAAACAAGCATATTACCTTTTATTGAATAATTGGAATGTTTTATATCTCATAATATATTAAAACTTTGACGGACTACCAACTATTTATAATAAGTCTTACTCTAACTAACTAAAGCTAAACGGTGCCGTATTGAGTTATACGACATACTCCAACCTAATAAATGAAATAAGTTTTTTACAATATCAATTGACTATTTCTCACACTCACCCTCACCCTCAAATTGGACAATGCAAACCAACAATGCCCAATTTGTTGAGAAGTCTTCTTTGAGCAACTCCTCCAATAGCCTTTGTTAGCATATTTGCCTCTTGATCAGTAGGCCTCACATGCTTCAAGTCAATTTGCTTCAATTGCCACTTCTTCCTAATAAAGTGACAATCTATCTCTATGAGTTTAGTTCTTTTATGAAAAACATGATTAGCTGCTATGTGTATTGCAGCTTTGTTATCATAATACATATCTACTGGATTATTGTGAACAACTTTCAAATCTTTCAGCAATTCCGATGTCCGTATAATTTCTAAAACTGCCATGCTTAGTGCTCTGTACTCTGCCTTAGCGGATGACTTTGACACAGTGTTTTGCTTCTTTATCTTCCACATCATCAATGAGCCTCCAAGTTTCAGTAAGAACCCTATTATGGATCTTCTTGTTATGCCACATGAAGCCCAGTTTGCATCGCAATAGCATTCCAGCTGCAAATTCCATTGTGAACTAATTAATATCCCCCTTCCAGGAGTTCCTTTCAAATATTTGACAACTCCTATTGCTGCTACCATGTGTGTTTTTGTAGGATTCTGCATGAACTGACTGAGAGTTTGCATAGAGAAAGAAATGTTAGGCCTGGTCATAGTTAAATAAATTAACTTACCAATCAACTTCCTGTATCTTTCTGGGTTATGCATCAGTTCTGATTCCTTGTTCCTTTTGCTATCAAATGGCATAAGCTTCAAATTCGAGGCCATAGGGATTGCTTTTGGTTTACAACCACTTAATCCTATATCAGAAAGTAAGTCTAGAGTATATTTTCTTTGAGATAAAGTTATTCCCTTTTCAGATTTTGTCATTTCAATCCCTAGAAAATATCTCATCAATCCTAGATCTTTTATTTTAAAGTGATCATGTAAAAATTGTTTAGCTTGTTCAATGTCTTTTCAGAAATACCAGTCATTAATAAGTCATCAACATAAACTAAAATCAGCACCAAACCATCTTTACATTCTTTAATAAAAAGAGAATAATCATTTAGACTTTGTTTGAAGCCTTCTTGAACCAAGGCTGATGACAATTTCTTGTTCCATTGTCTAGAAGCCTGTTTCAAACCATACAGTGATTTCTTGAGTTTGCACACTAAGGGCTCCCCCTTTCTATCAAATCCCTATGGGATTTTCATATAGACCTCTTCATGAAGGTTTGCCTGCAAAAAGGCGTTATGCACATCTATATGGTATAGATTCCATTTATACAAGGCATCCAACTTTAATATAATTTGGATGGTAAGCATCTTAACAACCGAAGAGAAAGTATCATGGTAATCTATACCTTCCCTCTGATTGTATCCCTTTACTACTAACCTAGCTTTGTATTTATGTATACTACCATCAGGATTGTATTTAATTTTATATACCTATTTACATCCTATAGCTTTCTTACCTTTAGGTAAGGAAGCCAAATCCGATGTTTTATTGTTCTCAAGAGCTTGCATTGCTACTCTCATAACTTTAATCCATTCATCATTTTTAATAGCCTCTTCATAGCTACTTGGTTCAATCACAGAATCAATAGCACAAAGAAAACTTACATAATCTGATGAAATTTCATTATAGGCAATATAGTCTTAAATAGGATAGGCACACTTACCTCATTGTGCTAGCAATGTTTCAGAAGATGTAAGAGAGCACATATAGTCATTAGACCAAATTGATGGCCTTCTTTCCTGCTCATGTTCCTCATTTTCGGCAAGAGAATTGCTGCTATGCAGCCTTTGGGAAAAATCAGCAGCATTATTTCTAGAGTTAATAGAATCAACACTATTATTTCCAGAAATAGGTAATTATCTATTATTCACTTGCATTTGTTATGTTTCAAACCAGAACATTTCCTTTAAATGCTGGTTCAAACCTTCTTGATCATTAGTAGGCATGTCTAGGAAAGGGAAATGAACCTCTACAAAATTAACATGTCGGCTAACAAAAATTGTCTTACTGTGTAAGTCAAGAAGCAAATAACCTTTTATGTGATCAGGATATCCTAGAAATACACATGGAATTGCTCTAGAATCAAGTTTATGAACAATTTTTTAAATTTGTAGCATACAACAAAGAGCCAAATACGTTAAGATGAGAGATATCAGCTTTAGTCCCATATACCTTTTCATAAGGAGTCTTAAATCCAAGTACTTTTGATAGGATCCTATTAACTAAATAAGCAACCATACGCACACATTCCCCCCAATATATAACTAGAACCCCTGACTGTAACAGTAACCCTTTAGTGATTTGCATGATGGTTATATGTTTACGTTCTACTACTCTATTTTGCTTAGGAGTGTTGGGACAGGATGTTTCATGGATCATGCCTTTGTGTTACAGATATAACTTTAGCTCATTATTCAAAAATTTAGATCCATTATCACTACGTATACGCTTAATTTGTGTGTGAAACTGAGTTAAGACATAAGCTTCAAAACTCTTAATATGTGCAACAGGCCCATTTTTGTTACGCATGAGAAAAATCCATGTTGCTCGCGAAAAATCATTTACTACAATAAGAAAATATTGAAAACCCTAATGTGTTGGAGTTCCACATAGTCCCCACACATCGAGGTGAAGTAATTCAAAACATATATGAGTTTTAATGCAGCAAGATAAGAAAGGAAACTTTGTTTGTTTTAACTGAACACATATGTCAAAAACTTTATTCATAGAGTTTGAATCATCAATTACAAAATCCAAATATTGCATGATAGAAAGTGGCATATGTCCTAATCTCTTATGCCACAGAAACACATCACTAGAATTCAAGTTCTGAGAACTACTTTAGGTTACATTGACATTAATAGCATGAAAATTCTTTGAGGCCTTTAAAATGTATAAACCACCAACCAGCTTACTAGTTAGCCTTGTCTTCCCACCCTGAAGGTCCTGCAGTAAGCAAAGGTTAGGGAAAAAGGCAGCCATGCATTTATTTTCCAGTGTGAACCTTGATATAGAGACCAAATTGAATTTTAAGTCTGGAGTATATAGGACATTGTTTAACCAAAGGTCATCTACAATGTTCACTTTGCCTATATGAGTTACTGCTACTTGTCTACTATTAAGGATTTTTATAGATTTGATTCGACCATTATATGTCTTATGGCTATTTAATAGGCCTAGGTCTCCTACCATATGAATAGTTGCACCTGAGTCTAAAATCCAATTATCAGTTAATACAGAACAAGTAATAGGAGTAGTCAAACATGTACCAGTAAGTGCATGAACAATAGGCTCAGCATCTTTCTGTAAAAGTTCCAGGAGCTTCTCATACTAAGCTTGGGTGAATGTGGGGGCTGCTGTAGTGCCAGCATTCGCATGTGCTTCTGATTCTCTAGTTGTGGTTATACCTCCATTGGCAGTTGCAAATTCTTTGGTAACCTTTCCCTTGGTGCCTCTAAATTTGGGGGGGGGTTATCCCACGAGCTGGTAGCAATTCTTAAGGAGATGCCCCCTTTTATTACAGTGAGTACATTCTAAACCATTGTCTGAGCGGCCTCAGCCCCTACCATGACCACGAGCTGCCATGGCAATTCCTTCTATGGGATGTGCTCGGTCTTGGTTAATTATAGACCTCTATGTTTCATCCTGGATTAACATGCCATAGGCCTCATTAACAGCAGGGAGAGGACTCATCATCAATATTTGACTTCTTGCTTGATGGTAGGATTCATTCAGCCCCAATAAGAATTGTAATAGTTTTTATTCCTGGATCATGTCTGTGTAAGCCTTGGATGTAGAGCAAGTATAATCAGGAAGGGTGATTAGAGCTGACTGCTCCTCCCATAGTTCTTCAACTTGGAGAAATAAGTAGAAACAGAAGAAGTCCCTTGCCTGAGAGAAGCAATCTCTCTATGTAAAGCCAATATCCGGGCTCCATTTTCTTATTAAATCGCTCCTTAAGATCATTCCAGACCTTCAGTGCATTCTGAAAGAATATAACGCCTCAGCCAATTCCTTGGAAACCGAATTCACGAGCCATGAGAGTACCACAACATTGCATCTCTCCCATTGGTCTCTTAAAGCAGCATCCTAAGATTCTCTTGTGCAAGTTCCAGTCACAAATCCCAGCTTATTCTTTCCTAATAATGCAATTCGCATGGCACGACTCCAAACCGTGTAGTTATCAGTCCCAACTAGAACATGAGTAATGATGAAGGTGCCCTAAGTATCAGACGGATAGGGGTAAAGTAGGTGGGTGAAAGGCAGGGTGTCGGTTGTGAGCTTGTTAGTGGCCATGAGAATGCAGAGGGGAATCACGATCAAGGAGAGTAGCTCAGAAGGAACGAGAGGGCTAAAGAAGTAACAATGAATATGACTAAAGAACAGAGTAGCACCTGATTAGATATTCTTAGTATGTTTAAGATCAACTGCCAAATTAATTGCACTGAAGAACAAGAGCCGCGGCAAGATCATGTTGTCCGAGCAAGAGTTGTCATGTAAGCAAGATCACCAGCGAAAGAAGTGGTGGCCGATGCGGAACTGAGAAGACAATCAATGAAGTAGAAACTTGTCTTTGATGGGAGTGAGCGTGATGCCAAATCGTCGACTCGCACCGTGAACGGCGCTAATCGGGCTGGAAATCTTAGATGCTGAATCTTCGAATCGCGTCTTGAAAGGCGTTGATGAGGCTGGAAATCTTGGTTGTCTTTGGTCAAGCAAGACGACCGGCAAATCCTTGTGACTTCCTCCTTCGATTTTGCAAGAGCCTAACATATTTGCACATCGTGGCTTCAATGGCAAAAAAGGGGTAGGCGGCCAAGAATCTTGAACAAAACTAGGGCAAGAGGGAATGGCACGATTAAGCTGCAAATCCCGAATGAGCTGAATGGCGGAATGAATTGGGTTATGGTTCTTGGGCTTTCTTAGCTCTAATGGATTTGGACCATAGGCTCTGGTACCATGAAAAAACCCTTCAATCTTCTACACCTGAACGCATATCCTTTGGAAAACAAGCATATTCCCTTTTATTGAATAATTGAAATGTTTTTCATCTCACAATATATTAAAACTTGACAGACTATCAACTATTTATAACAAGTTTTACTCTAACTAACTGAAGCTAAATGGTGCCGTATTGAGTTATATGATATACTCCAACCTAATAAATGAAATAAGTTTTCTACAATATCAATTGACTATTTCTCACAAAATGTCACTGTGGATTTGTACACTTTATTGGTGGACAATATGCTACGTGGTAAAATCAAAATATATAATAAAACTTTATAATAAACACACAAATATCCTTATAGTAAAATATTAAATATAAAGTAACTCTTTTTAAAGGGAAAATTAAAATAAAAGACCTAAAAAATAATATTTATTATAAAGAACCACAAAAATTGTAATTATTTAGAAGCATCAAACATCATAATATAAATTTAAAATCACTAAATGACCCTTACCAAATCTTGATATTATCTCCTGTATTCATAATTAAAAAATAACTAAAATTAAAACTAAAACTGCCCATCATAATATGATTGTATCTTTTTTTTTAAAAATTTCAATATATTATTTAATTACCAACAGTTAAACTCTTTTTTTTTAATTTTTTTTTCAACAATTTATATAATCAAGTTGCTTGATCTATATTATCAATGTTAATATCAATTAAGCTCCTTTTATAAATATAAAAATTAAAATCATTTCATATTTTTTTAGGATATAATAGGTTACTTAATTTTTTAAATTTTATTAACATTAAATGAATATTTTTACTTACATAAATTTCTTCTAAAACAAAAATAAATCATATAAACTTTCTTAGTTTAACATATATGATAAATTATAAAAGACCTTGAGTTTTATTTAAACTATATACTTTAATTTTTAATTAAATTTTTTGTTGATTTTAAAAAATATATAATTTTTACAAAATTGAAGAATGTGTAATTTTTTCCATAGTTGTCTGTTGTGAAAAATGAAAATTAAGAAAACTATTGTTTAATTTATTGAAACTTAGAATTTTGTATTAGTTTTAAAAATAGAACGTAGAAGAGAATGTAGGAGGGAATGCAAAATATTTTATTATAGGCATTTTAGTATTTTTAATTTTATGTTTTTGTATTTGTGTTTGGTTATTATAAATAATTACAATTTTTGTTTTCCTTCTCCATAAATATCTTTTCTCTAGGTCCTCTATTCCAATGTTCCCATTTTTAAAGGTTAAAGTGCAATTTTAACAACTATATCAGGCACAATTAAATTTTGAAGTGTGTAAAACCAAACACAATCTTTTAAAAATGATGCAACTTTAACAATTCTATTAAATTGATTCAAACGTTTGTCTCTTTTTATATATAAAACCTGTTTATTCTCCCTCCAACTTTATAACGTACTTGAGCTAATTTAACGGAATTGCTAAATTATAATAGGTTACTTTAGCCACAATTGCTTATTACTATTAATTTCACTTGTTATTTGTATTTCTTTTATAGTATTAAGAATCAAATTATCCAATTCTACTAAGCAAAACAAAAAATATTTGTGTAAATAAAAATCAGTATATATTTGCAAACAAAACAATTAAATAAATAATTATTGTTCAAGTGCATTTTCATCTTCAAAGTATGACTGGTCTCCTAGCATTTTTTTTTTTTTTTTTAAGTATGACTGGTCTCCTAGCGACTAATGGTTATATTTGAGAGTAAATGAATAAACTTCCTATCAAAAGAAAACGAAATATTAGTGTTAATTTTTTAAACCCAATTATTATCACTATTAAAGGCTAATGTTTTTGAGACTTTCTAAGGAAGGGATTTAAATTTACCTACTCGAGTCTTGTCCGGTAACATCTTAAAAGTACACAATAATAAATTCTAACACACGAAATGACAATAAATTTATACTACCTCCGACCTTAAGTATAAGACACAATTAACTTTTTTTATAGAGATTAAGAAAACTAAATAAGTTACTTAATCATATCACATATTATGTATCTTTAAATTATATATTAACTTATTAGTCAAACTAATTAGTCTAAAGAAAAAACATAAAAATATAAATACTCTAAAATAATTTAATTATTTCCCTTAATTTTTCTAAAAAAATTAATTTTATCTTATAATTAAGATTGGAAGAAATACCACTTTCATGTCATTGGAACCTTTTAGTAAATTAAATCTCTTCCTTGAAACTTTATAACAATTCTCCCTTTTTTCTTTTAATTTCTAGATGGGACAAAAAGAGAGACAATATGTTCTTTGCCTGGTAATTCGTTCCAAACCATTCCCATCAGAAAAGGCAAGATTTTGATCACTCGTTTAAAGCAGAACTTGTCTTTAGGAGTTTGAAGTATGAAATCCAGAAGAAGAAAATATATAGCCAGCCGCATACCAACACATACAATTTGGAGCTGTAAAGACTAAAAGCACAATATATAATTAACTTTTATGAAGATACACCAGCAATAACAAATCACAACATCCCTAACCATATCTAACCACATTCCCTGCAAGACAAATTGGGGGAAAAGAGAAGGGGAACTCTCAGAACCACTCAGATCATACAAGATTAAGAGATAAAAATGAATAAATAGCCACCAAAAACTGCTTCACTTTCACCCATTTTTTGACCCAGCAGCAATCATTCAGGCACCTAAAATACAGCTACTAACTCAACAAAACAACCCTTGCTACTGCTGCTTGCACTCTGGAGGTTGTTCGCCCAGCTGACCTCCTGCCTGCCCTCTTCCGGGCTTCTGAAGATACAGAAAATAAATTTGAATTAGTGGTAACTTCATAAAACCAAAGAACCCATGAAATTCAGATAGTGAAACAAAAACAACAGAAATCACCACAAAGCATATTTATGTTCAAATTCAATTCTAAATGACATATCTAACATTTGTCAGACATGCATTTGGCATAACTAGCTTCGTTAAGTAATGGGGCAACATAGGAGAGAAAATAAGTTGATTAAACTTTCTGTGGTAGATTTTGTGTCCAAGTTTAATATCATCTCATTTGCATATCACGATTCTTTACCTTGTGTCCTGATGACTGCAGGCAGCATTCCAGACAAAATTTAACACCGGAAAGGTTGAAAGAAGAAAATAGTCATCAGTTCCTATTCAAACAGTAAATAAAAAATAAAAGAGATTCCAAAATACAAAGGGTAAAATCCACAAAAAATACCTTCTTTTTGGTCTTGTGTTCTTCCTTGTCTTCATCGTCATCCTCATCATCATCTTCATCCTCCTCATCCTCATCATCCTCCTCATCATCCTCCTCCTCATCCTCTTCGAGGTCTCCAAACTCCTCTCCTTGAATGGCTTCCCCAGTAAACCATGAAACAGCATGGGGGATAATCTTGTCTCGTATTGTTGACCTGAACAAAGAAATAAAAGTGATTCAGAAATTACACAAAATTATGAAAATGAAATATGAAATATCAAAAATGTGAAATCCAGAGTCAACAGTCTGTTGGAAGATCAATTAATCAACAATGACACAGACCACAAGATTAAAGTTGATTAAGCTTTTTTTCACAAAAAAAATGGTGATTAAGCTTACCCAATGTCATAATCTTGTTCCATCAGGTTCTGAAGTTCTTCAGCCTGTTCAAAAAGACAATGACTTACATAAGGGGGAAAAAATATTCAAATTCATTAGCCTGAGATCATGTAGAAGGAAACATACCGCATCTTCATCAATATCTTCATCATCTTCAGGAACTTGTGGTGGCTTGAAAAAATTGAAGAAACTATCACAATTTTCAGTTTTGGTGATTGGCTTAGCATTCTTTGCACTCTTCTTAGGCTTTTTCTTAAGCACCTTCTGTGTCAAGCACTTTCCTGGATGCCATTCAATTTCCGTCCTAGAAGAAAAGTGTAATAAACCAGCCTTAGGAATGCGCCTGTAGACTAGGGACTAGATGTAGTGAATGAATCAACAAAGAAAAAACTTACCCAATTGCTTTCTCCAGTATAGGTTCATCCTCATCAATCATATGATAAGTTTTGGTCAAGACAGAATTCTTAAAATAAGGATTGGTATCAAAGAAAAACTCAAGCTTAAATCCTTTAGGGTCTTCTATCCGGCTCCACTTAATATCTTTAAGAAACTTGAGAGCACCTTCATCTCGCTCAGAAATCTGACTCATAGAAGTGAGCTATATTAGTACCCAGACTACGAAACTCAAAAGAATTGCATGAATTGTAAAATAAAACTTTGACTAACCTCCTCGGCTAACACTTCATTATTTTTCATTGCAGTGAGCCAGAAAGCAGGTACACCTTTCTCTACCCCAAGAACGCAAGTAAATCAAAAAAACTGAAACCCTTTCAAAAGAATACGGAAGGCATTATGTATGGTACCTTTCTCCCCTTCTGTATCAGCTGGTGCAGCTTCATTTGCTACTCCTTCCACTTCCGTGACACCATTTACAATATCATAGCGCTGTATTCAGACATAAGATGTTACTAATTGTAGATAACGAAAATCAAATGTCCCAAAATTTTAGAAAGAGAGAACTTTTTATTTTAATCCAGAATATTAGGACTTATAAATTAAAATAAATAAAGGACATAAACGTATTAAATTGAGTTCGGCAATTTTTACCTAAACAGCCTTAGTATTATGGAAGAGCACATATGCATTTATGCCAACCATAATATGCCACACGTTCAAAGATAGCTTACATGATTAAAAGCAATTCATCATCTTCAATATTTACAAGTACAGAATACTGAAAATACCTTAGTATACAAAGGTTGATACAATTTTTGGTATTTTGCTTCTAGAGCTGCCCTCTCCTCAAAATACTTTGCCTCTAATTCATCGTGTTGACTCTGCAAGATGAGGAATTTTCATTATGAGATATCACGGAATGGTGGAATACACAAACTGCCATATCCATCTAAACAGATACATTGTCGATGAACACGGATTAAGGTCTATTTTCAACTGTTCATGATGAATGATATACAATCACATCAATGCACAAACGCTTCTGAGTTGAGAGTCAGATTTATGAGGTCATAAAACGTGTACGGACACCAAAATTCCTAAGTCAGTTCATTAATCAACTTCAGGTTCATTAATGTCTTAGCCAGCTTACATCAAACAATTTTTAGAATCAAGTCACTGACCTACATTCTTTCAAATTTTTAGTGTATACACCATATCACAACCTTGCTTAAGCTAAAACAATAAATAATATACACCTAATATTTCAAAGCACCTCTAAATCTAAGTGAAAGATGGGATATTATCAACAGATGGGCAGTTAACAAACATGCTGAAGAAAATCCAACCCCTGTAGATTAGCATTATAACTTGTTACGCTTATTTCAAAAACAAGGACATGCCTGAATCTCTCTGAGAAACTCAACACGCTTCCGAACATTGGGCGATAGACTCTCCAGAACGTCTGTGTGCTGACCAGCCAAACTCTGTATCTTATTCTGCAGCAGAAGAAAAAATATATATATCCACCGCAGTCAAAATCAAACCAAGGCAAAAGTAGAACTTGACGTTAATTCCCTAAGTCCCCATGGTTACAAGCAATGAACCAAAGTCTACAGTTCATGGAAGGGCAATAAATAGACAAAGACACCCAGCATTGGTTGGGAAAAAATGGTAACGATAGAATAAAATAAGCTCAAGTTTCCGGGAAAAAAGAGAGAGAGAGAAATTTTTCACTCCAGCAGTTTCACTTGCAGCAAACATCACAAACAAAGCAAATATTAAACAGAATCAATGGCTGAAAAGGAGGTATACAGACCTTGAGAGCATTGACGAGGCCAGCTCGATCCTCCTCGTTAAGGACTTCACAGAAGAATAAACACAATAACAAGTGGGATAAATTTCAACAGGAAAAGAAGATGAGATACAAAAGATCTAAATGGAAAAGTGTTTTGAACAGATAAGAAATGGTAAGTCACCAGAGCTAAGATCCTTCATGTTGAAATTATCCTTGTCGTTGCTCATAGAACTTCGTCTGTGTGTTGCAATGAAGGATACGAGTGAGGGAGGAGGCACAAGGGAAGATACAGCAAATTTGCCAAAACCCTAGAGAGCAAGGAAGGTTTCTAAACGATACTTCCCTTGAGAAACCGAACTCTGCTTCAACTTTCTAGGGAAGCAGTACCTATTTTAAAAACGAAGAACTTTATTGACAGTATGTTTGAATTAACCTTTGAAAAATTGAAGAATAGTTTTTATGATTTATGAAGTAAGCATGTGAAAAGAGTTTTATCTCAATTTATTGAAAGGATTTTTGAAACCGTAGTTTGAGACTTATCCAAACACACAATGAATAAATTACTCCAATTTTAGTAAAGTCGGGAAATTTGGTCGAGTCCGTCGGGTCATCTCGTTTAAGTCCAAGTTTGTCAAAAGTCATATTTATGATTTAGAGCTTTCACAAGGAGGCGGGCCTAAATAGGCCGACCTTGTAGGGTCACAAGCTTAAACGGGCTCGTTTAATTTTTTTTTAATAAATTTGTATATGACTTTAATTTAGGGGATTATCTTTTTTTCCTAGCACATCAAATTCTCTTATTATTCACCACTTCATTTTCAATATCTTTACTACCAAACAGAGTTTATAACTTGAGATAGATTGCAATTCTTAAATTTACATAATGTTAACCTCTTCAAAATATTGTTTAGTGTTTAGTTTATAATTATGACTTTATCTAGTTATTTATTTAATTATGGTTGTGGACATTAGTTTTTAACTTTTTAGACTCAGTGTTTGTGTTTTGTTAAATATAGATAATTATCGATGTTTTAAGTTAGATTTGATAATAATTTTACTTTAAATTAAATATTTTGGTATTCAAGAATGTAAAAAATAAAAAATGACAAAAATGCTTAAAGCCCACGGGCTAGCCTACAGACTTTTGTTAAATAAACCGAGCCTCAAAAGTGATACTCTTTTTTAGAATCGAGGCCCATTTAGACCCGAGCCAGTACAGGGCCGGCGCAACCCAACCCTTTTTCCTAGTTATATATTTCACTCCCCCAAACATACTAAATCACTTTCTTTCCTTTTTTTAATAAAAAACAAAGGACAAAATACATAATAAATAAAATTACAATTAAAGATAGCAACTAAAATGACTTAAAGCTATGTTTGAAATAGTTTTTTTCTGAAAAATAAGTGTTTATTATATAAGTTGGGATAAAACTCCTCATACATATTTACCTCATATACCGTAAATCATAATTTATAAATACTTATAAGTTAAAAATAAATTATCACAAACAAACTCTTAAACAGTTTGAAAAGCGAACTTCTACAACAAAGCCATACAATATTTTTTATCATGTAACGATGCTTGCAAGATGGGGTTTTCGAAAAAGAATGATGAATCATTTATTGACACAAGCAACGGTTAATTTATTGTATAATTGACCGCGGTTGATATTTGAATTGATACCAACAAATCACCTTCTATTCAAGGTGGTGTATACAAATTAAAATGTTATTAAATTTTTTTTGCCAGTAAATGTTATTAAATTAAATTACAGTAAAATTCAATGTTATTTAATTATAGTATTCATATTTATTTTGTTCTTTCTTTAAAAAAAATTGGTTTTATGCAAAATTTTATTTGATAGAAGGATTTAATATATTTTTATTAATAAAAATTAACAGTACTTTGAAACCAGAATTTTATTTGTTAACACAATAATAGTGCTCATTTAGGAAAATGTAAAAAGTGTTTTTTTAAGTATTGTTTTATAAGTTAAGATAAAACTCATCTTACATATTTATCTCATAAATCCTAAATACACTAATTAAAAAGTAAAACAAACATGTAGTAAGCCACATTTTCTTGAAATACACCAATAAGTGCATAGCATAGTTGAAAAATTACAGACAGAAAAAGACAAAACACAAATGAGAGGACAATTAGATTTTGTGGAAGAACCACGTACGCATGACAATTTTGAATTTTGAGTTACCTTTGCTAAGTAGTTAGCATGTTGGATAGTTTCTCATAGAGCAGCACATCTAACTTCAATGTTTCTCTTTGAGCATAACATAATTTTTACCCCATTAATCTCAACTTTCATGGGATCACTAACCCCTCCACCAATCATTATTCCCTCCTATATTTTTTTATAAGCAACATTCTCTTTCATATATAGGTGGTCTTTGATTTAAGGAATAAATTTATTTGTGTGGAATTTTAAACTATTTTTTTCATTTTTACCTTTATTAAATATATGTCACTCATTATTTCTGTAATAAATTTCCACTTATTATCTTTCATACATACTCTTTTTAAACAAGGGTATAATTGGAAAGAAAGGCGTATCAATTACATATTTATTATTTTTAACTAATATTTTAAATAGCGTATTTTGTTAGTTGTTTCTTATTAAAAAGGAGAATAGAGAGTATTAGCTGAGAAAACCTAATTTCAAAAAGTCAGTATAAGTTGGACCTGGCTTCCGTCCTTTTCCTTCAAAGAAAAGGATGGTCCTTTTCTCTATGTGGGTCGTCCGATTAAAATCTCAACGGTCCTGATTTAATATATTTTTAATTATCGTGCCTCATCTCTTCTCTTAGCCCTTGATTTTCCAAGATCAAATATTGTGGTGACACTTGTCACAAGCCATACCTCCTTCATGTTATGACACACTTACGCAATTAGCTTCCTTTTAGATTTGAACCACTTCTCTTCTCCCTTAGTTGGGCAAAAAAACGTGCTCCCTCTCTTGCTCCAACCAAACCAAGTGTTCTTCCAACTAAATCTAAACTTGTAGCCAACTTATGCACTCAAGTGGTGGATTGTGTTTACTCCATCTCATGCCCATCATGCATTCCACCATACCTTCATGTAGTGTACACTCCACCTTGCCTTTATGCAGTGTACACTCTACCATTATCATCATTACCATGTTCATGTAGCAATTTGACATGTGCTCTTGGAAATAAATTATGATTTAGTCCCTTCTTTCTCATATGATCATAACACTTGGCATATCAAATTTCTTTAATCAAATTTTCCCTCCATACTTCTCTTCATATGATAATGACACTTGGCATCTTTGATTCCACAATTTATACAATTGCTAACACATTTTATTTTTAATTTTCGGAATAATGCCAATTTTGGCAGATTTTCTGCCCTAATTTTGAAAAATCATAACTAATTTTGTAGATACCGTTTCGGAGTGATTCCAAAGGCTATGAAACCTTTACTGAGTCTCATTTCAAGGAAAAATATGGACTTTAGTTAGCTGGAAGCATATCATTCCTAGATTTTATTTCTTTGACCGTTGCTATAGAGACTTTCCAAATTTTCTGGACCAATTTCAAAAATTCGTATCTTTTTATACATTGCTTCAATTGATTCATATAACCTATCAAATTAAAGCTTAGGATGTCTACTTTCATCCTGTAAAATTTCATAATTTTTGTTCATTATTTGATCTTCAAAACCACATGACAAACTCACTGCCTTGCAAGTGATTTTATTGAAAATACTATTTAACTTTCAATTTTCAATATTTAATTCCTTTGACCTTAAATATTTACCATTTCATTAAATATATAAAATAATCATAATATAATTTTAGTAAATAAAATTTGAGATATTACAGATCTTTATTAAAAAATTTATAGCGTGAGAGGATTAATCATTATTATTGGCGGTGAAACCTTGAACTCAAAAAAATAAAGACGAGGGCTCAGGTTTTCAAAGAAAGGATGTGTCATGATCATTCTTCATCGTCTTCGTCGTGATCTGCAATCAGTATACAAAGATGGAGAGATACCATGTGTGTACGAGTATTTGAGAAAAAAGCTACTACATCAATGATCAATATAAAGACTTTGGTAGCGAATTTAAAAAGATTAAAGAAGGTAAATATTCATATGTATAATGTATCACTGTATTATATGTCAATTTATAATCTAGAAAAATTAATTTTAAAAAAAGAGTACTAATAAATATTAAATATTTTAATAAAATTTATTTATCGGAATTGGACCCTAACGCTCAAACGCAGCGTTTCTATTTTTTCCTCTCGTTCGAGCAAATGCGATCTTTTGGGCTCCGCCCTCCGTCTTCTATTCGCCCTCAGTTCACAGCGCCTCTCCTTCGACTTCGAGCTATGTCGCATAGCAGAACGCAGCCCTCCAGTGCCACCTCCGACTCCGACCTTCTCCTTCATGGACCGTCGTGGTCAGAGGCTGTTGGTCCCTAAAAGTTAAAGTTCTTCCTGTTTTGGTGATATAAAAAGGGGAGGGTTTTTATGATAACAGTTTCGTGATTTTGAACTGCTTTGCTTGTTATGGAGGAAGCTCAATTGGAGACTTCAAAAACCCTCTGAAATTTTAATGGCTTTTCCTCCTTACCGTCGATCACATTTGAGGAGTGGAACTTATCATACGCTGGTTCGTATCCTATCCCACTGCAGCAATGAGTGCAATCTACCTGGCACCAATGAAAATCATTCTGCTTCTCAAGTGCTAAAAAATCATGGTAAGTGAAAATCAACGACTCTTGCTCTTTTTTCTTTTTCTTTTTCTTTTCTTAAATTGTTCCGCTGTTTTCTTAATGGAATTCAAGTAATTACATTACTTTGGAAGTTGAGTTTTAAGCTTTACATATAGTTTTTCTGTTCGTTTTAAGTTAACTGCGCATTTCTCATGCAACTCTCTCTCTCTTCTCCTGTTTTAAGATAATGGCATCGATAAATTGCCGCAAGAAAGCCAGGAAAAGGTTCCTGAGAACTTGCAATTTTCTGGTACTGATCTTTTGAATCTCAAGCATCCTGTATCCCATAAGGAAAAACAGGTTCACGAGAGTTCTGATGGTAGGGAGTTTATAATGGGAGTAGAGGAAGATGTAGGCTCTACTGGAAGGCAGGATATGATGATTTGTGAAAGAGAAAGTGCTGAGGCCTTGTCCATGGGAACTAATGGTTTGAATAAGGAACAGGAGAAAATAGAAGAGTTAAATCAGACAGTGGAAGGAACTGAAAACCTTATTGGCAATGGCTCAATTCCTTTGAACTCGGGATTAGGTGAAAACCAGAATGGAAGCAGTGAAGCTGACTTGATGGATTACCAAGTGGATTATGTTGAATTTAGAGGATCTGATGTCAACACATCTGGAACTGAAAGCAAGTTATATATAGAAGGAGAATTTAATGAAAATATCTCTGAAGGCTTTGATTTATCTTTAATTGCTAACATTTCAACATCTGAAAAAAAGGAAACCTCCATACCTGAAATTAGCACATCAAGTATAAAACACAAGAGACAACATAAAGAAATGGAATTGGCAAAACCACCTTGTGCTGCAATGGATTCTCTTCCTATTATTGAAGAAGGTGAGTTTGAGAAGGAAGAACATGGTCAAAAGGTTCATCTAGCAGCACACCTTTCTCAAGAAGATGGCGTCCAATATAGTGAACCGTTTAATTGGAGTATTGAGCTTGGGAGACTACAAAAGGAAATGGAATTGGAATTGGTGAAACCTGTTTCTGCTGCAGTTGTTTCTCTTCCTTCTACAGGTGAGTTTGAGAAGGAAGAACAACATGGTCAAAAAGTATGTGAGGCTACGCAATTTTCTGTAGATCGGAGTACGAATAATGAAGAATCAAATTCAAGTGTAAAGGATGATAAACAGAAAAGGGAAATGGACTTGGTGAAACGAGTTGGTGCTGCAATGGTTTCTCTTCCTACTACCAAAGAGGGTGAGTTCGAGAAGGATGAACAACATGGTCAAAAGGCTTCTGAAGCAATGTGTGTTTCTGTATGTCAGGCTATGAACAGTGAAGCACTGATTTCAAGTACAAAGCCAAAGAGACAACAAAAAGAAATGGAATTGGTGAAACCTGTCTCTGCTGCAATTTTTTCTCTTCCTACTACTGAAGAGGATGAATTTAAGAAGGAAGATCAACATGGGCAAAGGGTTTCTGAAGCGATGCATTTTTCTATAGATCAGGGTATGAATAATGAAGCATCAAATTCACATATAAAGCATGAGAAACAACATAAGGAAATTGACTCATCGAAATCATGCTGTACTGCAATTGTTTCTCTTCCTACCACCAAAGAGGGTGAGTTTGAGAAGGAAGAACGACATGGGCAAAAGGTTCCTGAAGCAATGCACATTTCTGTAGATCAGGGTATGGATAGTGAATCATTGATTTTAAAAACAAAGTCTGAAAGACAACAAAGTGAAATGGAATTGGCGAAACCTGCCTGTCCTGAAATTGTTTTTCTTCTTGGTATAGAAGAGGATGAACTTGAGAAGGAAGAAGATAATGGTAGTAATGCTTCCAAACCCCCCAAGACATATGTAAGGAAGAGTAAGAAGAGGGATTTGGGCCACTTGGACCTATCAGGTAGAAAGGTCCCTGAAGCAATGCACTTATCTGTAAATAAGGGTACAAATGACGAAATATTGAATTTTAGCGAATATAATGAAGAGGTGTCATTCATGGACATTGATATTATGGATGCTAAACATGTAATACAACATGAAGAAGATCTGCAAGAAAAAATAACTCACGCAAATGATGCAACATTTTCCAATCATCCAGATAAGGAAGAAGACATTGAAGAGGGAGAACTTCCAGGTGACTTTAGAATGGATGAGAGTTCAGTTGATGCATCTTCTGCAGATTCTTTGATGATAGAACAGAGGGAACATGATGTACAAAAGCCCAAACATGTTATTGAAAATGTAGTATTTCCTTTTAATAAACCGAAAGAAGAAAAGGAAAAAAAATTCAAATCAACTCAAGATGCCTGTAACAGTGCATTAATGGAACCTAGGAAAATTGATAAAAATGGGTTTCCAAATGGAGTTGACTTTGGAATCTCTCGGGAAATTATTGATTATGGAGATATAGTGGAGCATGATCCTGTATTGGTGACTGGAAAAAGTGAAGACAGTGGAATTAAAGGGGTTGTTGGCTTGCCAGCAACTTTGGCTAACAAAATAGTCTTGCCCAAAGTTGTCTTGGAAGAAGTCACTGAAGATCATCAAAACACATCTGCGGTAAAGGTATGATTTTCACCTGATCTTTCAGTGAATTGTGCAATAAAACATTTTTATTTTCTCATATCAACTTGGCACTTAAACATTTAAATATAAGTCTTTATTTTATTTTAATTTTTTATTGTTAGCTCTTTATCTGCATGGAATGTTTTGATTTCTTCATGATCTTCCTTTTTTATTGTTGTGTTAGTTTTGTAAGTGGTAAAAATAAGATACTATAGGCTCATTTTGAGCTTATACTACCCTGTTTAGTGTTATGCGCGCGCGCGCACTCATATCTATATGTTTATGCATGTTTTCCTTGCTTTTCTATATTTAAAATATGTTAAATTCCCTAAGCTTATTAGTCTTTTCATGAGTTCCCCTGTGTCTATGAACTGTTTGCAGCTTGTAAGGTTTTGGTAAGGCATAAGAATTTAAAAATTATGTTTATGATTTTTTTGTTATTGTACACAATAGGTTCGTTTATTAATTTATTTGAATTAAATGTGCACATGCCAAGTTGCCACTCCTTGATGCACAATCATTTGCGGAAATTTTGTACTCTTTTCTACTGAAGTGTTGAGTGATGCTGACTAATAGAAAATTGTGCTGGTTTTGCTTTTGATGTTTGGTTGTATGACCACTGTGGCTGATCATTTGCAACAGAAAGCTGACGTCAGTTGTAGGAAAAAGCGTGGTCCTGTTACTGAGGAAAAGAAGGCGAAAAAGAAGGTATCCTTAAATTTTTTTTTCAGTTTGTTTTATTTATTGCTGTTGAGCTATTGTTTTAAGTTGTGATATGGATTTTAAAAATGACTTAATTCCATCGCTTTTGAAACCAATCTTAAGATCATTTATGGAATAGTCCATAAATCTATATGTTTCCAATATGTGATTGATCTTTTATTTGATTAATTTCATTATGTAGGAAAAGAAAAGAAAGCAGCGTGCAGAAAAGAACAGAAAACTTGGTGTTAAAAGGTTGAAATTGCAGCCAGTACAGAAACCAAAAACTATCACACATTGCCGCCATTATCTGAAGGGAAGATGCCATGAGGTTGTTTATATGACTCAATCACATAATAATCATCTGTTTTTCTTCTGCTTGCAAAAATGAAAGGATGCATCTATATCATTTTCTTCTAAATTTTTCACCTACGTATGTACAATTGGTCATTTGTCATCTCTTATGCATAAAGACTACTTTAAGGCTGAAGGCACCTCTTGTACATGAAAGTTTCCTGAAAGCGATTGTGTGAAATCATGCAGAGGATCTTCAATTTCAATATTTGTATTCTGCACATAACATGCGATGCGATGCATTACCCTGAACTCTTTGAATTTCTTCAGCCTAATGTTCAAAAGCATCCCATCCTGATCAATATTTGCATAAGTTTAAGGGGATGCATATTTTGCAATATATGTAGATAGTATATTGATAAGTATCTAATAACTCTAACTTTCTTTGCCATATCTAAAATAACCAATTTGACAGGGCGACAAGTGCAAGTTCTCTCATGATATTGTGCCTCTGACAAAATCAAAGGTATTTACTTCCTATTGGGTAGTTCTGTGATAAGTAACGGGAGTAATTAATCAGGCTTTGTAAATCCTAGCAAACCTAATTTTTTATTGAAATCGCAGCCATGCTGTCATTTTGCCCGTCACTCTTGCATGAAAGGTGATGACTGTCCATTTGATCATCAGCTCTCCAAGTACCCTTGTAGCAATTTTGCGACTAAAGGTTCTTGCAGCAGAGGGAATGCTTGCATGTTTTCACACCAGGTACCACAAGAACTTCATATGACTTGTAAATAATGTAATAACCTGTGATGTGATTAAACTAATTCTTAATTTGCATCAATCAAGTCATTTTAACCATATATGCATTCAAGATTTATCATCTAACTGAAATGGACTCCTGTTAAATGCAGATGCCAACCAAGCAAGATGTTGCTACATCTTCAAATGATAGCAAAGCTGAGTTGAAGCCTAAACTATTAGGAAATACACAATTGAGTAACCCACCTAACATCAGCAGCAGCAGCACTACTCAGCGAAAACAGATCCCTGATTCAAAAGGAATTCAATCTCACTTCAATTCAGAAAAAGAGTCAGCGGACACTATAAAGAAACCACAGACATTGGTACCTAAAGGAATTAGTTTCATCAATGTTTCAAAATCATTATCTCCAAAACAAGGGGTGGTAACTCCAAACAAGGAAAATTCTGCTCAAATCGGGACCCTTACTGGCCAAAGTGCATCATCTGGCACAGCTTTAAACTCAATGAATCCTGAGAAAACGCCAGTGGTGGCACCTAAAGGAATTAACTTCCTTTCATTTGGAAAAGGTCGAGTTTCCAGTTTCAAAAGTACTGTCTGCTCCTTTTTGAGTAAGGAAAATGGCATCAAGTTGTCTCACAAAGAAAGTTTAGGTACACCTGAACAAGCATCTCTACAGAAGGATGATTACACTAAAGTTGGCAGTGGGACAAAACAAAGTGTACTGCAGACTGCTGCGTGCTCAAATGAGATTTTAAAGCAAAATCAAAGTATAGCAGAGAAAATGGATTTGGGTTTTCAAGGAAAAGCTTCAATGAATCATTATAGTAATGATATACAATCTAGCTCAACCTCTCATCAGGATCACAGTCTTAGTAGATCAGTGCAAGAGGGAGTGAAGGCATATACTCCTCAGACGCCAACTCTGACCTCGCCTTTGCTTCCAACTTCTCCATTTCTTTCAGGTCAATCTTCAGAACGCCAAGCATCTGGTCAGCATAAGAACGTATTCAACTCAGCCCAAAGGGCACTGTTATCAACCCTAACATTTGCAGCAGAGCACGAGTCCAATATTAAGCTAAAGTTTCCTGTTGGTGCATCAGCTTTTAGATCAGAGATGAACAAGGATGTATAGAAGTTCATACATCGAAAAATGTCAGGTAGTTCATTTACACTGATTTGGTATAACAGAAGTTTCAAGCCGTCTAGCGCGAGATGAATTACTGCTCCTTTAGGTCGAGTGGCAGATAGTCTGGGGGTTATTGAGTGCTGTCTTCTTCTTCTGTAATCTTTTCTTGCTGCTGCCTTGCAGGTAATATCTTGCACTTATTTGTCCTCATGTAAATTTCTTTGCAATGAATTATTTAACATCTAATAATGGATTAATGTCATTGTTAGTCCTTATAGTTTGATTAAATTTTAGTTTTAGTCCTTATAATTTTAAAAAAATTTGGTCTGAATTTAATGACGGGTCCCTATTCTTTTAATGAGTTTTGGTTTTGATCCCTATATTTAAAGACAAACCCAAGTCCTTATGAAATTATAGGGACTAAAACTAACGATTTGAAATTACATGTTTCAAAATCAAAATTCGATCAAATTTTGAGGACCAACAATAATATTGACCCTCTAATAATTTATGGGAAGACGTTTACCTCAGACATAATTCCAGATTGCTTTGACTTCACATTAAAATCCTCAGTAAAAATTAACCATTTCAGAATTCATTAGTGATTTCCTGGTGATTGTGCTTTATGGTATTATTGTAGGGCTTGCAGATCCTTACGGCAACAAATTTGATAAACAATTTCCCACACCCTTCTCAACATGTGATGAATGGAAATACAGATTCTGAATGAGGTGATAATGAAGGCATCATGAAAATATGGATAAAGGGTTGATGAAGAGGAAGATGAAACCAGCTGCAATATGTTCATTTCTGCAAAAATGGCACATGTGAGAGACAACAAAAACTTGCTTCGTCAACGCTGCGTTTGGAAGCCCCTGAATGTGAAGCAGTGCGTGAAATGAGTTTGAGAAAACGATGACAATTATCCAGTTTTTCAGTGAAGTCAGACGACCGAGATTTACTCACATTTATTTTCAAAAAAAAAAAATATTTGTCAAGATACGTTGTTTCATCTAAATTAAATATATGGTAAAAAAAATCTAAATTAAATCGATGTGTTTAGTTGAAGGGATCAATACTTAGACAATATACTGATTACTGCGTATTTTTCTAGTGAATGAATAAAGCTATTTTTAAAGTATTATCTGCTATTTTTTGTTTGATTCAACTTGAATTTAGATTAGCTGGTGTTATTAAATTAATATATAGCTCTTAATTAGAAAAAAATGATGTAGTTGGGCTTGAGTTTACCTTAATTAATTTAGCCTTAAACATGATTATTTCTAATAAAAGTATTAGTGTGCATAATATAAATTTGGCGCTCAATTCATTTCATGGGCAAAGGATATTATCAAACCGAGTACCATTACCATTTCATCTGTCACTCTGAAGTCTGAACATGCTCCCTCCTCCAGCAAATTAAGAGAGGGAGTAATAAATAAGTACTCATTTATATGTATATGTATTGTGAGAAATACAGAAACTTGTTTGGATGATTAATAGAAAATTAAGTTTAAAGGTAAAAGATTTAAAAAGACATAAATTTTATAAAAATAAAAATAGGTAACATATTATTGGGAAAAGGGTTGACAATACTAAACTACTTAAATTTCTTAGAAAAAAAGGGGAAAAAATCTCTTAAAAATTTTATTGGTGAGAATGACCTAAATTAGTATATTGTCGTGATTTTTATATAAAAAGTTATCAAGTAATTCTCATCAATTAAATTTCTTATGGATCTAAATCAGAGTGTTGTCATCATTATTAACTTTTAAGTGAATTTATATTTAGGACAAAAAAGTTTATCCATAAGGATTTATAATAAGCATTAGAATAGTATTTCAATTAAAAAAAAAGTTTGACCCAACATCTTTCTTTCATAGGCTACTTTTCTCTCTCAATGGTGGAAAAGCCAAAAGTAATAAATTTTGACTTATAGCTTAAGCTATCTTTTTTTTCATAAGCTCAATTGAAAAAAGGGAAAATTGTGAAAAAATCTTTCATTGGCAACTTATTTATCAAATGGGACCTTCACTTGCAAATGATCTTCTGCGTGTGAAGAATATCTTCTCTAGTGTGCAGATGATCTTCCCTGTGTGTAATGTTCTTTCCTATACATATGTAAAAATCTTCCCCCGTGTGCACAAAATCTTCCCTCCGTGTGCAGATATCTTCTCAGGCCCTATTTAGCAATTAAATTGCTAATAAAGTCTTTTTTCACAATTCTCCCTTTAAAAAAAAAAACTATTACAAATATTAAAAAAGTTAAAATCACCCATATGCATGTTTGTCTATGAAAAAACTACCTTTGGGATGGCTAAATACCATCATAAACACCAATTAATGACCTACTAAAGTTACAAATAAGATCAAACATACAACTTTCTACCTGAAAAAGAGCTCTCATACCCTTAGATGCAAGGGGTTTGGCGGCGGGGAACATTATACCCGCAGTGTCCGCCATTCTAATTTTTTTAAAAAGTCGTTAGAAGCTTTTTTTTTTTTTTTCTTTGGAGTGGAGAGGATGGAAAAAAATCAAAAAATTGAAGGGTGGAGGAGGCGGCAGGCAAGGAAGAGGGGCACAATTCCCATAAAACGACAGAGAGGCATGAAGTGAAGAGGTTAGGGATTGTGGAGGCGACACGTGGTACTCATGCAGCTCTTACCGACAATCATCACCACTCCGCCGGTAACCGTATCGACCGGTTCCCGTTAACCCCCAACCTCCCCTCTATTCTTGTATTTATCTTATTCTTTCTGCCTTTAATTATCTTAGGAAAACAATTTTTTTTCCGACAATTTTTAGTTAAAAAATATATTCCTTAAATGATAACTTTTTCCCTATTGTCATACAATATTTTCTTTCTCTACAAAAATCTAGGGTTCATATCATTATTGATCCTTATAATTTAATCGAATTTTGATTTTGGTCCATAATTTCATAAGAATTTAATTTAAATTTAAGTATAGGGATTAAAACCAAAACTCATGAAAAATATAAGGAACAATCATTAAATTTGGACCAAATTCTCATAAAACTATAGGGATTAAAATCAAAATTCAAGTAAATTGTAAGGACCAACAATAATTTTAACCAAAATTTAAATACAAACTAGATCTTTTTAGGCCGGACTTATTCAGAATTGAGTGAAATTATCTATGCCTTGTTATTTTTATATTCTTTAAGAAATTGATTTTAAATTAATACACGATAAATATAAGATTTGCAATAAACTATATTATCCATAAGTCATAGATGGTAGGACTAGGATTCATTTCAATCTCAGCATTTATTTTAACATTTATCACTGCCAGTCTGCCACTATACATGTACTCAATGTCATGAAATTTTTAAATAACACATTATTATATTTGTTCATAAAGAAGCAATTAAAAATGGTAAGTCATTGAAGACAAAATGGTTCATAAATATATTTAGGGGAAACCGGTATAGGAAGTTAGGCACAATAACAATACAATACTATGGATATACTCAGAATTTTGAATCAAATACAAAAATATTAAAAATTATTTGACCAAATTCAGAGAACCTCACTGACTAAAATGTGGACAGGAGATATTACCAAAAAAAGAAATGTGGACAGGAGAGGGTGGGCCCATTGTATTTCACCCAACGGTAAAAGCAAGGACACGTGGCTATTCAGTCTATTTCCATAAAAGGACATTCACGGACATACTCCATTCTTTCTTTTCCCTTTTTCATTAAAAATTGCTTGAGCTGGTTCGCTTCTTTATTACCTTTACTTCATTTATTTTTAATTTAACGAAAACATAATAAGTTTATTTCCCCTTCTTATTCATAATATTCCCAACTCATTTTATTAAGTTTGAACGATTAAAAAATTACTGAAATTAGCACTTTTAATCTTTCCCTACCTTATTTATTCGACAACCATTCATCATGAGCCAAAATATCTCATACTATTCCTTTCGGTCCTAAATATAGGATAAAATTTATAGTACAATTTACTATAAACTTTATCTTATATTTAGAACCAGAGGTAGTATCTTATTAGAGTATTAGAATTTTGGAATTAAGAGGAGTTAAAGGGGACACCCAATACTCAAATATGCCTAAAAAAGAGTGATACACTTCTTATAAATCAAATGTGTGGTATGTAATGAGATAATCATATGAATATGAATAAACATGAGTAGTACTCCTTAGACCTTAATTAACTCATATGATTAGATTTAAAAAATTAGTTAGTATGACATATATTTTTTAACACATTCTAATTATTTTCTTTAATTTTTTCCGTCTTTCTTACTTAATTACTGTTCAGGGAATATTAATGGGAAAATTCCAAAAAACTACATTGGAAATAGCAAAAGGACAATTCAGTACATTGAAATTGCAAAATGACAGATCAGGCTGTGTCAGACGAAAAGAGGAATCTGGCATTTTGAAATTTCGGCCAAATTACGAAAATGCCCTTCAGCCCTCAGTCGGAATAACAACATAGGAGTTGTTAATGGCGAATCCGGAGATGTTAATGGCGAGATCGATGGTGTTATTGGCTCTGAAATTTGTTAAGTGCGAAAAAAGAAAATGGAGTTGTTAATATCGAATCCGGAGTTGTTAATGGCGAGATCGGTGGTGTTATTCGCCCTGAAACTTATAAATTGTAAAAGAAGAATTGAAGTTGTTAATAACGAATCCGGAGGTGTTAATTCCGAGGATCATGTTGTTATTCTGAAGTGCTGAAGGGCATTTTCGTAATTTGGCCGAAATTTCAAAATGCCAAATTCCTCTTTTCGTCTGACACAGCCTGATCTGTCATTTTGCAATTTCAATGTACTGAATTGTCCTTTTGCTATTTCCAATGTAGTTTTTTGGAATTTTCCCAATATTAATAGAGTTAATTTGAAAAAAATTGATTGACATGTAAAATATGTATTATGTTTAGACAAATATTAATTTCCCAACTAGGTTGTATATCATGCACTAGAAATAATTTGTATTCTCTCTTTCTCCTAACTCTTTACGTTTTCCAATTTTATACTGTGTTTTACTTTAAAATTTGGATGGATTAAAGTATTTACGTGTTTCATAGGAAAACGCTTTTTTTAGAAATTTTTTTTGAACCTTCTTTAATCCTAAAAATAGAAAATATTTGATTCTTTATCACCTGTACATAAAGGTAGAATAAAGCTGAATAGAGTGATCAGTTTATCACTCTCCTCTTTCTCCCAAAATGGCATAACTATTTCTCTTTCACACACTCTCTCTCTCTCTACCTCTCACACTGGCACACCGAAGTGGTAGCGCAGTGACCAAATTGTGGTTGCTCACGGTGGATCCGGCGAAATCAGCGGCGGTGGCAGGTCAGAATCCATTTCTACAGTTCTATTGAAGGAAGCTATGGCAAGAGTAGAACGTGTAAAATCAGAGCAAGCATCGGGCACCGGTCGTTCGAGTTCTGGTGGGTACTGCGATGTTGAAGTTGAGCTAAACGACGTCGTTTACAGTGAGGATTCGGGAAGGAAGAGCTCACAAGTGACGGATGAGGAGCTTAATGAACCGGTTCAACCGGTTCACGTCAAGCTTGAAGCACCGGGTGGAGCGGTGGATGATGTTGATGGCGGCGCCGGAGTTAATCGGTCTTCTTATTCATCGCCGATCTTTTTCCCGAAACCGATGGAAGGGTTGCACGAGTTGGGCCCACCACCGTTCCTCAAGAAGACGTTCGAGATGGTGGAGGACCCCGTGACCGACCCGATTGTGTCCTGGAGTGAAGCTCGTGATAGCTTCATCGTTTGGGATTCCCACGAATTTTCCAAAATTCTTCTCCCTAAGTACTTCAAACACAGCAATTTCTCCAGCTTCATTCGCCAGCTTAATACATACGTGAGTAATACCACGTAATTTGTCTTGTTCAATAGTTTGTACATATTTCTTGCCTTTCAATTGAAGCTCAGAGAAAGATTTCTGTGTCCATGGTTGAAACTTCTGTAGTGTCTGGTTTCTAGCGAAGCTTCTTGCTAGACTAAAAATACGTGGTTTGATTAGTATCTTTCTATGGATGATTATTGTAATATTTGTGGTCCACAAAAAATAAAAAGAGAGGATCCGAAAGCAGGGGAAATGCTTGTAAGAGAGAGACATAGGGATCTGCGTGCTGAAATTTTTGCTTTAGATGTTAAATACTTAAATCTTCTGTTCATGTTCGTTTTCTGTATCTTGGTTAAAAGTTCACCATCAATATCATATGCTAACTTTGTAATTGTTTTACTGATTAAACTTTATGGTAATTTTGTTGGTAAATCCTGGTGCTGTCTAGACATTAAACTTTTTCATGTGATGAGTACAGGGATTTAGGAAGGTTGATTCAGATCGTTGGGAGTTTGCGAACGAAGGATTTCAGGGTGGAAAGAAGCATTTGCTGAAGAACATTAGGAGAAGAAGCAAGTATAACAAACTGCAACAAGAAGGAGGAGCATTGGCTTCCATGAAACCAGGGCTGGAGGATGAAGTTGAGAGACTGAAGAAGGATCAGAACTTAATGAAAGTGGAAATTTTGAAGCTGAGACAGCAACAAGAGACTACACAGGTTCAACTTGTAAACGTCCAAGAACGTGTTCGGTCTGCCGAGTTGAAGCAGTGCCAGATGATGTATTTCCTGACCAAAATGGCCAGAAGATCAACATTGGTTCAGCAGTTAATCCAGAAGATTAAGAGAAAAAGAGAACTCAGTGGGGGCGAGATTAGTAAGAGACCCAGATTGCTTGGAGTTGGAACTCATTGCCCTGTGAACTCCCCTAAGGCCATGGACACAAGTCCTGATGTTGATTATAGACTAGGTATTAAGGATTTGGCTTCATTGCAATCAGAGCTCAATGGACTTTTGTCTGAAACAGTGAACAATAGAAGAATGCACCCTGCATCCCCTTCTCCTCTGAGAGATGATGAACTATGCAGTCCTGGATTAAGGATCAATAATGCTTCAAGAGCAAGCGCTAATGATGTATCTTCTGCGGCGTGCTGTATGATGTCCAAAAAACTGATGGAAGAGAACTCTCTTGTTGATGAAGGGCTTGATGTGAATGACTCAAATATCTATCTTGAATTGGAGGATTTGATTAGCAAACCAACTGACTGGGTCGGATCTGCAAGTGGGTTGGTGGGGCGAACTGGTTGCATCTGATTGATTCGTTGAGAAGGTAAATCCCTTCTCAAACATATATATTTTTTCCCCAAATTTCCAATTCAGAAGTGTATTGAGTGAAAGTCTATGAATAGTTTTACAACCATCCCTAACATACAACATTTTATGCATGTTTTTAGAGTGTGAAGTGTGGATATATAATACTAGTTAAGCTAGCAAGTAATGATTCATAATTAACATAATTTTTTTTTTTTACCATTGTTGACATTTCTTGCTTTCATTTGCAGGTTGCAAGAGCAGTGAGACCACACTTGACATTCACACGGATGATGCTGCTGGTGCAATAGCAAATGATAATGAGAAAATTGTATTTAGGCTCTTTTACTGACCAACTTGAAAAGTGAGAACCCCAGATTATTTGCTCTCACACCAGTTCACAATGATATAGGAAGAAATCAAGTGTTTCTTGTTTTTGGCTTTGGAGCCAAATGTGAATATTTTTCTCATGTTCCTCTAACATCTTTGACATGTTAATTTTCACAGTTCCCTACTGCGATGATAAATTGTAGTTTTCCTACTTTGTACAAGGTCCTGTATCAGCTAGTTCTCAGAGCTGAACCTCTTTGTTACCACACGAATGCTTGTAGTATTACCATATAACTTGTGTGAATTTTAATACTGCTCCTTCTTGCCTTGAATATAAGATAAAGTTATCTATTTTGGAGATATTAAGGAAGCTAATTAAATTGCTTTAAGATATTTATATTTATCATTTTTTCTTCAAACTATTTTGCTTAATATATAAACTGATATATAACTAATAATACATAATACTCCCTCCGGTCCTAATTATAGGACATATTTACCTAACTTTGAAGAAATTAAGAATAGTAGTTAAATTAGTTAATCTTATTTATTTTTCTAAAATGCCCTTATTTAATACATACAAGAAATCATGTTTTGTTCATGTTGATCACTTGTCTTGATGTAAAGCAAGTGATCTTACCTGTCATTAAAATGGAGTTATGCCGGTTTGATTCGAGTGGAATTAAAAAAAAAAGGAAAGTTACAATTTTTAAAAATAGAGATGATGACATTAAAAGTGTTAAATTGATTTTCTTACCCTTTATTCTTATAAAATAAAAGAAACAGTAGAATTGAGGTGTATGTGACATTAATGAATTGCAAGTATTACTTATTTTATAGAATTCATAGGTGTATTATAAAATTATTATTATGTTTCATTATTATTGAGAAAGTATCAATGGGGGTATTTTGGGAAGAAATTAACAAAAATTAAAACTTTGTTCTATAATTAGGACCAAGATCAACTCCTAAATATTATCCTATAATTAAGACCAAAGGGAGTATATGGTATGATTAAGTAATTTATTTAGTTTTCTTAATTTTTCTAAAAAAATTTCAGTATGTCTTATATTTAGTACATGAGGAGTGTGTCCTGTTCCTGCTTGCTTGCTTTGACTCAATTCTGTAAAGATTAATGGTTTGTTTGAAACATGATTGAAATGCTTAAAAATAATTTTTTAATTGTGATTTATGATATGTATAATAAATATATAAAAAAAATTTTATTTTGATTTATATAAAAAATAATTTATAAACAATATCAACGTCAAAACAAAAACCTATATATATATATATATCGGTGACTTTGGATTAGTGACCGGTTTAGGATTGGATACCCAAAAAGCATTGTATGAAACTTCAGAAATGAAAAATGGATTTAAGCAATTATTTTAAAGGAGAAAATGCAAAAGATGAGGGACACTTATCATCAAGTGGGTCCCAGAGTGGGACTAATGAAACCCAAAAGTAATTGTAAAGGAGGCCAGGTGTACCGAGGAAGAAGATGATGGGGACCCCAAATAAAGACTACAGGGCCATTATCTTAGGCTCTGTTTGATGTCAGGGATATTGAGGAGAAGGGAGGAGAAAAAAAAAATTTTGAATTGAATTTTAAAATATTAAAAAAATGAGGTAATAAAATTTTAATAAATAGAATATATAAAATAAAAAATTTAAAAAAAAAATAGTTAAAAATTTTTAACATCATTTCTCTAAATTTTTTAAATTCAACTCAAAAAAATTTTTCACCCTCACCTCCTGTCTGACCAGACAATCTCTTAGGGTTTGTTTGGTTTGAGGGGAGGGGAGGGAAAGTGGGAGAAGAAAAAAAATTTTTTAGTTGAATTTAAAAAAATTAGAGAAATATGGTTAAAAATTTTTAATTAATTTTTCTTATTCTTTTATTTTATATATTCTTTTTATTAAAACTTTATTACCCCACTTCTTCAATCTTTTAAAATTCAACTCATAAAAATTTTTCCTCTCCTCCCTTCCCTTCCAAATCCCTCACACCAAACAGATATTTAAAGTCATCATCTCGCTCTCTGTTTCCCAGGCTGGAACACCTATCTTCAATCCCAATGTTGTTGATAAGGAGAGGATAGATCTTCACAAGAAAGCTCTTTGTTCATTTTGCGTCCCAAGTCTTGCCACGTGTTTGACCCCAAATATTTATATTTTATGCTCTCATAGTTTTTTTTTATTATATTAGGTGTTAATGTGCAACTAACATTTTAAAATATTTTTTTTTGGTATATTTAATATTTTAAAGTAATTTGTGGTGTACTAAGTATTTTAAAATATTTTAAAAAATGTATCATTATTTTAAAGTACTTTTTTATACAATTTTATACATAACAATTTATAAAATTTAGGGTATTTGATACACATAAAAAAATATTTCAAGGCAATAGATGCACCAAAAAAATAGTTTACATTACTGGACTCACTTGGAAAAAATACTCCAAAGTGCTCGGTGTCAAAAAATAATTTCAAGATGCTAAGCGCACCACAAAATATTTTAAAATATTGAGAGTGTGTTTGGATTAGCTTTTAGAGAATAACTTATAGAGAAAAAGTGGAAAATAACTTTTGGAGAATAGAATTATTAGGAGAATAGATTATGGAAAAAAAAGATTTTGATAAAATGAGAGTGTTTAGATATTGTGATCAGAATAGCTTTTTTCATGATCAAAATTACTAAAAAGGACATTAACTTTTGTGATAATTACATATAAAGGATAAGATTATATTCTAAATATTATTTAACATTAAATTACATAATAAATATAAAAAATGAACTAAATTTATCAAAAAATTTTAAAATTATAATATTTGTCAATTATGTAATATAAAAAATAAATAAAAAAATTTAAAATTAATGCTTTTGGAAATTAAAAACTTGTTCAAGTTGACTGCTAGTTTATTTTTGGCCATGCAATAATTTCTTTCTTGTCAGTGTGCGTAAGCCTATTCATTTTGAAATATATTGCATCCTTGCTGGTTGGCTGATAACACAGCATAAATGCTGCAGCAACAGTCAGAAGGAAATACGGAGTAGTAATTTGAATTTGCCCATTCACTTTTCTCTTTCCCATGTGAGACATCTGACTTTGATCTCAAAACTATGGTTTCACTTGAAAAAGGGTTTTTGGTAAAAGTTTGAGTGTTTGGGTGTATTTACACAAAACCATGATTTTATATCAAAAGTGTTTTTCCCCCTTATTCAAACACACTGAATATATTTTAAAAAATACTTTGTTGGTGGATTCACCTTAACCCTTATATTAAAGCAAAATACATGTTAGGACAAGAAGCTTCACATTATCTCATTCCTTTTTTCCCCCTTGTGATCAAGACATTATCTCATTCTTTAACTGCAGTTCTATTTTTAATGTCTGCATGATTGAAGTGTAACTTTCTAAGTTTGAATTATGAACTCCTGGGTTTTCGTAATTGGTTTTTTGGTTCGTGTTGTCAAGGGAAAAGTTTACATTATTATATACTCCTTTCGGTCTTTAATATAAGATATATTTAAGGAGTTAATGTTGGTTCTAAATATAAGACATAATTTTCAGAGTTATCAATCTTTCCCTAATTTACCCCTATTGATGCTCCCTCAACAATACTCAAGAAAAAGAGGGAAGAGGGGAAGTAGAGAAGATGGCTATGATATTTTAGAAAATATATATCATATTAACTAATTTCATTAATCTAATTAAACTATGTCAACATATATTTTATATTAAGGATAGAAGGGAGTATCATTTTATCTTATTGAAATAAAATTGTCTGATAATGTATGTAGAGAAAATTCTTGAAAAAGAACTTTCAAAATAGCTAAAGGACAAAATGTGTTCCGAATATTTATAATGTTAGAAAGATACGAGGACTTGATTTATCTTTTTCAAAATTAAATGAAAATAACAGAAATGTCCCTCTAAGTTTAAAAAACATACTCCCCCTTTTTATGAAAGTTTAACCAGTTCAGATCACTCCATGATTTCTTGGGGAGTGATTTCTTGGTCTCTCTATAATCAAGGAATGGGCAGTGTCATGATTATTTCTTTTGTTAGGCTGTTCGGTATTATCTTGGGAAAATCATTCTTAAGTCCCAAAGAAAAAAGTTATTATCAGAAAGGTCCCTCGAGATTGTAAAACACACTCAATAAGTTGTGAATACATGTTTTGTGGTTGTAATCATGGATCTTTCTGATAATATCTTCCTTCCGTGGGACCTAAAACTGATTCTCCCTATTATCTTTCTAGCTCTAATTGGTCTCTTGTTTATGTGGTCTTACGGGTTGCTGCTTGGGTCTTCTGTATTTCTGCTTGCGTTGCTTGGAGCTTGGGAGTGTTTATACATCTTTGTTTTTGGCATTTGGACTGTTCTGACTGCCTCATTCTCCCTCCTACTGGAAGCTTTGAACCTCGTTGGTTCGACTGAGTGGCCCATGTCCTCCAGGAGACATGCTGGTTCACTTTGTCTCATGTCTTCCTAGCTCTATGGGTGCATTTGGCATGTTTTGTCGGCTGCAAACCTCCTTCGAAGCCAAAGCCGTTTCTGTTCTGTTGCTTTGTCCTTTTATGTGTGTTCTTTGTGTGTTGTTCTTGCTTCGTTGGTTGTATGTCTTCCCTTTGTTGCTTTTTTCTATCCTTGGGCTGCTTGGTTTGTTTATTGATGTACATATAGTCCAGCCCTTTTCTAACGTAATCGTTTTATAGTGTCTTAATACACTTTGACTTTTCATTTAAAAAAAAAAGATAAGGTTTTAATAAGCTCTGATAAGATTTTCACAAATTTCAATTTAAAAACCACCACTTGCTATAATAACAAAATGTTGATTCTCACTTTTGATAAAATCTTATAAGAACTTGTTAAAACCTAATTTAAACTTATGAAACTCTTATCAGAAGTGTGAATCAATATATTGTTATTGTAGTAGGTGATGAAATTTAAATTGAAATTTGTGAAACCTTTATCGGAATCAATACCTTATTATTGTAGCAAGTGGTGATTTTTGAATTGAAGTATGTGAAAATATTATTAGAATTTGTTCAAACCTTATCTGAACTTATGAAACCCCTATGAGAATTATGAATTGACACCTTGCCATTATAATAAATGGTGATTTTTAAATTAAAATTTATAACAATGTTATCAGAACTTGTTAAAATCTAATATGAACTTGATAAACCTTTACAAAAAAAATAGAAGCATGTTTTTAAAATTTTTTAAACTCAGAGGAACATTTATGTAATTTTCATTTAATTTTGAAAAAAACAAATCAAGTCTTCACATCTTTCTAGTATTATGAATATTTAGAACATATTTTCATCCTTTAGCATGCTTAAAGTTCTTTTTTAAGGATTTTCCCACCTACATACATACTGTGCTATTTTTTTCTCTCTAAATTTTGACTCTTTTAAATTCACAGAAGTTTAGACCTCAGAGTGACCTTGACCTGTTTCACCAAGATTAATGCCTTTTAACATAATACGATCATGTTCCATTTTTAGTACTCCATACAATAAAAGGAATCATACTAATTATAAATTAAAAATGTTTGTCTAATACTCCTTCCGGTCCTAATTATAGGACATATTTACTTAACTTTGGAGAAATTAAGAATAGTAGTTAAATTAGTTAATCTTATTTATTTTTTTAAAATGCCCTTATTTAATACATACAAGAAATCATGTTCTGTTCATGTTGATCACTTACCTTGATGTAAAGCAAGTGATCTTGCCTGTCATTAAAATGGAGTTATGCAGGTTTGGTTCGAGTGGAATTAAAGAAAAGGAAAGTTACAATTTTTAAAAATAGAGATGATGACGCTGATAGTGTTAAATTGATTTTCTTACCCTTCATTCTTATAAAATAAAAGAAACAATAGAATTGAGGTGTATGTGAGATTAATGAATTGCGAGTATTACTTACTTTATAGAATACATAGGTGTATTATAAAATTATTATTGTGTTTCATTATTATTGAGAAAGTATCAATGAGGGTATTTTGGGAAGAAATTGACAAAAATTAAAACTTTGTCCTATAACTAGGATCAAGATAAACTCCCAAATATTGTCCTATAATTAGGACCGGAGGGAGTATTAATAGATCCACTAGTTTATTATCTCTTTTCTGTGATAATTAATTAGTGTATGATATTATTGATTAATGCATTACTAAATTTTTATTGTGTTATGAAGAGTGACTCAAAAATGAATATTATTTATTCCTTTAATTTAAAAACTAGATGCGCTTCTGATGACATTGCACTAAGTTTTAAAAAATGAATCGGGGCTTAAAAATGAACTATAATTATTCATAACTTATGAATGATACAATTTAATATAGTTCTTTTGTTGTACATTGATAAAAACACATATGTTACTTTTTTTAAAAAAAAATTATTTATGCATCTTAATTAAGTTTTTAGTAATGTATAAAATAATGGATATGAAAAAAAAAAATCATGAAGGAATGAGTTAATTATTCAATGAAAATTTTTATTCTAAATAATTATGCAGTAATGTTAACTTTTTTCCAATCGAAATTCATTGAAATAAAGTAAAAGCAATAACAACTTGTGGTTACCTCATTCAACATGACTCAGGAGTGAGGAGCAGATAAAAGTGGGGAAAATCCTGAAAAAGAATTTTAAAAATGTTAAAGGATAAAAATATGTTTTAAATATTTATAATGTCATAGAGATGTAAAGACCTAATTCATTCTTTTCAAAATTAAATGAAAATGATATAAATGTCCATTTCAGTTTTAAAAATGTGCTCTTATTTTTTACAAGGGTTTAACTAGTTCAGATAAAGTTTTAATAATTCTGATAAGATTTTCATAAATTTCAATTAAAAAATATGACTTTTTACAGTAACAAGGTATTGATGTCCAATTCTGATAAAAGTTTAAGAAGTTCAGATAAGATTTTAACAAGTTTTGATAATTTGTTCACAAATTCCAATTCAAAAATCAACATATGCTACAATAACAAAGTATTGATTCCCATTTGTGATAAGGGGTCTTACAAGTTCAGATAAAATTTTAACAAAGATTTTCATAAATTTCAATTCAAAATTCACCCCTTGCTATATTGGCAAATTATTGATTCTCACTTCTGATAAGAGTTTCACAAGTTCAAATAAGATTTTATCAAGTTCTGAAAAATTTTAGCAAAAGTGGGAATCAATATCTTGCCCATGTAGGAAGTGGTGATTTTTTAATAGAAAATTGTGAAAATCTTATCAGAACTTATTAAAACCTTACATGAACTTGTAAAACCCTTATCAGAAATGAGAATCAATCCTTTGCCATTGTATCAAGCGGTGATTTTTGAATTGAAATTTGTGAAAATCTTATTAGAATTTGTTAAAATTTTATCTAAACTTGTTAAACCTTTATAAAAAATAGGAGTTCATTTTTTAAACTTAGAGAGATATTTTTATCATTTCCATTTAATTTTGAAAAAGATAAATTATGCCCTCACACCTTTTTAATATTATGAATATTCGGAACTTCTTTTTTTTAACATTTTTAAAGTTCTTTTTCAGAAATTTTCTCATAAAAGTGTATCAACATAATTCAAATCAATATTATAAAAAATTATTATGTGTTGTGCGATGAACACAAAGCATTTTACAAGGATCTCCATACCTCATGTCCTCTTTTGAAGTTCATAACTTTATGACTCTTGTGGTTCGTCTTTTTCCCATAATCTAAAATGCAATTTATATTTCATACCATTCTACCATTAATCTTATGAATCTGGTGGGTTGTAATCTTATGCCTATAAATAGGACATCTCTCTTTGTGAATAAAATAAGAGTCCTTCTTCTTGGCAAAAAAAAAAAAGAGTCCTGGGTCTTATATTCAACATATAATATGATTAAATAAATTATTTAGCCTCTTTAATCTCTAAAAAAAAAGTCAATTAGGTCTTATATTCAGGATAAGAGATAGTACCTTAATCTACATTATTTTTCATATTTATCATTTTCCCCCCTCTATTGTGCTCTATTCTCTCTAGTGCTCTATTTTACAATATTATGTTTATCCGAAAAAACATATATTATAAATACTACGTAAAAACGTACCAAACGTGGGCCACCAAATTAAAAGGGATTATTGATAAGGTTAACTTTTTAACTAAAGTAACGAAAAATTAAAAACGGATGGGATCAAACATCAAAGCCAAAAGTTATTTTCATATTGGTGACTTATCCAGCCGACATAGTAACAGTAACTACTTCTGTTGATTTTGGGTTTGTTTGTCTCCTTCACAATGATTCTCTCTTAAGGGTGTGTTTGGTTTGAGGGGAGGGGAGGGGAGGGAGGGAATGAGAGGGTGGGTAAATTACCCTTTTGGGTTGAAAGAATTTAAATTTTGGGCGGAACCCAAAATTTAAAAAGAATGAGAAAGTAAATTTTGGGCGGGAAACCAAAATTTAAAAAAATGAGAGGGTAAATTTTAAGTTTTTTTGTCCAAAATGGTAATTTTCCCACCCTCCCCTCCCCTCCCTCCCCTACCCTCCCCTCAAACCAAACACACCCTAAAAGTAATTAAAAAAAAAACTACTAGAAACGTTGCATAGAGCCATAAATAGTTGTTTTAGAGAGATTAGACATAACCGGTAAGTTAGATTATATTCATTTCATCTGAAAGGTCTGTTTCTGTTGGCTTTTCCTTCATTCCTTCCTATCTCAATTTCAAGTGCATTTCTTTTGGTGAGGGGAAATTTCCAAAAATTAATTATTTGAGCCACCTAAAGCTTTTAATTTATAAATTTTTATTCGGTACAGTCAACTTAATCAAAATTTAATCTCCAAATATTGACTCAACACAATTCAATTTCTATAATTTTAATTGTTCACAACATTAACTTTAGTCCCTAACATTTAATAAATAACTTTTATTTTTTTAGTTTTATGAGATCATAGATTTTAATTTATTTATATAATAGTTTTATCATTTTTTTTCATTAGCAATACTGAATGGACCCTGGGACTAGTTTGATTCGATCCCATTACACCCTGCAGTGCAATGTGATATGATGCAAAAGTAGTGCAATGCAATATTAATTAAATAGCTAGTGTTTAGTTTGATTTTTAACTAAGATGCAATGAGTTATTTTTTAATAATTATTTAAAGTTAATATATTATACAAAGTCCACTTTAGCCTTAACATAATTTATGTAGAAAAAATTGCGAAGAGTCACGTGCCACCTTATCATAATTGCCGCGCTACATTGCTGACGATTGTATGATGGCATGGTTGTGGTGGTGGAGGCGATAGTAACGTAGGTGTGGCGGCAATGGATAAAGAGGTGAGGTGGTAGTGTCAGCAGCAGTGGTGACAATACTTGTCAAGGTAGAGGAGGCGGCGGAGGAGGAGGAGGAGGTAGTGTCGGTGTCGACGGCAACGGTGACAACAATTGTCATGGTAGAGGTGGTGACGACAACAATGATGAGGGGCAACAATGGAGGAAAAGGAGGTAGTGGTGAAGGCAGTTGTGGTGTGGGGTGGTTGGTGGAATAAGACAAGTGGAATAATGACAAATGAGATTAAAGGGTAAATTAAACTTTTTTGACCATGTGATGGGGTGATAATAAGTATTTATAGGGGGAGGTATGAATAGGGATTACCAATTTTTTGGTAATTATCATTACTATGGTAAACTCTATTACCATGCTAAATAACAACCAATCGTAATGAAATGAAATTATATAAACCAAACCAAAAAATGTGATTAGTATGGTAAACTCTATTACCATACTATGGTAATCATGATTACTATTGTAAGTATATAATGAGATTGAACCAAGCGTAATTTTAAAAACGAAATGAAATTGTATAAACCAAAAAAAAAAAGAAATTGTATAATCATGACTACTATTGTATTGCAGTTATTATTAACAGCAAGTTGCCGCACTAGGCCACTGAAAACGTCAATGAAATGAAATTATATAAACCAAACCAAAAAAAAAGGGAGAAATAATGGACCTTACTTATTATGAACTTCAATCGGAGCAAAGGTTCCATTCTCTATAGTCCCTTCCATCACTATTTCTTAAAAACATCATTCTTATTCCTTTAAAATTACAACATCAAGACTCAAAGAGGCATAAATAATATTCTTGGGGGGGGGGGGGAGGCATAAATAATAATAACTTATTTTATTGGATTTTTAAGAAGAATTTTAATTCTTAAACTATGTACCCGTCAATACTGTGAAGATGAGTTCTCATAGTATATATAGAACCACAAAATCTGTTTCACCAGATATGCAATACTGTCCTGGCAATAGTAAAACTCTTAAAAATGATGAATTAGATGCCCAACGGACTGATCACTAACCAAATTTCTTTTTTCCTTTTTCAATAATATAATGTACAAAGCTAGTGATGAGACGTTAAACCAGATCTAATCATTGAAATTAGACTGATGCAACAGCAAGAAGATGAATTTTAGCATCACCAACGTTAAGTTCGGACCAACAAGAATGAAAGAAAGGAATTTTATGTTTTTTCCCCTTTTCTAAATTTGAACTTTTCTCTTGATTTAAATATAATTGTAAACCTTCTTAATATAGTTTGTTTCCCTATTTTTCTCTATTCAAACACACATTGAATGTTGAAGAGTCAAGTTCATTATTCAAGGGATTCCTCATAACCATTCCTATAGATGGTGAAGAAGAAGAAGATGATGATGAGACAGCAGACTTATCAAACTCATGCTTGTCCTCATTGAAAGCCGTACTTAGAACTTGTTGCAGCTGCATGTATCTTCTTCTCTTGGCTTGTCTCTCTTCTGGTGTGTCATTGCATTTAGTGTCCATGATCTTGTTCAGAACCTCTGAACACCGAGGAAAGAACCGTTTGCTCAATTCTGACTGCCCATCAAAAATCAGAAACATAGTCAGCTCCCTCAGTAACAGTAAGCAGTAACAGACTGTGATACTGATGGACTCGTATCTGATAGGCCTACATTTAATGGGCCAAGCCCAAGTGAAGAATACATGAAGTTAGAGAGAGAGAGAGCGAGCTGTGTGATATATATATATATATATATATATTTGTGGAGAGGGGTTTGGGGGGGTTTAAGCAAACATTGAGTATTGTGAGGAGAGGGGATCTGGCATCTCAAATACCATACTAGGAGGGAATTATTTTCTCTTGTTTCTTACATTTTTCAGTGTGTTTGAGCTTTCTCAAGAGTCAAGACTAGAGGAAGCATTAGGAATTGTCTATGTTTTCCTTCCAGCAGTAATAGAGGATACAGAGAATTATATATTTTCAAATCTGTCTTGAAATTTGCCGGCTCTATCAGATGCCCATAAAGATAAGCCTCATTTTGTTAGGTGAGTCCGACTATATAGAATTCGGCTCTATCAACAACACTAAATGCATAATTTAGATATAGTATAGAACCCTATTTAGTTTGGTACGTGGAATGATCGCTTTTGACTATCATGGAAGATGGTGTTGATACCTTTTAGTACACCTTAAAATGGTGAGTTTGGACTTATTGATGATGACACCATCTTTTGAGGACATATATAGGTTTTCCCTTTTTAGATTTGTCCAGAAAATAATTTCCCCCAGAGGAAATTTTGCATCTAAACACAGAAAGAATTATGATTGGCATCAATTTTGTACCCCAAAAGATTATTTATCTCAATTAATTACATCAACCTTGAATTTTGACTCAGTGAAGAAGAAAAATTCAGTTCTCTAAGGATTTCCATCCACTTGTGACTTTAATCAATCCAACAGTCACTAATTTTTTTTGTTAGATTACTAATTTTAAGCGGAACATATAATTTAAGGGTCAAAATCTTCATGTCTAAGGGAGAATTACTATAAGGTTTGAAGGAAAGGATTTAATTACTAAAAAATTCCAATGACAAGCGACCATTCAAGCACTTGCCGGATTCGATGGTGAATATAATCCAGTGGTGGTCCAACTCTCCAATCAAGCCGAGAATCTTAGCCGGATTGAGCTTCAAAATAAATCCCATCTTTTAATACTTCGGTCCGAACTTCAACGCACCAGGAAGAGCAGGAAGAGGGATAAGACTCCTAGCAAGTGTAAGTTGATCAGCAATACCTTTTAATTTAGTGACATACTCGTTCATCTTCATTCTCCCTTCTTGGTGCGTTGAAGTTCAGGCCAAAGCATTAAAAAACGGGATTTAGTTTTGAGCCCTCTCAATTGCTTTCCATCCTCCCATAGTCCTGCCGAGGTAGATACATTCGTTATCTCAGAGGGCACATCCAAGGTCATGGTGTTGAGCAGCTAGCCAAATAATAATTGATCAGCCAATCCCCAATCCTCGAACTCAGGGTTGATTTTTGTCCGATCATTTTCAGAGAGAAAGTGTAGTGGACAGGACTTTGTGCTATTTAAGAAGCTTCGAGTTTGTACCCTTTGATGATGGGTAAAGCATTGGTGAGCCACAAGGAGTAGTTGGTTTTGTCCAATTATTTTTCTCGGCAGTTTTGGGTTTTGGCCAGCAAGGAAGCTGACACATGACTGCTCGTACTGATCTGGTCATTTGCAGAATTCGACATGGTGATTTGCCTAGGCATGCTCTGGTACCAAGATTAAATTTAGAAGGCAGAGAGATATATTTTGATAACAGCTTAATTGTGCCTTGTCTCTATTATTGTATTTATAGACTTAAATAGGGTTACAACGGATTACACTGCATAAAAGCACGTCACAAAGCAGATCCATGAAAATAGGATCAACAACATAATAATAGGATCATATACATGAGATCAGTCCCAACGCTATGAACTAGACTGAGTCAATTATTTGGGCTTTCTATTACTCGGCTCAACTAGAGTCTTAACAGCTTCAATGGGAAATCATATCGCCAGCCCAACTGAGAAGAAGAATTTAATTATTATCAGCAAATCATATCCATTTGTGGCCATTTGAATTTAAATATCTTGAACTTGCACTTTCTTGAAATCCACTTAAACAAACAAAAGCATGCCACTCTATTTGAGAACTTCTTTCTTCTTTTAATGCATCAATTTCATCTGTAAACTTAACAAACAATATGCATCCTTGTACACAATGAGTCCTACAACTCTCTTGTGGAGTAAACTTGATCTTACAACTCTCACCCTAATAACTCACGGCACCCACAATCGCATACAATTAAAATCTATAGAATGTGAGAGTTAGTTTCAAGCGTATTACAATCAAATAATTGATATATTTAATGATTTTGAAGATAATATTTCATATTAGGTGCCTTCACTAAGAAGGCAGTTCAAGTCCCAACATACAGCTGACGCCATAAGGAAGATTGGATGGATTGAGCCAAGTGTTCCAATGCGATTACTCAAATTCCAATCCCAACTTTATTGGGATTGGAAAAATATTTTAAAAAATGACGCCATTAAGAAATTAGTTTTTGTAAATAAAATTTTATTATTGAGTCGACCATTGCATGAACCCAATCCAGATTCATGTCGGACACAATATATAGATAAAGTGGCTCATCAAAAAGTGATGACAAGTTACAGCTGATTTTCAGGCACCAAGTTTTGGGATCATGCATATTGTGTATATGCATGGAAGAAGCATTAATTTGGCCAAAAAAAAAACATGAAGCATGAATGGAATTGATAAAGAGTTTTTTTTCGGGCCTCTTTTTGTTACTCAAATAGTTCAGTGGAGTAGGAAGGGAGCTACCTCCAATCTTATTGAGTAGGTATAGTAGTATTAAAACTCAACATAGGCAGGCGGGTCATATCAATGAACCAGTGAATCAGTCTTCTGATAAGCCTAGTTAAAAGTTTTGAATGAGTTGATTATGTTTGATTTTATATTTTGTCTTACTACTATGTTTGAAGCGATGCTGTTTTAAGTTTAAAAAAATAGTTGTTCATAAATTTGTGCTTTAGTAATAGTAAATAAATAGTAATTCTGTTTTGTTAGGTTATATGTACTTTATATATAAATGTTCCATTGCTTGTGAATTAATACGTTTTTTTATATAAATTATATTATTTTAATAATGATCGAGTTGAAATCGTTTAATCACGGTTAAACCACTTATCCTTAAAAGCTTAAACTACTAATTAACTACTTAATGATAGGGTCTAACTTTCAGTACTTTGATAGATGCCAATGACATGTTGGGGAAACTAATAAAAATCCTGTGAGAAAATTATTGCACTTTTATATTTCATCTTATTCACAATAAAAGTCACCTTCTAGAAGGATGTTTTGTTCCATAATATAAGTTGATTAGAGAGTAATTAGTGCTTATTTGCCAATTATATATACCTCGGTAATTAAAGCGTAAATATGGTTCTTCATATTTTTTCCTCTTTCCTATAAAATCTCATTAATAGGGGAAAGCGGACATAATTGATAATGTTTAAAGTCAAATGTCATGAGAAAAACGCATGCAAGACATGATAAGAAAACCCATTTTTATGAGGCCCTTGAAAGCCGGAAAAAGAAAAGGACATCACTTCATTGGCATCAACAGAATGATTCATTGACCTTAGCAAATACGCCCTTTGTTTATAAGCTTTAAATAATTAATTTGCGTTTATCAAGAAAACGGTTAAAATTAATTAAAAGTAATAAATATGTTATTTTAATCCCAACTATGCTCTTATTTGAACAAACTCACGTTAAAATGTGGATTGTGTAGTAGCATCAAATTGAGTAATCGACCTGTGGTTGATCGTCTCACCGGTTTAGCCTTTATAATGTTTGTGATTTTGATTAGTACAATCTGCCAATTTTATTCTCTTCAAGCTGAAATCAAAACCCAGAGCCCCAAAGCAAACCCCACAATCCAAATACATACTGGTCCTCCTTCAAGACCCATCAAATACCCGGCCTCATCTCTGTTCGTTCACTAATTCATTTCTGGGTGCTAAGATGGTGATATTGTGCCTGCCAACAGTATCCTCCAGAATCTGCAACAGCATAGCCTTCTCCGCAAGCTCAGCGAGTTCTGTGTAATGCAAGTCCAGAAGAGCCACCAGAACCGAGTTGGAGTTTATCTGACTAGAGCCGACCGAAGAAGAGATTGACGATCTGAGATTTGGCAATGAAACCAAAAAGAAGTTTGGCCTTTGAAAATGAATCAGCTTTGAAGGTGAATGCAATAAATGTAAGCAGAGTGATAGGAGGACGACAAGAACAATGGAGGGCATGCAAGTAAATTCATTGTACTCCCCAACAATCCTGAATATAGGGCATACTTAAACAGTTAATATTGGTCTTAAATATAAGATATTTTTCATATTTGTCAATCTTTTCCTAATTTACTCCTATTGGTGCTCTCACAACAGTAATCAAGGAAAGGAAAAGAGGGAATTAAGGAATATAACTAGATTATTTTATAAAATACATGTTATATAAACTAACTTAACCAACTTCCGTAATCTAATCAAATTAGATAAATATATCTTATATTAAGGACTGGAGGGAGTATTAAGTAATCTCAAATCATTACCTCAGGCAGGACTTCTTCATTTCAGCATTTTAGGGTACTTATATGGGTTTTCCTTATTTCAGAGGGATTTATATGTGCATTTTCCCTTCTTTTAAATCTAATTCATTTTTGTTTTCATTTTCGTTTTTAACAAAATGCTTTCAGTAAACCATACGGGCCTAGAACTGAATACTCATACCTTCCTTCTATGAGATAACAACACAGTCATATTTATTTCTTGGGATGGATTGCTTGAACAACGGCTTCAATTTCTTCTTTTACTCTTTCAAAGACATTGGGACCTTTAACTTCATCGTTAGGGGTATTCTCCTCAATATCATCGCTCATCCCATGAGTTTCTTTGTGATGACGGTGAGGTGACTTATCATGGTGGATAAAGGCGTCAATTTCTTCCTTAGCTCTCACAAAAACATTCGCTTTCTTTGTGTTCTTCTCTGCCAAACAAAAAAACATCCAAAGTTTTTTGGCTAACTTAGAGTCTCTTTCAGAAGCCTTCAATAATTAAAGCAGCTGATACGGTGATTTTCAGTCACATACAAGGAAATATTTTTCTTTGGACCATACTCAAATGGTGGAATATCCTCCTTATTTATACTTGTACATTGATACACACATTTTTCACTAAAATGGGAACCGAACGCCATTTTTGGTAGCCTTTTGTACAGAAGTTTAGCACGAAAACACAAGAAAAGATTAAGGAATAACTTGCATGGTTCTTGAAAAACAAAGAATGTAAGGGATCAAAAGAAACAAAAAACAGTAACAGTAAAAATCCAAGTGTATATTTAGTTAATCAAACAGGAAACTAACATCATAATTATCACACACAACTTCCACAAATGTTGACACCATTAACTTATGGTACTTAATCTGGAAATGACGAAGCAGAGGAACATTTCTCACAAGAAAAGCATACCTTGAGGTGAACCTGGGATTTCCTGTTTATCTTTGGACTTTGCCACTTTAGTTTCATCCCTAAAGTGGATATCATAAAACAAAACAAAAGAAGAAGAGATCAGACAGGTCAAATTCGATTAAAAAAGGCAAAATAATCAAGGAGGGTATAATTTCAACCTTTTGTCATGAGTTGGAGAATCTTTCTTGCGATGGAGTACCTGACCAATAGCTTCAAACTCCTCCTTTGCTCTTTGAAACACATTTGGAGCCCTAACATCATCTAATGAGGCGTTCTCTTTGCTGTCATTAGTTTTCAATCCACTAGTTTCTTCATGATGGGAGTCTGATTTTTTGTGATGCATTAATGCCTCAAATTCTTCCTTTGCTCTTATAATCAAATTGGGTGCTTTTGCTTTTGCTTCCTTTTCACCTGTCAGAAGACAGAAAACCATCCACCCAAATAGGCAATTAGGTTTTTCACATGGAGTCAAAACTTTCTTGTTCCTGAATGAAAACATGAACACGTTGCTATTAGGTTTTTAACTTTTAATCCAATTAAAACTGGATTCATTGACTTTTCATGCTCGGAGAGACAGACAATTTATTACAGTACGAAGAAAAACCTATCCATCAACATCCCATCTTTGATTGATCATAGGACCCACCCGCCACGGCAATAAAATCAAAACAAGAAACACAAAAATTGTATCTTCCGAAGAGTTTCAGTTTTCCAAAATACAGTCACTCCCTCCGCTGTGCCAGCCTCTCTTCAAAACTTGCATTATAAACTTCATTTCACGATTTAGACGAACGAAACCCAGTGAACACTGATTCAGGATGAAATACTCCAAATACACAAACAGGTTTGTACGAAATAAAGGCAATCGCACATCAAACTAATGTCCATCTCATTTCGAATGATAATCAATCGTAAATTAATAATCTATTCGCCATAATCGTACCTGAGGCAGGGTTTGATGGATTGGATTTAGAATCAGCCATGGGAAGTTTATGGATGGCTGAGGGGCAAAAAAAATAGGGAGGGATTTTGCGAGTACGGATTCTGCGCAACTTCTAAATCTTCAATGCAGTGATGGAATGAATATATGGAATCACTATTGGAATTTGGAATGGTTCAAGACAGATCATTAGGAGTTGTCCCGAGCGAGTTTTCTTGACCCGCCAAATGCTTGTTCTTTAATCTTTTATTATTATTATTATTATTGTCGTTGTTTTTTCAATTGTGAAGGTGGGGCCGGTGGGTACCGTAGAAGAATATCCTTATTACTCTTCTGCGGTTTATATAACACCTATTTATTTATATTAATTTAAACTATTTCAGTGTCACATTAAATCATATTTTAAATTATAAAATAGGTAAATTAGTTTTAAAAAAATGATAACTACGACAAGATAAAATGAAAAAAAAGTAAGACATTTGGGACCAAAATTCACTTATAAACTAGATTGGATAGGAAGGGTATTAAATTATTTTTATAGTTTATTTTTGAAGACTAATCGTTCAAGAAAGAAAGGGTAATTATCGAGATTTAAAATCAGAATTATTTTTTTTTATAATTTGTAAAAATCAATATATTAACCCATCCATATATAATATGCAGAACAAAACAAAGCAATACACACATGTAGATATCCAATGATCATTCAATAACTGATGTAAAATCAGGAGAACTAGGGATCATGATCATCACAATTTTCTCCCTCTTGTCATCATAAAAAGAAGGGAAAATTGACATAAAAGACCTCATTAGCCTAATATTTGCTAAATGGGACCTGACCTAATCTGTCATTAATTTCATAGGACTAAAAGACTGAAATGCCCCTAATGAGAAAAGAGAGGGCAAATGAAAGAAAAAGGGAACATAACTGTCGAATTGGCCGAAACAGAACCAGCGAATGTTTTTGATTTTGAAGGCGCGCAAAGTTGAAGAGGGAAGGGGCAAACTCGGTGGAGAAAATTGGACGAGAGTGTGGGGTGGCGGAGTGTGCGTCTTGGAGGCGGTGGTGTAAGATTGGTCTCTGTAGTGGCGACAAGGTGAGGTCTTAGGGTTGTTGTGGTGGTGGGGCGGTGTGTTGCTCTTTGCGGCATCGAGGAGGTATTGGGCATGGTTGTGGCGGTGGTGGCGACCTCTCCAAGTAGTAGCACTTTGAAGAACACCCAAGATCCAAGGTTTGTGGTCTTGTTTTTCACTTTCTTCATTTTATCATCACCATTATTCCCGTTTGTTCTTTTTCCCTGGTTTTTAGAAATAACTTCTCTTACATTTAAAGACCAAATGATATTTTTATATCACTGATTTAGACATTCATTTTAAGTACTCCTCCTCCAATGAATAAGTTATTTTACTTGTGTTGCTTTGAAAATTAAGATTTAGACTTGTATGTTTAGAAAATCAAGCTCGACATTGTTCTGTTTGTTTTCGCCGAGCAATTATCTCATGTAATATAAATAATTTTTTACCTATTCAAATATTTCCTTCCCTCATCTACCTTCATCTGTTCTTTTGGATTTTGACATCTCTATTCTCATCTGGACGATGTCTTTATTCTTCACTATAAGGTCGAGACAAGTTGTTATTCAGATGTTGTCTGATTCTTCCAGGTACCTTTACTAGGTAGAGCACTCTGTGCATGCACATGACATTTCTTTTATAACTTTGAGTCCCCGGAGGTAGGAAGGCTTTTCTCTTCTTTTGCAAAAATGTTGTACCCTGTATACTGGCAATTTTACATGATATGATAATTGCAAATGTGGACGTGAATGTTAAGTCACTCTCATTAGCCTCATTGGACCTATTGCTATCGATTTTCATGTCTGCGCATATCTCTATGCTGTTTATGCTACTCACTATTTCAGCAAGGACTCTGCTATCATGGGAATGGATGATGTTTTGTTCTCATATTTCCTATTTTTCCTTTTCAATATGCTGAATTTACCTTCTTATTTCTATTAGTATGATTGGTGATGTGTGAAAAAACCTCTTTGCATGATTGTATGCACCAAGTATATTGACTACCTCTATTTTGCTAACTTTGTCTCATAGGCAATTGTCAAATTATATTAATGTAACATGCTTTTACGTACACATTCGATTGCATGAATTACCAAATTGTTTAACCAAAGTGATTTATCACTTTATGCAAGTTTCTAATGCCCATCACCAAATTATGTAGAATTTGTCTTTGCCTACAAAGGAAGAGCTTCGAGTATTCCTACCTTTTATCACTTTTCTCAGTGCTTACTTCTTTATATCGGTCTAACATTGCTAAGACACAGTTTTCATGATTTTAGCAAAGGTGTGTTGGTGTTTTGTTAATCTACAATATGTTCAGAAGCTGTCATTGGAGGGAAGTAGTTTATTAGCAGTTATATTTAATTTGCAATATGTTCAAAACATGTCACATTCCACTATTCTAATTTCAAACGTGTCTGCATTAGCAACCCCCCTCTTTTTTCCATCCCTATTAGCAGCATGCATGACATAGCTACCCTATCACTAAAATTGATATAAACATGGTATGTTTTATGAATTTTGCATGTCTTTTCCTTATATCATGAACTCTACTGTCCAATATGGTGACACCTCATGCGTGTTAAATGCAACACATATGGAAGTCATTGTTAAGTCACCCTCATGATCCTCTTATATGGTATTTTGATGGTATCATTTGACTGTCATTACTTCTGGTGCAAGCTAAGATTGCCTTTAAAATCTTTTTTATCAAGAGGTTGTAATATGCCTTTTCTCTCAGGGTGCCCTGGAATTCCTGTCATCACTTGCAATATGCGTTTTCAAATTTAATTATATTTGTGGATGTGAATGTTAAGTCACCATCATTAACCTCATTGGTCCTATTAGGATGCCATCATTTCCTTGTCATCACTTGTGTAACAATGTGTTTCCAACTTTCCATATTGTACTTTCTGAAATTTTGTGGTCATATCGCTTCTTTGTCATCATGCCTTTTGTTCATTTCATTTTTTCAAGGCATTAAACTTTTCTATCATCCATTTTCATCCCACATCATCAATCCTCGCACTCCCTTTACTGGCCAGTAATTTGTTAGGGAGAGCTGCTATCAATCTATGCCTCCCTGTTGAACCCTTATTCCCCACCACTCTTGGCGGCTGCTTTCCTTATCACCAATCCACTCAAACACCCCTACCACAAATGGCTTCACTGCTTCAGTATGGAGATATACCATGTGCTGATGACAAATGGTAGTATGCTTTCCTTTCTCGCCTAACTTCAATTTCTGAGCAAGCCTAATATATAAACTCTTGTAGCTTCACTTTCCATCATCATCTTCCATACTCTATCTCATTTGTAGTCATATTCCTTTAAAACTTCAAATTGTTTACATGTGAACCACAAGCTGTGGTCATTGAACTTTTCATTTTGACAAAGTAAATATTTTGGTGAATCACTTGCACACCTTACTCGTGACATCTATGGATACAACCCTTATATTGAATTTAGATTTGGTCTTGTTCAACAACAGAACAATGGGTGAGTTAGTTGCAATGGGTTTAGCATTAATCATTAATGTATGCATGAATGGATGACACTTTTATGTTTTGCTATTTCATTTTTGTGTGGATGGGACTGTGGAATGTATGTGATTTCTTGGTTGCAAAGCTAAGAAAATATTAGAAAGCCCGAGTGGAATGGTTTCACTATGCCTAATGTGAGTATATTGGTATATTACTTGTTACAATTGCACTTTTTTTTATTGCAAACGTGTTTGTGCAGGAAGATATGGATCAAAAGCGGGTTGATATGGTCTGGTGGCTAGTAGCCCATGAGAAGAATAAACATCGGGATATAGTTATGCATGCCATTGAAGGTTGGAAGCCTGGGAAAATAAGGAGAAAATAGTTGACGTTATATTTATTTTATTCATATTGAAGTTTGTCATCATTTTTTGTTGCAATGTAAATGATACTCAATTATTTATATACAACTGTGGTACACTAGTACTTGTTTTGTATATTATGTGTGATCTGTAAACACACTCTTCCCCTACGTGCACAACTTATTCCTTACTTGCGAAAACTCTTCCCCTACGTGTAATAAACTCTTCCATCTGTGCAAAAACTCTTCCATGTGTGCAAGATGTGGAGGAATGTGCAGTGATCTTTCCCTATGTGCAAAACTTCTTCTTTTGTGTGCGAAAGATCTCCCACTTGGATTCATTTTCATTTCTAAGATCTCCTACCATGTGCAAGAACTCTTCCCTATGTGTAAAACATGCTCCGTTAGTTCAATGTCTCTTCCACTTGGGTTCCTTTAGTGCTCACATGTGCCACCGAATCATGTGCGAAAGATCTTCCCCCATGTTCAATACATCTTCCTTATGTGCAAGAACTCTCCCATATGTGCAACAACTCTCCCTTATGTGCAAAACATGTTCCGTTTGTTCAATGTCTCTTCCACTTAGGTTCATCTAGTCCTCACAAGTGCCACAGAACTATGTGCGAAAGATCTTCCCTCATGTGCAAGAACTCTTCCCTATGTGTAAGCACTCTTCCCTTATATGCAAGAACTCTTCCCTATGTGCAAGAACTCTCCCCTATGTGCAAAACATGTTCCGTTTGTTCAATATCTCTTCCACTTAGGTTCATCTAGTCCTCATAAGTGCCACTGAACCATGTGCGAAAGATCTTTCCCCATGTGCCAGAACTCTTCCCTATGTTCAAGCACTCTTTCCTTATATGCAAGAACTCTTCCCTATATGCAACAACTGTCTCCTATGTGCAACAACTCTTCTCTATGTGCAAAACATGTTCTGTTTTTTCAATGTCTCTTCCACTTAGGTTTATCTAGTCCTCACAAGTGCCACTGAACCATGTGCGAAAGATCTTCCCTCATGTGCAAGAACTCTTCCCTTATGTGCAAGAACTCTTCCCTATGTGCAAGAACTCTCACCTATGTGCAACAACTCTTCCTTATGTGCAAAACATGTTCCGTTTGTTCAATGTCTCTTCCACTTAGGTTCATCTATTTCTCACAAGTGCCACTGAACCATGTGCGAAAGATCTTCCCTCATGTGCAAGAACTATTCCCTATGTTCAAGAACTCTTCCCTATGTGCAAGAACTCTCCCCTATGTGCAACAACTCTTCCCTATGTGCAAAACATGTTCCATTTGTTCAATGTCTCTTCCACTTATGTTCATCTATTCCTCACAAGTGCCACTGAACCATGTGCGAAAGATCTTCCCTCATGTGCAAGAACTCTTCCCTATGTGCAAGCACTCTTCCCTTATGTGCAAGAACTCTCCCCTATGTGCAAAACAACTCTTCAAATCATTCAAATAAGACATAATATGCTACTCTATAAACAATTCAACATTGGATACAAATCTATCTACTACAAAGTAAATGGAACCTTGATGATTATGGAGAAAATCAGAAAACCTAATGAAGCCACAATTTAATTTATTTACTACTTCCTCACTCAGTAAAACAATAATGCAAAAACCTAGCTTTAAAGCAAATGCAAATCATCAGCTCCACCAAAAACCTAGCTCTAGAATAAGGGTTTTGACACAACTCATCTGCCCTTTACTGATACATCGAACCTCCGGCAGCATCCACTGTGAACGACGGCCAAAAGGGAGGATGTTTTTCTATGCATAGCTAAGGAGAAGAAGCTAGGGAGGACGTCAAACACTTGCTCTGTTTATTATGCGGGCAATTCACTGGTTCTGTTCTGTTTCCTTTCATTTCCCTCTCTTTTCTCATTAAGGGCATTTCAGTCTTTTATTTCTGCGAAATTAATGACAGATTAGGTCAGGTCCCATTCAGCAAATATTAGGCTAATGAGATTTTTTATGACAATTTTCCCTAAAAAGAATTAAAAATAAACAATGGCCCTTTTTTTTTGGTCTAAATCTTGATTGATCTTTTTGAGAAATATCTAAATTGATTAGAAACAAAGTGTTCTACCATCAAAACTATTTTTTCTTTGGTTGTAAAACAGAGCTTGCTATTTCTATGCAAGAGCAAGAGTATGATCACCAATACAATTACTTGACCTATGCAATTTTTGCAAAGAAAAGATCTAAAACCTTTCCTTATATCATTCAAAATTTCATAAACTTGGCGAATTTAAGTTGATTAAAACAAGGAAATATCTTCTTGTTGTTCTTGTTCAAGTTATTAGCTATGATTAGTCCAAAAGAAAAGCTTCCAAATAAGTCTGTGCTTGTTCCTAAGCTTTGAATTCTTGTCCTTCATCTTCAGCACCTTCTTCACCTTCACTCTCATCATTCCTCTTCCTTCCATTATCTTCTCCGTCTGCTTTATGCTCAACGTGTTCCACATCACCTCCACGTCTCTGTACCCACACATTTCCACTTCACCTCTCAGCTTCACCAACCCTCCACCTCCACCTCCATTGCTACCGCCGCAACCGCCACCTGCGTTGTCAAATTCCACGTCAAAAACAGAGCATATACTCATCCCATCAAACCTGGCTCTATATTATCCTCCAATAAATCCTCCCTTCAACCAATTACCCACCTGAAGCTACCAAAACAGAAAGAAAAAGGCTAAAGAAGGAGGAAGAAACTGGAAAGTTAGGATTTTTAGGAGAACCCACCAAGAGATTTGCCGAGTTTGAACAGAGGAGGGACAAGACTCCAAGTTCTTCTTAGCTTATGCCACTGATCCATGCTCTGTCAGAAAATGAAGAATGATGATACAAAAAGAAGAAGAAGAAGAAAAAGATGTAGAAGGATAGACAAGAGCGAGAGGCACCGAAGGTGATGCACGTGGCAAGCTCGTGGATCGGCATTGTGCTGACGCTGTCTGAGTCTGACTCGGTTTGGATTAGGCTCTATAGGCAAATTTACAAGAAAGATTACGAAGCTATCGAACTCAAGTTAAGGAATTGATTGTTCAAAAGTGGGTAGACTCGTCTTGATTCGACTGCTCTTGTCACTTTCATATATATGTTTGTTACTCTCATAGCGGTGATTGAATCTTCTTTTAAAATTAAAGTTTATGAGTTATATGGAAATGGATATTAGAGCAGAGCGTGGTCCTCTAAACCACCATCGCTTAAAAATAGGGGCTTATCGCAGAATGGACATATAGGGTTTGACTACCATTACACCACGATTTATGATAATGTAAAGTGATATGGGTCTGGTAAGGATTAAAGTAATAGGGTTATTAATATAAGATATATTTGGGGAGTTGGTCTTGATCCTAAATATAAGACATAGTTTTCATATTTGTTCATCTTTTCAAAGTTTTGAAAACGCGGACCAATCACTGAACCTGCCCGGGCACTGGGTGAAGGGTCAGTAGATCAGATCGGAATCAAGTCGTAACTAACCCGGGATTAGACCGATGAGGAAGTGAAGATTTCAGAGTTATTTATATAAAATTCTAAATAAAATATTAAAAAAACATTAAAAAAAACCGGTTGAATTGCCAAAAAAATGGTTGAACCACCTAAAACCCGATCCAATTAGGTAACTATTGAACAGCGGACCACCAGTTGGCCGGTTTCAGGCTTAAACTGGTCTATCCGGTCCAATTTTTAAAACATGGCATCGTTTTATAATTTACCCCTATGGATGTTCCCTCAACAATAATTAAGGAGAAGAAGAAAGATTATTAGGTTGTTTTAGAAAATATATATTATGTTAACTAACTTAACCAACTTACTTAATCTAATTAAATTAGGTAAATATGTCTTATATTAAGGACTAGAAGGAGTACTAAAGTAAATTATGATAATTAAAGGTGACATGGGTGTTGTAGGAATTAATTATTAAGATCTTAAATATAATTTAAAGCAAATGATAGTTAGGCCTTAAGAATTTAATTGAATCATGCATGGTGGATTGCAATTTTGGCATGAGGTAAGTTAGTAGTGATTTGAAGGTTGAAATGGCTTTCGTGTGGTTTAACACATATTTAGGTCACTAATTGATGGATGATAATGTTATTACAGGAATGGAATGAATTTGGAGGATTCAATCCCTGCGTGTGAATGAACCCAAAATAGGCCTTTGTAGGGGGTAATGCAAGAAATGGGCATGATTAAAGTTTGGACAGAGGGCATTGTGGTCCGAGTATGATAGGGCTCTCACCCTGTTTGTCGCCTCTTTCTAGGGAATTTTGACTTGGCTTGCTGTTGAGGACACTTCTCTATATTACAATTCGAATGACGAGGCAACCGATTCTTATGATGGGCTATTCTTGGTTTGCTCGCCGTTATGAGGAGAATTCTCATTAGTTTATTTTCCTCCCCTTATTGATATGATGACTTTGGGTCGCATATGAGTCTCCCTATTATAAACTAGCATATTGTATACTGTCACACCCTATCCAGTCAACGACTGGCCGACATCCTCGCAAGGGCCGACCCACTTGGCAAACGCTCCAAGGGGTGCAGGATGGACTCACAAGGATATAATCACATCCCTTGGGATTTTCTCTCGCCTCCCCCACATCTCGAACCCTTACCCTGGGGGTCAATATAAGGGTTTGGCGAGAGGTGGTACCGTTGAGCTCTCTCGCCAAACCTTTATACTTACCCCCAGGGTAAGGGTTTGAGATGCGGGGGAGGCGAGAGAAAATCCCCAAGGGTGGGATTATATCCTTGTGAGTTCACCCTGCGTCCCTTGGAGCGTTTGCCAAGTGGGTTGGCCCTTGCGAGGGTGTCGGCCGGTCGTTGATCGGATGGTGTGTGACATATACCATGACACTAAAAGCCATATTTGAATGGAGAGAAAATGAGGGAAAACAGGGGGAAGGAAAGGTTCCAAAAATAATAATAAAAAATACTAATTTTTTTGGAGTTTTCCCTACTAGTTTTTTTACCCACATAATTTTCTCTACTTCTAAACATAGTCTAAAATTATAATAGACAAGAAGCCTGTAGGAGGGATGAAAATAGGTCAGACTCTTAATAGAGGCATACAGCCTAACTTAGCATATTTAGTAAATAGGTCAACTTAGGCTTAAGCCTATTGGCAGACCTATTTTGATAAATAAGCCATACTTATTTTCATAAGGTATAACATACAAGCCTAGCTTATTTTACTTTTTTTTTTTAATTTATATTATTATATAAGTATATATAATATCATCTAAATAATTTTATAAATTATTTATAAATTTACCAGCTTAATCTTAATTCTAAGTTTCACATCCCATCGTCATTACACTCAACCTTTGCTTTCGGACAAATCATTTACCCCTACCTCTCTTCTTTTCAACCTCTTGATACGGCAATGATAACTCACTCTCTCTCCTTTGATTTATGTTGTCCACTAAAGCATAATAATTGTTATGATCAGTTTATTTTAATGCCAAATGCAATATTATAATCTTAGTAAGAGGGGTTTGTCCCAATTTATGTGGGAAAAGTAAAAGGGGTAAAAAATCTAGTTTTATATGCTACTTGTTACACTTAGTCAATTTTGGAAAATATATCTTATTAGTCAACAGATGATTAGTTTTTCTTATTTTTATTTTCTTTGACAATTGTTATCACCATACATTCTTTTCTTTTCCTTACTAAGCACTAATATTACGACGTGAATAGATATTAGGTTTGTAAGACATGATGTAGAATTGTAAAAAAAGCGTGAAGGATTATATATGAATTTGGACTTATAGGCTTTAATGGCCACTTAAACATACTTCAGATCTTTATCAAGCCTTTTGAAGACCCAAACTCAGGCTTAAAAAAAGCCTATATATAGGCTCATGTTCAGGCTCTGACTTTGAATTTATGATGCAAGCTTAGGCTTGTATAAGTAAAGGGCCTAACCTACTATTATCCGTAAGTTGGCCTTCCTCCCCACACGATACTGGATGAAGGATTTGGTTTCTCTTATTATCCCTTCTCTCATCATCTCTCATAATTTTTAAATTATGTCCGTCCAATTAATCTGAAAAGGTAAAAAATGAGTCGCGTCAGGAAGTTATTACTCTTTCGACTTTTCTCTCCTCTTCCCAATCAACGGTCCAGATGGGCTCATCTTCTCAATCAACAGTTCAGATGGGCTCATGAGAGATGATGAGAAAATGAGATAATGAGATAATGAGAGAATCTGCTTCCACTAGATGCAAGTAATTCCCTGAAGTCAATCCGGTATTGTGTGTCATCAGAGGTTATTCCTCACCAAAATAACCTCTGACGACATTAACAGTTCAAATGTGGTTTAATTAAAGTTTACATGGATTGCTTAATTAGGCCCTTTTCTTAATAAAATGCATGGACAGTCCCCTTCTTTCTCTTCCGACATTATTTGAAATTAGGCCATTTTCTTAATTAAACGTGGACCGTTAGGATTATCTTAGCCAACATAGAGAAAAGCATGTCATTTGTGCTCCAGTCCCTAACTAACTATATTACTGTATTGTGTGGAAATTTAATTAACCTTTATTTTTAATTTGTCATGTTCAAAAGTATATTTAAGGTTTTTGAAATGCATACAATTTTTCACAGGTTATTTATGAATCTACATGTTAATATTATTACATGCAAGCAAGGACAATTTTGCTGCTCAATGAAGCATCATTGACATGTTAATCATATGTTTATAGTGGAAATATTCCAATATTTTATAATTTATTATTAATATTTTCCTTATTCTGTAGACTTTACTTATGCTTAAGCATTATATAGTTTATATTGAACAAATGTGCAGTTACATGGAGGCTAAGCCTCAATAGGTTATAAATATTAATTTTATAAGAATAATTAGCCATATAACATTCATCTTTATAGCTAATCCCATGTTGCCAATCTCCATGATTATAAATAGGTCAGAAATATTAATTTTATAAGAATAAATAAATTACTTAATCATATCTTATGTTGTATATCCTTAAATTATATATCAATTTATAAGTTAGGAAAAATAATTTGGAGAAAAAAATAACAAATATAAATATTTTAAAGTAATTTAATTAGCTTTCTTAATATTTCAAAAAAAGTCAACTCTATCTTATAATTAGGACATGAGAGAGTATAATATTAACATATGCATTTGTTGTTGGGTGACATGAAAATTAAGAAGTTTATCTCTAAAAATTTTCTTTTTCCAATTTATATTCTCTCACATCCATGTGCCTTTTCAATCTCCATATGAGGGAAAACGTCACTTTTTTTTAAGGGTGAAGGAGCAAAAATGCCCATGATCATTTCTAAAAGAAGCTACAAGCACCATAAACAATTTTTTGGTTCAAAAATGCCTATGTACATTAACAAACGTATCTTAAATGCCTTTGCCATTACTTTGAGGAATGTTGACCATGATTTCTAAAATATTGACCAAATTTAATGACTTGGATAGTGAGTTGGCAAAGTGTGATTGGAAAAGATGAACATGTTCAATACTGTGTCTTCTTCCTTCTCATTCCCTTGTCTTCTCAGCTTGACGAGGTTTTCTTCCCCAAATTTAATGGGTCATGCTTTTTATTCATCTCCATTCCAATTGATGAACCACACAAATAGATTAATAGGTCATGCTTTTTTTTCATCTCCATTCCAGCTCAAGAACTCTTTTGATAAAACCTTCTCCTTCTCTGCTTCTTTTGCTCTCGGCACTATCCCTGTCTTCTAAAGCTCGGTGGCCATGGCCTGGCTTTCGCCATAGCAACTTCTAAAGATCTTAAGGCCTTACCAAGTTAGTATCTTGGCCTCCTTAACTTTCTCTGGTGTCGGCAATTCATTCAACCATTTATTCACTATTGAGTTCGACATCATTCAGGACTTCAAATTTGGGGAGAGGAACGACAACCATGTTGGAATCGACTTAAAAAGCTTAGTCTTTTACGCATCCGAGATTGCAAGGTATTACACCGATGATTCAGGTGTAACAAGAAAAAATCTCAATTTCTCTAGTGGGATGCGATTATGGCTTGGGTGAATTACAATTCGGCTACAAACTTTTGAGTGTTACCCTCTCTCCTTCTTGTACAAAACTCAGAAAAGCCACTCCTGTCGTTGGTGCAAATTGGAGTAGAGGAGGCGGGTTTCGTCTTTGAAGGAGGATGGAGCAGAGGTAGGTGTCGCCTTAACACTCCTTATCCACGCTATTACTATTCCTAACCTACCACGTCCTACTATCAGTGAGCAAAAAGAGTCGACGTTGCTAGTTCAAAGAAGCACGAAGTAACGGACGTTATCTCAAAGTCATGGCAAAGGCATTTAAGATACGTTTATTAATGTACATAGGTATTTTTGAACCAAAAAATTGTTCATGGTGCCAGTAGCTCCTTTTGAAAATGATCATGGGTGTTTTTGCACCATTGCCCTTTTTTAATAAAATGAGAGAAAAAGGCATTTCATAAAAGCATTTGTATGGAAAATAATGGTTGTGAGGAGAGAGAAGAGCTATTGTTTATCATTATAGTCGCATTGAAAATTTTATTTTAGAGAGAGGGAGATATAATTAATAGGTAAAGTTGGAAAGTAAATATTAATCATAGGGGTAAAATAGGAAAAAATGCGTTAATTAAATTGTTGATGTCCTATATTGTGGATCATGCATTTCTTCTATAAGTGATATATATTGTGTATCGGAGAGAGTATATAAAATCTAATTGACATTTTTTGAGATATTAAAAAAGCTAATTAAAATATTTTAAAGTGTTTATATTTATCATTTTTAAAAATTATTTTATTTAATATAATAATACATAATATATTAATTAAATAATTTATTTTATTTAATCCAAAGAAAAAATTCAATTAAATCTTATATTTAAAAATGAGGGGAGTATAATTTATCTTTATAGTAAGTTGTATAAATATGGGTACTTGAAATAAAAACGGAACGTCGTTCTCGTTGCCAGTGGCTCTTATCAACAATGCATTAATTATTCATCCCCCAAAAAAATCAACGCATTAATTGTTATTGTTGCCGTTTCTTTTTCCTTATAAACATTTGTTTCCTTACCCTTGCCCGCCGCAATACGTAAAGGATTTAATAGATGCATGATAATGACATTCATGTGATTGCATAAATATTATAAATGCATAATAGCCTGTCGTTGTATAATTATTGTACAAATATTTGTATAAATGCATATATATATATATATATATATATATATATATATATATTGAAAAAATAATGGCCTATATCGTTATCTCCATATTTGCATGGTGCTTATTTTATAATTGACAGTTGCTTTTATTTCCTTCTTTAGTTTTTTTTTTTACTGTTTACTCGTCAACAATTGACAGCTGGATTTTAAACGCATATACTCCCTCCGGTCCTCATTATAAGATAAAGTTGATTTTTTTGAAGAAATTAAGGAAACTAATTATATTACTTTAGAATATTTATATTTATATTTTTTTCTTCAAACTAATTAGTTTGACTAATAAATTAATATATAATCTAAGAATATATAACATATCATATAATTAAGTAACTCATTTAGCTTCCTTAATTTCTCCAAAAAAAATCAAATTTATCTTATAATTAGGAGCAGAGGTAGTACCTTTTTATTTGGAAAGATTGCCCATAAATATATGATATATGTTTAAAAAATTTTCTCGTACTTGCTATGTTTTTATATACAAAAGTTAGCAAGTATTATTATTATAAAAGATTCACAGAAAGTACCTATACTCAATTTTAAGTAGGTATAATTAGCTGGCCTAAAAAGAGCAGGTATAATTAACAATGGGTTAAGATGCAAAAATATATATATATATAAGATTTTTTCAAAAATACGTTCAGCATCAAATGTTTTTTTAGGGATAAAAATAATTATGAACTTTTAAAATATGTGCAAAAATATACATTGATCGTTAGTTGACCATTTGTTTGAATTTTTTTATGCTCAAGGTGCAAAAATATATATGAGATTTTTCTAAAAATGCGTCCAACACAAATACATTTTTTAAGGTTAAAAGTAACTATAAACTTTTAAAATAAGTGTAAAAATACATGTTGACCATTAGTTGACTATTTGTTTAAATTTTTTGACTGAAACAGGATATGAAGGATAACATGGATAATTAAAAAGCAACTTGAAATAATGATTTGCTGACTGTGTAAGGAAAATTATTTCCATATAATCCTTTATCTCCACCTAACCCTTCCTTTTCTCTCCCTCTCTTTTCCAGAAGAAGTGATGATGTGGAGATAAAGAGTTGTGGAAATTAATTTTTCTTGCCCAGTCAACAAATTATTATTCCCAGTTAGAGAAATACTTATATAGTCTAGGAGTACAACGTCAGCTGAACTTTGTCCAATTAAAACACAACAAATCATATCATTTTAATTCTAGTTGGCAGATGACTTATCTGAAAAATTCAAATTTTATCTTGTTTTTAAGAAAAAAAATTTTAATTTAAAAAAATTAAAATAAAATGATCGGCCAATATTTTTCTTAAAAGCAAGATAAAATTTAATTTTTTTTTAGATGAGACATTAGTCAATTAAAATTAAAATGATTTAAATTGTTATGTTTTTCTTGGATAAAGTTTAGATGATGTGGTATTCTCGGACTATGTTAGTATTTCTCTCCAAGTGTTTCTTAATCATCCATGTCATCCACCATATTATCATTTTCAGTTAAAAAATTCACATAAATAGTCAACTAACTAACAGCCAATGTATTTTTTTACAGCTATTTTTTAAAGCTTATAGTTATTTTTTGCCTCTAATAAAAGCATTTGTGTATCCATAAAAAAAAAACCATTTGTGTGGGGCACATTCTTAAGAAAATCTCATGTATATTTTTACTACTTAGCCCCTTAAAAAATTCAAATAAACAGTCAACTAACGGTTAATGAGTATTTTTGCACCAATTTTAAAAATTCATAATTACTTTTATAAAAAAAATATATTTGATATTAGACACACTTTAAAAAAAAATTCTCATATATATTTTTACAACTTAACCCACTAACAATGAACCACACCTCATAAACACCCATATCTATTACGAATGAATGTATCATATAGGGTTAGATTTAAATTTTACTCCAAAAGTTTTCGCATAAGAGTTGTGACCTGTGTGTATATGTAAGTTTTTATTTAATCAATTTCGCATGGAAAGTGTTAAAAAGGAGTTGCATGTTAGTTTCTTAATTGTTACTGGACCGCGAACTTGCTCAATTTTTAGAACTTTTGAGCTGAAATTGATGAAATAGACTTCCTAATACTCATAGTTCTTGCAATAATAAATTGATTCATGCACGCCGATTATTTAAAACTTGTTGAATTAGATTAGAGAAATACAAACATAAATGCATTTAAATATGTATTAAGCATTGACTTTATTTATTTATTTATTTTTGGGTACAACTTTATTTTGTTAATTGTTTCCGCCTCTCGTGTTTTTTCATATGAAATTTTTTAGAGTATTCTTTTGATTCTAGAGGTAAGAAAAAATACCCTTTGTCCAGAAACCAGAATAATTATGGAGCATAATTAGGTTGAATATCATAAAATACTAGTCACACATACAATATATGCATTTTTGAAGGAAAAAAAAAATCAAATTGGCAACATATTGTTGGTCATTTTTGTTTGTAGTCCAAAAGAGAAATTAATCCTCAAACTAAATGATTAACCTGACATTGCAAATCAAATACTGAATTCCGAGTCCTTTAATTTGTCACAATTTTTCCAGATGCAAGTATTAAAAAATAAAGAAAATGAAAAAAAAAAATACAGACAAAAAACTAACGATCCATGAGTTGAATTATAGGGTAATATTAAATGTTAACCCAAAAAAATCAATACAACGTATTGATATAACTTGGCCTAAGAAAAAGTATTGATAGAACAAAATCATAAGATATCGGGTTAATTAAAATACTGGAGCAATCAATTTTTTTAGAGCATTGGAAAAAATTTCTTATTTAAAACTTTCATTGACCAGAAGAATTGAGATATTTTTACACATAGTATTTAAATATAGGTGCTTTTGTCTAATAAATTTTGTAAACAAATACTTTTCATCAAGTTTTTTGAGTTAAAGGAGTAGATTTATCAATAAAATTTTAAAAAATAAGCGCCTGACATAATTATATTTTAAAGGGGGTAAAAATATATATAAGGAATTAAAAATGAAGTATCCAGTATAAAATTGTTAAATTTAAACTAATATTATTAGGAATTTTCTTCACTTATAATTTAATTATGTGAAATTTCGCTCCCCACCGACAAAAAAAAGTCAAAGTTGATGGCAAATGAACTATTTCCTTTTGAACATTATCCATTCATTCATACAAGAAACCAAAAAAAGAAAGAACGAAGAAATAATTAAAAGTAGTCCATACAACTTTCCCACAAAATAAAATAAGTTGGTGATAAACCACGTGGTTGAAAAAAGGGATTACTTCTTGGTTGGTAGGCCAAGAATAAAGAAAGAGAAAAGAGGGTTAGGTAACAAAAGGAGAGGACAAATTAATTCGCGTATTCGCTGGCCCGTGACAATTATTCAATGTCACATATTGGTGACCCATGAGCATTGGCATACTATTATTTATTTTGGATAATAACACATGAAAATTTTTTACTTCCTCCTATCTTTGATAAGGCACATGCTCGATTTTGATTTGTATTGTGAGACATATTTTCTAAAGTGAACAAACTCTTTTAAAAATATCTTGCCACATCTTCTCCTTCCCTGCCATTCCTTCACGTCTCTCAATTATATTTTTTTTTATATTATTATCCGGTATTTAGTTAAGGGTTTGTAGTTGTCCCTCCCATCATAGATATCTCATGTAGTATTCGATTTGGGGTTTAAGGATGCTCCTCCCTCTACAGATGTTTTCTCTGATATTTGAACTTAATACTCATAGGAATCCAGCAAAGCCTTGTACTGTTAGACCAACTATGTGTTGGTGCCTCTCAATTATATTAAGAGAGAACTATAAGTAGAAAAAAATAAATAAAATAAATTACTCCTCCAATCCTTAATATATAACACATTTAGGGAGTTGATCTTGATCCTAAATATAAGACATCGTTTTATATTTGTCAATTTTTTCTAATTTACTCTTATGGATATTTCATCAACAATAATAAATGAGGAGAAGAAATGAGGAAATTAAGAAAGATGATTTGGGTATTTTAAAAAATGATTATCATATTAACTAACTCAACTAACTTCTTTAACTTAATCAAATTAGGTAAATATGTCTTATATTAAGTATCAAATAAGTATCTTCTCAATTCCATTTACAAGTAATATTTACATATAAGTATGTGGATACTTAATTCTTTTATTTTTTTTTTGAAACTGCATGTGATTTTTTTTATATATAAAGCTAATATCCCTTAAGACAGAATCATCAATATTATTACTAAAATCTAATATTGATTAAAGTAAAATAGCCCGTTCAGATCCAATATATAAATAATTAAATATATAGGGTGCTGTTTACGTACTCCCAACAATTATCAAAGTAAATGACCACGTCATGCAGCTACATTCCTCCTCCAGATTCGCGAGGCCCGGCGCGTGACCTTACTCTTTGACAGTAAAAAAAGATGGCCACGAAATCCCAACCCGCGCCAATCAAAAAGCCATTTCCTGAATGTTCAAGGAAGCTCACAAAGCTTACCTTCTTTGACCCGCCTCGCTCTCTCTCTCTCTCTCTCTCTCTCTCTCCCTCTCATTTTAATCTTCATCTTCTTTTTGCACTGTGTTGTTTGCTGTCCATGTATGTATGGACACTCTGTATATGGTCCCCGAAGAAAAATGAATAAAAGTACAATTAAACTAATACAGTAAAATCTGCCTGAAAATCCCCAAAAGGTCAAGCTTTGAATTCATCAAACTACCGCTGATGGTGATGGCTTTTGAACATCGAAAGAAAACAAGAAGAAAGTAAACGTTGAATATTACCATTGCCCACCAATTTTTCCAATCCGAAGGCGAGTCAGAAGTTTCGTTGTAGAATTCAACGACTGCCTGTTTTTCTTTCTTCTCATTTCACAGTTTTTGACACGCATTTGACGGCCCGTCTTTGAAACAGGTTTTCCTTCTTCGGACAGGTGTGTGTATATATATAAGCAAGAAGCCACTTTGACAGTCTCATAACTTCAATTAAATTAGTGGGTGTTTGATTTTGTTCTTGGAGTAGTTGGACTTGATATCCGGACGAGTCATCAAGGAAGAACAAGGTAAATTTTCTACCGAAGATATTTTGCATTAAAGCTGTTTGTTAAAAGTCCCCAGTAAGCTTCAGAAACAACATACTTTCATTCTTGGTTGTGGGTGATATCTTGTTTCTTTAATCTGAAGCTTAAAAGGAATATTATGTATGTCAAGGCGTCTAGTGATTCTCCTTGTTTCTCACAGATGATGATCACAAAGAACTTCGTTATTTGGCAAAAAGATTCCATAATTCAAATTCTTTTACCCATTTGAATATAGATTCTCATGCTTTTCTTTGTCTGACAAATTTTGAATCTGGGCAGGAATCAATAATATCTGGGTGCTTTCTTCCTTCAAAGATCAAGCAAATTGAACTGCTAGCTTCTGTATACATCTACAGCTCTATGGGATTATCGCTTTCGTTACTCTCATCAGCCTGGGAAGAGATTGTTAGACATTCATTATTTGGTCTATCTTTCAACTTTGGTTTTGCTTCCAAAGATGGGGCTAAGATTCTAAGATCAAGCAGCAGCTTAAAGAAAAGAGAATCAGACGCCATCATCACCGGCAACAGTTCAAGCAATAAGTTGAAGGATCACAGGCCTGAAAATGTAATTCTTGAAGGGAATCTTCGTTCAGGTGTTGAAGAGAACATCATGAGTTCTGATTCTCTACCAAGCAAAACTGTGCCTATACTGTCTCTACCTGAAGAAGTAATTTTCTCTTCACCAAGACCCAAAAGTGAGCTTGATGCTGCTGCAACTACGCTTCAAAAAGTTTACAAGAGTTACCGTACTAGAAGAAACCTCGCAGATTGTGCTGTTGTGGTGGAAGAACTCTGGTTAGTAATCTTAGTATAAGCAAATAAAATTTGATTTATTGGTATTATTTGCTTAAATTTTTGTCCTTTTGAGTTATTAATTGACTGTTGTTAATGGATTTAGGTGGAAGGCACTAGACTTTGCCGCCCTTAAGCGGAGTTCTATTTCCTTCTTTAATGTCCAGAAACATGAAACTGCTGTATCAAGATGGGCAAGGGCAAGAACAAGAGTAGCTAAGGTATTATATTTAATGTTCTAATAAATTCAATTTTCTATCATACTTATGTATGACTCTTTTATAGAATCAATTTCTGAGAAAAAGAATAAAACAAAAGTGTGATTGTGGATGAGGCTTACTTTTCTTCTTTACCTCTCTCTTAATACATCAATTACTTTATAACTGCTGAGAATCTGGATTGCTGTGGAATCTAACTAATAATATCTTTCATTTATTGTTATTATTATTATTATGTTTTTTGTGTTTTGGTCTAGCTTCTAACTGAATTTTCACTCAGGTTGGAAAAGGTTTGTCCAAGGACGAGAAGGCACAAAAACTAGCCTTGCAACATTGGCTTGAAGCTGTAAGACCTTGAAACCTTCTCTGTTCTTACCAATTATTCCAATGACCTTGAAGCTTTTGAACAGCAGATTTGATTGATCTATTAAGTATTGACAATGTTACTTTCTTTTTCGTTTATTGCACAGATTGACCCACGTCATCGATATGGTCACAATCTTCACCTCTATTACGATATCTGGTTTGAAAGCCAAAGCACCCAACCATTTTTCTACTGGTAAACACTCATTCTGAAATTTAAATCTCTTCACTGTAATTACCATGAACATGGTAGATGAGGAACTAATAGGGATCTGGATGGCTAACTTCCTTCTTTTATTACATTTAGGTTGGATGTTGGAGAAGGCAAAGAAGTAAATCTTGAGAAATGTCCAAGGTCCCCTCTTCAACGCCAATGCATCAAATATCTTGGACCAGTGAGTTCTCACTAACATATATATATATATATATATGTATAGAATTAGATTTAAATTTCATGTTCAACAAACTTAGCTATAAAGATTCACTTTTTATTTAGCCTGAGTGTATCTAAAACTACTATTGCTGTATCTCATATAGCTGATTGTTGGTGGTGCCATTGCAGAAAGAAAGGGAAGAATATGAAGTTGTTGTTGAAGGAGGCAAGCTGGTGTATAGACAGAATGGGAAGCTCCTGGATACTGATGATAAATCCAAATGGATATTTGTTCTGAGTCCCACAAGGTCTTTGTATGTGGGACGAAAGCAGAAGGGTTTGTTTCAGCATTCTAGCTTCCTTGCTGGAGCTGCAACCACAGCAGCAGGAAGATTAGTGGCCCATCAGGGTGTCCTTGAGGTACTAACACAAATATATATATATATATCTCATTCTATTTACTTTCAGCTTTCTAGTAATTTCACTGAAGCAGATTCACTTATAAGTGTTGCTATTGTATTAAATCATTTTTCAGGCTATTTGGCCTTATAGTGGACACTACCTCCCTACAGAAGAGAACTTCAAAGAATTCATAAGCTTTCTTGAGGAGCACAATGTTGATCTCTCCACAGTTAAGGTAACAAACCAGTTTGTCTCGGACCTTCTTTTTTTTAATCAAATTCAGATTGTTCATTTGATTTGGATGATCCCAATCCATTAAATCTCAAACAAAATGACCTAATGGATATCTGTTTGTTTTGTGCTCTTGGTCTATAACAGAGGCGTTCCATTGATGATGATGCTCCTTCATTCACTGAGGCAGCTTCATTCATTGAAAATAATGAAGCACAATTAACAAAGGGCCCCACCTCACAACCAGATGTCACAGCTACAATTAACAATAATAATGGCAAGGAGATAGAGATTGGGGTCACAACAACAGATAATAAAGAATGGGACGATGTTGTAAAAGAGGTTGTTGTTGAAGATGGAGATGACATGAAGGCTGAAGGTGAAGGTGAGGGCCCACCACGGGTTATCTTGTCAAAGAGGTTGTCTCGCAAGTGGTCAACTGGGGCTGGGCCCCGGATTGGGTGTGTGCGTGACTATCCTGGTCACTTACAGACAATAGCATTGGAACAAGTCAATTTGTCACCGAGGCCCAATTCCGCACGCCTGAACAATTACGGCCCAATTCCTTCACCAAGGCCCAGCCCAAAAGTAAGGATGTCCCCTAGTATTGCTTACATGGGACTGCCCAGTCCAAGGACCCCTATAGCTATATCAAGCTAAAGGCTATGTATATAGACTTGTAGGGATTATTATAAGGGCCCTTTTGAATAAATAAATGCCTGACCAAAGATGGGGTCAGAAAGGGTTCATGCGAAGGGGTAGAGTATTTAACCATGAATGCCCTCTGTTTTATTTATTTATTTATTATTTTTTATGAATTTTTTTATTCCTTTATTCATTTAAAAACATGTGGATATTTTAGGCTTCATAGATACGTTTCACACCCCAATTTTTGTTCCTGTTTTTGGGAAGGTGATTACCAATTGTACCTTATTGGAGCTAATATGGCAAAATGTTTTGTTTTCCCCCTTTCTTAGTATCAGAGGGACAGTATATAAGTTTGTTCACATAAGAGAATTGTATTTAAATTTACTAGAGTTATTATTAAAGGGTTGAGGTTATTACCTATTACTCTCGTCCTAAATATAAGATAAAGTTGATTTTTTTAAAAAGATTAAGGAAATTAAATAAGTTACTTAATCATATAATATATTATGCATCATTAAATTATATATCACTTTATTTGTCAAACTAATTAGTTTGAAAAAAAATATAAATATAAATATTTTAAAATAATTTTCTTAATTTTTTAAATTTTTTTTAAAAAAATCAATTTTTTCTTATATTTAGGTGAGAGGAAATAATATATTTAGTGTAAGTGAGAGGAAAGAGAAAATGAATTGTTTTTTCTATATCAAGTCACTTCAATCATATGAATGATATAAAGTGATGGACGCTAATGGCAGACAAAAAGACTACAGAAAGAAAAAGTTGGATTGAGGAATAAAAGGAGGCTGGGATTAACAATAGTACTCACTACTCAGCTTCTCCTATATTGTTAATTTTTTTAATTTTTTTGCCAATTTCTATATGTAAGAGTAAGATAAAATGATGTGTGTGTTTAATAAATAAAAATAAATTAAGATTTTTTTAGAGTACACTTGATCTTTGTTACGTCAAATGGGCAACTGTATCACAAAAGTTTCCTGTACAGGCCAATTTTATTTTAAAAGTGTTAAAAAGGAAGATAATTTTGTAGTGACTGTTATATGAATTAATTTTAATAATTAATTAATAAAAAATGTTAAGTTGATAATCCATATATCATTCATGTCATTTTTATTAAGATAAAAATTTACTCTGGAAGTTCATATTTCATCCCTTCATTTTTTTCAAAGTTAGATTCAAAACTTTTAGAATAAATTTTCACTTTAACTAAAATGATGTAATAACATGTAAATTGTTAGCTCAACATATTTAGTCAACTTATCATTCAAATTAATAAAAATAATTATAGGGCAAAATATCCCTCCTTTTTTACACTTTCAAAATAAAATTACACTTAAGAGTAATATTACCCCCACAAAAAAAAAAACTTCTAAAATAAAATTATCCCTTAAATCTCTTTTTTACAAAGATCCAAAAATGCCTCCCTCGTGACACGGCTTTTTTTCATTCCCATACACACAGAAGAGACAGATATGGGGATCTCTCTCTCTTCCTGTACTGTCTGACTATGCTGAGCTGCACCAATATATAGATCCACAGCAGGACTACATCCTACAATTTCCTTTTTTTTGGTTTGCCAACTAAATCCTACAATTTCATTGATGATTTAACTATGTATACGACACACACCCGCACATATTATTGATTCAATTATAATTACTAATACAATTTACATAAATTTTATATTTTGTGCCATGTTATATATAATATTCCGTTTTATTCATAATATAAAACAATTTAACTAATTCATTAGAGTCAAGCATCAATATTTAACTATTAAACGAGGAATTGAATGAGAAAGAAAAATACAATAAGTTATATTTAAATATTAATTATATGGGTAAAACTGATAAATAAACATTAATTATTTTTTAAATGATTTATATTATCAGCCAAGATATTTTCTTAAAAACGACTTACATTATAGGTCGGAGTACATACAATTGTATAAGTAATGAATAAAATGAAGGAAAATTCGCTTCTCCTGCCCCAGCTGTTATTCTGTCATCAAGGAAATATCTGATTTGATTTCTTTTCGTAAAGTCCTTCTCAACCTGCTGCAACGTAGAATGCTCTTAGTCAATTTATCTTTAGGGTAGTTATTTTCTCCAAGCATTCTGTCTCTTTTTTTTTTTGCCAATCAAGCATTCTGTTTTCTTTCATAACATTTATAACTTTTCCCCTTGTCTATGTTCTCAATGATACTTTATTGTAATGTCACATGTTATTTTGTATTTTTAATTAAAAAAAATAACATGATTAGATTGGATTTTGTTTAGATGAACAAACAGAGAAAAGAAAGAAATAATATTAGTATTATACTCTCTTCAATTTTTAGTATAAGACCTAGTTGATTTTTTTTAAAGAGATTAAAAAAATTAGATAAATAAGTTAATTATAATATATGTCGTGAATCATTAAATTATATATCAATTTATAAATAAGATAAATTAATTTATTATAAAAAATATAAATATATATACTTTAAAATAATTTAATTAATTTTTTTAATTCCTATAAAAAATAAACTAAATTTTATATTAAACACGGAAGTAATATACAGTAGTTAGTAATACTGTAAGAGGAGGACCATCAGAATCGCAGTGAATGTGAAGACTGCAAAAATATCTTTGAGATCAGTGATGATGATGAAGAAGAAGGCTTTTTGTGGGATTTAAGGGTAAAAGCTGGTAGGTTTGAACTTTGAAGCCATTGGTTAATGTGTTAGTCCTTTTGATTCTTAGTCCTCTGTACCCTTTTACTAATTACTACTGTATATATACACTATTGTGTCATCATATACCATACAATCAGATTTTGCTGCTTTTTCAGCAATAGTGACACCATCTTGTCCCAGCTGCCCAAAAAAAAACAAAAAAAGACACTATCTTGCACCTTTCTTCATCATAGCCTTCATAATATAAAGCATGTTTGTTTCGACTTAAAAAAACTTATAAATTGCTTTTTACGTAAATCGAGACACAACTCCTCTCACATACTTACTTCGTATACCGTAAATCACTATTAAAAAGCAACTTATAAGCAATCGAATCGCTCAACCAAACATACCCATAATCATCACTTCAAGCAACTTCTTTTTAGAAAAATAAAATAATTTGTACTTTAAAAAAAAACGGTTAGGTAAAATGACTTCCAGATCTAAAAAAAATAATAATAATAGAAAAATCTCTGAGAAAAGTTAAATATCAGAAAAGTCCCTATAAAATTTTCGTGATTATTTTTTAAAGTCAAATAATAAAGTTGTTCTTAGTTCATCAATCATTTTATAGTTAACAACTTCATCAGTCATTTTCACAATATGTTTTTATGCAATGAGTTAATTTCAAGTTTTCTAAGTCCATATGTTCACAACTGTCATTACATGTTATAACAACTTCTTGAGTGATTTTTTACCCATTCTTTTTGTTGCCTAAATGAAATGACCTTTTCCAAAACTTTAAATATGACAACTTATGCCTTATTTAACAATTGGTTATATTTGTGTTTACAACATATTTAGTATTTTTTACAATATATTTTTCTGGTCACAATGGAACTACCTTTTTAATAATTGTTCACCATTGCCAATTGCTTAGTTTACAATTAGTTAAGCGTGTTTTCACAATATGTTGAGTCCATTTTAACAACTTCTTTCTTATGTTTGAATGAAACTACCTTTTTAAATATCTTCAAGTTCATCACTGAAAATTCCTTAGTTTACAACTGGTTAAGTGTGTTTTATGACATATTGAGTCATTTTTATAACTTATTCTCGTATGTGAATGAAATTAGCTTTGTTTGCATCTCCAAGTTTAACACTGCAAGTTGTTCAGTTTACAACTTCTAACGCGTGTTTTTACAACATCCTGAGTCATTTTTACAACTGTTTTTTTATGCTTGACTGAAATGACAAGTTTCAAAACTCCACCTTTCACAACTACAAAATTGTTTTTTAACAACTGGTGATGCTTATTTTTACAACATCATGAGTCATTTTTACAACTGTTTTATGCTTAACTGAAATGATAAGTTGCACAACTTCAACTTTCACAACTACATGAGTTATTCCCGTAGGGTCTGTTACAACAGTTGAATTGGTTTTTAACAACCTCTTCTGCCTTGTTTTACAAGTGTATGAGTTATATTTACAACAATATGAGCTATATTGCATTTCATCTTCTTCACCATTTAAAAACTTCCCTCCACATCAAAGAAATATAATAGATTCGTCCCCGGACTAGTTCTCATCTTTCATGACAATCTACAATAAGAACTTCGTATTAATAACTGTAAATACATATATTAACAACACTTTTTTTTAATATCATATCAACATTTTGTAATGAAAGAAACCACAATCACATTCAATAATTCCCCCTTAAAACAAAGTCATCCCTCTGTTACCTTGCACAATAACAAAGCATTTCCTCTATTATATTGCACAAAAACAGAGTACAGGTTCTGTATTAACAATTACAATTGCACAAATTAACAACACGTTTTTTTCATATAAGTGTTTTCACAGCAAACAACCACCATCACATTCAACCATTCCCACTTAAATTAAAACACAGCATTCTGTAACCTTCTCCAAAAACAGAGCACTATAACAATCACACAACCCAACCACAGTAAAACCCTAACTTCAATCACTACAAAAAAACTGTGATTTCGTAGCGATTAAAAAGTTATATTTGTAGTGATTTTAACTGCTGCAAACGCCAGTAGTAGCGGTTCATAAAATGGTTACTAAATCTACTGTTGCAAGTGATTTTATAGCGGTTATTTTTAACCGCTACTCAAGCACAAAAACCACTACTATATTTGTAGTGGTTCAATCCAACCGCTACAACATTCTCAGCTGTAATATCATTTTCTGTGAACTTTATAGCTGTTATATAACCGCTACAAATGTCAACCATAAATTTTAGATGGCGGGAAATGAAAAATGAAAACTTAGCTTCCTTTTCGCAGCAGTTCACAAACCACTACTAACTTGAATTTAAAAAAGGCGCCAAACATTAGTAGCAGTTATGTAACTGCTACTAATTTCAATGGAAATTCAAAATTTCCACCAAAAATTTAATTTTTATTTTAAAATGGCGCCTTTTATTAGTAATAGTTATAGAATCGCTACAAATGTTTGAGAAATTGAAAAAACATATAAAATTATTTTTTTTCCATTTTTCTAACATTAAATTAAATAGTTTATTATTCTAGTAGTTTAGCTAATTTAATTATCTTACTATTTAATAGTTTTAGCTCATTTATATTTTAAAAGGAATGATTTAATTAAGTTAAATAAGTATGAAAATTGTATTGATAATATTATTGAGGATACGTAGGTAGTAAGGAATTATTATGTTGTCTGCTGCAATGTGAATATGATTATGCAAGGAAAATAAGAAACAATGAGAAAATGTTCTTAGATATCTGCAAAAAAAAAATAGTAAGAATAAATATTATGCGAAGGAAAAAAATATTGAAATAAAAAATTTAAAAACTTGTTACCATATTTGATTATCTTGTTCAGCTCCTCGGGTCGTAGAAAAAAATTTGTAAATGAGAGAAAATGAAAGAGGGGTAAGGTAGGAAGAAATGATGGAGTGTTTGAAATGAGATGTGATTGGGGTATTTATTAGGATCTGCGTAGCACTTATAGCAGTTAGTGTAACGGGTTTTGTAGCAGTTATTTTATATTTTTGTAGCGGTTTTAAAACCGCTACAAATATTTTATTAATTTTTTTATAAAAATATTTTTTTAAAAAAAATAAAAACATAATTTGTTTGATCATTCATCTTCGCTATCTCTACAGAAATTGTGTAAAAAAATTGTTAGTGATGTATGTTAAAAAAATTTAATTTAAATGATGTGAACTTAAAAAACCACCCCGAAGTAGAGGTAAATTATCACTGCCTTCAGGGAAGAAGTTTTTAAAATTGACAAGATGAAATGGCTCACTCTCATAGGCGATGTTATCGCCATCACCTATGTCATAAAGGTTTTGTGGCTTTAAAGAACTACCATGTGCTAATCCCTATGCCTCTCGTCCTCGATATAATAAACCTGGTGTACTCTGAGGCAAGAATATACAGCTCATCATCTTGAGAATTACCAGTATGTATTGGCTATAAGAAATTGACTGATGTGATGCCTAAATAGTCAGTTGTGAGTCCCCAAGAAGTAGTGGTATTTGCTCACAAATACTTGAACATCATCATAGTGAAATGACCTTGGTAATTAGGTTCGACGACATCAAGAAGTTTTCCATAGCAAGGGATGCCTCCGAATTGCATGTTGGCGTCACTGCTGCTCCCATAACTCCTTATCCCAAAAGTTCCATAAACATCTAAATTTTGAGTGTGCAATCCTTGATCTCGTGAAATTGTGCAAAACTTGAAATCATTGACATTGTATGTTGTAAACCTTTTTGCATGGTCAAGAGGGCTGATTGCAAGAGCTCTGAAATCTGGTGAGTGTAGGTTGTAGTCATTTAGTATTCTTTGCGCAAACCAGCTTGGGAATTCTCTATGGACCTTTTTGTCAACTTCAGAGAATGTTTACGTACGGATCCTGAGTTCACGCTTAACATAACTTCTGAATTCCCTGCAATTAATCATGGGAAGGCAATCATGAAATGAAAGTAAAAAATGTTACGAAAGATATAGAATAACATGTGAGTGTACAATTCTTACTGAAGGAAAAGTTTAATTTCAGTGCAATTAATCAAGACATGTCTATGTGCTTGCAATTTCTCAGTTATCGTTAGTTTGAAGTTCTCAGTTCTCCAACTGGTTTGCCAACACGAGGGATTGATTCTCATGATGTTGACGCAGGTTCAGGACAATCGTCTATATGAGGGGGCGGTTGAAAGCCGTCTCAATGTCATCAAAGTACCTTGAACAGAAATATTACACCTCATCCCTTATATAGCCTTCAGCTATAGAACCTTTTGCCACGCCTTATTCCTTACTTAAAATTTCAATTTCCTAAGAAACTTATGAAGTAAATAAGGGAAAATAAATACTAAATGCTGAAAAGGGCAACTAATAAACATAGGAACTAACAATGATGCACATATGTAAAATGAGTACCTCTCAATAGGATACATCCAACGATATTGAATTAGGCCAGCGAACTTTGTTTCATGAACGAGGTGGACTATAAGGTGAACCATCACAGTGAAAAAGGATGGAGGAAAGATCATCTTCAAATGACAAGGTGTAAGAATGATTTTGGATTACAACTGATCAAGCTCCTCAACAATCAAAACCTTGGAATACAACTTCCGAAAGAAAGAACAAAGTTCCACCAAAACGATGGACACATCGAGAGGAAGTGCATTCTTTATAGCTAGAGGGAGTAACTATTGCATAAGAACATGTGAGTCATGACTTTTCAGGCCAGCAACCTTTTGAACCTGCAAGTCAATACATCGAGAAACGTTGATTGAATACCTATCAGGAACTTTTATTTTCTTCACCATTTTTAAGAAGACTTTCTTATTTGGTTTTGTGAGGGTGAACTTTTCCGGTTGAAATTTGTCATGCTCATCTAGCCACGCGTTTTCACGAACTCTCATGGCGAGTAAATCTTTCCTTGCTTGAAGATGATCTTTTATCTTGCCGGGTTCGTTAAGCAGCGTATATAACACATTATCGCAAACACTTTTTTCAATGTGCATAACATCAAGACTGTAGCGAAGTAAATTAGATTTTCAATATGGAAGAGTGAAGAAAATACTTATCTTCTTCTATTGCTGAGGCGCAGAAGTCTTGCTTGCCTTTCGACCTGTTTGTGCTGAATCGTTGCTTTTCCCAAACTCGAATTCAATATGCTCAAGCTGCTATAAGATATCTGCATCGGATAAAGTTTGAGGTGGTCTTCTTCCTTTTTTTTAGTTTCCCATTAAAGCGATTCTATTGCAATCTAAACTTATGCCTTCCATCGACAAACCTTCGATGCCCCATGAAGCACCACCTTTAGCTGTAGGGAAGGCGCCTTGCGTCATAGTCAAACTTGCAAGCTAAACACACCGATCCAGTATGCACATTTTAACTAGATAATGTTCCAAGGCCAGGAAAGTCACTAATCGTCCACATCAAAGTTGCACGCAAGTTGACCAATGTCTTCCTGTAAGCGTCGTATGTCTCGGTGCCGACATTCCATAGGTCAAGTAATTCCACAATAAGCGGTTGGAGATACACATTGATGTTATTACCTAGTGCCTTTTTCCCTGGAATGATTATAGATAAAATGAAGGAGCTTTGTTTCATACACATCCAGGGGGTAAGTTGTAGGGAACTAAGACTATCGGCCAAATATTGTAACTTGTACTAAGATTCCCAAATAGATGGAAACCGTCGGTCGCCAAAGCAAGTTGAGCATTTCTCGGGTCAGCCGCGAAAGATGGAAAGTCGATGTCAAACTTTTTCCATGCGTCTACATCCATGGGATGTCTTAATCTACCATCTTCATTCTTATCAACGTCATGCCACCTCATATGCTACGCTGTTTTGGATGACATAAACAATCTTTGTAGGTGTGGCTTCAAAGGAAGTACCTAAGAATCTTTGTAGGTTTCTTCTTCTACTTTTTCCCCTTCCAAATTGCCTTGTACCTCATGTGTGACATCGCTTACAAGTCTCTCTGTTGGCATCGTCTCCCCAATATGACATACAATCGTTGGGGCATGCATCAATTTTTTGATAATTCAAGCCTAACATGTTAATAATCTTCTTGGCCTCGTAGAACATGTGGGGATCTCCGTGTCTGGGAAGGCATCTTGTAATAATTCCAGCAACATTGACATTCCCTTATTTGTGATTCCACACAAGCACTTGATATGATACAACTTGATCAAGAAATATAATTTAAAGTATTTTCGACAACCTTGATATAAAGGATTATCAGCTTTATCCATCAAATTGAAAAAATCCAAAGCTGCTTCATTCCTAATGAACATCGGCTCTGAACCCTGCAATTCTTCGTTGAAGTTGTCGTCTTGAAATCCAAATGCATCACACATGCATTATTAATTGGATCATCTTCATCTAGTTGAACTCCTACTTGTGAACTTCGAGGAAAAGCATCATTATATCTCATACCGACCTTTTCACCATGAACTGCCCAGAATGTATAGTCTTCCGGGAAAGGCTTCACAAGCAAATATTCCTTAACAACTTATCGTGCATGCTACTTTTTGAACTTGCATCTCGTACACGAACAAACGATCTTGCCATTACAGCTGGTTGCGAAATCCAAGAAATTGTTTAATCCATACAAATATTCTGGAGAATTGCGTGGCAACCTGATCCATGATTTATTCATAGCTACTAGTGAGAGAAGAAAGTATAGTGAAGAAGATGAGTGAATAGAGAACTACGGGTGCCTGGAAGCATATATTCAAATTTTCCAACGTTTAACATTTTGTAGCGGTTATAAGAGCACTACCATAACCGCTACTGAATTCCATATTTGTAGCAGTTACAAGAATAAAACCGCTACAAAGTTTCTGCTTATTGGCACGAATCAATAAAATTTATGTTAACCTTGTAACGGTTTAATAACGTGACTGCTACTAATTTTATATTTGTAGCGGTTCTATTTTATGAACCGCTATAAAGTTCTGGCGGTAGAAGAAATTCAAATTTTAATTTTTTTTTTCAATTTGTAATGGTTGTAAGATAAAGACCGCTACAAATGTTCATGACCGTTGGACAATTACTAAAAAAATTTTGTTTTCACTTTGTAGCGGTTATTAGATTAAATCGCTACAAATATAGAAGACCGTGGGAGGGAAAATCAAATTTCAAATATTTTCAATTTGTAGCGGTTATAAAATAAAGACCGCTACAAATGTTCATGACCGTTGGACAATTACTAAAAAATTTTGTTTTCACTTTGTAGCAGTTATTATGGAAAATCGTTACAAATGTAGAAGACTGTAGGAGGGAAATCCAAATTTCAAATATTTTCAATTTGTAGCGGTTATAAATAAAGACCGCTTCAAATGGAGAAAACTTGTAGTGGTTTTTAAAATATAACTGCTAAAAAAATATTAAAATTTATTTTTTTAATAGGTATATTTGTAGCAGTTTTACTATAAAACTGCTATAAATGTATTTTTTTTGTGGTAAGTTTTAAAAATATAAATCTAACTATCCTAAACGGAACTAAAATTTAAGTTCTGAAAATATAAATATTCAAATTTATTTACATATGTTTCAAAAAAAAACTATAACTGTTATAAACTAATTACCCGGAGGTTGATCATCAGGTTCTCCCTCAGGGGGCTCCCTTAGGTGTAGCTGTATCGGGGCGCTGGGCAGAGTGAACAACATCATTATCATCAACAAGAGGAGTAGGCTGGGCGACGAGTCGAAGGATAGGGTGAACCTGTGATGCTTCTTATTAGGGAATAGGCGACTCCACGACCACTCAAGCATGTAGTTCATGATATCCTGCCACTGCAAATGCTTAGCATAGTAATAATTTGCCTGCTACTACATCTGCTGCATCTGATGGGCCACCGTAGCCTGTGTCCGACAACATCTGAATGGAGCTCCTCAATAGACTTATCCCTCAGTTGTCTGACCTCGAACGTCTGTGCTCAAGAGCTGCCAACCTCAGAGGTGTTGCTCCTATCGTAGACCATACTAGGTCTGGCGCCTATCCCCATCCCCCTCACACGTCCGAGGTGATCAACCTAACCCAGATCTGCTTTCAATGGGGTAGTGGGGTCCACAGAGCCTTAAGACTCCTGGGTCTGAGTCTCTCGCAGCTCAGCCTACGACTACTGCATCCGCTCCTGTCATTTTATGAAACAATTAATTATTATTATTATTATTATTATTATTTATAATAAAGTTGGTTTTATAAACAATATAGTAATGAATTAACTTACAATGACCGCCTCTACCTGCTGAGAGGTCGGAGTCCTATCACGGTGTCTTTGGGTGATAGCGAATAACTCCCCATAATTCGTCTGACGGTTCTCCTGCTGTATCTTCCTCTCCTAAAATAATTACAAAATTAAATTAATATTATGAACAACAAAATACTAAATTTATAATACTCCCTCCGGTCCTATTTATAAACAACTTTCTCTCTCATGGGCCTAGTCCCTTTTATAAACAATTTTCATTTTGTGCCTGAAAATGTAAGCTTCTTTTTCCTATTTTACCCTTATTAAATACATATATTTATAATTAATTATCACACACACCAAGAGTTATGTCTCATACTTTTTATTCATTCTCTCTCCTATATTCTTTTCATAAATAGGGACATATATGGAAAAACATGGCATTTTTAACACACTTATTGCTTTTAACTACTAGTTCATTTTGCGCAATCAAGAGGAAAGTTGCTTATAAATAGGACTGGAGATAGTATGAAATAACTAGCTAAAAGTAATTGATATTGTTAAACGTTACTAGCTCACTATAAGTGACAGCAAAGATCTTCGATCTTGCCGTGTGGTGGATCATCTGCTGCCATCGGCACCTCGTATTCCTCTGAGAAAATGCCTGAAAAAATATTAAAGGTATTAAAACAATATAAAACACTTATAATTAATAAAAATATTAAATTTATTAAATTTAAATTATAATTATAATTATAAATATATTACATGCCCCTCTGTGCTCCTTTTAAACTGAATAAAACTTGCCCAGTCGTTCAGCGGGACACCATTTGGGACGTTCTCGATCAGCTGCTGTAAAGGAATTGTCCCATCTTTATGCATATTGTGGAAGAGACGATTCCTCCTATTCCTTCAGTCGTCGCCTATCTTCATCAGCATGTACCTCTTTCGATTGTCTTGAGCGGCAAACCTAAGTTGTAAGACAATTAAATAACAAATTATTAAATACAACTAATTGCAAATAAGACACATAATAAATATTAATTAAATACAATTAATAAAAAAATATAAACTATAATTAAATACTATTAATTACCTGCATCACCTCGTTCCACGCCAGGTCCTTCGGCCCTTTGGGAACGTTCCTCCACATCCTGAAGTGAAGGGAGAACTACATCCAATTTGAGCCTAGCTCGTTCAAGAAGCGGTTGAATAGGTAACCCCTATTATCGATGGGCTGGTCTGTGGCCTCATTTCACGGAACTACAATTTAGAGTGTCCAGTTTAGGCTATTGAAACTGGTCACGTCCAGCCTCCTCGTGGACAAGTTCCCTTATTCATCTGCATGATTTACCACATACATTAGACAAATTGAAATTGAAATTTAATATTTCGAATTTAAATATTTAATTTATTAAATAAAAAATTATATTTACCTTGGACCTGCACCTCAAACCCAGTAGACAAAGAAGATGACCGTTGTGGGTTGTTCTAGTCCCGCGCGTTTTCCTCATCTAGGAACCGCTCCATGTCTCTGATCGGAAACAGGATCTTGAACTCGTCATTCACCTTGTAGTCACTAACATTGAGCTCTCCTTCTCCCAGATCAGGTACCTGGGGTGCGGTCACCTCCTGTGGTAAGACCGTCTGTTATAGTTGTGGTAAGGCCGACTCCTGTGGCTGTTGTGGGGAGATGGGTTGAAATGGCATGGTCGCCCTCACTCCACGCTACCCCCTCCTTTGCTGCTGCTACCCCGCAAAATTGACCTTGGGACCTCGGGCTCCTTCCCCTTGTCCCTTCTTGAAGCCATATCAACTGCAAAAATTCAAAAAATAAAAAAAAACTAATTATTCACATTTATATGTAAAAATATAATAATAATAAAAAGTATAAAAAGAAAATATGTATTTTTTGTATCTCAAATGAGAAGAATGAGAAATGCTGCAGCGTAAACTCTCAGACAGACTCTCAAAAAACAAAATGGCCAAACGAAAACATGGAAGAGGCGGCGGGTATTTATAGATTTGGATTTTATAACGGTTTTAGAAAAAACCGCTACACAAACCACTACAAACCAGCTAGGGCTTAAAAAATTTGTAGCGGTTATTGTAATGTGTGACTTTTGAAGTTCTATAATGGTTCACATAACTAAACCGCTACAAATGTGATGATCTTTGAAGTTTTATAGTGATTATGAAAATAGAACCGTTACAAATAAGCATCCTTTGGCATTTCATAGAGGTTCAATTCGTAGTAACCGCTACAAACAAACTGACACTATTGTCGCGGCTTGGTAGCGTCAAGTGGCACCAACTTTGTAGCGGTTTATATATTGTAACCCCTACAAATTAATAGCGAGAAAAAATGGCGGGAATCTCGCTCCATATTTGTAGCGGTTTTATCCTTTGAACCGCTATAAATTACGTTTATGTCGGAACCGCTAGAAATGTCAATATTTGTAGCAGTTAAATATAACGGTTACAAATACACCGCTATGAAATCTCTTTTTCTTTGTAGTGAATAGTCAAGATCATTTTTTTAGCAAAATCTTAGCATTATTTATCTACCTCCTACCACTTAGTCCACTATTGAGCCCAAGCTCCAACTTGACTAACCCCTCAATCTCAATCTAGCCAACGTACAAAAAAAATCAGTTCGTTGTTCTACCTCTACCACATTACAACGTAGTCTTGGGCAGCGGAGGAGCGATAGACAAACGCACCAACGTTGGGACTCGGAGGAGCGACGGATGAAGCAGAATGAAGGAGAGAGAGAAATAATAGTGTTTTAAATTCTTGGGGGCATCTTTATCATTTGATTTTGGAAAATAATCACAGAAAAGTCTTTAAGGACTTTTCTAATATTTGACTTTTTCCAGAGATTTTTCTGTTATTATCTTTGTTTCTTGGGACCTGAGAGTGATTTTTTCAAAATGTTATTGCCATTAATTTACATACTATTTGTATTTCCTAAGAAAGTTATACACAAAAAAGGTAAATTACTGAAAATCTCACATTGTAAATTTTATTACCCTAATAACTCAGGTTATTGGGTCATGTAACTCATTTTTAATAGATGTAACTTTTTTTAAGCTATGTATATATGTCTTTTATTTTGTACGTAATTAAAAATTAGTTATATTGATACGTAATTGAAGAAAAGTTGGAATGCTGGAAATAAGTTGTACCTAAGTCTTTAAACACATTTCAGGCTTGTTTGATTCAGCGTTTTCTTAAAAAATAAGTTTTTATTACGCAAGTCGAGATAAAACTCCTCTCACATACTTACCTCGTATACTGTGAATCACGATTTATAAGCATTTATTACCCAAAACTAAACTATTCCAAACGAGCACTTCATATGCTTTGTTTTTCAACAAAAACAAAAAAGTATCTTATTTATGAGTCATGAAATATGAGTCACCTCTAATTTTGTGCAAAGCCGTAACTTAGATGAGCAATTTTTTAATGAAATTAATAGGTAATAAATCATCACTTAATAATTGATAAAATATGAAATCCGAAAGGGAAAAAAAACCTGGCTTCATTGTTCATTAGAAGAAACTCATCATCTCTTCTATTTCTATACAACACAGAGAGGAACATATCTAGTTATTGCTGTTGTAATTTGTTGGAAAATAGCCTAGTCCACCCTTGGTGGATTGGGCCCAAGCCCAATAAGATTGGGGTCAAAGTATAAATAACATAAATGCTTGGGTGGATATATGTAATATTATCCAAAATGTTATGAGTCATGTTTTTTGTCCGATGCAATATGACTCTTCAAGTGGCATTGTTTCACTGAAACAACATATCTCTCAATCGAAAGGATATCTTGTCTCTCTGATGGAAGGACATGTTAGTAGAAGAGGAAGGGGTGCATAGAACCCTATAAATAGGCGTAAAGGGATTCAGTTGCAACATACTTGAATTAACATACAGAAACTCTATCACTGTGAATCCCTATTCCCTCTACTATATATTTCTCTTTTCTTTTTCCGTTCGTGGTGTATTTGATGTGCGTCATAATCGCTTCCGCTACTATGATACGATTAGCGTGGGTATAAGAGAGAAACGGTCGCACTCCAGGTACGCCCAATTATTCTTACATGGTATCAGAGCCAGGTTTAGCCTGTATGAGATTGTAATCCTCATATTATGATAATATGATGTGTATGTTATTATTTTCAAAGATCTATATGATATTTTCTATATTCACATATACATGCGTGCGGGAACTTATTGATATTTGTTCTTGAGATTCACATGATAATATATGTATAATGCTTCTACTGTGTTTCTGAGTTTGAGAGTATGCTCTTCGTATAGGCATAAAGATATATCATATGTAAATTTAGAATCATAAAACAAAAGAACTTAGAGAGAGAAAGCATGAAAAATGAAATTGTTTTTGGTATTGGGTCATTTTAAAATCAGAGAATTAGGATCTAAAATTAGTCCCATTGCGTAGAGTTCGAAAAAAACGATCTAAAACGACCCCAAGAACACCCAAAACGGACGTCAGACGAAGGAGATACGGAGGAGAGAAGTTTCCGGGTCGACGGACCCGACCCACGCCTGGAACCGGGTCCGGATCGACCCGGCTGGAGGTTGAAGACAACCTCCGGCCTCCAAAAACGACGTCGTTTCGGCGTTTTTATTAAAAAAAAAAAGTTTTTTTTTGTTTTTTAAAAGGCGTCTGGGCCGGGGAATTAAAAAAAAAACTTGTCATTTCCGGCCCAACCTTTAGGCCCAAACAGTGAGGTCTAAAAAAAACGGAATCAGTCCAGGCCCAATGTGTAAGGGCCGAACCCAAAAACAAAAAAAAAAGGATACTTAAAAAAAAAAAAAATTTTGCAGAAAAAGCCACATGGCGCTTGAGGCCACGTGGGATATTATTTTGACACATGGTGGGCACCATCTGATAGATCTCGGCGCGTGGTGGCTGATGATCCGGCGCGTGTTGCCGGAATCTTTCCGGAAGGCGGCGCGTGGTTTACACGCGCCTCTGTGGGCGTGTGTTTTTCTGTGTTTTTTATTTTCTCCAAATTTCTGACTTCTCACGGCGCGTGGGGGCGCGTGCCAGGTTAGAATAAGACGCCGTTTGCTTCTAAAAATTCCTAAATTCATGATCTTTAATATGATATGCTATATGATTGGTTTTGACGCTAATTAATATATTTTTATGTTATTCTAAGTGCGTTTATGAATGTTTTAAATCATTTTAAAACTTATAAAAATTCATTTGTTGAGTACAATATTTTTTTGTTATATTTAAATGTGTTATGAACATGTTTTCAAATATTACAGAATGAATATTGTCTTATTTATATTATAATAAAGCATGATTTAGTTGATAATTCATTATATTATTATATGTTTTTGTTAAGTGGGAGCTTTTTAGGAGTTGTTAATCCTAAAAGTTGGAGTTGTTAAAGTACATATATATAATTCTTGACAGATTTTTAGTAATGTTGCTAATATTTATGTGATGGGAGATACAAACGTATACTCCTGATTATGAATTTAGTAGTATTACTATTTTTTCTGGTTAAGAATAATATAAGTACATGACATTGTATACTGTGTTGTGCTATATATTGTCGATGATATGTTCAATAGTTTAATTCTTTTAGAGAGACATATTGAATGTGGAATGAATTTGTCTCCAGAATTGAAAATGGCAACTAAGAACATTATCGCTGAGTTAAATAAAGGGGACAAACTAAATGGTGACAATTGGGATATCTGGCACCGCAAAGTCCAATATATTTTGGAGGAACAAGAGGCAATGGAACCTCTAACAACAGTTGTAGCACAGCCTGCTGCTGGGAATACGGCCCAACACAAGAGAAACCAAGAGGTCTATGAGGCTTGGAAAAAGAAAAATAGCATTGCAAGAATTACATTGCTGAGTACAATGGCAGATGACCTCATGTGTGAATATGAGAAAAATGAAACAGCGCAAGCCATATGGGCAGCGTTGAAAGACAGATTTGGTGGTACATCCACCTCTAAGCTTAGACGATTAACTATTAAGTTTGATACGTATAAGCTTAGGCCAAGTACTTCCATAAAACAACATCTAAGAGAGATGGCAAATATGATTAGAGAATTGAAGGAAGCTGGGCATACTGTGTCTGATGAACAACAAGTTCAGGCAGTGATAAGATCATTGCCATCTAGTTGGGAGCACATGAAGGTTAATCTAACCCATAATGAAGGCATTAAAAATTTTAATGATGTGGCTAAACACTTAGAACTCGAGGACGAGCGCTTGGAGGCATACAAATCCTCTGGCCATGCCTACTACACAGAGGGTGTAGGTCCTTCTAATACAAAACCCGATTCCAAGAAGGGGAATAAATTCCAAAAGAATGGAAAGAAGGATAAGAATAAATTTGTAAAAGGCAAAAAGGAATTCAAGAAGAAAGGAAAAAAGGGCGGGAAGAAGAATAAAAATGACTTAAAGAAGGTCAAATGCTTTGCCTGCCAAAAGATGGGTCATTTCGCACGGGATTGTACGGAGCGAAATGAGAGTGAAAAGGTACTAGTGGATTATGTAAATTCACATGTTTCCTATGTTTCTAGCACTGTTTTCCTAACAGAGAATATATGTTCTTCTTGGATTTTGGACTCAGGTTCAACAGACCACGTGACGAGGGATCGAGGATCCTATGTAGAATATCATCGGCTGCCTGACAAATGTAAGTGGCTTTATGTAGGCAACAATGCAAAGATTGAAGTTAAAGGCATTGGAACTTGCAAATTAACTTTGCGTAGTGGAAAGCCTTTGATCCTACATGATGTGCTTCATGCTCCTGACATCCGACGGAATTTAGTTTCTGTAAAATGTCTTGTAAACTATGGGTTTAATGTAAACTTTCATGATAAAGTTGCAGACATATTTTATAATTTTGTATTTTATGGTCTAGCTTTCCTTTCAAAGAAGTTCTTTGTAATGGATATTATGGATGATTATAATATACATGATTGCTTTGCTACTTCTTCTGATTCAACTGTTGATATGGCTATTTGGCATGTTAGATTAGGGCATATTAATCAAAATAAAATGATTAAACTAGCAAAAGAAGGTTTGCTAGGGTCCATATCCAATATGGAAATGTCCTTGTGTGAAAGTTGTCTAGCAGGTAAGGCAACTAGAAAACCTTTTGGTAAGGGAACAAGATCAGAACAACCATTGCAAATAATTTATTCTGATATTTGCAGTCCTATGAGTGTGAGGGCAAGGCATGGAGCTTGGTATTTTATCACTTTTATTGATGACTATTCACGATACGGTCATGTCTATTTGATCACACATAAGTCTGAGGCTCTTGAGTGCTTTAGACGATACGTAAATGAAGTTGAAAATCAAATGGACAATAAAGTTAAAGTATTACGTACTGATCGAGGACGTGAATATCTGTCTGATCAATTTAAAGAGCTCTGTGAAGAAAAAGGGATAATTAGGCAGCTAACCATCCCTGGCACTCCCCAACAGAACGGAGTTGCTGAAAGAAGAAATAGAACGCTTCTAGACATGGTTAGGTCAATGATGGCACAAGCAAATCTACCAATTTCATATTGGGGTGATGCTTTAATGACTGCTACCTTCGTACTTAATCGTGTGCCCTCAAAATCAGTTACTTCAACACCTTATGAGTTATGGACAAAACGCAAGCCGGATCTTAGTATCCTTAGACCATGGGGGTCAGCTGCATACATTCATGATAATTCTCATAAGTATGGCAAGTTAGGTCCTAGAGGAAAGAAATGTATCTTTATAAGGTACTCTGAACAATCCAAAGGATATGTCTTCATAGGTGAAAATGAAGATGGAACGGTAACTGAAATTGAATCTAGAGATGTTACATTTCTAGAAAATGAATTCCCTAAAAGGGGAGACATTGACCGCACTGTATCTCTTTATGAGACACAGGAACAAATAAGTATAGAACCTGTTGGTATGCCTGAATCATCCCAAAATGTCAATATAAGTGGGAGCTTAGAAAGGTCAACACAAAGACCTAGACAAACGAAAAGACAAAGGCAAGAAGCTCCTACAAGAAAGAGTAACAGGGAAAGTATCCCTAAAAGATGCTTCCAAATAGAAAGTGAAGCACTTATTGTTACTCCTGATGGGGATGATGAACCATGTTCGGTACTAGAGGCCTTATCCAGTCCTGCTAAAGATGAATGGAAAAAGGCAATGGATGAAGAAATGAACTCAATGAGAAAGAATAAAGTTTGGGAATTGGTTGACCTACCAAAAGGGCGAAAAGCCATTGGGAACAAGTGGGTTCTCAAAATTAAAAGAAAGGTGGATGGGTCAATTGATAAGTATAAGGCACGATTAGTTGCAAAGGGGTATACACAGCAAGAAGGTATAGATTATGAAGATACCTTCTCACCTGTGGTACGATTTAATTCTATAAGAATTATTCTAGCAATAGTAAACAGTTTGAACTTAGAATTACATCAAATGGATGTTAAAACTGCATTTTTAAATGGTGATCTGGATGAGGAAATCTATATGGAACAACCATTAGGTTTCATTGAAAAAGGAAAAGAGAATAAAGTTTGTAAACTTAAAAGGTCTATTTATGGACTAAAACAATCATCCAGACAGTGGTATTTGAGGTTTCATAAAGCAATAACCTCTTATGATTTCCAAATGATTGAAGAGGACCACTGTGTCTACATCAAACAGTTTGAGGGTAATTTTGTTATATTATCCTTACATGTAGATGATATACTATTGGCTGGAAATAATCTGAATTCGATTATAGCTATTAAAGAAAGGCTTTCATCGAATTTTGAAATGAAAGACATGGGTGAAGCAGAGTATATACTTGGAGTTAAGATCCAAAGAGATCGTTCAAAAAGAATCCTATATCTTTCATAAGAAAATTACATTAAAAAGATTCTGGAACGATTCAACATGAGCAACTGCAATTCCTTAGATACCCCAGTGGCTTCTGGTGTAACCTTAAGCAATAAGATGTGTCCCAAAACTAAGTCTGATCAAAAGAAAATGATGAAAGTTCCCTATGCTAGTGCTGTTGGTAGTTTAATGTACGCAATGATGTGTACAAGGCCAGATATCTGCTTTACGGTAGGATTGGTAAGTAGGTTCCAGTCCAACCCAGGTGAGCGTCACTGGAAAGCAGTAAAAAGGATCATGAGATACTTAAAAGGCACCTTTGATTATGCACTATGCTACGAAGGAAGCGATCTACGCCTGGTTGGATATTCCGATGCTGATTTAGGTGGAGATGAGGAAGAGCGAAGATCGACTTCAGGTTATACTTTCTTACTGAATAATGGCACCATATGTTGGAGTAGCAAGAAGCAAACATGTATTGCTTTACATTCTATGGAAGCCGAGTTCGTAGCATGCACTGCAGCTGCACAAGAGGCATTATGGTTGAAGAGGTTCATTGAACATCTTGGATTTGGCAATGAGAGTACCAATCCAGTATTAATGCATTGTGATAACACTGCAGCTATAGCCTATACTAAAGATCCTAAGTATCATAGTAAGACCAAGCATATAGACATTAAGTACAATTTTGTAAAAGATTATATAGCACAGAAAATTATTGCTATACAACATATTTCGACCAAGAGTATGGTCACTGATCCCCTGACCAAACCAATTGCCAAGGAAACATTTGAAAAACATGTAAGGGCACTTGGTGTACGTAAAATGTAAAATTTCAGACTTTATTACATTTATGATTAATTGAAGTACTTATCATTATTAGTATAAATGTCTGTGTGAAAGTATACAATGTTTAGTATGTCGTACAGGTTTGTGAGGTTGTCTCTCTCACACGAGCAACCGCCTTTGACACTCAGGAGGGGTGTGCAAAGATGAGACAATTGTGTTCACCGATAAAGCTGCTAGAATGTTGATATGGTAGAGAAGAAACACAAACTATATGTCGCCTTGACAACAGTGTAGCGTGTCAAGATGAGATCCATAAACATGAACATTAGTATGGATCGAATCATGGATATCCACTTCCATGATGCCTGTAGCCAGATAACAAATTCTTCAATATTAACGTCTGAGTAGAAAGGAAGAATTTGGGTTTAGATGCTAGGAGTGTCTAGACTTAAGTCTGTACAGTGTTAATAACAAAATGAAAAACGACGTGCGCTCTTATGGTGTGAGAGTAACACTGTAGCATGTGATTCATACCACATGTGCTAAAAAACCGCAAAAGGGAAGCAAGTAAGAAGATCCTTGCTTAATTGTTGTGTGAGTCCCAGGAAGTTTCTAATTCTTCCAATCATATCCTTTGACTTTGACAATATCACAGAGGTGTGCTTCAGCGTCTGCTACTTTAGCATATGTCCTACGATCATGATAGATGCGATCTATGGTATTATGTTAGGAAAGCGGCTGATGTATATTGAAGTGATATCTGGGCGAAAGGAAGATTACTTGAAATATACACAAATATGCTAGTGTCTGAGACATGTCCTTTATGGTATTATTTTTGATAATTTCATAAATGTGGATACTATGCATACTAGAAAGGCAATCTGAGTTTTATACTGACTCAAAAGGGATTAGATTAGCTATGTGAAAGTGTATATAAGTGAATCTAGGATATTTAAGGCACAATATTAAAATTAAGCTACACAATGAAGGTTGTTTTGTGCTAGTCTCTTTGTAAAAGAGATTTCTAGTACATACACCTATATGCAGATGTCATGCCTACGCGGTCACGGCAAAGCACCTAGTATGAAAAAAGGAAGAAAAAGAGACATATCTAATCCACCAAGTGTGAGTGGGAGATGTTGGAAAATAGCCTAGTCCACCCTTGGTGGATTGGGCCCAAGCCCAATAAGATTGGGGTCAAAGTATAAATAACATAAATGCTTGGATGGATATATGTAATATTATCCAAAATGTTATGAGTCATGTTTTTTGTCCGATGCAATATGACTCTTCAAGTGGCATTGTTTCACTGAAACAACATATCTCTCAATCGAAAGGATATCTTGTCTCTCTGATGGAAGGACATGTTAGTAGAAGAGGAAGGGGTGCATAGAACCCTATAAATAGGCGTAAAGGGATTCAGTTGCAACATACTTGAATTAACATACAGAAACTCTGTCACTGTGAATCCCTATTCCCTCTACTATATATTTCTCTTTTCTTCTTCCGTTCGTGGTGTATTTGATGTGCGTCATAATCGCTTCCGCTACTATGATACGATTAGCGTGGGTATAAGAGAAAAACGGTCGCACTCCAGGTACGCCCAATTATTCTTACATAATTTTTTTCTAAAACATTTACAAAATAAAAAAGGGCTAATATCATCTTTAATCCTTCAAGTTTACCCTCATTTTAATTTTAATCCCTCAACTTTTAAACTATTGGTTTTGGTCCCTTTAAGGGTAAAATAGTCCAGATTTTTATTAAATTATAAGGACCAATGTTTTTTAAATTTGATGAACTAAAATCAAAATGTGGGTAAACTTAGGAAAACTAAAAATTATATTAATCCTAAAAAAAGATATTCACGTTTTAGGTCTTTATGTATTTGCAAGGTTATTCTGTTCTGAGTTTGGATTCCCCAGATACATAAATGACTAATCTTTTGCTATGAAAAACCAGTTGGCACTTGGCAGGGATGACAACTACAATTGTTCATCGATGAACCCATTTCAGTGATCCCCCACCTATATATATATATATAAATCAGAAGTTCAGAACCACATAAAACTTCTAAAACTAGGAAACCAAGACACAAAAGTCTAATTAATATTTAACTTGCCAAACTTACCAGCAAGGTTAAGTCAAATTCTGCAGAAAACTTTACAGAGAGTTAAAGATGCATTGTGCAGAGAGTCTGAATTCTGAAATGTTCAATCACAGTAAGATGATTTCTTGTTCTTGCTGAATTGAAGTAGTCAACATCTATATCTGAGCTCTTTCTTTCTTCATTTTCAATTCAAGCCTCCATGGAATTTGAATGCATTAACTGCTGAAGAGAGCTGAAAATGGTGACTGGACAAAGATCTGAGTCAGTAAGCCAAGCCCTACTGATTGGGATAAGTCACAGGTAAAGTCTGCCCCAGACACCTATATATGTTCATTGTTCATTCAGAAACCTCAATATATTCATTATTCTACATATGTTCAATCAAAAAGCAACTTTTTTTACGCATTACCTTTACAGAGAAAGAAATGAAAAGAAAGGAAGCAAAACTCCTCAAGTCATCTTCACGAGATCTTTTAAGTGAAATTATATTGAGAAGGAAAAATTAATTTTTTAATATTTTGACTTTGTGCAACTCAATACTTGTTTTAACTCTGATTGTAATTAGTTCCTAAATTTTGAATCACTGCAACTCAGATCCTGTAGTTTTGTTTTTTCCCCTTTCATACCCTATAGTTTTAATTACTTTATAATTTAGTTCCTAACCTTTATTTTATGTATGATTTTATTTTCTAAAATATAAGGACTAAATTGAGGTTAAAACTATATGTTCTAAGTTGTAATAAGTTAAAGTTTAGAGAGTAAGTTATAATTTAGTTAAAACTATAACATTGAGTTACATCGAATTAAAGTGTAAAGATAAAGTTACAATAAAGTCAAAATTAAAAGAACTAAAAGATTAATTTTTCTTATTGAAAAATTATTGTACAATCCTACGTAAACAATTTAATCATTAAAAAATCTCTTTAGTTGCCAATATGCCATGTTGTCATTTTTTCTACTAATCTTGTTATTGTCATGTAGCTTATACCGAGACTTTAGTGATTAGCTGATTATAGGCCTGTTTATGTAAGTCGAGAAAAAATTCCTCTCACATACTTGTCTTGTACACAGTAAAACACGTTAGAAAAACAGTTTATACCGCTAAGCCAAAGAAGCACTGTATGTGTGAACTGGACAGTAAAAAATTTAAGCAGTGATTAGTGTAATAAATGACCCAATCAAAACCATGTTTTGACCATTCGAAGTTCTTGAGGAAGACTTGACTGCATCTCCCTGTTTCCCACCCACCAACCTGCTAGAAAATGACCTCTCAGTGTGTAAAGTTTGAGAGTCTTTGCTCTTTCATTTCTCAGTTTGGGGCTCTTTCAATTATGGCCATTTCTATGTCTCTTGCGGCTTTCCCTCAGTTGAGATTGCCACACACAGCTTTCATCTTTCTAGTTAATAAACAATATAAAATTGTTATTTTCCAAAAAGCAAATGAAACAACAGCTCTGCAGTCTAGGATGCAGCCTACTACAATAAATTAAAATAAATTTTTCCACACAAAAAAAAAGTATGATCACATTATATAATCGTAATCGTAATCATAATTATAATCCAAGTGAATTTTTTGAGAAAATATTTGAGGGAATCATTATAAATGAGCACTGCTCATGATAATAAATTTCAAGCAGAGTAAGGGGAAAAGGGAATGTTAGTTGAAAGAGTAATAAAGAAGATTCAGTTTCTTGGCCAAAAAGAGTTCAAGTTTCTGACCCAAAACGAAAAACAAAGAACCCAACAGTTTGTCGTGATTTCTTTGTTTTATTTTAAATATCTCAATGCAAGACAAGACAATTGACATGTGGAATGAGATGTTAAAGAAGTGCTATAGAAACTCAGAAACGGTATAATAGGAAGCTCAGTTTCACAGGAGCCAGACATGAAAGTAATATATATATATATATATATATATATATATGTATATTTTATAAAATTTTCACTTCAAGCTGACATCTAGTATATCATTATTCTCCATTCTTCATCTTGCGTCTTTGTAAGCACCAAATAAAGAGCAACGGGAACAAGAGAGAGAGAGTGAGGAGCCTCTACCTCTGGAAGAAACCTTGACCTCTTTTGTTCTTTCCCTCTATATAGGTTGCTTGTTCTCTTGAGACATCTTAGGTCAATCTCATTGAACAGTGGTTATGGTTAGTATCTTCAAGTAAGTGAGTTTAGATTCACTGAGCCTAACCCTCAGATCTACTTTGTTTTGTCTATTTTCTCTCACTCACCCTTTCTCATCATCATCACCATCAAGTTGATAATCATTCATTTGAAGGTCTCACCAGTCACCAATGACCGTGAAGAGAAGAAGAACGTGCTCCTTCATCATTATTCTGATGGCTACTCTTCTTTCTACAACTTTGGTTTATGCATCTCCCACTTCACAAGGTCAGTATAAAAAAACTTACGATTGAGTCAGTCATTTTCACAAACACTTCACCTGCACTTTGTCTTCACTCTAATTAGTAACCTCTTAGTCTCTCTTTTTACTGTCCCTTTCACATTTGGCAATCACATTCTAATCAATTTTCCTCAGTTGATCAGACGACGACGACGACGACAACAAAAAAATTTGTCTCAGATCCTGGTTTTGACTCCACAAAGGTACCTATCAGTCTGTGTGTAAAGACTGAATATTTTTCTGTTTCTTGTCTAGTAACATTGTTTGATGGATGAAATTTCTGATTTTGTGAAATGGGATTGAAGGGAAACGAAAGAAAGGCATATGGCCATGCAGAAATAGGAAGAACACTGAGCAGGTTAGGGTCAATACCACCAAGGTGTGAGCATAAGTGTAGGGGTTGTGTGCCTTGTGATCCAATTCAAATCCCTACAAACTCAGGGCGGCTTGGGGTTCAGTATACAAATTATGAACCAGAAGGTTGGAAATGCAAGTGTGGAACTGCTTATTTTAATCCATGAAATGTTGTTGTTGGTGAAGAAGAGTTTCTGTGAGATTCTTATACATATGTTATTATGGTGTGTATAGATCTTATATATAACTGTTTTGTTGAATCGCTATTAACAATGTAAGCTAGCTTGGCCTTGAAGAGGAAAGATCAGTGAAGAGTAAATTTTCCACCTTTTTGTTTTGACGTTTTTATGACAAAATGCAACAAGTTTGGCCCTTTTTTCACAATATTTTGGCATGATTAAATTATTAATTCACATATTAATTGTAACCTAGTAACCTACTGTCAATTAGAAAAAAAACAAAACAAGATGCCCGACAATCATGTAAAACTTTATGTCCAGTAACTATAACTTTAATTTATAAATATATGGATATATTCGTCCCTTAATTCTGTCGGAGATTTAAAAAATAGGATTAATATTATTGTTAGTCCTTATAATTGATAAAATTTTGGTTTTGATCTTGTAGTTTTAAATAAGGGTTAAGGAGTAAATTTATCAATAAAGTTTTGAAGAAGGAGAGTCTGACACAATTATGTTTTAAAGAGGGCAAAAATATATATAAGGAATTAAAAGTGGAGCTTCCAGTACAAAATTATTAAATTTAACCTAACGGCGTTAAATTATAAGAAAAGAAAACCTCTAACAACGTTAGATCAAATTTAATGGTTTTGTGCTGGATGCTCCACTTTTAATTCCTTATGTGTATTTTTACCCCATTTAAGACATAGTTGTGGCAGACGCTCATTCTTTAAAACTTTATTAATAAATTTACTCTTTAACCCTTTAAATAATTAGTTTTTGGCCTTATAGTTTCGTAAAATATATTTGATCTGAATTTAATCATAGGTGATTATACTTTTAACAAGTTTTAGATTAAACAAATATTGGTATCTGTGTATTACACAAGGAAGCTTATATATAGTATTGCAAGTATAGAAGGATATTTTATGATCCTGAAGTAAAGTGTGTAATATTTATTATATAATTTAGCCTTTAAGATTGAACAATTTTTTATTGTATCCATAATAAGCAATATTTATTTCTAATCATAATAAATAATGTAATTATTTTATAATAATCTATTTTAAATGATCCGTTTATATATTAAAAATCTTAAATGTATTGTTTGTTGATAAATATTAATAAGACTAATATTGAAGATCCTTATTATAAGAGTGAAATAGGGGAAACGTAATTGCTTAAAAAAAACATAAACAAATATTGAAAACAAAATAATGTTGGTAAATGTGAATATAACAAAATAGTTAGAAACCAGTAACACTTTCCAATGTGATTTAATATTTTAATGTACGGTTTTTTGGCCTAAATCAAGGAGTTGTCATAATCCAAAATAATGTCTATAAATCAAGGAGTTATAACAATTCAAAATTGTAGTTTTTTTTGCCAAAACCCATGATAAATACTAGAGAATTCAGTTTAGATCCATTAATCAATAAATATAATTTTTTGATAATTATTTTATAATTTATTTTCTTATATTTCTTTAAAATTGATTGATTAAGTAATCATACTTAAAAATGATTTGCTTATTTCTTAAATTTCATTTAGGCTAAAGTATACTTTTAGTCCTTTATATTTATATAAGGTTTTATTTTAGTCCTTTAAGTTTATAAAGTACACTTTTAGTCCTTAAAATTTAACGCCGTTAACGTTAGCATTGGAAAATGCTGACCAAGCAAAGTTCAATGGTGACGGTGCAATGCTAACAAAGCAAGCTGGACTTGTAATACAACAACTCATTTAATTTTAATCCTACATGGAATTTAGTTAATTTATATTATTTATTTTTAAATAAAAATCTAATTCAAATAAATTATTTTAATCAATTTCTTAATCTCTTTGTCTCTCCTTCATCATGCAACCCTAACCTTCTGCTGTAACACCCTTCTAAACAAAGTAGCAAAATTGAAAGAATGAATTAATCATGAGAGGTGTCCATTGTTAAAGGGGGTCTATTTCACTAAACACATATATAATTTTGAGTAGATTTTGGAAGGTTGCCACAGAAGCACAGATAGAATGTTCTCCATCTATAGGCGGCACAATTTGGTGTTCATCGCCACTAACTCTCAAACAAGGCAAGTGAGCGAATCAACTGAGAAAGGTAAAACCTAACGCCCATTAATTAGAGTTTGATGAAAAAGAGTTGACAAGGATGCCAAGGAGTTAACAATAGAACATGAAAATTTCATTGAATGATGAATGAAGAATTGGAAGAAGGAGAAGGGCGTTGCCGCAGATGGCTAGAGTTTCATGATGAAGAAATTAAGGCGAGACAAATTAGGGATTAAAAAATAGATTAAAATAATTTATATGAATTATATTTTTATTTAAAAAGAAAATAATATAAATTAAGTAAATACCATGTAGGATTAAAATTAGATGAGGTGTTGTGTTACAAGTCTAGCTCGCTTTGTTAGCATTGCACTGTCACTATTTAATTTCGCTTGGTCAGCATTTTTCGTTGGTAGCAATAACGGTGTTAAATTTGAAGGCTAAAAGTATATTTTATAAATATAAAAGACTAAAATGAAACCTCATGTAAACATAAATGACCAAAAATATACTTTAACCTTTCATTTATTATTGATGCAATTTATTAATTTGATTTAAAAATAGTAACATCATCGTTCCACACTATAGATGATTATTTCCTAATTTTATTTTTTAAATTAAATATTCATATAATTGCATTTTAATTAACATATTGAATACTTTTTTTATATCAATGTCAAAATGCATTAATATATTGTATGCATTTGGAATTATTAATCAATATAACTTCAATTAAAAAAAGAATTATTCATTACTATAATATAACTTATGGTAGCTCAGTGTCTATATTATGACTAAAATATATTCATAAGTGGCAAAAAATATAAAATCAAACTTAAATAGGTAGGTCCAAAAGACAGATATCACGCTATAGGAGTATAGCTTAATATAACGTGAAAATGCCGAATACACTTAAAAGTAAAATAGACTCAAAACTTAGACTACAATTTAGAAACTCAAAACAACACATAAGAACTCATTTTTCTATTTTTATGTTCATGATGATTGTTTTGCAAGCCTTGAAGGTAGGGGGGACATATCAGACAATCCCACTCCTTATTATCAGCCAATGGAATGTTCTATCTTTTCTTTCTCTTTAAAGGAGTGGTTGAAAATCCTAACGACTAAATTATTAGAAGATCATTATTGTTTTGAACTTTTTCTATTGACATCAATATTGTCAAGGAGCTTGGGGCATGTGTTTCTATTTCAGAAGGCTGGAAAAAAAGACCCAAGGAATAAATGAAACGGCAAACATATGAATATATAATCAAATACTCAATAACAATGTATGCCACTATCAACTAAATCCTTTTCTTACCATTAATTATGAGTACGTAAACCATTGCAAAAAATCTCCTTCCTCAAAAAATTGCAAGATGCCCAAACTACCGGATGAGTACTTGATATTACTCAACTTGACTTTAAGCCTAACAATAATTTCTCTTCCAACACAACACTCTAATTGTTTTGGGAAAGTTTCAACTCAAGCTCTCCTTTATGTAGTTAAAGAATAACCTTAAGAAAGCCAAATATGGAGGAATAAAGAAACAATAAATTTAAATTAAAGAATTAATATACTACAAGGCACAAAAGATCAAATAAAAGGAGGAAAAGAAAGGATTGAGGTAAGTATAGCCACTAACTTTTCAACAAAAGGTGACATCTTTTTAGTCACAGTCCACTTCTTGATAACACAAACAACGATAGCCCATGTATCTTTTTGGTCGTCAATATTCCTAATGAGTTCATAAGGTCCACTTGTCATGATATTGAGAATGAAGAATTGATATCACTAACAATAAAGAACGAAACACATTGACAACATTAATATATATAAGCATTACTATAATCATGGGACCAACTATATTTCTTGGAAATTAAGCTTCTTACAGATTTAGTTTGAATTATGATTATAATAACTCTTTGATTTATGGACTAAATTATTATTATAACAACTCCTTAATCATGGGGTCAACTCATAATTTATGGATATAAAATATAAAATATTGATATTGAATTATAAAAGATAGCGAAAAATAATTATGATAGCCAAGAGAGAGGGATATTGATATTTATTGATGTCAAAGTAAATGAAATTCACTAACGGCGTCAATAAAAACACAACTATTTTCTCAAAAAACGGTTGCTCATGGAACGGTTTTTTACTGTGTTACTACGAGTATTATAAAAGATATGTTTTTTACTGTGTTACTACGAGTATTATAAAAGATATGATAGGTAATTATACTTTTAACTAGTTTTAGATTAAACAAGACAAACAACCTCATGCGTTACACGGAGTTATATTTTCTACACCTGCTTTAAACAATGCAATGTTATTTTGAATTCATTCATGTTATATCGAGTTTTTGAAATATCTCTCTGTAGACTATATTGGTTATCTAATTTCTATATTTAAATATTTGTTTTATAAAATAATAATAATAAATAAAAATATTTATATCCATATAATGAGGAGTTATCAACATCCAAATTAAGATTAAATAAAACCATCTTCTTAGGAGATTGAATATAGATTGAGTTTTATATCTTTTCTTATTTTGACAAAAAACCTTCAAAATCTCCCCAAAAAAAAAAAGTCCACTATTGACCTTTACTATATTAATTCATTTTAATCAAATTCAGTCTCAAATCTTAATTCATACTCATACTAATCTAAATCAATAAATTAATAAATGAATAATAAATACAGTCACTTAAATTCAACAGAATAATCCTCTAAATCCTGTATTTTGCGGTGAGCCCTAAATAATTCTTTTATATTGAAATTCAAACTTTAAATATCCTAATCAATTCAATGTCAATATCAATATAATAATTCGACATCATTATCAATATAATAATAAAAATAAATCAATCACCAATAAATAAATATTAATAATGAGTATAATTAGAATCCTCTTATTGGCACAAAAATTATAATAATTTAAATTCCATAAATAATAATACTGAATTCATGGATAACGATTATGATCACTTTGTAATTTCCTTTTTGACAAAATTACTTGGTAATTCCCCACATGAGGTAAGATCATTAAATCAGAATAAAAGGAAAGGAATAGGAAAGATAAAACTGATATAAAAATCTAATTCATTAAATGTAGAGCATAAAGTAAAGAAAGCCAAATATAAGGAAAGAATAGTTGCAAAAACATATCCATATCATCTTCTGCTTTAAGCCAGACTTGTTTGTTTTCTGTCTTCTCTTTGCTTCAAAGATCGAATATTAGATTTGAATGCACCTATCCAGCCAAACAGAATATTAGAGAAAAAGAGGAGCTTGAAGGATAAAAAACAACCATATCTTCGCATGGAATTTTAAATATATTAGATGGAGATCATGATGGGGAAAAATTAAAACACGATATTCCCTTGTGAAGTTAAGATATGAAATTAAAACAATTAGTATTTGTAATATATTTTTCCTATACGTCATTGAATAAATAAGAAACTTTAAAAAAAAACAAATATAACTTGATATTATCAATCCTTGAAGGACAATTAAAATCGGTACGATTTTATTGCAATAGATTTAATGTTAAATCTGTGGACGGTGGGAGGTTATCGCTTAATAAGGTATGTGCTAAAAAATAATATTGCGAACAAATTAAATCAAATTACCTGGGACTTTTTTATGTTAAGTTCAGAATCAGTTTGTTATACGCAAATCAAAACACGATATGCTGGCCGAAAAAGAAGAAGAAGAGATACAATACCACTGTGGTCTTATTTATAAATCATTTTTAATGAATTCTCATATATTAAGGAGAGTTAGTTAACTCATTAATTATGGGCTAAATTTCTAATTTTACCCTTATCTATGATTGGTTCCAAAAATCAACATGAATAAATTTTTTTTTGTTTATTGTAATTAATAGGAGTAAAAAAAGTACAAAACACATTTATTACCCTAAAAATAAACTTATAAATAAAATCAAATTTTTTATTCAAAAAAGAATTATAAATAGGACCAGAGTGGTATTCTTTAAGATATAGATATGAAATTGGAATAACATCCTATCCATGCAGTCAAACAAAAAAAAAAAGATAAAATAAGAAATATATTAGAAGCAATCCGACGGTACATGGAAATTAGGAGCTCCTATTTCCTAAGTCGACTTTTTTTTGTTTAAAAAAAAAAAAGTGGTTTTGTTAAAACTAATAAATTACGCAACAAAAACTGCCGAGCATGGACCAATTGATGAAGAGTAAGGGTCGTTTAGTACGATGGAATTAATCTTGATAGAAATGGAAATTAATATAGATATGGATATGGAAATGGAAATGAGGTGTAAAAGTATGTTTGATATGTCATAGAAATGAGATATGATTTTTAGGTGAAAAGATCAAAATGTCCTTCAATTTTTTTTCCCAAAAAAACATCATTCAGAGAAGCCCAGAACCTTCTCCTCCCGAAAACCTACACCATTTTATTTTTTTCAAATGTTTGGTATGTCATAGAAATGAGTCCTAATTTAAATGTGAAAAGACCAAAATGCCTTTATAATTGAAAAATAAAAAATCCCTCTCCTTTGAAAATTTTAGGCTTAAAGTATGAAATTCTAAAAGAAAAATATAAATTTTTTTTTAAAATTGGAACCCGTACTGGTTCACCGGCCGGTTCGCCAGTTTCTGGGCCGGACCGGCCGGTCCAGTCCAGGTTCCTGACCCTGGGTCTCATCACAGAAAGGGCAAGGTTGGAATTGAAGATATGAAATTGCAAATCTTAATTATTTGGGTGGAATTGAGTTTGATGGAATTGGCCCCATTTGGCTTCCATATGGAATTAAATTCCATGAGCATTTCTTTGTACCAAATATACACAATTCATGGAATTGAATTCCAATTTCAATTCCATACCTTCAATTCTATCATACCAAACAGGGCATAAGAGACGGCTAGCTGTCTATTATGTCATATTCTAATTCTTTTGAATTTGACATGCACCACTGACTCATTGCCGTTTTTAACCGCCGTTTGTTATTAGTTAAACATGTCATGTGGATTGATTAGAGCCAATCATTGATGAAATACAAGGTTTAGTAGTATATATTTGATTGATGATTCATAATAAGCTGCATACTCATGTTTAAACACAATACCATTGATAAACAATCTACAATCAGTTAATCTAAGTGCTTGGTGGTCTACTGGTCTCTATATATATTCTGGATTCCAATAAATAGGTACAGATTTTTTTCAAAAACAGAAGTTGTGATTTATTCTCAAGAAATAAAATTTTTATATGAATCTTACAATTGTTTAAAAAAGAAATTTATAAAGTGGGGTCAAGCTGAACAAATTAATCGACTCAACCCAACTTCATGCAGCCTAATTCCGTATGCATGGGCAATTTCAAATTTAAACGCAACCCAACCTTTTAGCCAATAAAAAAACTCAACCTAATTTGATTTGATCGTATGTGATGACGAAAATTAAGCTGGCACTTAGGCGTTTCACGACTAATTAATCAAACGATTTATATATAAAATAAATTGCACTGTTGATCTGATGTGGATTATTCTTCAAAATTTCACATGCAGGGGAAAATATATTAAATTTATTACAAAAGATAATATGATAATATCTTATACAGTTTGTTATTTAATATCATGACATGCTCAAACACTAAATATTACTCCCTCCAGTCTAAAAATTAATACAAAGTTAACTTTTTTAAAACATATTAAGAAAATTAATTAAATTACTTGAAAATATTTATATTTGTGATTTTTTTTGAAAAATTATTTTGCCTAATTTATAAACTGATACATAATTTAAGGATACACAATATATGATATGATTAAATAATTTATTTAATTTCTTTAATCTATAAAAAACAAGTCAACTCTGTTCTATACTTAAAATTGAAGGGAGTGATTAATCTCTAGAAGAGCATTATTTGCAGTCCTTAGAATTGCTTATCAGATTCAGAAGCGTGTTCACACAAATCAAGAAAAAACTCATTTCACATATTTATCTCTTACATTATAAATCATAATTAAAAAATTACTTTCAAATACTCAAATTGTTGTTTCAAACAAGCCCTTCAGTTCAAGTCATTGATATGCAGGGAATTGCAAATCACCTTTTTTCTTTTTTGCGCTTTTTCAATCTTGTTAGGGCCTGTTTGGGTTCATGTTTAAAAAATCCGTTCACACAAATCAAGACAAGACTTATCTCATATACTTACCTCGTAAACCATAAATTACATTGGAAAAACAGTTTCTATCGCTAATTCAAACAGGCATTTAGTTGATAGGCATATTTAGATTCAATTAGATGTGATGGAAATTTATCCCAAACATTTATTTTATTTCAGTCAGTCTGATCTGAAACTTGCTGTTCTTAATGGTCCATAAAGCTTTTGGCTGATCTGAATTAAACTCATAATTCTGCAAAGTAAGAAATGTTTGATGGTGCAAGACTTTTTTTGCAGAATGCCACTACATCTCATAACCTTGTCAAGTTTTAATCTTCAAAAGGTATTCATCTTTTTAATCCTAATGACAGAAATTTACTTCAAAAGAATGCTTTGATTTGATCTTCTTACTACATCAAGGTATTTTCCAAACTCCACAAGCTTAAATTGTTCTAAAAATTAATCGCATCACAAAGGATAACAAAACAAAATATACTTGTTCAAACTGCCACTTCATGGATCGTACTCTCTTGGTCCTCTCTGTACGCATGTTTCTCATAACTAAATGGAACACAGAGTCACACAGGAACTTAAAATTTCTATATTCAATGAGTATGAAAGTCACCAAGAACCTAGACAAAGGTTGTCACCTCAACGAGAACCCTTTGCACGAGAATGAAACAGGACTCAGATCCCTCATTATGGTGGATCATATCATTTCCCCAACAGACAGGGGAAAAACTGTAGGAGAAACCATTAAGTTCAGTACAATAAAAAGAGGGTTGAATTTTGCTTCAACAATACGAAATCACAACCAGTATTCGGTTCAACACTTATCTTGGATCATCTAGATCCTCATAGTTAGATGACCCACGATAATGGAAAGAAATATGAAGGGACAAGGGCTGAATACATAATGTTACTTCAGAAATATGTTACCGATAAATGCTACAACAGTGAACAGGAGAGAAATAAAGCACACATCCAATGAAAAACTTGAATATAAAGGTAAAATGGGAACAAAAGTATACATAACAGAGAGAAATGCAGCTGATAACGTTATCAGGAAAATTGTCTGAATGATGATGCTATTCAGCTGATAACACGTACTCCCTCCGTTCTTATTTATAAACAACTCTCTCTCTCATGGGGCAGGTCCCTTTTATAAACAACTTTCACTTTTTATCCGAAAATGTAAATTTCTTTTTCCTATTTTACCCTTATTAAATACTACCTCCAGTCCTAAATATAAGACAAAGATGTTAGTGCAATTTGCACTAAAAACCTTGTCCTATATTTAGGACCGGAGGGAGTACTCATTATTTCTCATACTTTTATTTATTCTCTCTCTTAACTCTTTTCATAAATAGGGGCATATATGAAAAAAACATGACATTTTTTACATACTTGTTGCTTTTAACTACTAGTTCGATTTGTGCAATCAAGAAGAAATTGCTTATAAATAGGACCAGAGGGAGTATAATTAATTTGCATGGACAAATTGATAGAAACTAAGGCAATATGAAATCTTTAGAGCCACATCAAATTGTATGGCTACTTTATGGTATGAGAGTTGATGGTTGACTGTTTTGGAAAAGATTGCATGCAGACGGTTAAGACCAATGGAGAGGACTACGATCCGCAAGCAGGGTGAAGTATCATATATATATATATATATATATATCTACCAAAACGCTGGCTCTCTAAGGATGACCAAATGATGGAGACTAAGGTAATATGGGATGCTAAGTCCTAGTCTCACATTGAGAAGTATGGGCAACTTTTATGTCTATGAAATACTGAGTGGATTGTTTCTCCCACTTCTAAGACTTTTGCAACCCCCCACCCAAAATCACAAAAAATGAAGATCTAGACTTCACAGGCAATCTATATATGCATTTGGAAATAAGCTTGAGATGGTTCTACTAAGCAAGCACAACTAAGCACTTGCCATTGTAAAAGCCTTTAGCCAAGAGCAATTATATCCTATGATTTATCATTTTTCTATGTACAGTACACAGTAGCACTTATCTATTAGCTCAAGCCTTAGTCAACAATTCATGGCTGAAATATGAAAGTCCAGAAGATTGGCTGGCAAGTTTGTTATCGAGAATAGGCAAGTTTAAGGGGTGCATAACTGCATATTACTAAACCTGAAACTATTTGTTAAGGATAAAGAAAATTTGGGAAAACTGTAATGAAAGCCTCCACAATATTCAACCACTTTCAAGTTACTCTTTGTATAGTAAGTCCAATTACTCTTTGTATCTCAGTAGTGAGACTTCTTTTCTAGCAAAAGCACCTCAACCTCCAGAAAATATTTCATCTGACAACAGCAATATCTTCATTTCCCAGCCACAACATTACTGTGCACAAAAGTAAAAATGCCACAGAAGACCTTAATAGGGACGAGACAGAGTTCATGGTTTGTAAATTATGAGATTTTTATTAAATACATAAATTGATATAATGCGAATGAACTAAAGTAAGAAGAAATTTGCCTTCACAAAATACCATCACACAGCCAACCATGCCTTTCTTTCCAGGTGTAATCACAATGATTACCCTCTTAAATAGAATCCAAGGTGAACACTTAAAATTCATAATTTATCAACTACATTACATCAAATATTTATACTTGAAGACTCGGAAATAAACCGTGATCAGTCGATAAACAAAGATATAATAAGATAGCCAATTGAGGGATTCACACTTATTTTTAAAGATCAAAACACCACCAGAGATCCTCAGAACAAGAAAAAGCACTACCATCCATACACAACTCTAGTGTACCTGTCCTTAAGCCACTTGAAGCTCTTCCTGAAAGAACCTTTCAATTTACCTTCAACAGTATACACCTTGTAACTAGCAACCCTCTTTTTCCTCTGCAACTCTGGATCACTGAAACTCCAGCTTTTGGAAGAGGAACTGTTTGTGGACTTACCCTTCTTGAACTTCAAATTGTTCATCCCAATCTGATTTTGGGTGGTTGAAGCAGGAGCAGAGGATGCGTATGAAACACTGTAGCACCGGAGGTCTTGCATGCCATGGAAGCCGCCGGCGGGAGCAGTTCCGATGCCGGTGTAGCTCTCAATCTGCATCCTCCCATCACCGTACGATTTGGATCTGAAATCTTCCATGAGCAACGCCGAAAAATTCAAAACCCTCCGGCCGCCTCTAAGGAGGGTCTAAGATTCTATGTTTTCCGAATTGGGGTTATGTGAAAGCAGCCTCCAGTGCTTTTGTTTGGTATGAAAGTAATTTTTCGGATGAGAAAAATGTAAGTATTCAGCTTTGACTTTCAGGAGAGCGCTTTCGCCTTCCGGGAACGGTTTCGCATCGGTGAGGAGACTAATTTATCGCCTAGCTCGTTGTTTACCTCCACTTTTGGTCTTAGAACCTTTTTTTTTTTCAAAGAAAAATCACCATCACTTTGCATGAGAGTAAACGCAATCACAGAAAAACTTCACAGGTAATCAGCATACAGTTCTATGACAAGAGTTAAATGCAATGGTAAGTTTAGACCAGATTCTAATTTAGTACTTTAATTTTTAAAAGGGTGTTTTTACCCAAAAAATAATAATAATAAAGGTGCTTTTAGTCTTTTACAAATTAACACCGTTAACTTTATAGACAAAAAATGCTGAGTGAGCGAATTTGAAGTGTTGACATATCTAAATTTTAATTTTCTAATATAATTATTTTTATAGTTTAATTATAAAATAAATCTTTTAAAAAAAATGTTAGCATTTTAGATTTGTTGGTTCGGCATTTTCCATTTGTAAAATTAACGGTGTCAACTTAAAATGACTAAAAACAAACTTTTTAAAGTTTCTCGTAACGTGACGAACTAAGGTTCAAATTCTGCTATGAGAGGTACTGACATTTAGTACCTAACAGTGCCTCAAATATGATTACCTCCAATAAAAGGATACCTATATTTAGCAAAAAAAAAAGAGTGAAAGGACTAAAACGAAACATTTTCTAAACTTAAAGAACTAAAAATATTCTTTAATTTAAAAAAAAAATGACAAGAGGTCTATGCTCATTTTGTTATGAAAATTTTTAGGAATTACCTTCTTTTCTTGAACCTCAAAATGATTTTCCCTATTTATTTATCTATATCTTTAACTTTTTTTTTTCTAAAAAAGTAATTTTAAAAAATTCATATTTGTTTAACAAAAATTTAAATAATAATTTATTCAATTTATTTTTAAATTTTATAGGTAAAATGTCTTCTATTTAAATTTTTATACAAATATTTATTTACACTAATAAAAAGTTATTAAATGGAACATAATTGAGCTAAAATATAAATAGCTTTCTAGAAAAAAAATTAAAAATATTTTAAGACAAAAAAGTCATCAAACCTCAATTAAATTCTTAAAAATTATCTAATTCACTTAAGTATAAAAAATAATTATGGCTATCCAAAGTTATTATCAAACAATTAAGTATGATATGTAAGATATGAGGTTGGAATAACAAAGATAACCCATACATACAGGATATGGATTTATTCAATTTCTTCAACCCTACACATGATAAATAAGAGGGAAACAATAAAACATATAATCATTACAATAAGACTTTGAATCTTTATTAAATATGAACCACTTTTATTACTGTATTTATTCGAGCAATTTGGATTGAGAGAATTCTAGTTCACAAATATATAAATATTATTAGTCCAGTATTTAATATAAAATATATTTGGAGAGTTGATCTTGGTACTAAATATAAGACATGATTTTCATATTTATCAATATTTTCCTAATTTATCCTCATTCTTAGCAATAATCAAAAAGAAAATAGAATGAGGGAATTAAGGAAGACGCGTAGGATGTTCTACATAATATATGTCATATTAATTAATTTAACTAATTTTCTCAATTTAAGTGAATTAGATAAATATATCTTATATTATGGACAGAAGGAGTATAATTATAATTTTATTGTTCTCGTCAATGTCGCCAGAAAATCATACTTAGTTGAGTAAACAATTTGATATCTTTCACCCAAGATTTTGAATTTGAATAATATAAATAATAACAGTCACGTTTGAAGAAATTCCTCTGGGTGCAAATCCCAATTTGAATTTGAACACTACTTATCTTTAATATAAGACATATCAGGGGTATATATTAATAATAAATATATGATATATTTTTTATATTTGTCAATCTTCTCCTAATTTACCCTTATTGATACTTTCTAAAAAATATTTAAGGAGGAGAGGAGAGGAGGAAATTATGGAAGATAACTTAAATGTTTTAGAAAATATATATTATATTAACTCACTTAACTAATTTCTTTGATCAAATCAAATTAAATAAATATATCTTGATTAAATAAACATATCTTATATTAAGGATAAGAGATAATATGAAAACAGTAATTGGCTTTGACTTTCTTGATTTGGATTTGAATTTTGGTAAACTTTTACACTTTCTTATTCCGCCTCTTATGGCGACGAAAAGAAAAGACAACTAAGCTTTCTTTTAGGCATTGTTTGGGTCAAAGTTTTTTGAGGGAAGGGAAGGTGGTAGGGGTGCATATTTGGTTGGGAAAAATAGGGGGAGGGGAGGGGAGGGGAGAAATTGTCTTTTAGTGCTCCCCTCCCCACGTTCCGCGCCCCTCCAAATTTGGGGTTTGTTGGAAAAATGAGAAATATTATGTCTTATCCTAACTAAAATATCTATACTAATTTTTCATTATCTCAAATTTACTCATCTGATTATAAAACCCATCTAATTGCTATTAGGATCAGTCAAATAAATCAGAAAATTTATCTAATAAAAATATATCTAATAAAATCTATCTAATCAAATCTTATCTTATTAAAATACTAAAAATTAAACCTATCTAATCAAATCCTATATGACTTTAAACTCAATATCAAAATAAGAAAAAAAAATTGTGATGACATCTCTCCTTATTAGTTCTAAGGTTTAATTCTCTCAATCCTCCTCCCAACACCTTGAAGTCTACACCACTCAGTTGCGTTAAAAATTTCAGAACAACCAATGTATGTTCTATTATTCTTAACTCTTCTGCCAGATGTTAAATTCCGTTTAAACTAAGTTTGTTGTTATTTAGCCGTTGCCGCCTGTTTACTCCATAGATCCTTCTGCTCCTCTTTCTTCACCGAGGGGGATCAATTCCATGAGTGATCTCATCACATATCAAACATAATTTTAGAACTTGTTCTCAATTCCAATTTCAATCTAAATTCCATTCTCATTCCCCTAAAATTCTGTCCAGTATACTAAATCTAAATTCCATTATCATTCCCCTAAAATTCTGTCCAGTATACCAAACAGGGCCTAGTTCTTTTCTTTTCTTTTTCTTTTTTTGCCGTGAGGGCCTGGTTCTTTTCATTACCTTCAAAATTGCATGAGTGCATAAATATATATATATATATATAGCAGAACAGGAGTGCCAAAAGCAACTGAGTTCAGAAGAAATGCTTCATAAATAAAAAAGATGAGATTACTTAAAAGAAGCTTCAAATTACATAAAGCCCAGATCGATGATATTGAAAATACATCAGAGGGCCACAGATCTACAAATTTTACTCTTTGAAGTGGAAACTCATCACTAATATGCATGGAATATGCTACTAGCTTAGTCAATTCCCTTGTTCCTGTTCATCAAGTCATGGTAATATAGCAGTACGCACATAGGTTGACCAAGGATACTAAATATGAACCAGAAAACCATATTTCCAACCTGCAATGAAGAAAATGATAGTAATGAATCAAGTTGACAATAATTAAATTACAGACATATGTCAGCTTATAATATGAATAGACCAAAATGATTATAAATAGGATTCAGAAATGTACCATGGAGTTTGCATACTTATTTTGCAGGTAATTGGTGATCAGGACCAAAGGAACCTAAAAAAAGGAGAGACACCAATACAAGCGTCAAGTGAAACTAAAATACAGATGGTATCATAACCATTTAAACATGTAATCTAGCAAAGATTCAATAGTAGAGAGAACAAAGCTTCTTTTGATTCGGCCATGGAAGAACAAAAAATGGCTTCATCTTTTACTTTCAAGGAAAGTTGTTTAGGGGGGAATGGGGGTAGAAGGAAAAATTTACACTATGCTTCTTTACCTGAAACATGATCCCAATGAAAGCCCACAGCTTGAATATGTGGCACGGAACGGCAATGCATAGCTGCACTCAGATGGCACGGTAATCATGAGAACAACCAATAGGTGGCTTTGAAAAGAAACTTGTTAATAATGCTCACATAAATACTTCCTTTGCGAAGAAGGGGAACTAGACTTCACGATGGAATTAACCAAGACATGAATAGGAAAATGACTCAAGCATACATAAATAAGAGATTATGTTGATAAAAACCAAGTGGGGTTTTGGCTCCAATATTATGATCAAAGGACAATAGCTAACTTATAGTCAGCAGTGACGTATAACCGATGGCTATTTAGCTGCCATCATATTGCAAAATGACTTTGTCCTTCTATCACTGCCATGACATAAAATCTACCATCCCTATTTTTCAATTTTTAATTTGATTTTGTCTCTCCGTATGTAATTATCATCTACATGATCCTAGTTACAAATTATAGGGGCATGGGCTGTTGGTGTTGCCAGATAAAAGCTCATATGAGGTATGGTCTGATGAAAAATAGGAAGTGATGTGGAGTGGTAATTTCTGTCCAATGAATCATAACTTTGTCTCTAAGTTTGATTCTCTTCCAGTCTTCCCACTCACCCGGCCAGGGTAAAGGGTTGGGGGAGGGGGTGAATAATAACATAGTAGTAAAACAATGCAAGCTCTCACCAACTCTTGACAATGCATCACGCAGATAAGCAGATTAGCCGCTCAACATATAGTCAAAAGAGGGAGAGAAAGATAAACTGCATACCTCATGGAAGACAGCAGAGACAAAAAACGAAATCAGAACAGCAACACCCTGGACAGCATTGATTGTACACCTTTTATATGCTTAAAAATCATAAAAAAAATAGCCGGGGGAAAAGTGGGAAGAAAGATGACAATAAGGTTGTAAAACATGAAGAAAACAAATTAATTTGGCTGTTCTCCTGTGCTTATTTAACCATCTGAACTATGATCAGTAGGGAATATTATTTGAATTTGTATATTTTCTGTTTGGACTAAACAGTAAACATTTTCTCAATTAATGTGATTAGAGAACATTAACTTTAATTCTTCAAACGTTAAAAAAAATCAGTGCATCAAAAAACATCATGTAATTTTACAGAAAATATATATTATCCATTTCAATTCAAAAGAAAAGCTTTTCAGGAAGATAAAAACGTGTTTGAAATCAAAAGTTTAGAGTGAAAGCTGAAGAAAAACAAATCACCTTGGGTATGCCATGCCTTAAGCATGGAAAGTATAAATGACGGACCATCCATTTGTGCACAGGCTGTGGTCAGAAAGAATTCCATCAATTATATAGTACTGGATTAGAACACTGCCACAAAATAACTGCTGATATATACCAACATGGTTTTAGAATCATTAAGAGGTGAGGACTGAATAAATACGTACATTAACCAAAACTGGAAGTATGTGTTAGATGATTTTACTCATTGAATAACATACAAGAGAATATAAGTTAAATAAATGGATGTATGTGCGTGTTTACAGCAATGGATTAATCAATAAGTTGTTCTATTCTTATCGCTTATAATAGTGCAAGATTATCTTTCTCCTATATCAATAAATAAAAGCAAATTAAGCAACACGATTGAGTTTGTGTTTAAATCCAAAATCTTCATTTACTATTAAATTACTGAAACTAAAAGCGAAACTCAATTTTTCTAAATTTACAATTTAAATGAATGTAAAAGTACTTAAAAACAACATTTTCAAGATCAAAGTAGATTAGTTAAACTCAAATGAGCTAGACTTAGAAACTATAGGCTAAACGTGCAAGAAACATCAAGAAACAAATCAACTAGAAAATGCATTAATATCTAAGTCTTTAAAATTATCAAATAGTCACAAGCACGGAAACAAACCATATTCCACATTCTCCAATACTGATGACAGCAGCAGCGCAAATCCATGCAACAAAGACAAATATGTTATTTCCTTTGTGGAATAAACATCCAATGAATATTTTACGACAGAACCTACTTCTTCAACAGTTTGGGCATTCCACCAATCTTTATAGAATTCACGGTCACCAAATCGAAGAAGCTCTGCAAGTATATTAAACCTGCGTTGCAACATTGCCACTAAGCATAAAATGTCTCCAAAATAAATCAAAGCTGAGGCATGATTTTAATATCTACAAATAAGACAATCGCACGAGTAATGTGTGTACAAAAACATAACTTTTTTCCCCATTCTTTCTTTCTCTCTAGTGCTTTTTAATGAAGGAGGAAATGACAAAGAGATGAAGCAAGTTGCACGAGTCAGGGGAGGATAGGATACCCACAGGGAAATAACTTCTTGAAGAATAAACCTCTACTGTTTCTATCTCTTTGTACATCATTCGGAGAATCAATTAAAGAAACATGGGTGATGCATTAAAAGATTCCAAAAAGATGCATGTTAAGGAGCATGTACTTCAGACAATATAACATCAACATGCAAAAAAATCTAGATTTCAGCATCAACGCAGCAGTTATTCGAAGGGCTTAGTGGGCATATCATTCAAAATTTCTGAGAATAGCCTAATGGGTCAATAAGTTGCAAACACTAAAAATGGTCGTGGGAGAATTGCTGCTTTTGTGAGAGCACAGAAGTGAAGGTTTTGTGATTGCTAGTACATCTGCTCCAAAATCTATACATGCTACTATAAACTGCAATCCTTCAAAATATGGGGAAGAGAAGACAGCCATTGCATGAGGAAGTACAAACATAAAAAGATAGAATACACACCAAAGGTGGAAAAAGCAGTAGAACATGCAGAGCCAAACGTATAAATTTGGAACAGAAAGCTTCAGAATTCTCTCAATGGCATATAGAAGGTTTCCCTTCAAAGGATGTTGAGAATTTTGAACAATTGGATTGATGTACTGCAAAATTATTTCATCAAACCAATGTCAGGATATTTTTAAAATTACAGAAATGAAACTAGAGAAAAAGGATGTGGTACACCAAATTTACGAAAAATTACTGCTTACTTGTTCTATTATAAACCCCATGACTCCAGTAAATATTATCAGCTTAACAACTTGACGAAACACCCATCCTTTTCGTATGGAAGGTGTGCGAGGATAGCTTGGCTATAACAACAATGCATTGCAATGGAGATAACACAGTGGAATGTATGTGAGTCAGAATAACACTAGAACATTTACTCCCGTAACAAAAACAGTTGACGAATGCAATTTATATGCATGTCTTGTACAGCTACATGCATAATAAAGTCAACAGCAGAAATTCATTATTCATTAATTAAAAAAAAGTATCAAGAGCAAATTTCTGGGAATTGAACTGTAAATTTTTTTTTTCAAGTACAAAAACCAAATTAAGCAAAAAAACAAGCTTAGTATTTTCAGAAGGCACCAGAGACTGTATAATTTATTTATATGCTAGTGATTGGGGGAAGGAGAAGCCCTTTTGTTTTTTTTTTCAAAGGACAAAAACCGAAATAAGCAAAAAACAAGCTTAGTGTTTTCAGAAAGCACCAGAGACTGTATAATTTATTTATATGCTAGTGATTGGGGGAAGGGGGAGCCCTTTTGGTGGAAATGTAGTCAGTGAAAACTGACAAAATTTATGCACATGACACCTTTTATATATAGGCACATAGTCCATGTAAGTCACAAAAGTAATGTAATTACTGAGATAATATAGCTATATAATAGTCAGCATGCACTTATACACAGAAGTGGTGCACATGAAGGGGAACAAAAAGATGTGGTGCACATGATGTGGCACATAAAAAGTGATGCCAGAACAGACTTCTTTTTGAAAATCCTACTTACATTGAAGCCAAAGATATACATGTAAAAAGATTAATGTGATAGTGCGACCCATCCATTCCATGAGACAACAATGGAAGCAAATATGCACAATATATATATATATATATATATATCATTTAGAAGCGCCAATACCTGGTAACATAATGTAGGAGCAACCATGAAGTACACCAAGCTCTTGAAGCTAACGGTATAAGGATACTCCATTTTCAAATTATTGGGAAGTTCTTCTCCCTATAGCACAGGGAACATTTTGGACAAGGGTAAATAAATTTATCCATCACTCACTAAAAAGAAGAGATTATTCTGATTTGTGAGCATTCAGAAATAGATGATGTTTTAGGAGTGCAGGAACCCTAAAATACGGTTTGATCATGCTGGACTCGAAGCAAAAGACGGGAAAACAAAAAGATGACGAGATAAACCACATGTTTTCATGTTAAATATATTAATTTTCATTTTACACAAAATAGCATTCTGTAATGGTTATCCAGAAACCTACAAACAGAACTTCGATACTACCTTTTCAATTGATTTGCTTAGTGCTCTTAAGTCACTGTTTGTATGCGCATAAGACACCAGTTTTAACCACACAATGCAAGCTAATACCATCAATGTGACAGCCGATAAAAAGGCCGAATTACACCTGCAACAGAAAAACAACAAATCATTATGCGACAACACCATCAATCATTTGGACAAGTATAAAAATCCAGGATAATTTTGTTTTCTTTTTTATTTTTTTGGGTGATTAAACTCAATATATTATTTTATCATCAAGTAGAAATTTTCATCATATTCCCAGTAATGCAAATCAAACAAACCAGTACAAATGAAGCCACTAATTTTTTGATAATTTTCAGCATGCAAGCAAGGAATTCAAATGATCTCATAGCTGTTTAAGGATATATAAAAGATCTCACGGAGGTTAAACAAACCCATTCAGTATCAGATATGACTTCATATTTTGTTTCAACTGGTCAGGCTCTTAGTCCCAAAATTAAAAAACTGGTCATGCTGCTTGCACACACCAATAACGATAATGAGGCTACTTAATTGTTTAATATTTTTGGGATGACTTATCCATATGTATTTCAAACAACATTTCATCAAAGGACTATGTATCCCTTCTCATATACTGCAAGTCTGCAATAATAATTCATCTAAAGTTCTCACACTGAAAAAAGATTCCTAATCAGAACAAATTTACCAACTTAAGCTCACTTCTAATAAGCAAATTTAAAAAAGGGTTTAAATTTGATCTCTAGAATCAATTTTGTACTTAAAAGGAAATAACCTGAGGATTACTAAGACTGGATACAAGACTGCAGCAGTTGTAATGAACATATGAAGTGAGATAATAACCTGCAACATTAAGCCAATATTTCCAAAACGTATGTAGTGATGTTAGGATGGTTTGTTGTGATTGCAAAATGACACTGCAGACTAACCATATTTAGAAAAGCAATAAGTCATATGAAGGAAAAAGGAATTCATGTGGTCGCAACATCTTTTTCCTGTGTGATATACTAAAAGATTGTCCATAAACTTACTGGTTCAGATATTTTCTTTCGTTGTGCAAGAATTTCTACCAAATACGAAGCAACTGGAAATATCGCAAGTGTAAGACTGCAGAGGAAGCATAACTTTAATAATATAATGGCGAATAACATTTTAAGAAATGATCTTCAACAAATTATCCTATGCATATTTATTATTTAGTGAATTCATCAAAATTATTACCAACACATGAAGAGTGGCCAATCTCTCAATGATTTAGAGCTAAACCAAAATCCATACTTAATCAACAAACCATACTGCAAAAAAAAAAAAAAAAAAGCATTGAGCTCTGAAGAGAAAGCTTTGCAAATTAAATGAACAAATATACATCAGTATGAATATCAAGAATAAGAATTAAGTAGAAGAGTCAAACCTTCATTAAATTCTCAATTATAAGTCTGCTGTTCACAGCAACAAGCACTACTATACAGAGATTTAAAAGGCCTGCATGACTCTGCAATCAAAGATTAAGAAAATATGAAATACAATTATTTATGATATATTGAGCAGCCCAAATGATGAGTCACAAGACACTAGGTTGTAAAACATGTTTACCCCCCTTAGATGTATAACATAACAACTTCTGCACCCAAAAAAATAAAAATAAAAAATCACAACTACCACGCTTCCAAGGGCATAAAGCCATCAAAGTAATCACTTTAGTTAAGCATAGGAAAATAGTTCTGTAAAATCTATTCATGCGTTGGAACTGTTCACCATTGTCCAACATTACGCCGTCAATACGGTATGATGAATAACAATTCGAAGGAATGAAAAGAAGAAAGCAATTCCTTCTTTAAAAGAACATTAAAGCCAGTGAAAACTGCACTCAACTAAACCGTTGACCGTCAACTAAACCCGAGCCATTAGTTCTAACCTAAAAACCAGCGCGAAAATTAAATGCCACAACCTGCTGGAAAATTTCATCGGAGCTAAGCGGGCTTTCCTTCACTGACCGATGAACTGGAACCGAAGGACGGAACTTCAGAGCAGAGACGTCCACCACTTTCTCTCGTTTCGCATTAACAGCCGCGTTGTCAACCTTCCCACGATCCTTATCTTCCTCACCACTCTTGGCGGCAGCGGCGACAAAATCCTTCGAGCCGGAATCACTAACCATATCTTCCGCAGGAATGTCCCCTTCCAGAGACGAATCGTCAAACAAACCTCCAACAGATGACCTCCGGCGCAAACTAGATCCGCGTAGGGTGTCCCAATCGCTCTTGGCGCCACCGGAGACGGCCTCACTCTCAGGCACTTTTGATTTCGCCATGGGCGAAGAGGAAACAACCATTACTAGTACCAACCAGAGGGTTTGTTTATTAATTTCGCATTAGCATTATCATTACAGAACATAAAAAAAGTGTAATTAGTAACTGAAAATGGAGGGAGGGAAAGTATATATATGAATATATATATATATATATATAGATATAGAAAGTTAGGTTGCGAATCGCGAGGGTTTGGAAGTTAGAAGAAGGGGTTGAGAAGAGAGACAGTAGATGGAGTAATGAAGAGCATCTATGGGTTTTTGAGAAATGCGAGTTTTGGATTCTGTCTGGAAGGAGGAACCGGGAAGGGAGGGAGAGGGTTCGTCACTTCGTTGACAGTTGCCACGTACTTATTCGCTCCATTTTTGAGGCGCACCTCAATTCTGGACCGTAAGTTTTCGCATTTAAAAAAATAAAATAAAATGTACAGATCTAACAGTGTCAATTTATTTGAGGCTGACTTCCCTCAACGGAAGAGGAAATAGTTGGCAAAAAAAAAAGAAGAAGAGGAAATAAAAAGGGAAAATGAAAAAAAAAACTATTCGAATTTTAAAATTCTACTGATGAGAAGAATAATAAAATTAATAACGTGAATTTTTGTTAAATAATTAATTTAGAATTTTAAAATTTAAATAACATTTTTCTATCATTCTCCCAAATAAAAATCCTTTAAAAATAAAATAACAGTTTTATGTTGGGATGCGGGATATGGATTTAGTATTAGTATGGGGTATGTATGGCCAGAATCAAATATTTATTATTAAGAAAATTAAAAGCCCCTCATTAAAGAAGTTATATGTAACATTCTAATTTTTTATTAGAATTTAATTACAATTAAAAAATAATAATCATGATAAATGGATTTATCAAGTAATTATTGAAATAAAAGTTTTTACTTAAAATATTATTTATGATGGTAAAATAAATTAGTACAGTAAGGATTTCGAAATAATAATATTTTATTATTATTAGTATTGTTGTCGTTAATATCATTAAAAAAAAAGGAAGAAATGAAAAAAAAAAAAAAAGAGCAGAAAAACAAAAGGTTAAAAAAAAAACTATGATAATATACGATCAACTAAAGGGGCATTTGGCCCTTTAGTAGGCATGTGAGGGTAGTGGGGCGTCTATATATAGCCCCACCGCTCAAATTGCTTGCTGCGGCAAGCCAAGAAATAATGGGAAATCGGTGCGGCTTGGCTACATCTCAACATGGGGTTTAAGATTATTTCTAATCACAAAATTTTTCTCTCCATAAAAACTGTTTTAAATAATTTTGTTTTCTTATAATAGTAATTTTCTATTAGTTAGAGGATATTTGGGGGTCAGGGTTTTAGGCAAATTTTGAGTTTTGTCAATATATGATTATAAGAATGTAGAAGATCATTAATAGTTAATATTAATTAGTTTACTTTTATTATTTATTTGGTATAGGATTTTATACTGAATTTTCTATATAATCAATCTATAAATAATTCTATGTTAAACTTTTTAACCAATTAAATTTGGGCTAAATGATTTATTTAGACTATTGGAGGTATTCTTAAAGTTTTAATTGGTTTAGATTTTTTTTATTAAAGCGAAGATTTATAGTTTAGCTATTTTATACCCTAAACTTTAAATTGGGAATTTTATGTACTTGATGATAATCAATGACTTAAATGGGTTATTTGAGTTAAAAAAATATTTGAATTAATGTTAAAATAAATAATTGAGATTTTAGTGTGAAATTGGAATTTTTGAGTAATTAATTGAAAACTTTAAATTCATAGAATTAAGTTAATCGTTCTAATAACTCAAAAGGTTATTAATGTATAGCAAATTGATTGTTGTAAATTGATTATGGCGTGTGTTTGAGCTTTTGGATTAGGAGTATTGTCATAATACTTTACTTTGACTAAAGGTAACCACTTTTCTCGTTGTGCATGCTTGTATAATGTTCGTGAGTGATTTTTAACTATATAGCACTATAAATTTTCTATTGATTTATGATATAGACTATAAAACTATGTTGTTAATGAAATTGTCTTGTGGAACTTATTTTCATTGAAAAATAACTAGTGATTTTATATTATATGAATTGTTGTTGATTTATGAGATTGGAAATATTCTCTTAATAACTTATGAATTGATAATGACGTGTGATAATCCATTGTGATTATACTCTTGAGTATTGATATAAGAGGGGATGGTGGATGTGGATTTTATGGAAGGTTATTCAAAGGGAAAATAAGGGGGTGAATTTTTATACAAAAAGAGAAAATAAGGTGGTGGACTTCTAGGTGTATACTGGTTAGTCCTTTGGCCCATTTGTTTTAGTAGGACCTTGACACCCCGTTGATGTATTAGAAGGGGAACCCATAATCCAATCTTGTGTTCTATGGATTTCGGCCAGTCCATATCATTTAATTGGTGAGCTTGTTGAGTTGAACTACCAGTCACATGGGTGATATTAGCCCATGGGTTCAGTCAGAAAAAATAATACGAAGAGGAAATAAGGAAGATCAGAGAATAAATCTTTGTGTACTGATTTTTGTGCACCCATATGATAAATATGAGAATGAAATTATGATATTGTAAATTGATATACTTGTGACCATATGACTTTATATATATATATATAATATGATACGTATTTATAATTGTCTCACTTGATGCATCACGAGCATTTACTAGTATGCCTAATGGATGAATTGTTGGTTGCTGAGGCTTTTGTCTCATCTTGTTGATTTAACATTTTTTAAGGTCATAGTTCTCATGCAAGTCCATCATGGGAGACTTCGAAAGCTTAAGCTACTTCTGCAAAAAGCAGTGCTTCCATCTTTTTGGTATACGTTGGATTATTGTATGTTGCCACATTGTGGTTCATCTTGCATACTTTAATTTATTTTAGAGATTTGATGTATTAATTATATACTTTTGATTTTTCTGTAACTAGATTACTCTTGATGATTTTAGGTGGCCTAGAGGCCTTATGATTTGTTTTGAACTTATGGATCTACAATTTGGTTTGATATGAATATTTTGATATATGATGGAGTATTATTCAATTAAAGAGTTTAAGTTTGGGATTGAATAGTTATTTTGGCCTTGTGAAGTCCAAAGTCCAACTAACCATGTGCATGATCATATTTTGATAAATAGTTTGATCAAACCCTTATTTGATTATTGTTTTAAGAAAAGGACCTTACAGCATCAACTTCTTTGTAGGTAGCTCTGTTTTGAGTAATTGAATACAGTTTCACGCTGAAAAAAAGAAGCTATCAACTATACGGATTTCAAATTTATATTACTAAAACATGGGAAAATTATAATTTAGGACCTCTGGAAAGACATTCTTGCTGTTGTTCAAGACCTTAAGTATGAGAAATTAATGAAAACACTGAAGTTCAAAATGGGTGGAAAAAGTTGTGTGGTGTTTTAAAGTTGAAGTAATGTAAAAATAACTGTCTCAGAAATTATAAAGTTGTAGTAACTTGTAACAGAGAAGCTATTTTCAACAGGTGTCAAAGTTAGATGCATAAATTGAAATTTTTCTACCTTTTTAAACAGTAGTTATGAACTAGAACTAAATCAAATTTTAACAACTTAAATTTATTTTTATTTATTTTATAAGTCTAAACTAATCCATTGTTTGATCAATGGAGATGAGATTTTACAAAGGGAATGAGAAAAAGTTAAAAAAAAGAAATCCTTGACAATTCATTGTTGAGGGGCAAGGACAATCATGAATGGCTATCATCATAACGAAAACGACAGCATTTAGGATTCCCCTTTTAGTTTCTTGGGCCTTCCTTTAGGTGTATTTCGTTTGAGGGGAGGGTGGAGAGGGAGGTGAGGGGTGGGGAATTATAATTTTGGATAAAAGAAACCCAAAATTTATCCTTTCATTTTTTAAAATTTTGGGTTCTCGTCCAAAATTTACTTTCTCATTTTTTTTAAATTTTGGATTCCCGCTCAAAATTTAAATTCTTTCAACCCAAAAGGGTAATTTACCCATCCTTCCATTCCCTCCCCTCCCCTCAAACCAAACACACCCTTAGAGTTTGTTTGGTCTGAGGGGAGGGGAGGAAAAATTTTTTTGAATTGAATTTAAAAAAATTAGAGAAGTGGGGTTAAAAATTTTTAATTAATTTTTCTTACACTTTTATCTTATATATTCTTTTTATTAAAATTTTGTTACCCCACTTCTTCAATCTTTTAAAATTCAACTTATAAAAATTTTCTCTCCTCTCCCTTTCCCTCCAAACACCAAACACCAAACAGACCCTTAAGGTACTTTATTGTCGTTTGATCCATAGGAAGAAAAGCGGACTTCCTCCATTTGCTTGGAACCAAACTTATCACTGATTTGTTGAAATGGCATAAGGATCTAATACACTACAGTGTCAATTTCAATCTGGAGAAATAATGATGTAACCCAGACTGAAATATGTTGAAGCAAACGCATAGAATGCACACGATTGATGAGCGAGATGGCATACCTCTGCAAGCGCACAAGCTTTACATAAATATAAAGCTTAAACTACCTTGATGTATGTTTACATTTAAATGCAAGACTATGTATGAGAGAAAATTGCCCGCCAAAACTGTGTTACTACAGCCATAAACCAAGATGGGCAATAATCGGACCGCACGGTGCAAAGAACCATATCGTGGTCATTCAATTCAGACAACTGAATTTAAAATTAAATTACTAGGACCATTAAATATGGTTTAAAAGTAGAAATCGAACAAGGAAAAAAAAAATATTACATAACACTTCCCAAACAGAATCCAACTATGCTCTAATACTAACTCAAGACAAAATCTCATTTAGAGGAGTTCAGCAACATTTGATGGCAGCTCCTCTATTACCACATTGTAAAACTTCTGGATGTCAAACAGCATTCTTTCATCATCCTTTGTCACAAAGTTGATGGCCACACCTTTTCTCCCAAACCTACCACTACGACCAATACGATGGAGGTAGTTCTCAGGCTGTGTTGGGAGATCATAGTTAATAACTAGAGACACCTGCTGGACATCAATACCACGTGCCAAAAGATCTGTTGTAATCAGAACACGGGAAGAACCGGATCGGAACTCACGCATGATTATGTCTCTGGTATTCTGGTCCATATCTCCATGGGTTGCTGACACTGTGTGGTCCCGGCTTCGCATCTTGTCAGTAAGCCAATCAACCTTCCTTCGGGTGTTCACAAAAATGACACTCTGAGTGATAGCTAATGTTTCATAAAGATCACAGAGCGTGTCCAGCTTCCATTCCTCTCTTTCTACGTTGACATGAAACTGCTTTATTCCCTCCAAGGTGAGCTCATCACGCTTTACAAGAATCCTAACAGGTTTGTTCATAAATTTCCGTGTGATCTCCAGGGCCTCTGGAGGCATAGTAGCAGAGAACACTCCCACTTGAATTTTACTTGGCAGCAACTGGAATATATCGTAAATCTGATAACAGCAAAAACAACTGTTAACTACTAAACAAATTTTAATACAGGAATATAACATGAAAATTGAAAATAAAAAAGGACCTGGTCTTTAAAACCTCTGGAGAGCATCTCATCAGCCTCATCCAATACAAACATCTTGATATAATCTGGCCGAAGTGATTGCCTACGCAGCATATCAAATACACGGCCAGGAGTACCAACAACAACATGAACACCACTAGAGAGAATGCGTTGGTCTTCACGGACACTAGTTCCTCCCACACAAGCATGCACCTTTACACCTAGATAATCTCCCAGTGCTCGCATAACCTTCTCAATTTGCTGAGCAAGCTCTCGAGTTGGTGCTAGGACCAAAGCCTGGCATTCCATCAAACCATATTCAAGTTGCTGCAAAATTCCAGAGCAAAATGTTGCTGTCTTCCCAGTTCCAGATTGAGCTTGTTGAATAACATCAAGTCCCTTGCAGAAGGGAACAATTCCCCTTTGCTGAATGGCTGATGGCTTCTCAAAACCTACGGCATAAACAGATTATTATAGGAATTTAAATTTAAATAAACAAAAATGCAGCAAGAAAATAGGAAAATGTGACACATCAATATAGAGCAAAATGAAGACAAACACCATGTCTGCAATGGGATTGAGTGAAGTAAAATTAAATAGCACAGACAAGAAGCAAGCAAGAGGAGTTCAGAATTACAAACTAGCTGGTCAATAAAATTAAAAGGAAATGATGAAGCCAACCTTGGGACTAAGCAAAAAAGAAATATTTAAACAATAAAAATAAAAAACAAACGGGATTAATAATAATCTACCGTATGCATAAATGCCTCTCAGGAGATTCTCCTGCAAGCCCATAGCATCAAAACTATCATAAACCTCATCATAAGATGCAAAGAAATCCTGCCCATCAGCCGTAAGTCTGAAATCAACAAGTTACCAATATCAAGTAGAGATTAAGAGTATTCAATTGCAATGGTGCAGCCAATTGTAAAGAGACAAATCACAAGTGAAATTCTGATTAAACATGCTTATAACTTGTTAAAGGAATAAGATAACAGTTCTTACAATTCATTCATCTTGGCATCAAACTGACGAGCATCAAACTGTGAACCCTCAGGTATTGTTCCCGCCATGACTACAAGATGCAAAGAATCATTTATACCACATAAGTTATAGCACTGAGCAAGAGTAGGCCAAGCGCTAGCATAACAATGAGAAAATCAGCAAAGAGGAATACGGTTGACACAAAACAAAAAATATCGAAATCATTAGCAAAAATTTGAATTGGGGGGATTGCTCCTGACAGGTATAAAGGAAATAATAAGGGATGAGGCAAAATATGCCTGGCATTTTCATATAAGATGGATGTCAATCGCACTAAGGTATTTCGCAACCGACCAGTCCAGCTCCTTACCAAATACCTTCAGTTTAAAGTAACCTACCACCTAAATACAGAAATGGATGCCAGTATGATAATAATAAAACAAAACATGGATTCGCTTAAACAATTTAGTGGGAAGAGGATAAATGAGATTGTATTGTTACAGATTTATAAAAGATTTACTTTAATTCTTTTAGGTCACTGTCAAAATGCGCTCATTTGAAAGGGAATGAGTTCAAAAAAGGATTGAGTAACAGGCAAACAAAAAGGAATTGAGTAAACAGGTAGTTCGGCCAGCTTTTCCCTTTAAATATCATTAAAGAAGGAAAAGAAAACAGATTAGTATTAATCCTGATCTGCACAAGATCCCAAGGCAGGAAAGGTATAAAAACAAAATCACTAACATGACTATCAGAAACAAACACTACTTATAAAACAAAACGCTACCACAGGAAAACGAAACATTCAGAGATCAAAGATGAATTGAACTAGCATAAACTGACAATCACCCAGGACAAGTAAAACAAAATTATCAGGACAGAGCAGCATAAACAGAATCAAGCATAGACCAAAAATCAATCGAAAACGCAGAAAATCCCAAGCTAGTTCAAACAAACTAAACCATTTCACAACAATCAACTCGTAGAACAACCGGAGGGGAGAAAAACGACCTTTTGACGATGATAATAGCAAGTTGATCGAAGAAAAAGGAGGACAGAAAGACAGCTATCAGACGGCGTTTGATCGAATATTAGAATGGTTTCAGAGAGCAGTTAGGGTTTCCCAGACTCCTCGGATCTACGCCGCGGAGTCGACAAAAGAGAAAGAGCGGCTTATGGGTAAAGTGTGTATACAGGAACTGCAAAACCAAGGGTTACAACTTCTCATAGTACCATAACGCGTCGCTAGTATGGCAATTTCCCAATATGCCCCTGCCTCTTCGCAAAGTTTTTTTTTTTGGTGGGGGGGTTCTGATGGTGGGTTGATGGGCTCAGGCCCAACAAGAGAAACGCATGCATAAATACACACACATATCATATAATTACACATATATATATATATATGAATATATATATCTCACATAATCCGAATAAACTGAAATACAAATAGGAAAAATAACAAAAATGATTTCATGAATTAAAAAACAATCGTATTCTAAAATATATTTATATTTTGAACTTTATATACTTAATATACTCGTTGCGGTCTTTACTATAAAATATATTTACTTAATTTAATTATATTAAGAAAATTAGTTAATATGACGTGTATTTTTTAAAACACACTAGTCATCCTCTTTAATCCCCTCTTTCCATCTCCTCCTTAATTATTATTGAGGAGGCATTAATAGGGGTAAATAAGAAAAAGATTGACAAATATAAAAACTTTGTCTTATAATTAGGACCAAAATCAACTCCTTAAATATGTTTTATATTAAGTATAGAAGGGAGTCCTGATTTTCAATTTTCAATCCTCATTCAAGGTGTAACCCTCGTCATAATCAAGACTGGAATTAGTGTTTAAACACGTTTCATAATTGAATAAGAGATCTAGAATAATTAAAACTTTTTATAACACTTGTACAAATAGATCTCCATTCATTCATTTATAAAATCAATAGGCCTGTTCGGTTTGTCACACATACAATATCTGAGTATCAGCAAAATTCCTGACATTCATTCCGGATAATTTCATTAATCTAAGAGTTTTACAGGGCATTATTGCCCATCTCAGTTTCCCATATCGGGGATTACACAAAAACTACAATTCTATGGTTAATTCAATATATACATTCGTCCAAAATGATAACCAATTCCAAAAACCAAAAGTATCTAGCTAAGACTACCACCGGCAGTCCTAGTCATCCTTATCCACTTGCTTGCCCTTCGATCCACTTGCTCTGTCTAAAAATGTTATTTGGAAAGAGTGAGATTCAAAAGAATCCCAGTATCAATAGTTTACGTATATGATGATATAAACAAAGTAAGTAAACATATATTACCACGTAGCAGTTCAATATTCGAGGCCGGGCACACTGCCACATCCCCTCACTATATCCAAGGCCGGGCTCTCGCCACATCCCCTCACTGTATTCATGGCCGAGCTCTTGCCACATCCCCTCACTGTATTCAAGGCCGGGCTCACGCCACGTCCCCTTACTATATTCAAGGCCGGGCTCTCTCCACGTCCCCTCAACTGTGTTCAATATTCAAAGCCGGGCTTACGCCATGTCCTCTCAACTGTATTCAATGACTAATACAAACAAGCAATGCAATATACATGATATAGGATAAAGTGTTACTACCTTGGTCTTTTCGTTCTTGAGCAGGCACAGGCTTTCTACACTCTGAGCAAATATCAAATCCTAAAGTCATAATTAAGGATGACACGTTATCACTTACTCCAATACTCAAATGACTTCAAAACACTTAGTTTTGGTTATCATTAAAGTCCCTTAAATAGCTATGAAAGTCTATAACCATCGCCTAAAAGGATTGGGAAGTATTAGGTTGGAAACCACTTTTCAAAATAACAAGGTGCTGAAAATAAGGGTTTGCTATAGCCAAGAAACCTCTGGCTGTGGCCAAAAACAGCCCAGAAGGTTTTTGGCTGTAGCCAAGAATTTTCTGGCAGCGGCCAGAAACAGCACAAAAGGTTTCTGGCTGCGGTCAGGAAAATTCTGTTTCTTGGTTGAACTTCAAAAAATCATAACTAATTCTAGAAAAATTGAAATAAAGTGATCCTAAAGCCCATTAAAAGTTATTTAAGTCCTCTTTACTAGAAAAATATAGACTATTACCAGAAATCACCACACAAATACAGAATTCAAGAAATGTCCACACTGCCCCAGAATTGATCCCAGATTTAACATCATACTTTGGACATTCATAACTCTTAGCTCACAAATTGAAATGACATGAATTATATGTCCATTTTGAAGCTTGGCATGTGAAATTTAAGCCTGAAAATTTTCAAAATTTTTCAATACCATTTGCTATTTTAAAACGTTCATGTAAAATCACTGCCACCACAGAGTTTTTCACTAACCAAAACTTGCCACTTTTAAAACTAAGTTCCCAATGGTTCAAAATTTATATCCAACACTACTCCCACACAATTTTCCACAAGGAACACAATGGAACCATTAAAACAACCAAATTCTCATTCCATCTATATGTTCTGTTTTTGGAATATATTCAACAAAAATCCCAAAATTGTCAAACTTGGCATTTAAGCTTCAATCAAATTCTATCTATCCAAGATACATATCAAAACATCATATCCATGACAACAACAACTCAAACACCACAAGACCCTAATTTTTGAAAATAGAGCTAAATTCCCAGAAATTCCAACTTAACCAAATGACCACAAAACTTTTATCAAAATGCTTAACTCACTCACCTCTTCAACTTTCTCCAAAGGAGTTCTTTGATTCTCCAAACTCTATATCTCCTTGAGACTTCAAATTGTAACCCCCTTCACACCTTAGGCCAAAATTAAGTTCTTAAACACATAATTAAGTTGAAATTAGAGACCTTAGATGATTTGGGGCTTATAAAGATTTAGACTTCCCAAAATCAGGGTTTTCAAAAACTTTTATAAAATCTATTCACAGTGGTCTCATACTCACATTTCAAACATAAATGGCCTGTATAAGTTTATTTCATTTACAAATATCAGAGTGTAAAGTAAATTTCCAACTCACTCGGGTTCCATTTATTAAATAAGGGTTTACACAAAGGCACAAAGGCCATAATTCATACCCTTTACTCGGGGATTACACAAACTACATCATCAATCCCAATATATACTTATACTTCCCACAAAATATCCAATAATATACAATGATAACCAATAACCAAAAAGGAACTCCTAACACGGAGCTCTACCCGCTCTTCGTCACCCGTTTGCTTTTCGATCCTTCAGCCCTATCTAAAATGTTTAGATTTGGGAGAGTGGGATTCTAAAGAATCCCCGTAGTAACAAATCACTCATAATATGCACAACATCAAAGCATGAAAGTAAATCATCCACAACACACAACAATCACAACAACAATTGCAACGGCCGGGGTAAGTATCATGGGCATCGCCCCCTATGACGGCTCACGCTGAACTGCTTGCTGTATTGCACATCCACATGAACATATCACATATATCACCACAGCTAGGATCTATATAAAACATTTCACAACATACAGCCCCACGAGCTGGATACTCAAACAGGAATCCATGATTCCACAACGCAGCCTCGGCACTTATAACAGCAGATACAACAGCCGGGGTATGTATCATGAGCATTGCCTCCTTACGACGACTTGCGCTAAACTGCTCTCGTTGTAATGCCCTATGGCCGATGACACATTCACAATGATAAACATGCATACCAAGTATCATACACAACATGAGAGAAGAGTCACTACCTTGATCCTTCCGTGTGTGTCCTAGCGCTGGTCTCTCCCGAGTAGGGCAAATGTCAAATCCTATATTCATAATTAGGGACGAAGAGTCAATCCTCTATTCCAATTCTTAATGACTTCTTAATACTTAATTGGTTATCATTATTGCTCTTTTAGAGTCATTAAATACCCCTAACAAAACTCCTAAAGGGTTGGAAGAATTATCCCAAAGATCCCCTTTTGGAGGCACAAAAACTGATTTTTCACTGCTGCACCTCGAGTGAAAATGGTCTCACTTGAGCATTGGTACGGTCACTCGGGCACACAAGACCACACTCGAGTGATGTACGGACAGCACCTCAAGTGCTAGAAATGAGGACAGGAAGTGCTTGCCCGAGAGCACAAAAACTTTTAAGAGGATCACTCGAGTGAAGAAGACCTCACTCGGGTGAGAACTTAACACTCGCAAGTGTTAAAGCGCACTCTTGAATTTTGGACACGAGTGACAACCCAAGATGATAGATCAGCTGACGAATACACCTGCACTCGAGTGGGAGGAGGCTCACCCAAAATAAGTCACTAATTAGCTTCTCTAATCTCTCGATTAGCCATTTAATTTCACATCTCATTTTCCTCTTAGTTAGTAATTAATTTCTCCATTAATCACTAACTAATTAACCGATAATTCCATTCTTCCAATTTTTCACTAATTATGACATATTAATTAATCTTGCCATAAAACACATAATAATTCCAATTAAATCCATAATTATCCACAATAATCATGATTAGCCTATAAGTAAAAATTGGGATATTACACAAATCAGTATCAATGGTAAATCTAAAACCATAGAATCAAAGCTCTCAACACAAGGAACGAGATTGAAGAAGAGAGTTTTTGCATTAGAGGTCATTTGGAAGGTCAAAATGCTTACCTTTTGCAAGAGCTCTTCCTCCTTCTTGGTCTCCAATGGCTGCACGCAAGAGAAAGGGAGAAGAGAGATGAAGAGTGGGTGAAATGATAAACATGAAGGCAGAAATTTTACCCTCTCCTTGCCCTATACATATAAGAGAGGGGGGAGAGAAAATGAGGGAGATTGAGTGTGAGGAGGGAGATAAAATGATGATCTCTTGGGACTCCCATACTCAATTCAGCTGAATTGTAGGAGGGAAGGGAGAGAGAAAAATTATGAGACCATGCTTAGTTGACTTTAATCCAACCACTCCCTTCATGCATTCACAATAATGCCACATGTCACTCTTTCATACAATCTCCTCATAATTAATCCTCCACTTAGTTACACTAACCAATTCCATTAGCCATTTAATCACACTCCTCATTTCTTCTTAGTTAGTGATTAATGGAAACTATCCCACAAAAAGGATCAAAAAACAAAGAGACAGAAAGGGAAGAGAAGTAAGGACCGACACGGAGTCGTTAATTCATATGCAGATGCAGAGATATGCAATAAATTTAAAGAAAAGAGATGAAGATTTATAAAACTGATATATTATTGAATGATTAAAATGATACAAAAATAAAGAAATTACAAAGAAAACAAGAAAACACACAAGGGTTATTACCCAAGAGGAGGAGGGGGGGAGAATTGAGTCGTCAACACAACTCGATGTGCCCAACAACTGAAGTGAAGTGCCATTTTATAGGCGTTCAAATCAGCTACTATGTATTTTGGGTAAAATTACTTTAACCAGAGTAGAAAATATGTTACTCGGGTAAAAGTACTTTTACTTTTGCTTTTACATAAAGTAAAAGTAAATTACATCAATTTGTCTGCTAAAGTAAAGACAAAAGTACAACTTTACAAAAGCAGAGAATCTTTTGAGTCAGTAAGTCTTGGACTCTTGTGCTGACAGTTTTGCTTCAGAATCAATCTTCACCAAGGCTAATGATCTCATCATCCGAATCATGGCAGAAATATTGGGCCGGGTCTTCAGCTTCTGATCCATCTGAGGATTGGGTCGGTGGACTGGATCTTGGTTCTTGGGTTTGGAGAAGCCCAAGGATTTCATGGAGCTGCTTGGTAAGGGCTTCTTTGTCTATTGTCGAAGCAAAACATGCTGTGATTTTTGCCTTCTGGTTAAGAAACACACTTGATTCATGATCTCCTGCCATTAGCAATTTTGGATTTTGTTTGAACCACTTCTTGAGGTTTGCTTTAGATAAATTTTTGATATTTCCAAATTTTGCCCACCATTTTATTGAAGATGATCTCTGCAGCATGGGGAATAATTTTTGATGTTGAGAAGCCCCTTATTTGAAGCTCCATTTGAATACCTAGGCTAAACCAAATTTTGAAAAATAATGAAGATCTGCTTGGAAGGGATCTTCACTAAGATTGATCCAACTCTTGAAATAGTCGAACGCATTTTTCGCTGTGGTTGGTAAAATTTCTTGGATAGGATCGAAATAATCACACCATTGATTGAACCACAAAAGAAATTGGTATTTTGTGTCATATGTGAATAAGAAAAGCCAAGTATGACTAAAATTTGGGTTTTGGTACCAGAAGGTACACCACCATGCATCCAAGTAGTTCCAATAATTGAAATCAATTGATAGGTTCTGATACTCAAATGATATGTACTGAGATATATCAAGAGAACCTAAACTCAGCCCTAGTAGATCCTATCGAGGGACCTGGAGCACCCAACTAGCGGGTTGGATACGCATTCATTCTATTTATTTTGGTGGATTACATCTCATTATAAATCAAGGAATAACTTAGAAGAGGGTCCTTTTGTCACTAGGTTAAGAGTCATATGAAGTCCCATTCTTGCTTATTAACCAAGACAAAGAAATATATATACATACTTATGAATCTTCTTGTTTTTGTATCACACTATACCCGGTAAGTCGACTAAGGGGTCATAAAAGATGTAGCAAGAGTATAATTTTGTCTTCCATTATACCCAGTAATCTCTTTACTCTATCAAGGTTCTTCTTTTGTGAGTAGATGAATTATTTAAAATACAAGAATATAATACACACACGCAACAAAGTAAATTAGTTAAATTTTGATGGGTTTGATAGAGCTCTGATACCAACTGATAGTTTTGATACCAAAATGACATGATGTACTGAAATATATATATATATATATATATATTATTTTTGTATTTTAAATAATTCATTTCTTCATAAAAGGAGAACCTCGATAGAGTAAAGAGAATACTGGGTATAATGGAACACAAAATTTTATTCTTGATATATCTTGTGCAATCCCTTAGTTGACTTACCGCATATGGTGTGACACGTGACATCTCAGTACATATCATTTTCGTATTAGAACCAATCAATTGGTATCAGAGTCCTATTGACAAACCCCTATTTTATTATATATTTTTATATTTTAATTGGGGATTTTTTCCTAATTATTAAGCTTAAGATTCCTTTCTTGATATAAATTGAGATTAAGAATAAATACATTAAATTAGGACTAAAAAGGGCAAAATTGTCAAAATAATTGTAATTACTCTTAATTATTGATTTTCTTTAGAATATTTCATGTTGGTTTAATTGTTTTAATTATAGGTGCTTGAAAAATTGGATTAGAATTTAAAATGGTAGTTTTGGGCTCAAATTTTAGAAATGATAGTTTAGTCCCATAAATTTGGAAAATGTCAGAATGGTCCATGAGCTGAGTTGGGGCTGCTATGTTTTTGGCATATTCAATGAGGTAAAACAACTAAGCTTCAATGAGAACAAGGGGAGGCCACGAACAACACCCTTACCATCGACTCCAATTGCTCTCAACACCTTTACCATCGTTCTCATTATAGTCAATAGTGACTTCTGCTCTCACCTCCACAGTCGCTGGTAACCTTCTTCCTTTGCCACCATATACTCCACTTTAGCCTTCTCCACTCAGTTAGAAGTTTCAGCGAGGTCTTAAGGAACAGAGAAGCTCAAAAATTACAGAGGTGTAGCGATACATTCTTTGAATCAGAGTTTCAGAACTTAGAGTTGACCACCACCAATGCCAGTGAGCTTCGACCTTCGACCTTCCTTCTCCATCTCACTACTATTCTCCATCATCTTCTCCACTATTTTGAACCGGATTCTGACCATCTACCACTATTTGGCATATTAATTATCATGGTTGAAGCTTTTAATGTGTTCTGTAGGGTAGTTTGGATGATTACACTTGGCTGAGCTTTTCTTTTCTCTAAGCCAATGATATTGGAGCTTCAGGGGAGTATTGCTTATCCAATTTCGTACTCTTTCCATTATAATAGTTGAATTCTAGGTTTAGGCTTGATTATTATGATGGTTTGATGTTTTGTATTGAGGTTTCATACAATTTAGGAGATTGGATATACTTGGATTTGATTTTGTGCATTTGACACTTTGAACTTTATTGGTAACAATTTCTTGTATTTGACTTGGTATGCTTATGCTTGAAATTGTTATGAAAATATTATGTTTATAATCAAGGGTTCTTGATTATTTGTGTTTGTGCATTTAATTGAATCCAATTGCTAGAGTTTTGATTAGGTTTTGGTTAGAGGAATAAGACCTTACCTGGTGTGGAAGTGCCTAGTTAACCTAATTCAAGCTAGTCCAAAGGGTCTTTTGGGAATATTTGGTTAAACTAGCTAACTCTTTCAATTGAAGCAATGATAGCCTAAGTCATTGCACTAAAGAATTATCCCATTTCATTTACATATCCATGGATTTCCATTTACCATCTATCATTAAAAGAAAAATATCAAAAATAGTAGTTTAGGTTGCATTCAATCATTTTTGTGAAGTAGTTGTAGAAAGAAAACCCTAAACTTTCTTCTTTGTCAATTTCATGTTTTTATCACTTAGTTAGCTTAGGAATCCAAATAAAGGCTCCTCAAAGTGAAACGACCCAAGTTATATACTATATTGCATTAATTCGACTTTATTCTTGATAACCCCGAGGCGACTCAAAAGGAGTCATCACCTTTCAAACCTATCAAAACATAATTAATTTAATATGTTAATATATATATATATATATATATATATATATATTTGTATTTTAAATAATTCTTTTCTTAACAAAAGAAGAACCTCACTAGAGTAAAGAGAAGACTATGTATAATGGAAAACAAAATTATATTCTTGCTGTAAACCCTCAGTTGACTTACCGTGTATGGTATTTGACACAAACACAAGAAGATTCATAAATATATAATATATATGATATATCTTAGTACATATCATATCGGTATTATTACCTATCAATTGGTATCAAAGTCCTGTCAAACCATCAAAACTTAATTAATTTATTTTGTTAAGATATATATGTATATATATATATATATATATATATATATGTTTTTCTATTTTAAATAATTCTTTTTTTCACAAAAGAAGAACCTCACTGGAGTAAAGAAAAGACTGAGTAAGATAAAAGACAAAATTATATTATTGTTATGTCTTGTGTAACCCCTTAGTCAACTTACGACGTATGGTGTGACATAGAAATAAGAAGAGTCATAAATATATAATCTATATGATATATCTCAATACATATCATTTTGATATCAGAGTCCAATCAATTGGTATCAGAGTCCTGTCAAACCTATTAAAACTTAATTAATTTATTTTGTTAATATGTGTGTGTGTGTTTTTTTTTTGTATTTTATATAATTCCTTTATCCACAAAAGAGAACTTAGCTAGAGTAAAGAGAAGACTAGGGATGGTCGTTCCCTCTGACCTCTCCTTCTCGGCCTCTCCCATCGTCGGCGATGGTGCTTGTAAGCCGGAGCTTGTTAGCTGCGGCTATTCTGCCTTCAGTCTTTCTTCCTTCCTGTCGCCTTCTTCGTTCTTCATTCTTCCTCTTCAATGTTGTCATTGCCTCTGATCTGACCTCTCCCTCTCCCTTCACCAGCGACGGCGCTTGCAAGCCAGACCTTTGGGGTTAGTTGATTTAGGGTTAACTTGTTCAACAGCGAGGTGGCACTCCTCTGTTGTTGAAATCAAAGCCCTGTAGTGACTTGCGTGAGTTCACCTTTGTCATCGATTCAGGCTCTCTGAGCCCAAATGTGGTTGTTTTCTGAACAGCTTACTTGAAAGGTGGGAGCTTTGGGTTCGATTGTTGTTGTTCTGGTGATTAAGGTCAGTATTCTGGGTTAGCCACCGATGTTTAAGGTTGGTGTTCCTGGCTCTCTATTCTTCAAATTTGAAATTTCAGTTTGATTTCTCTATTCCTGTGCCTGTATTTTTTATTGGCTGTTGCTTACTTTCTTTGCTTTCATTAACCATTGTATTGGTTTGCTGAAAAATAAAATCATTAAAATCAATTGGCTGAACAGCTTACTTGAAAGGTGGGAGCTTTGGGTTCGATTGTTGTTGTTCTGGTGATTAAGGTCAGTATTCTGGGTTAGCCACCGATGTTTAAGGTTGGTGTTCCTGGCTCTCTATTCTTCAAATTTGAAATTTCAGTTTGATTTCTCTATTCCTGTGCCTGTATTTTTTATTGGCTGTTGCTTACTTTCTTTGCTTTCATTAACCATTGTATTGGTTTGCTGAAAAATAAAATCATTAAAATCAATGTGAATGGCTGATGCTCTGTAATTTGTATAACCGAAAAATGGCTTGTTGCACTGGTTGTATTACTCCATGAATGGCTATCGGCTGATACTTGTATTTTTTTGGTTGCATTACTTTCATTAACCATTGTATTGGTTTGTTATTGCTTTAAAATTTAAAATAAAATGTGAATGGAAGTCGGCTAATGCTCTTTTCTTGTTGGTTTGGTTGGTTTTCTTGTTTCATTGTAGCTCTCAATCTTCTGATAGTGATTATTAATCAACTGGGGTGCTTGTGGTTTGCAAATTGAAAGGGTTCATTTGCTATTTGCTTTGGTTTTAGTTTCTTAATAGAGGGAAATAATGAAGCACCTGAGAATGTTGCTGCCACCCTCAATCCCGATACTACCAATCCTCCTAACAGTAGTTTATCCCCTCCTTAGACATCAGGGACTTTAAAAAAAATGGACCCAACTTAGCAATACGTTTCTGTTAAAAAAGAGGGAAAAATTAAATACTTTTTACTTGCCTCTTATGTGATTCAAGTTATAGGGGAGGTGGGATAAATAGGTTGAAACAACATTTAGCTGGTATGAGTGGTCAAGTGAGTTCGTACAAAAAGGTTTCTCATGATGTACATGCTAAAATGAAAGAATCTTTGTTAGAATGTTCAAAGAAAAAACATATTGTTGAGGAGGACAATGCAGCTAGAAAGGTTGAGAACCACTTGCTTCTTTAAAGAGTAAAGCTCCTATAGTTGGGACGGTTGATAGTTATTTTGCATCTATGACAATTCCTGGTAGCCAACCAAGCATCAAGAGTGCATGGTCAAGTCAAGAAGCACAATATAATGTAAAAATGGCATTTGCTCATTTGGCTTATGTTAATTGTGTTCCATTTAATGCAATAACTTGTCCATTATTTTGAAAAGCTGTTGATGTTACTACTGCAATTGGGCCTGGGTTTAAGGTCCTAAGTTTTCATGAGTATAGAGTTACCATGTTGAGAGATTGCAAAAAGAAACTTCAACTACTGATTGATAGCCATCGAGCTAAATGGAAAGAAAATGGTTGCACACTCATGGCTGATGGTTGGACAGATATCAGACAACGAACTTTGATTAACTTATTAGTTTATTCATTACATGGCATGGTATTTGTGAAGTCAGTTGATGCTTCAAATATAGTTAAAGATGCCAACACTTTATTCTCATTGTTCTCAGAAGTTATTGAGTGGGTTGGTCCTCAAAATGTAGTCCATGTGGTCACCGACAATGCAGCTAATTATGTAGCATATGGTAGATTGATAAAAAACATACAAAACTATTTATTAGTCACCATGTGCAGCTCATTGTTTGAATCTTATTTTGAAAGACATTACAGCCATGCCTCATTTGTCAGAACTTGTGAAGAATACATCTAAAATCACTGTATTTGCATATAATCATATGGTCTTCTTGTCAATGTTAAGGAATAGACCAGGTTGGAAGGAAATTGTACGTCCTAGTGCAACGAGATTCGCCACCACATTCATGACCCTTCATAGCATATATTCGCATAAACATGATTTACAAGCTTTAGTTGTTGATCATCATTTTGTGCAGCACAAATTAACAAGCACTGAACCTGGGAAAATTTTTAGTGCAATCATTCTAAATAATCAGTTTTGGGACGATTGCTTTAAAATTGTGAGACTTGTGTCTCCTTTGATAAGGTTGTTGAGGATTGTGGACTCAGATGAAAAACCTTCAATGCCTTACGTCTATGTAGGGATGCAGAGAGCTAAAAATATAATCAAGGACATGTTTCAAATTAAGAAGGAACTATACAAGCCATATACAGATATTATTCAAAGTTGCTGGGATAAGCATTTGAAAAATGACCTACATGCAGCGGCATATCTCTTGAATCTTGCATTCTTGTATAGTCCTGACTTTGTTCGAAAGCATAGACTGATGGATACTGTGATCAATTTGTTTGAGGCACTCTCACTTGACAATGGTGATCATTTTGTCACAATGATGCAACAAATCAATGTTTACCTTGACCGTAAAGAATCATTTGATAAAGTTTCATGCGAGAAAACAGCCCAAAAGCTAGTCCTTCGTAAGTATATTAAGTTTTATACTTGAAAGCACATATTATGATTATTATTTAATGTTTATTAATACATAAAAAATGTTTTTTACTTTATTTTGAAGATAAGTGGTAGTTGTATTATGGGGTTCAGTACCAGAATTGCAACAAATTGCTATATGTGTTCTTAGTCAAACTTCTTCTTCTTCTGGTTGTGAAAGAAATTGGAGCTTATTTGAACGTTGAACGTATACATACTAAAAGAAGAAATAGATTGGAGAATCAAAGGCTTAATGATTTGGTTTTCACAAACTACAATCTAAAGTTAAAGTTTAGGTAATCTAAAAAGTCATGACTGAGGAATGGTTGTTATATATTTTTAGTAAATAATGATCTTCTATTGTGTTGGCATTATAGGAATCAATTGATAGACTAGACTTTTGGTTTCTTGACGAAGATCCAACTCCTGAATTTGAAAATGTAGAAGCAACAGATCTTCAATTTCAACAAATGGCGAAGGATTATGGAGGTTTCTAACCATCTTTTTAATTAGCTAAGATTATATTCTTATTTCATACACAAAAGAATATAACCATATTTGGAGCATAACTAGTATTAATTTTATTCATTTGATATATAGATGATGAGGATGTTGTTGGGGCTCCATCATTAAATGTTGACTCTGTTGCTCATAGTGCCTTTACTCTTCCTCCTACAGCTCCACCTCCTAATGTCTTAGTACCTAGAGAGTTGAATGATATAGTTGATGCTTATTTTAATGATGATAATTGATTAATTATTAGTTTACTACTTTTGTTATCATAAACATGTTTTGATATTGTGTTATGAACTTATGATAAATATTTTGTTATTACAAGTTATAACAGCTGTCATTAGGTTATATATATATATATATATATATGATACAATCATGTTATTTTGTTAGCATTTTGATTCTGGATATATACTATTCATAATTTGGACGGTGTGATGAGAACTTACAATATTTTTCAATTTTTTACTCCTTATCGGTTTAGGTCCGGGATGACTCCGGTCTAACCTACTAACCCTTGACCTAGTACCCCGACCAGTTCACTGATCGGTCCAAGTTTAATTACCTTGGGTGTTACACATAAATGAGAAGATCTGCATATATATAATATGTAGATAGATTTTAGTTGATATCATTTTGGTATCAGAGTCCTATCAAACATATCAAAACTTATCCCTAGTATAGTTGCTTATCACTCCTATTCATACCTAGAGAAGAAGCCGTAGAAGTTGTAAAGTGATTGATCATCATTAACCTTCAAACCCATAGAACAGAAGTTATAATTGAACTATGAATTGTTTTTCTTCCTCATCCGTTTATCTTCTTTAAGCCCTTAGTTTTATATTTTAAAATGAAGAACGAAGTTATGATGACATAATAGCATGAGCGCATCTCAGGGGAGTTATAAGGTAAAAATAATGTATAATAATAATAATATAGCTGCTTAACCTCTGCATCTTGGAGGATCATTCCATTGAAGAAGCATCATAATCAGCCTCAAGTCCAAGCATCCTCCAAAGACGGACGACTTGAATGCAATGCATTAGTGCAAATTCACAAGTTTGACAGCACAAATATCCTCAAACATAGTATAAGCTATAGCAAGAGAGAGATTTGTAAACACAAGGTTAAGCAAGCCAAATGAATGCAACAAAAGAAAGCTCATCACCTTGATAAATTATAGCATATAATGAGGCTAGGCACACTCTCATCCTATCACCGCTGAAGGCCAAAAACATGGGAGGTGGGAAGTAAGTTGAAAGGATTCAGTAGGGACTAAATATAGTTTGGGGAGTAATTACACGTCTTGGAGTCTAATGGTATTGAGGGTTGAAAACACGGGAGTTAACAATTAAGGGAGTGGGATGAAAATAATCCGCGCAGGAGAAGCATAATTGGGATCGTAAAAAAAATGTATTTTGTTGATTTAATAAAAATAACTTCTAATTTCTAAAATGATTTATGGGTCAAGTTGTTATGAAATATAAAAAAAGTTACTAATATTTAAAAATATTATAAAAGTAATTTCTAAAATTATTTATCACAGAGTTGTGGGATAGGATGCAACATGATAGTTGATACGTTGTAGTGTATAATAGATAATAAATATTTTTGAATTTAAAAACTAAAATATATATGCAAATAATAAGTTTATTTGAATCTAGAATCTTTTGTTCCCAACAATATAATATGTGGCAACCGGGACAATAAAAAAAGTAAAGTATTATTGATTAAATAAAAATAACTTCTAATTTCTAAAATAGTTTATCACGGGTCAAGTTATTATGAAATATAAAAATAAATTATTTATCTTGGAGAGTAGTTGGATCAAGAGGAATGCAACGTGATAAAATTTTAAAATACTTTATTTTCATTATCCCTTTATTTTTAATATATTTATTTTAAAAATATTTTATTTTATATCTCAATATTTCAAAATATTTTATAATTTGTAACTATTTCCCAGTTATCTCTTTATTTTGAGAATATTTTATTTTTTACCTTTATTATTTTAGTTATTACGATATTCCTACATTCAAGGTGGCAGGCGGAAGCCATGACATATGGCAGGAAGAGGGACTCTCAACATCTCTCTTTTTATATAATCAATAGATATTATACTATAGACTCTTATCTTTTATATTTCTTTAGTGGTTAATTATTAACATAATGTTAATTTTTGTCCAACAAAGAGTATTTAGGTTGAATCTCATACAAAATATGGATTCCGATGGGGATCAAGATTCCACGGAAGTTTTCAAATTTAGAGCCCATAATCATAAGACATAGGAGATCCAATGGGCCACGTTCAGGGCTAAGAGAATGAAGATAGCCCCTTTAGAAGACTTCACAAAAGATGGGCTTGAGCTTGAGGCCCGTTCTCATATGCAGATATAAGGACAACCAATAATTTAGTTTACCTAACATTCAGAGAAGCATGCTACGTCCTTGGTTTACTAGATGATGACAAGGAGTATATAGATGCAATTAAAGAAGCATCATTGTGGGCAACTAGCAGTTACCAACATCATTTTTTTCACCAGCCTGCTATTAAGCCATTCCCTATCCCAGCCTGCTATTGTTTGGGAACAGGCCAAAGTAATTATTTGTGAAGATTTATTGCATATTAGCCAGAGCGACTAGCGTTTTTCAGGTTTATAACTTACTCTATTTTTAAATCTTACTTGTACATTAAATTAAAAGATTATATTATATGCTTGCTAATTTAAGCTACGCTCGAAACCATTAATTATGCTTTGCATACCGTCAAAACGAATGAATAATTTTAATTTACATGCTATATGAATTAGAATAATTAATTACATATATCATTCTTAAATATACATCATATGGAGACATAAGTGTTGTACTATTATGACATTTTTAGTAAACTATTATTGTTATAAAGATTTGCATATTTCAATTGCCGATAAGGAAGATGCAGGGTTATCTCACATTGAACAACTTTTTCTATGTAATGGCAGAAGCTTGGACAACTACCCATCGATGCCTAGACCAAAAAAAGACAACATCATTAACACTTTGAGCCAGCTCATTCTACAAGAGTTAAACTACAACAAAGAAAAGGAGAAAGAAGACTCTAAAAGAATGAAACGATTAATGAGTAATGAGCAGAAGAAAGTATTTGATGATATAATGGGTATAGTTTCTTCAAAAGCAGGAGGTTTTTTCTTTGTCCATGGTTTTGGTGGAACAGCGAAAACATTCATATAGAATGCATTGGCAGCTTCCATAAGAGCAAATGGTGAAATCATTCTTAACATAGCATCCAGTGGAATAGCAGCGACTCTACTAGCATCAGGTAGAATTGCACATTCAAGGTTCTTTATTCCTATCAACGTCAACGAAGATTCTATATGTTCAATTACTTAAAATTCACCAACAACAAACTTAATAAAAGCTATAGACCTTATTATTTGGGATGAAGCGCCTATGGTGAAGAGACATTATATCGAGGCTTTTGATCGAACATTGCGGGATTTAATGAAGTCCAATTGCATATTTAGTGGAAAATGTGTCGTCATGGGGGATGATTTCAAGAAAATCCTACCAGTTGTACCGAAAGGTGGTCGAGCCGAAATTGTAGATGCATCAATCAACACTTCTCATCTTTGGCATGAATGTAGATTACTTCGATTAATTAAGAATATGAGGCTGAAGTTTTCCAGCGATCCAGTCGAACAAGAGAAAATTAAAACATTTTCAGAACGGTTGCTACATGTGGGAGACGGAGACATAAGGTTAGCACACGATGGTATTGTAGACATCACGATACCCTCAGAGTTGTTGCTTCATGATGATTGTAATCCAATTAGGTGCATCGTTGAATCTACTTACCCAAATTTAATAGAACGTGTAGTGGACGAAGATTACCTCAACAATAGGGCTATTCTTACCCCTACAACAGAAAATGTCGACATATTGAATGATTATATTTGTTCTTTGTTGCCAGGTGATGCGGTAGAGTACTTTAGTTATGACTCTATAAGTCATACAGATACTGCTAATGGAAGCTTTGAGGATTTGTATGACACAGAATATCTAAATTTAATTACATGCTCAGGGATACCTCATCGTAAATTGGTATTGAAACTTGGTGTACCGGTTATATTAATAAGGAATATTGATCAAGCAGTAGGGTTGTGCAACGGTACAAGGCTACAAATAACACAACTTGGGAAGAATGTCATTAAGGCAAAGGTGTTGAATGGTGTAAGTGTTGGCGAAGAGATTTTGATACACAAATGGATATGAACCCATTAGAATCTAAATTGCCTTTCAATATGACAAGAAGGCAGTTTCCTATCATAATTTCATTCGCAATGACTATAAACAAAAGTCAAGGTTAATCAATGTCCAATGTAGGTTTCTACCTAACGAGCCCGGTCAACTATATGTTGTACTATCGAGGGTTAAGAATTTCAATAGATTGAAATTACTTATATTTGATGAGTTCAATAAATGCAGTAGTAGTACAATAAATGTAGTTTATAGAGAAGTATTTCAAAACCTTTTGTTGTATTAATATCGTGAAGACAGACTTGGTTATCACCATAATATTATGTAAAATGTATCATGTTTCTAATGTAATGTAATGATGAAATAATAGCATTGTAGCATTGGTTCTTCATTTTATCCCATTCACAGTTTTAACATATCCGTGCAACGCACGGGTCGAAAGTCTTATCTCATACAAAATATGGATTCCGATGGGGATCAAGATTCCACGGAAGTTTTCAAATTTAGAGCCCATAATCATAAGACATAGGAGATCCAATGGGCCACGTTTAGGGCTAAGAAAATGAAGATAGCCCCTTTAGAAGACTTCATAAAAGATGGGCTTGAGCTTGAGGCCCGTTCTCATATGCAGAAAAAAGCCCAACAAATATTTTCAAATTATTTAAAATAACAAATTAAAATGTAATCTTATTATAAATATTTGTGGATGCTTACACCTTTATAACCTTTGAGGATTCCATTTTATGATTAATGGTATCCTAATGGTTTTATATTGTATCATAATATATGATAATATAAATAAATTCCTATGTTTATAAAATTGCAACTCTTGAAAAGTTTAGAGGCATGTAAGATGCTTAACACAAGTGATTGGATGCATATGAAAAGATTTTTGAATAAGAGTCCTCTCCATTCGTCATATTTACATTTTTCTCCCGTCTTTATTCTGTTGTTCATATTTTACTCTAATATTTTTATAATACGTTATCAACACGAGACTCTATATCAAATGAGTCCATAGGTAGGATTTTGTTGATTTTTGTTCATCACAATAGGATAATTCAATCCAAATCGCATGGTAAGATCGATTTTCCAATTTGTTTAGAGGCAATGATGATCTTGCAATTTCTAAGAATTTATATATTTTATTGATTCGCGGTTAATTAAAGATTAATATTCATCATATTGTGCTATAAAAATACTTTATGTTATACTTATATTTTTAAATTTATCATTTAACAGTTCAAGTTTTGTTCTTATTGTGACAATCAATTTGATATCTATTGATATTGTAATTTCATGTTATCAAATGGCTATTAGACATAATCATTGAACAAAAAATCGGACCGGACTGGAGCGGCTGATTCGAACGGTTGAACCAAGAACCAGTCTGTGGTTCGGTCCGATCTGACCATTAAACCGGTTGAACCGGTTTGAATCCGGTTGGACCGGTTTTCATTTTTTTATTTTTATTTTATGCTATTTTTTAGGGGAAAATGAAAAATTGAAGGCTAAAATGAAGAGAAAAGTAAGTAAAGAAAGAACAAATCTAAAAAAAATGAAGAAGATAATAAAAAAATTATTTAACAGGATATAATAATTATAGGAAAGGAGATATCATTACATAAGTATAAGTATTATAACTAATACTAATAGATTTTAAGTATTTTTTTCTAAAAATCTTCATTTTTATCTATAGAAGTTTAAAAATATATTAATATATATATATATATATATATATATATTTTACTAATAAATTATAATATTTTAATATAACCAGTTCAACTACCGATTAGACCCTGATTGACCCATTAACCTTTGAACTTGTACCGTGACCGGTTCATTACCCGGTCCAGTTTTTCATTCCTTAGACATAATACTCTCAATTTTTCGTTAGATTGCAAAAAACCACATCACTTTTGATAATGATTCTTTGGCAAAAAACCATCTTGTAGTTCAAATAAATGGCCTGACAAGAAAAATATTGTCCAATTTCATTATCTAATAATTACAAATATCATCGAATAATTATAAGGTTAAGTAGCAAATTTGTCCTAAAAGTACACCCGAAGCAATGTCGCCTTAAAAGTTTTTCTGGTCTCAATGTTACCTCGGAAATATCAAAATGTAGCAATATTACCCCTGTGTTAATAGATGTTAAGTTTGACTGTTTTATTTGACCAAAACTCCCACATGGCAGTCTGACATGGCACCCAATGATCTAACCCATCGGCACCTCAGCTGATCTCTTCCCCCCTCTCTTATTGTTTGCTTTTCATCTCATCAATGTCTTCCAAAGCCAGAGTTTAGCAAATCCAGAATTAAGAAAAACAAATTCAGACTCAAAAGCGAAAATCAAACCCAGAAAAACCATCAGACTTCATGCCTAATGTCGAAATGATCAATGATCAGACTCTAAGCCAAACCAACATCTAATCCAGAAAATGATCGAACTTGACACTTCAAGAAGATAACCAAAATTCAAAAAAAAAAAAAAAAGCATTTTCAAGAACCGTTGAATAATGAAAAACCCAGAAAAATGAACAAGGAGAAGTCTTTAGACATTTGGGTGAAGGAGAAGGAGATAAAAATTTCAGAAGCCTAAATGTTATTGCATTCTTGTGTACATCACAGGCATGGCTTCATTGTCAACAGGTAAGCATGAAGAAGTTTAAGGAAGATGCGCCAAGACCGAGAGTCTAGTGGGGAGAGGCAGAGAAGACGAGATTTGACAAAGACGAGTGGTTGTCGGCTGCCGAGAGTGAGATTTGATGAAGACAAGGCACGAGTTAAAAAGGGAGACGCTGAGATGGCAATATCTAAGGAAGACAAGAGCCTTACTGCCTAAGACGGTGAGATTGAAGGCCGGCATCGTCGATCGACATTGCTATATAATTATCCAATCAAGCACAAAAGGCAATTTAATATATTATTAATATTTATTTTTTTAAATCTATTTAAATTGAGGTTTGTAACACATAAACTAAAGAGATATCTATACTTATCATTCAATTAATCAAATAACACAAGGGCTTAAAAGATTCCATTCCAAACTATATAAAGCCCAATCAACGTTGTTATATAATTAATACAAATAATATTAATTCAACGACTCAACCTCAAATAAATAATTACCAAAGCTAAAACTTTTATAAAATATCTCATGGGGATATAATTCAAATTAGTGAAATTTTCAATTACCTAGCTGAAAGATAATCAAAATCTCCTTTAAATCAGAATCATTTTAAAAGGAAGTGTAAATGAGAAACCAAAAAGTCTAATGAAATTTTCAAAAAGTTGAAAATAACATAAAAAAATTTATGTTATGACTGTAGAGAATATTAGATAATGTGTGAAGCATATTGGTTAATGACTGTAATGTTTTTTAGATATGTTAGTTTATCTATGCATTTATTGGAGTTGTATTTTGGGTCCACGATCTCATTGGGTTATGTCCAACTAGAGTAGTCAAGTTTATTTGTTCTATACAAGAGTCTGTATAACAGATTGGAAATAATGATGCTATTCACCTAATATGAGAATATAATATTTCAGTCTTTCTGGGCCTCACATTTGACATGGCATCAGAGCCTGAGTTTCTCAATTTTTTATTTTTTAAAGTCATGGACCTAGTCCATTCATCCCAGCCATGCAAATTCAAGATTGACCACTTTCAGCCGTGGATCTGATTGAGCACGTGGTAGGCTCATTTATTTTCTCACATCCTGGATTTATCAACGACTTCTAGAGCTCTCGTTCTTTTCGCGATCTTCTTCCGCTGTGACTAAAGATCTCTCGCCGTCTTGCTCCTTTCCAATCTAATGATGATGATTCCGGCAATGTTTTGCCCTGTTTTCACCAATATGCGGCTGATTGTTTCTTGCTTGGTAATTGTGATAGTCGCCTTATTGTTTCTTGCTCGGTGATTGGGTGTCGGTCGTCTTCCTCTTTTTTGCCAAGATTTGCTGATTGTCATATTAATGGATTGGCTGTCGGCCGATTGTTCTTTCCTTCTTGTCACTGGTGTCTCTTCCGATTCCTGGTTGATTCCGTTCAAGCCGTGATTCTCAATCCAGATTTTGTTTCATCAAGATTCCAATTAGTCACCGCCTTTCTGTTGGTTTCGGTGATTCCTGTGCTTACTATCAAGATTCTGGCATTTGGAGATTATTCACCCCGCATTCATGACAATTTCTGGTGAGCTTCAAGAGTTTCTGTCAGTTCCTGCAAATTTCTGGTGATTGCCCCTTTTTAAGCGCACGGGTCCTATATTTTTTTTACCTTGTTGTTGCTCTTTCTTTCAAGCATCATGTGAGAAGGGTGTGATACAAAGACTCTTGACTTTCAGCATCCTTTGTTTCTTCATCTGGCTGACACCCAGGCTATTACCTGGTTTCTCAAGTTCTAAAGGGTACTCAGAATTATGCAATCTGGAGTAGAGCTATGGGATTGGCTCTTCTCGGTAAGAATAAATTGGGTTTCATTGAAGGCACTTGCCTCCGAGCTAGTCAAGAAAGCTGCAACGCTGTTGTCCTTTCCTGGATTATAAATTCTGTTGATAAAGACAAAGCTAGTGGGTTAGTATTCTCTCTTAATGCTCACTCTGTTTGGATGGACCTCAAGGAACGTTTTGACATTGTTGATGGAGCCCATATCTTTTCTTTGTATCGCTCTATCAATCACTCACTTAAGGTACTATGAGCGTTTCTGCATATTATACTCGGCTTAAATAACTCTGGGATGAGCATACAAGCTTGGTTCCCATTCCTGGCTGTCAAAGCGATTCATCTAAAGAATATGCCAAAATGGTACAAGAGTAGCGCCTCTTTCAGTTTTTGATGGGATTAAATGAATTTTTTTACCAAGTTCGAAGTCAGATTTTACTTATGAATCCTCTCCCTTCTCTCAACCAGGCGTACTCTATGATCACACAAGAGGAAACTCAGAGACAACTTTCTTATATGCCTATTCCCACTCCTAATGATAGCTCGGTCATAACCTCTACTGCAATTAGAGGAGCTCGTAGATGAGGCAGGGGGACGAAGAGGAAGAGCACAATCCCAAGATGTGTGCAGCCACTGTCATAAAAAAGGCATCAAAAGGAATCATGTTATCAGTTTATTGATTTCCATGCGGATATTTTCAATCCCAAAATAAGAAAGGTGGAGAGGAATTAGTTCATCCAACCATTAATTATTCACAAAACAAGTCAAGTTCCACTGCCGGGAAGGATCATGATGCTGATCAGCCCCCTCTTTTCAGTCCAGAGCAATATAAGATGATTTTAGAGATGCTTAAAAGGGATTCTGACCCATCTGAAGCAGTTTTGAGTGTTCAAGCAGCAACCCTAGGTATGTATTCTAATCTTACTTCTAAATGGATATTAGATTCAGGGGCTAGTTGTCACATAGTAAGTGATATAGGGCAATTAGATAATTGGAAACCATATTTAGGTCTTCCTAAATGGGTTAGAGTTCCTAGCGGAGAACAAATTAGGATAACGCATATTGGTTATGTTATGCTTACTGAACATATTGTTTTAACTAATGTATTTTATGCTAAGGAATTTTGCTATAATCTTTTCTCAATTGCTAAGCTTACCTTAGATAGTGCATGTGCTGTCTCTTTCCTCCCTAATTTTTGCATGTTACAGGACATGTCCAATGGGACGATTAAAGGGATTGGTAGATTTTGTAGAGGAATATATTTGCTCAAGAGAACTATGTGGTATTGATCCTCCACGATTTAGAAATAATCATGAACATGTACACAATGTAAACGATTATCTTTGGCATGCTAGGTTAGGACATGATCCCATAGAAATAATGAGATACATGCCTGATGTAAAGCTTCCTGATTTTGTTCTTACCAACGATAAATGTGAAATATGCATACAAAGCAAGCATTCTCAATTACCACTCTCTTCCTGTAGTTCTGAGTCTAAATTCTGTTTTGACTTGTTGCATGCTGATGTGTGGGGGCCATATAAGACACCACACATCAAGGGCATAGATATTTTTTAACCATAGTTGATGATTTCTCTAAATCAGTTTGGATTTTCCTCATGCATTTAAATCCCAAGCAACTAAGTATGTTCAAATTTTCATTCATTATGCTATGAATCAATTTTCTTCTAAAGTGAAGACTGTAAGGACTGATAATGAAGGAGAGTTTGTCAATAGAGAATTGGGAGAATTCTTTAATAATCTAGGGATTATTTATCATAAGTCTTGTCCTTTCATCCCACAACAAAATGGGGTTGTTGAAAGGAAACATAGACATTTATTAAATGTTGCTAGAAGCATCATGAACAATGCTAGCATGCCAATTAGATTTTGGGGGGGAAGGAATTAGAACTGCTGCTTATTTAATAAATAGAACTCCATCAAGAAATCTATCCTACATGACACCTTTTCAAATGTTATATGGGAGATCACCATCTTTAACCCATCTTAGAGTATTTGGATGCCTTGCTTTTGCCATGAATTCAAGTACAAATCACAAATTTCAAAACAAGGCAGAACTGTGCGTTTTTCTTGGCTATTCCAATACTCAAAAGGGGTATCTCCTCTATAACATTAAAAGCAAGACCCTCATAGTTTCTAGACATGTGACATTCACGGAGAATAGATTTCCATTTACTGATTGTGACAATCTAGCTCAAGGGGGGGTTAAGGGACAAAACATACAATATAATTATTTTGATGTTATTCATGATTGCCCTTCAACTTCTCCTTCTTTGCCAAGAACTGAACACAATCAGAACAGTAACACAAATCTTAATAATGGACAGCGCCATGAAGTAAGAGAGGAGGATATTAATTCTAATTCACAACAGCCACAACCACCCTTTAGAACAATTAGGAATAGATGTGCACCAGCTTGGACCAAAGATTTTGAATGCCAATATTTGCCTACATCTAATACACAATAACACAAACTCAAGGACATATGAGTGATATATTAAATGACAATGATATAAATTTGGTGCATCCCATTTCTTTTAGTGACTTATCACCATCATATAAATGTTTTCTTGCATCCATTGACAAGGAAGTGGAACCTGACAATTACTTTCAAGCTTGTAATAACCCAAGGTGGGTTGAGGCTATGCAAAGGGAAATTAAAGCCTTGGAGTCAAACAAGATTTGGAAGATAGTAAACTTGCCTAAGGGCTTGTTTGGTCTGAGGGGAGGGGAGGGAAAGTGGGTGGAGGGAAAATTTTTTTGAGTTGAATTTAAAAAAATTAGAGAAGCGGGGTTAAAAATTTTTAATTAATTTTTATTATTCTTTTATCTTATATATTCTCTTTATTAAAATTTTATTACCCCACTTCTTCAATTTTTTAAAATTCAACTCATAAAAATTTTCCCTCCACTCCCTTCCCCTCTAAATCCCTCACACCAAACAGACCCTAAAGGTAAGAAGCCCATAAGTTGTAAATGGGTCTTCAAGATCAAATACAAGGCTGATGGTAATGTTGATAAATTTAAGGCTTGATTGGTAGCTAAAGGCTACAACCAAATGGAAGGAATAGATTTTTATGAGACATTCTCTCTTGTGGTAAAAATAGTAACCATTAGAACTATACTTAAACTTGCAGTCGTTAATGATTGGGAAATTCCCCAAATGGATGTTGACAATGCATTCCTTCAAGGGGATTTACATGAGGAGGTCTATATGACCATTCCTCAAGGTTTTATAAGAAAAACAGATCACTTGAAGGTATGTAAATTGAAAAAATCGCTCTATGGCCTAAAGCAAGCCTCTAGGCAATGGAACGAAAAATTAACCCAATCATTAATAAGAGGTGGTTTTCAACAAAGCAAACATAATTATGCTTTATCCTATAAACTAGTTGAACTTGGTTTGATTTTTATTCTTGCATATGTGGATGATCTTATGATCATTGGTAGTAGTATGAAGGGAATTAATGATGCAAAAATGTTCTTACATCAAGAATTTAAAAATCAAAGACCTTGGTACATTGAAATATTTTCTTGGGTTGGAAGTTGTAAGATCCAAGCATGGTATTCTTCTCAACCAAAGGAAATATGCTACTGAACTTGTAGATCAAACCGGATTAGATGAATCTAAGAGTGTGTTAATTCCTATGGAACAAAATGTGAAATTCTCAGCTGAAGAAACTGACAAAGACCACTTCATATTGAAGATGGAGGGGTCTATAGAAGACTTGTTGGTATCTCGCCTTGACTAGGCCTGACATATCTTTTAGTGTGCAGGTGTTAAGCCAATTTATGCAAGAGCCAAAGGAATCACATATGAAGCCTGCACTTAGATTGGTGAAGTACCTAAAGGACAGCCCTAGTAGAGGCATTTTTCTTTCAAATAAGAACTCTTCAATATTAGAATGTTATTGTGATTCAGATCATGCAGGTTTTGTAGACACTAGGCATTCTATAACAGGTTTTCTTGTTAAATTTGGTGGATATCTTTTTGTTGAAAATCGAAAAGGCAGAGTGTGGTATGTATCTCATCTGCTGAAGCAGAATATGGAGCGCTTAGAATGGCAGCATGTACGATCAGAAGAGCACTTCGTGAGAGAAAAGTTGTTAGCAGGGATGATCCAGTTTGAGCATGTACGATCAGAAGAGCAGTATTCTAATATTTTGACTAAGGCAATAGGAGGAGCTCAACACCAGTATATCCTTGGCAAGTTGGGCAGTTATGAATATAGGGTGCCCAACTTGAAGGGGAGTGGAGGGGAGTGGAGGGGATATTAGATAATGTTTGAAGCATATTGGTTAATGACTGTAATGTTATTTAGATATGTTAGTTTATCTATGTATTTATTGGACTTGTATGTATCTCATTGGGCTCAGTTCAACTACATTAGTCAAGTTTATTTGTTCTATATAAGAGTCTGTATGACAGATTGGAAAGGGTGATGATATTCACTTAATATGAGAATATGATATTTCAGTCTTTTTGGGCCTCACATTTGACAATGACAATCTAATATAAATTAGCATGAAGGATAGAACAGAGAGGGAGAGAGGGAGATTGAGAGGGAGCGGGAGGGAGGGAGAGGAGGCGATCTTAAAAGAGAAAATAAAGAAAGAAACAAAGGAAAGAAAAGGAGTGGGCGTGAGAAAAAGAGAGGGAAAAAAAGGAAAATAAAAGGAGAGGACGTGAGAGCGACAAAAGGGGAAAAGAAAAAGAAAGAAATCAAACAAAGAAAAGACGACAGGGCATGAGGAAGGGACGGGAAAGAAGAGAAAGAAAAAGAGGGGGGCTGTACGTGTAAGTGGAAAAAAAAGAAAGAAAGAAAGAGAGGACGTGTGAGAGAAAAGAAGAAGGAAAAAAGAAAGTGAAAGAGAAAAGAAGAGAAAAAGGCAAAAAAAGAGAGAGAAAGGAGTAATAGAGGGTGACATTGCTGAGGAAGGATGATGGAAAATAAAAGAAAGATCCGAGGGCTGTGGCATTATTCCTAAATTAATTTAATTTGTTGGAGATATCATTATCTTTCCACATGTTTTTGTAAGAGTAATAGGAAAAAAAGCTAACCTTTTTTTAATTGGTATTATTCAATATTTAAAATTATCGAATTAAGTATAAAAGAAATCTAACAACATGTTGGATAATATGAGCACTAAATTAAAGGGAAAATTACCATTAGGTTTCAAAGAAGGGATTAAATAACCAAAAAATTTCAATGATATGTGAATAGTATAAAGTTATTGTTATTTTCTATGTGAGAACTCTTCACGGCATACTCCTAATAATTGTTCTTGATTTTTATTCATTTCTCATTTTATTTGATTATTTGGTGCTTGATGACAGCATCTCAAATATAAAATAAATCAACAAAAATACTGTGACTCCTAGGGCATTATTACCTCCTAAAAAAACTTCATAATGCACATAGCTCTTCTATAAAAACTTTTAGAGAAAAAATAGCCAAGGTAATGTGGATACCATATAGGTATGTCACCTTAACATATATAGCCAGTCAACTAATAATTGATCATTTAGATCAGTTAGGTGAGGGCATTATTGCCTCATTTCTAAAACTTTGAGGGCAAAATTTCCCCCTCAAAAGCTTTCTGGGTCCCAGTGCCCACTAGCAAAAACTTCCAGGTCATTTTAGCTCTTTACCCTATGTATATTATGATTTAGTCAAGGTATAATTTCTTTCGTCGCTAAAAGAGCAAAAGATTTTCACTTCTTTTAAGTACGTTTTTTGGGATTTAAACTTGTGTTCTCTTTTTAACAGGGGCTAGACCACTTAACACCTTTAACCAACAACTAGTCGGTTGTATATATATACATATATATAGTAATAATTGGAATACATTAATTCACAAGGAATGCACAATTATAAAGATGAGGTTAGGTTTCCTCGTTAAGCTTCCGCTCTTGCGTACAAGGTTATTATTGTTGATATAAAAATACAAAAATTACCCTCTAAAACTATGGAAAGTTTTAGTTAAGTAATCAGCCAGGGATAACTCTTCTCTGTACGCATTCCTAAAACAGACCTACCAGTTTTCATGGACAAAAAACCCAATATAATCAATAATGTCTCTAAATGAATGACTACTATCGCATCCTCTTATAAATAAAGTAATGGCTTTTATAACGTACAAATTAAAGAACCATGTTTCTATATAACCTTTTGACCGGCACAAGTTAAGACCATTTAAAATTCCTCTAAATTTTTTTATAGCAAGGGGCATTGCATGAGTCTTACGGCTGAAACCACAAATCTACCCTTTAATCTTATCTCGAATGACACCTCCGCATCCACTATTGTCATCGGCAAGAGAAACTCTTTAACTTCAAGCTTGATGTGCCTTTCTTGTTGCTCGTCAAGATATGTACCCCCTGGAGTAACCGTTGGTGTAGAATTTGGAACGTCTTAACAAATCCTTATCCAATCAAGCACAAAAGGCAATTTAATATATTACTAATATTATTTTTTAAGTCCATTTAAATTGAGATTTGTAACACATCCACTAGGAGACATCTATCCTCATTGTTCAATTAATCAAATAACACGAGGGCTTTAAAAGACTCCATTCCAAACTATATAAAGCCCAATCAACATTGTTATGTAATAATTACAAATAATATTAATTCAAGGACTCAACTACAAAAAAATAATTACCAAAGCTAAAATTTTTATAAAATATCTCATGGGGATATAATTCAAATTGGTGAAATTTTCAATTACCTAGCTGAAAGATAATCAAAATCTCCTTTAAATCAGAATCATTTTTAAAGGAAGTGTAAATGAGAAACGAAAAAGTCTAATGAAATTTTCAAAAAGTTGAAAATAACATAAAAAATTTATGTTATGACCATCTAATATAAATTAGCATGAAGGATAGCACAGAGAGAGAGAGAGCGGGGGGGGGGGGGGGAGAAAAATAAGAGAGCCAGAGGTGGCGATCTTAAAAGAGAAAATAAAGAAAGAAACAAAGGAAAGAAAAGGAGTGGGCGTGAGAAAAAGAGAGGGGAAAAAGAGGAAAATGAAAGGAGAGGACGTGAGAGCGAGAAAAGGGGGAAAAGAAAAAGAGAGAAATCAAATGGTCTTGTTGCCTAATGATGTGAAAATACCTCTATAAGTGAGAGATTACGGGTCAAGTTTATAATCTTATCTCTAAAAAGAAAGAAACAAACAAAGAAAAGACGACAGGGCATGAGGAAGAGACGGGAAAGAAGAGAAAGAAAAAGAGGGGGGCTGTACGTGTAAGTGGAAAAAAAATAAAGAAAGAAAGAGAGGACGTGTGAGAGAAAAGAAGAAGGAAAAAAGATGGGAAAATTTCAAAAAACTACAATCAAAATATACAAAGGACAAATCAGTACATCGAAATTCAGAGAAGACAAATCAGGCGGGTGTCAAAAAAGACCAATCTGTCATTTTGAAATTTCGGCCAAATTACCAAAATACCCTTCATGCACACTTCAGAATAACAACATGATCATCGGAATTAACACCTTCGGATTCGGTATTAACAACTGGAATTTTTCTTTGACAATTAACAAATTTCAGGACCAATAACAACACATAACTCGCCATTAACAACTCCGGATTCGTTATTAACAACTCCAATTTCTTCTTTCAACACTTAACAAGTTTCAGGGCCAATAACAACACTCACCTCGCCATTAACAACTCATGATTCGCCATTAACAACTCTGATGTTGTTATTGCGACTGAGGGCTGAAGGGTATTTTGGTAATTTGGCCGAAATTTCAAAATGACAGATTGGTCTTTTTTCGACACCCGCCTGATTTGTCTTTTCTGAATTTCGATGTACTGATTTGTCCTTTGTATATTTTGAGTGTAGTTTTTTGGAATTTTCCCAAAAAGAAAGTGAAGGAGAAAAGAAGAAAAAAAGGCAAAAAGAGAGAGAGAAAGGAGTAATACTAATAGAGGGTGACATTATCGAGGAAGGATGATAGAAAATAAAAGAAAGAGCTGAGGGCTGTGGCATTATTCTTAAATTAATTTAATTTGTTGGAGATATCATTATCTTTCCACATGTTTTTGTAAGAGTAATAGGAAAAAGCTAACCTTTTTTTAATTGGTATTATTCAATATTTAAAATTATCGAATTAAGTATAAAAGAAATCTAACAACATGTTGGATAATAAAGGATTAAATAATCAAAAAATTTCAATGATAAGTGAACAGTATAAACTTATTATTATTTTCTATAGGACAACTAGTCATAATATGTTCTTCAATTGCGGCCGGACTTTGGATGATTAAATCTCTTCCTCAAGCCCTTACAGTAATTTTCCCCAAATTAAACTCTAATAAACCAAACCAATATGGCTATGAATTTTTTTTTTTTTTGATGGTTTATGCAATGGACCATTTTTGGCCTTCGGTGCACCCACCTTCCAGGTATCCGGCGTTAACCTGAAGGCCAACGCCGGATTTACCGACATGGGCCCCCGACAACCGACTAGTCCTGGCGCCCCCAATCTGATAGGCCCGACAGGAATTCACCTCTTTAAGGCGCCCCAGAGGAGAGAGCTCCCAATGGAAATTCTTTACACCTTCCGATTCTTGGGATCGAACCCAGGAACGGATTGGTGTGGCGCAGATGCCTACCCATCTACGCCAACTTCCATTGATATATGGCTATGAATTTTGATGTTGATTCTTTAACCTGATAAAAAAAAAAAAACCAAAGAAATCAATGTGTGGTGTCCTAATGTTGAACTTTGACAACACGGTACGGATCAATTCTCTAATAATTGTCAAGAAATTAAAAAATGGCTAAATATTTTGATTATATATGTTGATTATTTAACCTAATACGCACATCACATTTATTTTAAGAACACAATTTGATCAAAGAACACGTTTTTAAAGTCAAATTATTATATATTTTTATTCATTGATAATTAAGTTCAATTCTTTTCCTCAAATATATTAAAAAGGAGTAATTTTTTTTACTAACTACATTTCCATACCCCTTGCAATTCTCATTAACAAATCTTCATTGGCAAGTTCTCATTTAATTTTTTTTCACATCAAGAATTTCAAATTTCTTTCTAACCCTTGGCTGTATACTTCCAAATCTACGAAGATAAAACAATCGACAAAAGATTACAATGCTAAAATGAAAAGAAATATTGGTTCATGCACGATAAATTAAGTTCATTTGTGCAATCAACGTAACACAACACACAATATCATAAACTCTTACAAAATATTTCCCAATATAAATACAAATAGACTTTTGGTGCAGAATGAGGATGCTTCTAAAACCAAATGGCGAATATCAACAAAGAGCCGTTAAAAAAAAAAAAAAATCAACGAAGGGAAAAGTTTTTTGGTGGGTTGCCTTTCCTTCTTTTGTTTTATCCCTTTTCTTCTATTATATCTTTTAGTTTCCTGAACTCGAAATTTCCTTTTGCTTTTTTGGATTTGAGGATTTTTAGTTTTGCTTTTGATTTCAAATTTATGATTTATGATTTTCTTTGCTTATATATATTTAGTTTTGATTTATGTGTTCTTGATTTTTATTTTCATTTTTCATTTTATTTGATTATTTGGTGCTTGATGACAGCATCTCAAATATAAAATAAATCAACAAAAATACTGTGACTCCTAGGGCATTATTGCCCCATAGAAAAACTTCCTAGTGCACATAGTTCTTCCATAAAAACTTTCAGAGAAAAAATGCACTTTAACTAAGGTAATGTGGATGTCATATGGGTATGTCACCTTAACATATATAGCCAGTCAACTAACAATTGATCATTTAGATCAGTTAGGAGAGGGCATTATTGCCTCATTTATGAAACTTTGAAGGGCAAAATTGCCCTCTCAAAAACTTTTCGGTGCCCAATGCCCACTAGCAAAAACTTCCAGGGCATTTTAGCCCTTTAACCTATGTATATTATGATTTAGTCAAGGTATAATTTCTTTCGTTGCTAAAAGAGCAAAAGATTTTCACTTCTTTTAAGTACGTTTTCTGGGATTCAAATTTGTATTCTCTTTTTAACAGGGCTAGACCACTTAACACCTTTAACCAACAACTAGTCGGTTGTATATATATATAGTAATAATTGGAATGCATTAATTCACAAGGAATGCACAATTATAAAGATGAGGTTAGGTTTCCTCGTTAAGCTTCCTCTCTTGCGTAAAAGGTTATTATTGTTGATATAAAAATACAAAAATTACCCTCTAAAACTATGGAAAGTTTTAGTTAAGTAATCAGCCAGGGATAACTCTTCTCTGTACGCATTTCTAAAACAGGCCTGTCAGTTTTCATGGACAAAAAACCTAATATAATCAATAATGTCTCTAAATGAATGACTACTATCGCACATCCTCTTATAAATAAAGTAATGTCTATTATAACGTCCAAATTAATAAAGAACCATGTTTCTATATAACCTTTTGACCGGCACAATTTAAGATCATGTAAAATTCCTGTAACTTTTTTTTATAGCAAGGGGTATTGCGTTAAGTCTTACAGCTGAAACCACAAATCTACCCTTTAATCTTATCTCGAATGACACCTCCGCATCCACTATTGTCATTGGCAAGAGAAACTCATTAACTTCAAGCTTGATCGATGTGCCCTTCTTGTTGCTCGTCAAGATATGTACCCCCTCGAGTAACTGTTGGTGTAGAATGTGGAACGTCTTACCAAATCCTTATCCAATCAAGCACAAAAGGCAATTTAATATATTATTAATATTTATTTTTTTAAATCTATTTAAATTGAGATTTGTAACACATATCAACTAAGAGACATCTATACTCATCGTTCAATTAATCAAATAACACAAGGGCTTAAACGATTCCATTCCAAACTATATAAAGCCCAATCAACATTGTTATATAATAATTACAAATAATATTAATTCAATGACTCAACCTCAAATAAATAATTACCAAAGCTAAAATTTTTATAAAATATCTCATAGGGATATGATTCAAATTGGTGAAATTTTCAATTACCTAGCTGAAAGATAATCAAAATCTCCTTTAAATCAGAATCATTTTAAAAGGAAGTGTAAATGAGAAACCAAAAAGTCTAATGAAATTTTCAAAAAGTTGAAAATAACATAAAAAATTTATGTTATGACAATCGAATATAAATTAGCATGAAGGATAACACTGAGAGAGTTAGAGAGAGAGAGAGAGAGAGAGAGAGAAGAAGAAGAAGAAGAAACATAAGAGAGGGAGAGGGTGGCAATCTTAAAAGAGAAAAGAAAGAAAGAAACAAAGGAAAGAAAAGGAGTGGACGTGAGAAAAAGAGAGGGGAAAAAAAGGAAATTGAAAGGAGAGGACGTAAGAGCGAGAAAAGGGGAAAATAAAAAGAAAGAAATCAATGTTCTTGTTTCCTAATGATGTGAAAATACCTCTATAAGTGAGAGATTACGGGTCAAGTTTATAATCTTATCTCTAAAAAGAAACAAACAAACAAAGAAAAGACGACAGGGCATGAGGAAGAGACGGGAAAGAAGAGAAAGAAAAAGAGGGGGGTTGTACGTGTAAGTGGAAAAAAAATAAAGAAAGAAAGAGAGGACGTGTGAGAGAAAAGAAGAAGGAAAAAAGAAAGTGAAAGAGAAAAGAAGAAAAAAAGGCAAAAAAAGAGAGAGAAAGGAGTAATACTAATAGAGGGTGACATTATTGAGGAAGGATGATAGAAAATAAAAGAAAGAGCCGAGGGCTGTGGCATTATTCCTAAATTAATTTAATTTGTTGGAGATATCATTATCTTTCCACATGTTTTTGTAAGAGTAATAGGAAAAAGCTAACCTTTTTTTAATTGGTATTATTCAATATTTAAAATTATCGAATTAAGTATAAAAGAAATCTAACAACATGTTGGATAATAAAGGATTAAATAATCAAAAGGTTTCAATGATAAGTGAACAGTATAAACTTATTACTCCCTCCGGTCCTAATTATAAGACAATGTTGACTTTTTTGGAGAAATTAAGAAAGCCAATTAAATTACTTTAGAGTGTTTATACTTTTAGTATCCTTGGATTATATATTAGTTTATTAGTCAAATTAATTAGTTTAGAGAAAAAAATAAAAATAAAAATACTCTAAAGTAATTTAATTGACTTCCTTAATTTCTCCAAAAAAATTAACTTTGTCTTATAATTAGGACCGAATGGAGTATTATTTTCTATAGGACAACTAGTCATTATATGTTCTTCAATTGCGACCGGACTTTAGATGATTAAATCTCTTACTCAAGCCCTTACAGTAATTTTCCCCAAATTAAACTCTAATATACCAAACCAATATGGCTATGAAATTTGATGTTGATTCTTTAACCTGATAAAAAAACCAAAGAAATCAATGTGCGGTGTCCTAATGTTGAACTTTGACAACACGGTACGGATCAATTCTCTAATAATTGTCAAGAAATTAAAATATGGCTAAATATTTTGATTATATATGTTGATTATTGAACCTAATACGCACATCACATTTATTTTAAGAACACAATTTGATCAAAGAACACGTTTTTAAAGTCAAATTATTATATATTTTTATTCATTGATAATTAAGTTCAATTCTTTTCCTCAAATATATTAAAAAGGAGTAATTTTTTTTACTAACTACATTTCCATACCCCTTGCAATTCTCATTAACAAATCTTCATTGGCAAGTTCTCATTTAATTTTTTTTCACATCAAGAATTTCAAATTTCTTTCTAACCCTTGGCTGTATACTTCCAAATCTACGAAGATAAAACAATCTACAAAAGATTACAATGCTAAAATGAAAAGAAATATTGGTTCATGCACGATAAATTAAGTTCATTTGTGCAATCAACGTAACACAACACACAATATCATAAACTCTTACAAAATATTTCCCAATAGAAATACAAATAGACTTTTGGTGCAGAATGCGGATGCTTCTAAAACCAAATGGCGAATATCAACAAAGAGCCGTTAAAAAAAAAAAAAAAAATCACCAAAGGGAAGAGTTTTTTGGTGGGTTGCCTTTTCTTCTATTATATCTTTTAGTTTCCTGAATTCGAAATTTCCTTTTGCTTTTTTGGATTTGAGGATTTTTAGTTTTGCTTTGGATTTATAAATTTATGATTTATGATTTTCTTTGTTTATATATTTAGTTTTGATTTATGTGTTCTTGATTTTTATTCATTTCTCATTTTATTTGATTATTTGGTGCTTGATGACAACATCTCAAATATAAAATAAATCAACAAAAATACTGTGACTCCTAGGGCGTTATTGCCCTTAGAAAAACTTCCTAGTGCACATAACTCTTCCATAAAAACTTTCAGAGAAAAAATGCCCTTTAACCAAGGTAATATGGATGTCATATAGGTATGTCACTTTAACATATATAGCCAGTCAACTAACAATTGATCATTTAGATCAGTTAGGAGAGGGCATTATTGCCTCATTTATGAAACTTTGAAGGGCAAAATTGCCCCCTCAAAAACTTTTGCGGTGCCCAATGCCCACTAGCAAAAACTTCCAGGGCATTTTAGCCCTTTAACCTATGTATATTATGATTTAGTCAATGTATAATTTCTTTCGTCGCTAAAAGAGCAAAAGATTTTCACTTATTTTAAATACGTTTTCTAGGATTCAAACTTGTGTTCTCTTTTTAACAGGGGCTAGACCACTTAACACCTTTAACCAACAACTAGTCGGTTGTATATATATATATATATAGTAATAATTGGAATACATTAATTCACAAGGAATGCACAATTATAAAGATGAGGTTAGGTTTCCTCGTTAAGCTTCCTCTCTTGCGTACACGGTTATTATTGTTGATATAAAAATACAAAAATTACCCTCTAAAACTATGGAAAGTTTTAGTTAAGTAATCAGCTAGGGATAACTCTTCTCTGTACGCATTTCTAAAACAGGCCTGCCAGTTTCCATGGACAAAAAACCTAATATAATCAATAATGTCTCTAAATGAATGACTACTATTGCATCCTCTTATAAATAAAGTAATGGCTTTTATACCAATAAGTGCCGGGTGCAGTGGTAAAGCATCTGACACTCCCCTAGGCGAACGAGAGTTCGAGCCTGGGAGAAGCACTTGTTGGGAGGGGGAACCCACCCTTGGTGCAAAGCATCTTACAGGGGTGTGCCTAAAAATATCCCCCGCCCTGGATTAGTCTGTTGGCCTGGAATTACCTAGTCCAGTATTAAAAGGTCAGGAATTCAGGAAAAAGCACCACCAAAAAAAAAAAAGTAATGGCTTTTATAACGTACAAATTAAAGAACCATGTTTCTATAAAACCTTTTGACTGGCACAAGTTAAGATCATTTGAAATTCCTCTAAATTTTTTTATAGCAAGGGGCATTGCATGAGTCTTACGGCTGAAATAGAGCCGGTAAAATGGGCCAGCCCCGCCAGCCCGCCAAAAACAGGCGGATTCAGGCCACCGAAATGGCGGCCCGTTTGTATTCGGGCTAAACCGGCTGGTGCGGGCTGGCCCGCCTTGTTTTTTTTAAAATTTTTTTCTCCTCAAATGCTCTCTTAGTATCCCCTATCTCCTTTCTTTTGATGATGTGTTTAATTAATTCCCCATATTTTTTATTTGACATTTATTTTCATATTATATTTATTTATTCTACTATTATTAAATTTAAAAGAGATGTGTTTATATAGTTTTGTGATGTGAATAGATGAAAAAAAAAGGAAAGTAAGAATGAAATTGATTTCATAACATAAATGTATAAAAGAAAAGAAGTGTGATATGAACGGATAAAATAGAAAGAGAGTAAGATTTTTTTTAAAAAGAGTGAAATTAAAAAAAAAAATTGGCGGGCTTTGCCAGCCCGCGAAGGGGGCGGGCTGATGTATGAACCCCCAACCCGCACAGGCTGGCCTGCAACCCGCGGCTCAGCCCGCATTATCAGTACTGGGCTGAAACCACAAATCTATCCTTTAATCTTATCTCGAATGACACCTCCGCATCCACTATTGTCATTGGCAAGAGAAACTCATTAACTTCAAGCTTGATGTGCCCTTCTTGTTGCTCGTCAAGATATGTACCCCCTCGAGTAACTGTTGGTGTAGAACGTGGAACGTCTTACCAAATCCTTATCCAATCAAGCACAAAAGGCAATTTAATATATTATTAATTTTTTTTATTTTTTTTTTGCCATCTAATATTTATTTTTGTTAAATCTATTTAAATTGAGATTTGTAACACATCAACTAAGAGACATCTATACTCATCGTTCAATTAATCAAATAACACAAGGGCTTAAAAGATTCCATTCCAAACTATATAAAGCCCAATCAACATTGTTATATAATAATTACAAATAATATTAATTGAAGGACCCAACCACAAATAAATAATTACCAAAGCTAAAATTTTTATAAAATATCTCATGGGGATATGATTCAAATTGGTGAAATTTTCAATTACCTAGCGGAAAGATAATCAAAATCTCCTTTAAATCAGAATCATTTTAAAAGGAAGTGTAAATGAGAAACCAAAATTTCAAAAAGTTGAAAATAACATAAAAAATTTATGTTATGACAATCTAATATAAATTAGCATGAAGGATAGCACTGTGACAGTTAGAGAGAGAGAGAAAAAGAAGAAAAATAAGAGAGGGAGAGGGTGGCGATCTTAAAAGAGAAAAGAAAGAAAGAAACAAAGGAAAGAAAAGGAGTGGGCGTGAGAAAAAGAGAGGGGAAAAAAAAGGAAAATGAAAGGAGAGGACGTGAGAGCGAGAAAAGGGGAAAAGAAAAAGAAAGAAATCAAATAAAGAAAAGACGACAGGGCATGAGGAAGAGACGGGAAAGAAGAGAGAAAAAGAGGGGGCCTGTACGTGTAAGTGGAAAAAAAAGAAAGAAAGAAAGAGAGGACGTGTGAGAGAAAAGAAGAAGGAAAAAAGAAAGTGAAAGAGAAAAGAAGGAAAAAAGGTAAAAAAAGAGAGAGAAAGGAGTAATACTAATAGAGGGTGACATTATTGAGGAAGGATGATAGAAAATAAAAGAAAGAGCCGAGGGCTGTGGCATTATTCCTAAATTAATTTAATTTGTTGAAGATATCATTATCTTTCCACATGTTTTTGTAAGAGTAATAGGAAAAAGCTAACCTTTTTTTAATTGGTATTATTCAATATTTAAAATTATCGAATTAAGTATAAAAGAAATCTAACAACATGTTGGATAATAAAGGATTAAATAATCAAAAGGTTTCAATGATAAGTGAACAGTATAAACTTATTACTCCCTCCGGTCCTAATTATAAGACAAGGTTGACTTTTTTGGAGAAATTAAGAAAGTCAATTAAATTATTTTAGAGTGTTTATACTTTTAGTATCCTTGTATTATATATTAGTTTATTAGTCAAATTAATTAGTTTAGAGAAAAAAATAAAAATATAAATAATCTAAAGTAATTTAATTGACTTCCTTAATTTCTCCAAAAAAGTTAACTTTGTCTTATAATTAGGACCGAGTGAGTATTATTTTCTATAGGACAACTAGTCATTATATGTTCTTCAATTGCGACCGGACTTTAGATGATTAAATCTCTTCCTCAAGCCCTTACAGTAATTTTCCCCAAATTAAATTCTAATAAACCAAACCAATATGGCTATGAAATTTGATGTTGATTCTTTAACCTGATAAAAAAACCAAAGAAATCAATGTGCGGTGTCCTAATGTTGAACTTTGACAACACGGTACGGATCAATTCTCTAATAATTGTCAAGAAATTAAAATATGGCTAAATATTTTGATTATATATGTTGATTATTTAACCTAACATGCACATTACATTCGTTTTAAGAACAATTTTTTTATTAAAAGAATAGATTTTTATATTCAAATTATTATATCTTTTTATCTCTTAATAATTAAATTCAATTATTTTCTTTAAATATATAATTTTTTTTAGGATAAAGGTGCTAAAATGACCACAAACTTTTATGAAAAGTGTAACTATAACCATAAACTATTTTTTGGAGCAAAAGTAACCATAAACATTATAAAAGAGGGCAAAAGTAACCATGACGTCAACGTCCGTTAATGTGAATTTTTTAGCAAAATGTTAAGGTTCTAAAATAGCCATTAACTAATACCAAAAGAGCAAAAGTAACCACAAACTTTTTCTTGATTGCAAAAGTAACTTCTTAAATATTAATTCATAATTTTTTTTTTTTGCTTTTGTGTTATGAGTGTTTTATCAATTTGGAGATTAAAATGACAAAAGTAAAAAAAAACTTATAAATTAATGTTCAAAAAGTTTCCTATTTTATAATTAATGTTAGGGATTTTATCATGGTTATCGGACCCGAACTGGACCGGAAACAGGCAACCGGTCAGTAGATCCGAGTCAAGTTTTTAATTTTTTTTAAAAAAAATATTTTTTTTATTTGTCCTTTAGAATTTCATACTATAAACTTAAAATTTTTCATTTCTCACTGGTTTGATCCCAGTTTAGCTTCGGTCTAACCCACTGACCATTGACCCAGTACCCCAGCCGATTCACTGACAGGTCCAGGTTTAATTACCTTGGATTTTATCTTTTGGAGTTAGGTGATAATTTTCTTTTGTTTCATCATTCTAACCAAAATAACAAAAAGTCAACTTCTTGAATATTAATTAATAAGTTTTGTCATTTTAACCCCCAAATTGATAAAATACTCATAACACAAAAGAAAAAAAAATTATGAATTAATGTTCAACAAGTTATTTTTGTATTTAAGAAATAGTTTATGGTTATTTTTGTACTTTTGATATTAATTAATGGCTATTTAATACCTTAACATTTTGTTAACAAGTTCACATTAACGACCGTTAACGTTGTGGTTTCTTTTTCCCTCTTTTATAATATTTATGATTACTTTTACTCTAAAAAATAGTTTATGATTACGGCTGCACTTTTCACAAAAGTTTATGATATTTTAGCACCTTTACCTAATTAAAATTGGTTGTTGGCCAAATAAAACAATAAATTAAAATTGGCTGGCCAAAATAATGAAGTTAAGATTGAAATTGAATATTGTTGGATCTCTAGATCTTGATCGCCCCTAAGGTACCAACATACCGTCCTTACGTTCATAATACAAATGACCATTATTGCTTATAATTTACTGTCACTAATATATAGGGTTAAAATGTAAATTTGTCTCAGATGTTTTCGCTGAGAAGTAATATTGCTTTGGAAATTTTTTCAGGTTCAATATCACCATGAAAGTTTCAAAACGTAGTAATGTTGTCCCATATCGTTAAAAAATTAATACTAACAGTTAAAAAATTAACATGGACTGTTAACTTTTTAACGAAAAATGACAACATTACTCCATATTAATACTTTCAAAACAATATTGAACCTTAAAAAACTTTTAGGGTAACATTGTTCATTAGCGAAAACTTCCATGGCAAATTTACACATTAACCTTGATATATATGTAAAAAAGTGTCAAGTTATTTTTTTCAAAAAGAAATGGGAATTTTGTTGTTCATTATGCACTATATTGATTCTTCACGTTATACTAACTACATTTCCATCCTCCCTGCATTTCTCATTAACAAATCTTCGTTGGCAAGTTCTCATTTAATTTTTTTTCATCATCAAGAATTTCAAATTTCTTTCTAGCTAACCCATGTATACTTCCAAATCTACAAAGATAAAACAATGTACAAAAGATTACAATGCTAAAATGAAAAGAAATATTGGTACATGCATGATAAACAAAGTTCATTTGTGCAATCAACACAACGCACAATATCATAAACTCTTACAAAATATTTCCCAATAGAAATACAAATTACACTTTTGGTGCAGCATGAGGATGCATGCTTCTTATTCTAATTCATGAATAATATCTAACCCCAAATTCAAATGTCTTGCTGGATTATTGATCCTTGTATTCGTGGTATTTATGGAGTCAACTTGAATTGGGGGCATCTTTAATTCACCTTCTCCTTCTAACATTTGTATCACTGTTTTCATGGATGGGTGACTGATTGGATGCCATTGGGTGCACCACAGTCCCACAATTGCTAGTTTCCTAGCAATTCTATTGTCATCTTCATCTTCAATGTGAATATTTATGTCTCCTCCTTCAATTAAATTATGGATCTATTTTGGATATAAAATTTGAAAAGCTTCTTCATTTGTGTGGGTATTTTTCCTTCATCCAACCATTTCTAACAACAACATTCCATAACTATATATATCTGACTTATATGACACATTTCCAAAGTTTTTTGAGAAAACTTTAGGCGTAATATAACCTAAAGTTCCTCTCGCTGCTATATTGACACAATGCTCTGAGTTTTATAGCATAATTTTGCCAACCCAAAATCAGAAATTTTAGGAGTGAAGTTATCATTTAACAAGATATATTTAGGATTGATGTCAAAATGAAAAATTCGATAATCACAATCATAGTGGAGATATTCAATCCCTTTGGCTATACCAAGAGTTATTTGTTGCAAATTCAACCATTCCAGAAAATTTTTATTGTTAACTGGGGAAGATATGAATTTTTGGAGGGAACTATTTGGGGAAAAGTCATAAATAAGAGTACGGTAAAAGCCGTCAGCATAAAAGCCTAACTAACGTACAACATTGTCCTAGCTAACGTACAACATTGATGATTCCAAGTGGAAAGGATAAATGGATGAATTAAGAAGTCTTAGATAGAGTTGGGTAAGACAACCTCCAAGATCACATAATTCTAAGATGTGGGACTTGTAGTCTTTCGATACTACGGCAACTCTAACTTGTTCAAGAGCTGGCATTCCCCTGATTCATGAGCAGCACCAATACCTGCATCATCACCACGACCACCAACGACATAAATCTCTGATGGCCAAACATTGTAACCAAAGCTTTTCTTTTAATTAAACTTAAATTCGGCTTCCTATATTTAAGTATTAGTAACACCGGCATCACACAGAGAAAGAGGGCAGGGGAAGGAGGGGAACAAGGTTGTGTCTAAAATAAAGATAATTTTTTAACAGTTAAAAGTGATTTTTTTACTTAAAAATCATCATTTGAAAATTTTAAATTTGGATAGTTGAAATTGTATTTAATTTGTGCAAATCTTACTACATTGATGAGCACCCAAACTAGATCTGGACAAGAAATTTGAAGGATTATATATATTGATGTAGAGGGAAAATAAAAACCTTTAAAATATTATTGATTAATCCTTAAATAAAAGATAGTATAAATAAATCTTTATATAGGCAAACATGAAGCTGACATTAAAATCTAATTTAATCAAATCAAAATATCTAGAGTTAAGGTGTAAATCTATCAATGAAGTATTATCTGAGGAACGTCCATCACAAATATCTTTTAAAATGGGCAAAAATACCAATGAAGTTTTAAAAAGGGGCATCCACCATAATTTCCGTTAAATCCATACTAATGGCGTTAAATCATAAGAGAAGAAAACCCCTGACGGCGTTAGTACGGATTTAACGGAAATTATGGTGAATGCCCTTTTTTTAAACTTCATTGGTATTTTTACCTCTTTTAAAAGATATTTATAATGGGCGCTCCTCGGACAATACTTCATTAATAGATTTACACTTTAACCCAAATATCTAAGATATAATATCCATATATAATTCTAATATATTATAGACATTAAATAATAAAATCAATCCTAAATAGTATGAAATATCTCATAAGAAGCAGGTGCGTGAGTCTTGAAGCATTATTTAACAAAAATTTCAAGTCAATTTTGAATTAAGAAGACAATCGTGTGGCTCTGGAATTTTATCTTTTCAAAAAGAAAGAAGTGAAATTGGGAGGTTGAGAGGTCATGATCAGCTAAAGCATATAACTTTTTAATTGATTAAAGCGTCCCTATTATGTCTACCTTTGGGAGCTATGATTGGCAAACCCAATATAAAATTTCCTACCCTATCTTGTGTAGTCACACTCACGGCGCAAAAAGAAGCTCATAATTCATCAATGGGCTGCAACCAACATACTTTAAAGAGGAATGGATTGAATTGATTTGAAATGAGAAGTCATTGTTTCAGTGGTGGTTTATAATAGTTTATTTTTATGTAATAAGTATTTATAAATCATGATTCATAATATACGAGGTAAATATATGAAAGGAGTTTTATCTCGGCTTATGTAATAAAGATTTATTGTCCAAATATAAACACAATCAAACACACACTTAGGAGGGTACATGCATTACCTATCATTGTAAAGGATGGGCACAGAGAAAATAGATTTAGTAACATGTATTTAGATTAATTTTTAAAAAATAATTTTTATAATTTTTAAAATATGTATATGAGAGAAATTTTATCTCAATTTATAAAAAAAAAACCTTTTAAAATCGCGATTTTGAGGTTACCAAAACACAAGGGACAAGAAGATCATTGAGCAGATTTTTCTTGTCTGTAACAGCATATAGGTTGTCCAAAAATGCATTGAATGATTAAGCAAATTGAATTATCCAATGCAAAATTAGTCTCTGACAGGATACGCAAAAAAGATAAGGATGAGTTGATTGATGAATGATTGATTGATTAACACATATGATGATATAAGAATACTTTTCTAGAAAATCAGACCTCCACAAATTAGAAAATAAGTGGAAAGCGACAATAATGGATATCGAAAACTGAAACTAAAGTGCATAGAAGGAGTCATATCATTACAGCAATTGCGAAAACTAATATCTCCAGTTTTCTGCAACTTGGTAAAGATTACTCGCCCCTGATAAAAGCTAGACCTCCAAAATTATAAAAAAAGTTGGATATATAGATAATAATGGACCCATCTAGAAATAAAAATTTAGTTAATAAATGTACAACTTATAATATGTTTATTTAATTCTGTCGTCCATTACATTAACTTGACAATGTTATAAAGTATGTAAAATATTACTACTATGTTAAACGGAAAGCATACAATGGGACATTGATAATAAAAGGATTCATAAATCTTACAAAACGTTCTAAATAAGCTAAAGTAAACATATATATTTATTCTAGTTCATGAATCACGTCTAACTCTAAATTCAAATGCCTTGCTGGAATAACAGTGTTTATATTGGGTGAAGTAGGGGTGTTCAAATCCCGGAACGGGACCGGGAATACCCATTCCCGGTTCCTGTCCAGGGATTGGCCGGGACTGGGATCTCATTCCCGGTCCCGGGAAATTCCCGGGACAACCGGGACCAGGATCGGGAATTCCCGATCTTAATAATATAATTATATTAATTAAATTTTTTATAATCTAGTATTTAAAGTGATTATTTAACACCTAATAAGGTCATAAAAATTACACAAATTGAAATAGAATTGAAAAATAACATATTATTATCACATTCATCATTTTTGTTATTATTTTTATACATTATATAGTTAGGATTTGTATTACGATATATACGATTTAACTCTAACTAAATATGTGATATACATTTTATCAAATGATGACTTAATTTATGGGGTAAAAAATACAAAAATAAAATAATAACCTATTTTTTAAGGAAAAAAGAAAAAAAAATCGGGACCGGGAATTCCCGGGATCACAAGGTGTGATCCTGGTCCCGGTCCCGGTCCCGGTCCCGGCCGGGATGGGAAATTCCCGGGATAAAATATCCGGGACAACCGGGACCGGGATACTTTGAACACCCCTAGGGTGAAGTAGTGAAATCAAAAGGAGTAGGAGGCACTTCTAATTTATCTACTTCTCCTTCCAGCATTTGTATCACTGTTTTCATGGATGGACGATTTACTGAATGCCATTGAATGCACCAGAGTCCTACAATTGCTAGTTTCTTGGCAATTCTAATGTCAGCTTCATCTTCTATGCTGATGCTTATGTCTCCTCCTTCAATCAAATTGTGGATCCATTCTGGATATAGAACTTGACTTGTGTCAACATTTTTTCTTCCACCCACCATTTCTAAGAGCAGCATTCCATAACTATAAATATTTGATTTGTACGACATATTTCCAAAGTTTCGAGAGAAAACCTCTTGTGCAATATATCCTGGGGTTCCTTTTGCTGCAGTCATTGATACAGTATTTTGATCTTTAGAATACAATTTAACTAGACCAAAATCAGAAATTTTGGGGGGTGAAATTGTTATCTACTAACACATTATGAGGATTTATATCAAAATGAAGGATTCTATAATCATAGCCTTGATGAAGATATTCAATCACCTTTGCTATGTCAAGAGCAATTTGTTGCGGCTTTGACCATCCGAGGAAAATTTCTTTGTTGTCCGGGGAAGAGATGAACATTTGGAAGGAACCATTCGGAAAGAAGTTATAAACAAGAGCTCGGCGACAACCATCAGCACAAAAACCCAACAAACGAACAACATTGATGTGATGAATTTTTGCCCATTGTCCCCATTTCATTAATGAAGTTTTTTCCATCATGATCTGAATTATTGAGTACTTTGATAGCCACTTGAATTTCAGTAGATAGCTTACCTTTAAAGACAGTTCCATGTGAACCTTCACCTAATTTATCCTTGAATTTGTGGGTGATTCTTTTAATATCAGCATAAGAGTATTCGGCCCGGCTGCACTTTTCCCGAAATTTTGATTAGGGCTATTCTGACATATTTGCACCTAAGGAATGCATTTCCGGATTCAAAATTACTAAATTCCATGTCAAATTACAAAATTGCCTTTGGCAGTCCCGCTTTAAGAGTTTCAAGGGTGTTTCCGTAATTATGTTTTTTCGGCCTTTTCCGAAAAAGTGCCCAACTGTAACCCCACCTAATTTTTTCTCCTGAACCCAATAGAACCATTCAATCATGGAAAATTCAACTCTAAGGCCCTCTAACAGCCTTAACCAAAATTATAGTATCCTCCGGGAAAAATCGGGGTTTTGCGGTTTCGGCTCCGTAAACGCGTTCTTTTCTACTCCTAACCACTTAATTAACCATCTAATTGATTTATAACTACCATTTGAACTAAAATTGGGCAGCATAAACCTTAGGCACCACATTTCCGAAATTTAAAATCAATGGCAATCCGGCGAAATCTCACCGATTAAATTGCCCACAATAGCCAGAATAGTTAATATACGAAGGTTTGGAAGTTACCTCAAGCTCCCACAATCTTTTCCCAAATATGGCTGAAACCCTGACCTTTAAAGAACATATTTTTGAGCCTCCAAACCTTAAAGAACAAAGAAGAGTAGTTTAGGATCAAAGTTATACACATTAGGAGCTAAATCGTCAGAGGAATCGGCTTACCTTGCAAGATTTCTTCTCCTTTCTCTCTCTAGGGTTTTCCACACGTTCTCTCTCTATTCAGGTCTGATATGTGCGTGAAATGCTGAAGGAAGAAGATGAGCATGATATATTCTAATATCATATATCATTTTAATGATTTATGGAATTTTCCAAAAATTCCAAAACTAATTTTTATAACATAACTTCCTACATTCATGTAAACATGCCATCATGTCCAACCAATATTTTCTTATTTATGCCACATGTAGGAGACACCTAGAGGTCCCTCCCTATGGTCTCAATTGGCTTCACAATTTATTTTGGCTACGTATACACGTAAAGTTCCAATTTTAGTTAAATTTGCACTTTTTGCTTAAATTTTTTATAAATTCATATTAAATTGACCAAAATATTCTAAATATATTTTTTCCTTTTATTTTCCTTAATTAATTGAAATTAACTTCACTTAATTGAAAAATAATTTATTTTGTGCTATTTTGGCAAAATTACAATTTTGCCACTACCTTTTTAATCCAATTTATTCTCTTATTTTTCTTTGGCCAATTTTCATATATTTTTGGACAAAATATTTTCTCTAATATTTCTTCATTTTTGGACCTTAATATTGGGCTTTTTAAATTACCCAAATCAATTCCATAATTATTTTGCCCATTTTTTCATGAAAATGAACATTTATAAAATTCATAAATTCCAAATTCATGAATATTCACCATTTTATTGAATTTCGTAAATAATTATAATATATTTGGTGAATATAAAATTTAGGGTGTTACAAAAGGGATAATAATATATATCGAAAATTGAAACTAAAGTGCATTGAAGGAGTCATATCGTTACAGCAACTACGAAAACTAATATCTCCAGTTTTCTGCAACTTGGTAAAGATTACTCGCCCCTGATAAAAATAGACCTCCAAAATTATAAAAAAAGTTGGATATATAGATAATAATGGACCCATATAGAAATAAAAATTTAGTTAATAAAATGTACAACTTATAATATGTTTATGTAATTCTGTCGTCCACTACATTAACTTGACAATGTTATGGAGTATGTAAAATATTACTACTATGTTAAACGGAAAGCATACAATGGGACATTGATAATAAAAGGATTCATAAATCTTGCAAAACGTTCTAAATAAAAGCAAAAGCTAAAGGAAACATATATATTTATTCTAGTTCATGAATCACGTCTAACTCTAAATTCAAATGTCTTGCTGGAATAACAGTGTTTATATTGGTTGAGGTAGTGAAATCAAAAGGAGTAGGAGGCACTTTTAATTTATCTACTTCTCCTTCCAGCATTTGTATCACTGTTTTCATGGATGGACGATTTATTGAATGCCACTGAATGCACCAGAGTCCTATAATTGCTAGTTTCTTAGCAATGCTAATGTCAGCTTCATCTTCTATATAGATGCTTACATCTCCTCCTTCAATCAAACTGTGGATCCATTCTGGATATAGAACCTGATTTGTGTCAACATTTTTCCTTCCACCAACCATTTCTAAGAGCAGCATTCCATAACTATAAATATCTGATTTGTACGACACATTTCCAAAATTTCGTGAGAAAACCTCTGGTGCAATATATCCTAAGGTTCCTTTTGCTGCAGTCATTGATACAGTACTTTGATCTTTAGAACACAATTTAGCCAGACCAAAATCAGAAATTTTGGGGGTGAAATTGTTTTCTAATAACACATTTCGAGGATTGATATCAAAATGAAGGATTCTATAATCACAGCCTTGGTGAAGATATTCAATTCCCCTTGCTATGTCAAGAGCAATTTGTTGCAGCTTTGACCATCCTAGGAAAATTTCTTTGTTGTCCGGGGAAGAGATGAACTTTTGGAGGGAACCATTAGGAAAGAAGTCATAAACTAGAGCTCGGCGACAACCATCAGCACAATAACCCAGTAAACGAACAACATTGATGTGATGAATTTTACCCATTGTCCCCATTTCATTAATGAAGTCTTTTCCATCATGATCTGAATTATTGAGTACTTTGACAGCCACTTGAATTTCAGTAGATAACTTACCTTTAAAGACAGTTCCATGTGCACCTTCACCTAATTTATCCTTGAATTTGTGGGTGATTCTTTTAATATCAGCATAAGAGAATCTGGTAGGCTTAAGTGCCTGGTAATCCTTCAAAAACGTTTCAAGTCTGACTTGGTCTTCGCCTTTGTGCTTGAAGTAGCGGCATACGTAGAAGCACACAACCAAAAGCAGCACAATGGAACCTGGAGTCATAGGAGCACAACAAATGAAAATTTAAATTTCGATCCAGGCAACATCCCAAAGCCTAATTAATGTCTCACCTGAGCTTGATAAAATAATTCTGGTTTTGTGGTTTTCAACTTTTGGTTGGAACATCGGTTTTGGTTGGAACATCCATTTGAGGTGAAGTTTGTTGCTCTGAAGATAGTCTGCCGATACTGGCGAACGTAATCGTGAGATCATGGTGCAGAAAGTAAGGTTATGGTTTGACAGGACACTTTCATGGGAGCCAAGAGCAAGAATGGGACAGGATCTGGAAGAACAATTGAAGAAAGTAACATTGTCTTCTTCATCAATCCCATAAGCATACTCGAAAGGAAAAATATTGGATGAATTGTCGAGACGGCGTTGTAGAAAGAGTCTGGGAAGACAACCTGCAGGATCTGTTACGGACCCGTGTATGAAGTGGGATTCATTGTCTATGTAACTGACGGAGAGATTGAGTCCTTGAAGAGCATCAGGAACATGCGGCAACTGAACCTGCTGGTCCTCACCATTCCCTTGTTTCTGAAGAGCATCAGGAACATGCGGCAACTGAACCTGCTGGTCCTCACCATTCCCTTGTTTCTGAAGCAGCGCCCATACCAGGCTCATCACGAACAACAAGAATCCGTGATGCCAAATCATTAGTTTTTTGTTAAATCTGAAACTTGGATTCAGAAGGCTATTTAATAATACAAGTACCCTCTAGGCCTCTACTATTCAATAATTTGTCTGTCCAAGTAATGTTATCATATGCAGTAATATTTAAGAGAATGTATCTCATGTGGGCCCGGTGGGGCATCTCCCTTACTTTTAACACGTCAGTCAATAAATGTTGTCTCATTGGGCCCTGGGGGGCATCTCCCTTATTTTTATTTTTTAACAAGTCGGTCAACTAATGTTGGCAAGCATAAGTCAGTCAAATATTAAAATCTTTACAAACCCAACTGTTTCCTTTCTTCCTCTTTTTTTTAATTAAACACAAAATACTTTTACATAATGCTACGGAAAAAAAAGATAAATTGACAGTTTAATATTTAAATCATGTAAATATATATAAAATTTAGAGTAAAATACCCTAACCACCTTTCTGCTTTACCTTAATTACATAGACATCTCCTCTATTTTGAAAACATACACTTTAGCCTAAATCATTAACAACGTTAAAGAATATTCTAAAAAAATATTCAAGTATATTTTTACATTAAAAATCATATTAAAATAAATATTGTTTACAAAGTTACCCCTCATTATACCAAATCCGTAATTAATATTTTAATATTAATGTTCATTAATGGAGTATTTTATATTTATTTGCTTAGAAAAGGGGCAAAAATAAAATAAAAAAAGGAAGCTAAGTTGTCATAAATTTTATAATTCATATGCAATATATACGTGCACACTATGATTCTAAACTTTGCTGGTTAAATTGTTTGAGCTGGCGCGTGCTTGCAACTTGCAACTTGCAACAGCTTTGGATTGACCAATATTTTTTTCAGTTTTTAATCATAAAAGTTTTTGAAAAAAAATTACAGATAAATTACCCATGTGTTTTTTATTAAAAATATTTACAGGTAAAAATATTTTTATTTTACATAGTTAAAAATTCAAAATATTTATTTCCTTAGAGAAGGGGCAAAAATAGGTGAAGCAAAAAAAAAAAAAAAGGAAGCTAAGTTGAGTCATATAAAACTATAAATAAGAAGGAATTGAGGGATGGAGCAGAGATTAAGAAAGAAAAGGCGTAGATGGAAGCATTCATAAGCGCAGGAGCGATGGGAAGAGAGAAAGGATTATGGTGTTGTTGGTGTTTAGTGTTGTGGCTCTCTCTACTTCTAATGGAGGGAGTTGTGAGTTCTGACCTTTACAACAAAACCTGTGCTTCTCAGTGTGGCATTATCACAAACATCTCATATCCATTCCGACTACCACATGACCGACGCCACTGCGGCCTCCCCGATTACGAGCTAGCCTGTGAAAACAACGTCACTCTCCTTCATTTACAACAATATGATGATTATGGAAGACACAGGGAGGTAGGAACATACAGAGTGGTGGGAATAAACTACCACAACTTCAGAATCAAACTCGTAGATCCAGGAATTCAGGCGGGCAATTGCTCATCCCTCCCTCTCTATCCCTTATCCCTATACGACTTCAACTCTTTCTACGGTCCTTATGATTATTATGAAAATACCTATAATGATGAGGTGGGGTACCTGAACTGCAGCGATCCGGTGAAGGACGACACAGCGTATGTGGATACGGCTCCTTGTGTGAAAGGAGGAGGCCATCTTTATGCCGTGGCTGGTGACTTGTTGGCTCCCCGGTTTCAACCTCAATGTCGTCTGGAATTTGTGACCCTCGTAGCCTCAGATTGGGAATCGTCGGTGCCTGATGGAATCAAGTCCTACGCTGATATTCACACACTCCTTTCCTTTGGATTTGAAATTTCATGGCGGCGACGAGCTTGTGATGATCTTCATTGTTCAATAGGCACTGTATGCCGTCTCAGCTCTAAAATTCAAGGTATTAAAACTCGGACCGGGTATTGAACCGGTCGGGGTACTGGATTAAGGGTTAGTGGGTCAAACCGGGACCAAACCGGTGAGTAATTGAAAATTTTAGATTTATAGTATGAAATTCTAAAAAAAAAAGGTTAATTTTTTTTTTTTTTTAATTTGGGACCCGGACCGGACCGGGAACCGGACCTATCTAGTGACCGGTCCGGCGGGTTCCGGGCCGGACCGGCCGATCCGATCCGGGTCCCTGAACACTGCTTAAAAATCGAAGCGTGCTTTGCTCTTCGCTAGGGATCTCCTGGGAAAGTCCCCTCACTCCCCTGCGTAAGTCCTTTACTTTTCTCCATATTTTTATTACCATATCATTCGATACATAATAACCGTATTTGATATAATGCAAATTTAAAGAGTTGATGTCAATCCTAAACATATGATATAGATATCATATTTATCAATCTTTTCCTAATTTATCTTTATTAACACTCTCTTACCAAAAATATATAAGGAAAATGTCATCAAAGTTTCAACCAAAAAAAAAATAATATTAGAAAAATTCCATAACTTGTCAATAGTTATTTTTTCACTTGTCATTGACAAGTAATTAGGCTTTTCTGATATTATTTCCGGTCCTAAATATAAGACTTAATTGACTTTGTATGAGAGATTAAAAAAGATAAATAAATTACTTAATCATATCATATATTGTGTATGATTACATTATATATCAGTTTATAAGTAAGACAAATTAATTTGGAGAAAAAATGATAAATATAAATGTTTTAAAGTATTTAATTAGCTTATTTAATCTCTTTAAAAAAATTAATTGGGTCTTATATTTAAGACCAATGATAATAATATTTTTTTTGTTGGACCTTAATGTCTTTTTCCCAAATATTTAGAAGGGTTATGATATTTGTGAGTACAAACATTATAGATAATATCAACAAAAACTATAGATATTTTAGATGACATAATTATTTCATTTTATTTTTAAAATTATAAAATATTTACTAACTTTTTCAAATGTGTTTTTTCCTCTTATGTTTATTCATTATTTTTAAAATTTATTATTGTCTGGTTATGATTTATTTTTTTTGCGTGAATTGTGTTATCGTGTTTACTCTTTTTTTTTTTTTAAATTTAAAACATGTAGTATATAATTAAAATTATATTAATTTAATTATACGTAATTTGATGAATGATGAGGATCCGACATGTGAAAGTGATTTGACAATCATTTCATCAATATAGCTTGTCTAGATTTTTTAAAAATAACTAAAATCAGTTGAGGGTTGCATACTTGCATATCAACTCAAATCCGATCTAATATTTTTTTTTGGGTAAGAACTCAGAACCAAGAATAAAAATTAAATATAATTTAGTTCAAAATGATGAATTTTCATTTACCTGGTACTTCCGTATTACCTGGATATGATGTCAGAAGGTTGAATTAATATGAGGTTTTCGTTGGGCCATGTAGGAAACCTAGAGATGCTGCGCATATATGCAAAAGGTAACAATTTTCTATTACCTATTTACTTTCTAGGGAAAATTCAATATAAACTTGTTTAAAATAGAAAAATTTTAAATCAGATCGTTAAATTCAATAAATTTTTAAATAAGTTATTAATCCAATTTAAAATTTTAAAATATAGATAAAATGATTTTATTATACTCTTATAGTCTACTTTATTCTTTTTCTTCATAAAAGAGTTTTATTATTATGTATCTTAGTTTTTTTATATATCTTAACATTAATATATAATAAAATAAAATGTGATTCCTTTGATAGGAAAGAAACAAGAATAATTCAAGTCAACAAATAATAAGAAAAGCATTAACCCAATATTAATTAAAATATTTTTATTTAAGCCTTGTGAATAAGAAATTGTATTTTTAGAAAAAATCAACTTAAAATTTTTTGTCAATAAAAAAGATCAAACTTCATTAAATTTTTATTTGAATATTATAATATCTAGTTTGTTTTTTTTACGTTGTTGAAACACTTTTTTTTTTAAATGCCGCTGAGGAAAATATTTGATATATTCACACTAGTTAGATTTATTTTTTTTATTAACATAGTCTAATTTTCTTGTCATAAAAAAAATCTAGTAAAAAATAAAAATTTTTATTCTCAACATTCAATTGAAAATAATTTAATTGATCTTGAGGTTTTACTTTCCTCTTCATTTTTTTTTTGCTTGAATTATTCTTGATGATCATTCCATGACACAAAAATTCTTTGATTTAAGTTAATCATATTTTATTTTATTATATATTGATGTTATATACATACTTATTGAAAAAAATAAGTTACAACCACTGGAGAAGGAAGATTAGGAGAGAGCAATAAAGTCATTTAACTTATATTTTGAAATATGAAATTAGGTCGATAACTAAATTAATAATTTATTAAATTTACCAACATGATTTAAAATTTTCTTATTTCAGACAGTTTTATATGGGATTTTCCCTACTTTTAATCGCCTGTAATTCTCCTGCTTATATTCAATTATAAAATAGCAAGATAATCAATCATACTCGAGCTTTGTTATTTTCACATCACATGCTGCTCCAATATCACATATAAGAGTTATTAATAGATAATTTACATTTGGTTCTACATGTAAGAACTCATTTCATTTTGTTTCCCAAAGATATATGGTTTTTTCCCCTAAACTCTTCATATTGATCGCTCATATTAAGAAAATTTTCTATCAAAAGAGTATTGGCTCATGCATATGATTAGAATGAGTATTTTAGGAAAATCAACGGGTATCTTTTACAAATAACTAACTTAATGATTTTTTTTTTATTTTTTATAAATTAATTGTCTGGTTTTTATATTTAAAATTAGAGGGGGTATATGTTTGTACTCGGCTAACATTATATGTCATTTTTCTTATCGACATGTAACCTTGTTTGATTTAACATGGAGACTAAATTTGCAATTTGGTTCAGTAAAGGCACAAGAAGGATTAATATATATTGGGAGACTAAATTAATCAACTTGCATTGAAAATTTAATATTTTTATTATTTTTAAGAGTGAAAAAATAGTAGCTTTATTTTAATTATATCAAATAACTGTTTTTAGAAATTATTTATTACTGAAATTATTACTAACATTAGTGAATGCACATTCCTTTATCTTTATTTTTTTTTAATATTATCAACCATTATCCAACACCTTTTTTAGATTCTATTACAAAGTATTCGAGCAACTGATTACTCTAATTTTGGGGTTTGAAGCTACTTCTCCTAACATAGGTGTCTCCCCCGGGACTCAAAACTAATAGTATGGTAGATTCAGATTACAAAATATATGTGAGTTTGCGTGGTTTTATTTTATAATATAAGGGACAATTTTATCAATTTGATAAGAAAATAATATATAATTGAATTGAAAATAAATTTTAAATTTGAGCATCAATGTAGATAAATATTAATAAATTAATTTTGATATAACATTCATAAAAATTTATTTTATTTAGTAATAGTAAAGTGTGTGATTCATCGGTCCAAATAGGTGAGAGGACTGAATTTTATCAAAAAAATTCTTTTCATCCTATATTGGTTACCCGTTCTTTTAATTAACAGCTATTTGTTGCAATTCTCATCTTTGTCATTGTTGACTTGAGTAAAATTTTGTTACAGATTATCTCGATGGAATTTGGCAAGGTAAGGTCCTATCACCTATGATTTAGGGCATACATTATATTTTTCTATTTCATGGGTTAATTTTATTAGAAGCCTTTTAACTAATTTATTTACATTTTAAATACACATATTTTAAGTTGAATTCTTAGGTATTAATTTATATCATGTTTCTTTGATTAAAAAAAGTGTATCATGTTCTCCTTCAAGCTTCAGCGTCCATTACTGTCCGTTAACTAATGCTATGTTTGTTTGATATATATGATTGCTTCAGCTGACATTTATTATATATGTTGAATTAATAATAAGGCTAAATTAAAGGATGTTAGCCCAAACGGTATTTTCACTTTTTTTGACACTTAAGTAACATACATTTGCAGGACTACAATGGACAGCGAACATTACTCAAGACATCACTTACTATGATTTAGGAGTGTTCACTGGAAGATTTGTTTTGCTATTTATCACGGTCAGATTTTGGTTTGGTGTTGTACTGTTGTCTACGGTGTTGATCTATACATGCCGTAGAAGACACCTGTCAATATATGAAAATATTGAAGATTTTATAAGACTTCATGACCTCATTCCAATAAGGTACTCTTACAAGGATTTGAAGACAATGACAAAAAATTTCAAGAATAAGTTGGGTGAAGGAGGCTTCGCTACTGTGTATAAGGGAAAGCTAAGGAGTGGACCTGACATTGCTATCAAAATGTTAGGTAAATCCAATAAAGCTAATGGCCAAGATTTTATGAGTGAAGTGGCAACTATTGGGAGGATACACCATTTCAATGTGGTACATCTTGTAGGGTTTTGTGTTGAAGGAACAAAACGTGCTCTTATCTATGAATTTATGTCCCATGGATCTTTGGATAAATTTATTTTTTCTAAAGGAGAAAACACGTCCTTGAATTATCGTAAGATATATGAGATATCTTTGGGAGTGGCTCGTGGGATTGCTTACCTTCATCATGGATGTGAGATGCAAATATTACATTTTGATATCAAGCCTCATAACATTCTTCTTGACGAAAATTTCACTCCGAAAATTTCAGATTTTGGACTAGCACGTTTATATGCAATTGATGGTAATATTGCCACTGTGACAGCAAGAGGAACAATGGGATATATAGCTCCTGAGTTGTTCTACAAGAATATTGGAAAAGTGTCTCATAAGGTTGATGTTTATAGTTTTGGGATGCTTTTGATGGAAATGGCAAGTCAAAGAAGGAATTTGAATCCGCAGGCAGAACATTCAAGCCAATTATATTATCCCTTATGGATTTACGACCAATTTGATGATAATAAAGATATAGAAATGGAAGATTTGATGGAAGAAGAAAAGGGTTTAGTAAAGAAGATGTTCATAGTAGCACTCTGGTGCATACAACTGAAGCCTACTGATCGTCCTTCAATGAACAAAGTAATAGAGATGTTAGAGGCAAATGATGTTTCAAGCCTTCAAATGCCTCCAAAACCCTCTCTATACCCTAATGAGAGAGTTTTAGTGGATGACATTTCCAACCCTGATGAAACAGCATCCATTGTTTCTGTACATTCTCATAGCAGTATTGGTGAGGGAACAAGTAATGGAAATTAACATCTTGCAATTGAAAAAAGGAGGTTAAAGCTGGTGCCTTTTGGAAGTTTTAACTTGTCAGATTTGCATCAGATGGCAGTATTTTGTTATTGTTTGTGGTTTGGGTTTTGCCTTTATAATTCAGCATCTTGTTTTCTTTATTAGTAATTATGTGTGTTATGTGTAAATTAAGGCTATTAATGTCGTTTCAGGCTCATAATCTACTATGTAATAATAAATGTAGTATTTTATTTGAAAATTAAAGGTCCCCACGCCGAGTGCAAGTTTTTAAATGGAAACTACTGGTGAATTATTTACATCTTAACATGGTGTTGCAACATCATCTCTTTAAATAGTATCGGTGCTGAATGCACAATATGTGCAATATTTTATATGACTTGGTTTATCTCCTGGGATTAAAACTTTAGAAGAGTTGATTAGTTATATTGTATACAATGATTTTGGATAATAAGATTATTCTTGTTTAGTTAACAGCAGAATTTAGTAGAACTCTATGAAAAAAAAAAAAAAAGGAAACCAGAAATTAGAGGAGGTAGAAGTGGTCATTTGTTGTTGCAACTTAACCAATAGACCATTAACTAAAATCAGATTGAACAGTTCGTTAGCCAGAATTAATCATTCAAAATAAGCCTAATGTAATTAAATATTGACGAAATTTTATCTACTTGGTACTTCTTTTTACCTGGCTGTGGTCACTGAATTTTGAGTTAATATCATGTAGTTTTATCATTCGGTAATGCAGGGCTGCCAAAGTTAGTTGCTGAGAGTAACATTAGGTAGCGTTATCAGTGAAAAGGATTAAGCAATCTGTTAATAGATTAAATTGACTAATTTATAATTTAAAATATACAATCAAAATGCTACTATAAACATATCGTTATACGGCATAATTAATAATGAAAATGAGATTCTGTATTATTAAAGCACAACCCGTATCAGGGTAATAAAACAATTGTTGTTATCAAATGCAAACTGATGAGCTAAACTTTAAAACAAGATACTGGCTTTTGACTAATTTCAACTGCTAATTTAATTATTATTTCCCATAATCACTTGCAACCTAACTTAGACAACTATGAGAATGTGAAGAGGATGCTGATCCGCTAGAGTCGGAACTGTCATCCATTAAAACCCTTTCATTAGGATATAGAGAAGGTTTTGGGGGCATTTCAAAACTTTCAATATCGTGGCCTTCTAACATATCTATTACCTTATTCATTGAGGGGCAATCAGCAATCAGCAGGTTTCAGTTGTATGCACCAAAGTGCTATTAGAAACATTTTCTTTTCCAAATTCTTTTCCTCCTCTGTTAAATCTTCCATTTCTATATCGAGAAAGATATAGAAATGGAAGATTTAACAGAGGAGGAAAAGAATTTGGAAAGGAAATTTTCTAATAGCACTTTGGTGTATACAACTGAAACCTGCTAAAGCTATAGAACAAAGATATAGAAAAATTAAGTAGGAAGATTTCCAACAATTAAACTAGTTTAGATACAACCAAACGCAGCAGCAGAAGTTTTTCAACAAGCAGAATCAAACTTCACAGCAAACAAAACAACAAGGTTCACAAATTGAAATGCCGCAGCATAATGAAAATTCCAGTAATCAAATTCCAATTGCAACCCAAGACAGATTCCAAACCAGAATGCACTTAGTAATTCTGAAATCAGAACACAAGTTCAGATTCTCAAGACTCCACAAAATGTAGTTAAAGAAGAGTCAAATACACTGTTGAAACTCAGGTTTTTCTCAGAAGCCTAAAAGTATCCTAGCCAAGAGTGTGCATTTCCACAACTTCATAGCTATCTCAATGCATTACATGAGTCTGAAATCAAAACGTACACAAATGATGCAAACTCAACTCAGAATATCAGATTTGTTGTAGATGCCTCAGAATAAAAGAACCAGCAAAAATGATAATTTTCCACAATTGAGAGCACAACAAAACACCAAATCTGATGAATTCCAAGTCAGCAAATAAATTGCAGTTGAAGCAATGAGGGGTCCAGAACACAAATCAGAAATTTTCACATCATAACCTAGGTTTTGTTCTATAAAATTACTGCAAAGTTTCACAATTTCAAGTTTAACATCAGATATGCAATCTTCACAAAATCAATAACCAATAATGACAGGAAAAAGAATTTCCAACAGTTTCAAAAGCAGCTTTGATTCTTTCCTAACTACAATCAGTCATACAATCAGCAAACAATTATGTTCTTACAAATTTAGTCAAAAGCTAGTCAAACCTGATGCAAAATGCCATTAAATGTCTATTAAGCTCAATGAGGTTCAGAGACGAGAAATCCAAGCAAGAACACTCAAGAATTAGCCTAGAACAGCACAATTTCAGTACCAATACCCCACAATTCACAAGAATGAGCCTAACACATTAGTTGGTTAACTTTGGCTAAGAAAATTTGAAATTCTAGCAATCTTAAACCAGATTCAGATCAGCACACCCTGGAAAGCCAAATGACGGTTAAGTGTTTACAAATACAAATTCCTCAATCAGTCCAAATTTCTTCAAGCATGACAGCATCAATAATTTCAGCAGTGAAAAACAAACTCTGAAGCAGAATGGTCAATCCAATCCTTCCAAAACCAGCAGCAACAGCTTTTTTTTTCCACACACAATAAGATTAGATAGCTCAAAGAATTCAGTTTTTGCACAGCTTTGCAATTAGCAAACGAAAATCCAAATCAATGACAGCAATGGTGTTACGATTCCAAGCAAATTCCAAATACAAGTCAAACTTCACAAATGCAATGCAACTCAAAAGAAAAAAAGAAAAAGAAAAGAAATGAAAGCAATGATACACAGAACAGCACTTCACCAACAACTTTCACAGGTCTAGCCCAACAACTAATTAAAGAAATATTGTTCCAACCCCATATGCAATGTTTAGTTGAGTTTTCCATGTATGTAGGAAAGATGCAAAATGCAAGAATAATGGTAATGCGAACTAGTATGAACTAAAACTCTAACATTAAACAACCTAAAGACTATTTACTGGCAAACACACCCCAATCAATTTAATTTGACACTTAGCTTACCAAGGAACCAATTTCTTGGCTCCCTGGCAACGACGCCAATTTAAAAAATGATTCCTAAGTAAACTAAGTATCAAAATTGACTTAAAAAAATGGAGAAAATGGTTTGGTCTTTTATGTATGAAAAACTATTTTTGCAAATGGAATTAAAATGGTCCTAAGTTACTTCTTTTTGAGATTTTAATTTATAAAGATGGAAATGGAGTGAAGAAGGAATTAATGAAATAAAAGAAACAACAAGATCAATAATGGGATGAGCAATCTTTCATAACAATGACATAAGCAATCATCACTTTAAATAATTATGAGAGATTAAATATGCTAGCTTCAAAAGATTCTAAGGGCCCACCCCTTAAACTAGGCCTAACTAACTTAGATTAATTAATACTAAGTCACCTTAAATATTAATTTCCCTAAATTGGGTTGATTCAGCTCCCTAACAATTAATGAACCTAAAATTGTATTTAGCTATTAATCCAATAACCGAACTATCTCACATTACCACTTGATTTTCTCATTAATATTAATTTAACAATGGCCACTCATATAAAAAATCAAAATTAATGATACTTAAACACAATGCTAAACACAATTAATAAACTTAAATTCAATAATCCAATACAAACACAAGATATCATTTATTCATTAATCAAGTCACCATAAAATTTAACACAAAATGTTTATAAAATCATCAAATCAATGACTAACAAACAAACTCCAAGCTCGCCAATGCCACTGCTGAAAGGATTGAAAGATTCAGCTAAGAACAACCATCAAAGGAGGGACCCACTACGAAAACGAAATTGATGATGATTAGGGAAGAAAGACAGAGGACAGCCACGGACTTGTTGACAGGAAATGAAACTCGCTGGAGGTTCTGGAAGATGGTGGTTAACGGCGGAGAAAGCCGGCGATAGTGGTTGTCTCATTTTCAACTGCTCCTCTCTCCATTTCAAGTCCCTGTTTCATCCTCCTCTCTCTCTGAAACTGTCTAATATCAAGCTTGGAATGGAAAAGGTGATGGTGGCAGTGTGGTGATGAGCGAAGCTCGCCGGCGACAGTGAAGGTGGACGATGTCGCCGGGGAGGAAGAAGAGAGGCCAAGGTGAAACTTGGAAGAATGAAGGTGAAGGTCCCGATCCTCAAGCTCTTCGCGGCGCCGTGTCTCCTCTGCTCAAGCTCTCCGAAACTGACCTAACTCTCTGGAATAAAACACTGAAGTTTCGTGACCATTCTTTCATTTCTCAGATTCGTAAGACTAAACTTTCATTTCCAAAATTCGAGCCAAAACTGTCATTTTCAGTTTTAATCCAATTTTTTAAATACTTATAATTAAAAATAATTAAATTAATCTCAAATATTTTTATCATTTTTAGTCTTAATTTAATTTATTTATCCTTAATCTCAATTTATCACAAAAAATGCATTTTAAGCACAAAATCCTCAAATAAAGTATGAAAATATATAATAAAAATTGGAATTTGTCATTGGTTAAATAGTTAATATGACATGTATTTTCTAAAACACCATAATCATCTTCCTTAATTCTCTCATTCCCTCTCCTCCTTCTTGATTATTATTGGGAGAGCAAGAATATGAGTAAATAGGAAAAAATTGACAAATATAAAAAATAAGTATGATATTGAGGACTAAGATCAACTCCTCAAATATGTTTTATATATATTAAGGACTAAAGGAAGTATTAATCAACGAACTTATATTTACTTGGTTTTTCTTTTACCTCGCCGTGGTCACTGAATTTTGAGTTAATGTCATGTTTTATTATTGCAGGGCTGCCAAAGTTACTAGTTGCTGAAATTAAAGTCACATTATTTAGCGTTATCAGTGAAAAGGATTAAGAATTTTATTAATAGATTAATTCACTAGTTTGCAATTTAAAATATACCACCAAAGTTCTACTATGAACATATAGTTTTGACATAATTAATAATGAAAATGAGATGCTATGTTATTAAAGCACAACCCGGATCAGGGTAATAAAACAATTGCTGTCATCTAATACAAACTGATCAGCTAAACTTCAAACAATATACTGGCCTTTGACTAATTTCAACTGCAAATTTAATTATTACTAGTATTTCCCGTAATCACTTGCAACCTAACTTAAACTTCTATGAGAATGTGAAGAGATAGTGGATGTTGATCTGCTAAAGTTGGAATTGTCATCCATTAAAACCCTTTCATTTGGATATAAAGAAGGTTTTGGAGGCATTTCAAGACTTTTAATGTTGTCTGCTTCTAACATTTTTATAACCTTATTCATTGAAGGGTGATCATCATTGAAGGGCGATCAGCAGGCTTTAGTTGTATACACCAAATGGCTACTATAAACATTTTCTTTGCCAAATTCTTTCCCTCCTCTGTTAAATCTTCCATTTCTATATCTTTCTCTTCATCAAATTGGTCATAAATCTATAAGGGAAAGTAAGCTTCTCTTGAATCTTCTGCATATTGATTCAAATTCCTTCTTCGACTTGCCATTTCCATAAAAAATATTCCAAAACTATAAACATCAGCCTAATAAGACACTCCTCCAATATTCTTGTAGAATAACTCAGGAACCATGTACCCTATTGTCCCTCTCGCTGTAGTCAAAGTGACAATACTATCATCAACAAAATATAGTCTTGCCAATCCAAAATCTGAAATCTTCGGAGTGTATTCATCATCAAGAAGAATGTTATGAGGCTTGATATCAAAATGCAATATCTGCATATCACAGCCATGATGAAGATAAGCAATCGCACGAACTATTTGCAAGAGATATCTCATATATTTTCTGATAACTCAGTGGTATATTTCCTTTGTTAAAAATAACTTTATCTAAAGGTCCATTTGATATGAATTCATTACAAGAGCACGTTTCGTTCTTTCTATACAAAACCCAACAAGATGTAACACATTGAAATGATGTATCCTATCAATAGTTGCCACTTCGTTGATAAAATCTTGATCACTAGTTTTGGATTCACCTAACAATTTGATAGCAACCTCAGGACCACTTCTTAGCTTCCCTCTATATACAATGCCAAAGCCTCCTTTCGTTATCCTCTGTTCTTAATGTTTCCAATCTTTCATTCAATCTTTTGTCTCCCAGTAAAATGAATTGTTATTTGAACTATTTCATCTCACTCTTTTCTGACTATTGTTTGATCCAGGATGTTTCGATGAAGCGTATTATTGGTAAAGGTTATGAATCTGGTAGGCATTACATTTTGGATGATCAGGTGCTATGTTCTGTTGCATGTTCTGGTGGGTCATCTCCTTTTGAAGTTCATTGTCATCTTGGTGATGTGTCCCTTTCATCTCTAAAGAGGTTATATCCTAAGTTTTCTATTGTGTCTGCTTTGGATTATGAGTCGTGTTAGTTTGCCAAACACCATTGTGTTCATTTGGCACCTCGTGTCAAGAAACGGGCTGTGTCCCCCTTTGAGTTAGTATATTCTGATGTCTGGGGTCCTTGTTCAGTTTTATCTCAGACTGATTATCGTTATTTTGTCACTTTTATTGATGATTTTTCCTGAACAACTTGGCTTTACTTATTGAAACAACACTTTGAATTGTTTACCCATTTTTAAAATGTCTGTGTTAAAATTCAAACTCAATTCAATACTCCTGTGAAAATCCTTCTCAGCAATAATGAGAAAGAATATTTTTCTACCCCTTTCATTGCTTACATGCATAGCCATGGTATCCTTCACCAATCTCATGTGTCGATACACCTGCTCAAAATAGTATTGCTGAAAGAAATAATTGCCACCTTTTGAGAAACTACTTGAGCTCTCATGTTTTATTCCAGTGTTCCTACACCATTTTGGGTTGATACCGTGTCTACTGCCTTTTTTTCATCAATCGTATGCCTTTAGTTGATCTTAATGGTGACATTCCATCTTCTGTTTTGTTCCCCATCTCTAAGTTATTCCCTATTGATCCGAAAATCTATGGCTGTGTTTGTTTTGTTCATGATATTCGTCCTAGTGTTAGCAAACTTGATCCCAAGTCTTTGAAATGTGTCTTCCTTGGTTATTCTCTTGTCCAGAAAGGTTATCGGTGTTACTCTCCTAATCTCCATCATTATCTTGTGTCTACTGATGTCACCTTTCATGAGTCCTCTCATTTCTTCAAATCTTCCGTCTTATCTGAGTCTCCCTCGGTCGTTGATACGTAGAATGATTTCTTAGTTTATCGTGTCATACCAATTCAGGCTGTCCCAATTCCTGATATCATCACTATGACTAATACCACCAATTCTATGCCTCTGTTAGTAGATGGTTTGCACGGATGCTGTTACTGAGTCCCCAGACCCTACCATTCCTACCCCTAATATATATTTGTGCCTGATTCAGCCGTTAACCCATCAAATGACCTATCTATTGCCTTCTGAAAGGGTACATGCCCCTATTGTCCTCCCAAACGCTTTGCTGATTACACATATCCTATCTCTAACTTTGTGTCCTACCAGCAGTTATCCCCTGTTTTCTCTTTCCTTGTGGCCACCCTTGAGTCTATTTCCACTCTACCACCCTTCACCAAGCCTTAACCCACCCTACCCTGGTTGGAGTGCTGCGATAGAAGAAGGAATGATGGCCCTTAATAAAGTTGGTACTTGGACTCTTCTCCTTGGTTGCTAAGCTTACTTAGGTTAATCTTCTTGTCTCTTTAGCTGCCTCCTATCATTGGAATATGCATCAATTGGATGTTAAGAATGCTTTTTTTGCATGGTAACCTTCTTGAGGAAGTTTATATAGAGCAACCTCCTGGTTTTGTTGCTCAGGGGAGTGTGGGAAAGTGTGCTATCTCAAAGTCATTGTACGGTCTGAAACAGAGTCCGTGTGCCTAGTTTGATAGATTTTGTAATGTGGTTCAGAAGTTCGGATTGACGCAAAGTAAGAGTGATTGTTCTGTGTTCTATCAGCAGTCTGATGCAGGCATGATTCTTCTTGTTGTATATTTTGATTACATTGTGATTACAGGGATAACACTTTTGGCATTTCAGAGCTTAAAGTCTTTCTTAATTTCCACTTCCAGATGAAAGACTTAGGACCATTGAAGTACTTTCTGGGTATTGAAGTTATGAGAAACAAGAAAGACATTATGTTGACTCAGAGGAAGTATGTTCTCGACCTCCTGAAGGAAACTGGGAAGCTTGGAGCTATACTAAATGGCCTTCTTATGATTCCAAATCCATACCTAGATATGTTTGATGAACTTCCTGATGACTTGAAAGCGAAGATTGATCCAGAGAAATTGAAGTCATTTACATTTCCTGAGAGATATAGAAGACTGGTTTGGAAGCTGAATTATTTGACAGTGACACATCTTGACATAACCTTCTCAGTCAGTGTATTTAGTCAATTCATGGCATCTCTGACAGTGGCACAGTGGAAAGCCTTATGCATTATCTGAAAGGCTCCCCAGGTCGGGGCATCCTCTATTCAAATTACGGACACACTAAAGTTGAGTGCTTTTATGATATGGATCATGCGGGGTCCAAGGCCATGAGGCGATCCACTACGGGTTACTGTGTGTTTGTTGGTGGCAACCTGATATCTTGGAGGAGTAAGAAACAAGGGGTTGTATCTAAATCCAGCATAGAGGCGGAATACAGAGGTATGTCACAATCAGTACAAGAAGTTGTATAGGTACTTCAGCTCATGAAGGAAATTGGCATTGTCGCGACATTACCTGTGAAGCTTTGGTGCGACAATAAAGCAACGCTTTATATAGCATCGAATTCTATGTTCCATGAGTATGCGAAGCATATTGAGATCGACTGTCATTTTATTTGGGACAAGATCGAAGAAAATGTTGTATCTACAAATTGAGGTTAATTGTCTTTGTTGGTCTGATATATATAGATGAGATTGGATTTTGTAGTGTGAAGATTATAAGTATGTGATAAGAGTTTTGTCTTGACTTGTAGAAAAGGGCTTCTTAATCTGTGGTTTTAGTGTTACCCAAACACTCACTCAGTTCCAGAATCATATTCAATAATTCCTAAAACTAGGAAATCCAAATATATAATTTTAGACTAATGGAATGATAGAAAAACTCTCCTGTATAGTCTATTGAGCTTAAAAACAAGTCCTCATTACCAAGAAGCAAAAGATTTAGCAAGACATATCCATTAGAGCATCCAACACAATCTGTAAAATTGAACCAGCCATGGAAACTAGCTCGAAGGAAAATACAGAGACTCACCGAAAAACTAGAGATTTAGCTGGAAAAAGGAAGAATTGCTGGAGAACCACAAAATCCCTGGAAAATCAAAGGATCTTGCTAGACATAACAGAAGAAGGCCAATAGTGGTGGTCTTGATGGAGGTGACATGATCTTTGTTAGCAAAACAATGAATCTCGATGGTAAAGCTTGGTGGAATGACGACGAACCTAAGGGGGGAAGACTATGGTGGTGTAGTGAAGAACGGCGAGTAGCGTTCTCACTCTGCTTCTATAATCACCAAGCTACTCAACTTTGAGGTTCCAGCGGAGAAGAATAGCGGTGATGGTAAGGAAGGAAATCTTCGACGGTAGTAGCGGCTCTCCATCTCTTTCCCTCTCCTCTCAAGCTCTCCTAAGCTCCCTCATTCCCACTGTGATACCGCGGCTTTGAAATTGTTTCCAAAAAAACTCTCCACAGCTCTCGGTCTACCATGTTGTTGAAGAAGTTGGCCAAAGTCCCTTTGGTCAAAACGCACAAACATTTGAAAGTTTGTGGAGGGATTATATTGAAATTTTATAGGGTGTAATTGAAGTTTTTAAAAAATATGGGCCCTTTTCTGTAGTTCTCTTTGCTCCCTTTTCCTCATTAACTTGAAATTTCTAGAAATTATGGAGCTCTTTTTTGTAATTTTTCCCAATTCTAAAAAGTTATTAATTCTTACCCAATTGACATTTTTCAAAGTCTTCAATTTTCTTCTTAAACACCTATAATGCAAGATTCAACACAATGTAGTATCAAAAGTCCAAGAAATCATTTGCATGAATAATTAACAAATTATGACTATTTTACCCCTAATTATACTTAATTCAATATAAATGTCCCTAACTCAAATTAGTACTTAAATATGTAATAATGTCCTAGAAATTGAATTAAAAATCCCAAATTAAGTATAAAAAACCTATAAAAATATGGTTCAATCAACCACATTTGTAAGACTACAATCATAGCCTTCATGGTGAGGGGTCTATATATCCGTCCCCACTACTCGCTTAGTCCTGGGCAAATATGTATATTCCCAACAAAAAAGGGGTCATGGAATTGGTTTGTGACAGGAATATGATTATTACTTGGATAAAAATAATGAAACTATATGAAAATAAATTTTCAATCAATCTTAATTATTGTTCGAAGGGTTAATATAAGTTTTGGTCCCTAAAGTTTGATCCAATTTTGGTTTTGGTCCCTCAAGTTTGAAATCGGTGGTTTAGATCCCTGAAGTTTCACCCAATTTTGGTTTTAGTCCCTCAAATTTGAAATCGGTGGTTTTGGTCCCTGAAGTTTCACCCGATTTTGGTTTTGGTCCCTCAAGTTTGAAAAGGACTTGGCGACCCGTTTTTGAAGCCCGACCCGACCCGGAAAAAAAACCAAGTCCTTTTCAAACTTGAGGGACCAAAACCAAAATCGGGTGAAACTTCAGGGACCAAAACCACCGATTTCAAACTTGAGGGGCTAAAACCAAAATTGGGTGAAACTTCAGGGACCAAAACCACCGATTTCAAACTTGAGGGACCAAAATCAAAATTGGATCAAACTTCAGGGACCAAAAGTTATATTAACCCTTGTTCAAACAAAGATCTACTTATGATATCATCAGGTCGATCTTTAAAATATAAGAAATAATTCTCTGAAACTTTAAGATGCGACAAGATAATAAGTGAACATTGGGTATACTACTTAGAGGCATGCAACAAAAAATGTGACAAGATAATAATTGAATTGAACACTGGATATATAGTATAAAGGTATTTGCAGATCGACCATCAATAAGGTCCTTACACCGGTGGGATTCGAACTCATAACATTATGGTTATAAGCTAACCCCTTACTAACTAGACCAACCTTTGTTGGCAATATATGTTATCCTTTTATTTTTTTTATTCCATTCAAAGAAAGAATCGTCATCATGAACTTGAAAGTTAAAGAAAAATATGTCACAAATTATAAGTTAAAAAATAAATTAAAATCAACTTATTAAGAAAATAAATTAAAATTAAATATCAATGAAATAATAAAATATGAAAAATATAAGAAACCAGGAACACAAATCATATGGAAACTTCACCATTCTGAATTCCGTAGAGATCATCTGAAAGGGTGAAATTTTGAAAAAGTCAAACAACACGGCAGTAATAGCAATGTTTTAAAAGTCGGACCGGATGTCGAGTCAGAAAGGTTAGTGGGTCAAGGTTCAACCGGTTGGAACGGTTGAGCCGTTTAGTTGGACCGGTGACGTAATAATTAAATTTAAAAATATTATATATATATATATATATATATATTACAATAATTAGTCTTTAGTCTAATTTCATATGAAGTTAGTAAAGTTACAAAACACCATTTAAGGATGAACATTAAGTCAACAATTAATATAACAAAAAGCACAAATTATAATGATTTCATAACTTGTCAAGCATTGATATTTGATGGTTTTTTATTAATCAAAGTATGAGTTTTATGAAAAGCATTTGGATAAAAAATGTCATTATCTTCTTAAGGAAATGACCCAAAATCAAGACCTCCAGTTGCAATCCTAGAGCTTCCAATTCCAGTCTTAGGTTAAGGATGAACCTCATTGCCTTGTTCTTCAAAAGTATCTTTATAAAATAGTGAGGAACGAACCAAATTATAAAAATTAGTAACATATAATATAAATAAAAAAAGTAACATGTCTAACTCTACAATTTAAAATATCTAACCTTTATCATTGATGGTAATTTTTTGTATTGGCAGTGTGCTCTCATCATAAATGATATCTTCTTCTATCTCTTCAGCGGAAAGTGTTGAAAGTAGAGGAGAATCAACTTCTTCCATTATGCAATATTTAATTTTATCAATACTTTCATAATCAAATTTAATTCTTTTCATATTGAAATAAGAAATAAGCGATGATATTATTAATCATCAAATTTAATTCTTTTCATTATTTTTCCACAGCATTTCCGTTAATAAAAATGTTTTTTAAGCATTTATCTAAAGTAATTCATTTGACTACATTAGCGTGTTCCAGATGTTAACACCCGTTTCCATTTCGATAATCAAAGAGTAATAAAGATGGAATTCAATCGGCATACAGAAAAGTACGATTATACTGATAAAAATATTCGTTTACAACTCCGTTATTGTTCGCTAACGGAAACAGAAAATACAGTGGAAACTTAATATTTACAATTTCACCAAAATATCACAAAATAGACTAATTATGCCCACGTTCTTGATCTCGCCTCGAGACACGCGCCGCTCACTTTTCGGCGTCAACGTCTTTGTCCTTTGACCCACTGGTACCCGCTGAGGTATTTGTTTAAAAATAGGGTGAAATTCCGAAGAATCCCCGCAGAGACATAATATCGTTCCTAGAAAATGCGAAAAGTAAATATGACATGCGCCATGGTATGCACAAACTAATGAACAATATAAACACATCATTGTCATGTATACATGAGTAGGGCCCAGCCGCACAATCTACACTGGTTGGACTTCTGCCAACTCCCAGTGTAAGTGCACATCTGGCACTAACTGCCATCTCTAGGCAAATCATGTTGATTAATAAAGTGCATTTACAAAACAATGGCATCCACACAATCACATAACTTACGGCATAGTGTATGAAGGATAATGTCCCTACCTCAAAGCTTTAATAGCCCCTTTTTAATGGTGTCTCGAAGAACGTGTCGTATCCGGCCTCCAAATCGGTCCTAAAATATTAAATGTACCAAAAATAGGTCATAACCTATCCAAGTATCATTTTAGACTCTTCCATAATATTTATTGTGGTTATATTAGTCTATGGTGAAAATTTACAAAAATGCCCCTGGGACCCCAGCCCAGCCCCGCCGTACCGGCCCCATGGCACGTTTTTCCAAAATTTTGACTAAGGATATTCTGACTTATTTTCGCCCAAGGAATCCATTTCAGGGCTCGAAATCACCAAATTCACTGTCAAATTACGAAAATACCCTTGACAACCCCTATTTAGGGATTTCAGTGGCGTTTTCGTAATTATGCTTTTTTGGCCTCTACCGAAAAAGTGCCCAACTGTAACCCCACCTATTTTTGCCCACTGAGTCCAATGGAACCATTTATTTCATGAAAATCCAACTCCTACTACCAAATCTGGCCTGGCCGAAATATTGAGAGAAAAATAGAAAAATGGAGCTTTGTGTTTTAGCTTCCAAAACTTGTACTTTCCCACTTCTAATCCTTAGTTAACTCATTTAAACACTTCATAATCATGATTTAAAGAAATTTGGGCAGCATAACCCTTTAGGATTAGGACTTTCCAAATTTACAAACTTAACAAAATAACCAAATCCAACCATAATCATCAACAACAACCACATCTAACATAATCTTAGGATTTGTGAAGTTACCTTCTTGAGTTCTTTTCCTTTCTCTAGAAGTCCTCCTCTCTCTTTCTCTTTGGGCTCAAGATTTTCTTGCTAAACCATAAATTTTATGGAAAGGAAGAGATTAGAGAAGAGATTTATGGAAGATTAGAAGAAGAAACCTTAAGAAATCATAACTTACCTTAGCCTTTCTCCTCTTCCTTCTCTCTTAGAGCATAAAGCTTTCTCAAACTCTCTCTTTCTCTCCTTTCCTTGGCTTGAACGAAAATGGGCAAGAAAGATGAAGCCAAGCTTCATAAAATATCTTGTCATCTTTATTCCTAGCCCTTGATCTAGCCAATGGTTGAGATTCCTCCACCTCTCATGTACACCATACCTCCCACCATACTCTTTTGCTTTAAGCCATGCTTCCTCAACTTTATGCCATCCCTTGTCATTATTTAGGTCCAATTGGATTTGACTAACATTTTCCCTTAGTTAGCCTCAAAAAAACGTGCTCCCCTTCTCATGATTGAACCAAACCAATTCCTCTCCCAACTAACCAAATTAGCACTCAATGTAGCATACCATTTCATCATTATTTGTCCATGCAGCATTATTTTAATGCAATTTGACATGTGCTCATACAAATCCATTATAATTTAATCTCCTCCTTATATGTTCATGACACTTGGCATTTTAATTTCATTAATCAATTTCTAACACATTTTATTTTCAATTTTCGGAATAATGCCAATTCTGGCAGATTTTCTGCCCTAACTTTGAAAAATCATAACTAACTTTGTAGACATGTTTTTGGAGTGATTCTAAAGCCTACGGAACCCTTATTGAGTCTAGTTTCAAGGAAAAATATGAAATTTTACTGGCTGGGATCATCTCATTCCCAGATTTTAAATCTTTGACCGCTGCTCCAGAAATTAGTCAATTTCGCTGGGCAAAATTCAAAAATTCATAACTCTCAATAAGCAAGTCAAAATGGCTTATAATACCTATCAAATTAAAGCTTAGGATGTCTAATTTCACCTTGTAAAATTTTATAATTTTTGATCATGATTTGGTCTTACAAAACTACATGACAATCTCACTGCCTCGCAGGCGATTTCACTGAAAACACTATTCAACCTTCAATTTTTAATATTTAATTCCTTTGGCCTTAAATATTCACCATTTCATTGAATATATATAATAATTACAATATATTTTTTATGAATAAAATTTGGGATGTTACACCAGACGTTTCTGCTTTTGCTCGCTTTACGAGAATCATGACTCATGAGCCTTCTTTTCTCTCCCTCTCTTATGGCTGCCTCCCATCCCATCAGTTCTTTCTTTTGTTTTTTTTCTCCACTTCAACTGTCTTTACCGGAGACAAATGGGAGAACTGGAGAAGAGTCCGATGACAAATCAAAGATCGCCGTTTTATTTTATCTCAGGAGAAGAATTAGTTTTGTTTACATATAAGAGTTTTGTCCTCTATTCTGCCATGAATATGTTCCTTTTTAATCTTCATCTTCTATCATCGACTTCTTCTTCACCCTCATATTTTTTCCTTTCTTCTGATCTTCTTCCATGTCATGGGCAAGACTCGTCCGGCTCTTGAAGATCCGTTCTGGTTCCCGGCTGGATTTCGAATCCCAACTCAAAAGCAGGTTTTAGGCGTCCCAACACGGCTGGATTCTTTGAATGATCTAACTATGTGAGTCAAGTGATCCTTTCTTCCGGCCAATGATCCGGCCGGTCCGGCCGTCCGGTCCAATCCAGTTCCAAAAACACTGAGTAATAGATTAAAATTAATAAAGGAGACTAATAGTGACATAGAATTATCTCAATATTTAACCCCGAATTATGAAAAAATAAAGTGGAATCATTACCTTTTGCCAAAACACGCAGCTTTGTTAACTCCTCTGCATCACACATAAATAAAACATGATATTAATTCAAAACTCGCGGGAGGATCATATGCAGGTGATTAATGTCAACACCCGTTTCTATTTGATATATACAAAGTAAGAGAGACCAAGTTCTACAGGCATACAAAAAAGTATAAATATATTGATAAAAGTATTTGTTTACATATCAGAATCAACAGTGCAGAATTCGATAATATTTACACATATTATGAAATATCCCAAAAGTGTTCCTGATATAGACTATGTATAACCACGAACTTTGTCTTTGGAAATGTGTCTATTAGTTCCCTATAGCTATGTCCTTGCCTTTTGAGCCGCTGGCACCCGCTGAAATGTTTTGTTTAGAAAAAGGGGTGAGATTCTGAGGAATCTAAGTATAAATATGCTATCGAACATATAAAATGTGATAATTAAGTATGCAATGCACCGTATCAAGTAAAATGAAAATTTACATCAATCCATGTGTGTACACAAAATTCAAGGCCAACCATCTAGTTGAAACCCTTATGTGAACCTTAGCTAAGTCACCGACTACAGCTAGGCAATACCAGTATACCTTGGCTGAGCACCGAACCATAACCAGGTAATGTGCCTCCACCACATGTTCATATCACAAAATATAGTAACACACATCATATAAATAGTCACATAGTATATGAAAGATAGTAGTCCCTACCTTAACCCTTTTTCGTCTCAAAAGGTTCGCTTCGTGAAACATGCCAAGCTTAGGCTCCCAACTCGGTCCTAAAATATCAAATGTACAAGAAATAGGTTAAAACCCATTCATGTACCATTTTGGACACTTCTTTAGTGTTTATTGTGGTTATATTAGCCTATGAAGAAAATTTACTAAAATGCCCTCGGGACCCCCGATCCGGCTCGGCCGTACCTGATCCGACCGTACTTTTCCCGAAATCCTGACTGGGGCTATTCTGACATATTTTTCCCTAAGAAATCCATTTCTGAACTCAGAATTATCAAATTCATTGCCAAAAGACAAAAATGTCCTTAGCAACCCCTACTTTAGGGTTTCAGGGGCGTTTTCGTAATTAAGATTTTTTGGGCTTTTTTGAAAAAGTACCAACTGTAAACCTACCTATTTTCCCCTCTTAAACTTAATGGAATTATCAAATCATTGAAAATCCAACTCTAAGGCCCCTAACTAGAGCTGGCTAAAACTTACAGGTCCTCCAAGGACAATTGGGGTTTTTTGATTCCGGCTCCGCGAACGTATTCCTTTCTACTCCTAACCACTTTATTAACTATTTAATTAGGTTACAACCACCATTTAGACCAAATTTTGGCAGCATAACCCCTAGGCCATGTCATTTTCCAATTTCACAAACAAAGACAATCCCACGAAATTTCACCGATTAAATTGTCCACAACAGTCAGAATAGTCAATATACAAAGATTTGGAAGTTACCTTAAGCTCCCTCTGGATTTTCTCAAAATGGCTTAAAACCCGAGTCCTTCAACGCTCAAATTTGAGCTTCACAAACTTTCAAGAACATGAAAGAGAAGCTTAGGAGAGGAGTTATACATGTTAGGTAAGGATTTATCAAAGAAATCGACCTACCGTACAGATCTCTTCTCCTTCTCTCTCTAGATTTTTCTTACTTCCTCTCTCATCCAAGCTGAAATGGCGTCAGTTTTGAGCCCAAAGGAAGGATATGAAGTGTTTTATCTTATTACTTTATCATATTTTAATCATTTATTAAATTTCCAAAAATTCCAAAACTCAATTTTTATGTACATAAACCTATGTACAAGTAACCATACCATTAAACCAAACCAATATTTCCTTATTTATACTACATGTAGGAGACACCTAAGGGTCCCTCCTTGTGGTCTCAATTGGCTTCACAACTTGTTCTAGTTACGTATACACGTAAAGTCCCAATTTTGGTCAAATTTTCATTTTTGCTCAAATTTTTCATAAATTCATATTTATTTGACTAAAATATTCCAAATATATTTCCTCCCTTGATTTTCATTAATTAATTGAAATTAAATTCAATTAATTGAAAAATAATTAATTTTACGCTTGTTATGCAAAATTACAAGTTTGCCATTACATGTTCTTTCATTTTCGGATTTTTGGCATAATTTCTGCCCAAACTTTGAAAAATCATAATTAAATTTGTAGACATCGTATCAGAGTAATTCTAAAGGCTATAGAACCCTTATTAAGTTGAGTTTCAAGAAAAAATATAGCCTCTCACCAGTTGGAAGCACAAAATTCTCAAAATTAATTTCTTTGAATGTTGTTCCAGAAAATTCACAGCTTTTCTAGGCTAAATTAAAAAATTCATAACTTTTTGTATATAGCTCTAATTGAGTCATATGACCTATCAAATTAAAGCGTAGGATGTCTAATTTCACCTTGTAATATTTCATAATTGTTTCTCATCATTTGTTCATACAAAATCACATGACGAGCTCATGTCTCACAGGAAATCTCACTGGCAGCAGTATTCACCTTCACCAAAATTCACCATTCCATTTTATTGAATGTTTTCAAATAAGTACAATGTATTTTTGTGAACAAAATTTGGAGTGTTACAATTCTCCCCCACTTAAATTAATTTCATCCCCAAAATTTGCTACACATTCATAACCATAAACTTCAAGATAACACTTTTGCGTATGTCTCACTATATCATCACCGCTTATCTAAATCTGCTGATACAGACTACGATCCCTGAAATTCCTCGATTGGCTTTTTGCTCATAAATCATCATATCATCTATATTATTTTTCAGCTCAATGCGTCAGCGGCAACATTAGCCTGCCCTGGATAACATTTACATTCCAGTTCTTAATCTTTCAACAACTCTATCCACTTACATGGTGTCATATTTTGCTCTTTTGATCATACACATATTTCAATATTTTTCATCGCAGTACAACTCCACAGTCACGCCTTAAAGGCAACGTTTCCAGATTCAATACGAACATTACTACCATTAACTCAAGATTATGGGTGGGATAGCTCAATTTACGAAACTTCAGCTGACTAGATACATATGTAACGATAAATTTTTATGTAACGGCACAACCCCCACCATATGGGCCACAGAGCGGTGCCGGACACAGTTGCTACCAAAGTCCCCTGTGCCAGGATTTGTTCCTCCGTCTGCCTCTCGAAGGCTTCAAGATTTTCCTCTCCAGGTCACTGAAACCCAGAGAGTTGCCTCCCCAAGGACTAGAACTCTGGACCTGAGGGATAAGTCCAAAGCCTAAGAGCTCCTTGGTAACCATTACACCAATTTTTTCTGTAACGGCATAGTCCCGAGCTCAAAGTCGATACCTGGTGGCATAGTTCTAGGACTCGACATCGAAGCCGGCCATAATTTTTCCTACTCAGGGGTCCCTCACCATGGTAGGATATCCATACCTGGCTCTTATTAAATCACATCCCAATCCATGCCTACTTACATCCCAAAGCTCCTCTCACAATCATCATCCCATGCATAATGTTGAGTTCTGGGGAATTTCAGTATAGGCCCCTCAATTAATAAACAAGACTTAGAACACTGTGTATCACAACCACAATTTTTGGCCTTTTCAGTTCAGTATTGCTTCCACTTTACCAGGGTCCATCAGAATCCCTTGACTATGTGGCTCAGAAATATTACTTCTGAAAGCCATAACCCGCATTTACTCAAGTTGGCATAGAGTTACTTTTCCCCTTCCCATGTTCAACATCGTTTGCCAACATGTTATCAATAGAGATTGCCACAAGTTGGACCATATGCGGATGAAAAATTTGATTCATATGGTCCATAAACATAGCAGGTACATTTGGCATCAGCCAACTAATTTTGAGGATTACTACTAAGCCATACAGCCATGCATCCATGGATTGCGCAATAGTTATTATATCACATATACATATATTGATTGCGCAATCCTAAACTTGTGGGTGTAGGCACAGTCTATTCATATAGGAATCTAGGTTTACTTACTAATTCTACTACCCTTTCTAGGGTAGCCCATTCATATCCTCCGAATCAAATTTCAGAGAATTTGTCAGCCTATCTGGCTGTCAAAACACCATTCCCTACTATTTGCCAATCAATTCTTTCTAGTAAAGCCTCCACCAATTGACTCATAGTAAAGCCTCAAGTTAGTGGAATAGCATGCAAATCAATTCTTTCTATGGGAACATTTTATGGTAGAGTATTTCCTTATGCTAGACTAGCGACTAGCAACCTCGAGAAACCTCACATACATTTCAATGCATTATCGTACCCTATTGTAACAGCACCTCAGACTATCCAATCAATTAAAATTCCTAAGAAATCAGTTTAACTATTAAGTCTGATTCTTGAGTCACAATTCAACTCTTAGAACCTTAACATGAGCTGAGCCGAGAAATTACTTTCCTCAATTCCACGGGTTATCACTATCACAACACGATTCTGAATAAATTCACCACCTAAGGATATACTAGTCCACTAGGTCTTAGGGCCTTTAGACATGTGGGTTCACTACACTATCTGGCCTGTAAGATCTTACATCCTAGGGGCCCTAACCCAACTTTTAGGTCCATCATGAAATCTAGAACCTTAACATCACATACATTGGAAATCGTTTTCCTCAATTGTACCTAATAGATTTGCTAAGATTCACGATCAATAGCACCTATTTTAACCTTCACGGTATTTGGGTAATATCCTCAAAAAATTACAGAAGGTTTAATACTATCCACAAGCTTCATAAGGTTCAACCTTCCATCATGGAATAGAATCACAGTGCAACTAATTCACATTTCGATTAAAGCATTATCTCAGCTTAGATTAAATTCATGCATATCCTCAACCATCAGTATCATCAGATCGGATCCTGTAGGATTGACTTACTGCATAATTACCCCACATTATATATAACATTCTAATACCTCGAGCAACTTAGGCCATATCATATGCCTAAGAAGTCAACTCAATTACTAAGTTTGATTCTCATATTACAATTCTCTCAATCACAACTTAAACCTCAATTATCCCTATCGTCCCCTCCTATCTTTCAAAGGATTAGGGAATTTACCAACCACTGACTTATCCTTTATTCTCTCTATTCTGTTCTCATCGACGACTAGCTTCGAAATTTAATCAAGTATCAAGCATCACTAGGGAGCATATACAGTGAATAACTAATTAAACTCCAATCATACATTACTCCCATTAAATCGCTATTAAAAGAAGTCGTACCTTTAATAAGTTCAGGAGATTTTTTTTGGCCTCCTCCTGATTTATCACATGTACCTCACGAGCTCCTAGTCTAGTCTCCTCTAGCTGTTGCCTCTGTGGGCAATTCTTAGCAAGATGCCTTAGTTCTCGACACTGAAAACAGATCCGGCTAGCTAGATCCCGTCTAGTTGAACTTTATCTTCCTGACACATCTCTACATGATTTACCAGGATGATATGGCTTGTGACATTGTGAAACTACCCTTTCTCCAAACAACAATTACCATAATGGTTTTACAAAATATGGTTAACTAGTGATAACTGAAAGCAATTTCTCATCTAAAACATATCGGAGTTCAGGGCACAAAAACCGCCCACAAACCCACTACAAAGATATTCATTTATCAGGGCACATATAACAACAAGAGAAATCATAGCCCATGAATCTTACAACATTGAATCTCACAATTAAGAATTCATACAAAACAATTTCCAACATAGATATGGTTGTGGGTCCACCAAAATCTTAGAATATGAAAATAAGGCCTCACGCCTAACAAAAGTTAATCAATTATTCCAAAGCAGTTATCCAAACAGTAAATATAATATCTTTAAAAAACATGAGATGTCTTATAATGGCAATATAGAAAATAATACAACACCAATACCACAAGAGGCCTATAGGATTCTCAACGTCTATGCCTCTGGTTGCTTCCCTTGGCCTCTAGCCAAATTAGAGGTCTCACCTGAAAAATATTTACAACGATGGGGTGAGACATAAAGTCTCAGTAACCAAAATCAATTTACAAAATATGCAGGAAAAGATTGTAAGTCAGAGAAGCATGTTTAACTAACATAATATTAATAATATTCTTAATAATTAAATTTCACATAATATGATCAACAATTAGAACCGTCCCCACTCATCCATCCTACTCCTCCTTATAGCTTCTGGACGTGGTACAACCTATCAGTGCCAGTATATCCGGCCAAAGGTTAGCTAGTCACTTCAAGAATACTGCCCCCTCCCATGCCACCACCGATATACCGTAATAGGAAGGTGCCCGCCCAAAACACTCAACTCAAAATTCGGGCCAAGAATGAGAGAGCCGATGGGCACAGTTTCACCATATCTCTTCCACACAACCCAACATATCCCATAATAGAAAAGCAATATATCAATATAATTTTCGAAAACATTTATAAATTATCATCCCTTATGCAACATTTCATCACAAACATCATAACCATCACAATAGTAACAATTTTTAAATATAATCTATGCTCATATCTACAAGTTGGAAATTACACAGCATCACTGAATTAAGTTCATATTAAATATAAAATAAACTTTCTAAACATATGCAAATAGCATAGTGGAAAGTGAGGTTTAGAAAACATCTTATAGTAAAAAACAAGCATATAAAATAAATTAACCCTGAATACCTCAATTCCAAGCTTAATCTTAACTTGAGTAGGAAAACACGAACAATCACCGATAACAAAAAAACTCTACATTATCAATGTAGATATCAATTAACCACAAGCAATACTAAAATAAATAATTTATGCAAATTCAACTCCCGAAAACTCAATTTCCTTTACAACCATTATCCTCAAATATTTCAATTTTCTTAACAATCCTTAGCCATAGATCATTCGTCATGAGCTCAAATCACTTATTAAAATCCTTAAATAATCTCTACATCATATTCTCGCATCAATCACTCAATTTTATAAATTAAAGTTTCACCTTCAATATACCTATAATCATAAAATCATCAATATCAACCTCCTAGAATAATTAAATTTCTTTTTCTAATTTATATGAGTATAGTCTAATTATTATACAATATTTGAAACCTCCACATAATTAAAATCCTATTAAAATTTAATTTCTAATATCTAATTATAATTTTATCATTTTATATATCACAAAATCTACAAAACTAAACTGATTAGAATTTTAATAATACCTCCAATAACCCAAATAAATTATCAAATCCAAATTTAATCGGTTAAAGAGTCTAATATAGAATTATTTATAGGCTGATTACATAGAAAATTCATTATAAATTCTTATACCAACTAAATAATAAAAGTAACTTGATTAAAATTAACTATTAATTATTCTTTACATTTCTATGGCCTTATATTAACAAACACCAAATCTGTCTAAAATCCTAATCTTAAAATTTTCTCTAATCAGCACAAAATTACTATTATAAGAAAGAGAAAATTATTTAGAACATTTTCATGAAAGAAAGTTTGTGATCAAAAATGAATTTGAGTACTTTATTGATCTCTAAAGCTGTGAAAATTGAGACTTTACAGACTCTACTCTTCCAGAATCACCGAATCAACACTTCTTCTGAGCGACGAAGTGAAGTGAGGGAGGGGGTTTATATAACCCCTCCTTTGGTCACACCACCGAAAGGTGGTGTGATTTTAAAGTAATTTAATTTTTTTATATATATCATCACACCACCTTTCGGTGGTGTGATTGATATGGGTAGTGGCAAACTGTTCTTTTGGTTAGCGCCGAACACACACATATATATATATATTATATTTTTTTTATTTTTTACTTTACATTATTATTATTTATATATTTATATAATTTAATTTTAATATTATTTTTTTATTTTATTTTTAAATCTTAAAGATCACTACTAAATTCGTAATTATCTTTAAAATATAATTATGTCCTATAAATAAAAATAAGGATGTTACACACCGCCAGTATTTTCTACCCTTAGCTGAATTCTAACCTCCGCCGCCCCAAGCTTGTTTTGGCCGTTTATAATTCCCTCTGGACAATTCATTCTATTCTTTGCATTTTTGTGAGGAACTACCACTACCAGACACATCCCTATAGTCATTGTTTTGTCACGGTGCAAGCTTAACATGTCATTCTCGATGAGTCGACTCTCTTCAACCGCCTTGGCGAACACTGTAAAGTGTTTAGAAATCAATTTGTTTCTCAATTCTAGCTTTAACCCTTGTATCAATATATTGGAGCTCCACTCTTTGTCATCCCGATGTCTTAGGTACGAGGAATACCGAGACAATCGGACATAACATGCCATGTACTTATCAAAGCTCTCGTCATTATCTTGTCATATGTTGAGGAATTCTTTTTCTTTTACTAACTTGTCTGGTTCAGAGAAATATCTTTTGTTAATTTTCCCTTAGAACATTTCTCATATTATTGGAATATTCCATACTTATAGAATTAACTCTGCATTCCTCCACTATACATTCGCCTCTCCCTCTAATTTGCGAACAGCTAGCTGAACCTTAATATCATTAGAGTACCTAAGTCTTGTGAAAATTTACTCTAGTATGGATAACCATTCTTATGTTTGCAGAGGATCAAATTTCCCCTGGAAAGTAGGAGGTTGTTGTTTCTCAAATCGTGTCACCCATGTTTGAAAAACATTTGCTTCATACACAAGCATGTGTGGTGGCTCCCTATGAGGTTGCCTAGGTAGATTACGTTCACCTTCATGGCTTTCAAGATGTCCTAATCTTTCTTGTCTCTGTCGTACCTCATGCAATTCATCTTTAAGATTGTTCATCATAGTTTGTTGTTGTGCCATCCTGCTCCGTAGTTGGTGCATAGAGTCAAGGCTAACTTCCCAGTTTGGGTTGTGATCTCTTCCCTGCATCATTTTGATACCTTTCTAAATAGGAATAAGGAAGAAATAAATTTCCTATAGATGCAAGGGCATTTTAGTTATTTCATAATCATTTGGGTACACAGATATGTCATATATCATACATCGGCTATTTACAGTAGTTCTAGAAAACTAGAAACATCATACAAGCCTATAAACTACTGTACATAACATATTTGTCCCTTTGTATATTACATAACTCTCAAGTTATATACAACTTCCCAGACGGTCACCTATCCTAAGATTACCCTGGAGTGAGCACGCTTAACTTTCTATGTACCCTCCCAAAACACCGACTCCGGCTCCATCTTCTTCCGTCCACTGGTTCCACCTAACTGCCCTTACCTTGAAATAAGTGCCGGTCACCTCAGGTCACCAAGATATACTACCTGGGTCCCATATCACCTAATATACATGTAATCTAAAATGATCATTCCAGCCCAACTCGACTATATCATTTTTTTCCTGGCCCAAAATGCTGTATCAGGTAAAATGTACATGATAGTACGGATCCAAACCCAATCTGGATACTCTAACAGTAGTGGAACTTAATCCCAGTAGAATGTATCCATAATATCCATATATTTAAGGTACTAAGCTATAGGATTACAAGGCTCCTTGAAGGCTCGCAAGTACCCATGCTGAGCAAACTTTCACAACCTCAAATTTGGCAGCAGATCGTATTTCACACGCGTTGGTCTAGCTCTGGATATAGTAGCAATGCAGAACTATGACTCTAAATGATCAAAAAGCGGCTGCTCCGAATCTCCCATCAGCTCTCGAGGTACTGGTTCAGGTCTCTGTTGAGGCCCATATACTGCTCTAACCTGGACCTGATCCCTGGGTGTTCTCGTCTCGACAAACTGCCGCTCCTCAGAGATACTCTAGCCTTGGGTACCTTGATTCACTGATGAGAGTGATCCCTCATGTTCCTCGCTTGAACTGCTCCAACCACACAAGGTTCCTATCACTACGCAAACAAAATTGTATCAGTATACCATTCTGATAATGCCAGAACCGCTTATTAGCTTTGGCAGAACCGCTTGGGCTCTGATACTAAAAATGTCAACACCCATTTCCATTTCGATATATAGAGAGTAATAGAGACCAAGTTCCACAGGCATACAGAAAATTATAAATATACTGATAGAAGTAATTGTTTACAGAATGAAATCAACAGTGCAGAATTCGATAATATTTACAAATATTATGAAATATCCTAAAAGAGTTCCCGACATATACTATGTATAACCACGAACTTCATCTCGGGAAACATGTCCATTAGTTCCCTATAGCTACGTCCTTGCCTTTTGAGTCGCTGGCATCCATTGAGGTGTTTTTTTTAAAAAAGGGGTGAGATTCCGAGGAATACCAGTAGAAACATATTATCAAACATATAAAATGTGAGAATTAAATATACAATGCATCGCATCAAGTAAAATGAGAATTCACATCAATCTGTATGTACACAAAATTCAGGGCCAACGATCTAGCTAAAACCCCTACGTGTACCTAAGCTGAGTCACCGACTATAGCTAGGCAATACTAGTGTACCTTGGCTGGGCACCAAACCAAAATCAGGTAATTTGCCTCCAGCACGTGTTCATATCACAAAATACAGTAACACACATCATATAAATAGTCACGTAGTATATGAGAGATAGTAGTCCCTACCTTAACCCTTTTTCATCTCGAAAGGTCCACTTCGTGAAACATGCCAAGCTTAGGCTCCCAACTCGGTCCTAAAACATCAAATGTACATGAAATAGGTTTAAACTCATTCATGTACCATTTAAGACACTTCTATAGTGTTTATTGGGGTTATATTAGCCTATGGGAAAAATTTACTAAAATGCCCCCAGGACCTCGGCCCGGCTCGGCCTTGCCTTGTTCGACTGTACTTTTCATGAAATGCTGACTAGGGTTATTCTGACATATTTTTGCCTAAAGGATCTATTTCTGAACTCAGAATTATCAAATTCACTAGCAAAAGACAAAAATGCCCTTGGTAGTCCCTACTTTAGGGTTTTAGGGGTGTTTTCGTAATTATGCTTTTTCGGGCTTTTACGAAAAGGTGACCAACTGTAACCCCACCTAATTTTTCCTCTTGAACTCAATGGAATCATCAAATCATTAAAAATCCAACTCTAAGGCCCCTAACTAGAGTTGGCAAAACTTATAGCTCCTCCAAGAAAAATTGGGGTTTTTCGATTCCGACTCCGCTGACGATAGATGTTAATGTTGTCAGAGACCAGTTATACTCTGATTGGGACTTTGAGCTTCAATACGTGTCAAGAGATGGTATTCCGTGTGCTGATTTTTTAGCAAAGGATACTCAACAGCTAGATGCGGACTTGGTGGTCTTACCAGAGCCACTCCCTCAATGTCCTTTTTACCTGGCCCGGGATCGTAATTATGTGGCCTAATGTTAACTTTTGAACTTTATTTGTAATCTCCAAGTTATACTTGGCCGCTTTTCTATTAAAAAATATATATTGTTCATTTGCTTGGCTTTTGTGCTGATGGTTTTCATTGTGTTCTTGTTTATAACTTCTTTCCAAATGGTTTACTCCAAAAGTTCATAACTTCACGGACAACAATGAAAATTTCCTTATATGGGTGAAGTTGCAATAGTTAACCCTTGACATAGCAATAGGGATTGATTACCTTCACCAAGGTTGTGATTATTGAATTCTCCACTTTGACATCAATCCTCATAATGTGTTATTAGATCACCATTTCATTCCTAAAATTTCTGATTTTGGTCTAGCTAAATTGTGTTTAAAAAATCAAAGTCCAGTGTCAATAATGGCACACAGAGGAACTTTAGGTTACATTGCATCTAAAGTTTTCCCTCAAAACTTTGAGAAAGTATCATATAAATCAAATATTTACAATGGAATGTTATTGTTAGAGATGGTTGGGGGAAGAAAAAATGTTGACACAAGTCGAGAATCTTTTCAAGTCCTATACCTAGATTGGATCCATAATTGGATTGAAGGAAGAGACACAAATGTTTATAAAGTGTTTATTTCCTGAAGCTCAGGTATTTTCTCGTATGCATAACTACCTTTATGATAGTTAAGCCCCCGCCTTGTGAGGAGGATGGGGAAGATTGAATTACATAGTTGGGGTCTTGTGACGGTGAATACTCAGTGGCGGGGATGTAAAATGTTGAAGCCAAGGTTGGAAGGAAGTAGTGAAACGTTATGGAAGTTGGTATAGGAGCTAGTTACCAGCTACTAGAAGAATCCAAATCTTCCTCTGGTTAGCTGGACAAGACCGATTGTAAACTGGTAAAAGGAGAATGAGGATTATGGAGGGCAACCCTATGTGCATGTGAGAAGGGAATGTCCAGTGGTGAAGAGATTATGGAATTGGTTAGGTAAATCTGATCCTCTGGATGAATTTTTCTCAGTACAAAGAAGGGAGTGGTTTGTGCAGAATTTAAGCTGCAGCGCGGATTGGAGGGTGGTGTTTAGTGTGGGTTGCTGGTGGTCATGGTATTGGAGGAACTGATCTGGTTGTTAGGAAATATGTGTGGGAATACTTGGTTCTGTCAAAGAGCTTTGATTGTAATGGAATTAATAATGAAAAGAATATGCTAAATTATTAAGACAAATCCAAATCATTGCAATAACAAGGAATTGTTATCAAATACAAATTAGATTAATTAGTCAATAAAAAGGCACCTGCACAGGCGTCCAATTTCAATTACAACTTATTATTATTTCCCATCACTTTGTGCTGTCACCCTAGACTATTACTATGAGAATACGTTGAGACAGTGGATGTTGTTTGGTAAGAGCTGGATTCATCATTGACTAAAACTCTCATTAGGATATAGAGAAGGTTTTGGAGGCATTTCGATAGTTTCAACATTATCAGCTTCTAACATTTCTATTACTTTATTCATGGAAGGTCGATCGGCAGGCTTCAATTGTATACACCAAAGTGCTACTATAAACATTTTCCTTGCTAAATCCTTTTCCTCTTCTGTCAATTCTCCCAGTTCTATATCTCTCTCTTCATCAAACTGGTTATAAATCCATAAGGGGAAGTAAAGTTGGCTTGAATGTTCTGCATGTGGATTCAAATTCCTCCTTTGGCTTGCCGTCTCCATCAAAAGCATTCCAAAACTATAAACATCAGCCTTATGAGACACTTGTCCAATATTGTTGTAGAATAGTTCAGGAGCCATGTACCCTATTGTCTCGCTGCAGTCAAATTGGCAATACTATCATCAACAGAATATAATATTGCTAGTCCAAAATCTGAAATTTTTGGAGTGAAGTTGTCATCAAGTAGGATGTTATGAGGCTTGATGGTTAAATGCAATATTTGCACATCACACTCATTATGAAGATAAGCAATCCCACGGGCCACTTCTAAAGATATCTCATATATTTTGTGATAACTCAAGGAGATACTTTGGAAAAAATATATTTATCCAAAGACCCTTTGGACATAAATTCATAGATAAAAGCGTGCTTTGTTACGTCCACACAGAAGCCAACCAGGTGTCCACGTTAAAATGGTGTATCCTGCCAATAGTTGCCACTTCACTGATAAATTCCTAGCCATTAGCTTTGGTCTCACCCAACAATTTGATAGCAACGTCGATTCCACTCTTTAGCTTCCCTTTGTATACAGTGCCAAAGCCTCCCTTACCTAACGTGTGTTTGAATCCTCCAGTGATTGTCTTCAAATCCTTGTAGGAGTACCTTAATGGAAGGGGGTTGTGAAGTCCTATGAAATCTTCAATGTTTTCATACAATGATATGTGCCTTCTACGAAATGAATATATCAACAGCGCAATTAGTAATATGATGCCAAACAAAAATCTGGCTGTGATGTCTAATGGCAAAACATATCTTCCCGTCACTATTCCTAATGGTATTGCAATAATTGATTTGCTAAAATGGCTCTCCATGCTGTAATATGAATCCAGCTCCCCCAGTATGTGGAATAGACCTGCGCATGAATATTTCCATAAAGACCATAGAGCTGGTCAGTATCGAAATGGTGTCTTGGCTCCTCTCCCTTACTTTCCCATTACTTTCTTCTCCTTTGCTTAAAAGTACACCGTTTTGGATATAAAATAAGAGACGTTAGACCCATTTTTTTTTTAAAAAAAATATTCAGCACCATCAAGTATTTTTTTAATGACACCTAGTATCCTAAAGTGATTTTTTATGCATCCAGCATCTTAAAATATTTTTCTAATTGTAACGGGAAGTCTAAACTTGAGATGCAGAGTGTTTATGACAAAAATATTTTAGGGGATTAGACACAAAAAAAAAACTATTTTAGGATATTAAGTGTTATTGAAAAAATTATTTAAGGTACTAAGTAAGTTAAAAATTAATTTATGATATCATGTGTTACTGAAAAAAATACTTTATAGTGTAGTTTGCTATACCATAGTTACTACAAAAAAAATATTTGAAGGTGATCCATGCATCAAAAAATTATTTTAGGGTGCAGGATTTCACTAAAAAAATATTTTATGGTGTTGGATGTTATGTTTGAAAAAAAGAAAAAGGTCCTACCTCATTTTAACACCCAAAACAGTGTAATTTTGGATAAAGACAAGGAAAGAGACGGGAAAATAAGGGAGAGGAGCTGGACTCATCGAAATGTGGCTACTTGGATAAATAACGACAAAAATTTATTTGCTAAGAAACCCGGCTGCCAACAGGTGATGTTGGGGGCTTTTGAAAGTATACATTTAATCTAAACCGTTATTACTGTTATATATATTATTTAAAAAAAATTATATTTGCCCTTATTAAATAATATGTATTGAAAAATTATGTGAGTATATTAATTTTTTTCACATCTTTCCTTATTCATTATAGGTAAAATTGAAAAATAATCATTAATAACCATATAAGTGGATTAATATTTAAGACCAATTTTTTTAAAATCAACTTATATAGAGTGATAGTAATTACTAATTAGTAATTAGGTTGGAAGAAATAAAAGAGTCGTACCTTCTCGAAGCGCGGCGATATAGTCTACAAGATAATTTTCTATAAGTTAACAACGGCAAGGAGGGTAATACAAAAAAAAAATGATAAATTATATTTTTCATGAAAAATAAAACAAGATGGCCTGAACAAAAAAAAAAAATTAATCTAATGAATGCAAATAACACTTATGTCATTTTGAATAAAATAAGTAGTATTATGTATCTTGATTTTAACAAGTACAAAATAGTTTTCAAGATAGAGACTCCCATTTTTTTGTAATAAAAAAGTCAAGATAAATGCATAACAAATTTGAAATAACAAAATATCCTTTCTCATCCATAATTTTAGAATTAAATTATAAAAATCATATAAAAAATAATTTGTAAATGGAGAAAAGGGTTAGGTTTGTGAAATGCTAATACAATGCATTTTTTTATTTTTGGCCCAATAAGGGCACGGTTTAAGTTGCCCACCAAGGCAAATTAGCATGAATTGATTGATTGCTACCTGCATTTTTTAATTTATGATAATTAAAAAGCCAACATAATGCATATAAAATTAAATGTTCACAAATATTTAGAAGTCAAATTAAGGAGACTTAAAATGATTAAATTCAACACGATGTCATCTGATGGGGTACAGGCTTTGTTCCCAAGTCGGGAACCCAAAACTCCGTCCATTAGAAGCAGAGAGAGCCACAACACTAAATAAAGCAGAGAGAAGCATTCTCTCTTCCCATCGCTCCTCCACCTATGAATGCTTCCATCTACGCCTTTTCCTCTCCGCTCCCTCCCATCATTCTTATTTATATATCTATCACTCAACTTCCCTTTTCTTTTTCTTCCGTTTCTTTTTTACCTTAAAAAGTCTTAAATATAAGATCCAGTTGATTATTTTTCAGAGAGATTAAGGAAGCTAAATAAATTATTTAATTATATCATATATTATGCATTATTAGATTATATATCTATTTATAAGTCACAAATTAATTTGGAGAAAATAATAAAGATATAAATACTTTAAAATAATTTAATTTGTTTCTTTAATCTTTTAAAAAAAAATCAACTGGATCTTATATTTATAACCCAAGCTAGTATAAATTTTTCTTACCAGGGAGGGTCGATCCAGAGCTGCTGGTTGTTTTCAGCATGCGCCAGCTCAAACATTTTATAAAGGTCCACAATCATGCATCTACCAAGTTGCATCCCACTTTCCTTCATTTATATAATTTTATTATCACCAAAACATCGGTATATAACAAAAGACAGGTTAAATAGAATTTTAACAAATAATATTTAATATAAATCTTTTGATGCTCCTGGTTGATAAGCACTCAAATTAATTCTAGATTAATGCTTTATAGTGGCACAACTCAAGTCGTATATTCTTTGTGTGGAGTTCATGTATGATGGTCATGTGTGATAAGACATTTCACACATTTAATTCAGCATGACGTTGAAAATCCTTTGCTGCTGATCCTTTACTCATCTGAATCCAAGTTTAATTTGAGACTAGAATAATGTTTTGGTATGGCAGATTTTTGTTGTTGGTGATACTTCTGATACAAGGCAATGGTGAGAACCAACAGCTGCCTCATGATGAAACTCTTCCATTCCATCCCTATAATAATAGCAATTCCTAATCAATGGTTGAGTTTTCACCTATTTCTACTCCTCAAGGAGTAAGTTTACCTGTCAGTTAGGTGGATTATGAATACCACACCTTAGACATATCTGATACAAGCCCAGAAGCTTGTATTGCCGCACTCTTTCAGCAACACCATCTCTATAATTCATCCAATATTCATCCTTTAGAGTATGATTATGACAATAAGACCGAAATTGTTACTTTCTTCCATTGTTCTCCGCCACCTGATATGTTCAATAAATCCCGTCACAGTGGAACCTTACTTCCTGGACCATGATCTCACTGCTACGTTCGCCAGTACCCGCAAGGACTCTTCAGTGGAACTTCGCAAGACTGAAATGGCCGTTCCCACCAGAAGTTGAAAAGCAAGAAACCAGCAAGTTGCTCAGAATTCTTTTATCAGTTCCAGTTGACACAGTAATCAGCTTTAACTTTTCTTTTTAATTCATTCATTAGGTCGTAGCCGCGGACGTCATCGTGGCGTCTGGTGTGAAATGAGTGCAGAATATCGTTCTTGCTAAATCATAATGCGATGTCGTTGGTGAGATGATTCACCAATTGTCTCGCCCAGATCTGGAATATGTGTCTGGTGCGAAATCAGATCATGATCTTTGCTCACGTCGTCTTGCGCAGAGCAGAATGTTCAATCGGATCAAGATGGGTAATTGTTAGGGCTCCATCTTGGTGTGCATTCGGGTCTTGATTCTCAGATGGGTAATCGACGGTGATGCACCCTTATGCGCCCGGATCTGGATTCTCGGACTGTATTCGTCGGAGCTCCACCCTTGTGCGACCAGATCTTGGGTGCCCGATAAGTCTGGACAGGTTTCTTGATTATGGGCCTTCTAGACTCAAAACAACGAGTTGAGCTTACAGGTATGGGATGTTGGGCTGTGATGCCATGTTGGTTGGTTGGTATTACTTTTCTGGATAAAATGGTAGCCAGCTGCCACCTTTCTTTATTATTATTATTGATAAAAGGAGTGTTGGTTAAAATTTAGCAATGAACAATTTTGCTATAAACACTCATGAGAATTATTTATTTCGGTGTAACAAGTAGATATAAATAATTTATTTGGGAGCAGATATAGTAACGCCATTAAGGAGGCTTAACTTCCGTTACTTTTTATACCATGGGTCCCACTAATCTTCTTTTTATTATTTTAATATTTTTTAATGGAAAAATATCACTTAGGCCCCATGCAAACAATTTTATTTCAATTAACCCCCAAAAGATTATAAAATTTCACTACACCCCCTTAGGTCAAAATGAAATTAAGCTTTTTAGTGAAAAGACAATAATGCCCTTACTTTATTAAAATTATTTACAAGACAAATATGTGAATGATCAAAATTTTTTAACTCCCTAGTCATTCTCATGTTTGTCTTGTAAATATCTTTATTTTTTTTCAAAATGCCCATATATATTTTATAAGTGCTCTAATGAAAAAATAAAATAAGGATATTATTGTCTTTTTACTGATAAAACTTAATTTCATTTTGATTTAAGAGGGTGCCATAAAATTTCAGAATTTTTTAAGGGTTAACTTAAATAAAGTTGTTTGCATGGGACCTAAATGATTTTTATCCACTAAAAATATTAAAATAATACAAAGAAGACTAGTGGGACCCACAATATAAAAAGTAACAAAAACTAAATCTCTTTAACGGCGTTGTTATATCTACTATCAAATAAATTGTTTGTGTTTACTTTTTGCACCAAAAATAGATTAGTTCTTATGAATGTTCGTACACAATTGTTCATTGTTAAATTTATACGTTTCGGGTTGATAAAAATAATATCCAACGTTAGGGTCAGAGTGTGACCCTCATATTTATACACATAATATACAAAGACTAATGGCATGTTTGGTACACTGGAATTGGAATTGAAATTGAATTCCACACTAATTACATGTTTGGTACAAAGAATTGGCCATGGAATTAAAATTGCAGGTGGAAGCCACATCAGCCAATTCCACCAAAATAATTACATAAAAAAAGCTCAGATTTACAATATCATATCATCATTTCTCACCTTACCCTCTTTGCCTTTTACCCACCACGCCTGACCACGAGCTCCTCTTACCCCACCGACAGTGCCTCCGCTGATCCAGTTGAACGACGATGACTGCCTTTTGCAACTGTGCAGGCGCTTTCCCCTTCGACGATTGCAAATCTCCAGATCTAGGTTCAAACTTGCATTCTTTGACTGAATTTTTTACTTGGTCCCAAACATTTGAAAGAAAGTTCAAACTTTTGCCCAAATCACATCACCGGAATATACCCAAACAGAAATCAAGACAAGGACACAAGATTTAACACTGCTGAGATCAAACATTCAACTAAATCTCACTATTAAGCTGCGAGATGCTCCAGCTTAGAAGCTCCTGTGTTTAAGCTTGAGGAACAGTGGCACTACTTTCTTTTATTTATTTATTTAAGTATTTGTTGTTATTGGGCCAATAACTCTCTTCACCAACTCACACTGGAGACAATTCATACGACGACATGTTAGCTATTTGTCTAATGAAGGAAGTTTGCCACCAAAAAAATTGAAACTCTACAGGACAATGTTTGGAGAGGAAGAAGGAGAGGGAGGAGAGAGAACGATTTAATTTTCGAAGATGAAGATGGGATGTGCTGTTTTGGGTTTTCTTTTTAATATTTAAAAGAATATATTTTGGTCTTTTGATATAAAAATCAAATCTCATTTTCATGACATACCAAACATACTTTTAAAACTCATTTTCATCTCTATATCTATTTCCATATCCATTTCCATTTTTATCAAAATCAATTCCAATATACCAAACAATCCTAAACATCCAACAAATGGGCTCACGTACTGACACCACATCACAAAGTAACTTGGCCAGGCCAATTATCCCTGTCACAAACAATTATCAATTACATCAATTATATATATATATATAAATATATATAAATATATATATATATTGCCCACAATTACATCAATTATATGCTAACATACTGATACATTCTATTAAATCTGACTTGGTTTACAGAAAATAACAAGCTAGCCAAATTTTAAGGATAGATATCCCGTGACATCCATAGAAAATACTCACCTAACACAAACTTTCCACAAATTGAATAATGTACTTAATTAATATAAGGCATATGAGGGATGAATAGATTAAGAAAAATTACATTTTTTAATGTCCCTATCTAGAATAATTACGCAAAGATGCCTAATTTAGCTTCATCCGAAAAGAAAAAAGCATTTGAGCATTATTAATTACTTCTCTCCTATGACTTTTCTCTCTACATTCACATAATTCCAAACATTTGAGCATGTTTGTTTTGGTGTTGAGATTGCTTATAATGTCACGCCCTTATTTTAATTTCACCTTTACCAGAGTATTTGCGGAAAACGATATGTGGTTCGGTAGGCAACACATAAATAGTATAACTATACTGATAATATGTACATGATTACATAAATTCCCCATAGGGGTTTATACATGATACTTACGATTAAAGTAGCCGCACAAGGCTACTAGAGTGTCTAAACTCATCCCAGTGAAACGGAGACACCTTCTCGTCTTCATTTCACCACTGTAATACCCTCATATGATTCTCTTTGTTGTTCTCATCATATCTACGGTCTTCACCTGTCTAAATTGTTGGTAGAGGAGGGTGAGATTCGAGAGAATCTCAGTAGGAAACAGATACCATAATGCATGTATGATTGATGCTATGTGTATGACATGTTAGCTTTATCTAGACGTATGCCCCATAATGACATTTCTGCATGCTCAATGTTTCATACAACAAGACTATGGCCATAGCGAAAACAGAAACAGAGCTTCATTTATTCAAATATGTTCTACACAATCAAGTAAAGCAATCACATACATCATTACACAAGCAAAGATATCAAATACATGCAAGTAAGGTAAGTCCCCAACCTTAACACTTTTCCGCCTTGAAACGCATGCCTCGATCTACGTGCAAACGGCTCAGTGCTCCATATTCGATCCTACAATTCCAAATATATCATTTAGACACTTCCATAGTGTTTCTGGGGGTTATATGAGTCTATCTTGAAAAATTACTAAAATACCCCCGGGGACCCGGCCCAGCCCCGCTGTACCCGGTCCGGCTGTACTTTTCCTGAAATTTTGACATGGGCTATTCTTACATATTTTCACCCAAGGAATCTATTTCCGGACTCAGAATTATCAAATTCAATGTCAAATTATGAAATTGCCCTTGGCAGCCGTACTTTTAAGGTTTTAGGGGCGTTTCCGTAATTATGCTTTCTCGGCCTTTTCCGAAAAAGTGCCTAACTGTAACCCCACCTAATTTTCCCTCTTGAATCCAATGGAACCATCAAACCATTGAAAATCCAACTCTAAGGCCCATTAATAGCCCTGACCGAAATATATGAGTTTTCCAGGGAAAATCGGGGTTTTTCGGTTTCGGCTCCGTAAACACGTTCCTTTCTACTCCTAACCACTTTATTGACTATTCCATTAGGTTACAACTACCATTTGGTATCAATTTGGGCAGCATAACACCTAAGGAAACCCATTTTCCATTAATTGAAACAAAGGACAATCCGGCGAAATTTCACCGATTAAATTGTCCACAGCAGCCAGAATAGTCAATATACGAAGGTTTGGAAGTTACCTCAAGCTCCTTCTGGCTTTTCTTGACTTGGCTGAAACCCTAGCTACTCCAACAAGAGATTTTGAGCTTCACAAACCTTAAACACATAGGAGAGTAGCTTAGGAGTGGAGTTATACGCATTAGGAACCGATTTACCGAAGAAATCACTTACCTTTGCAAGTTTTTTCCTCCCCTTTTCTCTCTCTAAAATTTCACACTTCCTCTCTCTAAGTTCAGCAAAACTGACGAAAATGGGAGGAGGAAGATGATAAAATATGATTTTATAAAATATTATAATTATCCAATAATTATTTTTCCATTTTCGGAATGTTACAAAATTCTGGCAGATTTCTGTCCAATCTTTAAAAAATCATAACTAATTCTAGAAAAATCTAATTGGAGTTATTCCAAAGCCTATAGAACCCTTATTGAGTATAGTTTCAATGAAAAATATATACTTTTGCTGAATGGAATCACAAAATTCCCAGAATTTCAATCTTTGCATACTATTCCAGAAATTTCACAGTTTTTCTGTGCTGACTTCAAAAATTCATATCTTTTTGTGTATAGCTCTAATTGATTCATATGACCTATCAATTAAAGCTTAGGATGTCTACTTCCATCCTGTAAAATTGTATAATTTTTGCTCATCATTTAATCATTCAAAATCACATGACAAGCTCACTACCTCATAGGCGATTTCACCGTAAGCATAATCACTTTCTTCAAAATTAACCATTTTATTTTCTTTAATGCCCCAAAGATATAAGAATCATTAGAGAATAGATTTGGGACATCTATTAAACTGGGGCTTAGCAGTTCACTTAATTTAGGCTTATTCCCAAGCCTCTAATCCCAAAATTCGGGATATTACATATAAGCTGTTTTTCACATAAATTGAGACAAAACTCCTCTCACTTACTTATCTCATATACCGTAAATAATGATTGAAAAACTACTTTTAAGTATTCCAATCACTATTCCAAACGAGCATAATATTAATTTGGAAAAGCATGCTGGTAAGCTCACTTGTTTTGAAGCCATATAAAAAATTTGTTTTTAAAATAATTGTAATGTGCTGTGTCATGTTATTTGGTCAAAGAATGAAAATATAAAAATTCTGAGGCATACTTTTTCCCTCTTGTTCATTATTAGAAAATTTTTCCATGTGGTCAAAGGTAGTCAACATTAGGGTGCTACTATATATATATTCTTTTTTTAATTCATATATCTGTATGTCTCTCTCTGTGTTTGTGTGCGTCGGGCTTAGTTTGTTAGAGTTGCCAGGAGGTCCTCATTATGCAACACTGGACTATTTTTTACATTTGGAAATAATAGTGCGTATATATGATATTTTGGCCTATATTCATATGATGCCCATACTGATTCCTTCATATTTTTTAAATCAGTGCAAGCCATAAAAGATGCTACCAAACATCATGTAAAATAATCCCATGCCGATAGGAATCTCAATTTAAGTATAAATAATATGGCCTTGGGGCGTGAATGATCATCATCTTTTAAGAAAAGAACCTTTTCACATTTGAGCTCATCATATTTCAATACATAGAGGAATAATATTGAATCTAAATATAAAAATATAATCTAACTTTTTGATTATATATTTGTTTAACTTTTTGAGTATTAGTATTTTCTAATGCATGAAATGTGCATATTTTTATGAGATTCAACTTAATACACTATTTTGTGTAAAAGTAAACATTATATTTGTAACTAAAGAAATCTAAAGATAAGAGTCTTCAATATATTAAAACTAAATAAATAAGTTAAGTGCAACCAACATCTTTGATAGTGGCCTAAAAGAAGTGAAGTAATTAAAGCGGGGAAATTACTCCTTTTCTTTGTATGGTTTTGACCTGATTATAACTTAATCTTTAACTATGTTTTTAATCAATGAAATAATAAAAATTTTATATCAAGTCATCTTGACTAATATGGCATGGCACATATTCTATTAGACTTAACAGTTTTTTTAACACCAAGAGGTTATTGGTCAAAATACGAAAGTTCAGGGTGTTGGTTTTAAACTTTTAAAGATAATGGATTATATACACTACAAAAAAACATCAAATTAGGGACAGAATTTAGTTACGGAAATTCCGTCACTAATTAGTTAGCGACAGAAATTAGCGACAGAATTTGTTTAGTCAATAAATATGACGTTACTAATAGATTAGTGATAGAATTTTGAATTCCGTCACTAATCTACGACGGGTTAGCAACGGAATAATTAGTGGCGGAAATTCCATCACTAATTAGCAACAGAATTTCCGACCCTAATCCGTTGCAAAATATTTTTTTCTATATAATTTAAATTGTCACATTTCCTCACCATGAGTTTTCACATGTCCCTTGCCAGCGGTGGCCATGTGTACCCATAGCCGGCCATGTGTTCCCGTCAGCCTCTGCCACCTCGCCTCCTGCCGCCACGTGTCTCAATCAACCACCACGTGTCACCCTCCATCGCGCGTCACATGTCACTCTCCGTCACCTGCCACGTATCCAAGTCACAAATTGGTTGCATTTGGTGACCAAGTTGGGATTCGAAGCCATGAACTCTCGCGCGCGTGCTAGTGCTTTTGCCAATTGAGCTAAGAAGAACCTGTGTAATTTAAATTCAAAATCATATATATATTTCAATTTAGTTTTCCTATTTTATTTTATGTAAATATTCTACTTAAATTTTTATTATTAATATCTTTTTTTATTCATTTTATTATATATTTTATTTTTTGTTTGTCTTTATAAATTTGTATTTGTATTTATATATAATATATTATTAAAAGTTCAAATATATTATATTATAATTTCAGTTTCAAGAATAAATATGAATTAATAATTTTTATTTATTTTAATATTTATATTATAATTTTATAATATTTTAAATTATTTAAAATTTTTTTAATTTTTATTTTTACATAATATATTATTAAAATACAAATATATTATATTATACTTTCAGTTTCAATAATAAATATGAATTAATAATTTTTATTTATTTTAATATTAATATTATATTATAATAATTTTAAATTTTAAATTTAAATTATTTAACAAATTTATAATTATGAAAAAAAATATAAATATTGAAAAAGTTAACTATCAGTGACGGAAATTAGGGACGGATTAGTGATGGAAATTAGTGACGGAAAGTTTCCATCACTAATTCCGTCACAAAATAATTTTGACAAAAATTAGTGACGGATTAGGGACAAAATTAGTGATGGAATTTTTCCGTCGCTAATTTTTTATGACGGAATTAGAAACGGATTAGTGGCGGAATTTAGCAACGAAATGCGATTCCGTCACTAATTTAGTGACAGAAAAATAAATAGTGATGGAAAAATTCCGTCACTAATTTTAGTGACGGAATTTCTGAGGATTAGTGATACATTCCGTCGCTAAATTCTGACACTAATTCTTTATTTTTTTGTAGTGATATAACTACCACGTTATTTGTATTTTAGCCTATTCATTATTAAATGTTACTGCCACAAGCTACCCATTGTATGTTAAACATACGGTGCATTAATTTGAATTTAATTTTCGTGAAAAGCATTTTTGATATTAAAAAAGTTTTTGAAAATAATTATCGACATAGATCCTGGAATGAAAATTTTATAGTCCTAATTAGCAAAGCTATTTTCTCTGGGGAATTTGATAGTTTAAATATAATTTGTTTTAGCCTCGTGTGTCCTCACATCCTCTATTGCACATAATATAAGTTCAAAAATAAATTAAAATATATTTAAAAATAAATTAATTATACCATTTTTGAAAGTGTTTTCTTTGTTGAATTCCTTCCATTCCACCATCCAAACATATGGTTAGAGAAATTGATGCTTGGCAGTTTGTTGTAAAAGATTATATGTTGGCGAATTGGGTATGACTATGAGTAAGAGTTCAGATGTTTTAAAATTCAGCAATCTCGTTTTATTATTCAATTAACATATTAAAATCATTTAGATTTACAATTCGGAGCTCATTAAATTTCAATTCAAATAATTTGATTTGAGCAAATTATTAAATGAGAAGAGAAATACAGAAAACTGGAGATGCAAGACCTGCCATTTGCAACAGCTAAGTGATTTGGTTATTGGGATTAGAAAGCCCCATATTGGACCCTGCTTGAAATGAATAAGCCACTGTCAGATTTGGCTCTCAAAATCTTGTTTTGAAACTAAACTTCATATTCATTTAATATCATATTACTCTCCAAAACAGTTGAACTAAAATATACAAATCATACAATACTACCTCATGTCTTCCTATAAGATTCAGTTGATTAATTTTCATAAATTGAAGAAGCTAAATAAATTATTTTAAAGTATTTATATTTATCATTTTCTCTAAATAAATTTTTTCTGACTTATAGATTGTATATGAAATAATTATACATTTTAGAGAGGTCATATAGATATAATTAAGTAATTTATTTAGTTTTTTTAATCTCTCCAAATTAATTAACTATATCTTAAATTAAAGACCGCAGGTAGTAGTATATTATCAGCTGAACTAATCATAATCTTCCTAATTATAATAGAGATGTATAGATCCATAAACTAAATACTAGTTTAACATCAAATGTGTCACGTTTGAGAAATAGGCTGTAAGGGGCAATAATTCGCGTAATTCCTTTTTTTTTTTTTATCGTTCGGTTTGTAGGCATGATAGTAAATTGAGTTCTATTGATCTCTCTCTCTCTCCAAATCCACCATTAGATAAGTTTTAATGGTTGGGAATTAATAGTATATACAAATATTATTATAACATTAAATATAATAAAAATCTATTATGGTAAATAGATTAAATCTCAATTATTAAAACTTGATTTAATGGTGAATACACTAAATGAAAATAAAATGGAAAGAAAAATCAATGAAGGCATTCTATTCCCAGATAAATGAGCTCAATATTTTTTTTCCCCCATATTTCTAAGAATCTGTTGACAAATCCTTTACCAAAATCAATACCGTGCTAGATAATTTGGCGTGAACAACAATTCAAATGTGAAATAATGAAATCTTTTCAATTCCAACCATTTCGTTTATGATTTTCTTGAAAGAAAAAAACAAAGGAAAATTCATATGAATTTTCATGTTACATAATTTGGAGTAAATAACAATTCAAGTGCGAAGTGAATTGTTTTCAATTCCAACAATTTCGTTTGTAAATTTTCTTGAAAGAAAAAAAATCATATGAATTTTCATGCCACATAATTTGGCGTGAATAATAATTCAAGTGTTAAAATAAAATTTTTCTATTTCCAACAATTTTTTTTTGTAATTTTTTTGGAAAAAAAAACAAAAATTCATATGAATTTTCATGCCACATAATTTGGCGTGAATAACAATTCAAATGTGAAATGAAATGATTTCAATTCCAACAACTTTCATTGTAATTTTTTTGAAAGAAAAATTAAAATTCATATGAATTTTCATGCCATATAATTTGGCATGAATAATAATTCAAGTATGAAATGAAATATTTTCAATTCCAAGAATTTCGTTTGTAATTTTTTTTGAAACAAAAAGAAAATTCATATGAATTTTCATGCCACATAATTTGGCGTGAAAAATAGGGGTGAGCAAATTAGAACTGAAACAAAAAACCGAATTGAACCGAACTCAATTCGGTTTTTTCGGTTCTGTTTTAGGTAAAATTTTGATTTTTATTACTCTAAAATTTCGGTGTTCGGTTTTTAGAAAAATACTTCGGTTAAAACCGAAAAACTGAAATATATATAATATATTTATTTTTAATATATATTATTTAATAAATGCATATTTTATAATTAAATAGGTGTAAATTTTCAATAATATTAAATAAAATTTATTGATATTTTAAATCTAATTAATTTATTTTATACATTTTATCCTTAAATCTAATCTTAAGGATAAAAAAATATTTTTTTAAAAATTTAATAATATATATTTTATTTTGTTGATAAAAAAAATCGGTTAATTCGGTTATTAACCGAACCGAACCAAAATATTTCGGTTAATCCAGTTCAGCTAATTTGGTTAATCGGTTTCGGTTTGACTTATGAAATTGACTTTGTTCGGTTTTCGGTTTTTACAGAAAAACCGATGCTCACCCCTAGTGAATAACAATTCAAGTGTGTACTGAAATGTTTTCAATTCCAACAACTTTCATTGTAATTTTTCTTTGAATGAAAATGGAAAATCCATATGAATTTTCATGCCACATAATTTGGCGTGAATAATAATTCAAGTGTGAAATGAAATGTTTTCAATTCCAACAATTTCGTTTGTAAATTTTCTTGAAAGAAAAAAAAAATCATATGAATTTTCATGCCACATAATTTGGCGTGAATAACAATTCAAGTGTGAAATAAAATGTTTTCAATTTCAACAATTTCGTTTGTACTTTTTTTGAGCAAAAAGAAAATTCATATGAATTTCCATGCCACATAATTTGGCGTGAATAACAATTCAAGTGTGAAATGAAATGTTTTCAATTCCAACAACTTCCATTGTAATTCTTTTTTGAAAGAAAAAGGAAAATTCATATGAATTTTCATGCCACATAATTTGGCATGAATAACAATTGAAGTATACAATGAAATATTTTCAATTTCAAAAATTTCGTTTGTAATTTTTTTCAGAAAAAAGAAAATTCATATGAATTGTCAGCCTTTATTATGAAGTTAGAAAAGTAGACGAAAAATATCTTCAAATGTCATTGCACTTTGGGGGGAAAAACATCACGCTATAGACAAGGATGTGGAAGGATTGCAAACTTGACCGAATTAAATGAAGACGTTAGGATTATAAAACAAAGCCAAAAAGAATGATTGAATATGTGAAAGAGAATAAAAGGAGGCAAAACAAACAAAAAGAAAAAGAAAAGAATTGACTGCTTGTATTGAACCTAACTTAATAAAGGTGCATTATATTGTTTTATCAACTGAACTAATTATAATATTTAAAATTATAATACAGATGTAAGAATCCAAAAACTAATTACCTATTTTAACATCCAATGTGTGATCTCTTAAAAATCGGATGTTGGGCCAATAATAATTCAGTTAATTCCTTTCTATGATTAATTGGTTTGTAGGCCTAATCTTTGAATAAGCTTATATTTTTGCCTCCACGATTTTCAGAATCTACTAAGAATCTTTTTTGTTTTTTTTAAAAAAGGTAAGTTTAGGTGAGTTCATTGAGTTGTGTGTCAGAGCATGTCTCTAGATTTAAATAGTGCTTACAAACAAATTGCTCACTAATAATGTCTCCATGTAGTCAACATGATTTATAAGTCAACTTCTTATCAAATAGACCTATTTTTATTGGCTGTTAATCAATATCATGCTAGATAATTTGGTGGCGATTATATAACAATTTTAATGTAGAATGAAATGTTGTCTATGTCAACAATTTGCCTTGTAATTTGTTAAAAAAGGAGAAAATATTTATGAATTTTCAACCTCTACGGCTCTACCGACACAGGAAGTTGGGTTACGAAAGTTGAATTTGTTTTTTTGTTTTTGGAAAAATATATCTAGACTTACTAAATAAGTTAGAAAAAGAAGGGCGGAAAACCTTCAAAAGTCACTGCACTTTTGGGGGGGGGGGGACTATCAGGCGAGACAACGATATAAGGAAAACAAGTGTGTCTATTATTTCACATGATATAGATATTTGATTGAAAAATCAACCAAACTAAATGAACAAGTTAGAAGTGTAAAACAAGTTGAATGATAAAGTCAAAAAGAAAAAAAAAATGATAGAAAGAGTATAAAAGGGGGCAAAAAAATAGAGAAAGAAAATAAAGTTAGAAATTTTTAGATTTACAAATTAAGTTAGAAAGAGATGGTATAATCTTGAAGAAAATCATAATTAGAGAACTATATCAAAAATAAAATTGAGGAAAAGAAAACTTGTAAATTCTTCGAAACAAAATTTGGGATTTAATATGGTAAAGATTAAATTAGTAAATAAAATGTATTTTAATATAAATTTTAATTAAAAGAGCATATTTTTATCCTATTTTTAACCAAGTTAACTGTTTGGACTTAAAGGTATGTTTTTAAAATAGAGGAGAAGTCTGTGTAATTGAAGCAAAATTTAGGAGAAAAAAATATTTAGAATTATAAAATATGTTAAAAAATACAACAAAAAAAAAAACATCAAAAGTCAATTTGGAAAAAAAAACTAGCATGCTAGACAAATATATATGAAAAAGAAGAATCTCTATATTTTCACATGATATTGATGCTTGATTGAAAAATCAACCGAACTAAATGAACAAGTTGAATGATAAAGTCAAAAAGAAAAATTGGTAGAAATACAATAAGAGGAGGCAAAAAATCAAAGATAGAAGATAAATTAGAGATTTTTAGATTTATAAATTAAGTTATTACCAAAGTTTACCGCCAAATTAAGTGCTACATTTATGAAATGACATATCCATATTCTTCCACAATTACTTGGATATTTCCAGGAAGAATCTTCTATGAAATGACACGTACGTCCATATTCTTTCCACAATTATTATGTTCAAAATTAACGTAGTCATCACAACTATGACTATTGACTTGGACAACGACTATAATGAAAACGAATGTCTGAACTTCTTTTTCTCATTATGTAAAGAAAAAAGCCAACCACAACTGACGTCCATAATTATAAGTTAAGTTATAAACAAATTATAATATATCTCTCATAAATTGAGAACATTGAAAAAGTATCCAAATCAAACAATGACTATCGAGTAGCCCAAAATGGGGGGAAATTGACTACAAAAGCAAGTCTCCCTTATTTTTCCATTATTTACATGTTGCGTGCACAAAAAGTCATGCCGTTATAAGCAAACCACAATGAAAACAAATACTCCGTTAGATAATTAATTTGTTAATTTTTCTCGAAGAAAAAAGATAATTAATTCGTTAATATTAAATAAATTGGCTAGATTAATTATTTTTAACAAACGGATGTTCATTTTTCTAAAACATTCTTTCTAATAATCATATACATTGTAACTACATACTTGTAATTAATATGCATTGTATACCCTTTGATGAAACTCCCTTGCCTATGCGCAATCAGTAGGAATAATTTGGAGAGATAAAGTGAATTGATATCTTATATTTAAAATAAAAGAAAACATCTCTTCTTACTAATATATTTAGAACGGGAGGTAATATATAAAGATTTTCATAATTATATATGGAATACTTAAAAAGAGATTATTATAGAGTTGAAAACTTATTATTGCTACACAAATTTGTCCACTTTTTCCACATTATGTGTGAAAAACAAATGTTTCAAGGTTATTTCTACAAATATATCAATCTTTTCACATTATCTTCTAAGAAAATCATGATAATGACACTGCGTGCGTGTGTAAAGTTTTTTACGTTTTTGTGTATAGAATACTCTCTCCCATAGAAAAAAGCTTTCCATATAAGTTAGAAAGAGATATATAAAATCTTCGAAAGTTTTTGCACTCAGAAAAAACCATCACACTGGAAAGTAACAATTAAAACAAACTGTTTGCTCAATTTAAATCACTGGCAGAATTGTAACACCCCAATTTTTATTCACCAAAATGTCTTGTAATTATTGCAAATATTCAAGGAAATAAAATGATGAATTTTGGCCAAGAAAGGATGGATTTTAATTTAATTAAAAAATATAGTGGTAAAATCATAATTTGTCAATAAAATGCAAAATTAAGTATTTTCCAATCGATTAAATTCAATCCCAAGTAATTAAGGGGAAATAAGGGATAAAACAAGGTGATTAGTGGTCACACACAATAAGAATATGGTTGGGATCACCAGGGTAACTGGATGTGTAGATTTCAACAGAGGTTAGGGCACAATAACTCGGCTGCTGCCGATTCACAGCAGACTTCAGTTATGTAAGCAGTTGGGTTTTACCAGGATCAGGCTCTTTACAGATTCTTTGCAGGCTATTCACCTGTTATCCATGGATGGTGGCACTGATCATCCTCTGCTTGATGTCATCTTAGAGACGAGATCCCTCATTTACAGGGACTGGGACTTGGCGATCACTCATGCCCACAGAGAGACTATCCGATGTGCTGACTATCTAGCGAGGAAAGCTCAGTTGAGTAATCAGGAGTTTTTAGTGATAGAAACGTCTCTAGTGGAATGCAACCAGTTTTTTGTGATGGAATGTGGTGGAATACCACAAGATCATTCGGTGATGCAGACTTCTTAGCATTCTTGTAATTCTTCAAGCTTTGCTTGCCTTTGTACGCAAAAAAAAAAAAAAAGAATATGGTTGGGACATAAATTAAATCATTGGAATTGTTACAGGTAAATTCTCCGATGTAACGACCCTGATTGTGTGACACTTTTAAATAGGTAAACGATGTCCAATGCCTATGAAATTTTACAGGCACAAAGTAGACTTATCAAGCTTCAATTTGATGAGTCACGGGAATTATTTGGAGATGTGTACAATTTATTATGAATTTTAGAAATAAACCCAGAAATTCTAGCGTTTTTCTATGGCAATGCCCAAAGATCAAAATTCTGGGAAATATTGGGTAATTGGCTAAATGTGATATTTTTCCTTGAAAATAGACTTAAGGATGGTCACATATAGGCTTTGAAATCATACCAATTGAACATCTACACAATTAGTTATGAATTTTCAAAGATTGGTGAAAATTCTGCCCAGATTTTTGATTTGTGCGAAAATTGAAGAAATAAATTAATCTTCCTTTTTCTCTTAATTATTTTAGAAATTAAGGGATGAAGGAGGAGAAGACAAGTGTCAAAATCCAATGAGACCAAGTGTCAACACCACATGAAAGATGATGGAGATAATTGTTGTGTCATAAGTCCTTACTTATGTCATAAGGTTAGGTAGCCAACTCTTGTACCAATTGATTTGAGTAAAAGGATGAAGCAAACGTGTTTGTGTGTGTGTGACGTTTTTGTGGGCAGAAATGAGGAAAGAATTGGTTTTTCATGTTTTCAATGGTTCCATTGGATTTAGGAGGCAAAAATAGGTGGGGTTACAGTTGGTCACTTTTTCGGAAAAGGCCAAAAAAACATAATTACGAAAACGCCCATAAAACCCTAAATCGGGACTGTCAAGGGTATTTTCATAATTTGACACTGAATTTGGTAATTTTGATCTTGGAAATGGATTCCATGGGTGAAAATACGTCAAGATAGCTCTAGTCAAAATTTTGGGAAAACGTGCCATCGAGCCGGGTACGACGGGGCCGGGTCCCAAGGGCATTTTGATAAATTTTCACCATAGGCTAATATAACCACAAGAAACACTATGGAATAGTCTAAAATGATATTTGGATAGGTTATGACCTATTTCTTGTACATTTAATATTTTAGGACCGAGTTGGAAGCCGGAAAGGACACGTTTTACGAGGCACACTAAAAAGGGGTTACAAGAACTTTGAGATAGGGACATTATCCTTCATACATCATGCCATAGTTATATGATTGTTTGAATGCCATGTTTGTAAATGTGCTTTATTAATCAACATGTTTTGCCTAAAGAAGGGCATTTAGTGCCAGGGACACTTACATTAGGAGTTGGTGAGAATCCAACCGGTGTAGATTGTGGGGCTGGGCCCTACACATGTATACATGCAAATGATATGTTTATAATGTTCATTAATTGGTGCATATCTGACGCATATCATATGTACTTTTAGAATTTTTTATGAACGATAGCATGTTTCTACTGGAATTCCTTGGAATCTCACCCCTTTTTCTAAACAAAGTTCTTAGCAGGTGCTAGTGGGATGAAAGGCAAAGGCGTAGATGCTGAGAAGTGATTGGCACGTGTATCGAGGCAAGGTCAAAGGTGGTGGTTATAATTAGTTTATACTTTAGATATTTTAGGATATCTTATAATTATTAAAAACTTCTGCTGTATTTTGTATTTCGTTGACGAATGACGTTGGGATTGTAAACGAATACTTTTATCAGTATAATTGTACTTTTCTGTGTGCCCACGGAATCTTGTCTTTATTACTCTTCGAATATCGAAATGGAAACGGGTGTTGACAAGAATAGGAATGGATAAATTTGTGTAATACCCCTACATATAATATTTATTAATTAGTTTTTTTCTTTAAAAAAAATAAGGGTTTACATTACACATATAGAATGCTCATTTTCATGTAAAAGAGTCCCCCATATTGTTTTATAAAATAAGTCAAAATTACATGATATACTAATATTAAATGGCGGTCCAATGCATAAGGTTCCCATTATTTAGGGTATGGGAAGTGATAGATATACGTAGTCTTATTCCCACAATCGGAGATATTATTTCCAAGATTTGAACCCATGACCTCCATATCACATGCCAGTAGGTAACGGGTTCAATTCCTAGAAACAACCTATTCGATTGTGGGGGTACGATTGCGTATATCTATCCCTCTCCAAACCCTACTTGGTGGCAGTTTTGTGCACTGGGATGCCCTTTAGTGTTAGTATATCATGTAATTCTATTTTTTTAAAAAAAATACTATATATATATATATAAAGTTTCTATGATATTTCCATATTCTAATAAATAGGAAAGTGCATTGAAAACCAACAAGTTGTTGGTTGAGGTAGTAAGGGGGCCTCACTCTCTTACGGAGGAGAATACAAGTTTGAATGCTGAGAAATGCATTTGTTGGGAGAGATAAGAATCCTTTGTCCTCTAAACCTCGAGGGAGAAACCTTTAATCAAATAAAAAAATAGACGAAAGTGCATCAAAAGAGTCTTGACAATGAAAAATTGAAAATCGCCGTGAAAACAACGTTGAATATAGAATTCGTGTCCTAAAAAGAAAATTTCTATTGTTTTTGGGACAAACAGATCAATTATATAAAATGAAGTCAATTAAACAACTACAGTTGATGTAACTGGTTTGATAGAAGGGGGAGTTTGGAGTATATCAATTTTATAAAAAGAGTAAATAGAAAAATATTGAAGCAGCAAGTTTACATCTTTTCTATAGTGCCATTGAGATTAAGATGGACAAGGAGATCATTGAACAAATTCTTCTTGTATGTAACATTAGAGAGGTTGTTCAAAAATGCATCGAATGATATGAAGCAGATTGAATTATCCCGTGCAAAATCAATCTCTGATAGGATATGCAAAAAAGGCAAGGATGAGATGATTATAGCTTCACCCATTTAAAAGAATTCTAATTAAAAACAGAAAAAGAAAAAAGATCATACCATCTGCAAATAGTAAAATGCGGATCCAGAGTACATTGAAAAAGTCATGTCATTTGATGAGAGGTCTGGAAAAAACTGTGGAATGATGAAAAATAGCTTGATTGTAAATTCAAAAGTTTTAATTGTAGTTCTTTAAATTTCAGTTATAAACTTACTTTATAAATTTCAAAAGCCTAGTTATAAACTTGTAATTATTCTGGCAAAAAAAATAAAACTTGCAATTATAAAAAAGTAGTTGAAAAAAGGTTGTAAGCTACATAAAATTTGTTAAAAAAGCTTAAGCAGCAACAAGCTATACATTTGAGGATATAAGTGGCCTCATCCCTCTGAAGAGAACACAAGGTTTAATCTGGTGAAGCGAAGTTGTTGGAAAAAATAAAAACCTGATGCGCTTTAAGTCTAAAAAATAATTAGTTGCAAGTCTATAGTGGCTTTGAGATACCCTTAATTAAATCAAATAAAAAATTTGTAAGAAAATATGTGCAACTTCTTACAACTAAACTTCTAGTTTTATAACCGAGTTCTTCATATTTACAACTTATTGGCAAACAATTGTTTTTTAATTTTTGCAATGAAACTTCCGTTATTTATGAGAATTCCTTAATTTATAACCTATTTCCAATTAAGTTATGTTGTCAATTGTTTTGAATTTAACCAAACAAGCATTTACACCCTACACAATGTGTAAGATGAATGTAATTTAATGTAAAATTAAAAGAAGCTTTTATAAATTTCCACCCAAAGAAAATAATATAATCAAATATAGAAATAAACTACATTACCCTAAATTAAGGGATGTGTTACTGAAGGTGGGATTTCTCTGTATGTACGTGTATGAAATATGATCGAAGTTATTAAACTCAATATAATTCAACAATAATAAATCAAGTTGTAAAATAATAGAAGTTATTATATCAAATTGGAAAATGTAATTCTTAGGTATTTTTGGTATTTTTCTATTATGTGATTATGATTTTTTATTCATAATTTTGGTATAATTTTTAATATCCCGATTATCTATATCATAATTTTAATTGTTCAGGTTCAATATCCTAATAACTACAATTTCATCCCTATTACGTACTGTGTTTTTTTCTTTTTCAATTTTAATTTAGCTTATTATTATATCTTCAAAATAGGATAACTCTATTTTTCTTTTTTCTTTTTTTTTTGGTTGATTCACCCATTTGAATCACTTCCAAATGTATAATTATTGAACATGTTTTTTTCCTAAAGATTAAATTAATAATATGAAATTAACTGTTATTCGAATACAAAATTTACCGTATGTTAAGCCCAAATTTGCTCACAATAATAAAATTATTGATATAATTTATTCCACTAATAACCTAATAAATGAATATTTTGACATTAAAATGATTAGAGATCCCTTGGCTTTTATAGCCTCCATATGTTGATTTTTGGATTAGCTTTTGGAGAATAGTTTTTATGATTTACGAGGTAAGTATGTGAGAGAAGTTTTATCTCGATTTGCGGAAAATGGCTTTTGAAACCATGGTTTGGGGGTTACCCAAAGACACACTAGTTGATTATGATTTATGATTTGATGTCGATTTTCAAATTCAATTTACTTTATTACCTTATTGTAAAACTCCAATAATAAGAACTGTGAATTAAACTTAAATGTGAATAATATCTCAATAAATTTGAATAAATTGAAAAAAGAATGCATAAATTTTAGTTTGCAATTATTATTAAAGAGATCAAAATTTCTTACGTAAAGGGAAATTGTCTATATTAGGAAATAATTTATAATGATTTTTAAAAAAATAAAATTACTGTAATGGGTATTAATTGAATGAGTGTAAATATAATTATGTATCGATTAATTTAATGATGTGATTTCCCAACCCATTTTTAATCAAATGGGTTTTTAAAAGGGTATTACAAGGTTTCATGTATAAAATTGATTGATGATTGATTGATTGATTGAGTAACATACATACACGCTGATATAAGTATCCCTTTCTAGTAAATCAGACCTCCAAAAATTAGAAAATAAGTGGAAAAGGGATGATAATAATATATATCGAAAATTGAAACTAAAGTGTATAGAAGGAATCATATCGTTACAGCAACTACGAAAACTAATATCTCCAATTTTCTGCAACGTGGTAAAGATTACTCGCCCCTGATAAAAATAGGCCTCCAAAATTATAAAAAAAAGTTGGATATATAGATAATAATGGACGTCCATCTAGAAATAAAAATTTAGTTAATAAAATGTACAACTTATAATATGTTTATGTAATTCTGTCGTCCACTACATTAACTTGACAATGTTATGGAGTATGTAAAATATTACTATGTTAAACGGAAAGCATACAATGGGACATTGATAATAAAAGGATTCATAAATCTTGCAAAACGTTCTAAATAAAAGTAAAAGCTAAAGTACACATATATATTTATTCTAGTTCATGAATCACGTCTAACTCTAAATTCAAATGTCTTGCTGGAATAACAATGTTTATATTGGTTGAGGTAGTGAAATCAAAAGGAGTAGGAGGCACTTTTAATTTATCTATTTCTCCTTCCAGCATTTGTATCACTGTTTTCATGGATGGAAGATTTATTGAATGCCACTGAATGCACCAGAGTCCTACAATTGCTAGTTTCTTAGCAATTCACTACTAGAAAAAAGGGTTTTAACGACCCCCTTTTTTTGGTATTTTAACGTCTGAAAACAGAGGGACGTCTATCTGAGGGTCGTAAAAAAAACGTGAATAACGTTCGTAAAACAGGGGACGTGGAAGGCAGACGTTAGACGTCCCCAGTGGAATTGGGGACGTCTATTGTGGCCTTTAGACGTCCCTAGTAGAATTGGGGACGTCTATTGTGGCCTTTAGACGTCCCCAGTAGAATTGGGGACGTCTAAGGTGGACTTTAGACGTCCCCAGTTGAAACTGGGGACGTCTAGTGTGGCCTTTAGACGTCCCCAGTTTTATCTGGAGACGTCTAAAGTGTCGCCACCCACTCTACCACGTCCCTTTTTATTAAGGACGTTGAAAGTTTTTTTTTAAATGGACTTTTTATATATTGCACTGTCTGGAAAATGTAAACTGCAGAAATAGGATTCCAACAACAGAATAAAAAAACAGCAGTTCAACAGAATGGAAACAACAACAAACACAGTGATCAACCCAAGGCTACTACATGCAATAAATTTAAGGAGTAGCAAACTAATTAACTAACAAACCACACAAACTACACAACAATCTATATCCAAGTCCCCAGTTTGTACAATAACCAAGACTAAATCCAATCTATATCCAACAACAATAACGCTAATTATATGTACTACCACAAAAGTATGTCCTACACAAACTACTAAAGACTTTACTCTTCTGGTATACGTTGAAGAAGATGTCCAGCCAAAAAGTCTTTGATCATATTTAGGTCTTCATATGAGTAGGCATCTTCATTGTCAAAAATCTATAAATTAGAAAATAAGCTTAGATGAAATAATGAATGAAGTGAATGAATTGCCATTGAATTACAACACCAAGAATATTATCCTCTGAGAATGAAGAAGCAATTACTTGTTCAAAATCTGTCGTAATGCCACTCTGAATGATGTTAAACATATAAAGTAAGACATAATATCCACATTCCCAGCTGCCAGGTTGTCGAGGGCACTATAAATCAAAAGCAAATGGTTAAAATCAATAAAGGCATATCTAAAACAACCGTCAATCAAAAGAACTTGATTTGAAACTACGTACCTTTGGAAACAACCATCTCGGATCTTTGCCACCTCTACGTTCGCATGGCCTGCCAAGCGCTCGATACGTCGTGCATGCCCTATCATTAAAATGAAAATCAACATAAATTAGAATAATTCATTAAGTCAAGAATCAAGAAGCAATGAAATACAAAAAAATAACTTACGTGTTGAAGACGCTTTTAGTTTCTTTGTCTGGTCTTCTATTTAAGGAATCAAACTAGTAAACAACGTGGGACCGAGGACAGAGAACACACAAACTCCAGTGATAACTATCACAACATATACAAATTAAAAAGAAGTTAGATGGCAAGCAATTATTTATTAAAAATCTCAAATACACAAAATTAAAATGCGTACCCTTGAACAATCGGTGCTAGATAACAACGATACACGTCCTCTGCCAATGTGAAGCCCGCATAGTTTGTCCTTCTTTTCAATGTATTCCCAATCCTTGTCGTATGTGCAGGAGACAAGAATCCATATAAATCAACTCTTTGAGAGTTAATGCATATACGACGGAAGGAGCTATAATAGAATTAAAATGATTAATGTATTAGCTAGTTAAAATCAACTTAACTAAATGAAGGAAAAAATGGGAAATAAAAAACTTACAAGATTGTAAATTTGCCCCATCCAACATCTAGCTCCTCGAACTTAATGAACTGTTTAAGATCTTGTTTATCAATTGTGAAGTGATACTCTAAATCCTGACCCACAATCCCTGTAGGCATATGCAAATCAATCTGGTGAATGCCTTTATAGATATGCTGCAGTTGTGCTAAGAAGGGCCATTTCTCTGCTTCCTGCTCGTTCTTTTAGAACATAAAAACACATATTGTTAGTAGGATGTCAACACATCTCAAGTAAAAGTGAGGTAGTTCCATACCATTGGAGGTGTTGGTGGTAACAAGCCAATAAGATGTACAGGCCAAAGGATGAAAGATCTTCTCGCCTGAGCTATCGTGGCAACCTCGTCATCAGGAATAGGGATAGCTGTACCTTCTTCCCCCTCTCGAACACACGTCACAATCACCCTACACAAATGCTGTGGAATTTGTTGATTATGGTGGGTAGTAGCTTCTGTGTGAACGAGAGCATCTGCAACTACACACAGCACTGGGTCATCCAAAGAGAGGATGGCAGGTTCTCCCTGCGCTGGAGTGGGAGAAGGGTCGCCAAGTGGTTCCTCCGCCGGGTTGTAAATTTCTTTGTGCTGTGGAAGGCCAGGGATGAATAGGTTCTACGCTCGGTAGTTGCCATCTATGATTCAAACATCTTCATCATTTCAGCTCGTAGCTCAGGCATCAGCTCAAGATATAGCTCTGGCAACAGCTCTTGTCGGAGCTTGTCGCGAAGGTTGGCCTCGAGCTCTTATGAGACTTCCTGAAGAATCTTGGCCACAAGCTCCCTACTGGGTTCAGCTTGTGATGAATAAGGATGTGAGGTTCGGCCAAAATACTTCGTGACACGAACTCCCACTGCCTCCCCTCGAACATGACCAGGCTGATCTGCCTTCCCAATCGCCGTTGACAAGATGTCCATCCGTCCACTTGGAGTGAACGAATCTTGGCTACTATGATCTTCCAGTTCATCATGCAGCATAAAAGTTATCGTAAGCACTCCCAATATGAAAAAATAAGTTTGTACTTATGTTCTAACTACTTACAATTCTTGCGGCAACCTCAGCAATAGTCGAATTTACGTACTTCCCACCCTTAAGCCTCCATGCTTTCCATTTTTTATGACGTGGTGGAGGTGGCGGGGGCTGGACCACAACGGTAGGATCTGATGTGGCTGCTTCCTTCAATTTCTCCAACTCTTCTACCATCATCTTTCGCTCAAGCTTCCGATAACCACCACGAGACATGCAATGTTGATAGTTACTAGCTGCTTGCCTCTCTGCATTTGCTGCACTTAATGCCTTTGAAAGGAAAACAACGAACACCGAATCAATAATGTCAACTATATTCAAATAAAAACTATGATGACAGAAATCTTACCAAAAAGTTTGGATCTTCTCGTGATGCCATAAACAACCTCCAGTCCTCCGGAGACAAAAACGGATACTCATGACATGGATCCTGACCCCTCATGTCCCCTCGAATGTAATCTCGTGTGAGCCTGTTCTTGAAATCTTTCCATCATAAACGAACCTCCGTCATCCACTCCTTGTACATCTCCGCGGTGTCAGGGACATCATAGGTTTGGTGCAAGGTAAAAACATAAGTTAATTATATTTGAAGCGATAGGAATAAAGATATAATGCAGATGTATTGAAACTTATATACCAAAAGTTGTTGCCAAATCAAGTCTTTGGTTTTTGGTGGAACCAACTTCGAATTATCATAGGTAATGCGAACTTTGCTTCGAGCCAAAAAACCTACATAGCTAATGAAATGGTCTTCCTCCGGACCAATTGGTTGCATATTTTCATCAAAGTCAATATGCAACCTCTCCTGTTGATGGTGATAACGTGCTAACAATGCAGGTATTTTTGTACTACCTCTAACCCTTCTTCTCGCAACCGGTTCAGGTCTCGCATCAGGTTCAGGCCTATTCATTTCATTGTCCCTGTCACTTTGTGAGTCACCAGAATTGTCCATATTCCTGTAAGCACAAAAATCATTGTCAGATAGGTGAATAAATTGTAAGTAAATGAATAAACTAACTAGTTATAAAACAAACAACACACATTACTATTTTTTAAGTTAAGCTCTTACTCTAGATTGTTTCCCATATTCCTTCACCATGATCATTTCTCACAGCATATTCTTCATCATCTACCAATTCTACTTCACTTGTTGTAGGTGGATTAATTGTGAAAGGTGGTGTGTCGTCAAGGTTGAAGGTCGGATTACCATGCTCCTGTTTTTTACTTTGAAGTACAATGGAAATTTTTTTATTTGCGAGATCTGTGACATAAAACACTTGTTTTGCCTGGCTTGCTAGAATAAAGGGCTCATCCCTATAACCTACTTTTTCAAGATCAACTGAGACAAATCTAAATTGTTGATCTATTACCACAGCATTATTGCTAACCCACTTACATTTGAATAAAGAAACTTTGAACTTGCTGTAAGTGATTTCCAATATTTATTCTATCACTCCATAATAGGCCATGGATGCTAATATGGGGTTTTTGTCTTTCGAACTGGAAAAGTGCATGGCTTCAGCTTCTACCATCACCCTACTATTTTTCATGGTACTTCTGTCATCTTGGTCTTTTATGTAGAAAGAATACCCATTTATATCATAACCGCTTCAAGTAATGATCTGAAACGAAGGCCCCCAGGCTAGCCACTCTATTGTCCCAGACACACTGGTCTCATGCAAAACCTTTTCCTCAAACCACTGAATGAATGTCTTGTTTTGCTCAATAGTAATCTGCATGTCATTCTTCCTCGGATTCATGTTCTTCAATCTCTTTCTGTGTTCGTCTATGTACGGTTGAACTTCTGCCATGTTATTCAGGATATAAAGGTGTGCTTGCAATACCTCTTCACGAGTCATAGTCTTTACTTTCAGTCCTCGTGTTCCCTTGCTCCTCCCCTCTTCATGCCGAGATTGTTCCTTCTTCCCTGATAGATAATCGCTGCAGAAGTTTATAGCCTCTTCAACAACATACCTTTCAACTATTGAGGCTTCTAGTCGATAAGGATTTTTAGAGTACCCTTTTAAGATCTTCATGTATCGCTCGAAAGGGTACATCCACCTCAGGTAAACTGGACCACAGAGCCTTACCTCCCTTACCAAATGAACTATCAAATGCACCATTATATCAAAAAATGAAGGAGGAAAGTGCATCTCTAATTGGGACAATATGATATAACCTTCAGTTTCCAGTTCATCCAGCTTTCAGTGTCAATGACTTTGTTACATATAGCATTAAAGAAAACACACAATCTTGTCACAGTGCTTCGAACTTCATCTTTCATAATGCCTCTAATAGCTACTAGTAACAATTGTTGCATCAACACATGATAATCATGGGACTTCATTCCCACTAACTTCAAATCGTCCATTGACACACACCTTCTCACATTCGAAGAATATCCTTGTGGTACCTTAATTTCATGCAAACACCCACACAAACTTCGTTTCTCCTCTTTTGATAGTGTATGCGCTGCTGGCTTCATGTATGCCCTCCTACCATCATCTCTTAGCTGTGGATGTAACCATTCTCTTATTCCCATATCAACAAGGTCTAGTCTCGCACTAATCCCATCCTTGGTCTTCCCTGGAATGTGCAAAAGCATACTGACAAGGCTATCACAAACATTTTTCTCCACGTGCATCACATCAATACTGTGTCTCACGTCAAGCCTACGCCAATATGGAAGATCAAAGAAAATTGATCTCTTCTTCCATATGTTCTTCTCACCCGCAGTCTTCTGATTCTTACCGAGTAAGACATTGATACGTTCAACCCGACTGTAAACTTCCTCTCTAGTTAATGCCTTTGGAGCCATTCCATGCTCCGGTAAGCCGTTAAAACGCTTTCTTAACCTATGATACGGGTGGAACCTAGGAAGGAACCTCCTGTGACCTAGGTAGACCGTTTTTCTTCCATGTTTAAGTTGGTGGAAGTGAGTGTCTACTTCACAGATCAAACATGCTTTATGCCCCTTCACACTGTACCCTGAGAGGTTTCCGTACACAGGGAAGTTATTTATCGTGGTGAAAATCATTGCACGTAGCTTGAAGGACTCATTCTTATATGCATCAAACACATCTACGCCTTCCTCATACAACTTCTTCAAGTCCTCAATCAAAGACACCAGGTAGACATCGATATCATTTCCTGGCTGTTTTGGTCCAGAAATCATCATAGAAAGCATCACATACTTGCGTTTCATACAAAGCCAGGGAGGCAAGTTGCATATTACAAGGAGTATTGGCCACGCACTATGTGTGCTATTAAGAGTTCCATACGGATTGATGCCATCTGTATAAAGGCCAAGCCGAAGGTTTCTCGGCTCGCTGCCAAATTCAGGGAACATTTCATCTATTTTCTTCCACTGTGGAGAGTCAGCTGGGTGCCGAAGATATTTTCCGTCGGATATTCTATCATCCGAATGCCATCTCAACTTCTTCGCTTTTTTTGTAGTGCCAAACAAACGCTTAAAGCACGGTATTGTTGGAAGATACCACAAAACTTTTACAGGTTTCCTTTTAGTTGTCCCATCGCCACAACCACCATTTTTCTTCACTTTGTATCGTGCAGTTTGACATTTAGGGCACTCACTCAGACCTTCATACTCCTTTCTGTACAGTACGCAGTCATTAGGGCAAGCATGTATCTTTTTATACTCCATACCCATTGTAGATAGGATTTTCTTGGCCTCATACATACGATTTGGAAGTATATTATCGTCTGGAAACATATCACACAATAGTTCAAGCAGCAATGTGAAACTACTATCGGTCCACCCACAAGTTGCTTTTAAGTTAACCAAATGTAATGTTCTTGTCAGCCGTGTGTCCTCATTCCCTGCCCTAACTTCAGAGCCTTTTCCTTTATACAAAATTCCCATATTGCTCGTCCTCTCAGTCTTCACCATTTCGTTGATCTTTTCCTTTGTCCAAAATTCAATCGGTGTGGTGGACTGTTCGCGAACACTTTGTTTCAAAGGGAAATTTTCCCCAAAGAACAACTGCACCATAGAAAATATATGGATCATTATTTTCGGCTTGAATGATAGCTACACATTTAATGTAAACAGTGACATACCAGGAGTAAGTACAGGCAACCACCCACGTTGCTGCTCCCTTCCCTTTTCTTCTTCTCCCTGTACTCTTTCACATAATCACTCATTTCCTTCCACAAGTCTTTCATCATGTATGTTGCCCAGTCATAATGTTCAAAACGGTCCATTGTGCACAACATAACCCTCAACATCCGGTCACTTATGAGCCCACTAGAGGTAGGGCATAACAAAGTCCCTAAACTGTAGAGCACAAACATAAACTCAAATTTATCGCCAACTGTCCCAGATTTTATGCACTTCAGAATGTCCGTATATTTCTTCCTCCCATACTCCCTCTTCAACCACTGATATCTTCTATTGGAATCCTCCACATCCACCTTCACCTCCTCCCCTGAATGAGGTATACCGAGCAACTTGTGCACATCTGATGCTTCTATTTCTTTTGTCTTCCCCCTAATCCTGAATTGATGTGTTGCTGGGTCATATGCTCTCAGCATGGACACAATCAGGTCACAGGGGAGTCTGTCCAATTGCACCTTCAATAGGTTTCCAAATCCTATTCTCTTAACCCTCTCCTTCAAATGTTCTTTACCGTTCACAAACTGCACCAACGATGTAAATCCTCCCAGTGAGCAGCGGGTATGAAATGGCAATTCCTTTTTCGTCATCTCCCTTTTCGGCCGTCCTTGCATAGCTTTATCATTGTACTCCTTCTTCTTCGCCTTTGGCAACTCACGCCATGCCTTCCCTGCCTACCTACTTTCATCTGCCATCCTTCTCTTCTTCTCCCCTAACTTGGCCACATACTCGTTTCTAAACAGCATAAACCCACTCATCACTGGTTTAATCTGTTCACCATCGCCCTTTATTGCCTCGGACTTTTCACTTTCTTTCGTTACTTCTATACTTTTGACACTTGTTGCCTTTACTTGTTCTGCCTTTGATGTCTCACCTTTGTGTCCCCCCATCTCCTTTTACCTGCACAAAATTCAGTTTACACTCATCAACTATAGATTTCAGCACATTTAATAACATTTTTATTCGTACATGACAAGTTAATGCATCTAAGCTATGTCATCGCAACTTCTCATACCATTTTGCAACCTTCCCATCACAACCACAACTATTGGAAATATCTATTTCCCCACAGTTAAATAAGGTCTCACAACTTATGGAGAAAAATTCACAACTTCTGCATAAGGATTCACAAGTTCGTTTACGAATTTCACAATTTCCTCGCCTAAATTGACCTCTACACATATTTACCAACTTTTCATTACACTTTCACAAACTCTGATTATGTTTTCACAGGATAACATTCGATGTTCAAATGTTATCTTAGGGATTCAGCACTTCACTTAAAACAATCCACACTATCCATAACATTTTCACTACTGTGAAATCGGCGATTCCTATATCTACAAACCCTTTCACAACTTCTACTCACATCCACAACTTCATATGCTGTTTCACAACGTGTCATTACCGTTTTCACAGATTCTTCTTTTGTGTTCACAACTTAACATGCAGTTTTCAGAGGTTTTGTTTCACAACTTCACTTAAGCCATTCGCAAATGTATGTATAAGATTTTCACAACAATAAAATCAAAATTCCCTACGTCTGAACACCCTGTCACAACTTCACAAATTTACGCATTCATATGCTGTCTCAACGGTTTATAAATTTCAAAAGTTGCAATTCAAACTTCCCAACTTAACAACCTATTTTCACAACTTCCCCTCAACGATTCCCAACTTCGCACCACTTCATAGCTTTTATCCACATTTCCCAAACTAATTTTAACCCAACGACATTGAACCCCCATTCTAATCAAGTGGATAAGTTAAAATGAAATACAATTTTAAACACAACCACTTACCCAACTTCAACACCGGAGCTAAATTTCGCAGTCGCAAACTGGTGCCTCTGCAACTGTCGAATGCCTTTCACCACAACCTCTTCTCGCCTTCGCTCCTCCTCAAATCCACCCCAAATTCGCCGCACAATGTCGCTGCTACTATCCTCTCTCAATGCCACGGAAACAAGCTCCACCAACGACAACGACGACGCCGAAAGAAGATGAAGAGTCCCGACAGAGTTTTCGCGCAATTTCGCCCTTCTTATTTCCTCAACATTTTTCAATTTTAAAACTTCCAGGGTTACGCACGTCATTTTGTCTACAATTTCAATATCCCAGATCAGGTACTCGCACTTTTATGGAAATATGGAATTTCGGAACACCTTTCCGTCTTTTGTTATTTTAAAAGTTCTTTTTTAGGGATTTTCCCAAAAAAAAATAAAAATTTCTGGAATGAAACCATGATTTTGAAAAATACACCCAAAACTGATAAAAAAAAAGTAAAATCTCGTTTTTCTAATTTTTATATTTATCAATATTTTTTTAATTTATCTTATTGATATTTTCTTAACAATAATCAAGGTGGAGAAAGAATGAGAGAATTAAAAAAAATAATTAAGGTATTTTAAAAAATATAAATTATATTATTAAATTTAATTAATTTTTTTAATATAATATAAATGTGTATTAATAAAGTTAAGGAGCATGTTTTAATGGATATGTTGATAGACACGAGATTGCAAGAAAATAAAATTTTAGAGAATTTATCTCATGTGGGCCCGGTGGGGCATCTCCCTTGCTTTTAACAAGTCAGTCAACTAATGTTGTCTCATGTGCGCCCCGGGGGCCATCTCCCTTATTTTTATTTTGTAACAAGTCAGTCAACTAACGTTGGCAAGCATAAGTCAGTCAAATATTAAAATCTTTACAAACCCCACTGTTTCCTTTCTTCCTCTTTTTTTCAATTAAACTCAAAATACTTTTACATAATGCTACGGGAAAAAAAGATAAATTTGACAGTTTAATATTTAAATCATGTAAATATATATATGAAATTTAGAGTAAAATACCCTAACAATCCTTCTATTTTGCCTTAATTATACAGACCTCTCCTCCTTTATTTTAAAAACATACACTTTAGTCCAAATCATAAACACCGTTAAAGAATATTCTAAAAAAATCTTCAAGTATATGTTTACATTAAAAATCATATTAAAATAAATATTGTTTACAAAGTTATCCCTCATTATACCAAATCCCTAATTTATCTTTTAATATTAATGTTCATTAATGGAGTATTTTATATTTTTACTGAATTTAAAAAGGGAGGTTGGGCCCATTTTGTTTCAAAAATAATATTTAACACATTGAAGTATTTTTTCAGTGGTATCTAATATCCTAAAATAATTTTTTGTCCATCGAACACTTTAAAATATTTTTCTAATTGCAACAAGTCTAAACTTAAGTGCAGAGTGTTGATAAAAAAATATTTCAAGGGATTAGATGCTAAAAAAAATTATTTTAAGAAACTTGGTGTTACAGAAAAAATTATTTAGGGTGATGAATGAGTTAAAAAATAATTTCTGATATTGGGTGTTACTGAAAAAAATATTTTAGGGTGCAACTTGCTATATTGTAGTTACTATTGAAAAATATTTGAGAGTAATCTGTGTATTAAAAATTATTTTATGGTACTAAGAAATACTTTAAAATGTTGAATGTTATTAGGGAAAAAAAAAAGGCCACCCTCCATTTTAACATAAAAAAGGTGTAATGTTGGGTAAACGGAGACAAAATGAAAGGAAAAGCTCCAAAATAATATTCAAGAGAATGTATCTCATGTGGGCCCCGGGGGCATCTCCCTTATTTTTTAACAAGTCAGTCAACTAATGTAGTTTCATGTGGGCCGCCGAGGGGCATCTCCCCTATTTTAAACAAGTCATCCAACTAATGCGGCAAGCAGAAGTCAGTCAAATGCTCCCTCCGGTTCTAATTATAGGATATATTTACCTAATTTTGGAGAAATTAAGAATAGTAGTTAAATTAGTTAATCTTATTTATTTTCCTAAAATGCCTTTATTTAATACATACAAGAAATCATATTTTGTTCATGTTGATCACTTGCCTTGATGTAAAGCAAGTGATCTTGCTTGTCATTAAAATGGAGTTATACCGGTTTGGTTCGAGTAGAATTAAAGAAAAGGAAAGTTACAATTTTTAAAAATAGAGATGATGACGTTGATAGTGTTAAATTGATTTTCTTACCCTTTATTCTTATAAAATAAAAGAAACAGTAGAATTGATGTGCATGTGACATTAATGAATTATAAGTATTACTTACTTCATAGAATACATAGGTGTTTTATAAAATTATTATTGTGTTTCATCATTATTGAGAAAGTATCAATGGGGGTATTTTGGGAAGAAATTGACAAAAATTAAAAATTTGTCCTATAATTAGAACCAAGATCAACTCTTAAATATTGTCCTATAATTAGGACCGGAGGGAGTATTAAAATCATTACAAACCCCACTGTTTCCTTTCTTTCTTTTTTTCCAAATTAAACTCAAAATACTTTTTCATAAAGGAGAATCTTTTAAAAAGAATTTAGAAATTGGAAAATGATAAATGAGGTCTCTCCCAAAAAAATGTTAGGAATTACTTATTAAGTTTTAATATTTTTTAATCACTCTTGGTAAAAAACCTAATTTATCATTTTCTAATTTCCAAGTTCTTTTTCAGGAATTCTCCCTTTTCATAATGCTACCGAAAAAAAAGATATATTTGATAGTTTAATATTTAAATCATGTATATCTTTTGTGCAAAAAATTGAAATGCCAAAAATAATTTGAAAAAAAGATTGAAATGTCAAGAAAAAATTACTACTTATGCTCAATAAGAGAGAGAGAGAGAGAGAGAGAGAGAGAGAGAGAGAATGGATGTAAAAATCATACAAATAAAAGTGAGTCTTTTCGTTTTTTAGCACCATTCAAATTATATTTTGCATAGACCTTGAAAGTAAATACTGCAATTTTTTTTTCCTGAAAAGTGTGATATTGTTGTTATACAACCCAAGAGTATTTGATCTAACAATAAACTAACTAAATTACAAAGTAGGAGGAGTGAGGTTTGAATCTCACCTAGCTTTTTAAAAAAGACTTTTGAAGAGAGGTATTTTGATTGTAAACTCTTGATCTGGATTATATGTTGCTTGAATACTTATTAGTAATAGGATCTAAAAAAAGCATGATACTTGGTAGCCTGAATGGTTATACAAATGTTGTCATAAATTTTATAATTCTTATGCAATATATACATACACATTATGATTCTAAACTTCTTTGCACATTAAATTGTTTGAGCTGGCGCTTGCTTACAACTTGCAACAGCTTTGGATATTTTTTCAGTTTTTAATCATAAAATTTTTTGAATAAAATTACAGATAAATTACCATATGTTTTTTTTTAATATTTACAGGTAAAAATATTTTTATTTTACATAGTTAAAAATTCAAAATATTTATTTGCTTAGAAAAGGGGCAAAAATAAAATAAAAAAAAGGAAGCTAAGTTGAGTCATATAAAACTATAAATAAGAAGGAAGTGAGGGATGGAGCAGAGATTAAGAAAGAAAAGGCGTAGATGGAAGCATTCATAAGCGCAGGAGCGATGGGAAGAGAGAAAGGATTATGGTGTTGTTGGGGTTTAGTGTTGTGGCTCTCTCTGCTTCTAATGGACGGAGTTGTGAGTTCTGACCTTTGCAACAAAACCTGTACTTCTCAGTGTGGCATTATCACAAACATCTCATATCCATTCCGACTACCACATGACCCACCCTACTGCGGCGACCCCGATTACGAGCTAGCCTGTGAAAACAACGTCACTCTCCTTCATCTGTTCAATAGAACATACAGAGTGCTGGGAATAAACTACCACAACTTCAGAATCAAACTCGTAGATCCAGGAATTCAGGAGAGCAATTGCTCATCCCTCCCTCTCTATCCCTCCGACTATTCCTACAGACCTTACGATGAGTATGAAAGTACCTATAGTACTTTAAACAACGAAGGGACAGGATATATAACATTATTAAAGCAGGTGGCGTACCTGAACTGCAGCGATCCGGTGAGGGACGACACAGCGTATGTGGATACGGCTCCTTGTGTGAAAGGAGGAGGCCATCTTTATGCCGTGGCTGGTGACTTGTTGGCTCCCCGGTTTCAACCTCATTGTCTTCTGGAATTTGTGACCCCCATAGCCTCAGATTGGGAATCGTTGGTGCCTGATGGAATCAAGTCCTACGCTGATATTCACACACTCCTTTCCTTTGGATTTGAACTTTCATGGTGGGCACGAGCTTGTGGTGATCTTCATTGTCCAGATAACACTTACTGCCGTTTCAGCTCTGAAAATCGAAGTCTGACTTGCATTAGGGGAGGCTGTGCAAGTCTCCTGGGAATATATTATAAATCTTGTCGTGAGTGGCCTTTACTTTTCTCAATATTTTTATTACCATATCATTCGATACTTAAAACCCATCTTAAAGGAGCTGATATCAATTCTAAATATATGATCATATTTGTTAATCTTTTTTCAGTTTATTTTTATTGACACTCTCTTATAAAAAATATATAGGGAAAATGGCATCAAAGATTCAACAAAGAAAAATAATATTAGGAAAATTCTATAACTTATCGATAGTTACTTTTTCACTTGTCATTGACAAGTAATGAGGCTTTTCTGATACTACCTTTGGTCCTCAATATAAAACTTAGTTGGCTTTTTATGAGAGATTAAAAAAAGCTAAATAAGTTACTTAATTATATCATATATTATGTATGATTAAATTATATATCAGTTTATAAGTAAGACAAATTAATTTAGAGAAAAAATGATAAATATAAATGATTTAAAGTATTTAATTAGCTTCTTTAATCTCCTTAAAAAAATTAACTGAATCTTATATTTAAAATCAGGGGTCGTAATATTTATTTTTGTCGGAACCTTAATGTCATTTTCCCAAATATTTAGAAGGTTTATGATATATGTGAGTACAAACATTATAGATAATATCAACAAAAACTATAGATATTTTAGATGACATAATTATTTCATTTTATTTTTAAAATTATATAATATTTACTAACTTTTTCAAATTTATTTTTTCCTCTTATATTTATTCATTATTTTTTAAATTTATTATTGTCTGGTTATGATTTTTTTTTTTTGCGTGAATTGTGTTATCGTGTTTACTCCTTTTTTTTTTAATTTAAAACATGTAGTATATAATTAAAATTATATTAATTTAATTATACGTAATTTGATGGGGATCCGACATGTGAAAGTGATTTGACAATCATTTCATCAATATAGCTTGTCTAGATTTTTTAATTATGACTAAAATCAGCAAAGGGGTTCCTATCAACTCAAAGTAGCGCTGGTGTGTTTGGTAGCCCGTTTTGGATCAAATAAACCCGTTTTCAATGCAAATAAATCCGAATTGAGTTGCGTTTTTTTTTTTTTTTATGTTTGGTTCAATTTTTTAAAATCACATCACGGGTAGAATAAGCTACTTATTAAATAAGTCCCCCACTGCAGCTTTCTATTACGTCACTTATTACGTAAGTCGAGATAAAACTCCTCTCACATACTTACCTTATATACCGTAAATCATGATTTATAAGCACTTATTGTCCAAAAATAAACTATCTCAAAATCGCTTATCCAAACATAAATCACATTACAAAAACTAACTTTTATATTAAGTCATTTTTAATAAGTCAGAATCATAATAAGTCATTTTTCCTACCGCTATCCCAAACACACACATAATAACGTCAGTGTTATCTGATCAGACCGAACTGGCCAGTAGACCAGTCCGGGTCAAGTTTTTATTTTTTTGTTTGAAAATTTGTTTTTTTAATGTTTCTTTTAGAATTTTATACTATGAACTTAAAATTTTTTATTTTTCACCAATTTAGCTCTAGTTTGACTCCGGTCTGACCCACTGATCCTTGACCCAGTACTCCAGCCAGTTAACTTACCGGTCCGGATTTAATTACCTTAAATAATATTTTTGGTCAGAAATCAGAACCAAGAATAAAAATTAAATATTATTTAGTTCAAAATGATGAATTTTCATTTACCTGGATATGAAGTCAGAATGTTGAGTTGATGTGAGGTTTTCGTTGGGCCTTGTAGGAAAGCCACCATGGCTGCTCGCATTTGCAGAAGGTAACAATTTTCTATTACCCATTTACTTTCAATCTCCTGTAATTCTCCTGCTTATATTCAATCATACTCAAGCTTTGTATTTTTCACATCACATGCTGCTCACATATAAGAGTTATTAATAGATAGTTTACATTTGGTTCTACATGTAAAAACTCATTTCATTTTGTTTCCTAAAGATATATGGGCTTTTCCCCCTAAACTCTTCATATTGATTGCTCATGTTAAGAAAATTTTCTATCAAAAGAGTATTGGCTCATGCATATGATTAGAATGAGTATTTTAAGAAAATCAATGGGCATCTTTTACAAATAACTAACTTAACAAATTTTTTTATTTTTTATAAAGTAATTGTCTGAGTTTTTATATTTAAAATTGGAGGGGGTATTTATATTCGGCTAACATTATATGTCATTTTTCTTATCCATATGTAACCTTGTTTGATTTAACATGGAGACTAACTTTGCAATTTGGTTCAGTAAAGGCACAAGAAGGATTAATATATATTGAGAGACTAAATTAATAAACTCGCATTGAAAATTTAATATTTTTATTATTTTTTAGAGTGAAAAAATAGTGGCTTGATTTTAATTATATCAAATAAATGTTTTTATAAATTATTTATTGCTGAAATTATTACTAACATTAGTGAATACACATTCCTTTATCTTTATTTTTTTTATATTATCAATCAGTATTCAACGTCTTTTCTAAATTCTATTATAAAGTATCCGAGCAACTAACTACTTTAGTTTTGGAGTTGAAGCTACCCCTCTTAATATAGGTGTCTCTCTTAGCACTCAAAATTAATAATGTTTTAGTAATCATGGTAGATTCAGATTACAAAATATATGTTAGTTTGCGTGGTCTTATTTTATAATATATGGGACACTTTTATCAATTTGATAAGAAAATAATGTATAATTAAATTAAATTGAAAATAAATTTTAAATTTGAGCATCAATGTAGATAAATATTAATAAATTAATTTTGATATAACATTCATAAAAAGTTACTTTATTTAGTAATAGTAAATTGTGTGATCCATCGGCCCAAATAGCTGAGAGGACTGAATTTTATCAAAAAAATTCTTTTCATCCTATATTGGTTACTCGTTCTTTTAATTAACAGCTATTTGTTGCTATTCTCATCTTTGTCATTGTTGACTTGAGTAAAATTTTTTTACAGATTATCTCGGGGGAATTTGGGAAGGTAAGGTCCTATCACCTATGATTTAGGGCATACATTATATTTTTCTATTTCATGGGTTTATTTTATTAGAAGCCTTTTAACTAATTTATTTACATTTTAAATACACATATTTTAAGTTGAATTCTTAGGTATTAATTTATATGATGTTTATTTGATTAAAAAAAAGTGTATCATGTTTTCCTTCAAGCTTCAGCTTCCATTACTGTCCGTTAACTAATGCTATGTTTGTTTGATATATATGATTGCTTCAGCTGACATTTATTATATATGTTGAATTAATAATAAGGCTAAATTAAAGGATGTTAGCCCAAACGGTATTTTCACTTTTTTTGACACTTAAGTAACATACATTTGCAGGTCTACAACGGATAGCGAACATTCCTATAGACTACGTCACTTACCATGATTCTGGGCCATCAATGCCTCTGTTCAAATTAGGAGTGTTCACTGGAAGATTTGTTTTGCCATTTATCACGGCCAGATTTTTGGTTGGTGTTGTACTGTTGTCTACGGTGTTGATCTATACATGCGGTAGAAGACACCTGTCAATATATGAAGATATTGAAGATTTTATAAGACTTCATGACCTCATTCCAATAAGGTACTCTTACAAGGATTTGAAGACAATGACAAAAAATTTCAAGAATAAGTTGGGTGAAGGAGGCTTCGCTACTGTGTATAAGGGAAAGCTAAGGAGTGGACCTGACGTTGCTATCAAAATGTTAGGCAAATCCAATAAAGCTAATGGCCAAGATTTTATGAGTGAAGTGGCAACTATTGGGAGGATACACCATTTCAATGTGGTACATCTTGTAGGGTTTTGTGTTGAAGGAACAAAACGTGCTCTTATCTATGAATTTATGTCCCATGGATCTTTGGATAAATATATTTTTTCTAAAGGAGAAAACATGTCCTTGAGTTATCGTAAGATATATGAGATATCTTTGGGAGTGGCTCATGGGATTGCTTACCTTCATCATGGATGTGAGATGCAAATATTGCATTTTGATATCAAGCCTCATAACATTCTTCTTGACGAAAATTTCACTCCAAAAATTTCAGATTTTGGACTAGCACGTTTATATGCAATTGATGGTAATATTGCCACTGTGACAGCAAGAGGAACAATGGGATATATAGCTCCTGAGTTGTTCTACAAGAATATTGGAAGAGTGTCTCATAAGGTTGATGTTTATAGTTTTGGGATGCTTTTAATGGAAATGGCAAGTCAAAGAAGGAATTTGAATCCGCAGGCAGAACATTCAAGCCAATTATATTATCCCTTATGGATTTACGACCAATTTGATGATAATAAAGATATAGAAATGGAAGATTTGATGGAAGAAGAAAAGGGTTTAGTAAAGAAGATGTTCATAGTAGCACTCTGGTGCATACAACTGAAGCCTACTGATCGTCCTTCAATGAACAAAGTAATAGAGATGTTAGAGGCAAATGATGTTTCAAGCCTTCAAATGCCTCCAAAACCCTCTCTATACCCTAATGAGAGAGTTTTAGTGGATGACATTTCCAACCCTGATGAAACAGCATCCATTGTTTCTGTACATTCTCATAGCAGTATTGGTGAGGGAACAAGTAATGGAAATTAACATCTTGCAATTGAAAAAAGGAGGTTAAAGCTGGTGCCTTTTGGAAGTTTTAACTTGTCAGATTTGCATCATATGGCAGTATTTTGTTATTGTTTGTGGTTTGGGTTTTGCCTTTATAATTCAGCATCTTGTTTTCTTTATTAGTAATTATGTGTGTTATGTGTAAATTAAGGCTATTAATGTCCTTTCAGGCTCATAATCTACTATGTAATAACAAATGTAGTATTTTATTTGAAAATTAAAGGTCCCCACGCAGAATGCAAGTTTTTAGATGGAAACTACTGGTGAATTATTTACATCTTAACATGGTGTTGGAAGATCATCTCTTTGAATAGTATAGGTGCTGAATGCACAATATGTGCAATATTTTATATGACTTGGTTTATCTCCTGGGATTAAAACTTAAAAAGAGTTGATTAGTTATATTGTACACAATGATTTTGGATAATAAGATTATTCTTGTTCAGTTAACAGCAGAATTTAGTAGAACTCTATGGAAAAAAAAAAAAAGAAACCAGAAATTAGAGGGGGTAGAAGTGGTCATTTGTTGTTGCAACTTAACCAATAGACCATTAACTAAAATCAGATTGAACAGTTCGTTAGCCAGAATTAATCATTCAAAATAAGCCTAATGTAATTAAATATTGACGAAATTTTATCTACTTGGTACTTCTTTTTACCTGGCTGTGGTCACTGAATTTTGAGTTAATATCATGTAGTTTTATCATTCGGTAATGCAGGGCTGCCAAAGTTAGTTGCTGAGAGTAACATTAGGTAGCGTTATCAGTGAAAAGGATTAAGCAATCTGTTAATAGATTAAATTGACTAATTTATAATTTAAAATATACAATCAAAATGCTACTATAAACATATCGTTATACGGCATAATTAATAATGAAAATGAGATGCTGTATTATTAAAGCACAACCCGTATCAGGGTAATCAAACAATTGTTGTTATCAAATGCAAACTGATGAGCTAAATTTTAAAACAAGATACTGGCTTTTGACTAATTTCAACTGCTAATTTAATTATTATTTCCCATAATCACTTGCAACCTAACTTAGACAACTATGAGAATGTGAAGAGGATGCTGATCCGCTAGAGTCGGAACTGTCATTCATTAAAACCTTTCATTAGGATATAGAGAAGGTTTTGGAGGCATTTCAAAACTTTCAATATCGTGGCCTTCTAACATATCTATTACCTTATTCATTGAGGGGCAATCAGCAATTAGCAGGTTTCAGTTGTATGCACCAAAGTGCTATTAGAAACATTTTCTTTTCCAAATTCTTTTCCTCCTCTGTTAAATCTTCCATTTCTATATCGAGAAAGATATAGAAATGAAAGATTTAACAGAGGAGGAAAAGAATTTGGAAAGGAAATTTTCTAATAGCACTTTGGTGTATACAACTGAAACCTGCTAAAGCTATAGAACAAAGATATAGAAAAATTAAGTAGGAAGATTTCCAACAATTAAACTAGTTTAGATACAAACAAACGCAGCAGCAGAAGTTTTTCAACAAGCAGAATCAAACTTCACAGCAAACAAAACAAGATTCACAAATTGAAATGCCGCAGCATAATGAAAATTCCAGTAATCAAATTCCAATTGCAACCCAAGACAGATTCCAAACCAGAATGCACTTAGTAATTCTGAAATCAGAACACAAGTTCAGATTCTCAAGACTCCACAAAATGTAGTTAAAGAAGGGTCAAATACACTGTTGAAACTCAGGTTTTTCTCAGAAGCCTAAAAGTATCCTAGCCAAGAGTGTGCATTTCCACAACTTCATAGCTATCTCAATGCATTACATGAGTCTGAAATCAAAACGTACACAAATGATGCAAACTCAACTCAGAATATCAGATTTGTTGTAGATGCCTCAGAATAAAAGAACCAGCAAAAATGATAATTTTCCACAATTGAGAGCACAACAAAACACCAAATCTGATGAATTCCAAGTCAGCAAATAAATTGCAGTTGAAGCAATGGGGGTCCAGAACACAAATCAGAAATTTTCACATCATAACCTAGGTTTTGTTCTATAAAATTACTGCAAAGTTCCACAATTTCAAGTTTAACATCAGATATGCAATCTTCACAAAATCAATAACCAATAATGACAGGAAAAAGAATTTGCCAACAGTTTCAAAAGCAGCTTTGATTCTTTCCTAACTACAATCAGTCATACAATCAGCAAACAATTATGTTCTTACAAATTTAGTCAAAAGCTAGTCAAATCTGATGCAAAATGCCATTAAATGTCTATTAAGCTCAATGAGGTTCAGAGACGAGAAATCCAAGCAAGAACACTCAAGAATTAGCCTAGAACAGCACAATTTCAGTACCAATAACCAAGAGACTCCACAATTCACAAGAATGAGCCTAACACATTAGTTGGTTAACTTTGGCTAAGAAAATTAGAAATTCTAGCAATCTTAAACCAGATTCAGATCAGCACACCCTGGAAAGCCAAATGACGGTTAAGTGTTTTCAAATACAAGTTCCTCAATCAGTCCAAATTTCTTCAAGCATGACAGCATCAATAATTTCAGCAGTGAAAAACAAACTCTGAAGCAGAATGGTCAATCCAATCCTTCCAAAACCAGCAGCAACAGCTTTTTTTTTTCCACACACAATAAGATTAGATAGCTCAAAGAATTCAGTTTTTGCACAGCTTTGCAATTAGCAAACGAAAATCCAAATCAATGACAGCAATGGTGTTACGATTCCAAGCAAATTCCAAATACAAGTCAAACTTCACAAATGCAATGCAACTCAAAAGAAAAAAAGAAAAAGAAAAGAAATGAAAGCGATGATACACAGAACAGCACTTCACCAACAACTTTCACAGGTCTAGCCCAACAACTAATTAAAGAAATATTGTTCCAATCCCATATGCAATGTTTAGTTGAGTTTTCCATGTATGTAGGAAAGATGCAAAATGCAAGAATAATGGTAATGCGAACTAGTATGAACTAAAACTCTAACATTAAACAACCTAAAGACTATTTACTGGCAAACACACCCCAATCAATTTAATTTGACACTTAGCTTACCAAGGAACCAATTTCTTGGCTCCCCGGCAACGACACCAATTTAAAAACTCCCTTTAGTCGCTTTGGAAGTTCAAATACCAAATAAAACTGTAATATATCAGCACAATTCGGGTCGTATTCACTTTATGCAGCCGAAAATGAAAATGATTCCTAAGTAAACTAAGTATCAAAATTGACTTAAAAAAATGGAGACAATGGTTTGGTCTTTTATGTATGAAAAACTATTTTTGCAAATGGAATTAAAATGGTCCTAAGTTACTTCTTTTTGAGATTTTAATTTATAAAGATGGAAATGGAGTGAAGAAGGAATTAATGAAATAAAAGAAACAACAAGATCAATAATGGGATGAGCAATCTTTCATAACAATGATATAAGCAATCATCACTTTAAATAATTATGAGAGATTAAATATGCTAGCTTCAAAAGATTCAAGGGCCCACCCCTTAAACTAGGCCTAACTTAGATTAATTAATACCAAGCTACCTTAAATATTAATTTCCCTAAATTAGGTTGATTCAGCTCCCTAACAATTAATGAACCTAAAATTGTATTTAGCTATTAATCCAATAACCGAACTATCTCACATTACCACTTGATCTTCTCATTAATATTAATTTAACAATGGCCACTCATATGAAAAATCAAGATTAATGATACTTAAACACAATACTAAACACAATTAATAAACTTAAATTCAATAATCCAATACAAACACAAGATACCATTTATTCATTAATCAAGTCACCTTAAAATTTAACACAAAATGTTTATAAAATCATCAAATCAATGACTAACAAACAAACTCCAAGCTCGCCAATGCCACTGCTGAAAGGATTGAAAGATTCAGCTAAGAACAACCATCAAAGGAGGGACCCACTACGAAAACGAAATTGATGATGATTAGGGAAGAAAGACAGAGGACAGCCACGGACTTGTTGACAGGAAATGAAACTCGCCGGAGGTTCTGGAAGATGGTGGTTAACGGCGGAGAAAGCCGGCGATAGTGGTTGTCTCATTTTCAACTGCTCCTCTCTCCATTTCAAGTCCCTGTTTCATCCTCCTCTCTCTCTGAAACTGTCTAATATCAAGCTTGGAATGGAAAAGGTGATGGTGGCAGTGTGGTGATGAGCGAAGCTCGCCGGCGACAGTGAAGGCGAACGATGTCGCCGGTGAGGAAGAAGAGAGGCCAAGGTGAAACTTGGAAGAATGAAGGTGAAGGTCCCGATCCTCAAGCTCTTCGCGGCGCCGTGTCTCCTCTGCTCAAGCTCTCCGAAAATGACCTAACTCTCCGGAATAAAACACTGAAGTTTCGTGACCATTCTTTCATTTCTCAAATTCGTTAGACTAAACTTTCATTTCCAAAATTCGAGCCAAAACTGTCATTTTCAGTTTTAATCCAATTTTTTAAATACTTATAATTAAAAATAATTAAATTAATCTCAAATATTTTTATCATTTTTAGTCTTAATTTAATTTATTTACCCTTAATCTCAATTTATCACAAAAAATGCATTTTAAACACAAAATCCTCAAATAAAGTATGAAAAAATATAATAAAAATAGGAATTTGTCATTGATTAAATAGTTAATATGACATGTATTTTCTAAAACACCCTAATCATCTTTCTTAATTCCCTCATTCCCTCTCCTCCTTCTTGATTATTGTTGGGAGAGCAATAATATGAATAAATTAGGAAAAGATTGATAAATATAAAAAATAAATATGATATTGAGGACTAAAATCAACTCCTCAAATATGTTTTATATATATTAAGGACTAAATGTTTTATATATATTAAGGACTAAAGGGGGTATTAATCAACGAACTTATATTTACTTGGTTTTTCTTTTACCTCGCCGTGGTCACTGAACTTTGAGTTAATGTCATGTTTTATTATTGCAGGGCTGCCAAAGTTACTAGTTGCTGAAATTAAAGTCACATTATTTAGCGTTATCAGTGAAAAGGATTAAGAATTTTATTAATAGATTAATTCACTAGTTTGCAATTTAAAATATACCACCAAAGTGCTACTATGAACATATAGTTTCGACATAATTAATAATGAAAATGAGATGCTATGTTATTAAAGCACAACCCGGATCAGGGTAATAAAACAATTGTTGTCATCCAGTACAAACTGATGAGCTAAACTTTAAACAATATACTGGCCTTTGACTAATTTCAACTGCAAATTTAATTATTACTAGTATTTCTCGTAATCACTCGCAACCTAACTTAAACTTCTATGAGAATGTGAAGAGATAGTAGATGTTGATCTGCTAAAGTTGGAATTGTCATCCATTAAAACCCTTTCATTTGGATATAAAGAAGGTTTTGGAGGCATTTCAAGACTTTTAATGTTGTTTGCTTCTAACATTTTTATAACCTTATTCATTAAAGGGCGATCATCATCGAAGGGCAATTAGCAGGCTTTAGTTGTATACACCAAATGGCTACTATAAACATTTTCTTTGCCAATTTCTTTCCCTCCTCTGTTAAATCTTCCATTTCTATATCTTTCTCTTCATCAAATTGGTCATAAATCTATAAGGGAAAGTAAGCTTCTCTGGAATCTTTTGCATATTGATTCAAATTCCTTCTTCGACTTGCCATTTCTATCAAAAACATTCCAAAACTATAAACATCAGCCTGATAAGACACTCCTCCAATATTCTTGTAGAATAACTCAGGAACCATGTACCCTATTGTCCCTCTCGCTGTAGTCAAAGTGACAATACTATCATCAACAAAATATAGTCTTGCCAATCCAAAATCTGAAATCTTCAGAGTGTATTCATCATCAAGAAGAATGTTATGAGGCTTGATATCAAAATGCAATATCTGCATATCACAACCATGATGAAGATAAGCAATCGCACGAACTATTCCAAGAGATATCTCATATATTTTTTGATAACTCAGTGGTATATTTCCTTTGTTAAAAATAACTTTATCCAAAGGTCCATTTGATATGAATTCATATACAAGAGCACGTTTCGTTCTTTCTATACAAAACCCAACAAGATGTACCACATTGAAATGATGTATCCTATCAATAGTTGCCACTTCGTTGATAAAATCTTGATCATTAGTTTTGGATTCACCTAACAATTTGATAGCAACCTCAGGACCACTTCTTAGCTTCCCTCTATATACAATGCCAAAGCCTCCTTTCGTTATCCTCTGTTCTTAATGTTTCCAATCTTACATTCAATCTTTTGTCTCCCAGTAAAATGAATTGTTATTTGAACTATTTCATCTCACTCTTTTCTGACTATTGTTTGATCCAGGATGTGTCGACAAAGCGTATTATTGGTAAAGGTTATAAATTTGGTAGGCATTACATTTTGGATGATCAGGTGCTATGTTCTGTTGCATGTTCTGGTGGGTCGTCTCCCTTTGAAGTTCACTGTCATCTTGGTGATGTGTCCCTTTCGTCTCTAAAGAGGTTATATCCTAAGTTTTCTGTTGTGTCTACTTTGGATTGTGAGTCGTGTCAGTTTGCCAAACACCATTGTGTTCATTTGGCACCTCGTGTCAAGAAACGGGTTGTGTCCCCCTTTGAGTTAGTATATTTTGATGTTTGGGGTCCTTGTTCAGTTTTATCTCAGACTGGTTATCGTCATTTTGTCACTTTTATTGATGATTTTTCCTGAACAACTTGGCTTTACTTAATGAAACAACACTCTGAATTGTTTACCCATTTTTAAAATGTCTGTGTTAAAATTCAAACTCAGTTCAATACTCCTGTGAAAATCCTTCTCAGCAATAATGCGAAAGAATATTTTTCTACCCTTTTCGTTGCTTACATGCATAGCCATGGTATCCTTCACCAATCTCATGTGTCGATACACCTGCTCAAAATAGTATTGCTGAAAGAAATAATTGCCACCTTTTAGAAACTACTTGAGCTCTCATATTTTATTCCAGTGTTCCTACACCATTTTGGGTTGATACCGTGTCTACTACCCTTTTTTTCATCAATCGCATGCCTTCAATTGATCTTAATGGTGACATTCCATATTCTGTTTTGTTCCCCATCGCTAAGTTATTCCCTATTGATCCGAAAATCTATGGCTGTGTTTGTTTTGTTCATGATATTCGTCCTAGTGTTAGTAAACTTGATCCCAAGTCTTTGAAATGTGTCTTCCTTGGTTATTCTCATGTCCAGAAAGGTTATCGGTGTTACTCTCCTGATCTCCATCATTATCTTGTGTCTACTAATGTCACCTTTCATGAGTCCTCTCATTTCTTCAAAATCTTCCATCTTATCTGAGTCTCCCTCGGTCGTTGATACGTCGAATGATTTCTTAGTTTATCGTGTCATACCAATTCAGGCTGTCCCAATTCCTGATATCATCACTGCGACTAATACCACCAATTCTATGCCTCTGTTAGTATATGCTTTGCATCAGATGCTGTTACTGAGTCCCCAGACCCTACCATTCCTACCCCTGATATATTTGTGCCTAATTCAGCCGTTAACCCATCAAATGACCTATCTATTGCCTTCTGAAAGGGTACATGCCCCTATTGTCCTCCCAAACGCTTTGCTGATTACACATATCCTATATCTAACTTTGTGTCCTACCGGCAGTTATCCCCTGTTTTCTCTTCCCTTGTGGCCACCCTTGAGTCTATTTCCACTCTACCACCTTTCACCAAGCCTTAACCCACCCTACCCTGGTTGGAGTGCTGCGATAGAAGAAGGAATGATGGCCCTTAATAAAGTTGGTACCTGGACTCTTCTCCTCGGTTGCTAAGCTTACTTAGGTTCATCTTCTTGTCTCTCTAGCTGCCTCCTATCATTGGGATATGCATCAATTGGATGTTAAGAATGCTTTTTTTGCATGGTAACCTTCTTGAGGAAGTTTATATAGAGCAACCTCCTGGTTTTATTGCTCATGGGAAGTATGGGAAAGTGTGCTATCTCAAAAGTCGTTGTACGGTCTGAAACAGAGTCCGTGTGCCTAGTTTGATAGATTTTGTAATGTGGTTCAGAAGTTCGGATTGAGGCAAAGCAAGAGTGATTGTTCTATGTTCTATCAGCAGTCTGATGCAGGCATGATTCTTCTTGTTGTATATTTTGATTACATTGTGATTACAGGGATAACACTTTTGGCATTTCAGAGCTTAAAGTCTTTCTTAATTTCCACTTCCAGATGAAAGACTTAGGACCATTGAAGTACTTTCTGGGTATTGAAGTTATGAGAAACAAGAAAGACATTATGTTGACTCAGAGGAAGTATGTTCTCGACCTCCTGAAGGAAACTGGGAAGCTTAGAGTTATACTAAATGACCTTCTTATGATTCCAAATCCATACCTAGACTTGAATGATAGTATGTTTGATGAACTTCCTGATGACTTGAAAGCGAAGATTGATCCAGAGAAATTGAAGTTATTTACATTTCCTGAGAGATATAGAAGACTGGTTTGGAAGCTGAATTATTTGACAGTGACACATCTTGACATAACCTTCTCAGTCAGTGTATTTAGTCAATTCATGGCATCTCTGACAGTGGCACAGTGGAAAGCCTTATGCATTATCTGAAAGGCTCCCCAAGTTGGGGCATCCTCTATTCAAATTACAGACACACTAAAGTTGAGTGCTTTTATGATGTGGATCATGCGGGGTCCAAGGCCACGAGGCGATCCACTACGGGTTACTGTGTGTTTGTTGGTGGCAACCTGATATCTTGGAGGAGTAAGAAACAAGGGGTTGTATCTAAATCCAGCATAGAGGCATAATACAGAGGTATGTCACAATCAATACAAGAAGTTGTATAGGTACTTCAGCTCATGAAGGAAATTGCCATTGTCGCAAGATTACCTGTGAAGCTTTGGTGCGACAATAAAGCAGCGCTTTATATAGCATCGAATTTTATGTTCCATGAGTAAGCGAAGCATATTGAGATCGACTGTCATTTCATTTGGGACAAGATCGAAGAAAATGTTGTATCTACAGGACAAGTGCGATCGGACGACTAGCTAGCATACATTATGACAAAAGTGTTGACTAGGATACGGGTTGAGTATATTTGTAACAAGTATGGCATGATTAACATATATACTCCAACTTGAGGGAGAGTGTTAAGGAAATATTTTGTTATTAGTATTAAATCAATTAGTATAATTAGTGGGATTGGTTGACCGTAACGATTCCCTCATTTAGGAGCAATTAATACCTAGGCTCCTCACTATCTATATACATATTGTACCTTCCTGTGAATAGAATATACACAATTCTAAGCATTCAGAGCCTTGTATTACAAATAGTAACTCTTACAAACATTGCTAACAACTATCTCTTGAGATATTGTTTAAAACCACTTACTGTGCAATTGAAATTGGAATGATGCAACATAAGTCTTCTTGAATTTGAGTGTTAAACAGTCCCTCAAGGGTATAAATCAACCACATTAACTAGAAAATTACACTCTAATTAACATAATTTCATTGCAACCACAAAGAAATTTAAACATATATAATCTTCACACTACAAAATCCAATCTCATCTATATATATCAAACCAACAAAGACAATTAACCTCAATCTATAAGTATGTGATAAGAGTTTTGTCTTGACTTGTAGAAAAGGGCTTCTGAATATGTGGTTTTAGTGTTACCCAAACACTCACTCAGTTCCAGAATCATATTCAATAATTCCTAAAACTAGGAAATCCAAATATATAATTTTAGACTAATAGAATGATAGAAAAACTCTCCTGTATAGTCTATTGAGCTTAAAAACAAGTCCTCATTACCAAGAACCAAAAGATTTAGCAAGACATATCCATTAGAGCATCCAACACAATCTGTAAAATTGAACCAGCCATGGAAACTAGCTCGAAGGAAAATACAGAGACTCACCGAAAAACTAGAGATTTAGCTGGAAAAAGGAAGAATTGCTGGAGAACCACAAAATCCCTGGAAAATCAAAGAATCTTGCTAGACATAACAGAAGAAGGCCAATAGTGGTGGTCTTGATGGAGGTGACATGATCTTTGTTAGCAAAACAATGAATCTCGATGGTAAAGCTTGGCGGAATGATGGCGAACCTAAGGGGGGAAGACTATGGTGGTGTAGTGAAGAACGGGGAGTGGCGTTCTCACTCTACTTCTACAATGACCGAGCTACTCAACTTTGAGGCTCCAGTGGAGAAGAATAGCGGTGATGATAAGGAAGGAAATCTTCGACGGTAGTAGTGGCTCTCCATCTCTTTCCCTCTCCTCTCAAGCTCTCCTAAGCTCCCTCATTCCCACTATGATGCCGCGGCTTTGAAATTGGTTCCAAAAAAAACTCTCCACAGCTCTCGGTCTACCATGTTGTTGAAGAAGTTGGCCAAAGTCCCTTTGGTCAAAACGCACAAACATTTGAAAGTTTGTGGAGGGATTATATTGAAATTTTTGAAATTTTATAGGGTGTAATTGAAGTTTTTAAAAAATATGGGCCCTTTTCTGTAGTTCTCTTTGCTCCCTTTTCCTCATCAACTTGAAATTTCTAGAAATTATGGAGCTCTTTTTTGTAATTTTTCCCAATTCTAAAAAGTTATTAATTCTTACCCAATTTACATTTTTCAAAGTCTTCAATTTTCTTCTTAAACACCTATAATGCAAGATTCAACACAATGTAGTATCAAAAGTCCAAGAAATCATTTGCATGAATAATTAACAAATTATGACTATTTTACCCCTAATTATACTTAATTCAATATAAATGTCCCTAACTCAAATTAGTACTTAAATATGTAATAATGTCCTAGAAATTGAATTAAAAATCCCAAATTAAGTATAAAAACTTATAAAAATATGGTTCAATCAACCACATTTGTAAGACTACAATCATAGCCTTCATAGTGAGGGGTCTATATATCCATCCCCATTACTCGTTTAGTCCTGGGCAAATATGTATATTCCCAACAAAAAGGGGTCATGGAATTGGTTTGTGACAGGAATATGATTATTACTTGGATAAAAATAATGAAACTATATGAAAATAAATTTTCAATCAATCTTAATTATTGTTCGAACAAAGATCTAATTATAATATCATCAGGTCGATCTTTAAAATATAAGAAATAATTCTCTGAAACTTTAAGATGCGACAAGATAATAAGTGAACATTGGGTATACTACTTAGAGGCATGCAACAAAAAATGTGACAAGATAATAATTGAATTGAACACTGGATATATAGTATAAAGGTATTTGTAGATCGACCATCAATAAGGTCCTTACACCGGTGGGATTCGAACTCATAACGTTATGGTTATAAGCTAACCCATTACCAACTAGACCAACCTTTGTTGGCAATATATGTTATCCTTTTATTTTTTTTTATTCTATTCAAAGAAAGAATCGTCATCATGAACTTTAAAGTTAAAGAAAAATATGTCACAAATTATAAGTTAAAAAATAAATTAAAATCAACTTATTAAGAAAATAAATTAAAATTAAATATCAATGAAATAATAAAATATGAAAAATATAAGAAACCAGGAACACAAATCATATGGAAACTTCACCATTCTGAATTCCGTAGAGATCATTTGAAAGGGTGAAATTTTGAAAAAGTTAAACAACACGGCAGTAATATCAATGTTTTAAAAGTCGGACCGGACGTCGAGTCGGAAAGGTCAGTGGGTCAAGGTTCAACCGGTTGGAACGATTGAGCCGTTTTGTTGGACCGGTGACGTAATAATTAAATTTAAAAATATTGTTTATATATATATATATTACAATAATTAATCTTTAGTTTAATTTCATATGAAGTTAGTAAAGTCACAAAACACCATTTAAGGATGAACATTAAGTCAACAATTAATATAACAAAAAGCACAAATTATAATGATTTCATAACTTGTTAAGCATTGATATTTGATGGTTTTTTATTAATCCAAGCATGAGTTTTTTGAAAAGCATTTGGACAAAAAATGTCATCATCTTCTTGAGGAAATGACCCAAAATCAAGACCTTCAGCTGCAATCCTAGAGCTTCCAATTCCAGTCTTAGGTTGAGGATGAACCTCATTGCCTTGTTCTTCAAAAGTATCTTTATAAAATAGTGAGGAACGAACCAAATTATAAAAATTAGTAACATATAATATAAATAAAAAAAGTAACATGTCTAACTCTACAATTTAAAATATCTAACCTTCATCATTGATGGTAATTTTTTGTACTGGCAGTGTGCTCTCATCATAAATGATATCTTCTTCTATCTCTTCAGCGGAAAGTGTTGAAAGTGGAGGAGAATCAACTTCTTCCATTATGCAATATTTAATTTTATCAATACTTTCATAATCAAATTTAATTCTTTTCATATTGAAATAAGAAATAAGCGATGATATTATTAATCATCGAACTTAATTCTTTTCATTATTTTTCCACAGCATTTCCGTTAATAAAAATGTTTTTTAAGCTTTTATCTAAAGTAATTCATTTGACTACATTAGCGTGTTCCAGATGTCAACACCCGTTTCCATTTCGATAATCAAAGAGTAATAAAGACGGAATTTAATGGGCATACAGAAAAGTATGATTATACTGATAAAAATATTTGTTTACAACTCCGTTATTGTTTGCTAACGGAAACAGAAAATACAGCGGAAACTTAATATTTACAATTTCACCAAAATATCACAAAATAGACTAATTATGCCCACGTTCTTGATCTCTCCTCGAGACACGCGCCCCTCACTTTTCGGCGTTAACATCTTTGTCCTTTGGCCCACTGGTACCCGTTGAGGTATTTGTTTAAAAATAGGGTGAGATTCCGAAGAATCCCCGTAGAGACATAATATCGTTCATAAAAAATGTGAAAAGTAAATATGACATGCGCCAAGGTATGCACAAATTAATGAACAATATAAACACATCATCATCATGTATACATGAGTAGGGCCCAGCCCCACAATCTACACCGGTTGGACTTCTGCCAACTCCCAGTGTAAGTGCACCTCTGGCACTAACTACCCCTCTCTAGGCAAATCATGTTGATTAATAAAGTGCATTTACAAAACAATGGCATCCACACAACCACATAACTTATGGCATAGTGTATGAAGGATAATGTCCCTACCTCAAAGCTTTAATATCCCCTTTTTAATGGTGTCTCAAAGAACGTGTTGTATCCGGCCTCCAAATCGGTCCTAAAATATTAAATGTACCAGAAATAGGTCATAACCTATCCAAGTATCATTTTAGACTCTTCCATAATGTTTATTGTGGTTATATTAGTCTATGGTGAAAATTTACAAAAATGCCCTCGGGACCCCGGCCCCGCTGTACTCGGCCTGATGGCACTTTTTTCAAAATTTTGACTAAGGCTATTCTGACTTATTTTCGCCCAAGGAATTCATTTCTGGGCTCAAAATCACCAAATTCACTGTCAAATTACGAAAATACCCTTGACAGCCCCTATTTAGGGATTTCAGTGGCGTTTTCGTAATTATGCTTTTTCGGCCTCTACCGAAAAAGTGCCCAACTGTAACCTCACCTATTTTTTCCCACTGAGTCCAATGGAACCATTTATTTCATGAAAATCCAACTCCTACTACCAGATCTGGCCTGGCCAAAATATTGAGAGAAAAATAGAAAAATGGAGCTTTGTGTTTTAACTTCCAAAACTTGTAATTTCCCACTTCTAATCCTTAGTTAACTCATTTAAACACTTCATAATCATGATTTAAAGAAATTTGGGCAGCATAACCCCTTAGGATTAGGACTTTCCAAATTTACAAACTTAACAAAATAACCAAATACAACCATAATCATCTACAACAACCACATCTAACATAATCTTAGGATTAGTGAAGTTAACTTCTTGAGTTCTTTTTCTTTCTCTAGAAGTCCTCCTCTCTCTTTCTCTTTGGGCTCAAGATTTGCTTGCTAAACCATAAATTTTATGGAAAGGAAGAGATTAGAGAAGAGATTTATGGAAGATTAGAAGAAGAAACCTTAAGAAATCATAACTTACCTTAGCCTTTCTCCCCTTCCTTCTCTCTTAGAGCATAAAGCTTTCTCAAACTCTCTCTTTCTCTCCTTTCCTTGGCTTGAACGAAAATGGGCAAGAAAGATGTAGCCAAGCTTCATAAAATATCTTGTTATCTTTATTCCTAGTCCTTGATCTAGCCAATGGTTGAGATTCTTCCACCTCTCATGTACACCATACCTCGCACCATACTCTTTTGCTTTAAGCCATGCTTCCTCAACTTTATGCCATCCCTTGTCATTATTTAGGTCCAATTGGATTTGAATAACATTTTCCCTTAGTTAGCCTCAAAAAAACGTGCTCCCCTTCTCATGATTGAACCAAACCAATTCCTCTCCCAACTAACCAAATTAGCACTCAATGTAGCATACCATTTCATCATTATTTGTCCATGTAGCATTATTTTAATGCAATTTGACATGTGCTCATACAAATGCATTATAATTTAATCCCCTCCTTATATGTTCATGACACTTGGCATTTTAATTTCATTAATCAATTTCTAACACATTTTATTTTCAATTTTCGGAATAATGCCAATTCTGGCAGATTTTCTGCCCTAACTTTGAAAAATCATAACTAACTTTGTAGACATCTTTTTGGAGTGATTCCAAAGCCTACGGAACCCTTATTGAGTCTAGTTTCAAGGAAAAATATGGAATTTTACTGGCTGGGATCATCTCATTCCCATATTTTAAATCTTTGACCGCTGCTCCAGAAATTAGTCAATTTCGCTGGGCAAAATTCAAAAATTCATAACTCTCAATAAACAAGTCAAAATGGCTTGTAATACATATCAAATTAAAGCTTAGGATGTCTACTTTCACCTTGTAAAATTTCATAATTTTTGGTCATCATTTGGTCTTCCAAAACTATATGACAATCTAACTGCCTCGCAGGCGATTTCACTGAAAACACTATTCAACCTTCAATTTTTAATATTTAATTCCTTTGGCCTTAAATATTCACCATTTCATTGAATATATATAATAATTACAATATATTTTTGGTGAATAAAATTTGGGATGTTACACCAGACGTTTCTGCTTTTGCTCGCTTTACGAGAATCATGACTCATGAGCCTTCTTTTCTCTCCCTCTCTTATGGCTGCCTCCCATCCCATCAGTTCTTTCTTTTGTTTTTTTTCTCCACTTCAACTGTCTTTACCGGAGACAAATAGGAGAACTGGAGAAGAGTCCGATGACAAATCAAAGATCGCCGTTTTATTTTATCTCAGGAGAAGAATTAGTTTTGTTTACATATAAGAGTTTTGTCCTCTATTCTGCCATGAATATGTTCCTTTTTAATCTTCATCTTCTATCATCGACTTCTTCTTCACCCTCATATTTTTTCCTTTCTTCTGATCTTCTTCCATGTCATGGGCAAGACTCGTCCGGCTCTTGAAGATCCATTCCGGTTCTCGGCTGGATTCCGGATCCCAGCTCAAAAGCAAGTTTTAGGCGTCCCAACACGGCTAGATTCTTTGAACGATCTAACTATATGAGTCAAGTGATCCTTTCTTCCGGCCAATGATCCGGCCGGTCCGGCCATCCGGTCTGATCCAATTCCAAAAACACTGAGTAATAGATTAAAATTAATAAAGTAGACTAATAGTGACATAGAATTATCTCAATATTTAACCCCAAATTATGAAAAAATAAAGTGGAATCATTACCTTCTGCCAAAACGCACTGCTTTGTTAACTCCTCTGCATCACACATAAATAAAACATGATATTAATTCAAAACTCGCGGGAGGATCATATGCAGGTGATTAATGTCAACACCCGTTTCTATTTTGACATATACAAAGTAAGAAAGACCAAGTTCTTCAGGCATACAAAAAGTACAAATATATTGATAAAAGTATTTGTTTACAGATCGGAATCAACAGTGCAGAATTCGATAATATTTACAAATATTATGAAATATCCCAAAAGTGTTCCTGATATAGACTATGTATAACCACGAACTTTGTCTCCAGAAATGTGTCTATTAGTTCCCTGTAGCTACGTCCTTGCCTTTTGAGCTACTGGCACCTGCTGAAATGTTTTGTTTAGAAAAAGGGGTGAGATTCCGAGGAATCCAAGTATAAATATGCTATCAAACATATAAAATGTGATAATTAAGTATGCAATGCACCGTATCAAGTAAAATGAAAATTTATATCAATCCATGTGTGTACACAAAATTCAAGGCCAACCATCCAGTTGAAACCCTTATGTGTACCTTAGCTAAGTCACCGACTATAGCTAGGCAATACCAGTATACTTTGGCTGAGCACCGAACCACAACCAGGTAATGTGCCTCCAGCACATGTTCATATCACAAAATATAGTAACACACATCATATAAATAGTCACATAGTATATGAGAGATAGTAGTCTCTACCTTAACCCTTTTTCGTCTCAAAAGGTTCGCTTCATGAAACATGCCAAGCTTAGGCTCCCAACTCGGTCCTAAAATATTAAATGTATAAGAAATAGATTAAAACCCATTCATGTACCATTTTGGACACTTCTTTAGTGTTTATTGTGGTTATATTAGCCTATAAAGAAAATTTACTAAAATGCCCTCAGGACCCCCGGCACGGCCTGGCCGTACCTGATCCGACCGTACTTTTCCTGAAATCTTGACTGGGGCTATTCTGACATATTTTTCCCTAAGAAATCCATTTCTGAACTCAAAATTATCAAATTCATTGCCAAAAGACAAAAATGTCCTTAGCAACCCCTACTTTAGGGTGTCAAGAGCGTTTTCGTAATTAAGATTTTTCGGGCTTTTCTGAAAAAGTACCAACTGTAACCCTACCTATTTTCCCCTCTTAAATTTAATGGAATTATCAAATCATTGAAAATCCAACTCTAAGGCCCCTAACTAGAGCTGGCTAAAACTTACAGGTCCTCCAAGAACAATTGGGGTTTTTTGATTCCGGCTCCGCGGACGTATTCCTTTCTACTCCTAACCACTTTATTAACTATTTAATTAGGTTACAACCACCATTTAGACCAAATTTTGGCAGCATAACCCCTAGGCCATGTCATTTTCCAATTTCACAAACAAAGACAATCCCGCGAAATTTCACCGATTAAATTGTCCACAATAGTCAGAATAGTCAATATACAAAGGTTTGGAAGTTACCCCAAGCTCCCTCTGGCTTTTCTCAAAATGGCTAAAAGCCCGACTCCTTCAACGCTCAAATTTGAGCTTCACAAACCTTCAAGAACATGAAAGAGAAGCTTAGGAGAGGAGTTATACATGTTAGGTAAGGATTTTTTGAAGAAATCGACCTACCGTACAGATCTCTTCTCCTTCTCTCTCTAGATTTTTCTCACTTCCTCTCTCATCCAAGCTGAAATGGCGTCAGTTTTGAGCCTAAAGGAAGGATATGAAGTGTTTTATCTTATTACTTTATCATATTTTAATCATTTATTAAATTTCCAAAAATTCCAAAACTCAATTTTTATGTACATAAACCTATGTACAAGTAACCATGCCATTAAACCAAACCAATATTTCCTTATTTATACTACATGTAGGAGACACCTAAGGGTCCCTCCTTGTGGTCTCAATTGGCTTCACAACTTGTTCTAGTTACGTATATACGTAAAGTCCCAATTTTGGTCAAATTTGCATTTTTGCTCAAATTTTTCATAAATTCATATTTATTTGACTAAAATATTCCAAATATATTTCCCCCCTTGATTTTCCTTAATTAATTGAAATTAACTTCAATTAATTGAAAAATAATTAATTTTACGCATGTTATGCAAAATTACAAGTTTGCCATTACATGTTCTTTCATTTTCGGATTTCTGGCATAATTTCTGCCCAAACTTTGAAAAATCATAATTAAATTTGTAGACATCGTATCAGAGTAATTCTAAAGGTTATAGAACCCTTATTAAGTTGAGTTTCAAGAAAAAATATAGCCTCTCACCAGTTGGAACAAAAAATTCTCAAAATTAATTTCTTTAAATGTTGTTCCAGAAAATTCACAGTTTTTCTAGGCTAAATTAAAAAATTCATAAATTTTTGTATATAGCTCTAATTGCGTCATATGACCTATCAAATTAAAGCGTAGGATGTCTAATTTCACCTTGTAATATTTCATAATTGTTTCTCATCATTTGTTCATACAAAATCACATGACAAGCTCATGTCTCAAAAGAAATCTCACTGGCAGCAGTATTCACCTTCACCAAAATTCACCATTCTATTTTATTGAATTTTTTCAAATAAGTACAATGTATTTTTGTGAACAAAATTTGGAGTGTTACAGTTCTCCCCTACTTAAATTAATTTCATCCCCAAAATTTGCTACACATTCATAACGATAAACTCCGAGATAACACTTTTGCGTATGTCTCACTATATCATCACCACTTATCTAAATCTGCTGATACAGACTAAGATCCCTGAAATTCCTCGATTGGCTTTTTGCTCATAAATCATCATATCATCTATATTATTTTTCAGCTCAATGCGTCAGCGGCAACATTAGCCTGCCCTGGATAACATTTACATTCCAGTTCTTAATCTTTCAACAACTCTATCCACTTACATGGCGTCATATTTTGCTCTTTTGATCATACACATATTTCAATATTTGTTGTCGCAGTACTACTCCACAGTCACGCCTTAAAGGCAACGTTTCCAGATTCAATACGAACATTACTACCAGCAACTCAAGATTATGGGTGGGATAGCTCAATTTATGAAACTTCAGCTGACCAGATACATATGTAACGATAAATTTTTATGTAACGGCACAACCCCCACCGTGTGGGCCACATGGTGGTGCCGGACACAGTTGCTACCAAAGCCCCCTGTGCCAAGATTTGTTCCTCCGTCTGCCTCTCGAAGGCTTCAAGATTTTCCTCTCCAGGTCACTGAAACCCAGAGAGTCGCCTCCCCAAGGACTAGAACTCTGGACCTGAGGGATAAGTCCAAAGCCTAAGAGCTCTTTGGTAACCATTACACCAATTTTTTATGTAACGGCATAGTCTCGAGCTCAAAGTCGATGCCTGGTGGCATAGTTCTAAGACTCGACATTGATGCTGGCCATAATTTTTCCTACTTAGGGGTCCCTCACCATGGTAGGATATCCGTACCTAGCTCTCATTAAATCACATCCCAATCCATGCCTACTTGCATCCGGGATTCTCAGTGTTGGTACTTTAACAAATTTTCTTCATCAACTCCCTAAAGCTCCTCTCACAATCATCATCCCATGCATAATGATGAGTTCTGGGGAATTTCAGTATAGGCCCCTCATATTAATAAACAAGACTTAGAACACTGTGTATCACAACCACAGTTTTTGGCCTTTTCAGTTCAGTATTGCTTCCACTTTACCAGGGTCCATCAGAATCCCTTGACTATGTGGCTCAGAAATATTACTTCTGAAAGCCATAACCCGCATTTACTCAAGTTCGCATAGAGTTACTTTTCCACTTACCATGTTCAACATCGTTTGCCAACATGTTTCAATAGAGATTGCCATAAGTTGGACCATATGCGGATGAAAAATTTGATTCATATGGTCCATAAACATAGCAGGTGCATTTGGCATCAGCCAACTAATTTTGAGGATTACTACTAAGCCATGCAGCCATGCATCCATGGATTGTGTAACAGTTATTATATCACATATACATATATTGATTGCGCAATCCTAACACTTGTGGGTGTAGGCACAGTCTATTTATATAGGAATCTAGATTTACTTACTAATTCTACTACCTTTTCTAGGGTAGCCCATTCATATCCTCCGAATCAAATTTCAGAGAATTCGTCAGCCTATCTGGCTGTCAAAACACCATTCCCTACTATCCTTTATTCATACCTTTCAACACACTATCTGCCATCCACCAATTGACTCCTAGAAAGCCTCAAGTTAGTGAAATAGCAGGCAAATCAATTCTTTCTATGGGAACATTTTATAGTAGAGTATTTCCTTATGCTAGACTAGCGACTAGCAACCTCGAGAAACCTCACATACATTTCAATGCATTATCGTACCATATTGTAACAGCACCTCAGACTATCCAATCAATTCAAATTCCTAAGAAATCAGTTTAACTATTCTGATTCTTGAGTTACAATTCAACTCTTAGAACCTTAACATGAGCTGAGCTGAGAAATTACTTTCCTCAATTCCACGGGTTATCACTATCACAATACGATTCTAAATAAATTCACCACCTAAGGACATACTAGTCTACTAGGTCTTAGGGCCTTTAGACATGCGGGTTCACTACACTATCTGGCCTGTAAGATCTTACATCCTAGGGGCCCTAACCCAACTTTTAGGTCCATCATGAAATCTAGAACCTTAACATCACATACATTGGAAATCATTTTCCTCAATTGTACCCAATAGATTCGCTAAGATTCACGATCAATAGCACCTACTTTAACCTTCACGGTATTCGGGTAACATCCACAAAACATTACAGAAGGTTTAATACTATCCACAAGCTTCATAAGGTTCAACCTTCCGTCACGGAATAGAATCACAGTGCAACCAATTCACATGTCGATTAAAGCACTATCTCAGCTTAAATCAAATTCATGCATATCCTCAACCATCAGTATCATCAGATCGGATCCTGTAGGATTGACTTACTACATAATTACCCCACATATATTATATATCACATTCTAATACCTCGAGCAACTTAGGCCATATCATATGCCTAAGAAGTCAACTCAATTACTAAGTTTGATTCTCATATTACAATTCTCTCAATCACAACTTAAACCTCAATTATCCCTATCGTCCCCTCCTATCTTTCAAAGGATTAGGGAATTTACCAACCACTGACCTATCCTTTATTCTCTCTATTCTATTCTCATCAATGACTAGCTTCAAAATTTAATCAAGTATCAAGCATCACTAGGGAGCATATACAGTGAATAACTAATTAAACTCGAATCATACATTACTCCCATTAAATCACTATTAAAAGAAGTCGTACATTTAATAAGTTCAGGAGATTTTTTTTTGGCCTCCTCCTGATTTATCACATGTACCTCACGAGCTCCTAGTCTAGTCTCCTCTAGCTGTTGCCTCTGTGGGCAATTCTTAGTAAGATGCCCTAGTTCTCGACACTGAAAACAGATCCGGCTAGCTAGATCCCGTCTAGTTGAACTGTATCTTCCTAACACATCTCTACATGATTTACCAGGATAATATGGCTTGTGACACTGTGAAACGACCCTTTCTCCAAACAACAATTACCATAATGGTTTTACAAAATATGGTTAACTAGTGATAACTGAAAGCAATTTCTCATCTAAAACATATCGGAGCTCAGGGCACAAAAACCGCCCACAAACCCACTACAAATATATTCATTTCTCAGGGAACATATAACAACAAGAGAAATCATAGCCCATGAATCTTACAACACTGAATCTCACAATTAAGAATTCATACAAAACAATTTCCAACATAGATATGGTTGTGGGTCCACCAAAATCTTAGAATATGAAAATAAGGCCTCACGCCTAACAAAAGTTAATCAATTATTCCAAAGCAGTTATCCAAACAGTAAATATAATATCTTCAAAAAACATGAGATGTCTTATAATGGCAATATAGAAAATAATACAACACCAATACCACAAGAGGCCTATAAGATTCTCAACGTCTATGCCTCTGGTTGCTTCCCTTGGCCTCTAGCCAAATTAGAGGTCTCACCTGAAAAATATTTACAACGACGGGGTGAGACATAAAGTCTCAGTAACCAAAATCAATTTACAAAATATGCAGGAAAAGATTGTAAGTCAAAGAAGCATGTTTAACTAACATAATATTAATAATATTCTTAATAATTAAATTTCACATAATATGATCAACAATTATAACCGTCCCCACTCATCTATCCTACTCCTCCTTATAGCTTCTGGACATGGTACAACCTATCAGTGCCAGTATATCCGGCCAAAGGTTAGCTAGTCACTTCAAGAATACTGCCCCTTCCCATGCCACCACCGATATACCATAACAGGAAGGTGTCCGCCCAAAACACTCAACTCAAAATTCGGGCCAAGAATGAGAGAGCCGATGAGTACAGTTTCACCATATCTCTTCCACACAACCCAACATATCCCATAATAGAAAAGCAATATATCAATATAATTTTCGAAAACATTTATAAATTATCATCCCTTATACAACATTTCATCACAAACATCATAACCATCACAATAGTAACAAATTTTAAATATAATCTATGCTCATATCTACAAGTTGGAAAATACACAGCATCACTGAATTAAGTTCATATTAAATATAAAATAATCTTTCTAAACATATACAAATAGTATAGTGGAAAGTGAGGTTTAGAAAACATCTTATAGTAAAAAACAAGCATATAAAATAAATTAACCTCGAATACCTCAATTCCAAGCTTAACCTTAACTTGAGTAGCAAAACACGAACAATCACTGATAACAAAAAAACTCTACATTATCAATGTAGATATCAATTAACCACAAGCAATACTTAAATAAATAATTTATGCAAATTCAACTCCCGAAAACTCAATTTCCTTTACAACCATTATCCTCAAATATTTCAATTTTCTTAACAATCCTTAGCCATAGATCATTCGTCATGAGCTCAAATCACTTATTAAAATCCTTAAATAATCTCTACATCATATTCTCGCATCAATCACTCAATTTTATAAATTAAAGTTTCACCTTCAATATACCTATAATCATAAAATCATCAATATCAACCTCCTAGAATAATTAAATTTCTTTTTCTAATTTATATGAGTATAGTCTAATTATTATACAATATTTGAAACCTCCACATAATTAAAATCCTATTAAAATTTAATTTCTAATATCTAATTATAATTTTATCATTTTATATATCACAAAATCTACAAAACTAAACCGATTAGAATTTTAATAATACCTCCAATAACCCAAATAAATTATCAAATCCAAATTTAATCGGTTAAAGAGTCTAATATAGAATTATTTATAGGCTGATTACATAGAAAATTCATTATAAATTCTTATACCAACTAAATAATAAAAGTAACTTGATTAAAATTAACTATGAATTATTCTTTACATTTCTATGGCCTTATATTAACAAATATCAAATCTGTCCAAAATCCTAATCTTAAAATTTTCTCTAATCAGCACAAAATTACTATTATAAGAAAGAGAAAATTATTTATAACATTTTCATGAAAGAAAGTTTGTGATTAGAAATGAATTTGAGTACTTTATTGATCTCTAAAGCTGTGAAAACTGAGACTTTACAGACTCTACTCTTCCAGAATCACCGAATCAACACTTCATCTGAGCGACGAAGTGAAGTGAGGGAGGGGGTTTATATAGCCCCTCCTTTGGTCACACCACCGAAAGGTGGTGTGATTTTAAAGTAATTTAATTTTTTAATATATATCATTACACCACCTTTCGGTGGTGTGATTGACATGGGTAGTGGCAAACTGTTCTTTTGGTTGGCGCCGAACATATATTTATATATATATTATATTTTTTTTATTTTTTACTTTATATTATTATTATTATTTATATATTTATCTAATTTAATTTTAATATTATTTTTTTATTTTATTTTTAAATCTTAAAAGTCACTACTAAATTCGTAATTATCTTTAAAATATAATTATATCCTATAAATAAAAATAAGGATGTTACACACCGCCAGTATTTTCTACCCTTAGCGGAATTCTAACCTCCGCTGCCCCAAGCTTGTTTTGGCCGTTTATAATTCCCTCTGGACAATTCATTCTATTCTTTGCATGTTTGTGAGGAACTACCACTACCAGACACATCCCTATAGTCATTGTTTTGTCACGGTGCAAGCTTAACATGTCATTCTCGATGAGTCGACTCTCTTCAACCGCCTTGGCGAACACTGTAAAGTGTTTAGAAATCAATTTGTTTCTCAATTCTAGCTTTAACCCTTGTATCAATATATTGGAGCTCCACTCCTTGTCATCCCGATGTCTTAGGTACGAGGAATACCGAGACAATCGGACATAACGTGCCATGTACTTATCAAAGCTCTCATCATTATCTTGTCATATGTTGAGGAATTCTTTTTCTTTTACTAACTTGTCTAGTTCAGAGAAATATCTTTTGTTAATTTTCCCTTAGAACATTTCTCATATTACTGGAATATTCCATACTTATAGAATTAACTCTGCATTTCTCCACCATACATTCACCTCTCCCTCTAATTTGCAAACAGCTAGCTAAACCTTAATATCATTGGAGTACCTAAGTCTTGTGAAAATTTACTCTAGTATGGATAACCATTCTTATGTTTGCAGAGGATCGAATTTCCCCTGGAAAGTAGGAGGTTGTTGTTTCTCAAATCGTGTCACCCATGTTTGAAAAACATTTGCTTCGTACACAAGCATGTGTGGTGGCTCCCTATGAGGTTGCCTAGGTAGATTACGTTCACCTTCATGGCTTTCAAGATGTCCTAATCTTTCCTGTCTCTGTCGTACCTCATGCAATTCATCTTTAAGATTGTTCATCATAGTTTGTTGTTGTGCCATCCTGCTCCGTAGTTGGTGCATAGAGTCAAGGCTAACCTCCCAGTTTGGGTTGTGATCTCTTCCCTGCATCATTTTGATACCTTTCTAAATAGGAATAAGGAAGAAACAAATTTCCTATAGATGCAAGGGCATTTTCGTTATTTCATAATCATTTGGGTACACAGATGTCATATATCATACATCGGCTATTTACAGTAGTTCTAGAAAACTAGAAACATCATACAAGCCTATAAACTACTATACATAACATATTTGTCCCTTTGTATATTACATAACTCTCAAGTTATATACAACTTCCCAGACGGTCACCTATCCTAAGATTACCCTGGAGTGAGCACGCTTAACTTTCTATGTACCCTCCCAAAACACCTACTTCGGCTCCATCTTCTTCCGTCCACTGGTTCCACCTAACTGCCCTTACCTTGAAATACGTGCCGGTCACCTCAGGTCACCAAGATATACTACCTGGGTCCCACATCACCAATATACATGTAATCTAAAATGATCATTCCAGCCCAACTCGAATATATCATTTTTTTCCTGGCCCAAAATGCTGTATCAGGTAAAATGTACATGATAGTACGGATCCAAACCCAATCTGGATACTCTAACAGTAGTGGAACTTAATCCAAGTAGAATGTATCCATAATATCCATATATTTAAGGTACTAAGCTATAGGATTACAAGGCTCCTTGAAGGCTCGCAAGTACCCATGCTGAGCAAGCTTTCACAACCTCAAATTTGGTAGTAGATCGTATTTCACATGCGTTGGTCTAGCTTTGGATATAGTAGCAATGCAAAACTATGACTCTAAATGATCAAAAAGCGGCTGCTCCGAATCTCCCATCAGCTCTCGAGGTACTGGTTCAGGTCTCTGTTGAGGCCCATATACTGCTCTAACCTGGACCTGATCCCTAGGTGTTCTCATCTCGAAAAACTGCCGCTCCTCAGAGATACTCTAGCCCTGGGTACCTTGATTCACTGATGAGAGTGATCCCTCGTGTTCCTCGCTTGAACTGTTACGTCCACACAGAAGCCAACCAGGTGTACCACGTTAAAATGGTGTATCCTGCCAATAGTTGCCACTTCACTGATAAATTCCTGGCCATTAGCTTTGGTCTCACCCAACAATTTGATAGCAACGTCGATTCCACTCTTTAGCTTCCCTTTGTATATAGTGCCAAAGCCTCCCTTACCTAACGCGTGTTTGAATCCTCCAGTGATTGTCTTCAAATCCTTGTAGGAGTACCCTAATGGAAGGGGGTTGTGAAGTCCTATGAAATCTTCAATGTTTTCATACAATGATATGTGCCTTCTACGAAATGAATATATCAACAACGCAATTAGTAATATGATGCCAAACAAAAATCTGGCTGTGATGTCTAATGGCAAAACATATCTTCTCGTCACTATTCCTAATGGTATTGCAATAATTGATTTGCTAAAATGGCTCTCCATGCTGTAATATGAATCCAGCTCCCCCAGTATGTGGAATAGACCTGCGCATGAATATTTCCATAAAGACCATAGAGCTGGTCAGTATCGAAATGGTGTCTTGGCTCCTCTCCCTTACTTTTCCATTACTTTCTTCTCCTCTGCTTAAAACTACACCATTTTGGATATAAAATAAGAGATGTTAGACCTATTTTTTTTTTTAAAAAAAATATTCAGCACCATCAAGTATTATTTTAATGACACCTAGTATCCTAAAGTGATTTTTTATGCATCCAGCATCTTAAAATATTTTTCTAATTGTAACGGGAAGTCTAAACTTGAGATGCAGAGTGTTGATGACGAAAATATTTTAGGGGATTAGACACAAAAAAAAACTATTTTAGGATATTAAGTGTTATTTGAAAAAATTATTTAAGGTACTAAGTAAGTTAAAAATTAATTTATGATACTAGGTGTTACTGAAAAAAATACTTTATAGTGTAGTTTGCTATACCATAGTTACTACAAAAAAAAATATTTGAAGGTGATCCATGCATCAAAAAATTATTTTAGGGTGCAGGATTTCACTAAAAAAATATTTTAGGGTGTTGGATGTTATGTTTGAAAATAAAAAAGGTCCTACCTCATTTTAACGCCCAAAACAGTGTAATTTTGGATAAATACCGAGGAAAGAGACGGGAAAGTAAGGGAGAGGAGCTGGACTCATCGAAATGTGGCTACTTGGGTAAATAACGACAAAAATTTATTTGCTAAGTGTGTGTTTGGATTAACTTTTTTTAATAGCTTTTACGACTTACGAGGTAAGTATGTGAGAGGAGTTTTGTCTCGGGTTGCGCAAACCATGGTTTGGAATATTCCCAAACACACACTAAGAAACCCGGCTGCCAACAGGTGATGTTGGGGGCTTTTGAAAGCATACATTTAATCTAAACCGTTATTACTGTTATATATATTATTTTAAAAAAATTATATTTGCCCTTATTAAATAATATGTATTGAAAAATTATGTGAGTATATTAATTTTTTTCACATCTTTCCTTATTCATTATAGGTAAAATTGAAAAATAATCATTAATAACCATATAAGTGGATTAATATTTAAGACCACTTTTTTTAAAATCAACTTATATATAATAAGGAGCAGAGTGATAGTAATTACTAATTAGTAATTAGGTTGGAAGAAATAAAAGAGTTGTACCTTCTCGAAGCGCGGCGATATAGTCTGCAAGATAATTTTCTATAAGTTAACAACGGCAAGGAGGGTAATACAAAAAAAAAATGATAAATTATATTTTTCATGCAAAATAAAACAAGATGGCCTGAACAAAAACCCAAAAAAAAAAAAAATCTAATGACTGCAAATAACACTTATGTCATTTTGAATAAAATAAGTAGTATTATGTATCTTGATTTTTCTATATAATAAGTACAAAATAGTTTTCAAGATAGAGACTCCCATTTTTTTGTAATAAAAAAGTCAAGATAAATGCATAACAAATTTGAAATAACAAAATATCCTTTCTCATCCATAATTTTAGAATTAAATTATAAACATCATATAAAAAATAATTTGTAAATGGAGAAAAGGGTTAGGTTTGTGAAATGCTAATACAATGCATTTTTTGATTTTTGGCCCAATAAGGGCACGGTTTAAGTTGCCCACCAAGGCAAATTAGCATGAATTGATTGATTGTTACCTGCATTTTTTAATTTATGATAATTAAAAAGCCAATATAATGCATATAAAATTAAATGTTCACAAATATTTAGAAGTCAAATTAAGGAGACTTAAAATGATTAAATTCAACACGATGTCATCTGATGGGGTACAGGCTTTGTTCCCAAGTCGGGAACCCAAAACTCTGTCCATTAGAAGCAGAGAGAGCCACAACACTAAATAAAGCAGAGAGAAGCATTCTCTCTTCCCATCGCTCCTCCACCTATGAATGCTTCCATCTACGCCTTTTCCTCTCCGCTCCCTCCCATCGTTCTTATTTATATATCTATCACTCAACTTCCCTTTTCTTTTTCTTCCGTTTCTTTTTTACCTTAAAAAGTCTTAAATATAAGATCCATTTGATTATTTTTCAGAGATATTAAGGAAGCTAAATAAATTATTTAATTATATCATATATTATGCATTATTAGATTATATATCTATTTATAAGTCACAAATTAGTTTGGAGAAAATAATAAAGATATAAATACTTTAAAATAATTTAATTTGTTTCTTTAATCTTTTAAAAAAAAATCAACTGGATCTTATATTTATAACCCAAGCTAGTATAAATTTTTCTTACCAGGGTCGATCCAGAGCTGTTGGTTGTTTTCAGCATGCGCCAGCTCAAACATTTTATAAAGGTCCACAATCATGCATCTACCAAGTTGCATCCCACTTTCCTTCATTTCTATAATTATATTATCACCAAAACATCGGTATATAACAAAAGACAGGTTAAATAGAATTTTAACAAATAATATTTAATATAAATCTTTTGATGCTCCTGGTTGATAAGCACTCAAATTAATTCTAGATTAATGCTTTATAGTGGCACACCTCAAGTCGTATATTCTTTGTGTGGAGTTCATGTATGATGGTCATGTGTGATAAGACATTTCACACATTTAATTCAGCATGACGTTGAAAATCCTTTGCTGCTGATCCTTTACTCATCTGAATCCAAGTTTAATTTGAGACTAGAATAATGTTTTGGTATGGCAGATTTTTGTTGTTGGTGATACTTCTGATACAAGGCAATGGTGAGAACCAACAGCTGCCTCATGATGAAACTCTTCCATTCCATCCCTATAATAATAGCAATTCCTAATCAATGGTTGAGTTTTCACCTATTTCTACTCCTCAAGGAGTAAGTTTACCTGTCAGTTAGGTGGATTATGAATACCACACCTTAGACATATCTGATACAAGCCCAGAAGCTTGTATTGCCGCACTCTTTCAGCAACACCATCTCTATAATTCATCCAATATTCATCCTTTAGAGTATGATTATGACAATAAGACCGAAATTGTTACTTTCTTCCATTGTTCTCCGCCACCTGATATGTTCAATAAATCCCGTCACAGTGGAACCTTACTTCCTGGACCATGATCTCACTGCTACGTTCGCCAGTACCCGCAAGGACTCTTCAGTGGAACTTCGCAAGACTGAAATGGCCGTTCCCACCAGAAGTTGAAAAGCAAGAAACCAGCAAGTTGCTCAGAATTCTTTTATCAGTTCCAGTTGACACAGTAATCAGCTTTAACTTTTCTTTTTAATTCATTCATTAGGTCGTAGCCGCGGACGTCATCGTGGCGTCTGGTGTGAAATGAGTGCAGAATATGGTTCTTGCTAAATCATAATGCGATGTCGTTGGTGAGATGATTCACCAATTGTCTCGCCCAGATCTGGAATATGTGTCTGGTGCGAAATCAGATCATGATCTTTGCTCACGTCGTCTTGCGCAGAGCAGAATGTTCAATCGGATCAAGATGGGTAATTGTTAGGGCTCCATCTTGGTGTGCATTCGGGTCTTGATTCTCAGATGGGTAATCGACGGTGATGCACCCTTATGCGCCCGGATCTGGATTCTCGGACTGTATTCGTCGGAGCTCCACCCTTGTGCGACCAGATCTTGGGTGCCCGATAAGTCTGGACAGGTTTCTTGATTATGGGCCTTCTAGACTCAAAACAACGAGTTGAGCTTACAGGTATGGGATGTTGGGCTGTGATGCCATGTTGGTTGGTTGGTATTACTTTTCTGGATAAAATGGTAGCCAGCTGCCACCTTTCTTTATTATTATTATTGATAAAAGGAGTGTTGGTTAAAATTTAGCAATGAACAATTTTGCTATAAACACTCATGAGAATTATTTATTTCGGTGTAACAAGTAGATATAAATAATTTATTTGGGAGCAGATATAGTAACGCCATTAAGGAGGCTTAACTTCCGTTACTTTTTATATCATGGGTCCCACTAATCTTCTTTTTATTATTTTAATATTTTTTAATGGAAAAATATCACTTAGGCCCCATGCAAACAATTTTATTTCAATTAACCCCCAAAAGATTATAAAATTTCACTACACCCCCTTAGGTCAAAATGAAATTAAGCTTTTTAGTGAAAAGACAATAATGCCCTTACTTTATTAAAATTATTTACAAGACAAATATGTGAATGATCAAATTTTTTTAACTCCCTAGTCATTCTCATGTTTGTTTTGTAAATATCTTTATTTGTTTTCAAAATGCCCATATTTGTTTTATAAGTGCTCTAATGAAAAAAATAAAATAAGGATATTATTGTCTTTTTACTGATAAAACTTAATTTCATTTTGATCCAAGAGAGTGCCATAAAATTTCAGAATTTTTTAAGGGTTAACTTAAATAAAGTTGTTTGCATGGGATCTAAGTGATTTTTTCCACTAAAAATATTAAAATAATACAAAGAAGACTAGTGGGACCCACAGTGTAAAAAGTAACAGAAGTTAAATCTCTTTAACGGCGTTGTTATATCTACTATCAAATAAACTGTTTGTGTTTGCTTTTTGCACCAAAAATAGATTAGTTCTTATAAATGTCTGTACAAAATTGTTCATTGTTAAATTTATACGTTTCGGGTTGATAAAAATAATATCCAACGTTAGGGTCAGAGTGCTCAGATTTACAATTTCATATAATCATTTCCCGCCTTACCCTCTTTGCCTTTTACCCACCACGCCTGACCACGAGCTCCTCTTACCCCACTGACAGTGCCTCCGCTGATCCAGTTGGACGACGACGACTGCCTTTTGCAACTGTGGTGGCGCTTTCCCCTTTGACGGTTGCAGATCTCCAGATGTGGGTTCAAACTTGCATTCTTTGACTGAATTTTTTACTTGGTCCCAAACATTTGAAAGCAAGTTCAAACTTTTGCACAAATCACATCACCGGAATATACCTAAACAGAAATCAAGACAAGGACGCAAGATTTAACGCTGCTGAGATCAAACATTCAACTAAATCTCACTATTAAGCTGCGAGATGCTCCAGCTTAGAAGCTCCAGTGTTTAAGCTTGAGGAACAGTGGCACTACTTTCTTTTATTTATTTATTTAAGTTTTTGTTGTTATTGGGCCAATAACTCTCTTCACCAACTCACACTGGAGGCAATTCATACGACGACATGTTAGCTATTTGTCTAATGAAGGAAGTTTGCCACCAAAAAATTGAAACTCTACAGGACAATGTTCGGAGAGGAAGAAGGAGAGGGAGGAGAGAGAACGATCTAATTTTTGAAGATGAAGATGGGATGTGCTGTTTTGGGTTTTTTTTTTTTAATATTTAGGAGAATATATTTTGGTCTTTTGATATAAAAATCAAGTCTCATTTTCATGACATACCAAACATACTTTTAAAACTCATTTTCATCTCTATATATATTTCTATATTCATTTCCATTTTTATCAAAATCTATTTCAATATACCAAACGGATCCTAAACATCCAACAAATGGGCTCACGTACTGACACCACATCACAAAGTAACTTGGCGAGGCCAATTATCCCTGTCACAAACAATTATCAATTACATCAATTATATATATATATATATATATATTGCCCACAATTACATCAATTATATGCTAACATACTGATACATTCTAATAAATCTGACTTGGTTTACAGAAAATAACAAGCTAGCCAATTTTAAGGATAGATATCCCGTGACATCCATAGAAAATACTCACCTAACACAAACTTTCCACAAATTGAATAATGCACTTAATTAATATAAGGCATATGAGGGATGAATAGATTAAGAAAAATTACATTTTTTAATGTCCCTATCTAGAATAATTACGCAAAGATGCCTAATTTAGCTTCATCCGAAAAGAAAAAAGCATTTGAGCATTATTAATTACTTCTCTCCTATGGCTTTTCTCTCTACATTCACATAATTCTGAACATTTGGGTATGTTTGTTTTGGTGTTGAGATTGCTTATAAGCTGCTTTTCACATAAATTGAGACAAAACTCCTCTCATTTACTTATCTCATATACCGTAAATCATGATTGAAAAACTACTTTTAAGCATTCCAATCACTATTCCAAACCAGCATAATTTTGGAAGAGCAATGCTGGTAAGCTCACTTGTTTTGAAGACATATAAAAAATTTGTTTTTAAAATAATTGTAATGTGCTGTGTCATGTTATTTGGTCAAAGAATGAAAATATAAAAATTCTGAGGCATACTTTTTCCCTCTTGTTCATTATTAGACAATTTTTCCATGTGGTCAAAGGTAGTCAACATTAGGGTGCTACTATATATATTCTTTTTTTAATTCATATATCTGTATGTCTCTCTCTGTGTTTGTGTGCGTCGGGCTTAGTTTGTTAGAGTTGCCAGGTGGTCCTCATTATGCAACACTGGACTATTTTTTACATTTGGAAATAATAGTGCATATATATGATATTTTGGCCTATATTCATATGATGCCCATACTGATTCCTTCATATTTTTTAAATCAGTGCAAGCCATAAAAGATGCTACCAAACATCATGTAAAATATATAATCCCATGCCGATAGGAATCTCAATTTAAGTATAAATAATATGGCCTTGGGGCGTGAATGATCATCATCTTTTAAGAAAAGAACCTCTTCACATTTGAGCTCATCATATTTCAATACATAGAGGAAGAATATTGAATCTAAATATAAAAATATAATCTAACTTTTTGATTATATATTTGTATAACTTTTTGAGTATTAGTATTTTCTATGCATGAAAAGTGCATATTTTTATTAGATTCAACTTAATACACTATTTTGTGTAAAAGTAAACATTATATTTGTAACTAAAGAAATCCAAAGATAAGAGTTTTCAATATATTAAAACTAAATAAATAAGTTAAGTGCAACCAACATCTTTGATAGTGGCCTAAAAGAAGTGAAGTAATTAAAGCGGGGCAATTACTCCTTTTCTTTGTATGGTTTTGACCTGATTATAACTTAATCTTTAACTATGTTTTTAATCAATGAAATAATAAAAATTTTATATCAAGTCATCTTGACTAATATGGCATGGCACATATTCCATTAGACTTAACAGTTTTTTTAACACCAAGAGGTCATTGGTCAAAATACGAAAGTTCAGGGCGTTGGTTTTAAACTTTTAAAGATAATGGATTATATACACTACAAAAAAACATCAAATTAGGGATGGAATTTAGTTATGAAAATTCCGTCACTAATTAGTTAGTGTCAACACCTGTTTCCATTTCGATAATCGAAGAGTAATAAAAACAAAATTCAATGGGCATACAGAAAAGTACAATTAAATTGATAAAAATATTCGTTTACGAACCCAACGTCATTCGTTTACAATTCCGATATTGTTCATCGACGGAAACGAAAAATACAGCGAAATTTTTAATATTTACAAATTTCACCAAAATATCACAAATTAGACTAATTATGACCACGATCTTGTATGCGCCTCGAGACACGTGCCGCTTACTGTCCGGCGTCTACATCTTTTCCCTTTGGCCCACTGGCACCCGCTGAGGTATTTATCGTAGAGACATAATATGGTGAATAATATCGTTCATAGAAAATGCGAAAAGTAAATATGTCATGCGCCAAGGTATGCACAAATTAATGAACAATATAAACACATCATCATCATGTATACATGATTAGGGCCCAGCCCCACAATCTACACCGGTTGGGCTTCTGCCAACTCACAGTGTAAGCGAACCTCTAGCACTAACTGCCCCTCTCTAGGCAAATCATATTGATTAATAAAGTGCATTTACAAAACAATGGCATCCACACAATCACATAACTTATGGCATAGTGTATGAAGGATAATGTCCCTACCTCAAAGCTTTATAATCCTCTTTTAAATGTGCCTCGAAGAACGTGTCGTATCCGACCTCCAAATTGGTCCTAAATATTAAATGTACCAGAAATAGTTCAGAACCTATCCAAGTATCATTTTATACTCTTCCATAGTGATTATTGTGGTTATATTAGTCTATGGTGAAAATTTATAAAAATGCCCCCGGGAACCCGGCCCGGCCCCGCCGTACCCGGCCCGATGGCACGTTTTCCCAAATTTTTGACTAAGGCTATTTTGACTTATTTTCACCTAAGGAATCCATTTACAGGCTTGAAATCACCAAATTCACGGTCAAATTACAAAAATACCCTTGACAGCCCCTATTTAGGGATTTCAGTGGCGTTTTCGTAAATATGCTTTTTCGGCCTCTATCGAAAAAGTGCCCAACTGTAACCCCACCTATTTTTGCCCACTGAGTCCAATGGAACCATTTATTTCATGAAAATCCAACTCCTTGTACCAGTTCTGGTTCTGGCCGAAATATTAAGGAAAAATGGAAAAAATGGGGTTTTGTATTTTAGCTCCCAAAACTTGTACTTTTCCATTTCTAATCCTTGATTAACTTATTTAAACACTTCTTAATCATGATTTAAAGAAATTTGGGCAGCATAACCCCTTAGGATTAGGACTTTCCAAATTTACAAACTTAACAAAATAACCAAATCCAACCATAATCATCAACAACAACCACATCTAACATAATCTTAGGATTTGTGAAGTTACCTTCTTGAGTTCTTTTCCTTTCTCTAGAAGTCCTCCTCTCTCTTTCTCTTTGGGCTCAAGATTTGCTTGCTAAACCATAAATTTTATGGAGAGGAAGAGATTAGAGAAGAGATTTATGGAAGATTAGAAGAAGAAACCTTAAGAAATCATAACTTACCTTAGTCTTTCTCCTCTTCCTTCTCTCTTAGAGCAAAAAGCTTTCTCAAACTCTCTCTTTCTCTCCTTTCCTTGGCTTGAACGAAAATGGGCAAGAAAGATGAAGCCAAGCTTCATAAAATATCTTGTCATCTTTATTCCTAACCCTTGATCTAGCCAATGGTTGAGATTCCTCCACCTCTCATGTACACCATCCCTCCAACCATGCCTCCCACCATACTCTCTCATTATTACCACCATGCATATGACTTTCACCTAGTGTGCACTCCAACTTTGCCATCATTGAGTTGTGCATGTAGTTTTGTCAACATCACCTTCTTCTTGCTTCTTGGATTACACTTTCCCTCTTCTTTATGCCATACCTTCTCATTATGACCACCATGCACATGCCTTCACTTAGAGTGCACTCTACCTTTGTCATCATTGAGAGGTTCATGTAGCCTTTGACTTGCTTGCTTCATTTGATTTCCATTAGATTGGAACCAATTTTCCTTCTCCCTTGGTTGGCCAAAAACGTGCTCCCTCTTATGCTCCAATTAAATCAAGTGTTCCTTCCATTTACTCAAGTCAATTGGTACAAAAGTTGGCCACCTAACCTTATGACATAAGTAAGGACTTATGACACAACAATTATCTCCATCATCTTTCATGTGGTGTTGACACTTGGTCTCATTGGATTTTGACACTTGTCTTCTCCTCCTTCAACCCTAAATTTCTAAAATAATTAAGAGAAAAAGGAAGATTACTTTTTGTCTCAAATTTTCAGAATAATGCCAATTCTGGCAGATTTTCTGCCTTAGCTTTGAAAAATCATAACTAATTTTGTAGACATCGTTTCGAGGCGATTCCAAAGCCTATGGAACCCTCATTGAGTCTAGTTTCAAGGAAAAATATGGAATTTTACTGGGTATGATCATATTATTCCCAGATTTTCAATCTTTGACCGCTGCTCCAGAAACTTTCCAGATTTTCTGGATTAACTTCAAAAATTCATATATTTTTGTACATAGCTTCAATTGAGTCATATGACCTATCAAATTAAAGCTTAGGATGTCTACTTTTACCCTGTAAAATTTAATAATTTTTGGTCATCATTTGGTCTTCCAAAACTATATGACAATCTCACTGCCTCACAGGCGATTTCACCGAAAACACTATTCAACCTTCAATTTTCAATATTTAATTCTTTTGGCCTTAAATATTCACCATTTCATTGAATATATATAATAATTACAATATATTCTTGGTGAATAAAATTTGGAATGTTACAGTTAGCGACAGAAATTAGCGACAGAATTTATTTCGTCGATAAATATGACGTTACTAATAGATTAGGGACGGAATTTTAAATTCCGTCGCTAATCTACAACGGATTAGCAACGGAATAATTATTGGCAGAAATTCCATCACTAATTAGCAACAGAATTTCCGACTATAATCCGTTGCAAAATATTTTTTTCTATATAATTTAAATTGCCACATGTCCTCACCATGAGTCTTCACATGTCCCTTTCCAGCGGCCGCCATGTGTACCCATAGCCGGCCATGTGTTTGCGTCAGCCTCTGCCACCTCGCCTCCTGCCGCCACTTGTCCCGATCAACCACCATGTGTCACCCTCCATCGCGCGTCACATGTCACTCTCCGTCACCTGCCACGTATCCAAGTCACAAATTGGTTGCATTTGGTGACCAAGTTGGGATTCGAAGCCATGAACTCTCGCGCGCGTGCTAGTGCTTTTGCCAATTGAGCTAAGGAGAACCTGTGTAATTTAAATTCAAAATCATATATATATATATATATATATTTCAATTTATTTTTCCTATTTTATTTTATGTAAATATTCTACTTAAATTTTTATTATTAATATCTTATTTTATTCATTTTATTATATATTTTATTTTTTGTTTGTCTTTATAAATTTGTATTTTTATTTATATATAATATATTATTAAAAGTTTAAATATATTATATTATAATTTCAGTTTCAATAATAAATATGAATTAATAATTTTTATTTATTTTAATATTTATATTATAATTTTAAATTATTTAAAAAAATTTTATTTTTATTTTTATATAATATATTATTAAAATTCAAATATATTATATTATACTTTCAGTTTCAATAATAAATATGAATTAATAATTTTTATTTATTTTAATATTTATATTATATTATAATAATTTTAAATTTTAATTATTTAACAAATTTATAATTATGAAAAAATATAATTATTGAAAAAGTTAACTATCAGTGACGGAAATTAGGGACGGATTAGTGACGGAAAGTTTCTGTCACTAATTCCGTCACAAAATAATTTTGACAGAAATTAGTGACGGACTAGGGACAAAATTAGTGACGGAATTTTTCCGTTGCTAATTTTTTATGACGGAATTAGAAACGGATTAGTGGCAGAATTTAGCGACGGAATGCGATTCCGTCACTAATTTAGTAACAGAAAAATAAATAGTGATGGAAAAATTCCGTCACTAATTTTAGTGACGGAAATTGTGAGGATTAGTGACACATTCTGTCGCTAAATTCTGACACTAATTTTTTATTTTTTTTGTAGTGATATAACTACCACGTTATTTGTATTTTAGCCTATTCATTATTAAATGTTACTGCCACAAGCTACCTACTGTATGTTAAACATACGGTGCATTAATTTGAATTTAATTTTCGTGAAAAGCATTTTTGATATTAAACAAATTTGTGAAAGTAATTATCGACATAGATCCTGGAATGAAAATTGTATAGTCCTAATTAGCAAAGCTATTTTCTCTGGGGAATTTGATAGTTTAAATATAATTTGTTTTAGCCTCGTGTGTCCTCACATCCTCTATTGGACATAATATAAGTTCAAAAATAAATTAATTATACTATTTTTGAAATTGTTTTCTTTGTTGATTTCCTTCCATTCCACCATCCAAACATATGGTTAGAGAAATTGATGCTTGGCAGTTTGTTGTAAAAGATTATATGTTGGCCAATTGGGTATGACTATGAGTAAGAGTTCAGATGTTTTAAAATTCAGCAATCTCGTTTTATTATTCAATTAACATATTAAAATCATTTAGATTTACAATTCGGAGCTCATTAAATTTCAATTCAAATAATTTGATTTGAGCAAATTATTAAATGAGAAGAGAAATACAGAAAACTGGAGATGCAAGACCTGCCATTTGCAACAGCTAAGTGATTTGGTTATTGGGATTAGAAAGCCCCATATTGGCCCCTGCGTGAAATGAATAAGCCACTGTCAGATTTGGCTCTCAAAATCTTGTTTTGAAACTAAACTTCATATTCATTTAATATCATATTACTCTCCAAAACAGTTGGAATAAAATATACAAATCATACAATACTACCTCATGTCTTCCTATAAGATTCGGTTGATTAATTTTCATAAATTGAAGAAGCTAAATAAATTATTTTAAAATATTTATATTTATCATTTTCTCTAAATAAATTTTTTCTGACTTATAGATTATATATGAAATAATTATACATTTCAGAGAGGTCATATAGATATAATTAAGCAATTTATTTTGTAGCGGTGCAATTGTAGCGGTTATATTAAACCGCTACAAATTATAGTATTTGTAGCGGTTTTCAGCTAAACCGCTACAAATTTGTAGTGGCAAGCTTTTTTTTGTAGCAGTTAGATACAAAAAACCACTATAAATTTGGCGCGAAATTCCCGCCAAAACTTGTAGCGGTGATTTTGTAGCGGTTCTACACAGAAACCGCTATAATATTTCCCGCCAGTTGGCACGCCAACAGTTTAGCGGTTATTTGTAGCGGTTACAGCAACAGAACCGCTACCAAATACCAAAGGTCAGAATTTTGTAGCGGTTAAGCCCCTATAATTAACCGCTACAAAATACCAAATGTCAGAAGTTTGTAGCGGTTATGCCCCCATAACCGCTACAGAATTTCAAGAGTCTCGACATTTGTAGCGGTTCTGGGCAATAACCGCTACAGAATTTCAAACGTTGTGATCATTTGTAGCGGTTATTGTAGAACCGCTACAAATATAATTATTTGTAGCAGTTACAGTAGTGGTTATTTGAATAACCGCTATTAAAATATGCCCTATTTAAGCCACCACCTCCCTCATTTCTCATTTTGCTCATTTTGTTTCCTGAGGTTTCTCTGAGTGATTTCTTCAAGATTTGAGCGTTCAAACGTCTGTATAGGAGTTTTTGCTCAGTATTTCTCAGTATTTGCACTTGAGGTACGAATATAACACGTATTTTATTTATATTTGTATTTTTATTAAATTTTTGCATAATAATGTGACTAATTTTTTTTTTAATTTTTACAGTTGATATGGCTTCATGATAGGATAAGGGGAAGGCCCCTGAGGTCCCCAGACCGATTTTACGGGGTGGCAGCAGTCGGGCAGGGGGCAGCGCGGAGGCAGGGCGACCGTGGCATCTCAGCCCATCCCCCCACAGGAGTCGGCCCGACCACAGGCACCGCAGACGATCCCACAGGCGACGACCGTACCAGAGGTGCCTGAGGTTGGGGGGCCAGATATTAGCGTTGAGGACTTCCTCAATGAGGAGGAGTTCGAGATCCCGATTGGGTTCAGGGAGATGGAGCATTTCCTCGATGAGGAGGACGCTCGGGAGCATAACAACCCATGAGAGTCGTCTTCACGGTCCACTGGGTTTGAGGTGCAGGTCCAAGGTAAATTAATTTTTTAATTTAGTTAATTATTTATTTAAATTAGAAATGTTAACTTTGAATTACAATTTATCTAACGTGCGGTAAACTGTGCAGACGAGCAGGGGAACGTTTCGACGAGGAGGCTAGACGTGGCCGGTGTGAACAACTTGGACCGGAGCCTCCGAGTTATAGTGCCGTGGAATGAGGGCACTGACCAGCCCATCCACAATGGGGGTCACCTGCTCAACCGCTTCTTGAACGACCTGGGCGCGAATTGGGTGCGGTTCCCCCTTCACTTCAAGACGTGGAGGCACATTCCGAGGGGACCGAAGGACCAGGCTTGGGAGGAGGTGGTTCAGGTAATTAAAATTATTTAATTAATATTTTTTGTAATTAATTCTATTTAATTAATATTTTTTAAATTATGTTTTTTGTAATTATTGATATTTAAATAATTTTTTTTCAGCTGCGGTTTGCCGTCTGGGCCAACCGAAAGAGGTACGCCCTCGTGAAGATGGGTGACGCCTGGAGGAACAGGAGGAGCCGTCTCTTCCACAGGGTGGATAAGAACGGGACGATGCCTCTAGAGCAGCTAATCGAGAGCGTCCCGGACGGTGTGTCGCCGAACGACTGGGCGAGTTTCGTCCAGTTCAGGAGGAGCCCTGAGGCGCAGGTAATGTATTTATTAGATTTTTTATATATAATTTTGTAATTGTTAAATATTAAATTATAATTTCAATTTAATTTGTATTTAATTTTAAATTATAATACATTTAATATTTTTTTTCCAAGAGCTTTCTCATAGGAACACCGAGATCCGGGCGCAGCAGACGATCCACCACACAGCAGGATCGAAGACCTGTGCTGTGACCTATAGCGAGCTGGTAACTTTTCAAAATATCACTTACTTTTAGCTGATTACTTCATAATACTAATTAAATTTTGTAATTGTTTCAGGAGACGAAGGCACAGCAGGAGAACCGTCAGACGGACTATGGGGAGCTGTACGCCATCACACACAGACACCGTGACGGGACTGCGACCTCTCAGCAGGCAGAGGCGGCCATTGTAAGTAATTTTATTATTATATTTTTTTATAAAACCAAGTTAATAATAAAAAATGCTAATTAGTAATTGTTTCATAAAATGGCAGGAGCGGATGCGGCAGGAGCGGATGCAGCAGTCGCAGGCTGAGCTGCGACAGACCCAGCCTGAGGAGTCACAAGGGTCAGTGGACCTGACGGCTCCTTTGAAGGCGGGTCTGGCTGAGCACCCCGGACGCGTGCGGGGGTTGGGGATAGGCTCCAAACCTAGCATAGTCTATGGCAGGAGCGCCGCCTCTGAGGCTGGCAACTCTAGAGGGGTCAGACGTCAGAGGGACGAGTCTATTGACCAGCTGCGGTCAGATTTGGAGCAGCAGATGGCGCAGCAGCAGCAGCAGATGCAGGTGCAGTATATGCAGCAGATGCAGCTGCACGCTGATATGATCTACGCTCAGCAGACGCAGTGGCGTGAGATCGCGAACAACATGCTCGAGTTGTCATGGAGTCGCATGTTCCCGGACGAGCAGCATCCAGAGGTTCCCCCTGTCCCTCGCTACGTTGTCCCGAGTACTACTCCTCCTCCTCCTGCTCCTGCTCCTGCTGATGAGGATGGTGCGGTTCACTCTGCGCAGCGGCCCGATCTAGCAGCACCTGAGGGAGTCCCACCTGAGGGAGCACTAGATGATCAGCCCCCAGCTACTTAGTTTAGGACATTTTTTGTTGTTGAAATATTTGTAAATATATATATATATATATATATATGAGTTTTTATTTCAGAACTTTCTTATTGTGTTTAATATAATTATATTTATATTATTAGATCGCGTTATTTAATTTATGAATTAATTGCAATAATATTATTTATATTCCTAAATTTTAAAAAAAGCAAATATATTTGTAGCGGTTTTAAGTTAAAACCGCTACAAATATATATATTTGTAGCGGTTATAGACCAATAACCGATACAAATGTATATATATAGTTGTAGCGGTTTATCTTGAGAAACTGCTACAACTATATATGTTAGTAGCGGTTTTACACTAATAACTGCTACAAATGTATATTTATAGTTGTAGCGGTTTCTCTTGTGAAACCGCTACAACTATATATATGTTAGTAGCGGTTTTAACTTAAAACCGCTACAAATACTCATCATTTGAATTTTGAAATTTGCCGCCTATGTGCACATTTGTAGTGGTTATGTTATGTATAACCGCTACAAATTAAAAATTATTTTTAAATTTGCTGTCCAACGGCTTTAATATTAGTAGCGGTTTTATATATATAACCGCTACAAATACTCAACAAGTAAATTTTGAATTTCCCACCAATGTGTAACGGCTTGAATATTAGTAGCGGTTTTACATATATAACCGCTACTAATATTTTATAACTATAGCGGTTGGTGTAGCGGTTTAAGAACCGCTACAAAATTATAAACGTTGGGATTTCAGAATATAAGGTTCTTGGCATTCGTCATTGTCTTCTCACTCATCTTCTTCTTTATACTTTCTTCTCTCTTACTTGTAGCTATGGATAAATCATGGATCAGGTTGCTGCGCAATTCTCCTGAATATTTGTACGGATTAAACAGTTTCTTGGATTTCTCATTCACTCACGTCAGCTGTAACGGCAAGATCGTCTGTCCGTGTCGGAAATGCAAGTTCAAGAAGTGGCATGCACGAAATGTTGTGAAGGAACATTTGCTTGTGAAGCCTTTCCTTGAGGACTATACGTTCTGGGCAGTTCATGGTAGGAAGTCCGGCATTAGATATGATGATCCTCTTCCTCGAAGTTCTCAAGTAGGCATTCAAGTAGATGAAGATGATCCTGTGAATGATGCTATGCGTGATGCCTTTGGATTTCAAGGCGACAACTTCAACGAAGAAGTGCACGGCTCTGAGCCAGTTTTTATGGGGAATGAAGCAGCTCAGGATTTTTTTAGCTTGATGTATGAAGCAGATCGTCCTTTATATCAAGGTTGTCACAAATATTCTAAATTATCTTTCTTGATCAAATTGTATCATTTCAAGTGCTTGTGCGGGATCACAGATAAGGGAATGTCGATGTTGCTCGACTTATTACAAGATGCATTCCTCGACGCCGAGATTCCCACAATGTTCTACGAGGCCAAGAAGATTATCAATAGGTTGGGGTTGAATTATCAAAAGATTGATGCATGCCCAAATGATTGTATGCTGTATTGGGGAGACGATTCCAGCAAGGAGATGTGTAAGAGATGTCACACATCGAGGTACAAGACAATTCGGAAGGGGAAAAAGCAGAAGAAGAAACCTGCAAAGATTCTCAGGTACTTCCCTTTGAAACCTCGTCTACTAAGATTATTTATGTCGTCTAAAACTGCTGAGCACATGAGGTGGGATACCGTTGATAAAAACGAAGACGGTAAATTAAGACATCCGCGGGATGCAGCTGCTTGGAAAACGTTTGACAACGACTTTCCAGATTTTGCGACTGACCCCAGAAATGTTCGGCTTGCGTTGGCGACCTACAGTTTCAATCCTTTCGGGAATCTTAGCACAAGTTACAGTATTTGGCCGGTAGTCTTAGTTTCCTACAACTTACCCCCTGCATGTGTATGAAACAAAGCTATTTCATTATGTCCATGATCATTCCAGGCAAAAAGGCACCGGGCAATGACATCGATGTGTATCTCCAACCGCTTATTGCGGAATTGCTTGACCTGTGGAATGTTGGCTTGGAGACGTACGACGCTTACAGCAAGACTTTGTTCAATATGCGTGCAGCCTTGATGTGGACGATTAGTGACTTTCCTGGCCTTGGCACATTATCTGGTTGGAATGTGCATACTGGGTCGGCGTGTCCAGCTTGCAATTTTGACTCTGACGCATTGCGCCTTCCCCACAGCCGAAAATGGTGCTTTATGGGGCATCGGAGGTTTCTCGATGAAACGCATAAGTTCAGATTGCAACGGAATCGCTTCAATGGGAAACCAGAGAAAAGAGGACCACCTCAGACTTTGTCTGGTACATATATCTTACATCAGCTTGAGCATGTTGACTTCGAGTTTGGAAAAAGCGATGATTCAGCACAAACTCGCCAAAAGACGAGCAGGACTTCGGCGCCTCAGCAGTGGAAGAAGATAAGTATTTTCTTCACGCTTCCATATTGGAGATCTAATTTACTTCGCCACAGTCTTGATGTAATGCACATTGAAAAAAATGTTTGCGACAATGTCCTGTTTACGCTGCTTAACGAACCCGGCAAGACAAAAGATCACCTTCAAGCGACATGGGAGTTTGTGAAGACGCTTGGCCAGATGAGCATGACAGATTTCCACCGGCAAAGTTTACCCTCACAAAACCGAACAAGGAAGTGTTCCTTGCGACGTTGAAGAAATTAAAAGTTCCTGATGGGTATTCAAGCAACATTTCTCGATGTGTTGACTTGCAGGCTCGAAAGGTTGCTGGCCTGAAGAGTCATGATTCACATGTTCTTATGCAGTAGTTACTCCCTCTGGCTATAAAGAATACACTTCCTCCTGATGTTTCCATCATTTTGGTGGAACTTTGTTCTTTCTTTCGGAAGTTGTGTTCTAAGGTTTTGATCGTTAAGGATCTCGATAAGCTACAGTCGAAAATCATTCTTACGCTTTGTCATTTGGAGATGATCTTTCCTCCGTCCTTTTTTACTGTGATGGTTCACCTCACAGTCCACCTCGTTCATGAAACAAAGCTCACTGGACCAGTACAATATCGTTGGATGTATCCAATTGAGAGGTACTCATTTTAAATATGTGCTTTCATTTATTGTCCGTATTTAATGTTTGCTAGTCGTCCTTTTCATCATTTTATATCAATTTTCTCTTCTGTACTTCGTAGGTTCCTTGGGAAATTAAAATCTTACGTGAGGAATAAGGCGTGGCCAGAAGGTTCTATAGCTGAAGGCTATATAGGGGATGAGGTGCTATATTTTTGCTTAAGGTACTTTGATGATCTTGAGACGGCTTTCAACTGCCCGCCTCATGTTGACGATTGTCCTGAACCTACGCCGACATCAGGAGAATTTATCCCTCGTGTTGGTAAACCAGTTGGAGTAACTGAGAACTTCAAACTAACGGCAACTGAGAAGTTCCAAGCATATAGACATGTCTTGATTAATTGCACTCAAGTTGAACCTTTCATACGGTAAGAATTGTACACTCACATGTTATTCGATCTATATCTTTCGTAACATTTCTCACTTTCATTTCACTAACGCCTTTCCATTATTAATTGCAGGGAATTCAGAAGTCATGTGAAGCGTCAACTCAGGATCCGTACACAGACATCCTCGGAAGTTGATAGGAGGTCCACAGAGAATTCCCGAGCTGGTTTGCGCGCAGAATACTAAATGACCACAACCCACACTCACCAGATTTCAGAGCTCTTGCAATCGGCCCTCTTGATCATGCAAAACGGTTTACAGCATACAATGTCAATGGTTTTAAGTTTTGCACGGTTTCACGGGATCAAGGATTGCAAACACAGAATTCAGGTGTTTATGGCACATTTGGGACAAGGAGTTATGCGAGCAGCAGTGACGCCAACATGCAGTTCGGAGGTGTCCCTTACTATGGCAAGCTTCTTGATGTGGTCGAGCTTAATTATCAAGGCCGTTTCACCGAGACGCTGTTCAAGTGTTTGTGGGCAAATACCACTACTTCTCGGGGACTGACAACTGATGACCAAGGAATCACATCAGTCAATTTCTCACGGCCGATTCATACTGGTATTTCTCAAGATGATGAGCCGTATATTCTAGCTTCAGAGGCACATCAGGTTTATTATGTCGAGGACGAGAGGCATAGGGATTGACACATGGTCGTTCTTTTAAAGCCAAGAGACCTTTACGACATGGGTGAAGGTGATAACATCGCCAACGAGAGTGAGCCATTTCAGCCAGCTGATTTTGAAAACTACTTCTCTGAAGGCGATGACAATTTACCTCTATTGCGGTGAGTTTTTTTAAGTCCACGTCATTTGAATTAAATTTTTTAAATTTAATAATACATCAATAACAATAATTTTTCTACAAAATTTCTGTAGGGATGGCGACGAAGAGTGATCAAATTCAAATTATGCTTTTGTCTTTACAAAAAATGCAAAAATATTTTTAAAATAAAATGTAAAAAAAAATTAAAAAAAAATTTATAGCGGTTATTAAACCGCTACAAATAAAAAATTAACCGCTACAAAATGGATACATTAACCGCTACAAATAGCACTATGAATATTAAACCGCTACAAAAATACAAATAACCGCTACATTAACCGCTACAAATAGTACTTGGATCCCTATAAATAACCTTACCACAACTCATTTCAAACACTCCCCAATTTCTTTTCACCTTACCTTTCTTTCATTTTCTCTCATTTACAACTTCTTTCGTATGAGTAGAAGAGCTGAATAATACGATCAAATATGGTAACAAGATTTTTAATTTTTTTTAGAATACTTCTTTCCTTTCTATAAAATTTATTCTAACCATTTTATTTTCCAGATTTATCATAACTGTATCTCATTTTCATCTATTTTTCATACACAATTACATTATATTAGATAACATAATAATTCCTTATTACCTACCTATCCTTAATAATATTATTAATATAAATTTTATACTAATCCAATTCAATTACATTTTTCCTTTTTATTTATTAATAAGTTAAACTATTGAATAATAAGCTAATTGAAATAGATAAAATAATAACAAAATAAACTATTTAATTTAATATTGAAAAAACAGAAACAAATTATTGTATATTTTTTAAAAAAATTTTAAATATTTGTATTCGTTATTAAACCTCTACTAAATAACGCGCCTTTTTACATCAAATTAAATTGTTTTGCGCAAATTTTGAATTTCATGAAATTAGTAGCGGTTTTCAAAACCGCTACTAATTTTATGAAATTCAAAATTAGTAGCGGTTTATTAACCGCTACAAAATAAAAAAATATCATTTTTTTTTCGCCAACAAAATTTCAACTTTTTATATTTGTAGCGGTTTGTTAACCGCTACAAAGTAAAAAAAGTCTTTTTTTTAAGCTCTCAAAATTTCAATTTTTTTATATTTGTAGCGGTTATGTAACCGCTACAAATATCTTTGAAAAATGTAGCAGTTAAGTGGAACCGCTACAAAGCATGTAGCGGTCATTTTTGATTGAGTAGCGGTTTTATATAACCGCTACAAAACTGCTTGTAATGTACGATTTAGTAGCGGTTCTAGTAACCGCTATTAACCTTGTTTGTAGCGGTTAAAACCACTACTAATACCCATTTTTAACCGCTACTAAATCACATTTTTTTGTAGTGTTAGCTTTTTTAATCTCTCCAAATTAATTAACTATATCTTAAATTAAAGACCGCAGGTAGTAGTATATTATCAGCTGAACTAATCATAATCTTCCTAATTATAATAGAGATGTATAGATCCATAAACTAAATACTATTTTAACATCAAATGTGTCACGTTTGAGAAATAGGCTGTAAGGGGCAATAATTCGCGTAATTCCTTTTTTTTTTTTTTTTTTTGTATCGTTCGGTTTGTAGGCATGATAGTAAATTGAGTTCTATTGATCTCTCTCTCTCCAAATCCACCATTAGATAAGTTTTAATGGTTGGGAATTAATAGTATATACAAATATTATTATAACATTAAATATAATAAAAATCTATTATGGTAAATAGAATAAATCTCAATTATTAAAACTTGATTTAATGGTGAATACACTAAATGAAAATAAAATGGAGAGAGAAATCAATGAAGGCATTCTATTCCCAGATAAATGAGCTCAATATTTTTTCTTTCCCATATTTCTAAGAATCTGTTGACAAATCCTTTACCAAAATCAATACCGTGCTAGATAATTTGGCGTGAACAACAATTCAAATGTGAAATAATGAAATGTTTTCAATTCCAACAATTTCGTTTATGATTATCTTGAAAGAAAAAAACAAAGGAAAATTCATATGAATTTTCATGTTACATAATTTGGAGTAAATAACAATTCAAGTGCGAAGTGAATTGTTTTCAATTCCAACAATTTCGTTTGTAAATTTTCTTGAAATAAAAAAAAATCATATGAATTTTCATGCCACATAATTTGGCGTGAATAATAATTCAAGTGTTAAAATAAAATTTTTCTATTTCCAACAATTTTGTTTGTAATTTTTTTGGAAACAAAACAAAAATTCATATGAATTTTCATGCCACATAATTTGGCGTGAATAACAATTCAAGTGTGAAATGAAATGTTTTCAATTCCAATCACTTCCATTGTAATTCTTTTTTGAAAGAAAAAGGAAAATTCATATGAATTTTCATGCCACATAATTTAGCGTGAATAACAAATCAAGTGTAAAATGAAATGTTTTCAATTTCAACAATTTTGTTTGTAATTTTTGTCGGCAAAAAGAAAATTCATATGAATTGTCAGCATTTATTATGAAGTTAGAAAAGTAGACGAAAAATATCTTCAAATGTCATTGAACTTGGGGGGGGGGGTTGGGGTGGACGGACACTAAGATGGAAAAGGCCCGCTAATATGCCCAATGTCCCTGCTGCAATATGATGAGAGGCTATTCCCCTGGAACAAAAGGATCAAAACCTTCCACACCCCATGCGGGATTTACGGATTGTACCCTTCCGGTTAGTCCATGAACATCACGCTATAGACAAGGATGTGGAAGGATTGCAAACTTGACCGAATTAGATGAACACGTTAGGATTATAAAACAAAGCCAAAAAGAATGATTGAATATTTGAAAGAGAATAAAAGGAGGCAAAACAAACAAAAAGAAACAGAAAAGAATTGACTGCTTGTATTGAACCTAACTTAATAAAGGTGCATTTTATTGTTTTATCAACTGAACTAATTATAATATTTAAAATTATAATGCAGATGTAAGAATCCAAAAACTAATTATCTATTTTAACATCCAATGTGTGATCTCTTAAAAATCGGATGTTGGGCCAATAATAATTCAGTTAATTCCTTTCTATGATTAATTGGTTTGTAGGCCTAATCTTTGAATAAGCAAATTGGGGGGGGGGGGATTATCAGTTGAGACAACGATATATGGAAAACAAGTGTGTCTATTATTTCACATGCTATTGATATTTGATTGAAAAATCAACCAAACTAAATGAACAAGTTAGAAGTGTAAAACAAGTTGAATGATAATGTCAAAAAGAAAAAAAAATGATAGAAAGAGTATAAAAGGGGGCAAAAAAATAGAGAAAGAAAATAAAGTTAGAAATTTTTAGATTTACAAATTAAGTTATTAGATAGAGATGGTATAATCTTGAAGAAAATCATAATTAGAGAACTATATCAAAAATAAAATTCAGGAAAAGAAAACTCGTAAATTCTTCAAAACGAAATTTGGGATTTAATATGGTAAAGATTAAATTAGCAAATAAAATGTATTTTAATATAAATTTTAATTAAAAGAGCATATTTTTATCCTATTTTTAATCAAGTTAATTGTTTAGACTTAAATGTATGCTTTTAAAATAGAGGGGATGTCCGTCTAATTAAAGCAGAATTTAAGAGAGAAAAATATTTAGAATTATAAAATAAGTTAAAAAAGACAAAAAAAGAACATCAAAAGTCAATTTGGAAAAAAAAAAAACTAGCACGCTAGGCAAATATATATGAAAAAGAAGTATCTCTAAATTTTCACATGATATTGATGCTTGATTGAAAAATCAACCGAACTAAATGAACACGTTAGAATAACAAGTTGAATGATAAAATCAAAAAGAAAAATTGGTAGAAAGACAATAAGAGGAGGCAAAAAATCAAAGATAGAAGATAAGTTAGAGATTTTTAGATTTATAAATTAAGTTATTACCAAAGTTTACCGCCAAATTAAGTGCTACATTTATGAAATGACATATCCATATTCTTCCACAATTACTTGGATATTTCCAGGAAGAATCTTCTATGAAATGACACGGACGTCCATATTCTTTCCACAATTATTATGTTCAAAATTAACGTCGTCATCACAACTATGACTATTGACTTGGACAATGACTATAATGAAAACGAATGTCTGAACTTCTTTTTCTCATTATGTAAAGAAAAAAGCCAACCACAACTGACGTCCATAATTATAAGTTAAGTTATAAACAAATGATAATATATGTCTCATAAATTGAGAACATTGAAAAAGTATCCAAATCAAACAATGACTATCGAGTAGCCCAAAATGGGGGGAAATTGACTGCAAAAGCAAGTCTCCCTTATTTTTCCAATATTTACATGTTGCGTGCACAAAAAGTCATGCCGTTATAAGCAAACCACATGAACACAAATACTCCAATTGGCTAAAGGTGATATTTTTTCTTGAACATAGACTTAAGGATGGTCACATAGGCTTTGAAATCATACCAATTGGACATCTACACAATTAGTTATGAATTTTCAAAGATTGGTGAAAATTCTGCCCAGATTTTCTATTTGTGCGAAAATTGAAGAAATAAATTAATCTTCCCTTTTCTCTTAATTATTTTAGAAATTAAGGGATGAAGGAGGAGGAGACAAGTGTCAAAATCCAATGAGAGCAAGTGTCAACACCACATGAAAGATTATGGAGATAATTGTTGCGTCATAAGTCCTTACTTATGTCATAAGGTTAGGTAGCCAATTCTTGTACCAATTTACTTGAGTAAAAGGATGAAGCAAACGTGTGTGTGTGTGACCTTTTTTTGGGCAGAAATGAGGAAGGAATTTTTTTTTCATGTTTTTGATGATTCCATTGGATTCAGGAGGCAAAAATATGTGGGATTACAGTTGGTCACTTTTTCGGAAAAGGCCGAAAAAGCATAATTAAGAAAACGCCCCTAAAACCCTAAATTGGGGCTGTCAAGGGTATTTTCATAATTTGACACTAAATTTGATAATTTCAAGCCTGGAAATGGATTCCTTGGGCGAAAATACGTCAGGATAGCCCTAGTCAAAATTTTAGGAAAACGTGCCATTGGTCCGGGTACCAAGGGTCAGGCGGGGGTCCAGGGGCATTTTGGTAAATTTTCATCATAGGCTAATATAACCACAAGAAACACTATGGAATAGTCTGAAATGATACTTGGATAGGTTATGACCTATTTCTTGTACATTTAAATATTTTAGGACCGAGTTGGAAGCCGGAAGCGACACGTTTTACTAAAAAGGGGTTAAAAGAACTGAGGTTGGGACATTATCCTTCATGCATCATACCATAGTTATATGATTGTTTGATTGCCATGTTTGTAAATGTGTTTTATTAATCAACATGTTTTGACTAGAGAGGGGCATTTAGTGCCAGGGGCACTTACACTGGGAGTTGGTGAGAATCCAACCGGTGTAGATTGTGGGGTTGGGCCCTACACATGTATACATGCAAATAAGGTGTTTATAATGTTCATTAATTAGTGCATACCTGACGTATATCATATGTACTTTTCGCATTTTCTATAAACGATAGTATGTTTCTACAGGGATTCTTTGGAATCTTACCCCTTTTTCTAAACAAACATCTCAGCGGGTGCCAGTGGGACAAAAGTTAAAGGCGTAGATGCCAAGAAGTGATTGGCCTGTGTCTCAAGGGAAGGTGAAAACTGGTGGTTATAATTAGTTTATGCTTTAGATATTTTGGGATATCCTGTAATTATTAAAAACTTTCACTGTATTTTGTATTTCGTTGACAAACGACGTTGTGATTGTAAACAAATACTTTTATCAGTATAATTATACTTTTTTGTTTATCAACGGAATCTTGTCTTTATTACTCTTCAAATATCAAAATAGAAACGGATGTTGACATTTTGGTATCAGAGCTAATAAGTGGTTCTGTCGTTATCAAAATTGTATACTTATATGGTTTTGTTTGCACCGCAAAAGGACTGCTCATGGATAGTCCGAGTGCGCCTATACTCATGTATAGTTTGACTGAGCCGGTGATCGTGATTAGCAGTAACAGCAAGATGACAGTGAACCAACGTGTTCCAGACAGAGAGCCGATGATCGATTACTTCGAGCACGGCGTTATGCATATGCGCTACATAGCATGAAAGAGAGTGCCGAGACTGCCAATATACTGTCCGGAGCGCAGGCCGGCGTCCTTGAGAGTGATAGAGGTTGGGGAGACCGGAGATGTGCCATACGAGTGCCCGGAGTGGGATTCTGACTATGAGCCAGAAGTGATGCCAGAGGACGTGCCGAGTGACTGTGAGTCTCAAACAGAGCTGGTACCTGTGCTGTATAACTTACGGTTGAACCTTGAGTGTTGGCATTACCTACAAGGTCGACACATTCGAGCGGTACTGGAGCATGACACTTTCCGTAGCCAGTATCTTACGTTTTTTGTTGGCGTGGTAGCGATGTATAGGCTTCAGATGGAAATGGAAGTGGGGTTCACGGACGAGGTCTGGGTATATACTACTATGGGTTTCTTCCCGGACACAGCCTTCTGGAACTGACAAAAGAACATCATCGTAGAGAGGGGTCTGGGTAGGAACTTTTGGGAGTTCCTGGGTCACGCAAACACCTTTGTGGCAGATCATATGTAGATCGGTTGACATGGGACCTGCGTGGTAGATTTTGGGTGACCGGAGTTGACCAGCACGTATTAGGAGTTAAGGGCAGTCAAGCAGAACCGACAAAAAGAGAAAGATTTAGCCAGAGTCAGTATTTTGGGAGGGTACCAGGATAGTTAGGTGTTCTCGACCAGGAGTAGTCGAGGATGGGTGACCCCTGGGAAGTTGCATGAATTTGATATTTTGGATATGTAAAAGACAATATGTCATGTACAGTAGTATGTAGGATGTATGATATTTCTGTTTCTCTGTAACTACTGTACATAGTTGTGCTATGCTATGTATGACATATTTGTACCCTGACGTTTATGAAATGACAAAAAAATGCCCTTACTCTTGTATCAAAATTTACTCTTCTTTAAATTTCATGTAGAGTGAATCATAGAAATGGCACAACCCGAAGAAGTTGGTAGAGACCGAGGCAGAGGTCGAGGCCGAGGGTGTGGTAGACATGGTAACAACGAGGAAGATCCAAGGCCTGTCCCTATCCAACAGCAAATACTGGATATGTTAGGACAACAACAGCAAATAATGAATGAAATAAGAGTTGATCTTAGGGAGTACAACAAAGGCAGGATCAGCTGGAGAATCATATGGATTAGTTTACGTGGGGAAATTATAAAAAAATATATGAGGAATCTCCACTAGAGAATTTACCACCAGAACTTGAGGTGGATATTCAAACTTGGCTGAGTAGATTCAGTAAGCAGCAGCTACCCATATTCAAAGGAAAGTTTGATCCTCAACTAACAAAAGCCTGGTTAGCTTGTTTGGACAAGATATTCGATATGCTGTAATGCCTAGATGTGATGAAACCCGGTTAGCTATATACAAGCTGGAAGGTGATGTTGATTGCTGGTGGAAGGGCATAGATCTTATCCTGAAGGGGAGGAATGTTTCTATCATATGGGAATTATTCCAGGAGAAGTTCAATGAGAAGTATTTTCCCCGACTATCAGAAGAGAAAAGGAGAAAGAATTCCTCTGTATCAAACAACAAGACCGGGAGAGCTTTGACGACTATTTGGCCCGATATATCCGATTGTAGCGATACTCATCATATCACAAGCTGAATGACAATGAAGAGTGGAACGCGGACATAATGATTAAAGGGTTAAGACCCGAGTTCAAAGAAAGGCTGATTTCTCAATACTTTACGGAATTCAGTAAGGCGACAGAGGAGTGCCGATACATTGAGAAGCGCATGTCGAGCTAGGCAACACAAACCGGAAATAAAAGTGCATCTGGAAGCAATAGCTCAGGATAGAAATGAAAGGAACAGAGTAGATTTTCTGGAGGGGATCCTAAGAGGTCAAATCAATCTCGGGGCCATGGAGGCCAGGGTTCTTCAGGAAGTAGGACTTGTTGGTGTTGTCGAAAGCCAATTCACACTGGTAGATCTTGCAACGGGATTCCGTTTAGGCCAGGCCTGAGTAAAACACTTGTCTGTTATGTTTGCAAAAAGCCGGGGCATATGGCCAGGGATTGTCCAAAAAAGCAACAAGAGGAGGAGACAAGACCCAAAGTTTCAGGCAGGGTCTATACACTGACACAGGAAGAAGCCATAAAGTCTTCAAGCTTATTCAAGGTACGATTTCTCTGAACAGCAGTTTAGTGCATGTTATGTATGATTCTGGTGCAAGCCATTCATTCATTGCATACGGCTGCATGAGACAATTATGTTTACCTGTGCATAAATCCCCGTATGATTTGGTTATATCTACACCTATGGGTGCACGAATTGTGACGACTGACGTTTGTAAATGTTGAGGGACGCGAATCGACCGTAGATCTAATTTGTTTGCCATTGCAAGGATTGGAAGTAATTTTAGGGATTGACTAGTTGATGGCGAATGATGTGTTGGATTGTAAGCAAAAAAGAGTCATATATCTAAATCCACAACCACAAGTTGACACATAAACCACTTTTAACCTACTTTCCACGGCTAAGGTTGAGAGCTATCTACATAGAGGTTGTCAGGGGTACATGGTATTCTGCTCTATGCAATCAGAGGTCAGTGTAGCCTTGGAAAGTATTCCGGTAGTAAGTGAGTTTCCTGATGTTTTTCCGGAGGATATCGGTGGATTACCTCCAGATAGGGAAGTTGAGTTCTCGATTGATTTGAGGTCTGGAGTAGGTCCAATTTCCAAAACCCCATACCGTATGGCTCAAAGTGAAATGGCGGAGCTAAATAAGTAGATTGAAGAACTACCTGAGAAAGGGTTTATACGACCCAGCGTATCACCCTGGGGTGCTCCAGTGCTTTTCGTAAAGAAGAAAGACGAGAACCTGCGTATCTATATTGATTACCGAGAGCTGAATAAAGTGACCGTTAAAAACACCGCTCCCTAGAATTGACATTTTTCTTGATCAATTGTCTGGTTCCTGTATATTATCAAAGATCGATTTGCGATTGGGATACCATCAGTTGAGGGTCAAAGCAGAGGATGTAGTGAAGAATGCTTTTAAAACTAGATATGGGCATTACGAGTTCCTAGTGATGCAATTTGGGCTGACCAATGCACCTGCTGTGTTCATGGATTACATGAATCGAATCTTCCGTCCGTATTTGGACCAGTTTTTTGTAGTCTTCATTGATGATATACTAGTGTATTCCCGAAGTAAAGCTGAACACAAACAACATCTGAGAACTGTGTTAAACGTATTACGGGATAGGCAACTCTATGCCAATCTAAGCAAGTGTGAGTTCTGGCTTGTAGAGGTAAGATTTCTAGGCCATGTTGTCTCACAACAAGGGGTCTCTATTGATTCTAGTAAGGTGGAAGCAGAACTGAATTGGAAGATACCAAAAACGATATTTAAAGTACACAGTTTTCTAGGTCTAGCTAGTTATTATCGAAGGTTTATACATAATTTCTCCAGAATTGCATTACCGTTGACAAAATTGACACGGAAAGCTCAACATTCTGTGTGGGATGAGAATTGTGAGAAGTGCTTCCAGGAGTTAAAGCATAGGTTAACTACAGCACCAGTGTTAACGATCATAGATCCATAATTGTCGTATGTTGTGTGTACAGATGCCAGTGGGCATGGATTAGGATGCGTATTAATGTAGTATGGCCGAGTAGTGGCATATGCATCCAGACAGCTGAAACCTCATAAATTGAACTTTCCCACCCATGATCTTAAGTTAGCGGCAATTATGTTCGCTTTAAAGATTTAGAGACATTATCTCTATGGTGAGACTGTAGAGTTGCACTGCAATCACAAGAGCTTGAAGTACTTGTATGATCAGAAAGAGCTTAATATGAGACAGCGCAGATAGATAGAGTTGCTGAAAGATTACAATCTAGAAATTAAGTATCATCCCGGTAAGGCTAATGTCGTCGCTGATGCATTAAGTTAGAAATCAGTACAGGTGGCATCCATGATAATCTATAAGCAGAAACTGATTGAGGATTTTAGAGACCTAAATCCGTCTAGTCAGATTCTGTTAGGCAGTGGGGTCAGCCAGATATATAACGATCTGAGGGCAGCAATTGAAGAAGCCTAACAGCAGGATGATGAAGCACTATCTATCAGAGGTATGATCGGTAGAGGCGAAATTCAGGATTATGACTTGTCACCTAGCGGATTAGTCAGGTACAAGAAGCGGATTTACGTTCCACCGCTATCGAAACTGAAACAGTAAATCCTGGAGAAAGCATATAAGAGTAAGTACACTCTACACATCCAGGGGCTACAAAGATGTACCATAACATGAAGGCTCAATATTATTGGCTAGGGATGAAAAGAGAGGTAACTGAGTTTGTCGCTCGTTGCTTGACATGTCAGAAAGTGAAAGTTTAACATCAACGACTATCTGGGCTTTTGACGAACCCTGAGATTCCTGAGTGGAAGTGGGAAAGCGTTACTATGGATTTCGTGACAGGTTTGCCTAAGGTCAAAAACCATGACGCTATATGGGTGATAGTTGACAGATTCACAAAGATAGCTTACTTCCTACCGATTAGTATTCACTATTCTCCTGACAAACTGGCGGAAATCTACATTAAGGGGATTGTGAGATTACATGGTACTCCAAAGAACATTATCTCCGATCAAGATCCACGATTCACTTTCAAATTTTGGAAGGCAATACATGAAGCTTTGGGTATCAAGCTCTGATTCAGCACAGCATATCATCCTCAAACGGATGGGCAGACAGAATGAATTATTCAAACCCTTAAAGGCATGCTAAGGGCATGTGTGCTTGATTATAAAGGTAGTTGGGACAAATTCCTTCTGTTGGTAGAGTTTGCTTACAACAATAATGATCATTCGATCATCCAGATGGCTCCATATGAGGCACTTTATGGGAGAAAGTGTCAATTACCAGTATGCTGGACTGAGTTGTTTTCAAATGAATTGCTGGGGTTAGATCTTGTTGATCAGACAACGGAGCAGATAAAGTTGATTAAGTAGAGATTGCTAGTTGCTCAGAGTTGACAAAAAAGTTATGTGGATAAGAGGCGAAAACCTCTAAAATTTGAAGTCGGTAACCACGTGTTCATGAAACTATCAAATGTTATGCGTATTGGCAGAGCATTGAAAGTAAAGAAGCTGCAACCAATGTACATTGGTCCGTTCGAGATCTTAGAAAAGATTGGGCCTATAGCATACCGTATCACTTTGCCATCAAATCTGAGTAGGCTACATGATATTTTCCTTGTTTCGTAGATGAAAAAGTACCAACCTGATCCAGAACACATAATAAAGTATGAAGATATAGAAATGCGTGAAGATTTGACTTACGAAGTCATACCTGACCGAATCATTAATCGGCAAGGAAAGCAACTCAGAAACAAGAACATTCTGTTCGTCAAGATCGTTTGGAAAGGGTTATCGCCCAGAGAGGCTACATGGGAAACAGAGGAGAGTATGAAGAAATGTTACCCAAAGTTTATGAATGTAAAAGTGTAGCAAATTTTAGGGATGAAATTTAATTAAATGGGGGAGAACTGTAACACCCCAATTTTTATTCTCCAAAATGCCTTGTAATTATTGAAAATATTCAAGGAAATAAAATGGTGAATTTTGGCCAAGAAAGGATGGATTTGAATTTAATTCAAAAACGAAGTGGCACAATCGTAATTTGCCAATAAAATGCAAAATTAAGTATTTTCTAATCGATTAAATTCAATCCCAAGTAATTAAGGGGAAATAAGGGACAAAACAAGGTGATTAGTGGTCACACACAATAAGAACATGGTTGGGACATAAATTAAATCATTGGAATAGTTACCGGTAAATTCTCCAGTGTAACGACCCTGATTGTGTGACACTTTTAAATAGGTAAACGATGTCCAATTCCTATGAAATTTTACAGGCACAATGTAGACTTATCAAGCTTTAATTTGATGGGTAATGGGAATTATTTGGAGATGCGTACAATTTATTATGAATTTTTGAAGTAAGCCCAAAAATTCTGGCGTTTTTCTATAGCAACGCCCAAAGATCAAAATTCTGGGAAATATTGGGTTCTAATTGGCTAAAGGTGATATTTTTCCAAAGCATATTTTACAGAGGCTTTGGAATCATGCCAATTAGACATCTACACAATTAGTTATGAATTTTCATAGATTGGTGAAAATTCTACCCAGATTTTCTATTTGTTTGAAAATTGAAGAAATAAATTAATGTTCCTTTTTCTCTTAATTATTTTAGAAATTAAGGGATGAAAGAAGAGAAGACAAGTGTCAAAATCCAATGAGACCAAGTGTCAACACCACATGAAGATGATGGAGATAATTGTTGTGTCATAAGTCCTTTCTTATGTCATAAGGTCAGGTAGCCAACTCTTATACCAATTGACTTGAGTAAAAGGATAAAGCAAACTTGGTTAAATGGAGGTGTGTGTGTGTGTGTGACGTTTTTGTGGGCAGAAATGAGGAAGGAATTTGTTTTTCGTGATTTTGATGATTCCATTGGATTCAAAAGGCAAATATAAGTGGAGTTACAATTAGTCATTTTGTCGGAAAATGCCAAAAAAGCATAATTATGAAAACGCCCATAAAACCCTAATTATGAAATCGAGGCTATCAAGGGTATTTTCATAATTTGACACTGAATTTGATAATTTTGAGCCTGAAAATGGATTCCTTGGGTGAAAATAAGTCAGGATAGCCCTAGTCAAAATTTTAGAAAAACGTGCCATCGAGCCAGGTACAGCGGGGCCGGCGGGGTCCCAGGGGCATTTTGGTAAATTTTCACCATAGGCTAATATAATTACAAGAAATACTATGGAATAGTCTAAAATGATACTTGGATAGGTTATGACCTATTTCTTGTATATTTAATATTTTAGGACCGAGTTGGAAGCCAAAAGCGACACGTTTTACGAGGCACACTAAAAAGGGGTTAAGAGAACTTTGAGGTTGAGACATTATCCTTCATACATCATGCCATAGTTATATGATTGTTTGAATTCCATATTTGTAAATGTGCTTTATTAATCAACATGTTTTGCCTAGAAAGGGGCATTTAGTGCCAGGGGTACTTACACTGGGAGTTGGTGAGAATCCAACCGGTGTAGATTGCAGGGCTGAGCCCTACACATGTATATACTACAAAAAAATGTGATTTAGTAGCGGTTAAAAATGGGTATTAGTAGCGGTTTTAACCGCTACAACAACATTAGTAGCGGTTAGGAAAACTGCTACTAAATCGTATGTTGCAAGTGGTTTTGTAGCGGTTATATAAAACCGCTACTCACGGAAAATAACCGCTACATTCTTTGTAGCGGTTACAATAAACCGCTACTACATTCCCATGAACGAAATTTTTTTCAAAGATATTTGTAACGGTTATATAACCGCTACAAATATAAAAAATTGAAAATTTGAAGGCGGGAAAAGAAAAATGACATTTTTTCAATTTTATAGCGGTTAATAAACCGCTACTAATTTTGAATTTTTATGAAATTTGTAACGGTTATAAAACCGCTACTAATTTCATGAAATTCAAATTTAGTGCAAAAAAATTTAATTTGAGTTTAAAAAGGTGCGTTTGTTAGTAGCGGTTTAATAACCGCTACAAATATTTAAAATTTTTTTAAAAAGTATATGATCATTTGTTTCTGTTCTTTTAATATTAAATTAAATAGTCTATTTTTTTATTAGTTTATCTAATTTAATTAGCTTATTATTCAATAGTTTAACTTATTAATAAATTAAAAGGAAAAATTTAATTTAATTGGATTAGTATAAAAATTATATTAATAATATTATTAAGGATATGTAGGTAATAAGGAATTATTATGTTTTCTAATATAATGTAATTGTGTATGAAAAATAGATAAAAATGAGATACAACTCTAAAATATCTGGAAAAAAAATGGTAAGAATAAATTTTATATAAAGGAAAGAAGTATTGTAAAAAAAATAAAAAAACTTGTTACCATATTTGATCGTATTATTCAGCTCCTCTACTCATACAAAAGAAGTTGTAAATGAGAGAAAATGAAAGAAAGGCAAGGTGAAAAGAAATTGGGGAGTGTTTGAAATGAGTTGTGGTAAGGGTATTTATAGGGATCCCCGTACTATTTGTAGCGGTTAATATATCCATTTTGTAGCGGCTTTTAGTTAGTAGCGGTTATTTTTAATTTTGTAGCGGTTTAACAACCGCTACAAATATTATTTTTTTTAAATTTTTTTTCCAGAGTTTTTTTAAAGACAAAAGCATAATTTGAATTTGATCACTCATCGTCGCCATCCCTACAGAAATTATGTAGAAAAATTATTGTTAGGGATGTATTATTAAATTTAAAAAATTTAATTTAAATGACGTGGACTTAAAAAAACTCACCACAGTAGAGGTAAATTGTCATTGCCTTCAGGGAAGTAGTTTTCAAAATTGGCTGGCTGAAATGGCTCACTCTCGTAGGCGATGTTATCACCTTCACCCATGTCGTAAAGGTCTCATAGCTTTAAATGAACGACCATGTGCCAATCCCTGTGCCTTTCGTCCTTGACATAATAAACCTGATGTGCCTCTGAAGTTAGAATATACGGCTCATCATCTTGAGAAATACCAGTATGAATCGGCCATGAGAAATTGACTGATGTGATCCCTAAGTCGTTAGTTGTCAATCCCTGAGAAGTAGTGGTATTTGCCCACAAACACTTGAACAGCTCACGGTGAAACGGCCTTGATAATTAAGTTCGACCACATCAAGAAGCTTGCCATAGTAAGGGACGCCTCCGAACTGCATGTTGGCGTCATTGCTGCTCGCATAACTCCTTGTCCCAAATGTGCCATAAACACCCGAATTCTGAGTTTGCAATCCTTGATCCCATGAAACCGTGCAAAACTTAAAACCATTGACATTGTATGCTGTAAACCTTTTTGCATGATCAAGAGGGCTGATTGCTAGAGCTCTGAAATCTGGTGAGTGTGGGTTGTGGTCATTTAGTATTCTGTGCGCAAACCAACTCAGGAATTCTCTGTGGACCCTCCTATCAACTTCTGAGGATGTCTGTGTATGGATCCTGAGTTGACGCTTAACATGACTTCTGAATTCCCTACAATTAATAATGGAAAGGCGATAGTGAAATGAAAGTGAGAAATGTAACGAAAGATATAGATCGAATAACATGTGAGTGTACAATTCTTACCGTATGAAATGTTCAACTTGAGTGCAATTAATCAAGACATGTCTATGTGCTTGCAACTTCTCAGTTGCCGTTAGTTTGAAGTTCTCAGTTGCTCCAACTGGTTTACCAACACGAGGGCATAAATTCTCCTGATGTCGGCGCAGGTTCAGGACTATCGTCAATACGAGGTGGGCTGTTGAAAGCCGTCTCAAGATCATCAAAGTACATTGAGCAAAAATATAGCACCTCATCCCCTATATAGCCCTCAGCTATAGAACATTCTGGCCACGCCTTATTCCTTACGTAAGATTTTAATTTCCCAAGGAACCTACGAAGTACAGAAGAGAAAATTGATATAAAATGCTGAAAAGGACGACTAGCAAACATTAAATATGGAGAATAAAGCACATATTTAAAATGAGTACCTCTCAATCGGATACATCCAACGATATTGTACTGGTCAAGCGAGCTTTGTTTCATGAACGAGGTGGACTGTAAGGTGAACCATCATAGTAAAAAAAGGACGGAGGAAAGATCATCTCCAAATGAAAAAGCGTAAGAATGATTTTGGACTGCAGCTGATCGAGCTCCTCAACGATTAAAACCTTAGAACACAACTTCCGAAAGAAAGAACAAAGTTCCACCAAAACAATGGAAACATTGGGAGGAAGTGCATTCTTTATAGCTAGAGGGAGTAACTGCTGCATAAGAACATGTGAGTCATGACTCTTCAGGCCAGCAACCTTTCAGAGCCTGCAAGTCAACACATCGAGAAATGTTGCTTAAATACCCATCAGGAACTTTTAATTTCTTCAACGTCGCGAGGAAGACTTCCTTGTTCAGTTGTGTGAGGGTAAACTTTACTGGCTGAAATTTGTCATGCTCATTTGGCCAAGCATCTTCACGAACTCCCATGTCGCGTAAATCTTTCCTCGCTTGAAGGTGATCTTTTGTCTTGCCGGGTTCGTTAAGTAGCGTATACAGCATATTGTCATAAACATTCTTTTCAATGTGCCTTACATCAAGATTGTGGCGAAATAAATTAGATCTCCAATATGGAAGAGTGAATAAAATACTTATCTTCTTCCACTGCTGAGGCGCCGAAGTTCTGCACGTCTTTTGGCGAGTTTGTGCTGAATCGTCGCTTTTTCCAAACTCGAAGTCAACATGCTCAAGCTGCTGTAAGATATATGTACTGGACAAAGTCTGAGGTGGTCCTCTTTTTTCTGGTTTCCCATTGAAGCGATTCGTTGCAATCTGAACTTATGCCTTCCATCGAGAAACCTTCGTAGCCCCATAAAGCACCACTTTCGGCTGTGGGGAAGGCGTACTGCGTCAGAGTCAAAATTGCAAGCTGGACACACCGACCCAGTATGCACATTCTAACCAGATAATGTGCCAAGGCCAGGAAAGTCACTAATCGTCCACATTAAGGCTGCATGCAAGTTGAACAAAGTCTTGCCGTAAGCGTCGTACGTCTCCAAACCGACATTCCACAGGTCAAGCAATTCCTCAATAAGCGGTTAGAGATACACATCGATGTCATTGCCCGGTGCCTTTTTTCCTGGAATAATCATAGACATAATAAAAGAGCTTTGTTTCATACACATCCAGGGGGTAAGTTGTAGGGAACTAAGACTACCGGCCAAATACTGTAACTTGTGCTAAGATTCCCGAAAGGATTGAAACCGTTGGTCGCCAACACAAGCAGAACATTTCTGGGGTCAGTCACGAAATCTGGAAAGTTGTTGTCAAACGTTTTCCAAGCATTTGCATCCCGCGGATGTCTTAATTTACCGTCTTCGTTTTTATCAACGGTATCCCACCTCATGTGCTCAGCAGTTTTAGACGACATAAATAATCTTAGTAGACGAGGTTTCAAAGGGAAGTACCTGAGAATCTTTGCAGGTTTCTTCTTCTGCTTTTTCCCCTTCTGAATTGTCTTGTACCTCGATGTGTGACATCTCTTACAAGTCTCCCTGCTGGAATCGTCTCCCCAATATAGCATACAATTGTTTGGGCATGCATCAATCTTTTGATAGTTCAACCTCAACCTGTTGATAATCTTCTTGGCCTCATAGAACGTTATGGGAATCTCAGCGTCGGGGAATGCATCTTGTAATAATTCAAGCAACATCGACATTCCCTTATATGTGATTTCACACAAGCACTTGATATGATACAATTTGATCAAGAAAGATAATTTAGAATATTTGTGACAACCTTGATATAAAAGATGATCTGCTTCATCCATCAAGCTGAAAAAATCCCAAGCTGCTTCATTCCTCATAAAAACCGGCTCAGAACCGTGCACTTTATCGTTGAAGTTGTCGTCTTGAAATCCAAAGGCATCACGCACAACATCATTCACAAGATCATCTTCATCTAATTGAACGCCTACTTGAGAACTTCAAGGAAGAGCATCATCATATCTAATGCCGGCCTTCTCACCATGAACTGCCCAGAACGTATAGTCCTCAGGGAAAGGCTTCAGAAGCAAATGTTCCTTCACAACATTTCGTACATGACACTTCTTAAACTTGCATCTCCGACACGTACAGACGATCTTGCCGTTACAGCTGGCGTGAGTGAATGTGAAATCCAAGAAATTGTTTAATCCGTACAAATATTTCGGAGAATTGCGCGGCAACCTGATCCATGATTTATCCATAGCTACTAGTGAGAGAGAAGAAAGTATAGAGAAGAAAATGAGTGAATAGAGAATGACGAATGCCAAGAATCTTATATTCTAAAATTTCAACATTTAAACTTTTGTAGCGGTTCACAAACAACTACACTAACCGCTACAATTCTAAAAAATTAGTAGCGGTTATATGTATAAAACCGCTACTAATTTTCAAGCCGTTGGAATTTTGCATACAGTGGTGGGAAATTCAAAATTTAAAAGTTGGGTATTTGTAGCAGTTCTATATATACAACCGCTACTAATATTAAAGTCGTTGGACATTAAATGGAAAAATTATTTTTAATTTGTAGCGGTTATACATAAAATAACCGCTATAAATGTGCATAAAGGCAGCAAATTCCAAAATTCAAATGTTGATATTTGTAGCAGTTTGTATTGTTAAACCGCTACAAATATTTTGTATATTTGTAGTGGTTCTTATTGTAGAACCGCTACAACCATATATATTTGTAGTGGTTTTTATTATAAAACCGCTACAAATACATATATGCTTTATTTTTTTTATTTTAGAAATATAAATAATATTGTTTCAATTAATTCACAAATTCAACAACGCAGTCTAATAATATAAATATAATTATGGAATAAGAATTTAAGTTCTGAAATACAAAATTATATATATTTATTAACAAATGTTTCAACAACAAATAAAAAAAGATGTCCTAAACTAAGTAGCTGGGGGCTGATCATCTGGTGCTCCCTTAGGTGGGGCTCCCTTAGGTGCTGCTGGATCAGGCCGTTGGGCAGAGTGAACCGCACCATCATCATCAGTAGGAGGAGGAGGAGGAGGAGTAGGCTGGACAACGTACCGAGGGACAGTAGGAACCTGTGGATGTTGCTCATCCGGGAACAAGCAACTCCATGACCGTTAGAGCATGTTGTTCGCGATATCATGCCACTGCGTTTGCTGAGCGTAGATCAAATCAGCCTGCAGCTGCATCTGCTGCAGATGCAACTGGTCAATCTGCTGGTGCTGCTGTGCTATATGCTGCTCCAAATCTGACCGCAGCTGGTCAATAGACTAGTCCCTCGGACGTCTGATCCCTCTAGAGTTGCCAGCCTCAGAGACGGCGCTCCTGCCGTAGACCATGCTAGGTCTGGCACCTATCCCTATCGCCCGAACGCATCCGGGATGCTCAGCCTGACCTAGACCCGCCTTTAAAGGAGTCTTCGAGTCTACTGACCCCTGTGACTCCTCGGCCTGGGTTTGTCGCAGCTCAGCCTGCGGCTATTGCATCCGCTCCTGCCATTTTATGAAACAATTACTAATTAGCATTTTTCATTATTAAGTTGGTTTTATAAAAATTATAATAATAAAATTACTTACAATGGCCGCTTCTGCCTGCTGAGAGGTCCCAGTCCCGTCACGGTGTCTGTGTGTGATGGCGTACAACTCCCCATAGTCTGTCTGATGGTTCTCCTGCTGTGCCTTCTTCTCCTAAAACAATTACAAAATTCAATTAGTATTATGAAATAACCAGCTAAAAGTCAGTGATATTTTGAAAAGTTACCAGCTCGCTGTAGGTGACAGCAAAGGTCTTCGATCCTGCTATGTGGTGGATCGTCTGCTGCGCACAGATCCTCGTGTTCCTCTGAGAAAGCTCCTGGAAAAAAAATAATATTAAATGTATTAAAACAATAAAAAATATTTAAAATTAATAAAGTTCAAATTAGAAATAATTATATTGAAATTATAATTTAATAATTAACAATTATAAAATTATATATAAAGAATCTAATAAATACATTACCTGCCCCTCAAGGCTCCTCCTGAACTGGACGAAAATTACCCAATCGATCGGCGGCACGCCGTCTGGGACGCTCTCGATCAGCTGCTTCAGAGGCATTGTCCCTTCCTGCTCCAGAGGTATCGTCCCGTCCTTATCTACCCTGCGGAAGAGACGGTTCCTCCTGTTCCTCTAGCCGTCACCCATCTTCAAGAGGGTGTACCTCTTCCGGTTGGCCTAGACGGCAAACCGCAACTACAAAAAAATTATTTAAATATCAATAATTACAAAAATACTATTAAAAATATTAATTAAATAGAATTAATTATAAAATATTAATTAAATACTATTAATTACCTGAACCACCTCTTCCCAACCCTGGTCCTTCGGCCCCTTCGGAACGTGCCTCCACGTCTTGAAGTGAAGGGGGAACCGCATCCAATTCGCGCCCAGGTCGTTCAGGAAGCGGTTGAACAGGTAACCCCCATTGTCGATGGGCTGGTCAGTGCCCTCATTCCACGGCACTATAACTGCAGGGTCTGGTCCATGCTGTTCAGATTGGCCACGTCCAGCCTCCCCGTCGACACGTTCCCCTGCTCATCTGCATAGTTTACCGCACGTTAGATAAATTGTAATTCAAATTTAATATTTTGAATGTAAATAAATAATTTATTAAATTAAAAAATTTATTTACCTTGGACCTACACCTCAAACCCAGTGGACCGCGAAGACGACCCTCGTGGGTTGTTCTGCTCCCGAGCCTCCTCCTCATCGAGGAACTGCTCCACTCCCTGAGCCCAATCGGGATCTCGAAGTCCTCCTCGTCGTAGTCCTCGACACTGATATCTGCCCCCCAAACTCAAGCACCTCTGGTTTGGTCGTCTCCTGTGGGATCGTCTACGGTGCCTGTGGTAGGGCCAACTCCTGTGGGGGGATGGGCTGAAATGCCGCAGTCGCCCTGCCTCCTCTCTACCCCCTGATCGGCTGCTGCCACCCCGCAAAATCGGTCTAGGGACCTCAGGGGCCTTCCCCCTATCCTCTCTTAAAGCCATATCAACTGTAAAAATTCAAAAAAAAATATTTTAGTCACATTATTATGCAAAAATATAATAAAAATACAAATACAAATAAAATACATCTTATCTACGTACCTTAAGTGCAAATACTGAGAAATACTGCAGCAAAAACTCCTTCACAGACGTCTGAACGCTCAAATCTAAAAGAAAACATTTAGAGAAACTTCAGAAAACAAAATGAGCAAACGGAAAAAAGGAGGGAGGCGGTCCTTAAATAGGCCATCAATTTGTAACAGTTATCCTAATAACCGCTACGTTAACCACTACAAATCACTAAGGGCGACTTAAATTTGTAGCGATTTTCTAATAACCGCTACAAAGTACAAGAACCTTTGAAATTCTGTAGCGGTTATGGTCCAGAACCACTACAAACTTGGAGAATCCTAAAATTCTGTAGCGGTTATATCCCTATAACTGCTACAAATACCTGACGTTTGGGATTTTGTAGCGGTTTTGTTGCTATAACCGCTACATTGTTGGCGGGTCTTGGTCGCGCCAAGTGGCGGGAATATTGTAGCATTTTTTGTTTATTAACCGCTACAACTGAACCACTACAAGTTTTAGTGGGAATTTTGCGCCAAATTTGTAGCGGTTTTTTCTACCTAACTGCTACAAAAAACGTTGCTAATCTGTCGCACCACTTGGCGCGTAGCTTGCCGCTACAAATTTGTAGCGGTTTAGATTAAAACTGCTACAAATACTATAATTTGTAGCGGTTTGATATAACCGCTACAATGCCACCGCTACAGAATACCATTTTTTTTGTAGTGATACATGCAAATGATGTGTGTATAATGTTCATTAATTGGTGCATACATGACACATATCATATGTACTTTTCGCATTTTCTATGAACGATAGCATGTTTCTACTGGGATTCCTTGGAATCTAACCCCTTTTTCTAAACAAACATCTCAGCGAGTGTTAGTGAGACAAAAGGCAAAGGCGTAGACACCGAGAAGTGATTGGCATGTGTCTCGAGACAAGGTCAAAGCTGGTGGTTATAATTAATTTATGCTTTAGATATTTTATGATATCCTGTAATTATTAAAAACTTCCGCCGTATTTTGTATTTCGTTGACGAATGATGTTGGGATTGTAAATGAATACTTTTATCAGTATAATTGTATTTTTCTATGTGCCCACGAAATCTTGTCTTTATTACTCTTCAAATATCAAAATAGAAATGGGTGTTGACAAGAAAAATAATGGATAAATTTGTGTAATACACCTACATATAATATTTTTTAAGTAATAACGCTAATTATTTTTTTTCTTTAAAAAAAAATAAGGGTTACATTACACATATAGAATGCTCATTTTCATGTAAAAGAGTCCCCCAGATTGTTTTATAAAATAAGTGAGAACTACATGATATACTAACACTAAATGGCAGTCCAATGCATAAAGCTCCCACCATTTAGGATATGGGGAGTGATAGATGTACATAATCTTATTCCCACAATCGGAGATACTATTTCCAGGATTTGAACCCATGACCTCCATGTCACATGCCAGCAGGTAACGGGTTCAATTCCTAGAAACAACCTATTCGATTGTGGGGGTACGATTGTGTATATCTATCCCTCTCCAAACCCTACTTGGTGAGAGTTTTGTGTACTGGACTGCTCTTTAGTGTTAGTATATCATGTAATTCTATTTTTTTAAAATACTATAATATATATATATATATATATATAAAGTTTCTATGATATGTCCATATTCTAATAAATAGGAAAGTGTATTGAAAACCAACAAGTTGCTAGTTGAGGTAGTATGGGGCCTCACTCTCTTACGGAGGAGAATACAAGTTTGCATGCTGAGAAGTGTATTTGTTGGAAGAGATAAGAATCCTTTATCCTTTAAACCTTGAGGGAGAAACTTTTAATCAAATAAAAATATAGAGGAAAGTGCATCAAAAGAGTCTTGACAATGAAAAATTGAAAATAGCCGTGAAAACAATGTTTAATATAGAATCCGTGTCCTAAAAAGAAAATTTCTATTGTTTTTGGGAAAAACATATCAATTATATAAAATGAAATCAATTAAACAACTAGAGTTGATGTAACTGGTTTGAGAGAAGGGGGAGTTTGGAGTATATCAATTTTATAAAAAGAGTAAATAGAAAAATATTGAAGCAGCAAGTTTACATCTTTTCTATAGTGCCATTGAGATTAAGATGGACAAGGAGATCATTGAACAAATTCTTCTTGTATGTAACAATAGAGAGGTTGTTCAAAAATGCATCGAATGATGAAGCAGATTGAATTATCCCGTGAAAAATCAGTCTCTGATAGGATATGCAAAAAACGAAGGATGAGTTGATTATAGCTTCACCCATTTAAAAGAATTCTAATTAAAAACAGAAAAAGAAAAAAGATCATACCATCTACAAAAAGTAAAATGTGGATCCATAGTACATTGAAAAAGTCATGTCATTTGATGAGACCTCCGAAAAAAACTGTGGAATGATGAAAAATAGCTTGATTGTAGATTCAAAAGTTTTAATTGTAGTTCTTTAAATTTCAGTTATAAACTTGAAAAGGATACTTATAAATAAATTATTAAATTACGAATATTTTATAAATTTCAAAAGCCTAGTTATAAACTTGTAATTATTCTGGCAAAAAAACAAAAAACTTGCAATTATAAAAAAGTAGTTGAAAAAAGGTTGTAAGCTACATAAAATTTGTTAAAAAAAACAGCAACAAGCTGTATATTTGAGGATATAAGTGGCCTCATCCCTCATAAGAGAACACAAGGTTTAATCTAGTGAAACGAAGTTGGTGGGAGAAATAAAAACCTTGTACACTCTAAGTCTAAAAAATAATTCGTTTTAAGTCTATAGTGGCTTTGAAATACCGTTAATTAAATCAAATAAAAAATTTGTAAAATAATATGTGCAACTTCTTACAACTAAACTTCTAGTTTTATAACCGAGTTCTTCAAATTTACAACTTATTGGCAAACAATTGTTTTATAATTTTTGCAATGAAACTTCCGTGATTTATGAGAATTCCTTAATTTATAACCTATTTCCAATTAAGTTATGTTGTCAATTGTTTTGAATTGAACCAAACAAGCATTTATACCCTACACATTGCGTGAGATGAATATAATTTAATGTAAACTTAAAAGAAACTTTTATAAATTTTCACCCAAAGAAAATAATATAGTCAAATATATAAATAAACTACATTACCCTAAATTAAGGGATGTGTTGTTGAAGGTGGGATTTCTCTATATGTACGTGTATGAAATATGGTCGAAGTTATTAAACTCAATATAATTCAACAAAAATAAATCAAGTTGTAAAATAATAGAAGTTATTATATCAAATTGGAAAATGTAATTCTTATGTATTTTTGGTATCTGTCTATTATGTGATTATGATTTATTATTCATAATTTTGGTATAATTTTTAATATCCCGATTATCTATATCATAATTTTAATTGTTCAGGTTCAATATCCTAATAACTACAATTTCATCCCTATTACAGTATTACGTGCTGTGTTTTTTTCTTTTTCAATTTTAATTTAGCTTATTATTATATCTTCAAAATAGGATAACTATATTTTTATTTTGTTGATTCACCCATTTAAATCACTTCCACATATAATTATTGAACATGTTTTTGTCTTAAAAATTAAATTAATAATATGAAATTAACTGTTATTCGAATACAAAATGTACCGTATGTTAAGCCCAAATTTGCTCACAATAATATAATTATTGATATAATTTTGTCCACTAATAACCTAATAAATGGATATTCTGACATTAAAATGATTAGAGATCCCGTAGCTTTTATAGCCTCCATATGTTGATTTTTGGATTAATTTTTGGAGAATAATTTTTACGATTTACGAGATAAGTATGTGAGATGAGTTTTGTCTCGATTTACGGAAAATGGTTTTTAAAACCGTGATTTGGGTGTTACCCAAACACACACTAGTTGATTCTGATTTATGATTTGATATCGATTTTCAAATTCAATCAAATTTAATTCATGATTTTCAAATTCAATTTACTTTATTACCTTATTGTAAAACTCCAATAATAAAAACTGTGAATTAAACTTAAATGTGAATAATATCTAAATAAATTTGAATAAATTGAAAAAAGATTGCATAAATTTTAGTTTGCAATTATTAGTGAAGAGATCAAAATATTTGGAGCAAAAGGAAATTTTCTATATTGGGGAATAATTTATAATGATTTTTTTATAAATAAAATTACTTTAATGGGCATTAACTGAATGAATGTAAATATAATTATGCATGGATTAATTTAATGATGTGATTACCCAACCCATTTTTAATCAAATGGGTTTTTAAAAGGGTATTACAAGGTTTCATATATAAAGTTGATGATTGATTGATTGATTAACACATATACTGTCACGCCCTTATCTCAATTTCAACCTTTTTCAGAGTATTTGCGGAAAACGATATACGGTTCGGTAGACAACACAGGAATAGCATAACTATACTGATAATATGTACATAATTACATAATTCCCCCTAGGGGTTCGTACCTGATAAATTTAAATAATGTAGCCGCACAAGGCTACTAGGGTATCTAAACTCATCTCAGTAAAATGGAGATATCTTCTCGTCTTCGTTCCACCACTGCAATCCCCTTATATGGCTCTCTATATTGTTTTCAGTATATCTTCTGTTTTCTCCTGTTTAAATTGTTGGTAGGGGAGGGTGAGATTCGAGAGAATCTTAGTAGGAAACAGATACCATAATACATACATGATAAATGCTATGTGTATGACATGTTAGCTTTAACTAGATGTTTGCCCCATAATGACATTTCTGCATGCTCAATGTTTCATGTAACAAAACTATGGCTACAGCGAAAACAGAAACAGAGCTTCACTTATTCAAGTATGCTCTACACAATCAAGTAAAGCAATCACATACATCACTACACAAGCAAAGATATCAAATACATGCAAATAAGGTAAGTCCCCTACCTTAACCCTTTTCCGCCTTGAAACGTGTGCCTTGATCTACGTGCAAATAGCTTGAGTCTCCATATTCGATCCTACAATGTCATATGTATTATTTAGACACTTCCATAGTGTTTCTGGGGTTTATATGAGTCTATCTTGAAAAATTACTAAAATACCCCCTGGGACCCGGCTCCATTGTACCCGGTCCGGCTGTACTTTTCTCGAAATTCTAACCTGGGCTATCCTGACATATTTTCGTCCAAGGAATTCATTTCCAGACACGGAATTACCAAATTCACTGCCAAAAGATGAAATTGCCCTTGGCAACCCTTATTTCAGTGTTTTAGGGGTATTTTTCATAATTATGCTTTTTCGGCCTTTTTTCGAAAAAGTGACCAAATGTAAACCCACCTAATTTTCCCCCCTGAACTCAATGGAACCATCAAATCATTGAAAATCCAACTCTAAGGCCCATTTACAGCCCTTACCGAAATATATGGGTTTTTTTGGGAAAATCGGGGTTTTGCGATTTCGGCTCCGTAAACGCGTTCCTTTCTACTCCTAACCACTTTATTGACTATTCCATTAGATTACAACTACCATTGAGTATCAATTTGGGCAGCATAACACCTAGGTCAACCTATTTCCATAAATTGAAACAAAGGACAATCCGGCGAAATTTCACCCATTAAATTGTCCACAGCAGCCAGAATAGTCGATATACAAAGGTTTGGAAGTTATCTCAAGTTCCCACTGGCTCTCCCTTGATATGGCTAAACCCTAGGTTCTCAACATCCACATTTGAGCCTCCAAACCTTAAATCATATGAAAAGGAAGCTTAGGAACGGAGTTATACGCATTAGGAACCGATTTACCGAAGAAATCACTTACCTTTACAAGCTTTTTCCTCTCCTTCTCCCTCTAAAAATCTCAACTCTCTCTCACTAGATTAAGTTTTTTCATGTCAGAAATGGGGCTGAAGAAGGAGGAGGATGATTATAATAATATATCCAATTTAATTAATTAATTTTCCCAATTTTCGGATTTTTACAAAATTCTCGCAGATTTCTGCCCAAACTTTGAAAAATCATAACTAATTCTAGAAAATTCAAATTGAAGTGATTCTAAAGCCTATAGAATCCTTATTGAGTCTAGTTTCAAGAAAAAATGTAGACTTTTGCTAGATAGAATCACAAAATTCTCAAAAATTCATATCTTTTTGTATATAGCTCTAATTGAGTCATATGACCTATCAAATTAAAGCTTAGGATGTCTACTTTCACCTTGTAAAATTTCATAATTGTTTCTCATCATTCAGTCATACAAAATCATATGACAAACTCACTGCCTCATAGGCGATTTCACCGTAAGCATAATCACTTTCTTCAAAATTAACCATTTTATTTTCTTCGATGCTCCAAAGATATAAGAAACATTAGAGAATAGATTTGGGACATCTACTAAATCGGGGCTTAGTAGTCCACTCAATTTAGGCTTATTCCAAAGCCTCCAATCCTAAAATTCGAGGTATTACACATACAGGCTGATATAAGAATACTTTTCTAGTAAATCAAACCTCCAAAAATTAGAAAATAAGTGGAAAAGGTGTCAACGCCCGTTTCCATTTTGATATGCGCAGGGCAATAATGAACAAGTTCCATAGGCAAATAGAAAAGTACAGTTATACTGATAATAAGTATTTGTTTACAGACAGTCATTAACAGAGCAGAAATCGATAATAATGACAAATATGTACAGAATGTCCTAAAACTATTTTACATACAGACTATATACAACCACTGTATTCATCTTGGGAAATGTGCCCGTCAGTTTCCATTCTCTGCATCCTTGGCTTTTGAGCCGCTGGCACCCATTGAGACATTTGGATTAGAAAAAGGGGTGAGATTCCGAGGAATATCAGTAGAAACATACGATCAACATATAAAATACGAAAATTTAATATGCAATGCATCGTATCAAGTAAAATGAAAACTCATATGATCCATGTGTGTACACAAAATTCAGGGCCAACTAACCCATCCTACATGTACCTTAGCCAAGTCCTTGACTACATCTAGGTAAGACTAGTGTACCTCAGTTAGGTCCTAGACCATAGCTAGGTAATGTGCCTCCAGCATGTGTTCAAATCACAAAATATAGTAACACGTATCATACAAATAGTCACATAGTATATGACAGACAGTAGTCCCTACCTTGACCTCTTTCCTGTCTCAAAGGGTCTGCCTTGTGAAACGTGTCAACTATAGTCCAACTCTGTCCTAAAATATTAAATGTACAAAAAATAGGTCATAATCTATCCATGTATCATTTTAGACACTTCCATAGTATTTATTATGGTTATATTAGCCTATGGTGAAAATTTATCAAAATGCCCCTGGGACCCTGGCTCGGCCGCGTAGTACCCGGCCCGACTGCACTTTTCCCGAAATTTTGATTAGGGCTATTCTAACATATTTCCACCCAAGGAATCCATTTCCGGATTCAAAATTACTAAATTCCATGTCAAATTACAAAATTGCCCTTGGCAGTCCCGCTTTAAGAGTTTCAGGGGCGTTTCCGTAATTATGTTTTTTCGGCCTTTTCCGAAAAAGTGCCCAACTGTAACCCCACCTAATTTTTCCTCCTAAACCCAATGGAACTATTAAATCATTGAAAATCCAACTCTAAGGCCCTCTAACATCCTTGACCAAAATTATAGTATCCTCCGGGAAAAATCGGGGTTTTGCGGTTTCGGCTCCGTAAACACGTTCTTTTCTACTCCTAACCACTTAATTAACCATATAATTGAGTTATAACTACCATTTGAACTAAAATTGGGCAGCATAAACCTTCGGCACCACGTTTCCAAAATTTAAAACCAATGGCAATCCGGCGAAATCTCACCGATTAAATTGCCCACAACAGCCAGAATAGTTAATATACGAATGTTTGGAAGTTACCTCAAGCTCCCACAAGCTTTTCCCAAATATGGCTGAAACCCTGACCTTTAAAGAACAGATTTTTGAGCCTCCAAACCTTAAAGAACAAAGAAGAGTAGTTTAGGATTGGAGTTATACACGTTATGAGCTAAATCGTCGGAGGAATCGGCTTACCTTGCAAGATTTCTTCTCCTTTCTCTCTCTAGGGTTTTCCACACATTCTCTCTCTATTCAGATCTGATATGTGCGTGAAATGATGAAGGAAGAAGATGAGCATGATATATTCTAATATCATATATCATTTTAATGATTTATGGAATTTTCCAAAAATTCCAAAACTAATTTTTATTACATAACTTCCTACATTCATGTAACCATGCCATCATGTCCAACCAATATTTCCTTATTTATGCCACATGTAGGAGACACTTAGAGGTCCCTCCCGATGATCTCAATTGACTTCACAACTTGTTTCAGTTACGTATACACGTAAAGTTCCAATTTTGGTCAAATTTGCATTTTTTGCTTAAATTTTCTATAAATTCATATTAAATTGACCAAAATATTCTCAATATATATTTTTTATTTTATTTTCCTTAATTAATTGAAATTAAATTCAATTAATTGGAAAATAATTTTTTTTGTGTTATTTTGGCAAAATTACGATTTTGCCATTATCTTTTTATTCCAATTTATTCTCTTATTTTTCTTTGGCCAATTTCCATATATTTTTGGACCAAATATTTTCTCTAATATTTCTTCATTTTTGGACCTTAATATTGGGCATTTTAAATTACCCAAATTAATTCCATAATTATTTTGCCCATTTTCTCATGAAAATGAATATTTATAAAATTCATAAATTCCAAATTCATGAATATTCACCATTTTATTGAATTTATCAAATAATTACAATATATTTAGTGAATATAAAATTTGGGGTGTTACAAAAGGGATAATAATATATATTGAAAATTGAAACTAAAGTGCATAGAAGGAGTCATATCGTTACAGCAACTACGAAAACTAATATCTCCAGTTTTCTGCAACTTGGTAGAGATTACTCGCCACTGATAAAAATAGACCTCCAAAATTATAAAAAAAGTTGGATATATAGATAATAATGGATCCATCTAGAAATAAAAATTTATTTAATAAAATGTACAACTTATAATATGTTTATGTAATTCTGTCGTCCACTACATTAACTTGACAATGTTATGGAGTAGGTAAAATATTACCATGTTAAACGAAAGCATACAATGGGACATTGATAATAAAAGGATTCATAAATCTTGCAAAACGTTCTAAATAAAAGTAAAAGCTAAAGTAAACATGTATATTTATTCTAGTTCATGAATCACGTCTAACTCGAAATTCAAATGTCTTGCTGGAATAACAGTGTTTATATTGGTTGAGGTAGTGAAATCAAAAGGAGTAGGAGGCACTTTTAATTTATCTACTTCTCCTTCCAGCATTTGTATCATTGTTTTCATGGATGGACGATTTATTGAATGCCACTGAATGCACCAGAGTCCTACAATTGCTAGTTTCTTCGCAATGCTAATTGCAGCTTCATCTTCTATGTAGATGCTTACATCTCCTCCTTCAATCAAATTGTGGATCCATTCTGGATATAGAACTTGATTAGTGTCAACATTTTTCCTTCCACCAACAACTTCTAAGAGCAACATTCCATAATTATAAATATCTGATTTGTACGACACATTTTCAAAGTTTCGAGAGAAAACCTCTGGTGCCATATATCCTGGGGTTCCTTTTGCTACAGTCATTGATACAGTACTTTGATCTTTAGAACACAATTTAGCTAGACTAAAATTAGAAATTTTGGGGGTAAAATTATTATCTAATAATACATTACTAGGATTTATATCAAAATGAAGGATTCTGTAATCACAGCCTTGATGAAGATATTCAATCCCCTTTGCTATGTCAAGAGCAATTTGTTGCAGCTTTGAACATCCCAGGAAAATTTCTTTATTGTCCGGGGAAGAGATGAACTTTTGGAGGGAACCCTTCGGAAAGAAGTCATAAACAAGAGCTCGGCGACAACCATCAGCACAAAAGCCCAACAAACGAACAACATTGATGTGATGAATTTTGCCCATTGTCCCCATTTCATTAATGAAGTCTTTTCCATCATGATCTGAATTATTGAGTACTTTGACAGCCACTTGAATTTCAGTAGATAGCTTACCTTTAAAGACAGTTCCATGTGCACCTTCACCTAATTTATCTTTGAATTTTTGGGTGATTCTTTTAATATCGGCATAAGAGAATCTGGTAGGCTTAAGTACCTGGTGATCCTTCAAAAATGTTTCAAGTCTGAATTGGTCTTCGCCTTTGTGCTTGAAGTAGCGGCATATGTAGAAGCACACAACCAACAGCAAAAGCAGCACAATGGAACCTGGAGTCATAGGAGCACAACAAATGAAAATTTAAATTTCAATCCAAGCAACATCCCAAAGCCTAATTAATATCTTGTAAACGGTCATGAACAACTGGACGAACAGATGAACAGCAACCTGTAAAGATCGGAACAGATGATCTGAGTCGCGTCCGAGGACACTGCCCTATAGAGTTATTCCGCAACCACCGGCAGAGAGGAAGCAGCACCCCCCAGGATTAAACAGGCCCTTCTTGATATAATCAAGGCAACAGAATTGGTGGAAGGTAATGGCAACGACAGCCAGAAAATACTGAACAGAGGAGATGAGAGGAGAAGAGAGTATGTTGTACTGAGCACCCCGCCTGTGTCTCTTTTATAGGCGTTTTCATGAAGAGTCATCGGTCACGAAGGAACCCAGAAAATACGTCCGTTGAGACCGGATAGCCACCACCGAACAGATAAGCCTGTGCATTTCCAATGGAAAGGTTGCTCGACGAAGCGCCATACCGTCAGCAATTTTCAGTCACGGAGGGTCATGAATTTCAAACCCCAAAATATAGCGACTGTTCGGTAAGCCAAAATAAATATTATTTTTATTATCTAGAAAATAATATTTCCGGTGAGCAAAAATATTTTACAAAAAGTGACAATACCACGTATTTATTTACGCACATGGGGGGAGGATCACCGAATTTCAATTACATTTGTCTTCCGGTGGCCCGTTGTTGTGTGCACGCAAGCCCACCACTCCTCTAAGCCTCTTTACAAGCCCAAGTTAGTATAATAATATATATAGGCTTGTGACCTCTTACTCCCAAGCAATGTGGGACTAGCTTCTTTGACACACCCACTCAAACACTTATATTTTACAACATGTCTCACCTGTGCTTGATAAAATAATTCTGGTTTTGTGGTTTTTGACTTTTGGTTGGAACATCCATTTGAGGTAAAGTTCGTTTTAGTGAAGATAGTCTGCCGATATTGGCGAACGTAATCGTGAGATCATGGTGCAGAAAGTAAGGTTATTGTCCCCTGACAGGACACTTTCCTGGGAGCCAAGAGCAAGAATGGGACAGGATCTGGAAGAACAATTGAAGAAAGTAACACTGTCTTTTTCAGTCCCATAATCATACTCGAAAGGATAAATGGACGAATTGTAGAGACGGCGTTGTAGAAAGAGTCTGGCAGCACAACCTTCTGGATCCTCTGGATCTGTTAAGGACACGTATATGAAGTGGGATTCGTTGTCTATGTAACGGACGGAGAGATTGAGTCCTTGAAGAGCATAAGGAACAGACGGCAACTGAACCTGCTGGTCCTCACCATTCCCTTGTTTCTGAAGCAGCACCCATACCAGGCTCATCACCAACAACAAGAATCTGTGATGCCAAATCATTAGTTTTTTTGTTAAATCTGAAACTTGGATTCAGAAGGCTATTTAATAATACAAGTACCCTCTAGGCCTCTACTATTCAATAATTTGTCTTTCCAAGTAATGTTATTATATGCAGTAGTATTTAAGAGAATGTATCTCATGTGGGCCCGGTGGGGCATCTCCCTTACTTTTATTTTTTAGCAAGTCAGTCAAATATTAAAATCTTTACAAACCCAACTGTTTCCTTTCTTCCTCTTTTTTTAAATTAAACACAAAATACTTTTACATAATGATACGGAAAAAAAAGATAAATTGACAGTTTAATATTTAAATCATGTAAATATATATAAAATTAAGAGTAAAATATCCCAACCATCTTTCTGTTTTGCCTTAATTACACAGACAACTCCTCTATTTTGAAAACATACACTTTAGCTCAAATCATTAACACCGTTAAAAAATATTCTAAAAACATATTCAAGTATATTTTTACATTAAAAATCATATTAAAATAAATATTGTTTACAAAGTTACCCCTCATTATACCAAATCCCTAATTAATCTTTTAATATTAATGTTCATTAATGGAGTATTTTATATTTATTTGCTCAGAAAAGGGGCAAAAATAAAATAAAAGAAGGAAGCTAAGTTGAGTCATATAAAAGTATAAAACTATAAATAAGAAGGAATTGAGGGATGGAACTGAGATTAAGAAAGAAAAGGCGTAGATGGAAGCATTCATAAGCGCAGGAGCGATGGGAAGACAGAAAGGATTATGGTGTTGTTGGTGTTTAGTGTTGTGGCTCTCTCTGCTTCTAATGGAGGGAGTTGTGAGTTCTGAACTTTACAACAAAACCTGTACTTCTCAGTGTGGCATTATCACAAACATCTCATCTCCATTCCGACTACCACATGACCCACCCTACTGCGGCCACCCCGATTTCGAGCTAGCCTGTGAAAACAACGTCACTCTCCTTCATTTACATCAATATGATGATTATGATGAATTTTCGGAGAATGGAAGATACCGGGCGGTAGTAACATACAGAGTGGTGGGAATAAATTAAACTACCACAACTTGACAATCAGAGTCGTAGATCCAGGAATTCAGGCGGGCAATTGCTCCTCCTTCCCTCTCCATTCCTTATTCCTATCCAACTTCTACCATTTCCGGGGTCCTTACGATGATTATGAATATACCTATAGTACTCTAAACAACGAAGGGACAGGATATATAACATTATTAAAGCAGGTGGCGTACCTGAACTGCAGCGATCCGGTGAGGGACGACACAGCGTATGTGGATACGGCTCCTTGTGTGAAAGGAGGAGGCCATCTTTATGCCGTGGCTGGTGACTTGTTGGCTCCCCGGTTTCAACCTCATTGTCGTCTGGAATTTGTGACCCTCGTAGCCTCAGATTGGGAATCGATGGTGCCTGATGGAATCAAGTCCTACGCTGATATTCACAAACTCCTTTCCTTTGGATTTGAACTTTCATGGTGGCAACGAGCTTGTGGTGATCTTCATTGTCCAGATAACACTGAATGCCTTTTCAGCTCTGAAAATCGAAGCCTGTTTTGCTTTTCGTTGGGCTACTGTGCAAGTCCCCTGGGAATAACTTATAAATATTGTCGTAAGTCCCTTTACTTTTCTCAATATTTTTATTACCATATCATTCGATACTTAAAACCCGTCTTTGATATTTAAGAAGTTGATATCAATTTTAAACATACGACATAGATATCATATTTATTAATCCTTTCTCAATTTATTTTTATTGACACTCTCTTATCAAAAATATATAGGGAGAATGACATCAAAGTTTCAACCAAAACAAAAAATATTAGAAAAATTCTATAACTTACCGGTAGTTGCTTTTTCACTTGTTATTGACAAATAATGAGGCTTTTCTGATATTACCTTTAGTCCTCAATATAAGACTTAGTTAACTTTTTATGAGAGATTAAAAAAATTAAATAAGTTACTTAATCATATCATATGTTGTGTATGATTAAATTATATATCAGTTTATAAATAAGAAAAATTAATTTGGAGAAAAAATGATAAATATAAATGCTTTAAAGTATTTAATTAGCTTCTTTAATTTTTCTAAAAAAATCAACTGGATCTTATATTTAATACCAATGATAGTAATATTTTTTTTTGTTGGGACCTTAATGTCTTTTTCCCAAATATTTAGAAGGGTTATGATATATGTGAGTACAAACATTATAGATAATATCAACAAAAACTATAGATATTTTAGATGACATAATTATTTCATTTTATTTTTAAAATTATAAAATATTTACTAACCTTTTCAAATGTGTTTTTTCCTCTTATGTTTATTCATTATTTTTAAAATTTATTATTGTCTGGTTATGATTTATTTTTTTTGGAGTGAATTGTGTTATCGTGTTTACTCTTTTTTTTTTAAATTAAAACATGTATTATATAATTAAAATTATATTAATTTAATTATACGTAATTTGATGAGGATCCGACATGTGAAAGTGATTTGACAATCATTTCATCAATATAGCTTGTCTAGATTTTTTAAAAATAACTAAAATCAGTTGAGGGTTGCCTATCAACTCAAATCCGATCTAATATTTTTTTTTTGGGGTCAGAACTCAGAATCAAGAATAAAAATTAAATATAATTTAGTTCAAAATGATGAATTTTCATTTACCTGGTACTTCCGTATTACCTGGATATTGTGTCAGAAGGTTGAATTAATATGAGGTTTTCGTTGGGCCATGTAGGAAAGCTACCAAGGCTGCGCATATATGCAGAAGGTAACAATTTTCTATTACCTATTTACTTGGGAAAATTTAATATAAAGTTGTTTGAAATAGAAAAATTTTAAATCAGGTTGTTAAACTCAATAAATCTCTAATTAAGTTATTGATCCAATTTAAAATTTTAAAATATAGATAAAATGATTTTATTATACTCTTATAGTCTACTTTATTCTTTTTCCTTCTAAAAGAGTTTTATCGTTATGTATCTTAGTTTTTTATATATCTTAACATTAATATATAATAAAAGAAAATGTGATTCCTTTGATGGGGAAGAAACAAGAATAATTCAAGTCAACAAATAAAAAGAAAGCATTAACCTAATATTAATTAAAATATTTTTATTTGAGCCTCGTGAATAAGAAATTATATTTTTAGAAAAAATCGAATTAAAATTTTTTGTCAATAAAAAAGATCAAACTTCATTAAATTTTTATTTGAATATTGTAATATCTAGTTTGTTTTTTTACGTTGATGAAACACTTTTTTTAAAATGCCACTAAGGAAAATATTTGATATATTCACACTAGTCAGATTTATTTATTTTTATTAACATAGTCTAATTTTCTTGTCATAAAAAAAATCTAGTCAAAAATAAAAATTTTTATTCTCAAAATTCAATTGAAAATAATTTAATTGATCTTGAGGCTATATTTTCCTCATTTTTTTTGCTTGAATTATTCTTGATGATCATTCCATGACACAAAAATTCTTTGATTTAAGCTAATCATATTTTATTTTATTATCTATTGATGTTATATACATACTTATTGAAAAAAATAAGTTACAGTCACTAAGACCCTTTAGGAGGAGCAGGAAGACTAGGAGAGAGCAATAAAGCCACTTAACTCATATTTTAAAATCTTACATTGGGTTGATAACTTAATTAATAATTTATTAAATTTATCAACCTGATTTAAAATTTCTTTATTTCAGGTAACTTTATATGAGATTTTCCCTACTTTCAATCGCCTGTAATTCTCCTACTTATATTCAATTATAAAATAGCAAGATAATCAATCATACTCGAGTTTTGTATTTTTCACATCACATGCTGCTCCAATATCACATATAAGAGTTATTAATAGATAATTTACATTTGGTTCTACATGTAAGAACTCATTTCATTTTGTTTCCCAAAGATATATGGTTTTTTGCCCTAAACTCTTCATATTGATCGCTCATATTAAGAAAATTTTCTATCAAAAGAGTATTGGCTCATGCATATGATTAGAATGAGTATTTTAGGAAAATCAACGGGTATCTTTTACAAAAAAACTAACTTAATGAATTTTTTATTTTTTATAAATTAATTGTCTGGTTTTTATATTTAAAACTAGAGGGGGTATATATTTGTACTCGGCTAACATTATATGTCATTTTTCTTATCCACATGTAACCTTGTTTGATTTAACATGGAGACTAACTTTGCAATTTGGTTCAGTAAAGGCACAAGAAGGATTAATATATATTGAGAGACTAAATTAATCAACTTGCATTGAAAATTTAATATTTTTATTATTTTTAAGAGTGAAAAAATAGTAGCTGTATTTTAATTATATCAAATAAATGTTTTTAGAAATTATTTATTACTGAAATTATTACTAACATTAGTGAATACACATTCCTTTATCTTTATTTTTCTTTTATATTATCAACTAGTATCCAACACCTTTTCTAGATTTTATTATAAACTATCCGAGCAACTGATTACTCTAATTTTGGAGTTTGAAACTACCCTCCTAATATAGGTATCTCCCCGAGGACTCAAAACTAATAGTGTTTTAGTAATCATGGTAGATTCAGATTACAAAATATATGTTAGTTTGCGTGGTCTTATTTTATAATATAATAAGGGACACTTTTATCAATTTGATAAGAAAATAATATATAATTAAATTGAATTGAAAATAAATTTTAAATTTGACCATCAATGTAGATAAATATTAATAAATTAATTTTAATATAACATTCATAAAAAGTTATTTTATTTAGTAATAGTAAAGTGTGTGATTCATCAGTCCAAATAGGTGAGAGGACTGAATTTTATCAAAAAAATTCTTTTCATCCTATATTGGTTACTCGTTCTTTTAACTAACAGCTATTTGTTGCTATTCTCATCTTTGCCATTGTTGACTTCAGTAAAATTTTGTTACAGATTATCTCGAGGGAATTTGGAAAGGTAAGGTCCTATCACCTATGATTTAGGGCATACATTATATTTTTCTATTTCATGGGTTAATTTTATTAGAAGCCTTTTAACTAATTTATTTACATTTTAAATAGACATATTTTAAGTTGAATTCTTAGGTGTTAATTTATATCATGTTTCTTTGATTAAAAAAAGTGTATCATGTTTTACTTCAAGCTTCAGCTTCCATTACTGTCCGTGAACTAATGCTATGTTTGTTTGATATATATGATTGCTTCAGCTGACATTTACTATATATGTTGAATTAATAATAAGGCTAGATGTTAGCCAAACGGTATTTTCACTTTTTTGACACTGAAGTAACATACATTTGCAGGACTACAACGGATAGCGAACAATATTCCTCTAGACTACGACACTGACTATGATTCTGGGCCATCAAAGCTTCTGTTCAAATTAGGAGTGTTCACTGGAAGATTTGTTTTGCCATTTATCACGGTCAGATTTTTGTTTGGCGTTGTACTGTTGTCTACGGTGTTGATCTATACATGCCGTAGAAGACACCTGTCAATATATGAAGATATTGAAGATTTTATAAGACTTCATGACCTCATTCCAATAAGGTACTCTTATAAGGATTTGAAGACAATGACAAAAAATTTCAAGAGTAAGTTGGGTGAAGGAGGCTTCGCTACTGTGTATAAGGGAAAGCTAAGGAGTGGACCTGACGTTGCTATCAAAATGTTAGGTAAATCCAATAAAGCTAATGGCCAAGATTTTATGAGTGAAGTGGCAACTATTGGGAGGATACACCATTTCAATGTGGTACATCTTGTAGGGTTCTGTGTTGAAGGAACAAAACGTGCTCTTATCTATGAATTTATGTCACATGGATCTTTGGATAAATATATTTTTTCTAAAGGAGAAAACACGTCCTTGAGTTATCGTAAGATATATGAGATATCTCTAGGAGTGGCTCGTGGAATTGCTTACCTTCATCATGGATGTGAGATGCAAATATTGCATTTTGATATCAATCCTCATAACATTCTTCTTGATGAAAATTTCACTCCAAAAATTTCAGATTTTGGATTAGCACGTTTATATGCAATTGATGGTAATATTGCCACATTGACAGCAAGAGGAACAATGGGATATATAGCTCTTGAGTTGTTCTACAAGAACATTGGAAGAGTGTCTCATAAGGTTGATGTTTATAGTTTTGGGATGCTTCTTATGGAAATGGCAAGTCAAAGAAGGAATTTGAATCTGGAGGCAGAACATTCAAGCCAACTATACTATCCTTTATGGATTTATGACCAATTTGATGATAATAAAAATATAGAAATGGAAGATTTGATGGAAGAAGAAAAGGGTTTAGTAAAGAAGATGTTCATAGTAGCACTTTGGTGCATACAGCTAAAGCCTTTTGATCGTCCTTCAATGAACAAAGTAATAGAGATGTTAGAGGCGAATGATGTTTCAAGCCTTCAAATGCCTCCAAAACCCTCTCTATATCCTAATGAGAGAGTTTTAGTGGATGACATATCCAACACTGATGAAACAGCATCCATTGTTTCTGTGCATTCTCATAGTAGTATTGGTGTGGGAACAAGTAATGGAAATTAACATCTTGCAATTGAAAAAAGGAGGTCAAAGCTGGTACCTTTTGGAAGTTTTAACTTGACAGATTTGTATTAGATGGCAGTACTTTGTTATTGTTTGTGGTTTGGGTTTTGCCTTTATAATTCAGCATCTTGTTTTCTTTATTAGTAATTATGTGTGTGTTATGTGTAATTAAGGCTATTAATCTTCTTTCAAGCTCATAATCTACCATGTAATAACAAATATTTTATTTGAAAATTAAAGGTCCCCATGCAGAGTGCAAGTTTTTAAATGGAAACTACTGAGGAATTATTTACATCTTAACATGGTGTTGAAAGATCATCTCTTTGAATAGAATAGGTGCTGAATGCACAATATGTGCAATATTTTATATGGCTTGGTTTATCTGCTAGGATTAGAACTTTCGAAGACTTGATTAGTTCTATTGTATACAATGATTTTGGATAATAAGATTATTCTTGTCTAGTTAACAGCAGATTTTAAAAGAACGCTTTTGAAAAAAAAAAAACGTAACAAGAAATTAGGACCCTATTTGATTCTATTTTCCGTTTTTTGTCCTCAAAAATAATTTTATAAATATGTTTTTGAAAACAAGTTTTGGAAACAAAAAACACTTGTTTGGATAAATGTTTTTGAAAACACAAAAACAAAAAAAAACTTGTTTGGATAATTGCTTTTGAAAACAAGTTTTTTTTTATATAATTGATATTTTTTTTATAATTACTTAATATGTTATTATATTAATAAAGTAGTTTAATAAAAAACATTTTAACTATTTACAAGACAAAAAAGGTATTCATAATAACACATGATATTTACAAGACACATGAGAGAATTTACAAAACAAATAAGTAAAATGAAAAGAACACTAAAACCATTTAAAAGATAAAAAAAGGGCCTTCACAATAATATTTGTACTATTTATAAGACAAATAAACACACATTTATAAGACAAATAAACACATTTATAAGACAAATAAGTAAAATGATAAAAACACTTAAAGCTATTTACAAGACAAAGGAAATTCACAATAATACTGTTATTTACAAAACACATGATAACATTTACAAGATACACATCAGAATAACAAGAAGGTTTTCGGTCCCTATATTGTGTATCTTAACTCTGTATCAAGCTTTGAGAATCCATTAACACTCTGGACAGATGTTGTACAAAAGGTAATTATGAAACATCCATTAACATTTTGGATATCATCACTATGGACAGAATTCACCAACATATCACAACATGGACCTAAAAGCACAATAAATGTAGCCTATATTTTGTTGGATAGGTTGTACAAGGGTTTGTGTGTATGACTGAAAAGAGGGTGCTAGAGAACTTCAACATTGCTGAAGGAGCAGGAGAAGTGGATGTGTATGTTGCAGTAGTGAGCTTCATCCCAGTAAACTATCAATTCTGATCTATGACAGGCCTGTTTGGCTTGCAAACCAACAAATTAAACAAAACTTTGAGAATTGAAGTAGGTACTGAGCATAGCAAAGGAGACTAAGTGGAAAACACTCCTACTCTAAAGGTGAAAGCAACATAATCTTTACTAAGACATAATTTCAGTTTAAGTCTTGGATTCCTGTCAAAACAGCAGTAATTTTCATCATTAGAAACACAAAAGGTAAATAATGAACACAAAACTCAAACTCAAAGACACAAGTACAAATATCAATGGAATTAAGACGTATTACAAAAAGCTGCAAAAGGAGAAATCACAAGAAATGCAAGGGCATGACGATATGCTACTAGAACATGCTAGCTTAATCCTTGGTCAAGAGCAAATTTGGCTATAATGGACATGCTTGCATAGCCAAATTGTAACAAAATTGAAACCAAATAAGGCCATGCCCGTTTGAGTATTTGAGCCAAAGCAGCCATAACATGTATATATATTATTATTCTTTGTACCTCTTGTGTATAAGGGCCTAAAAAAAGCCTAGAAATCCATATAAATATACTGCAAATCCCAGCTGATGGAAATCAGCAAACATAGACAAGTGAAAGATCCATTTCAGATCTCAAAAACTTCATAGCCAAAAAACAACAGGAAGAAAAGAGTCAAAAAGGAGGGGGGAACTATATGCATGAACTAAAAGAAACAAATTATAATATGCTTTATACAATACCTTTTCTTCTTGATTGAGACTGAATTTAGAAGAGAAATTTAAGAGCCAGGTTTAATTGCGCCTAGAGACAAGAAAGATACAATGATAGTTTTAAAATTTCTCTGAGCAGAAAAAGTAAGGGTACTCCAGAGACATTCCATGGATGAAATTAAAGCAAAAGCAGGGAGGTAAAGGAATTACCAAAGACCAAAACCAGCAAGTAAATGCTTTGATTGCTTATATATGTGAATATTAATTTCTTTTGTTATTGCTCTTACTAGTTGAAGCAATACCAGCAAGTAAAGTTCTTGAAGAAAACACTTTGCAAGGAGTAAAAGGAAGAAAACGTTTATATAATGAATATATATTAAAGTAATAATTGGTCACATACAACTCTAACGAGTAGAAAAAATTGTTACAAAAAAATGACTCTCGTAATACAACTTATATGATGACTAAAAGTATATAGTAGAGAAAGGCAGTAAGCCAAGCCTCAAGCAAACCATATGTTACCCCAAATCATATAAACTTCAGCAATAGGGCCAAAAAATCAGGTCGAGCCCGTCGGGTCGGCTCGTTTAGGCCCGAGCCCTTCAAGGGCCGAGCTTATGATTTAGAGGCTAAAAAGGGAATGAGGCCTAAAAGGGCCGGCCCTTTTAGGCCCGTTTAATTTTTTTTAAAAATAAATTAATAAATATAATAACAGACGAACACTTATTAATTAGTTTGATTTATTTTATTTTCTACAATGGTTTATTCATTTAAACTTAAAAAAAAAGGCTAATTTGGACATTAGATGATTATTTTAACTAAAAATTTATGACTTTTAAAAATAATGTATCTCAATTTAAAGCAAAATAATAAATAAATTGTAAAACTTAAAAAGAATTTTTTTTGAATTAAAATGAGTTTAAACCTGTTTGACCATTATTCCATTCCATCTCTATAACAATGGGACGATGGTTGAGTTCCCTTCTAATCCTGCTCTTAGTGGAATAAGATTCGCCGTCGATAACATGTATAATGAATCAGACCTCTTACACATGTCCTTGCGTGATCCAAATCGTTGTCTTCCCAGACTCTTTCTTCAACATAGTCTCTACAATTCATCCATTTATCCTCCAGAGTTTGTTGGCTGGAGTGAAAATGTTACTTTCTTTGATTGTTCTTCAGCTGGTTCGAGACACTTGAGAAATATAAATAACGTACTGGATATGTTCGTCTGCCCGATTTATGTTGTTTTCTCTGAATATAGTATCTTCGAGTGGGATGTAGCTTCCTGCACCATGATGTTTCAGGTAGTTTCGGTAATGCAAGCATATCAGATTCAGAGCTTGGACCTAGAACTAAGATGGCACTGGCCGCAGCTAAAATCTGAAGTTGAAAAGCACAAAACTAGTGTGATTCCTGCAATTGCTGTACCAGGTACTAGTGACACCTATTGATTTTGTTTTTCCCTTTTGTATTGTTTTGTTTTGTTTTTGTTTTTGTTTTTTTTGAAATTTTTTATGGTTTTGGGATGTTTCACTAATTGAAATTGGATATTCAATTGATGATGTGCTTTTGTAACTCCAGGGTCAATTATGCTGGTGTTGCTTTTCATTGCAAGTTTATACATATATGGCTACTTCAAGAAGAAGGGAGAATATCAAGAAAGATTGGAAAAGTTTATGGAAGATTACAAGGTAATGAAGCCTGCTAGATTCTCTTATGCTGATCTCAAAAGAATTTCAAACCTTTTGAAGGATAAAATGGGTGAAGGAGCTCATAGGACTGTCTTTAAAGGTAAGCTATCTTTTGAAATTCAAGTGGCTGTAAAACTGCTTAATAATTCAAATAATGATGGACAAGATTTTATTAATGAAATGGGGATTGTGGGCAAAATTCATCACATCAATATTGTTTGTTTGCTATGGCTTTCGTCCTGATGGTTTTCATCGTGCTCTTGTTTATGACTTCTTTCCAAATGTTTCACTCCAAAAGTTCATATCTTCACCGACAACAATGAAAATTTCCTTGGATGATTGAAGTTGCAAGAGTTAGCCCTTGACATAGCAAGATGGATTGATTACCTTCACCAAGGTTGTGATTATCAAATTCTCCACTTTGACATCAACCCTTGTAATGTGTTATTAGATCACAATTTCATTCCTAAAATTTCTGATTTTGGTCTAGCTAAATTGTGTTTAAAAAATCAAAGTACAGTGTCAATAACGGCAACCAGAGGAACTTTAGGTTACATTGCATCTGAAGTTTTCTCTCGAAACTTTGAGAAAGTATCATATAAATCAAATATTTACAGTTATCGAATGTTATTGTTAGAGATGGTTGGGGGAAGAAAAAATGTTGACACAAGTCGAGAATCTTTTCAAGTCTTATGCCTAGATTGGATCCATAATTTGATTGAAGGAAGAGACACAAATGTTTATAAAGTGTTTATTTCCTGAAGCTCAGGTATTTTCTCGTATGCATAACTACCTTTATGATAGTTATGCCCCCGCCTTGTGAGGAGGATGGGGAAGATTGAATTACATGGTTGGGTCCTTGTGACGGTGAATACTCAGTGGCGGGGATGTAAATTGTTGAAGACAGGGTTGGAAGGAGGTAGTGAAAGGTTATGGAAGTTGGTATGGGAGCAAGTTACCAGCTACTAGAAGAATCCAAATCTTCCTCTGGTTAGCTAGACTAGACAGATTATTAACTACTAAAAGGAGAATGAGGACCATGAAGGGCAACCCTATGTGCATGTGTGAAGGGATGTGCGGTGGTGAAGAGATTATGGAATTGGTTAGGTAAATCTCTGATCCTCTAGATGAATTTTTCTCAGTACAAAGAAGGGAGTGGTTTGTGCAGAATTTAGGCTGGGTTGTTGGTGGTTATGGTATTGGAGGAACTGTTTTTTATTTGATGAAGCTTTTGTGTTACCTACAAGACCTGATCTGGTTGTTGGGAAATATGTATGGGAATGCTTGGTTCTGTCAAAGATCTTTGATTGTTTATTAAAAAAAAAAATCATTACGGGATATTATCACTATGTACTTTATTGTCATTAATAATGAAAAGAAGATGCTAAATTATTAAGGCAAATCCAAATCACAGCAATAACAAGGTATTGTTATAAAAAACAAATTAGATTAATTAGCCAGTAAAAAGGTACCTGCACAGACGTCCAATTTCAATTACAACTTATTAGTATTTCCCTTCTCTTTGTGCCTTTATACCACACTATTACTATGGGAATAAGTAGAGATAGTGGATGATGTTTGGTAAGAGCTGGATTCATCATCGACTAAAACTCTTTCATTGGGATATAGAGAAGGTTTTGGAGGCATTTCGATAGTTTCAACATTATCAGTTTCTAACATTTCTATTACTTTATTCATGGAATGTCTTTCTGACAGGTTTCAATTGTATACACAAAAGTTCTGCTATAAACATTTTCCTTGCCAAATCCTTTTCCTCTTCTGTCAAATCTTCCATTTCTATATTTTTCTCTTCATCATTTTTCTCTTCATCAAACTGGTCATAAATCCAAAAGGGAAAGTAAAGTTGGCTTGTACCCTATTATCCCTCTTGTTGCAGTCAAAGTGGCAATATTATCATCAATAGAATATAATCTTGCTAGTTCAAAGTCTAAAATTTTTGGAGTGAAGTTCTTATCATGTAGAATGTTATGAGGCTTAATGTCAAAATGCAATATTTGCATATCACACTCATGATGAAGATAAGCAATCCTATATGCCACTTCAGAATATATCTCATATTTTTTGATAACTCAAGGAGATGCTTTCTTCTTTGAAAAAATATATTTATCCAAAGACCCTTTGGCCATAAATTCATAGATAAGAGCGCGCTTTGTTCCGTCCACACAGAAGCCAACAAGGTGTACCGTATTAAAATGGTGTATCCTCCCAATAGTTGCCCCTTCACTGATAAATCCCTGGCGATTAGCTTTGGTCTCACCCAACATTTTGACAGCAACGTCGATTCCACTCTTTAGCTTCCCTTTGTATACAGTGCCAAAGCCTCCCTTACCTAACTTGTATTTGAATCCTTCAGTTATAGTCTTCAAATCTTTGTGGGAGTACCTTAAAGGAAGGAGGTTGTGAAGTCTTATGAAATCTTCAATGTTTTCATACATAGATAAGTGTCTTCTGCGGAATGTAAAAATTATCAGCCCAATTAGGAATATGATACTAACTAAATATCTGGCTGTGATGAATGGCAAAACATATCTTCCGGTGATTTTTCCTAATGAAAACGCAATATGTAATCCGCCAAAATAGATATCAGAATATCTCTTCCTCCTTAATACACCTGCGCATGAATATTTCGATAGTTCATAGAACTGGTCAGTCTCACATACGGCAACTTTGATAAAACTAGAAGTGGAAAGAAAACGGCAAAACCATTCTTTAGATACCTTTATTTTTCTTCAATTTTTAATTTGGTACTTATGTGCTTTTTTTTTTATTAAATATTTTAATTTTACTTTTCTTAAATTAGTAAGAATGAACCCACGACCTACCATGTATAGGGAAACCTTTTTTTTTTTTTGATACATGTATAGGGGAAACTTTCATACCACGACAATATAAGACCATTGGTTATCTGACAGATATATTAATAAAAACCAAACTAAACCACAAAGCCTCAGCGGGGCTTGGTCCAATCTATATTGATGTGGGCATTTGGATTGGGTTTAATTCAATTACATGTTTCACCTTGGCCCAGAAAAGATAAATGAATTAAAATTCTGGCTTAGGGCAAACATATTTGTTCATTTTGACCAAACTTATGGAAAATATCAGCCAAATATAGATTCTATAATTAAAAAAAAGAGGATGAACTCTAAATCAATTACTGCTATTCGTGAACTTATAACTAAGCATATATAATTGCATTCACCCAATTATTATGGAATTTGAAAATTAGAAAGACATTTTGGCTTGAAATAAATAACCACATATTAAAAAGTCAGGAACATGACAGATCAAATTAGAAAAAGAGAAATATAGAACAGGTATCACGTGAATCATAGAACATTAACCGCACAAAGGGAACAAACAACAAACTATAGCAAAGGTTCAAAATTACAAAATACTACTTCTGATCTATAATATAAAAACTAGTTGGTCGGTTGGAATTGATTCTATATATAAGCCCCAATTCAATTTATCCCTTATATTTATTTATTTATTTTTTCTATTTGACCCCTACTGATTTTATATGTTAAGGGAGTTAGCATCAATGGATAGTTTTGATGCAAATCATTTAAGTGAGTATTACAGAACAACCAATACATATTTTTGAAAAATAACTAATTTTACTAATTTTTATAACCTACACAAATTAGTTTAATGGATATTATATTAATAATTGGAGATATATATAGTAGATGTACAACGTATACAAGTCAATCATAAACCTTTTTGTCACGACAATCCATCAACACTTGATTCATTTTATTATATATCCTTTCCCTTACCCATCACCAATTATTTCATCAGCTAAATATTAACTAAAACAAGTACTTAAATTTCAACCATTATCCACAACCCCTGCATCACATGGGTTCTTTCTATCTTAACATTACGAGGAAAATGATATTTATATACATAAACTCTTAGTTGAAATCTAATCTCTTAAAATTAATATGTCATTTACTTCAAGATTGCTATAGCTCATAGTATAAAGACATGCTAACCAATATGGAGGAACATCATTTACCTTAAAACGGAGGTAAATGATTTTCCACTATTGCTATACCTTACTTAGTTCCATCCAACAAATCTATAAGAAAATTGATGAAAATGAATAATAGTGCGAGTTGGTAGTTGATCACCACCAATTCACACGGTTTAGGTCCTAATATATATATATATGTATATATTTGCAGAGAGATAGATATGGATTGGTCTAATCTAACCTAATTTTATTCTTGAACCCAAACGGGTTAGCCTACCTGATTTGGCTTGACCTGTCTGTCATAATGTTTTCCTTTTTTAAATATAGGTGTTTGTAAATAAGGTGTTACATTAGAGTTAATGCTTAAGTTGATTTACTTATATTTTTATTAGGTCTCATTCTCTAATTAAATTATGTCGCTCGTGTGATTTTTATTATTAATAATAGTCTCTCAGAATTTTAAAATTATACCAATGTGAATTTTATTGTTAGGAAAAGTTCATGTGGTGAGATTTAATTGAAAAATATTGAATTTGATGAATATAGGCAAATGGAGCTAAGTATTTTCTTTACATTACCTTCCCCCCGGGCCACTTATATAAGTTTTTTTACTTAATTTATTGTTTTACACTAAACTCCTAATTTCTATTACCTCCATTTTCCATAGGATTTTTTTTAAATCCAATTATACAGACCAAGAAAATTTCCTACAAATAGTTTCGGATGTTATTTTTTCTCAAAACTTACTTTGATATTCCAAACTATCCGTCTGATCCGAATTATATCACTTTAATTTTTTCTTTACGCAATAAATGTTTTTGTAACTCAAAATATATCTCACCAGTAACAGAGCTAAAGAAAGAGAAGAATATTTGCATAATAAAATGATAATGACATTTTTGAATCACAAGATGCTAGGGACGCCTCGGAAAAAAAAAAAAAAACACTACTTCAACGTGTTATATGAACTTTAACGCTAAGTTCTAATATATTTTTTATTTTCATCATGACATTTATCAAGGATCATCTGGAACTCTTTATAAGGTGCTCCTACCATCCTTTTTATATGGTCCTATTATGTGGCGTTTTTGTTTAACTATTTTTTTAAATATAATAATTTGGTTAATATCAGCATCTAAATAGAAACCTAAAAAGCAAATATTTTTTGATCAAATATGACCAAAATTAAAAATTAAGAATTGTGTAAATAATATAGTCAGTTCAGTTGGAAGAAATAATAGAGAGCGGTACCTTCCCGAATGCCGGAGACATACGCTGTAAGAGAATTTTCTAAAAGTTAACAACGGCAAGGACGGTACGTAACACAAAAATACTACTAAAGGAGGGTTAAGTTGTTTTTTTTTTTTTTTTTTGCGAAAAAAGGTTAAGTTTGTAGAATCCTAGAATGCGAGTGTAATGCATTTTTTTAATTTTAATAATCAACGTGCAGGATTCAGAAGTCAAATTAAAGAGACTACTATTATTAATAACTTAAGTGGATGGTGGGTGTTTGCTCAACTCAAGAATTAATTTTTAAAAAACTTCTTTTATAAAACTCTCATCACATGTTTATCTTAAAGTATCTAAAATTCTGATGAAATTAAAAATAAACTATTCGTTTTATTTTTTAAAATAATTAAAATATTGATAGTATCTTATAAATTACGAGTATAAATTAGTCAATTCAATCTCTCAATAAATTTCTTAATCATTTTCACCAAAAACGCCACCTAATGCTAACTCAAAATCTAATGTTACTTCAGCAACCCTGCACAATTCTGTCAATCTTCCTGCATCATACACCCGATGACAAAAGACGATATTAACTCAAAATTCAGTGACCACAGCCAGATCAATCAAAAAGTACCAAGTAAAAATATATTCATTAAAATTTAATCTAATTAGGTTTACTTTTGAATGTTTAAATTAGGTTAAGTTGCAAGAAAATATTTTTTTTTTCTAATTATCAAATATATGGTTGGATTTTTGTTGTTTTAAAAAATTTAAAAATAAAATAAAATTCACGGTTTATAATTAAGAAGAATAGTACACAATTACAGTCAAATTTCAAATAATTTTTTAAAACCATCAAATGTAAATATGAAATTTATGATTACGATTACAAATAATAAATTTTTAAATTACAACAAAAATTCTTCCATTCGCAAATTGTAATTAATTAAAAGTAATCCTTTTTTAAAAAATTATATTTACAGCTAAACAATATTTGTTGGTATATCTGATTATTAAGGAGACCACGGTGGATGTTTGAGAGCTAAAATAATCACACTACCTTCTGTTCTTAATATAAGACCTAATTGAGTTTTTTAGAGAGATAAAAAAAGTTAAATAAATTATTTTAAAATATTTATATTTATATTTTTCTCCAAACTATTTTTTTTTGATTTATAAGCTAATATATAATATAATAATATACAACATATGCTATGATTAAATAATTTATTTAGCTTTTGTAAAAGAAAAAAAGTTAATTGGGTGTTACTGCCTCCGGACCTTAATATTAGACATATTTGAAAAGTTAATCTTAATCCTAAATATAAGATATAATGTTCATATTTGTTAATCTTTTCTTAATTCACCCTTATTGATGCTCTCTCAACAATAATCAATGAGAAGATGGAATGAGGGAATTTAGAAAGATGACCGAGATATTTTAGAAAATACATATCACATTAACTAACTTCCTTAATCCAATCAAATTAAGCAAATATATTTTATATCAAGCATAAATGGAGTATCTCCCAAATGGATCATTCATGGAATTGGAGTCATATGCTTACCGGAGTAGGAAATCATTCCGAGAGGGGATTGACATGTCGTACGCAGACATCCCAGACTGTGAATCTCGCCGATGATATTACAGGGAGTGTCCATTGGACAATTCCAATCAGCACAAGCTCGTGGCCACCATGAAATCTCAAATCCAGAGGAAATCACTCTGTGAATATCAGCGTAGGACTTTATTCGACCGGCAGGCACCACTGATTTCCAATCTGAGGCAATCGGGACCACCGATTTCACCCGACATTGAGGTCGAAACTGGGAAACCAGCAAGTCTCCGGCCACTGCATAAAGATGGTTTCCTCCTTTCACACAGGGAGCCGTATCCACATACGCTGCGTCCTCCCTCACTGGATCGCTGCACTCCAGGTACCCCACCTGCTGGAATAATCTAGTCTCATCCCAGTTCCAGCTTCGAGTAGTATCGCTATAGAGATTATGGTAACCTTCATAAAACTGGTAACTAGGCCAGATAGAGCCATAGGTGAAATTTTGTTTGGATAAGGAATAGAGAGGGAGGGAGGAGCAATTGCCGTCTTGAATGCCTTCATCTACGAGCCTGATTGTGAAGTTTTTGTAGTTTATTGCCATCACTCTGTATGTTCCTTTATATACATGAAGGAGAGTGACGTTGTTTTCACCGGCTATTTGCTCGTAGCTGCGGTTGTCACTGTGGGGTGGATCATGTGGTAGTCGGAATGAGTATGAGATCTTTGTGATAGTGCCGCAACTAGATGTACAGGTTTTGGAGTCAAGTTCAGAACTCATAACTCCCTCCATTCGCATCAGAAAGAGACACAACACTAAATACCAACAACGCCATAACCCTTTCTCTTTCCCATCACCAGTTCTGAATGCCTACCCTTTTCTTCTCATCTCCATCCCATCCTCCTTATTTATATGAGAAAATTTCATTCACCCTCATGAGAGAGGCTTAATTTCAAGAAATCCAAGAAAAAAAAAATTATGAAACTTTACTCCACCCTCTTAGTCAAAATGAAATTATGTTTTGTAACTGAAAAAACAATGCCGTCCTTATTTTATTTTTTTTATAAGAGCATAAATAATGACATCCTTATTTTATTTTATTTATAAGAGTATTTATAAAACAAATAAAGATACTAACAAGACAAAATAAAAGGATTCAAAAGAAATCAAGGAGTTAACTAGAACATTTTAGCCACTCACAGGACAAATAAGGGAATTCACAAAATAAATAAGAGTATTTACGAAATAAATAAAGGGATTTAAAAGAACCCTATGAATTAAAAATATTTTAGCTATTTACGAGAAAAAGAATTCATAAGACAAATAAAAGCATTAATATGCCAAATAAGGAGATTTAGAAAAATAAAATAAGGGTATCATTATTTTTTCACCTACAAAACTTAATTTTATTTTAATCCAAACGGGTGTAATGAAATTTTAGAATCATTTAGAACTTGACTGAAATAACCTCTCTTCCATGGGATTGACCGAAATTTTCCCTTTATATTATTCATTCAACCTCCTTCTTTCTCTTTTTCTTACCTTCAAACTTTCTTTTTCTTTTAGGCTCACCTATTTTTGCACGTTTTTTTTTTAAAAAAAAATTGATTCTGAATTTCTATATACATATATAGCTAACATTTATATTAAATAATACTATTCATTTATATTAATATATTTAATAAAGAGACAGAGGCAAAACATCTTTTCTGAAAACAACACGTTTTTTTTATAAGAACTGCTTAATAAGTTTTAGGCACAATGGTGGGCTAATTTACCCAAGATAGAATCAAAACTACGTCGAATAATAGGGTTGATGCGTTATATGGAAACAAGTGAATAAACACATTTGGAAGTGTTTCAAAACTATGTAGAACAGGATTTATGCAAACTTTCTTCTTCAAATGCCTTTAAAATAATATTTTTCATATGTGGGGCAAAGCTCTCTAATATCCGCCTGTTACATAGGATGTTAAGAGACAATCATAGTAAACTTGAAGCTTTTGTCATTTTTGCTCCAGTTTAGAATGTTTAGGTATACTTTTATATCTAAAAAAATATTTATGATGTTGGATGTACATTAAATATAAGTTTATGGGTATTTTTGTACCTTAACCCTTAAAAAAATACATGATTTATATTTAGATTAAGGGTCAAAAATACCGATATGTTTTCACTCAAAGTGCGTCTAGCATTATATGCTTTTCAGAGGATCAAAAGTTCCCATGAACTTTGAAAATAGAGTCAAATTTACCATTTGCGTCAAAGTTGGTTGACAGACGTTATCAAATATGATGCAAATCGATTTATACCAGTTGCAAATCGATTTATACCCTTCACACCCAACACTATCTCTTCCTCTGACATGTTCCACGCTTGCAGTAACGGTTTTTGATGGACATCACTCAATTCACCCCCTCTTGATCGAGTACTAGCATGAAAATCTTGTTGTGTTGCTCTACTCTTAGAAACTCACGGGCTATGATGGGGTCACCAGTGGACGGGATAGGACGATGGTAGAGAGATGAGGATGCATTCAAATCAATATTCTCGTCTCTGTGCTCTGAATCTCAGCTTTCTCCGGTGACGTTGAGAGAGTAACGGTGGTGGTGAGTTGATGTCAATGGAGGATGGTGACGGTGAATGTGGTGACCTTCGGTACTAGCATGCTTCACACGGTGCTCTGCTTCTCAGTTCTCTAGCTATGGTGGTCTTCTGTCATAGACCAAGGCGAAGAACAAGGTTGATGGTGAAGATCAAAGTGGTGCAACGGTGATATGATGCGTTGCCGGAAATGGGGGCTAGAAAGTTGAGCTTAGTCGCTGGAAATTGGAAAAACAGAGGAGAGGAAGAAGACGACGGTGATGGTGGTATGTGGTGGAAATGGAGAGATGAGGACAGAGGAGTAGTGTTATTCTCCTCCTCTCTCTAGTTGGAGCTCTCTATTATGTGTCGTGGCTGTTTGTGGCGGTGAGGGAGACGGTCCCCGAAAATGGGTGTGAGAACAGAGGTGGAAGTCAGTGGTGATACTGACAGTAACTTACGGTGGAGAAAGCAATGGACTAAGGGGTAAAGAGGTTTGATGAAGACAGTGGAGACAGATGAAGGAGAAGGGAGGTCAGAGATGGTGTGTTGTTTGCTAGAAGTAAGGGTTACTGGCGAGGAAGCTTGAAGAAGATGATAGTGACGATGATGATGTGAAGTAGAGGGTGGAGGAGGAGGATGGTGCTTATGAAGATAATGGTAGTGGTTGAGAGAGATGATGATGTACTGTGGTTATGAAAAAGAAGGTGCCGATAGTGATAAAAACGCAAGAGAAGCCTGTGGTTGAAAGAGATGATGATGTACTGTGGATGTTGGCTGGAGGCAAGAGAAGCCTGATCAAAACGCACACCATTTTTTTTTAATATTTCCAACTTCCTATATGATGTAAATTGATTTACAAATGGTATAAATCGATATCTAATAATAATGTTTGTCAATCAATTTTGACGGAAATGATAAATTTGACCCTATTTTTAAAGTTTATGGGCACTTTCGAATCTCTAAAAAGCAAATGGTGCTAGACGCACTTTGAGTAAAGATATGTGGGTATTTTGGACCCTTAACCCTTTATATTTAAAACAATAAGTTGACTTCCATTAATTTCAACAATTAAAAAATCACATAAATATTAAAATTATGTCGGTGCCCATGTGGGTTAAGACATTTTAATCAGTTTCTGTGGGGCACCAGATTACACATACTCTCTCTCTCACACACACACATATAGATGGGAATCTCAATCACAGTTTGAGATTACAATGTTTTGGCATGGTAGATTTTTGTTTTTGGTGATAATTCTGACATAAGGGAATGGTGATAACCAGCAGGTGCCTCATCGTAATGAAACTCACCCATTCCATCTCTATTATGATAATGACTCCGTATTAATGGTCGAGTTTCACTCTATCTCTGCTCTTCAAGGACTCAGTCTCATTATCAATAAAATAGACTATAAATCCCACATCTTACAAGTAAGGGATCCAGAACTTTGTCTTCCCAAACTCTTTTTACAGCGCCGTCTCTACAATTCATCCAACATTCATCCTTTAGAGTGCCATTATCCCCATATGACCCCCCCAAAGTTTTGCTTTCTTCAATTGTACTTCCACTGATTTGAAATATGTACTCAACCACTGCCCGATTGTTCCTCTTGCTCCAACGATAGCGTCCTTACAGGGTACCTAAATTCCTGCACCATGGTTTATTGGTTCCTTTCGCCAATACCCGCAAAGGATATTCAGGAAACGAACTTGTTAAGATTCAAATGGCCGTTCCAAACTAAAGTTGAAAATGTAACACCCCGAATTTTGAGACTCGAGGCTAGAGAATAAGCCTGAGATTAGTGGATTGCTAAGCCCCGGTTTAGCAAGATCCCAAATTGTGATTGGGGGTTAATGACTACAAAAGTGGACGTGGTTAGTGATCAATGAACCCTTTTAGAGAATATAAAGTGGATTGTAGTCACTTGTGTTATGAACAACGCCAAAACCCTGTATTTGAGTTCAATTGTGGATTAACATCCAAATTGACTTAGAATAGAGGGAATAATTGAATGGGGTATTGTGATGGAAATGGTGTCATGTTGTGGTATTTAATCATTGGAATTGATTTAAATTGGATTGGACACATTGGTTGCAAAACTAGAAATGTTGTCCAGTGTGAATTCTGTCTAGGCAGTCTTCTCGTGTGGACGTTTTTAATAGGCAAATGATGTCAGAAAATTATGAAACTTTCCAGTCTTAAAGTTCACATCCCAAGCTTCAAAATGGACATATAACTTGTGCCATTTCGTTTTGGGAACTGGGAGTTATAGCTGTCCAAAGTCTGAGGTCGAAAATGGACTCTGTTTTGGGGCAGTGATGAAATTTGTGTAATTCTGGAATCTTGTGGTGATTTCTAGTAATGGATCATATTTTTCCAATGAAGAGGACTTAAATACCTTTCATTTGGCTTTGGGATCACCTCATTTCGATTTTTCTAGAATTAGTTATGATTTTTCAAAGATTGGGCAGAAAATCTGCCAGAAAATCCGAAAATGGGAATTATGACATCATCTCATTAAAAGATGATGTCAGCATGGATTATTAATCACATTGATCATCTTCTTCAGCCATTCACGCCATTTTCAGCTGAAGATAGTGAGAGAAAGTTGAGAGCTCTTAGAGAGAGAAAGAGGAGAAATCTCGTAAGGTAAGCCGATTTCTCCGACGATCTAGCTCCTAACGCGTATAACTCCGATCCTAAGCTACTCCTTTATGTTCTTTAAGGTTTGGAAGCTCTTCTTTTGGTGTTTTGAAGTTAGGGTTTTCAGCCAAGTCAAGGAAAATCAAGTGGGAGCTTGAGGTAACTTCCAAACTCTTGTATATTGACTATTCTGGCTGCTGTGGGCAATTTAATCGGTGAAATTTCACCGGATTGCCATTGGTTTTAATTTTTGGAAATGGGTATGTGGGGCTGTTATGCTGCCCAAATTGATACTAAATGGTAGTTGTAACCTAATGGAATAGTCAATAAAGTGGTTAGGAGTAGAAAGGAACGTGTTTACAGAGCCGAAACCGAAAAACCCCAATTTTCCCCTTAAAACCTATATATTTCGGTCAGCATTGTAAATGGGTCTTAGAGTTGGATTTTCAATGATTTGATGATTCCATTGGATTCAGTGGGCGAAAATAGGTGGGGTTACAGTTGGGCACTTTTTCGGAAAAGGCCGAGAAAGCATAATTACGGAAACGCCCCTAAAACCCTAAAAGTGGGGCTGCCAAGGGTAAATTTTGTAATTGACATTGAATTTGATAATTCCGAGTCCGGAAATGGATTCCTTGGGCAAAAATATGTTAGAATAGCCCATGTCAAAATTTCAGGAAAAGTACAGTCGGACCGGGTACGGTGGGGCCGGACCGGGTCCCCGGGGGTATTTTAGTAAATTTTCAATATAGCCTCATATAACCCCCAGAAACACTTTGGGAGTGTCTAAATAGTACATTTGACATTGTAGGATCGAATGTGAAGCCCCGAGTTGCTGGCACGCAAATCGAGGAGAAAAGACTGGAGGTAGGGAACTTACCTCTCCTGCATGTATTGATAATTGTATTTGTGTATTGATGCATGTTATTGCCTTGCGTGAATTATGTGAAACATATGAGAATGATTGTAGCTCTGTTTCTATTATACTATGGCCATGAGTATGTTGTTGAAACATTGAGCATGCGGATATATCATGATGTGAACATGTGTTATTGTGATGCAAGCATGTCGTGCATTAAATACTTATCTTGCATGCATATTGGTATGTGTTTCCTACTGAGATTCCCTAGAATCTCACCCTCCCCTATCAACATTTTAGACAGGGAAGGAAGATTGAGGATGAAGCAAGCATCCAAGGACGAAGAGGACTCGTTTCTGGGTGAGAGCTTAGTGTTGGTTATCAAGAAGTAATTGGGATAATATATGTGTATATTTGGATAAATATTTGGTTATGTATATGAGTAGTTTGTGTAATCCCTAATCGATGAGTTGTATGGGCTAATGTGCCCTATGATTATCGAGCGAAGATATGATTCCGGGATTGCCGGAAATTTATATTGCGTACTCTGATAATTGTGTAAATGTAATTTATCTTCGCATAGTAATTATATTCGGAGTGAAAATATGAGACCGTGTTGTAAATGATTTCGAAATGTAATTGTGAAAATCCCGTCTGGGTCGATGGGTTTATAAATGATGTTTTGTCTTATTGGTCTCTATTTCACGTTAATTGCATAATCCGGATATTAATTACGGCAGGGGGTTACATTTTGGTATCAGAGCTACAGTTCCTGGCAAACTTGGGAATTTGCTAGGATAGCTCTCTTAGATCTCTACCTTGGTGGTAGATGATGTTTTGTGATAGTGATTGTGTATACACAAGTGTGATTTGTCATTGTGGACATAAGAGATTTGAGGAATATGTGTATACATTGTTGGTTATTCTAGAGTGGAGGATCATTGTGTAATCGAAAGACATAGTGATTCGTCCTAGAATTTGAGCTGTAAACCCAGAGGTGGTTGTAATCAAACCCATCATCTGATTTGAAACCGAGGAAGATGGTTTCCAAGGTGGTTGATATTGATGCTCTAGGTATCAAGACTAACCTAGATGTTGGGTATGTAACCCAAAGTGGTATGATGTTACATGTAGTAATGTCATACTGATCTTATGTGTGTAAAAGCCTTAAGACCTAGGGGACTTGTGTGCCTTCGGCTGGCTGAGATATTTGACTGTGTGTTAGGGCAGATGGTGCTCTATGGAAATGGGGGGAAGTGATTTCCCAGTTCAACTAAGGTTGAGGTTTGGACAGATGGGTTGTGTTCTAAGGATTAGACTCAATAACTGGGTTGATTCTTAGAGATTGGATTTGACCTCAATCGTCTGTGGTACCAGGGTATGGTACAGGAAGTGAATTGAAATGTGTATCAGTTATTCTGAGAGTGTTGGGTGTTAATCCAGCACGGAGAGAAAGTTATCTACGGAGGATTCGGATCGGAAAACGCTATCTACGGGGACTTTTGATAGGAAAGGGCTACCTACGGTGAGATCTGATCGGAAAGGGCTACCTACGGTGAGATCCGATTGGAAAGGGCTACCTACGGAAAACTCTGACCGGAGGGGCTGACCAGTCAGTGGACTGAGTGAAGCACCGAGTACAGTAGCGTAGTGTGGAGCCACCATGACGATGAACCCTAGAGTAGAGCCACTGTGACGATGAACCCTAGAGTGCAGCCACCTTGATAATGAACCGTGGAGAGCAATCGCCGTGACGTTGAATCGTAGAATAGAGCTCTGGGAACGTTGGGAGTATGGGATCTCAACGATGTGTTGATAATGGCTTTCAATGATTCGAGTTGAATCGAGCCAAGATTTGGTACAGATTGTGAATGTTGTCAGTTGTAGTAGGAGATTCCTATGGGACTCCTGTTACATCAACTTGACATTGTTATAGCACAGATGAGGAGATAGACCTCAGAGTGTGCAGCGGAAGCGTGGGAATGTAATAGGTTTGAGAATCGTGTTGAGCAGAGGCTCGAGGTTGATGTGAGAATGATATGATAACTATGGCTTCGGGAGGAAAAACTTCGGGGTCAAGTCGTATTGTAAAGAGAGGTCTTGAAGGATCTCAGTATGTGAAAAGAATTTGAGATGTTGGAGGTGAAGTGGTTAAGACGCCTGGTTCCAGCTTGTTACAATTGTGCATTGTGAGTCCTGGGTCGACGTAGTGTACCCAGCCTCTCCGCACCCGATTGGTGGGAGAGGGCACTAACCGTTGTGGCCCGGTGGGGTGAGACGGCGGTGGGGTGTGACGGCTATTTGTGAGTCTCTTACCTGCGGCCGCATGGGGTGATTCCTATGGCGGAGGACCGTGCCTTCGGGGCGGTAATTTACGGGGGACAGGCTATTTGTGAAGGCCGACGGGCCGTTTGTGAAAGCCGGTTAGCTGTATGAGCTATAAGGCTATTTGTATGCACTGCCACGCCAATAGTCCCTGAGTAGCTAACAACAGTTCGGGTAAGACTGTGTGTTTTCCCGGCGGAGAAAGGGGATGAGGGTGGAGTGTGATGTGGAAGCCGAAAGGCTATGTGTGAGCACCGCTACGCCAATAGTCCCTGAGTCGCTAGCAACGGTTCGGATTAGACTGTGTGTCTTTCCGGCGGTAAAAGGGGATGAGGGTAGGGTGTGATCGTGGATCTACTATTGTGAGCCTGAATGGCTATGTGTGTGCACTGCCACGTCGATAGTCCCTAAGTAGCTAACAACGGTTCGGGTCAAGACTGTGTGTCTTCTCGGCGGAGAAAGGGGATGAGAGTGGAGTGTGATGATGAACCTATGAACATTGTGGATAAGCTGGGACTGAGGTATTGTTGTGTAGTAGAGCAGAGCTAATTCAGCTGATGGCTAATTCGACTACATGTTCGAGGATTCTTGTCTTGAGGGCAATTACCTCAACATGGCCAACCTGGCTAGCCACCACGTTGGTTGCACCGGTGTTGACCCCAGGCCGAAAGGCGGTGCGTAAAATTAGAATCTGCGATGTGTGTTGTTGTAAATGTGAACTGTGATGTGAATGCCAGAAGGGCAATTTGTATTTGTGAGACAATGAGAAGCTGTCATATTTGTGCAAGCGGCGGAAGCCGAGGCATTCTTGCAATGTGATATGTGTGCAAGTGGCGAAAGCTACGTATCATTGTGTATTTAGCCGTGGGTGCTGTCGTTTTATGGAAATCGTCACGCATCAATGTGAATCTGCCGTGGACATTGTGTAATACCCAAAAGTCCTGGATAGGTGAGGGTAATGACGTGAAACTTGATACGACAATGTGATTGTTGTGAATACCCAAAGAATCCCGGGCACCACCGGCACGGGGCATCCCTAGAGGGGGTAAAACCGGGGTGGGTGTGACAATAAACTCGTGAGTCCGGTAACCCACGGGCATCCATCGGACGGGTGTGATGTGGGAGCCAGCCACGCAGCGGAAGCGTGGGCACCGATTAAGGGGGTGTGACAATAAAAGGCGCCTGGATAGAAGAAATTGAGATTCTGGAGTGACCAGATGATGTGACATTGTGTTGATACCCAAAAGTCCCGGTTACCACTAGCGGAGTCACTGGTGGGTGTACGGGTGAGGGCGACACCATGAAGTTGATACAGAAGTAATATTGTGTTGATACCCAAAAGTCCCGGTTACCACTAGCGGAGTCACTGGTGGGTGTACGGGTGAGGGTGACACCGTGAAAGTTGATACGGTGAAGTAATATTGTGTTGTGAGACCCAAAAGTCCCGGTTACCACTAGTAGAGTTACTGGTGGGTGTACGGGTGAGGGTAAAGCTGTGAAAGTGGATATAGCAGAAGCTGAATGTTTGTGTATACAGCTGAGGCTATCGTTTGATGTATTGAGGTTGTAGGGTTACTCCCGAAAGGGGTAACTAGATTGAGTTGAGCAGAGTGGTGGCCTATGCTGCCTAACTGCCGAGATCTTATGATATGGCTCCTGATTTAGAGCCTCTGGATATTGAGATGCACTAGCCACTCATGAATTGGAGGGCTTGCGACGATTGTGATTATGTGATGATGGTTTTGTGGCAATCGTACGTGGAGGCAATTGTATTTGTTTGACACCATGTGGTGATTATGTTTGTGCGGCAATCGTGAAATGGGCCGATTGCAATTTGTGGCAACTGAGTTGCATTTATTGTTTGAGATTCTTGCGAGAATCGGATTTGTGGATTATCAGTTGTGTGTGGGTGATCTAGAGGAGACCATCCAATGTGACATGAATTGTGAAACGGAAGCTGTCGTGAAGAAGCATCCGTAGTTTATGGATTAAGTGGTATGACAAATTTCGAGGACGAAATTTATTGAACGGGGGGAGAAATGTAACACCCCGAATTTTGAGACTCGAGGCTAGAGAATAAGCCTGAGATTAGTGGATTGCTAAGCCCCGGTTTAGCAAGATCCCAAATTGTGATTGGGGGTTAATGACTACAAAAGTGGACGTGGTTAGTGATCAATGAACCCTTTTAGAGAATATAAAGTGGATTGTAGTCACTTGTGTTATGAACAACGCCAAAACCCTGTATTTGAGTTCAATTGTGGATTAACATCCAAATTGACTTAGAATAGAGGGAATAATTGAATGGGGTATTGTGATGGAAATGGTGTCATGTTGTGGTATTTAATCATTGGAATTGATTTAAATTGGATTGGACACATTGGTTGCAAAACTAGAAATGTTGTCCAGTGTGAATTCTGTCTAGGCAGTCTTCTCGTGTGGACGTTTTTAATAGGCAAATGATGTCAGAAAATTATGAAACTTTCCAGTCTTAAAGTTCACATCCCAAGCTTCAAAATGGACATATAACTTGTGCCATTTCGTTTTGGGAACTGGGAGTTATAGCTGTCCAAAGTCTGAGGTCGAAAATGGACTCTGTTTTGGGGCAGTGATGAAATTTGTGTAATTCTGGAATCTTGTGGTGATTTCTAGTAATGGATCATATTTTTCCAATGAAGAGGACTTAAATACCTTTCATTTGGCTTTGGGATCACCTCATTTCGATTTTTCTAGAATTAGTTATGATTTTTCAAAGATTGGGCAGAAAATCTGCCAGAAAATCCGAAAATGGGAATTATGACATCATCTCATTAAAAGATGATGTCAGCATGGATTATTAATCACATTGATCATCTTCTTCAGCCATTCACGCCATTTTCAGCTGAAGATAGTGAGAGAAAGTTGAGAGCTCTTAGAGAGAGAAAGAGGAGAAATCTCGTAAGGTAAGCCGATTTCTCCGACGATCTAGCTCCTAACGCGTATAACTCCGATCCTAAGCTACTCCTTTATGTTCTTTAAGGTTTGGAAGCTCTTCTTTTGGTGTTTTGAAGTTAGGGTTTTCAGCCAAGTCAAGGAAAATCAAGTGGGAGCTTGAGGTAACTTCCAAACTCTTGTATATTGACTATTCTGGCTGCTGTGGGCAATTTAATCGGTGAAATTTCACCGGATTGCCATTGGTTTTAATTTTTGGAAATGGGTATGTGGGGCTGTTATGCTGCCCAAATTGATACTAAATGGTAGTTGTAACCTAATGGAATAGTCAATAAAGTGGTTAGGAGTAGAAAGGAACGTGTTTACAGAGCCGAAACCGAAAAACCCCAATTTTCCCCTTAAAACCTATATATTTCGGTCAGCATTGTAAATGGGTCTTAGAGTTGGATTTTCAATGATTTGATGATTCCATTGGATTCAGTGGGCGAAAATAGGTGGGGTTACAGTTGGGCACTTTTTCGGAAAAGGCCGAGAAAGCATAATTACGGAAACGCCCCTAAAACCCTAAAAGTGGGGCTGCCAAGGGTAAATTTTGTAATTGACATTGAATTTGATAATTCCGAGTCCGGAAATGGATTCCTTGGGCAAAAATATGTTAGAATAGCCCATGTCAAAATTTCAGGAAAAGTACAGTCGGACCGGGTACGGTGGGGCCGGACCGGGTCCCCGGGGGTATTTTAGTAAATTTTCAATATAGCCTCATATAACCCCCAGAAACACTTTGGGAGTGTCTAAATAGTACATTTGACATTGTAGGATCGAATGTGAAGCCCCGAGTTGCTGGCACGCAAATCGAGGAGAAAAGACTGGAGGTAGGGAACTTACCTCTCCTGCATGTATTGATAATTGTATTTGTGTATTGATGCATGTTATTGCCTTGCGTGAATTATGTGAAACATATGAGAATGATTGTAGCTCTGTTTCTATTATACTATGGCCATGAGTATGTTGTTGAAACATTGAGCATGCGGATATATCATGATGTGAACATGTGTTATTGTGATGCAAGCATGTCGTGCATTAAATACTTATCTTGCATGCATATTGGTATGTGTTTCCTACTGAGATTCCCTAGAATCTCACCCTCCCCTATCAACATTTTAGACAGGGAAGGAAGATTGAGGATGAAGCAAGCATCCAAGGACGAAGAGGACTCGTTTCTGGGTGAGAGCTTAGTGTTGGTTATCAAGAAGTAATTGGGATAATATATGTGTATATTTGGATAAATATTTGGTTATGTATATGAGTAGTTTGTGTAATCCCTAATCGATGAGTTGTATGGGCTAATGTGCCCTATGATTATCGAGCGAAGATATGATTCCGGGATTGCCGGAAATTTATATTGCGTACTCTGATAATTGTGTAAATGTAATTTATCTTCGCATAGTAATTATATTCGGAGTGAAAATATGAGACCGTGTTGTAAATGATTTCGAAATGTAATTGTGAAAATCCCGTCTGGGTCGATGGGTTTATAAATGATGTTTTGTCTTATTGGTCTCTATTTCACGTTAATTGCATAATCCGGATATTAATTACGGCAGGGGGTTACAGAAAAGCACAAAACCAGCAACATGCTCATAATTCTTTTATCAATTACAGGTGACACAATAATTCTTTTATCCATAATTCTGATGGATGTTGCTTAGATTGAAACTGAACGTTCATTTGTTGTGCTCCTGTGACTCCAGGTTCCATTGTCCTGCTTTTGCTGTTGGTTGTGTGCTTCTTCTACATTTGCCACTACTTCAAGAAGAAAGGAGATGATCAAGTCAGACTTGAAAGGTTTTTGGCGGATTACAAGGCACTTAAACCTACCAGATTCTCTTAAGCTGATATCAAAAGAATCACAAACAATTTCAAGCATAAATTAGGTGAAGGTGCTCATGGAACTGTCTTTAAAGGTAAGCTGTCTTCTGAAATTCAAGTGGCTATCAAAATACTCAGTCATTCAGATAACGATGGACAAGATTTCATTAATGAAATGGGGACTTTGGGCAAAATTCATCACATCAATGTTGTTGGTTTGTTGGGTTTTTGTGCTGATGGTTTTCACCGTGCTCTTGTTTATGACTTTTTCCCAAATAGTTCACTCCAAAGTTCATATCTTCCCCAAATGACAGAGAAAATTTCCTCGGATGGTCTAAGGTGCAAAAAATTGCTCTTGCCATAGCCAAATTAAAGGGATTGAATATCTTCACCAAGGTTGTGATTATAGAATTCTTCATTTTGATATCAATCCTCATAATGTGTTATTGGATGACAATTTCATTCAAAAAAGTTTCTGATATTGGTATGGCTAAATTGTGTTCTAAAAATCAAAGTGTGGTGTCAATGATAGTAGCAAGAGGAACTCTGGGATATATTACACCTGAAGTGTTCTCTCGAAATTTTGGAAATGTGTCCTATAAATAATATATTTATAGTTTTGGAATGCTACTCTTAGAAATGGTTGGTTGGAAGGAAAACTGTTGATACAAATAAAGAAACTTTTCAAGTTCTATATCCAGAATAGATTCATAATTTGATAGAAGGAAGAGGCATAAGTATTTACATAAAAGATGAAGTTGACATTATAATTGCTAAAAAACTAGCAATTGTAGGACTTTGGTGCATTCAATGGCATTCAATAAATCGTCCCCCTATGAAAATAGTGATACAAATGCTGGAAGGAGAAGTAGATAAATTAAAGGTGCCTCCCACCCCGTTTGATTTTATTGCCTCAACCAATGCTAGTGTCATTGTTCCTACGAGACATTTGAATTTAGACTTAGATATTGTGTGTGTGTATGTTGGCTTGTCAAATATATATATATATATATAGCTTTTACTTTTAATGTGATTTTTTGTAAGATTTATGAATTTTTTATTGTCAATCATCTGCCAACTTATGCTTCTGTTTAACATAGGAAATTAAAAAAATATATTAAGAACTTTGTTGGCAAACAATAAAGTAGTCAATAACGAAGCTAAAATAGTAAATAACAAAGTAAAAGTAGTTATTAAGAAATATTTAGTAACATGGACCATATTTACTACTTTGGTTTCGCTATTAACAACTATAGTTTCCCTTTTCACTACTTTTATTTTAGAAAATACTATCTCTGGCCTTTAATAAAAGATATCATTTGTAGTGTAAATTGTACCATAAATGGGATCTTATATTAAGGATAAGATATAGTAGTAAATAGCAAAACAAAAGTAGTTATTAGAAAATAGTCAATAACATGGACCCTGTTTACTACTTTGGCTTCACTATCAACTACTTCTGCTTCAGAAATTCAAAACATGTGGTTGGCTATTTGAGCTTCGGTGACTGATCACCCACACCAAAGCTCCGGCTGCCAGTAGAGTCACTGGAGCTCCAATGACTGACTGCGGCAGGATTCCCAGTGGCAAAGCTCTGGCGATCAGCCATAGATGAGGGGGGTGCTCTGGTGGTATCTAAAAGAAAATAGAAGTGAAGAGAAATAATGTATTTTCCGCTACATTTTAAAATTCCAAAGACTGATTTGAGATTATTGAAATTTAGCGCACTCTTTTGTCCTTGTTATATTTCCAAAATATTTATGTCATTTTTCAAATCATTAATTTGACTTAGTTGACTGAAAATAACCAGTCCAAATTTAAAGGACTTCAAGTGACATTCATTAAAAATACTCAACTAATACAAAAGCTTTCTACAAACTGATTACTCTACTTAACAAATGGCATATTATAAGATATAAATAGACTTGAAAAATTACATTTTCTTAATCTCGCCATTCAGAATAATTACACGAAGACCTAATTTTTTGATAAAGCTAGATCTGTAAATCAACCATAAATCATGACATCTATCTAAGAGCATTTTTGCATTATTAATCACTTCTCTCTCGGCGCCCCCCCCCCCCAAAAAAAACCTAATTGCATTCACGCAATACTGGACATACATGGATAAGGTTTATTAGAGAGAAGCTTGCATTGTTTTTTTTTAAAAAAAAGTTATTAAGATATATTATATAGTTTAGTTCATTGGAGTTATGAGTTTGTGCTTTATTATGCAACCAAACATCATGTAAAATAATCCACGCATAAAGGAATCTTAATTTAAATAAGAGATGCCAACCATTAATATCAATGTTAATATTATATACTGGTATACTGGCATTGGCGAGAATGACATCCATTGCCAAGATATTTAATTATTAAATATCTTGACATTTCCTGACATGACATCTCAGTAGGCATATGATTGTATTATATTTAAGCATAAACAATAGACATACTAGTAATCATATTAGGAGCGGCCCTCTCCATTTCACTTATTGTTCACTTCTCTCGACTTCTTTATTCTCACAGTTAGATTAACTCTTAATGATTGAGATTCAATATTCTATAAAAATATTATTATAATATTAAATAACAAAAAATGTATATAAATAAGTGTAAATCATTAAAATTTGATATAACTAGTTCATGTCTTTATACTTTTATTAAAGTATCATATATATATATATATATATATATATATATTTTGTAAGATATTGAATCTCAATCGTTCACAGTTAATCTAATGGTAAAAATAAAAAAATGGAGGGTAAGGAAAATGGAGAGTCCCCTCTCCCAATCATATTACCCTCTCTTTTGAATCCTGTTTTCAAATAATGCTACTACATTTCCTTTCGTTTGTTACTTTACGAATTATTCTAATCTAGATTTCTATTCACACGACACCTTAATTATTTATCATATGAAAAACTTGCTAGAGCGTGTTTAATTTCTAAATCCACCTAGACCCATTAATTTTTGGTGTCATGGTTGAAAGTTGAGTCTTCATTCCTTGTGTTTTAATTTTATTGTGATATCATCATCCACATTCTAACTTAATAAGTTTTCTTATTTTCGTTATTTTTTATACAGACGCCGCGATTAACTTGGGCAGGGGTAATCATATAACTAAGGACAGAGTTTTACATTTACTAAAGCGAAGATTCAATGGAGTTATGTTTTTATGAATTCAAATTTTGACAAAACATTCAAAATATGAAATCAAGTTAGTAAACACATATGTTAATTACTCCTCTGATTTTTAATGTAAAACATAATTAACTAATTTGATTAGATTAAGTAATTTAGTTAATATCAGTATATCACATGTGCTTTTTTTTAAAACATCATAATTATCTTTTTTAATTTTCTTCCTCCCCCCAGCTCTACTTGATCATTGTTGAGGAAATATCAATAGGGCTAATTTAAGGAAAAAAATGATAAAAATGTAAAATAAGTCTTACATTTATTATCAATATCAACTCTTTAATTAGAGCTTACATTAAGGACAAGAGGAGTACGTTTTTGCCATTTTAATAGAATCAACTCATCTGATGTAAAGATGACTCAAAAAATTGTTGGCTGGGGATGGTCCATTTTTGTTGATTTAATCTAATGATCACTTGGTAAATTTTGTACAAAACATTACTATTAGGAAGCTTCCCCTTTGCTTTAACAAAAGTGGGAAACGTTAGAGAATGGCGCTTAGGTCATACAAAAATGATGTTGTAACAGTTAAATATAAAAAACATTTACTGAAAGATAAGTAGTTAAATATTAATTTAGATATTTTGCAGATAAAAAAGTTTAAATGACAAATATTATTGGAAGTGACCTGTAAAACTTAAAGGCGATTTCTCCCAAACGTGTTTTTATTGAGATGCACGATGGGGGCATTGCAAACAAAAAGGCATATGGGATGGACTAGAACAAGAAAGCTTGTATCAATACTTAAAACCAACAAGAAAGCTTTTTTATGATAAAAAATTTATTTTAGTCATGCCATTCAAAATAATGAATAAATATATTTATATGGCATAAGGTTTAGTAGAGAGAAGCTTTTTCCCTCTTGTTCGTTATTAGAAAATTGATCCATGTGATCAAAGGTAGTCAACATAATGACACTTCTGTGCATTGTTTTATTAAAATCACACACACACACACTATGTAGTGTTTTTTTTTTTTTTTGATGAAGTATATATAATATTGTATAGTTTAGTTTATTGAAGTGATGAGTTGGTGCTATATTATGCGACACTAACCAATTTTTTATATTTGAAACTGGTAGTGTGTAGATGCAACCAAACATCATGTAAAATAATCCCACGAATAAAGGAATCCCAATTTAAATAAGAGATGCCAACCATTAATATTACTATTATATAATGTAATGGCATTGGCGTAAATGATCATATTTTAAGAGAAAGAACTTCCCCATTTGTTGGAATTTAAATATAAACAATATAAGGGAGAAAAATCGTAGAATCCTAAGGAAGAAATGTTATCATAAAAAAAGACCCATAACAACTTAACAGTGTAGAACAACTTAACAGTGTAGAAAATGAGAATAGGTTTAACTCACTTGTAAATATTGAGACTTGTGATTTCATACAATCTTCAAAACTTTACAGCAATTCTCCCAGAATATAATGTAATGTTTTGATTCTCAATAGGCATGTGATATTTAAATACTTTTAAGCATACACAATAGACATACCAGTAATCATATAAGGACAAATTTTTACATTTTTTTTGGTAATGGACAGAGTTTTACATTTACCAATGCCAAGATTCAATGAACCTATGTTTTCGTGACTCCAAATTCGAAAAGTATTGATTCTAAAAATTAAATCAAGTTAGAAAACATATAAATATCTGAATCATATAAGGACAGAAGGATCATGTGCCTGCTGAGTTGTCAGGAAATGTGAAGTCAGATTTTCTGCAATTAAATTAAAATTAGGCAGCCAAAATGAATTAAATTAAAAATGAATATTGACGGATCTCTAGGTCATGATCACCGCGGAACAAGATAATATTAATGTCCTTACATGCATTATACAAATGACCCTTATTACTAATTTGTTGGCAAAAAAGACCATTATTACCTATTTATTGTCATGATATATGAACAGGTAAAGCGAGGTTGGTCCACCACATGGTCATTAGATAAGTTAATTTAGTATTCTTTTTGTTTGCCCAAATAAGTTAATTTAGTATTCAAATTATTAGACTTTTTTTTAATATTATTAGTCTTGATTTTTTATTAATTACCGCATGCCATAAAAAGTTGCCACCAAGCTTCATATTTTAATAGGGGAAATCGCTGGAAAAAATATAGTGGGGGAAAATCTATTGTTTATAATCTGTCTTTTTCTTATTACACTCAATCAATTTAAAATACAAAAACATGTCCATACCGAATCCAAAAGACCTTTTTCATATTGTCAATGTAATGGTTACATTGAATAAAAAGAACTCAAATTTCTTTACGGATGGGAATTTAAGTCCTGTTAATGAAAAAATCATAGAGAGATGCTTCTATAAAGCCGATAATACTTAAATTTGATAGAAAAATTTCAAATACTAAAGATGACTATAATTAAAAAAAGGTTAGCTTCTTTTTGTTTTTAATTTGATTGAAATGGTAAGCGGCCTTGGGTAAGGAGGAAAACACAAGTTTAAATCCTAGGAAGTGTACTTATTAGAAGAGATTAAAACTCTTTGCGCTTTAAGCCTCGACATGTAAAACCTTTGATTTCTAAAAAAAACATGTCTGGCAGAGATAATAATATCTCTAACAAATTAAATTGCGACGGAAAAATGTAATAATATTGGACAATGACAAAGAAAATAAATATCTGGATTTTTGACATCATATGTATGTTTTCCTCTAAATTTTTACATTTTCCTATAAATTCTAATCTCAAACCTGATCCATTATGCCAAACTCGATGGTAGTAATTTCAACCACATGCATCGCTTGTATCTCAATTTTCAAAATTAACAAGATAGTTTTTTTTTTAATAATAAGAACATTTATTTTACTTTTACCCCTCAAAATAACGAATACATATATTTATGTCTAAGTAAATATGAGGCCTATAATTTTAGAAATGAAAACATACACCACAATTTTTTCTGTATATATGAAATCATAATCTGACTTAGTTTACTGAAAATAACTTGCTACTCCAATTCTGAGGATATCCAGTGACATCCATAGAATATACTCAATTAACACAAACTTTCCACAAATTGATTAATGCACTTAATGTGTGTGTGTGTGTACGGCATACAATGGATAAGAGACAAATAGATTAAGAAAAATTGCATTTGTTTAATCTGGAACAATTACACGAATACCTAATTGTCTCTGTAAAGCTATATCTGTAGATCCGCAGTAAATCTTGACATTTAAAAGCATTTTAGCATATTAATTAATCACTTCTCTGTACATATTCACAACTCCAAATATAGGGAAGAGGTTCATCACAAGAAGCCACGCGTGTATTAAATTATTGATGAGAAAAAGCAATGTTGGAAAGCTAATTTGTTTTAAAAGGAACGCGTGTACTAAAAATAATTGTGATGTGCTATCACATGCTGGTAGGTCAAAAAATGAAAAATAAAATTCTAAGGCATATTTTATCCCTCTTTTTCTTTATTAGAAAATCGTTCCATGTGGTTAAAGGTGGTCAACATTAGGCAATACTGTGCATTCATTTTTTATTCTCTCACAAACACACAAACTAGACAATTTTTTATATTTATAATTATATATCAAATTTTGACTTATATTAGTATGATGCCTACATTGATTCCTTCATTTTTTTTAATTAGCGCAAGCCATAAAAGATGCTACCAAACATCAAGTAAAATAATCCCACACTGATAGGAATCTCAATTTACTAATATTAATAATGTATATAATGGCATTGGCGTGAATGATCACCATCTTTTAAGAAAAAGACCTTTTCACATTTGTGCTACTCTTATTTCAATACACACACACACACACACGAAGAGTTTTGAATCTAAATATAAAAATATAATGTAATATTTTGATTTTATATTTATGTTATATATACCTGTGTGTGTGTATTCAATGTTTTGATTTAACATTCTAGGAGGCTAGTTGGTTTTGTTTTGATGTCATTTTATTGAAATTCTATATGTATAATTTATTCAAATATATATTCTTACAGATATTTTAATGCATTTAAATATCTGTTTCACAAAATCATTTGAATATTTAAATACTTTAAGTTACGACAATTTAACGTCGAGCTAAATAACTACGACAACTCTGGCACATCAATCCCCTCAGACTCATTTTTAACTAAATTAATGCATGCAAAATACATAATTTCTGAAAATAACATAACAAATACATTTTTGTTTATTGAATAATATATGAAGACTGTAGTAACACAAGAACTAGCTATATCCTTTGTACCATTAATTGGAATGGTAATAAAACTGCCCTCTGTGTGTGTGTGTGTGTGTGTGAGATATGGAGGAGAGGAAGAAGAAGACGATGAAAATGAGATGGAGGTGAAGGAATGATGCTAGGGTTTCATTAGGAATAGTCTTAGGGTGATTTCCGTGGATGGATCTGGATCTGGTTCATTGGTTCATTGCTCTTCATTCCTTCTTCTTTCAAGGTCTCTACAATATAAAACAAGTCCAAACACATTAAAAGGTCCCAATAAATCAATTCATTTAAGAGCAATTACAAAAACATGCCAATTATATATACCATTTTTAACACTAACTAGGGTCTTCTCCCGTGCGATGTACAGGGCAATGTATATTGTATGTTGTAAGTTTTAAGATATGATTTCAAATAAGTTTCTTTGTTAGTTTTAAGAAATATTATGTATAACCTCACAGGGCAGTGTATATTGTATGTTGTAAGTTTTAAGATATGATTTCAAATAAGTTTCTTTATTAGTTTTAAGAAATATTATGTATAACCTCATTAATATTGTGCAATTCCCCAAAGGAATCCTAACATGAAACACCAAAAGGCCTTTTTTTTAGAAGTTTTGTTTTTTAACATTTGATACTAAGTTGTTGAGCAGCACCAAGATTTGTTTCAAGGTTTGGAAACTATAATACCCTGAATTTTGGGATTGGAGGCCATAGAATAAGCTTGAAGTAGGTGAACAGATAAGCCCTGGTTTAGCAAGTGTTCCAAATCTATTCCTTAATGTTTCTTATATCTTTGGGGTCTTAAAGGGAATAAATTGGTAAATTAAAAAGTATGGGGAATTTGTATACAAAAATGGAATTTATTGAAGTTGCAAGTGCATGCTGTTTCATTTCTTCCACTGAGGCAGTGAGATAGTCATGTAATTTTGGATGACCAAACGATGACAAAAAATTATGAAATTTTACAGGATGAATGTAGACATCCTAAACTTTAATTTGATAGGTATATGAATTATTTGGATTTGTACGCAAGAAGTTATGAATTTTTGAAGTTAGCCCAGTGAAACTGGAAAGTTTCTATGGCAGCATCCAGAGATGGAATTTTTGGGAAGTTTAAACTTTCAGTTGGTCAAAGGTTATATTTTTCCTTGAAATTAGACTCAATAAAGGTTTCATTGCCTCTGGAATCACTCCAATTAAAGTTCTACAAATAAAGTTATGATTTTTCAAAGTTTGAGCAGAAAGTCTACCAAAATTGCCACTAATCTGAAAATGGAAAAAAATGTGATGGCAATTATGTAAACCGTGGAATAAAGGAAAATAGGAGGGGAAATAAATATTTGAATCATACAAGTGCCAAGTGCCATTGATCCAAGACAAGAGAAATAAATAATTATTGTTAAACTCGTGCACCTGCGGACTTGGATTAAAATGTAATATTTTTGTACATGTAGTGGGATAAATGGTTGAAGCCCAACTTGGTGTTAGATGAGGGCTCTTAGGCGTCAACTTGGGCCAACTAGAAAGGGGAGGGTTAGTTCAATTACAATGAAGTTTATGACACTAAATTGATATGGATAAACCCAAGTATTAAAGGTGTCATAAAAAGTCAAAATTTTGGAATAAAATAAATTAAGGGAAAATATGTAGATATTTCATAAAGCCATGCTTCATCTTTCTCTTTCCCTCATTTCACGTCCAAGCTTCCCACACAGAGAGAGAGAGAGAGAGAGAGAGAGAGAGAGAGAGAGAGAAGGAGGAGCAAGGGGGCTAAAATCTCAAGGTAAGTTGTGATTTTCCCTTGTGATTTGGCTTTCTACTTGAGTAATCTCTTCTCTAAGCTCCTCTTCTCCATGGATTCATGTGTTTAGCAAGCAAAATTTCAAGGTTTGAGGAGGGATAGGTTTCAGCCAAGAGAAAGGAACCAAGAAAATCAAGAGGTAATTTCATAAACCTCAAATCCTTGTTGTAGTTGTTGCTGTGGTGGTGAATATTGGTTGGATTGGTGGTTTATTTCTTTGATTTGCAGGTTTGGGAAGTGTTAACCCTAAGAGGTTATGTTGTCCAAATTTCTTCAAATATTGGGTATTAGGTGTTTAAATGGTTAATTAAGTGATTAGGAGTAGAAAGGAACAAAGATTTAAAGTTGAAAATCAAAGATTTCATTTTCCCCTTTTTCTTCAAGAGTTTTGACCAAGAGGGAAACAGGGGGAAGGAGTTGGATGTTCAATAATTTGATGATTTCATTGTGTTCAGGAGGGAAAATTAGGTGGGGTGAATGTTGAACACTTTTTTCAGAAAAAGCCTTAGAAAGCGAAATGACTAAAAACGCCCTCGAAACCCTAATTGGGGGCTGCCAAGGGCAAAATTGTCATTTGTTAGTGATTTGCATAAACCGAGGTCAGGAACGGATTCCTTGGGTGAAAATAAGTCAGAATAGGCTGAGTCAAAATTTCTGGAAAAGTACAGTTAGACCGGGTACGGTGGTCGGGATCGGGTCCTCAGGGGCATTTTGGTAATTTTTTAGTTTAGACTAATATAACCAACAAAAACACTTTAGAAGTGTCTAAAAGAATACATGAATGAGTTTTAACATAATTCTTGTACATTTGGAATATTAGGACCCGATTTGTAGTCAGAGCTGTGACATGAAGTTCGAGGAGCATTTTAACGAGTCAAAAAGGGTTAAGGTAGTAACCTTATCTTTCATACACTATGTGAATGTTGATATGTTATATGTTGCTGTATTTTGTGATATGAACACGTGCTTGGGGGCACATTACCTAGCTGTGGTTGGGGACTCAGCTAAGATACACGGACATGTAGGGGATCCAAATAGTCATTTGGCCCTAAGCTTTCTGTACACACACATTGTAGTATGATTTTTCATTTTACACTATATGATGCATTGCATATTTACTTTTCTCATTATATATGATTGATTGTATGTTACTACTGAAATTTGTTTGAATCTCACCCTTTTCTTCAAATATAAAAAAATTCCAGCGGGAACCAGTGGCTCTAAGGGAAAGGTAGCAGGTACAAGCAATTAAAGGGCATAGATCTCGAGATCAAAGTTATTTCATTATATTAGTTTAATTTTAACATTTTGGAACAAAAATTGTATATACTATGAAATTCCGTGGGGAAAACTGGTAATGTAATCAAGTACCATGTATCAATATATTAATATATTTATGCTATTCCTGTGTTATCCACCGAACTGCGCTCTAGTACTTTGATGAATATCAATGGTAAGTGGTATGTAAGACGGGGTCTTACAGAAACACAAAAAAAAGAATAAGTTTGTTGCTTCAAACTTGATTAGGAAGAGTGTCAAGGATTGTCAATGTATTTTTTAAAACGCCAATCACCTGCCTAATAGGCTCTTATATGCTATTGTTTAATTATGGTTTAGTCATTGAAAGGTATGCAAAGAATTATGAACACAAATAGGCTAATAAATAAGAGCTCACCAAGAAAGAACCACATATTCTAAATGCCTGTGGTGGTTTTTTTTAGGACAATAGTTTATACATATTGTTTGATAAATCCGGTATAGTTTTATTTTTATCTAAGTCATGAGTACAATATAGTAATCTGTGGTCTATTGTTTGCAATTTGGAAACTACTCCAAGCCTATAGGAATTTACAACTGGGCAATAGATTTTTGCACTCTCAATTTTGATTATAGGCATATGCTCTTTTAATTTGGAGCTGAAAACCTTGTAGTATTTATTGAAATTTTTTTAGAAGAAAAAGAACAAAGTGCCAAAATATAATATCCTTGTAGTTATGTGAGTACTACATAGATTTCCTTTATAATTTTCCCAATTTTGATGTAGCTGGCTTCTCAGTGTGACGTGAATAACGCCGATAATGGAACATACATTAAGTTAATGTTTCAAGTGTAACCAAAATAGGCCTTAAAACAAAACTCATGTTTCACTCTCGTATTTCATTTTTCCTTTTTATTGCTTTCGGTTATGCGGAATTTTGAAGTGGTGAGAGTAAAGGTTCCGACATCTTCGTAGGCAATCAAACTTTAACAGGGAACAATCTCACACTCCTTTTTTCAAGGACAAAATGGGACAAAAGGCCCTGTTATTTATGAAGCAGAAAGGTATTTAACTAATTAATTATTAGACACTAACTATTCACTAATATTATACAATAAGATGCACAGACATGACAGCTACATTTGAAAAAAAGCATAAAATAAGATATGCAAACAAGTGCAACAATATAGTGAAAAAATAAATGACAAAAAATACAAAATCACTGAAGAAAAGCAAAAACATGACAATTACATGAATGTGAAAATTATAAATAAATGATGAAAATCATTGGTAGGTTTAAGCGATACAATAACACTGAGACATGGCATGGGTGAAACATTAATTTTTATCTGCAAGTGTGAAATTTAGCCTCTTAAAAGTTTTGTATTCTCTCTGCTAATCTTCCAAGTCTCCAAGAGCTTGAAGAAATCTTATGATGTTGGCAAAACCCCAAATTACAAAACACAAATATGATAATTACATTTTAGGGGTATAAATTGTACACAATAGATCAGTGACTAACACTAACTAATAGTTGCAAAACACAAAGTTGTGTTATCTGCAATGTTTTTTGTGGGAACAAAATTTGAATGTGTCCTAGGAATTAGCATATCAAAATTTTGAAAATATGATATGTTGTTGAATATGATCCTCCACAAGTGTGAAGTCACTTTATGTATGCCATTGTTGTTAAGCACCTCAAAGTTTTGAAGGTGAGAAACCTCACCCACCAGGAGCTCCCTTATTCCATCAATCACTTCTTAGTAACGAAACTTTCAATCACAACTCAGCGTATGTGATCTCATAGAAGTTGGTGTTAAAGAAACTTTGTGATTGTGGAACCTGTTCATCTACTAGAATCATGTCCACCTTCTAAGGAGTAGTATACGGTGGAGTACTTCTGATTTGGTATATAAGGCCTCACAATTGTTTACCATATTTTGAGATTTTGAGAATAGAAAGGAATTTGGCTTGGTTGCAAAATGTGGGTGGCCATTTGAAGTAAACCACTATATTGTAGATTGGAGTGGAATGTGAAAGAGGCTTGGTTAAGATAACTCCTTCAAGAAGATTTATATTAAAAGTGTAACTGTTTTTTTTTTTCAGAAATTAATGCCCCTATCACGTCTTTTCATTTAAAGGCCCATATTATTTTTGTAACTTATAATTAAAAAGCATTCAATGTACTTTTAATTTTAATAATAACATAATAATTTATTTTTTCATTATTGCTCAATACACGTGCACAATAACTCAGATGTCCTTACTATCATTGATTTGGTATATAAGGTCTCATTAAGTGTTTGCCATATATATTTTGAGATTTTGAGAATGGAAAGGAATTTGGCTTGGGTTGCAAAATGTCGGTGATCATGTGAAGTAAACCATTATACTATAGAATAGAATGGAATGTGAAAGAGGCTTGGCTAAGATAACTCCTTTAATTAAGGAGATTTACATTAAAAGTGTAACCTTTGTTTAGAAATTAATGCCCCTATTATGTCTTTTTCATGTAAGGGCCCATATTATTTTTGTAACTTATAATGAAAAAGCATTCAAAGTAGTTTAAATTTTAATAATAACCTATAATAATTTATTTTGTCATTATTGCCCATACATATTGTGCCCTTTCATTTTCCATGCTGGGAAGAAAACTATTATTTAACACTGTTAATGTTATTTCTTTAGTAATATAGTTAATTAGAGGCAATTCTAATGAATGCCGTTAGCCACAATGTTACTACAAGCTTTCTATAGGTATAATAGATAGATTACATATAATCACTATAAGACACAAATTCATCAATTAAGCCCATTTCTCATATACTAAGAACCATTGATTATGCTATGAATTGACATAAATTGAGGTTTGATCAATAGACAATCATTTCACCAGGAAAAAAATTTCAAGTGCAGAAGATGATCTTTTCTTAATTGGGGAGGTAATTTATGGAGCTTCCTGGCATAACAATAATCAATATACCAATATGAATAATCAAACCAATGTATATAAATACAAATCATGAAATCAATTCGAATTTCAACATCAATTAATATAAGTAGAACGACACAAAACGAATTCACATTATTTCAAAAAATCGTAAATAATACAGCTCATAATCATTTGTTATCTCAAGACAGACAGCTTGGACATTGCCTTACATCGTTTCCTAAAGACATACTTTGGTGTATCACTTTCGAGTATGTTATTGATTAATGTACACGAAAGCTTTAAAAGGGTCTTTAGTATAAAATGGGAAATATTGATGCCCCGAAGAATGTCTTGTTGTCTTGTCCTGTCATCGGTGATTTTGATGATATTAAAGGTGGACCTCTACCTCAGCATGATCGCCACTTGAACTTAATTTGCTGACAGAAATGAGGAAGAAGATTATTGGAGAATCATCCTTATGGTTACAAATTCACTTGGAAAACGACCTTTGTTTCCTGGTTATGATCGGATTTTAATTGAAAGACCTTAGAAAGATGTTTATGCAATAACCTTTTGTGAGAGTGTTAGATCTGTTTTGGCTTGCTCTGATGATCAACCATTTGGCTGTTTCTGCAACTGCAGGTGTATATTTCCTCAAATTAAAGGTCATAAAATTGGTTTGTCTCAAAAAATACATTATTGAAAAGAATAGTCTTTTTACACACCCGCATATACATCAATACATTATCATCATTAATAATGGAAAGAAGATCTTAAACATTAAAAAGAAACCTGCATAGACATACATTTTTGAAGGAAAAATATGAATAGATAGAGAGAAGAGACACGTACCGAGTCGGGTTGAATTCAAGTAGTAAGAGCTCACGCAAATATTAGACTACTAGAGCCTAATTGGGATTGGCATAGCAGTGCACCAGAACAAGCAAGATGGTAGGAAAGAAGAGAGATTGCTAGATGGTTCAATAGGAGGGATGGATTGTAACTGAGAGAGGCACACCCTATTTATAGTGATTTAGAGTGACCACTAATTAGGAAGTTATGTGCACTCCTTCTTGTCTTGCAAGTTAGCTATTAGGAAGGTTGATTCTCAATTAATTCCCTAATATATGGTGACTTGTCTCTCAATTAACAATCCCATAATTAATAATAACTTATTTTCCAATCCATAACTAATGCTGATTTGTTTTTTATTTGACAAGGTTACTTGTATCCGCATCAAATAGTCCAATCCATCAAGGGCAGACTTGGACCCAAAGTCCAACATATCCCACTCGTACTTGATGGGCCTCTTATCGTGTGACTACTACTTCTTCTTGTTTCATACTTGGTGTTTGCCATGGCCGCGTAGACACAACATCTTCAAAAACTTTGGTGGTTGTAATACTAGAAATCTTTCATATCGGATTAGCATCCAAGGACACACTTTGTCAACTTATAAATTGTTGCCTCACATGCCCTAGGTCCATCCATACACTCAACTCATGGAAAATCTGATCCCTCTCGAGTCAGAGTTCCTTTTGTTTTTGTTTTTGACTTAGATTGACTACTATGCGCATGGTATCCACACTTACTAGTTTTTCCTATAACCTATAAGGGACATGTCACAGATGCCACCTCAAAAGTGTACTTCAGGATAAACCTTCCTTTTTGACTAAAACCATCAATTTGTCTTGACTTAGTCACTTTCCTAGCTTTCACTCATTTGATCGGATCATGTTTGATCATGGAGCATTAGCTAAAGTAGCTAGCCCCAAGTCAAGTTTTCATGATGCTTGCCTAAGTCTTGAGGGCATCGTAGAAGAATTTTTCCTTCCTGGGACTCATACCGCAGTGAATCAGGGATCTTTCACCTACGTCCCATATTGCAGTAATCTCTCAAGAACATGCAGCATGAATTGCATGCTACAATGATTTTCTAATGGTGTATGTTGATTTTATCTGTCTTTCATCGTATAGGCATTAGTTCCAAAAGCACTCAACATTTAAACTAGAACTTCCTTTTACAATCATTCCCTTTTGCAATCTCATTTATAAAAGAGAGTCCTTTGCTTGGCTACAGGTTTGATGATACTTCCATGTAATCATGCTTCTATCTATCTTGTATATGAGGTATGTATATATGTGTGTATCTCATCTCAGTTCAACTGAGGTGACTCAAGGGCAAAGATCTTTCTTACCTATCTTATGGTGATCATTTGCTCGTCTAACCCTCCCAAGCCCCCGTGAATCGTGGGAAGACGGTTGTTCGTTTAAGTGAATCAACCTTCCTGACCTGTGTGACATATAGAATTGCATACCTTATGCCTATGCACATATGCACATATTCACACCTCATGATTCTCTTCTTAGCTTCCTAATACTTGATTCCTGGGTTGGATTGAAAATGGCTCACAAGACCAACCGCGAAGGATATGTCTGGTCTAGTGCATAGCATAGCATACATCAAGCTTCCAACTACACTCTAGTATGTGACTCTTTTTCATGTGCTTTATTTTAGATTCTTCCATAGAACATATATCTGTGCTGAGGTAGCTAGTATCCTTTAACAATAGGGGTGTCTATAGGCTTATAGTCTCTCATATTGAATCGTTCTAAGATCTTTGCTATATATGTCTTTTGTGACAAGGATAGCAATCTTTTTGAATGGTTCCTCTTTATCTTGACTCCCAAGATATATTCTGATTTTCCTATGTCTTTCATCTCCAAGTTCAAGGATAAGTATTCCTTGATTGTTTTAACTGCCTTAAGGCTTGTTCCAGCTAGGAGTATATCATCTACATAAAGAGACAAATCACAAAATCATCTCCAAACCGCTTTATGTAGATACAATGGTCTTCTTTGATCATTTTGAAGTTGAATGAGGTTACTGCTTCTTAAAACTTTAGTTACCACTGTCTAAATGATTGTTTTAATCTATAGATGGGCCTTAGGAGTTTGCAAACCTTTTGTTTACTTCCTTTTTCTATGAAGCCCTTAGCTTGCTCCATATATATTTCCTCATCTAGTTTTCCATTAAGGAATGAGATTTTTACATCTATTTGATCTAGTTAAAACGCACAACTGGTGAGAATGTGTCTTCATAATCTATTCCTTCTCACTAGGTGTACCCTTAGCCACCAAGCACGTTTTGGGTTTATCAATTGATCCATCTACCTTTCATTTGTATTTGAGAACCCATTTGTTCCTAATTGCCTTTCTGCCTGGTGGCAGGTCAACCAATTCCCAAACATGGTTAGCCTTCATGGAATTCATCTCCTCTTCTAAGGCCTTTTGCCATTTTTCCTTAGCAGGTTTGGTCAGCGCTTCTTTAATACTTGGTCGGATCTTCTTCATTATCATCTAGATTGATAATGAGTACTTCCCCTTCAATAGAGAAGCGTCTTCTAGGGATTTTATCTTTTTGGCTTCTTTAGGGTAGGAGCTCTTCAGGATTCTCTTTCTATGATTGAGCAAGATTTCCATATTGTGAAAATGGCTCATCTCTCCTACTCGGGTCAGTGATATGAGGAGTGCCTTCAACTTCCTCACTCTCATATAGAGTTTTGGTTTGATTAAGGCTTCCTCTGCTAGGAAAATCTGCTTCTAAGAATACTACATCTCAGACATTAAGCCGTCCTCATATTCACCAATGAAGACATATCCTTTTGATTGCTCTGAGTATCTTATAAAGATACATTACTTGACTCTAGGTCCCAACTTTCCATGTTTGTGAGAGGAGTTGTGTATATAGGCCATTGATCCCTATGGTCGTAAGATACTTATATCTGGCTTACGTCCTGTCCACAGCTCATAAGGCGTAGAAGTGACTGATTTGGAAGGCACTCGGTTAAGTAAGAACATCGCAGTTAACAATGCATTGCCGCAATATGAAATTAGTAGTTCTGCTTGTGACATCATTGACCTAACCATATCAAGAAGGGTTTTGTTCCTTCTCTCAGCTACCCCATTTTGTTGGGGAGTTCTAGGGATTGTCAGCTGTCTGGCAATTCCCTTTTCATCACAGAGCGTTTTGAACTATTATGAGAGGTATTCTTGACCCCTATCAGATCTCAAGGCTTTAACCTTGCAGTTTAGTTGATTCTTGACTAAATTAAAGTACTTCCTAAAACATTTTAAAGCTTCAGACTTATGAGAGATCAAGTATACATGCCTATATTGCAAAAAATTGTTGATAATGTAATGAAGTACCAAGCTCTATGTCATACCCTCACACTCATAGGTTCGCAGATATCTGAGTGTACTAGTTTAAGAGGATGTTTTGCTCTGGTTGCCTTTTTTGAAGGGTTTCCTTATGCTTTTTCCAGTAAGGCCATGCTTACATAGAGACATGTTCTTTTTCGACACTTCTCCGTGCAATCCTTCATTTGCTAGTTTGGTCATTTGTTCTTTACCAATGTGTCTTAATCTGGCGTGCCATGTATCATAATTATCATTAGATGACATTGCATAACAATAACTAGAATCAAAATCATAATTCATTAAAACAAAGAAGCCATTTAAAATACAACCAAATCCAAAAAAATTGGTCCCATTTGAACTGTCAACCACTTGATCATGAAAGTTAACAGTAAAACTAAATTTAACTAAAGAAATAACAGACATAAGGTTTCATTGGATCTCTAAAGCAAAGATGACATCTTGCAAAATTAGGGCTCACCCGCCTTGTAAAGTCAGTTTACAGGTGCCTATTCTTTTGACTTCTATAATTGCATTGTTCCCAATATAAAGCCATCTGCTTCTAGCTAGTAGCCTGTGAAACTCCATGAAGTTCCCATGATCTTTGCTCACATGGTTTGTGGCCCCTGAGTCTATAACCCGCACAGGATTAGCCTCAGCTATCAAAGCAGTACTAGAAACAAAAGAAAAATGAGAAAAATTGTCACGCAATACCTTGTTCTTCTCTGGGCAATCCTTGGCATAATGACCTTTCTTTTTGCAAGAGTAATGCTTGACCTTTGAAAGGTCTTGCTTCTTTGCAGGTTTCTTGTTCTTCTTGAAGGAATTCTTATCCTTCTGTGCCCTTGAGTTCACCTTCTTCTTGTGGGGTCCCTTGCCTTTATAGGGCTTTCATTTTTTGGGATGAAGTTGCTTTTCCTTCAGTTAAAAGTGCTTGACTGTTGGTCTTTGCTCCATCTATATAGTCATCCTCCAGTTGGATGTGACGAGCAACATTAGTAAAGGTCTTGATGGTATTGTTGTAAGTTATGGTATGTTTCATATGATCCCAGCTTACAGGGAGTAACCTCATAACAGCTTACACTTGCTATGCTTTAGAAAGGGTTTCTCCTACCTCGATAAGTTCTCTTATCATATTCTGCATTTTCCTCAAATGCTGCCTGATGGTAGTGTTTAGGCCTAGCTTATAATTTTCAAGCTTGAAGGTAATTCTCCTGAGCCTCGCATCAGAAGTGCCGTCAAACTCCTCTTTCAACGCTGTCCACATGGTAGAGGCAATAACATGTCCTTCAAGCTGACATATCACATTGTCGGTCATTACTGCAAGCATTGTTATCCGAGCAATGGTATCCTTTCTTTTCTAGGTTGCAAAAGCTTCCTGCTCCCTTCGTGATGCATTAGCATCGAGGTTGCTGAAGTACAGTAGTCAAGACATCCATGACATCTTGCTCTTCCAAGACATACGAGATCTTACGGCGCCACTTGCTGAAGTTCTCACCATTCAGCTTGTCTCTTCTAACGAGATCAGCAACAAAAGTCTTACTCGTCATCTAAGCCATTTTTCTGTCACATATGTTACGAGTGTAAATGGTCTATTAAATAGTGTAAGTGTACACTGTCATAATCAAGTAATAAAGAAATCAGTAGAATATCGTTCCCACGAGGATTGATCACTAAGTACCAAAATGGGCAATTTTAACTCTATTTAGTCGATTGATTAGTTGGTGATTGAGAGTACAAAATAAAAATGAGTAAATGTGGATACAATTAATATGAAAACAACTATGATAAAAAGTCCTAGGGATTAGATTTCACTTAGCAAATTTCGGATTGAATCACTTATCACTCTAGTCCAATTTATTCCACATGATTGATAGCTGAGTTTCCCTCATTTAATTACTAGCCTTTTCCAAGGTCAAGCAATTCTATAATTAATTGCTAATACAATATATTCCTATATGAATTCAAGCAATTAATCATGCATTAAAATTTATGAAACTCATTAATACTACACAACTCATATGGATATATTCCTATTTTATATGCAAGTTATGGTTTTAATTACAAAGTCTACACACATGCATCTCCTTCCGGTCTCAATATACATATTGAAATCATTCAAAAGATGGTCAACCAATTGAAAGCATTAAGCACAATAATTAAAACTCAATCATGAAGGACAAATTAAAACTAGATTTAATAAGTTAAGATTTAATCCGTCATTAGTAAGCTATATTATCACCCTAGGAAAATAAAAATTTAGCTCATGATGAAATTAAAAAAAAACCAAAATAAATTAAAAAACTTCATAAACATTGCATAAAACTTGAATGAAAACCTCATAAATACTATGTAAAACTTGAATATTAAATTCTAAAACATAAATATACAACTACAAGATGCATGAAAATGGAAAAAAATCTAGCCTTCCATATAGGAGGTAAAACCTTCCATGTAGGTGGCAACCTAAACCATCCATAAAAGAGGACTACCTAAGCTTCCATGAAGGAGACATGCAAGAAGCAAATGCAATGTATAAGATTAACTCTAAGATGGTGTGTTTCCTTGTGTCTTGAGCTCATCTATTTATAGATGGAGGAGCTGCAAAAATTTCCAAGAAAGTTAGGTATAAATCTTGACCTTAAGCTTCCAACATTGAATTTAAAAGTTAGGCTGCCAAACTTCTTGATTCACTACTACAAACTAGACTTTTTCCTACCCTAAAGGACATCCCTTTTTAAGTTAGGGACGCCTAAAGTTCAATATTTGGCGGAAGGCTTTGGCGCTGGATGAATTTGACAAAAAAAAATTTCCACCACTTTAAACGTCCCCAGGAAAACTGGGGACGTCTAAAGTGGCCTTTAGACGTCCCCAGAGAAACTGGGGACGTCTAAAATAGGCTTTAGACATCCCCTGCATAAATAGGGATGTCTAAAGCTGACTTTATGCGTCCCCATTTTGACTGGGGACGCAGAACCATCACTTCATGCACTGTAGATTGCAGCTTTACCTTCTATGCTTTGCCATACCCGTGAGTGTCTGCTGTGTTCCACTTTCCCTGCTGCATTCGTTTTCCCTCTTCTCCCATACCCGTGAGCTCAGTGTCATAACTCCTTCACTGAACAAAGGCGCACCTCCCTTGCATTTGTCTTCCCTCTTCTCCCATTCCCGTGGCCGTGGGTCTTACTATTTGCTGCTGCTGCATTCTCATAATTATTCAGGTGCGTTTCTGGGTTTCCTAAAATCATGTTCATATCAGGCGTGAGTTGGATATTATGTGACACAATTAAGAATTTACATAAAAGCTTGGATTCTACGTTTCTGTGTTTCTGGATTGTTGCTACACTTGGTTCTGTGTTTCTGGATTATATTGTTGCTGCACTTGGATTCTGAGAAAATCAGGTGCGTATGCTTTGTGGTAGAATTTGAATTGGAATTCTTGAAAACCATAATCTTGTTCTCTATGCTTTCTGGTACATATATTAGATTATGGTACTTTTTATTTCTTTCGTTGCCTTTTAAATTATTTTAATCCTTTATAAATTATATGATAAAAATAATGCAAAAATAATAAGATTCTTATGCAATGACTCATTTTTCTACTAGGGAATAATGAAATAAAGAGGAGACTAAATGTACAGTGTCTGTGTGTGTTTAAATGTAGGGAGAACGATAGAAAAACGTACTAAAGATATGAAAATCCCAACTTAATGCCTCAAAATGGCCTGTTTACGTTGAAGTCACTAGCTAGATACTGTTTAGATTAAACCATGCAAAATAGTGGGGTGATGGTAGAAGCTGAAGCCATGCACTTTTCCAGTTCGAAAGACAAAACCCCATATTAGCATCCATGGCCTATTATGGAGTGATAGAAGAAATATGGGAAGTCACTTACAACAAGTTCAAAGTTGCTTTATTCAAATGTAAGTGGGTTAGCAATAATGCTGTGGTAATTGATCAACAATTTGGATTTGTCTCAGTTGATCTTGAAAGAGTAGGTTATAGGGATGAGCCCTTCATTCTAGCAAGCCAGGCAAAACAAGTGTTGTATGTCATAGATCTCGCAAATAAAAAAATTTCCATTGTACTTCAAAGTAAAAAACAGAAGCATGGTGATCCGACCTTCAATCTTGATGACACACCACCTTTCACAATTAATCCACCTACAACAAATGAAGTAGAATTGGTAGATGATGAAGAATATGCTGTAAGAAATGATCATGGAGAAGGAATATGGGAAACAATCTAGAGTAAGAGCTTAACTTAGAAAATAGTAATGTGTGCTATTTGTTTTATAACTAGTTAGTTTATACATTTACTTACAATTTATTCACCTATCTGACAATGATTTTTGTGCTTACAGGAATATGGACAATTCTAGTGACTCACAAAGTGATAGGGACAATGAAATGAATAGGACTGAACCTGATGCAAGACCTGAACCGGTTGCGAGAAGAAGGGTTAGAGGCAGTACAAAAATGCTTGCATTGGTAGCACGTTATCACCATCAACAGGAGAGGTTGCATATTGACTTTGAAGACAATATGAAACCAATTGGTCTGGAGGAAGACCATTTCATTAGCTACTTTGGTTTTTTGGCTCTAAGTAAAGTTCGCAGTACCTATGATAATTGGAAGTTGGTTCCACCAAAAATGAAAGACTTGATTTGGAAACAACTTTTGGTATATAAGTTTTGATAAATTTGCATATATATCTTTATTTCTATTGCTTCAAAGATAATTAACTTATGTTTTTACCTTACAGCAAACCTATGATGTCCTTGACACCGCGGTGATGTACAAGGAGTGGATGACGGAGGTTCGTCTACAATGGAAAGATTTCAAGAACAAGCTTACACGAGATTACATTCGAGGGGACTTGAGGGGTCAGGATCCATGTCAGGAGTATATGTTTTTGTCTCCAGAGGACTGGAGGTTGTTTATGGCATCACGACAAGATCCAAACTTTTTGGTAAAATTTCTGTCATCATAGTGTTTTATTTGAATATAGTTGACATTATTGATTCGGTGTTCATTGTTTTCCTTTCACAGGCATTAAGTGCAGCAAATGTAGAGAGGCAAGCGGCTAATAACTATCAATATTGCATGTCTCGTGGTGGTTATCGGAAGCTTGAGCGAAAGATGATGGTAGAAGAGTTGGAGAAATTGAAGGAAGTAGCCACATCAAATCCTACTGTTGTGGTCCAGGCCCTGCCACCTCCTCCACGTCACAAAAAATGGAAAGCAGGGAGGCTTAAGGGTGGGAAGTAGGTAAATCTGACTGTTGCTAAGGTTGCCGCAATAATTGTAAGTAGTTAGAGCATAAGTATAAAGTTATTTTTTCATATTGAGAGTGCTTAATTTTCATATACGATAACTTTTATGCTGCAGGATGAACTGGAAGATCATAGTAGCCAAGGTTCGTTCACTCCAAGTGGACAAATGGACATCTTGTCAACGGCTATTGGGAAGGCAGATCACCCTGGTCATATTCGAGGGGAGGTAGGGGGAGTTTGTGTCGCGAAGTATTTTGGCCGAGCCTCACATCCTTATTCGTCACAAGCTGAACCTAGTAGGGAGCTTGTGGCCAAAATTCGTCAGGAAGTCTCACAAGAGCTCGAGGCTAACCTTCGTGACAAGCTCCGACAAGAGCTATTGCCAGAGCTACGTCTTGAGCTGATGCCTGAGCTACGAGCTGAAATGATGAAGATGTTTGAATCGTAGATGGCAACTACCGAGCGTAGAACCCATTCATCCCCAGCCTTCCACAGCACCAAAGGAAGTTACAACCCGGTGGAGGAACCACTTGGCGACCCTTCTCCCACTCCAGCGCAGGGAGAACTTGCCATCCTCTCTTTGGATGCCCCAGTGCTGCGTGTAGTTGCAGATGCTCTCGTTTACATAGAAGCTACTACCCACCATAATCAGCAATTTCCACAGCATTTGTGTAGGGTGACTGTGACATGTGTTTGAGAGGGGGAAGAAGGTACAGCCATCCCTATTCCTGATGATGAGGTTGCCACGATAGCTCAGGCAAGAGGATCTTTAATCATTTGGCCTGTACATCTTATTGGCTTATTACCACCAACACCTCCAATGGTATGGAACTACCTCACTTTTACTTGAGATGTGTTGACATCCTATTAACACTATGTTTTTTTATGTTCTAAAAGAACAAGCAGGAAGTAGTAAAATGGCCCTTCTTAGCACGACTGCAGCATATCTATAAAGGCATTCGCCAGATTGATTTGCATATGCCTACAGGGATTGTTGGCCAGGAATTAGAGTATCACTTCACAATTGATAAAGAAGATCTTAAACAGTTCATTAAGTTGGAGGAGCTAGATATTGGATGGGGCAAATTTGCAATCCTGTAAGTTTTTTATTTCCCATTTTTTCCTTCATTTAGTTAAGTTGATTTTAACTAGCTAATACATTGTTCATTTTAATTATATTATAGCTCCTTCCGTCGTATATGCATTGACTCTCAAAGAGTTCATTTATATGGATTCTTGTCTCCTGCACATACGACAAGGAGTGGGAATACATTGAAAAAAAGGACGCACTATGTGGGCTTCACAGTGGGAGAGAACGACTATCGTTGTTATCTAGCACCGATTGTTCAAGGGTACGCATTTTAATCTTGTGTATTTGAGATTTTTAATAAATAATTTCCTTGCCATCTAACTTCTTTTTAATCTGTATATGTTGTGATAGTTATCACTGGAGTTTGTGTGTTCTTTGTCCTCGGTACCACATTGTTTACTGGTTTGATTCCTTAAGTAGAAGACCAGACAAAGAAACTAAAAGCATCTTCAACACGTAATTTATTTTTTTGTATTTCATTGCTTCTTGATTCTTGACTTAAATAAATTATTCTAATTTATGTTGATTTTCATTTTAATGATAGGGCATGCACGAGCGCTTGGCGGGCCATGCGATCGTAAAGGTGGCAAAAAACCGAGATGGTTGTTTCCAAAGGTACGTAGTTTCAAATCAAGTTCTTTTGATTGACGGTCGTTTTAGATATGCCTTTATTGATTTTAACCATTTGCTTTTGATTTATAGTGCCTTCGACAACCTGGCGGCTGGGAATGTGGATACTATGTCTTACTTTATATGTTTAACATCATTCAGAGTAGCATTACAACAAATTTTGAACAAGTAATCGCTTCTTCATTCTCAGAGGATAATATTCTTGGTGTTGTAATTCAATGGCAATTCATTCACTTGATTCATTATTTCATCTAAGCTTATTTTTTAATTTATAGATTTTTGACAATGAAGATGCCTACTCATATGAAGACATAAATATGATCAAAGACATTTTGGCTGGACATTTTCTTCAACGTATACCAGAGTAAAGTCTTTAGTAGTTTCTGTAGGACATACTTTTGTGGTAGTTCTATATATTGTACATATAATTAGTGTTGTTGTTGTTGGATATAGATTGGATTTAGTCTTGGTTATTGTACAAACTGGGGACTTGGATATAGTCTTTTTAGTGCAATAACAGACTTGGATATAGATTGTTGTGTAGTTTGTGTGGTTTGTTAGTTAATTAGTTTGCTACTCCTTAAAATTATTGCATGTAGTAGAGCCTTGGGTTGATCACTGTGTTTCAAGTTGTTGTTTCCATTCTGCTGAACTACTGTTGTTTTATTCTGTTGTTGGAATCCTATTTTTGCAGTTTACATTTTCCAGACAGTGCAATATATAAAAAGGCCATTTTAAAAAAAAACTTTCAACATCCTTAAATAAAAAGGGACGTGGTAGAGTAGGTGGCAACACTTTAGACATCCCCTGTAGGGATTGGGGACGTCTAAAGTGACCTTTAGATGTCCCCAGTTTGTTCTGGGGACGGCTAAAGGTCACTTTAGACATCCTCAGTTTGGACAGGGGACATCTAAAGGTGCACTTTAGATGTCCCCACTCCCTACAGGGGACGTCTAAAGTGCACCTTTAGACGTCCCCTGTCCAAACTGGGGACGTCTAAAGTGACCTTTAGACATCCTTTATTTACGGACGTTATTAACATTTTTTTCCACGATCCTCATATAGATGTCCCTCTGTTTTTAGACGTTAAAAGGCCAAAAAAGGGACGTTAAAACCATTTTTTCTAGTAGTGATTGCTGCTTGATTTTGAGATTCAAAACGGTGGAATTTCAACTTGAGAACTTCATGAAAGTTGTAGGTATGGATCTTAGCGTGAAACCCAACTGGAATCACCTCATTTCAACATTTGTAACTCAAGTTATGGTCAAATTAGAGGGTGAAGGTCAATAAGGGATAAATTCACATCCTCAACTTCCAAGCAAAATTTGAGACTATTGAAGGTAAAACTGGGTTTTCGGTTTAACATGAAAGTTGTAGAGCTTTTTTTGAGCTTTTTATTCATATAAAGAATGTCCCAATCCGACATCTATAACTCCAGATATTACTTAAAAACTAAAACAAGGTCAAATTTAGTAGTTTTCAAGAAATTATATTTTATGCCAAAATCATTATTTATTTACCAATTACACTCAAATTCATTAAATTAAGCTCAAATATCATCCATAAAATGAGGGAAAATAAATATACTAATATTTTACTTATCAACATAAACAACATTCATTTTTCATTAAGCTTGCAATTATACTAGAGATTCATTCTCTTGTTTAAGTAAGAAAAGAAACTAAATTGTAATCATCCCAAATTTTATTTTTAAGATTTAAGTAACAATAGGAAGAGATTTATTATCTAAATGAGGTTTAAAGTATATTAAATTTATTTGTTCTGATTGTAACGAGATTTTTTTTAAGGTGATTAAAATTTACCATGTAAATATTTGAGTAAGGAGAGTTTAATCAAAATATAATTAATAATTTCTAAAAAAAATTATTATTAAAAAAATTATAATAATTAACGTATATTAAAATAAAAAAAATGATGATATATACATGTATTAACGTATAGGATGATGATATATATATGTATACATATATTTTGAAGTTTTAATTGGCTTAGTTTTAATACATATATATATATATCCTTATTAAACTCTCCAATTGGGGGTATTCTTGAAGTTTTAATTGGCTTACATAAAATGATATATATATGTATTGAAGTTGAGTGGCCAATGACACAGATAGTAACTTAGCTCATGGGTATAGTCGGCAGAAATAAGGCGGTTTGGTTGGATTGATGGGAGGCAAATGGGAATTGTAATATGAGATTTGATATATAGTAATCGTGATATATAATTCCTGATATGAGCTTTGTGTATGAAACTGTGATATTGAATTTTTGTCAATTATATCTCTAATAGTTTGTTATATAACTGTTCTGCTTAACACCTTATGGACACATGTCAGTATGTGTAATGAGTCGGATAGCCAGTTACTGAGGCTTTTGTCTCACCCCATCAATTTAACATTTTTCAGGTGATATTTCCCCTGTTGGGCCGTTGGGAGGACCTCCTGAGGCATATATATATATATATATATATATGTATAGCCTCTTGTGGTTTATTATGTGTTGAATTGATGTATAGTGCCACTCATAGGGCCCATATTCTGTAAACCCTAATTTGACTACATACTTTGATTATCGTACTTTATTTAGATGTTATATAAAGCTGGATGACTTTAGTTTTGAAATGGGAATTTTTGGTATAATCATGGTAGAATTAATTTTTACCATGATTAATATTTGAAAGATGAGTTAATATTATAAAATTAAGGAAGGGATTTTACAAATAGAATGAGGGCTTGCCAGCTTCGTATTCAGGAATCAATTAGGTTGACCCCCATCCTCTCATTCTAGTTTACCACTCATTTTCTCAATTTCCATTCTTATTCAAACATATCGCAATAAATTGAATTTTTCAAGAAAAACACAATTCCAGAAAACTACCACTCAAATAAAACATCATAAGCAAGGAGAATGAATAATTAAAAACAACATAATTTATTCATTAATCAATAAGCCATAAAAAGTTTATATGAGTTGCAGTGAATTCAAATTCAAAATAAGCAAACTATAACATGGATAATCAAGTTTCAATAACAAGGTACATTAATGCCAAAATGTTTTGTGGTTCTCCTAGCCTTGGCTCTATCAGCTCCTACATCAATATTATTTAAGCCTCTCTTGAAAATGTCTTTCCAAAATCCTAGGCCATAAAGATGACCCCTCTTTGTCACTTGCTCATAGTATTCCACCATAGCTTTTGCATAGAACTCTGTGTCACTTACATTAGTGACTTGTCTTCCATATCCATAAATGATTCCATAGACACTCTTGATCTGAATATAATCATTAGCATCCTTTTTAGCAAGTGATTTGATTAGAAGACTAGTCCTTGGTCTATCGACTTCTTCCTCTTCGAATTCATCATATATGAATTTCGCTTTCTCTACTTGCTTCACTTCATCAAGTGTGTTGGAATCTTGTAGTGAAAGAGGGGATCTTTCTTGTTGGTGCTACCAACTCCACTTAAAGTCTTTACCTCTTTCTCATCATCCGAAGTCAGGGAATACTCAGGGAGGACCCCATTAAAGGAATGGTCAATCTTAACACTTGCCATATCTGACAAATAATTATTTATCACGAGGAAAAAAGTTTTAGAAATTATTTTAAAATAGTTTAGGGTCAAAAACAACTCAAAAACGTAAATTAAATATTTTGAATGATTTCCAAAATAAACAAATAGCTTACAAACTTGAAGATCATGAATTTAGAAATTTTTAGGGCCAAGAAAATCCTAAAAATACCCCTGTATGTGCTCCTACGCGTCCCCTGAATATTTCTGGCTGAAAAATTCATGAAAAATAAAAAAAGAGAGAGGCACACTTGTAGGAGCTGGCGCGTGGCCTCCATATGGCGTACTAAGTCTGATAGTGTGTTTACATGGCTTATATGGCCTAGGGGTGGCTGACACGCGCTACCAACGCGAGTCAAGTGCCAAGGAAATGTTTATTTAAATAATAAAATAAAATAATTATTTCATTTTATTTTGGAAATCGGGTTGGGCCGGTTTGGGTTGATTAAATTGGCCTAACTGTCCTTTGAATGGGTTTCAGGTTGGGTTGACCCGAGATGCTGCGTTTCACTTATTCAAAACACATCACCTCCCACTAGCTGAAATGACATCATTTCAACCAGTACAAAACATCATCGTGTCACTTAGTGAAACAACGCGTTTAGGGGGGTTCTGGGCAAAACTGTAATATCTCAAAATTCATACATCAAAGATTCGATGTGTATTTATTCAACAAATAGAATCAAGGATGCATTTTGTAGAATTTGATTATGCTGTTAGTGAAAATTTCCTGTGAGACAATGCATTTTTCATGTGGTTTTTGATGAACAAATGATGTTAAAAAATTATGAAATTTTTCAGAATAAAAATAGACATTCCAAGCTTTAATTTGATAGGTCATATGAATTAGTTTGATCTGTACACTAAGAGTTATAAATTTTTAAAGTTTGCCTAGTGAAACTGGCTACTCTCTGGGACAGAGTCCAAACATTTAAATTCTGGGAATTTTGTGCTTCCAATTGGCTAAAGGCTATATTTTTCCTTGAAACTATACTCAATAAAGGTTTCATAGCCTTTAGAATCACTTCAATTCAATATCTACAAATAAAGATATGAATTTTCTAAGTTTGATGAAATTTCTGCTTGATTTCAGCGAAGTGTAAAAATCACAAAAATGTAAGGGCAATTTTGGAAATTTGAAAAATTTATCTTTCCTCTATCCATTAAAATGTCCAGAAGCTCATAAAATCAAGGAAAAACTGCAGAAAAATCAGAAAAAAAAATCGAAAGAGGAAAGAAGATGATGAATAGTAAAAAATCTAAATAAAATTCACCGATTTGACTACTGAATCGCAGCTTTCATCTGAAAATTCCTTCATAGATCTTCTTCTCCTCATCATGAGCTTCAATTATTTGGTTTTATATTGTTGATTGGTCAAGTTTGGTGTCATCTACTCAGGGTAGGTCTTACCGAAATCAAGAATTGGTTGCAGAATCGTGCTCAGGTAAGCGTAAGCTTTGATTTGAGCTAAATATTGTGATGTTTGAGTAATTATTCATGGAGTTGTGTTACTGTCCTGATTTTCTAACACCATGAAAATGAAGCTTAATAGTCTTGTAATCATGAGAAATGGGTTAAAGAAGGTTTAATGATGTTATATTATAAGTCTTGAAGCTTAATTTGTAAAATTGGATTCTTTAGGAAAGGGTTTTGTTCAGTTCTATATAAAATCTGGGGAAGCTGGATTTTGATGTTTTTGAGTATTCCATGGGATTCTACATGAAACATTATGTGGAATTACATGTGGTTGTAATTTTTGGATGATTATACATAATTCTAGAATTTTTAGAAGATTGGAGTTATCGCTGTCCAGATTCATTTCTGGAAACCAGTATTGTTGTGGCGTGCTTTTCAGTAGCCAAACTTTATCCAAAATGGATGATATTTAACAAGGTGAAAGTAGACATCCTGGGCTTCTATTTTGATATGTAATATAAGCCATTTGTCCTAGTAGATTGAACGTTATGATTTTTCAAAGTTTGACTATGTTTCTGAGGTACAATCTGGAACAGCAAGGAAATACTATGGTTGTAATGGCTAGACTTGGGTATTTTTTCATGAAAATATACTTAAAGAGCTTCACTTAGGCTTTGGAATCAATCAATTTAGAATTTCCTAGAATTAACTATGATTTTTCAAAGCTGACTGAAAATTTGCCAGTTTCTGGAAAACTGTGAAACTGCACTGAGCAGAGTTGTATTGAGCTGAAATTGTTGAAACTGTGACAGATACTATGATTTAAAGGTAGTAATGGTACAAGTAATAACCATTTACTTGTTACCTTAAATTTTGATAGGAATTAGAAATTTTCCGAGTCGAAATCAAAGTTAGGATGACTGAAAAATTGAGAAAGGAGACATGTAGTAACTCTATCTTTCATAAAGTATGTGAATATTTTATATGTTTATGTATGCCATCTTTTGTGGTATCATTGATGAAGACAATTATGCCAAGGAGGGCAATTTGTGCAAGTAGGAACTTTTACTTGGTTGTTGAGTAAAAACCCAACCGAGGTTTACGGATAGTGGGGGAGTAGCCCTAACTCATGTATACATGCAGTGATGATTGTTTGTGTTGTTAATATGTTGCATAACATGGAGCATGACATTTAATTTTCTCATATTATATGATTGATTGTGTGTTATTACTAAGATTCTTTTGAATCTCACCATTTTTCAAAAATTAAAATATTCTAGCTGGAGATAGAGGCTCGAAGAACAAATCCGTGGCTACCGGCAAGTAATGTTCCGATGCACATGTGGGGATTGTTGTTGGCTATTTAGCTTGTAATTTAGTTCTTTTTGAACTCTTTGTACATGTATATGTATATATTTCAAACCCTACGGGGAATTTTCTGTATTGTAAACAAGTACTTAATGTCAGCATATTTATGCTATTTCTGTATGTCTTACAAAACTATGTGCTTATTACACTGCATATATCGAAATCTTAAGGGGTTTGACAAAAACGATGTCGTTTTGGCCCCTTATTTCATCTTCAACCTCTAACGAGTTAGCTGGAGCTTTAATTCGGCGCGCCCTTCGTGACCCGCCTTACTTCTTTCCTCAATATCTCCTTCATATGGCCTCCGTTTCAAGCAATTCCAGTGGTGTTGGAATCGTCTCCTTGGGTACTTCACATTCATCACTTTTGTCCACACAAAAACTCACATTTTTGAAGACCCAATTCTTGAAGCACATTGGTCACCGTCGTTTTCACTTAGAAACACGGTTGGGCTCATTGCTTCTTACGTTTTATGATCTCATACCCTTATTTATTCATTCAAGTTGTTGTTTTTGAATTCACACAGTTTCTAGAAACAAACAACCATTCAAGAGAATGAAAGAAGAGAGAGAATGAGCATATAGAACTTTGAAAAAGAAACATACTTCATGAGAATATTCTTGCGTTATGAATATAATTATTGAGATGAAAACGCAGCATGAATTTGAATGGAAAAACATGGCATGAGAACTAGAAAACAGTCACCAGAGGTGAGAGAGACGAAGGAGAGAGAGAATAATACAAGTTTATGCAAGCATCTGGACAAAATAGAAAACTCATGAAACATGCATATATTCATGATAGCAGTAGAAAAGAAAAAAATTTGAACATGTATGAGGAAATAACAGAATACGTAGGTGAGTTTGTTTTTTCATACACACACATATCAATAATATCATGGCAGGACACACATATAAGACATAGCCACAAGATCAAGTATGCTCTGATACCAATAAAGGAAAAATATGAATAGATAGAGAGAAGAGACGCGTACCAAGTCGGGTTGAATCCAGGTAGTAAGAGCTTATGCAAATATTATACTACTAGAGCCTGATTGAGATTGTCACAGTAGTACACCAAAACAAGCAAGATGGTAGGAGAGAAGAGAGATTGCTAGATGGTTCAATAGCAAGGATGGATTGTAACTGAGAAAGGCACACCCTATTTATAATGATTTAGAGTGTCCACTAATTAGGAAGCTATGTGCACTCCTTCTTGCCTTGCAAGTTAGCAATTAGGAAAATTGATTCTCAATTAATTTCCTAATATATTGTAACTTGTCTCTCAATTAACAATCCCATAATTAATAATAACTTGTTTTCCAGTCCATAATTAATGCCGATTTGTTTCTTATTTGATAAGACTATTTCTATTCTAATCAAATAGTCTAGCTCATCAAGGACCCAAAGTCCAACATCAATTACAACTCATTATTATTTCCCGTCACTTGTGCCCTCACCCATACTACTTTAAGAATGCGTACAGACACTGGATGTTGTTTAGTAAGTGCTACTAGATTCATCGTCCAATAAAACTCTTTCATTGAAGGTTTTGGAGGCATTTCAAGACTTTCCACATAATCAGCTCCTAACATTTTTGTTACTTTATTCATTGAAGGTCGATTATTAGGCTTTAACTGTATACACCAGAGCGCTACTATGAACATTTTCCTTGCTAAACCCGTTTCCTCTTTTGTTAGATCTTCCATTTCTATGTCTTTTGCTTCATCAAACCAGTCACAAATCCATAAGGGAAAGTAAAATTGGCTTGAATGTTCTGCATGTGGATTCAAATTCGTTCTTTGACTTGTCATCTCCATCAATCTTGTGAATAACTCAGGAGCCATGTATTGTGAACATCAGTCTTGTGAGACACTCCTCCAATATTCTTGTAGAATAACTCAGGAGCCATGTATCCTATAGTTCCTCTTGCTGCAGTCAAAGTGACTATACTCTTATCAACATCATATAATCTTGCCAGTCCAAAATATGAAATCATTGGAATGAATTTATCATCAAGTAGAATGTTGTCAGGCTTGATGTCAAAATGCAATATTTGCATGTCACATCCATGATGAAGATAAGCAATCCCACGAGCCACTCCTAAAAATATCTCATATTTTGTGATAACTTAAGGAGTACCTTATTGGAAGGAGGTTGTGAAGCTAGTCTTATGAAATCTTCAAGGTTTCCATACTTTGACAAGTGTCTTCTGTGAATTGAATATATCAATAGCGCAATTAGGAATATGATCCCAAATAAAAATCTTGCTGCGACGAATGGGAAAATAAACCTTCCCGTGACCATTCCTAGTTGCCTTGCAATATTTGATGCCCAAACGATCTGTTAAATTTTATATTCTGCTTTCCCACTATTTTTAATAGACCTGTGCATGAATATTTTTGCATAAAGACCATAGAACTAGTTAGTCCCGGAATGTGACTACTTACATAAAACTGAAAGTGGAACCAGAATGGGAAAATCGAGGGGAAGTCTCCCATTAAAAATTAGAAAATACAAAATACTCCGTATATAGGTATGACGTGAACCATAACACTTTACCTTTTCCAATCCCATTGCGGAAATCTGTAAGAAAATTTCACAAAAGTCAATCACAGTAAGGATGAACTTAACACAACAAAACATATACTCCAAAGGTTTATGAATCAATGGATGAAATTTTCCCCCCGTTTTAGTCAAATTGAAAGGCTGTTTAATTATACACACAAATTCTAGAAGATTGGTTGGTTCCTACGGACCCCATGCACCAAGATAGAAATGTTATGGGTTGGTCCCAAAAAAAAAAGGAAAGAAAGAAATGTGATGCGCACATGTAGAAAACAATGTCTCTGTAATCGAGAAAAAAGAAAAAGAAAACAATGTCTATTAGGAACCACAAAATCTGCTCATATGGACTCTGGAGTCAAATTAATTAAACCATATAATATATGCTATTCTTAAAATGCTCATCAAGAAAAACAACATAAATAAAAATATATGTTTTCTTTGTTTTAACGAAATTTTTTTTTTTGTTGAAAAACCCAAATTCAATATTTATTTTATAGACAATTAAAATGTAAAAGTCATTCTATTTATAGTACAATTAAAACCTTGTTTGTCATCGGCAGTAGATACCCTAGACCTACTAAAAAAAACTTAGCTATAATAATTATGGTACATTTTTAAATTTCATATACACCAAAGCAAGGGACTTATGCTAGTTTTCTGAATTCGGGAGCTACAAGGATTTCTAGTTAAAAGTTCAAATTAATTAAATAGCTACGGTATGCTTTTTCAAATCTATAATAATAATAATCGCATGCATTGTTTTTAAAAAAATAGCATGCATTCCTTAGGCTAAAGTATAGTTTGGTTTTTTAAATTTACACGATGTTTCGTTTTAATTCCTTGAGTTTATAAAATGTGTTTTTAGTCCTTAAAATTACATTGTCAGACTAAAAACATAATATATAAACTCAAGAGACTAAAATAAAATCTCATGTAAATTTAAAGGATTAGAAATATACTTTAGCCAATTTCTTTTTATGCAAAATAAAAAAAATGGAGAAAAATAAAATTAATCTAATTTAATAAATGTAAATAGTTGAATAAAAATATTACATATCTTGATATTTCTGTATAATATACATACAAGATTTTTCAAGATATTCCATATTTTGTATGAAAAGTATTTAACAGCGCATGTCTGCATTTTATCCAATAAAAAACAAAGAAAGAAAGAAAGGGTTTAGATAAAATGCATAACAAATTTGAAATAACATAAAAAAAAATCCTTTGTCGTTAAAATATATAAACATGCATGTATTCACAAATATTTAGAAGTTAAGTTAAAGAAACTTATAAAACTTAAGCAGACAGAAATGAGTAAATTCAACAAGAAGTTATTTGATGGAATTAAAACAAAACTATTAATTTTATTTTTAAGAATAATTAAAATATTGATTGTATTTTTTAGATTATAAATTACCAACTCTAGTCAATTTAATCTCTCGATAAATTTCTTAATCATTTTCACCGAAAACCCTATCTCGTGTCAACTCAAAATTTAATGATGTACAGCACCCAAGAGCAACTTTTCCTCCCTGCAACACCCAATAATAATAAAAGAAAGATACTTAAATATTACTTAAATTTTAAAATATTAAGTTGGTTTTATTGATAATAAAAATAATGAAATTGATAAAAAGAATATAACAATTAATAATTTAGGTTTTTGAAAATTCACTAATTTGAGATTTTAAAATTTAAGTGGTATTTAAGTATCTTTCTCTCTCATAAAAACGCGTTATTAAGTTTATTTTGAACGATCAATTTTGGCTAACAAATTTTTAAATCTGGCTAGGTTGCAAGAATATATTTTTCAAAGGCTAAATTATTGGTCTGCATGCTGTGCTCATCCAAAAGATGAGCGCAGTATGAGCATGTCAAACTCATCCTCCAATTTTTGGGTGGGGACCAATTTCTTATATTTTTTTTAAAATTTTTTTATGTATTCTTATTTATTTGAATTAAATTGTGTGTTCCTATGATGAATGATGATTGTGCTACATAGTGAATGCTGAATGCTTATAGGATGGTTTGTTTTGCATACTTTGTGAACTTGTATATTTTATGATGGTATGTTATTATTACTGGGATTCTCAGGAATATTTTTTCATCCGGTTAGAAATTGCATGCATGTTGCACTCTGTTTTTCAATTAAGAAGATAAGAGGAAAAAGAAGACATGCAACCCCAAAATTATGGCTAAACTTCCAACCCCTATTGCATGCTTTGTTTTAGTGTATAAATTGCAGAACTAAAGAAACTCAAATCATACCTCAAAATTGACATGCAATTGCACAACTATACCTTTCATGGTGATAGAAACTTCCTCCCAACAACACTCAACCTTCAGCAACTGATTAACCCCAAGAACAGCAACAATGTACCGAAATGAAGATGAAAAAGGGTTTAGGAGACTCACCTTTAGTAAGAATCTAGTGTTGCATGTGAGTTTCCGGCCTCTCTTCTTCCTTTTCCAACGATCTCTCCAGCCCTCCCTCCCTCCCTCTCTCTCTCTCTGTTTCTGTCGTTCAAGGCAGAATTAAAGAGTATAGGCATTTGGAGTTTAAGAGAAGGAAGAGTGGGTTTATTTTTAAATTCCTCGGACTCACTCACAAGGCTTTAACTCTAGGCATTTATTGGACCAAAATCACTTAAGTCTGACCCCAATCTTCTTAATCATGGGTAGCACGTTTGTGCTCCATAATTTTGCTTAAACTTTGGCCCAAATTCTGATATTTGGGTCTGTATAATAAAATTACTAATTTACCCTTTCTTTATTGGTGTTAGATTGCTGAATAAAACCTAAAAATTAATACTTAATACTTAATAAGGATTTTCTTCCTTATTAGCTTCTTTAAGCCATAAAATATCAACGCTAAAATTTTTGGTTAAAAATTAACCTCTAACTATTTTTCCTTAAATTTTTGGAAAAATAAATTTTTAATTCCTAAAAATTAACGTTAAAATTATTTAAACTACTTTTAGGGAATTAAGCCTCTTCGTAATTTTTTGGATGTTACACAAAAGGTTACGTCCTTCTCCAGCATACCTTCGGTGAAGTAAGCGACATAAATCAGTCAAAGATGCATATCTTCTTGGAGATACAATGTTTTTCAAGTAATTCGTCCTAATCGAGGAACAATTGAAAAAGATAACACTACTGGAAGTACTTTAGAAAGATGATTCAAATTGGAAAGGATGATTGGATGAATTATGAAGACGTAGATAGAGTTTGGGAAGACAACCTCCAAGATCACATAAATATAAGATGCGGGACTTATAGTCTATTGTTATGACGGGGAGTCTAACTCCTTGAGGAGCTGCTACTCCCGGGAACTCAACCATCTCCACATTGTCAGTTGTAGGAAAGTAATCAGCACAGTGATGGCTACTATCAATATCAAGTTCTCCGTGTACGAGACGAAACGGAACGCTTTCATCGTCAGGGAAACACTGGTTGTGAGAATTCCCCAGATCCATCTTCAGCAGCACCAATACTAACCACAGAAATCTCTGATACCCAAACATTGTAACCAAAGCTTTTCTTTTAATCAAACTGGAATTCCGAATCCTACATATAAGTTTTAGTAACTTGGCGTTACATAGAAAAAGAAAGCAGGGGAAGGGGGATGCGTCCTAGAAATATCATTACTGGACTGAACAAAAATTTTAGGTCAGTTTTGAATTAAAAATAAAAACACGTGACTTTGGAATTTTTTCTATCTTCTGATGATGTGAGAAAAATATATTAACTAATAATTAGGTGTACCTGGACGAATCCATGTTCGGATCCAGGTCAAAGCTCCAATACTCCATACTTGTGCCCACACAATTATTAGACTACTAGAGCCTAATTGTGATTTGCACAGCAGATCACCAGAACCAGAAAGATGGTAGAAGAGAAGGGAATTGCCAGAAAACTCAATGGCGGGGCGAGTTGCAATTGAGGAGGCACACCCTATTTATAGTGGTTTATGGAGGCCACTAATTAGGAAACGTGTGCACTCCTTCTTGCCATCCAAGAGAGCAATTAATTGTCCCTCAATTAATTCCCTAATTATGGTGATTTGTTCCTCTTTTAACAAATCCATAATTATTGCTGAAATATTCCCAAATCTGCATTTTATGCTGATTTTATTCTTATTTGATTAGGCTACTTATTTCCTAATCAAATAGTCCGGCCCATCAAGGGCGGACTTGGACCCAAAGTCCAACATCTCCCACTCGCACTTGATGGGCCTCCCATCGTGCGTGCGTTACTCTTTCTTGTTTCATACTTGGCGTCTGCCGTGACTGCGTGGGATAAAATGTCTTTCAGATTTGGTGCTTGCGATACTAGAAATCCTTTATATCGGACCAGCATCCAAGGACACCCTTTATATATAACCGTAAGCTATATGTTCATTGCCTCTAATGCCCCAGATTCTCCCATACATATTACTCATGGCATATCTAATCCCTCTCGAGTTAATATGTTGATTAACTCAGATTGCCTTCCACGCACATAGTATCCGCACTTACTAGCTACACATAGAGCTAGTAAGGGGTCGACCACAGATACTAGTACATCTTATGTATCTAGGAGTAAATCTTCCTTTTTTGACTAAACATCAATCCATCTTGACTTGGTCGCTTTCCTAGTTTTCACTCGTCTGACCGAATCGAGTGTGATCATGGAGCTTCAGCTAAAGTAGCTGTCACCAAACCAAGCTTTCATGATGCCGCCTAAGTCTTAAGGGCATCGTGGAAGTATTCTTCCTTCCTGGGACTCACACTGTGGTGAACTAGGGATCTTTCACCCACATCCCGTGTTGTAGTTTAACTCTCAAGCACATGCAGTATGAAATGCATGCTACGGTGAATGGTTTGAGGTGTACGTCGATTTCTTTATCTTTCACCGTACAGACATTAGTTCCAAAATGTACTCAACATTCAAACCAGAACTTTCTTTTTCACAATATCTCTTTTACAATCTCATTTGTGAAAAAGAGTTCTTTGCCTGGCTACAGGTCTATATGCATGCTTCGATCCATTTTCTGTGTATATGCACACATGTAGATCTCATCTTAGTCTAACTGAGGTGACTCAAACGCAAAGATTCTTCTCAACCATCTCATGGTGATCATTTGCTCGTCTTACCTTCCCATGCCCCTGCAAAAAATGGGAAGACGGTTGTTCGTGTGAGTGAACCAACCTCTTTTGACTTGTACGACATACAAAGCTGTATACCTTTATGTATTTACTCATAACATACATACCATTTCTTTTATCTTTATATAAAAGAAGTTCACGACCTTATATTTTATTTGCGCCCCTAGATTTTCATTAACTCAATGAAAATCAAGCTATGGGGTCAATAAGGGGATCTACCAATATCTTGTTAGTAGAAGGTCATTAAACTATCGCTTTCCTTCTTTGAAAGCATATCTCTCATAGAGATGTATCAAAAAGGTATGTTTCGCCTTGCTGTGATACTTAGGATCCTCATCAAAAGATGTTATCGTTTGGATCCTTCTATCCACCATTCATTCCCAATCTCTCATAGGAATTACTTTAGCCATATGGCACTTTGAATGATGGCAAAACACGCCCTGCATTCTATTTCTATAGATAACAGGAAAAAATACTTTGTATATTTCCTTACTCCATCACCATTTTGCCTAGGTCTTGTATTGGAGTATCCTTTCAAAAAGGAAAGTTGTTGTCTTGACAACTTAATCCATGGTTATTCTCATAACCCATTTCACAGCTGGACAAAAAACAACTTCCAAGTCTGACCAAAAACATTTGGTCTTATGTACACCAATGTGTACATTCATATTACCAACTATAGTCTCACATGGGACTCTATCCACCTTTCTTATATTGGATTCCTCATAGGACATGTAACCTCTTTAGGTTTATGCCCTTGACTTCAGGGGTGTCTATGGGTTCGCACTTTGACATCCTAAGATGTCTAAGGATTACACTTGTACATGTCTTAGGTGGAAAAGACTGTATCTTTCTTGTGCAACTCCGTTTATCTTGTCGATCAAGATATTTGTTCAACCCATGACTTTCTCAACTCAGAATTTAAGGATTCTCTTATCCTTTATTCCTTTGACTCCCTTGACACTTGTTTCATTTGTCACTTTGACAAAAGATGACTTCACAAAGAATCATCACTAGACCATTTGGAACTTATGTAGTGTTCTTCATTATTTCGAAGTTGGTGAGGCTTTCACCTTGTAAAAAAAACCTCATATACTACTATTTAGGTGATTGTTTCTACGAAGCCCTTAAGCTGCTTCATGTAGAGTTTATCATCCAATTTCCAAAATTCCAAATTAGAAGGTGGTCTTTACATCATCTTGATGCAATTTTCAAGACTAAGCTTGTTGTCATAGCCAAAGTTCAGAGTTAAAACGCACAATGGACAACTTTCCATTGTATTACCCCTTAGCCACAAAGTGTTTTAGGTTCTACATGCCCCCAACAGATTTGAGAATCTACTTGTTCCCAATCGCCTCTTGGCTAAGTGACAAATTACCCAAACACGTATTTGGCTTAAAAAGGAATCCAAATCCTCCTGCATGACACTTTGCAATTCATCTTAGCAGGTCCTTCTAGTGTCTTTCAGACACTTATAGGTAGTTATCATCACCTTCTAAATGATGAAAAGAGCATTCAATCCATTAGGGAATCTATCCTTTATAGTCATTCGCTAGATGACAATTTGCTCCGAGGTGGATTTCATAGGATTCTTTTCCTATGAATGAGTGAGGTAATTCTCTCGTGACTCACCTCTTACCTCTTTCATTGTGAAAATGGTCTCAATCCTCCCACTCGGATCAGTGAACTTAGGAACACTTGGTTATTCCTTGTCACTTGTGAACCTCTTGAAGAGATTTATTGTGATTAATGCTCATTTCCTACTAGGAAATCTAGGTTTTATGAATGTTGTATCCCAAGGTTTTCTTTCAGTCACTGAGCCGCCATCATTTTTACTAATGAAGACGTGTCATGTCAAATTCTCATGTCATCTCACAAAGAGATACCTTGTATACCTTAGCCCTAATCTTCCTTACTCATAGGAAGAAGTGTGAATATAAAGTTGATAACCCTTATGGTCTTAACGAACTTGGCCCTGGTCTAAGGCCTATCCACGATTCATAGGGTAAGGTCGTGACTGACATAGAAGGCATTTGGTTAAGTGTGAATATAATAGCTATGAGTCCACCTACCAACATATGGCTGGTAGCCTCATTGATGCCATTATGTTCACAACCAAATCAAAGGAGAGGTCTAACTCTCTATTTCAACAACTCTATTATGTTGAAGGGTTCTAGGTATTGATAGTTGCCTAACAATGCCTTTCTTGTACATAAAGTAGCTTGAACTAATCACATGGGTGTCTGTAACCCTTGTTAGTTCAAAAAAGGTCTTTTCCTTTTAGTTTAACTGATTCCTGACTAGTTCAGCCATTATCTAACAGCTTCACACTTGCCAAAAATCAAGTAAATATTACTATATTTCGAGTAAACGTCCATAACGTTAACGAAACACCAAGCTCTTTGTGTTTTGCCCTCAATTTCATTGGTTCACTAACGTCATAATTTGCCAATTGCAGTGGATTTTCTCAAAAAATGTTTCTTTGTCTTTCTTGCCAGGTAGAATAAGTTTTCAACTTATTCATAAGGGTATTAACCCTTTAGCACACGTTGTTTAGCAAATACTCTTTTGCTAGTTTGATCATTCCCTTTGATCAAGGTGTACATGTGGCAAGAAATGGAATCTTTTATCCCTAGGAAAGAAACATCAAAATCCAACAAAGGATTTGAGAATCATAGTCCCATCGATCCTTAACTAAAGAGATAGCAAAGATGTGATTCTGTCAGTTGCAATTGCATGGAGTAAATCAGGGTGGTTTATCTATGCAGAGTGAACGTGCAAATTCCAATCCCTTGATTCTCTCTCTTTATCGCTTTGCATTTGACATAAAGCCATATGCTTCATTTGAAACATCCACAACTCATGTGGATTGCTACTTTTACAACCCTTAAGAATTATGAATGTAGCTTTTCATCTTTGTAGAAACCATTTGACCTCCTCTAGATCAAGTTTACCTCATAGGTTTCTTGCCCTTGGGCTTAAAGGATGAATCCTCCCACTCTTTAGCTAAGTTCGTCTGATTGATGGATCTTGAATCCTTCAGTCTTTCACATTCAAGTTCAATGTGGTGAATCACATTGCTGAAGGTTACAATATGCATATCAAAAGCAATCTTTACTTTCATATACGCCCACTCACTGGAAGACATGGCTTACTCCCACTCATTGAGAGACATAGCTTCCTCCCACTCACTGGGAGATGTCTTATCACAACATACACTTGTTGTTTGTTAGAAAGAACTTGGCATTTAGCTTGTCTCAACTTTTTAGTTTGACATCTGCCTCAAGTGTTGCCTAAACAACATGTTAGGACTTAGTACACTATGTTAAAACTTAACTTAGTTTTAACTTTATGGAAGAAGATCACTTATTTCACTATCTTCCAACAATATCCACACGGCTTGGATAAAGTTACATTGCTCAAACCAATATAAGTTTAAGCAATTTTATTCTTTCTATGCTTGATAGCATAAACCTCTTGTATCCTTCAGTTGCTTCAGCCTCTTAAATGCTGAAGACTAGTTGGTAGGATGTCCCTGACATCTCATTCTTCTTGAATGAAAGAGATTTGAGAGTTTTTAACTCCACGGATATCTCTATTGAGCTTGTCTTCATAAGCTCAGTCAAATAGACTTAGTCATAATTGGTCACTTAGACGATTATGGTATACAAATCTTATTTGTTCAAATAAGACAAAGGATAATTAGATAATAAGTTCACTAGTTTCATGTTCAGGAGACAACTATGTTGACTCCCATCCCAATCATACTAGTTAGCTCATCACCCTTTAACCACAGTCTTCATTTGAACACTTTCCCCTTTGGATTTCTAGACGTATTCCAGAAAACTCCCACTCAATCAAAGAGCAGTTATATTAACAAGATAATAACACATTATCATCTAACTAGCATGAATGTTCAAGAAAACAAGAAGAGAATATACTGAATTCAATTCTATAAACTAACAGAGAATTTAATCTTAAATTCAATGGGAAAAAACAGGAACATTCAAAAATTTAAGCCTTATATCATTGTCTCTTAACTAGGTTCTCCTTCTCATAGGCCCTTCTAACCATATTAATTCATGTAGCATCTAGCTACAATGTCAAGCTCCTCTTTGCCATGTTTACATCCACTCATTTGGATGTATTTGTAGCATACCTCCCACTTGATGAGATGATTCTCACATCTCTATCTCTCTTGTCCTTTGTCACAACATATATGATGAAAGGTTGACTTTTAGAAGTCATTGCTTCAATCCAAGTGGATCAATGTGGTTAGAAGCATGGGAAGACCTTTTATTATTCAATAATTATTGAATAATTTTAAGTTGCTGCAATTTTTTTTTTCAGGTTTTTATCTCTAAGAGTTTGAGTCAAGGTTAGATATGATTTTATATTTCAAAAACTCATTTGAATAATCCCTTACTTTTAAATAATCTTTCAGCATTTAACCTAATATTGCAACTGAAAAATACTCTTAAAAAAAATAAGCCAACCTATCCCAAAAATAATAAAACCAACATTGATTCAATTCCAACGTTTTTGGGACCCTCTAAGTGCACATAAGCACCTTTTTGATTCAAATCATATCCAAACGTGCTTCAAATATATGCAAATTATATATCAAATTGAAGCTCTCGAATTTAGGGATTTTTAGGAACCAACCACGTCTCAATCGGAGGTCCCACACGCTCTCACGCACCCCTAGAAGGTGTCTGGATGGAAAAATCCTAAAAAATTGAAAAATTCTAGAATTGGCCACTCTCGGCGGTGGCGCGTGACGTACACGCGCTGCCAAGACTCCACGCGCCATCCTCTCTCCGACGGTGCTTGCCACGTTTCAAACGGAGACCCCAGTGGCCCCCACGCGCCATGTGTCCCCTCCTTTTTTTGTCAAAAATCAACAAATGATCGTTGACCGTTGACCGGTCAGCGTTGACTGTCAACCGTGACCCGTCACCGCTGACGTGTCAGTGACGTAGCGCTGACGTGTTCCGGTCAACGTGGCTGGTCAACGGATGACGTGGCCACATTGACCGATGCTGTCGTGGCATTCGGCGCTGACGTGGTGACCACTCAATGGCGCCACGTGTCATTGGTTGACCGATGACGTGGCGTTGACGGCCACGTCATCGTCTTCAACCTCCAGTCGGGTCAACCCGACCCGGTTGGAGCTCCGACGGGTCATCGTGTCTCGCCAACTCTGGGAGGCCATATCTCCCTTGTTTTAGCTCCGTTTTTCGCGTTCTTGGTGTTGTTGGAATCGTAGTTCAGCAAACTACAAATCCATGGCATTTATTTGATCTTAAAACCTCTATTTCATTGATCAAATCATGAGTGAAGTTGCGGCGGCGACTAACGACCTGCGAACTTCTTTCCTTCGTTTCTCCCTCATCCGGACTCCGTTTGACGCGTTCTAAGCATCATTGGAATCGTCTCTTCGAGCTCTACACATCCATGTCCTTACTTTGGGCAAAAACACCGAGTTTGAAACACCCAATTTTTCTCGACGTTGTCGGCGCGACGTAAACCGACGTGGATGTATGTCCTCTGGGTTTCAAAGGCTCTTCTAACCTTTGAGGAGTTAAAGCTTTTCGTTTTTGAATCCACATAGGTTCCAAAAGGTCTCAGATAATAAGATCGAAGAGATGAGGAGAAGAGAAGAGAAACAAATATGTATATATATACTCATGCGCACGCATATATATATATATACAATAGTCAAAGGAGCAGAGAATCTTCGACTAGTATGCATTCAACATATATTCATAACACCCAGCAAAATATATATATTGTACATGCGTGAGACTTTCAAAACATGCAGAGGCTTAAATACATATATGTACATGTTCACTTTTTTGGGAAAAAAAAAGACTTACGCCCAGATACCCAGAAAAGATTCACGCATGAGCAAATTTAATATGTAGGCATTCCATATTCACAAACTTATATTTTTTTACATATTGTCATGTAGATTGCGTGAATGAGAAGGAGAAGAAATATGCGTATCAACAGCACAGCGGAATTATATGGGGATATAAACAAATTATATCAGATTATTATTCACAAAGAATAATTCATACAGCCACAGGATCAACCAGGTTCTGATGCCAATGTAAGAAAAATATATTAACTAAGAAGGAGATTAGGCGTACCTGGACGAATCCATGTTCGGATCCAGGTCAAAGCTCCAATACTCCATACTTGTGCCCACACAATTATTAGACTATTAGAGCCTAATTGTGATTTGCACAGCAGATCACCAGAACCAGAAAGATGGTAGAAGAGAAGGGAATTGCCAGAAAACTCAATGGCGGGGCGAGTTGCAATTGAGGAGGCACACCCTATTTATAGTGGTTTATGGAGGCCACTAATTAGGAAACGTGTGCACTCCTTCTTGCCCTCCAAGAGAGCAATTAATTGTCCCTCAATTAATTCCCTAATTATGGTGATTTGTTCCTCTTTTAACAAATCCATAATTATTGCTGAAATATTCCCAAATCTGCATTTTATGCTGATTTTATTCTTATTTGATTAGGCTACTTATTTCCTAATCAAATGGTCCGGCCCATCAAGGGCGGACTTGGACCCAAAGTCCAACAGATGAAAAGGAAAAAAGTGAAAGGGGGAGGTTGAGCGGTCACGATTAATTAGCTAAAGCATATAATTTTTTATTGGGCTAAATACCTATATACGTATATCTTTGGGAGCACATTAACATTTAATTTCAATCCAAGGAATATGCTAAAATCAAATGGCAAAAAAATGAAGATGAAGCAAAGAATCTCATAATTTATTAATGGGCTACAACATAGTTTAAAAAAGAATGGATTGAATTGATTTAAGATGAGAGAGAGGCAGAGGGAAAATGGACTTACTCAGCTTCTGGGGCTTATTGTTCTTCAATGTTGTGTATCTAACACACCAGACAAAGAGTTATAAGGATGAGAGAAAAACTTGTAAGCCGCCTCATTGCGACCTTATCACAAACATCTCATATCCATTTCGTCTCCGAGACGACCCTCCCAACTGTGGCCTTCGGCCTTTTGAATTAGCCTGTGAAAACAATGTCACACTGCTTGATTTGCATTCTGGGACATACTAGGTCCTGGGAATCAACTACGACAACTACACAATCTGACTCAAAGATCCAGGCATTGGGGAGGGTGATTACTCCTCCCGCCCCCGCTATCTCTTATCCCGATCTAATTTCTCCGACACTTATACTAATTCCTACGTTTATGATAACAATAAAAATCCCTATGTTGTCTCTCTGGAATTAGTACTCCCTCCGGTCCTAAATATATGACATAGTTTGTAGTGCAATTTGCACTACAAACTATGTCCTATATTTAAGACCAGAGGTAGTATAACATTCAGAACTTACAGTCGAGCCCGTCATATACCTGAAGTGCAGTGATCCTGAGGGATGATGTACATCATGTTGGAGATGAACCAGGGGGTGATTGAACCATAATTTTATATGATTTTTTAAGGTTAATTTGGGATTTTTAATGCATTTTCTAGAATATAATTATATGATTAAGCACTATTTTTATTTAGAGACATTAGTATTGAATTAATTGTAAATAGGGGCAAAATGGTCATAAATTTGTTAATTATTCATACAAATGTTTTCTTGTACTTGTGATATTATTTTGTGCTTAATTTTTGCATTGTAGGTGCTTAAGAAGGAAATTTGAGATTTTGGAGGTTTAAATTATTGGGCCAAGTGGAAAGAAAGATAAGGAAAAGAAAAAGAAAAAAAAGAAACAGACTTGATAGCCCAAGAAGCAGTGACGCAGCCCAAGGATGAGAGTGATCTGGGAACAGAAATGGAGGACCCGGTGGATATGCCGAATGGATATGGAAGACCCGGTAGAGACCCGACTGATTGGAGAAGCAGCTGAGGGAATATAGATACAGAGGTGAACAGCGCCGGTTTTGGGAGGAGGGCTTGAGACAGAACCGAGAGGTCGAGATTCACTGAGGGGGAGCGGCCGCAGCTTCATTTTTGCCAATCACCACATCTCCGCTTCCTCATCGCCTCCCATCATCTTCCATCTACCATCACTGTCATCATCATTCCTTCCCGCCTTGCATCTATCGTCGGTGACCTTCGAACTTCGTTCCTTCAAGCTTGATCTGAAAAATCAGAGGCTCTGAGACAGAGAAGCTCCAGGAGTGGCAGCAAGCTTGGTGTGGAGCGAGAGAGGAAGTCCATAGCTGAAAACTAAGTCTTCTGGCGTGTCTCATTCTTCAACGTTCAATACCAGTCCGTGGTTGCCTCTGTTCTGACATCACCACAAGCTGTGGCTCATCTGAATTTTTTCTGGAATCACATTCAGCCATCAATTCAGTTCCAGGCCGTGGTTTCCTCTGCTTTTGAATTCATTATAGCCATAGCTTCTCTGTTCTGCCTCTGAATTAAATTTCAGCCCTGAGCTTAATTTGTTTAGTGCTAATTTGTTAATTAATTCAGTGTTTTACATGGCTGGATGTTTGAATCAGAGTGTGATTGTATTTCTTGAAGCTTTTCTTATGAGTGGCTAGGTAATCTTGTACTTCTTGGCAGTGGGGAAATGTGCTTGAGCTTATTGGACTACAAAGGGGAAAGGGGAGTTTTATTATCATTCCATTAATTTAGAATTATATATTTGAATTGTCTAGTTTTAGGAATTTTTTATATATGTGATTTTGGAATTGAGATTAATGTTAATTGTCTCTTTTGGTTTGATAATTGTAGTTGAGATTGAATTTTACAATGTGAAGATTATATATGTTTGAATTTCTTTGTGGTTGCAATGAGATTATGTTAATTAGCGTGTTATTGTCTAATTAATATGGTTGATTTGTATCCTTGAAGGGCTATTTAGCACTCAATTCCAAGAAGACTCATATTGCATTATTCAAATTTCAATTGCACATTAAGTAGTTTTTAATAATATCTCAAGAGATAGTAGTTAGCTATGTTTGTAGGAGCTACTATTAATTGCGATTATTGGACTCAAGTGTTATTTTGAGGTTGTTTTTAAGACTTAATGAATTTTTAACTCCCATAATCTCTTTGAGCAAGGATAGGCATCTTCTTCATTACCAAGAGCATCCTTTATTCATATTTTCCACTTCATACCATTTTATTCACTCATTCTCCATTTTTATAAGAAAAATACCAAAAATAATAGTTTAACATTTAATTAATTTGCATTTTTTTAATTATTAATTTCAAAAACCAAAACACATTTCCCCTTGCTTTTATTGCATTCACATGGCCTATAGATTACTTAGGTAGTTCAATAAAGGCTCCTCAAGTGAGATGACCCGAGTATTGCATTGTACTGCAATTCTTGGATTAAAAATATTTTGGATTTGACCCCAAGACGTAAAGACAAGGTCAAATCAGGGGGTGCTGCTCATTTCCTGCAATTCTGGGGCTTTCCCATATGTATTTTTCATGGTTCTTTAGATCATTAGATTTTATACGAAATGAGCGACATTTTAATATCTTATAGGCAAAAAATGGAGCTATTTTCAAATTTTATGATTTTCCCAAGATATTTCAGAAAAATGGTGCAATTGTACGATCTAACGATCTAAAGAACTATAGAAAATGACTACAATTTACAAAAGAATAAAAATGTCACCATTTACAAGTTATTCAGGTGGAAGTAACTACAAGATCTGGTTTGATATAGGTTTATGATATACATGCCTTATTTTAATATGAATATTGTTTTAATATGTTTTCTTAGAAATAGTCTTTCTGCTTGTACATGTAAGGCTGCATACATCTATTTCTCCTCAAACCCCGTATGATATGATAGAAGCCTTGTGTGTGAGGCCTCCCTTCCTTTTTTATTGATTTAATGTTTTATTCCTCAATCCAGTCATTACGTTTTGATTTGTTGAAATATATATACGTTGCAGTTGCAGATACGGTGTATTCGAGGGTTAAGTACGCGTCTGGTCATAAATATGATGGCGATTTCATTTCAACACCAGTTGCATTTGCCATAGCAAAAATCACAGGAAAATATGTTTTGCCATCCATCATTCTAAGATTTCTGGTTGGTATGATATTTCTGTTCATCTTGTTCATTTACACCTATAGGAGAAGACACTTATCAGCGTTTGAAGGCATTGAAGATTTTATACGACTTCATAGCCTTCATCCAATAAGGTACACCTACAAGGATTTAAAGATTATGACAAAAAAGGTTTCAAAAATCAGATTGGTGAAGGAGGCTTTGGCACAGTATACATATATAGGCAAGTTAAGAAGTGGATCTGATGTTGATGGTAAATTGTTGGGCAAACCCAAAGCTACTGGCCAAGAATTTATCAATGAAGTGGCAACTATTGGAAGGATACACCATTTGAATCTGGTACGTCTTGTTGGTTTTTGTGTGAAAGGAAAAAAAAAACGTGCTCTTATTTATGAATTTATTTCCAATGGATCTTTGGATAAACATTTGGTTTTAAAGAAGGAAGTGTCTCCTTAAGTTATCGTAAAATATATGATATATCTTCGGGAGTGGCTAAAGGAATGGCTTATCTTTATCATGGTTGTGTCATGTAAATATTACATTTTGGCATCAAGCCTCATAATATTCTTTTTGATGACAACTTGACTCTAAAAATTTCAGATTTTGAACTAGCAAGGTTGTATATAACTGATGGTAGCATTGCAACAGCAAGAGGAACATTAGGGTACATGTCTCCTATATTATTCTATAAGAATATTGGGAAAGTGTCCCATAAATATGATGTTTATAGTTTTAGAATGCTTTTAATGGAAATGGCAAGCTGAAGAAGAAACATGAATCCACACGCAGAGCATTTGAGCCAAGTATATTTTCCATTATGCATGTATGACCAATTTGATGAAGAGAAAGATATAGAAATTGATCATTTGATAGCAGACGAAAAGGTTTTGGTAAAGAAAATGTTCATAGTAGCACTATGGTGCATCCAGTTTAGTCTTACCGATCGCCCTTCGACGGACAAAGTAATAGAGATGTTGGAAGTAGATGATGTTGATAGTCTTGAAATGCCTCCAAAGCCTTCTATATATCCTCTTGAACATGACCGACCCAACTTTGACCCAACAACATCTTCATTCTCCACAAGTTCTAATGGCAATCTATGTGAGGATGCAAGTGATAGTTAATACTCTGCATTTGACTTATTAATTGTATCTCATGGATTTTCAATATTTTAATCAAGTTGTTGTGACTGTTGCAATTATGATGAGTGGCTGATTTGTTTGAGTCTTAGTAGTAAAGAAAGTGGCTAGAGCTTCAATGTACTACACAGGAGAGTTCATTATTTTTCATTAGCTCAATTCATGTATCATGTTCTGTTTGGATTAATTTTGTATTGGTATATGGTTTTTTTAAGACTTAGATGAGTGATTATTTATTTATGATGGATTGCTAAAGTTAAATTTTGTATTGGTACACTTATATTTTATTGAACTTATTTCCTTTTGAATTAATGAAGTTATGCATTTTATGTGATTACTAGTGTGTGTGATAGATTTATTTCAATTTGAGTGTTGCAATTGTGTTTTCATTTAAGAGGAAGCAAGTGCATTAAGATGATTTTCAAGCACACTCCAAATGATTTTTAACAATTTATCTAAGAGATGACTATGAATGCAATTGTAGGATTAGTCATTATTTAGGTAGATTGGACCTATTACGATTGCTTAGAGTTTTTAATTTGAGTTGATGCAAAATTAACTCCCAAAATATTTTAAGAAGCCAGGAAAGTCACCAAATTTCCTACCAAGACTCATTTTATCATATCATCCATTTTAATTCAAAGCATTTCTTTATTGTTTTCCAAAAATACCAAACTGATTAGAAATAGCTTTATTTTTGTGAATTTTGATTTAAAGAAAACCAATTTCAAAACCCCATTTCTAACCATGTTTTTAGCATTTAGTCTAACCTAGGGAATTAAAATACAGAGCTCCTTAATAAGAGAACGATCTCGAGTTGTTTGCACTACATTGCGTTTAATTCATGGTAAAATTTGTGATTTGACCCCAAAGTGGCTAACGTTGTGTCAAATCAATTGAAAAGCTAATGGCTTCCTAGCTTCTTAAAATGATTTAGGAGTTAATTTATCATTAAGTCAAATTGAAAACCTCAAACAATTGCATTGAGTCCAATTTATCTAATGACTAATCCTACGATCACATTCATAGTCATCTCTTAGATAACTTGTTAAAATAAACTTTGAAAATCATTTTAATACACTTGCTTCCTCTTAAATGAAACTACAATAGCGACATTCATCAATATAAAATAACTCAACTACACACCATAGTAATCCTATACAATGCATAATATCATTAAAACATAAGGAAAAATAAGTTCAATACATAATCTAAATGCACCAATATAAAATTCAATACAAGAGCAATCCATCATAGACAAACAATCATTCATCTAAGTCTCACAAACATATATCAATACAAAATTAATCCAAACAAAACACAATACATGAATTGAGCTAATGGAAAACTAATAAACTCCACTAATAAACTCCACTTTGTAGCATATTGAAGCTCTTGTCACTCTCTTCACCACCAAAACTCAAGAGAATCTAACTCCACATAAGCTTTAATAGTGATCAAAGGTTCTTCAAAACTCAAATAATTTATTGAAGAAGAGTGAAAAGGCTATGAAACTAAGATCACAGAGCTTCGCCGGAAATTGGAGAAAATCACCGGAAGTTGTAGAAGCTTGATGGAAATCAAAGAAGAAGGCCGATAGTGTTGGTGGAGCCTGCGGCCAAGCTCCTCAATGTCGAGGCTCTTCCCTCTTCAAGCTCCCTCTCCGTTTTGATTCTCAGCTCCGATAGGTAGTGAAGAACAGATGGAGGAGCAACGAAGGTCTTGGGTCTAGTTTGATTTGAAGCTCTGTCTGTAGGACAAAACTCATAAAATACCCAAATAAATCAGAAATCAGAGTACATGAATTTTCCTATATCAATAGCGGAAAACTTATAAGAATTACCTCTCGCCATTGCTAAGCTTTGATCGAATGGAGAACTCATGGATCCTGATGAAAGAGAGCTGCAAAAGAATTGAAGACAGGATATGATTGTTAGGTCTCTTTCTAACTGGCTGTGGGGCACAGCGATGGCAACTGGGTTAAGAGCCGTCGCCAGTCAGGGAACCTCAGATGAGCAGATAGGGTTTTTCCTTATACGCTTAATTCAGACGGCTGTAAACTTAATTGTGTGTTTTCCACCATCAGAAAAACCACATTAATAGCCAATAACCGTAATCTTGAATTGGGCCTAAATCTAGCTAACGGGTCACACTCTGGATATTTTAATTAACTACCTAATTAATAACTAATAATAATTATAATATATATTAAAATATCTAACATTCTCCCACTTGGCCCGTAACTAACGTCAGTTGCCCTATTCAGATTAATTAAGGCTATGTTGCAAGAATCATGGCGATAAGTCCTCTTAAGTCGAGTATTATCTTCCATGTATTACATAGCAGCACCCTTACTTAATGGGTTAAAACTTTATGAATAAACCTTAAATGTTTATTCGGTTCCTTCTTGAATGTTTGTCAATCTCGATAACAAGGTACCAATATGAGACAACAAACTCCAACTTGAATTTCATCATTTATCAATACCTTATTTAGATCACTCAATGTGATCCAAGTCACACATAAGGTATTTGATCCTTCAATGTCTCTAAATGCATGTAGTTTATTTAAGGATCTATACTTTATGTCTTTATGACCTATTGACTTTATGGTCACACAACACCCTTAATGGGTTTAAATTAATTTAAAACCACATGATGAAATTCTTTAACTGGCAATCTTATAACTTGCCTTCAAGAATGATTAGATTAAGCAATTCATGGTGAAACTAAGCAATCAGTGACTACTTAGCAATCTTGTACTCCTCCATAATGCAATTTTTTCAGTAAACGTAAAGATGCATCAGAATGTTAACCATTTTATAGCTAACACATCATACTAAACTAAACAAATCTAATCATTCTCCTATATGTAGAGCATGAGAATTAATATACATTTTAAAATGTACTTCATGACCTGCAGCTTTTCAATTATTATTCAAGCAAGAATATGCTTGATAATCCTCCTAAAAGTCCATTGCAATGGCATTACTCGTTTGTGTGCACATTTAAGCAAGCCTGCACCTAGGAAACCAAATTAGAAGGAACGAAATATAATGATATTAGAAACATATAGACAATTAAATCATATTCTCATAATAGATATTAAATACAACAACCACCATCTATCTATATATGTTCAAATACATGTGATCATAGGTTTCTTATGACATTCCCAAGTGTTTTGAGAACAGTTTCCTTATATATTCTAAAAGAATACTACACTTACCCTAGTCCTATCACAAATTTGAACAATGATGATTTTGTTATATATAACACCTTATGTCAAAATTCACAAGCAATGAGTAAATAATCATTTTGTTTAATATAAATGATTCAACTCCCACTAATCTAGTGATATAAATAGTACTATGATGCTTTCAGCATTATCATATATGTCATTATATCATAACACATTATTTACCACTAATGTGAAAATGCATGTGAGGACGGTTTCTCAATTTTGCTAACTAAATTCTCCTCATAGTTTATGTGACCTTTCTTTTAGTTCACACACATCTCTCCTTGTTACTATAATGGAAAGATGCTAATGGAAATTAGGGTCACTCTCATTGTTTATGCTCTAGTCAGATTACTTGAAATACATGATGTATTGTTGGTAGCAATTGCTAAATTTAAATTGTCATTTGGTCTTAACCCAATCTGTTAATAGATTGAAGTTGTACAATAAGAGCACCATCTATCAATTTAGAATATCCCTTGCTTGTTTCGGGATATTTTTCCTAATAATTGATAGAGTCCTTAATATTGATACTTCTTATTTCTAACTTGACCAATTGAAAATTTCAGAACTTCATTATGTTTCACTTTTACCTCAAGAAGAAGAGTATCATGTAAAACCAATGTTCTATCATGATTAGAGGTTACAACCTGTTATGTGTAATCATCCAGAATGAGTTTGATCACTCCCACTAATCATACCATTTCTTAATAATTTGGCATTTCAAAACTACTACACACCTTCTAAAATAGAAAGGATGGCTCAATAGAATTCCCAAGATCTCTCTGCATCTTCACCAAAATATGCAGTCTTAATCTCTAGGATGTTTTCCATCCACACTCTTTCATTTATAAGACAAATATATATAAATTGAGCTTCCAACTCTCAGATTTTGAAAAATTTTAAACATAATTTTGTTGGAAAATCATCTAAGATATATAGTTGTCTTGAGTGCATTCTTTAAGAGGAAAACATATAGGCTAAATTACTATCATTAACTATGTACCCATCATGTCATCCATCTTTTCTAATTGACTTCAATATATTAATCTGTTTACCAGATTAAATTACCCACTTCTACTTTATATTCTCTAAAAATGTCAAATGACACTGCTTACTTATAAAGCAAAAGATGTTCAGGTGTTTGAAGAGTCAACTAAATCAGGATGAACTATCTCATCTGTTAGAACAAAACCAATGGCAACTGTATATTCACTACTGCCTCCAATCAAGCCACTAATCATAGACAGATTAAACTTGATATGTCTATTGCTTTATAGCTTTAGGGTTGGTAGCTTGATGTCCCTTATTTAAAATCTCATGCTTTTCTAAAAGGGAGCAAAACTTATATAAACACATTTACAATGAATACTTATTATCCATGCATGTATTCATGAAAATGAGTAATAATTCATGAGATAATAAATAGAAGATCTTTTCCACCAAAATTAATGGATACATCTTACTCTATAATGGAGAATCACTTAATAGTCAACAAAACAATGCAATAACATTTATGAGAATTTTTAAATATGTCCCTTAGCCTATCAATAACCATTGACTTTACTCCATTCTTTATGTACTTTTAATAACTAGCTTTTAACTGAGATTACTTTATTGAGACAATAATGTTATCTCATTTCTCATGCTAGCATTATAAATACTAGAGCTTTTCTTAATATCAATTTTGTCCTAATGGCAGAAGTTCTCCTTACAGGCTTAATTGTCTCTAATAAATTATATCAAACTAAATAATTGAATAGATAACAATCATGCTACAAAGTCAAACTCAAAATTAAATCATACTTACAAAATTGCTATAAGAGGCAAGCAACCATCGCATATAGGTGTATGTTTACCAATGTAAATCATACAATTATAAATTCGTATAACTAAAGTCTACCTGTGGGCAAAGACATTAGCATAGCATGAATTTATCTCAAATTGGTGAAACTGGAATGCATTTATATCCCCTAATACCTGTGGGCTACTTAGAGAATATAATGTTGTTCCATTTCACCCTAATTAAAACTATGATTATAGTTATCTACCTGTGGGCAAAGATTAATTATAACCATACATTTAATTACAATTGATGTCTTTAAATCTGAGTGATGTATTTTGTTCATTAGAATAAAATAGAGTATATGTGCCTAGTGAGGATGCTGTGGCTACTCCTCGATTCTACATACTCATCACAAAAACATCACATCATTGTGTATACTAATTGTACATATAATCATAATTTGATATGGTAAAACCTTATGTGATTACCTATGCATACAATGTTCGTATAAGGATGCTGTAGCTACTCCTTAAACAAAATATGTATGCTAATCACTAATATCAAATATATACAATTTAAATGTCATATATGTATACACAATATCAATGGGAATCCTAATTAATTAATTTAATCAACTTCTGAAGATTAATATTTTAAATCCATATATGATTATTTATTCATGTTGTAAGAGGCCGCTGTAGCTACCACTCTAGCATGCAAGTTAATCATAAATATTAATCATGTGCACTTAAATTCTTTATATGCACAACTTTATGGAGGATTTAACCAATTAATTTAATCAACATAAGTGACTAAATACAATCCTCCCACTTTGATTAAATTAATATTACCCATTAAATAGAGTTGATATTTTAAAACATAAAAGTGATTATCTATACATACAAAAGAGGATGCTGTGACTAAGCCTCTAGATGCATGTTAATCACAAATACCAACCTTGTGCATTTAAATTCCAAATATGCACAAATCTTTAATGAGAATTTATTTAATAGATTGATTTAATCAACAAAATGTGACTAAATAATCAAGAAAAATAAATTCTCCCACTATTTTGTGCATCCAAATTAAAACTAATATATGCACTTCTTGATGGAGGGATTAATTAATTAATTTGATCAGCAAGATCCCTAGATAATTAATTAGAAACCCTCCCACTATTTTATGTATCCAAAAAATTGTTTAAAGAATTAATTTTGGCATATTTCAATTTAAATTAAGTTTTGAAAAATTAAAATAATTAGATAATTGCCCCAAAATGAATTATCCAAATATTTAGGCAATTAAGTAACATGTCAAAATGATTTTTGCAAATTTTCCAGAATATGAAAAATTGCCAAAGTTAACCCCTTTCTTGATTTAAAAAATTAAATGCGACATGTTTAAAATTGTACATAAAACATAATCTAAACAGTGAGCAAAACCTTTTCTGGAAATTAGATCTTTATAGCCCAGCTAAAGAAAAAATGTAACAGAGCCCATGCAATATTTTCCAGAAAAGAGATAAGATAATAAAGGCCCAAAAGACATTAAAAAAAATGTCAATATCAAAATGGCAATAAGCCCAGAAAGCCTCATGGCCCCATGATACTAAAATCTAAGAGTTCAACGCCAAAAAAATAAAATCTATTAATTTTACCTCGGCCCAGATGCTTATATCGGCCCAAAATTGGTTTCCAGAAAATAAAAATAATAATGTTAAAACGCAAGCCCAATTCGCAATGTAAAGTCGGCCCAAAGTACTTATGCCTGGCCTAAAAACGCTTTCCCCTTCAGCCCAGATCTGTGAAATGTGGTGTTTCACTAAGGGGAAAAACGACGCCATTTCGCTAGGGAAAAAAGGAGCCTTCCTGGACACTCGAGACGACGTCGTTTTGGCTGCATCAAAACGTCATTGTTTAAGTCGTCTCCCTTGCCCGGTTCCAAAACCCTACCCGACCCGCCAGCCCGATATCGACTCGAAAGGTCGCCGCGACCTGCGAACTAAGGCGATGTTTTCAGCCGGTCGGAGAGCTCGATGCTGGCAATTCCGGTGGCTCTGACGGCAGTTCGTCCGCCTTCCCCAAGAAGTCGGATCTCTAGGACTCGAGGACGACCTCGTTACAGACCCAATGAGTCCGTCGTTGCCCATGATACTAGGTCAAGACTCCAGGTGGCTTTCCGGCGATTCCAAGCACGTTTACCGGCGATTGAGAGTTCCAAAAGGTGACATGTTTAATGCCGATAAACTCAAAAGGCAAGTGAGAATGTGATCTGTCACCAACAATCTCTCATATAAACAAGATAATCAAAATCAAAATATGAGCTGTAAATCAAGATCGCAGATTCTTTCTTTCTCACTAAGAAAACAAACAACAATCTAAACGAGTTTTACATCTCAGGTTGTTCGACGACGATGGCGATAACAGCAAACCAACTCAGAACGTTAGCAAAACAAGATTCCATGTAATGAGTTATCGCAAAATATGAGTAATTACTTCGCACATATCATAGAACAGAAATCATAATTCAAAGTTTTAAAGACAAATCGGTAAAAGGAAAAGATTTGGGTTTCCATCGAACTTCCTAATGCTCATCGAAGAACTAAAATGTTCTTCTTGAGTCCCAGCAACACAAAGCTATTCACAAACATACAGTCAACAATAAATTGGGAACATTGAGCATGTATTCAAGAACAATTTCAAGAAAACATGAATTCTTGATGAAATCTGAAAAACCATATATATTGAAAGATTGATCATAAAGCATCAAATCGGATCCTTCGAGACTGTATGATGGCGATAATGATTCCTTGGATGAAATTAATCATCCTCACATCTCATAATCCGAAAATCAAATTTAACATGATAAAAAATTTATTAATAATAAATTAAAACTCAGATGAATTAATTTTCAGCAATAATATAATTCATCCACTTAAGAAATCCGATCTCAAATCCAAGCTACATACTTAGATCATCCCCGATCAAAGAGTAGAAGGTAGAGGATCAGCGAGCGTGGCTCTGATACCACATGTAGGACAAAACTCATAAAATACCCAAATAAATCAGAAATCAGAGTACATGAATTTTCCTATATCAATAGCGGAAGACTTATAAGAATTACCTCTCACCATTGCCAAGCTTTGATCGAATGGAGAACTCATGAATCCTGATGAAAGAGAGATGCAAAAGAATTGAAGACAGGATATGATTGTTAGGTCTCTTTCTGACTAGTTATGGGGCACAGCGATGGCAACTGGGTTAAGAGCCGTCGCCAGTCAGGGAACCTCAGATGAGCAGATAGGGTTTTTCCTTATACGCTTAATTCAGAAGGCTGTAAACTTAATTGTGTGTTTTCCACCATCAGAAAAACCACATTAATAGCCAATAACCCTAATATTGAATTGGGCCTAAATCTGACTAACGGATCACACTCTGGATATTTTAATTAACTACCTAATTAATAACTAATAATAATTATAATATATATTAAAATATCTAACACTGTCTTCTCCCTTCTGAGCTCCTCAAGCACTGGAGAAGCTCTCTTTCCCTCTCCTCTCAAGCTCTCTCCATTGAAGCTCTACTATGAAGCTCTCTCCTTTGGTTTTTTTCCCTTTGAGCTCTCTCATCTCTGTTGGACGGTGGAAGAAGCTCGCAAGCAATGGTGATGGTGGAAGAAGTCACCGGCGAGGTAAAAAGGTGAAGGTTCAGACGTGTTCCAGTCCGAGCTTGCCACGCCACTATTCTGAGGTTCTAACACTGAAAAATGTCGAGACGTAAAAGAGGCTTGGTCAAAACATATTTTGACCAGGGACCAATCTGTAAAATTTAAAAGTTTGTGGTGGGACTATAATGCAAATTTTTGAAACATTTGTGAGGTATAATGTCATTTTCAGAATACTTGGGCCATTTTTTTGTAAATTTCTCTGATAACTTTCCTTTAACTTTCCTTCATTGATTTAAAATTTCCATAAATTCTAGGGCATTTTTTCTATACTTTTCCACAGTTCTCCAAAATATTAATTTCGATCCCAATTGACATTTTTCAAAATCTCCAATTTTCTTTTTAAGCACATGCAATGCAAGATTAAACACAAGGTAGTATCAAAAATCCAAAAAATTATTTGCATGAATAATTAACAAATTATGACCGTTTTACCCCTAATTACATTTAATTTAATACAAATGTCTCTAACTCAAATTAGTGCTTAATCATGTAATAATATCCTAAGAAATGTTATGTCCAAAAAAAAATCCTAAGAAATGCATTAAAAATTCCAATTTAATTATGAAAAACCTATAAAAATATGGTTCAATCAGATCAAATGAAAAGAAAATAAACTATAGGGACCTAACAACGCAAAAATGGGACCGAAGCTAGCTCTGGTTAACGGCAGTGCCAAATTTGCTATCCCTTAAAATTATGTTTATTTTTACATGTCTTCAAATGATTATACCTACTTTTACAACCAACAAAACATAATTGTGGTAAGTGCTCATAATGAAAACCTTTATTGCTAAATTTACATCTTTTTTGTTAAATGTATACAGTAGATGAAAAAAACACTTTTTTATACCAATGATCTCTTTTTAATAATTATTTATTAATAAAAGTAAACTACTCTTATGCTTTTATGATATAAGTTTATGTTGACAACAATAGAAAAAACACTCTTTATTTCTTGTTTTTTTACTTGCCAAAATCAACCGTGAAATTTCAAAAGCTAATAATTGTATCTTATGAAATAATCATGATTTTAGGTTCATATATAATTGATTTTAGCATCATCATGTACACAAGTGTTTGGTAACTTTATGAGATAATCATAATTTTGAATTCATAATTATACAGGTAGAAATTCAAAAGTCTTTTTTTTTAAACAATCGGCAAAAAACAGGTGAAGCAAAGAAACATAACAAGTTTCTGCGCTCATCACCACTCATGGCTACACTAATATCTGCACTCCAAATAATGTGTAAGGGTTCAAATTTAAAATTTTAGACTGTTAATTTTTTAATAAAAAAGTTATTGTTTTAAAAAATGACACTAATAATATTATCTTTTTTCTAGATTATTTACACATTAAAATATTTTTTCAAAAAATAAAAAAATAATCCTGAACGAACTAGATTAGATCCAAACTTGAAGCTCATCACCCAAACTGAATCCCATGCGAAAAAGGAAGTTGAGTGATATAAAAAAGAAGAATAAGATGGAGGAGAGAAGAACAGGCGTTAATGAAAGCATTCATAAGTGGAGGAGCGACAGGATCAGAGAAAGGCTTATGGTGTTGGTGCTTAGTGTTGTGGCTCTCTCTGCTTCTAGTGGAGGGAGTTGTGAGTTCTCAACCTCACAACGAAACTTGTACATCTAGTTGCAGCATTATCACGAACATCTCATCTCCGTTTTAACTACGAGATGACCCACCCCACTGCGGCAACCACAACTATGAGCTAGCCAGCGAAAACAACGTCACTCTCCTTCATTTAATTGATGAACATGATTGTTATTGTTATGAGGATTTGAATAATGGAAGATCCCGGGTGGTAGGAAGATACAGAGTGTTGGGAATTGTTAAGAGTTAGGAGTCAACAAAATCCCTTACCGTCAGGCACATGTTCCTTCTTCACACAAAGTCATAAGGTTAGGCAGAGTTAGGAAACGCTTGTCTGTTTCTCACTTAATCTTCAGATGTGATTATTTGTATATATACCCATATGTAACAATTGAAAGATAGATGAATAAGATTCATTTCCTTACATGGTATCAGAGCGAAACACCTCTACTTAAGTCCGATTATGTTAAACTTTTTGTGTCTTCAGTTCTGAGTTCCCTTAGGCAAATTTGTAGTTACGTTGAACCCCAAATTTCAGATCTCTTATCTCCAGCACATATCAACTGACATGCGCCATCTCAGTGTGTTCAGAGGCTCAAACTCGGTCGGTCACCAAAATCCGGCCTCATTCCGACCACCGGCGACGTCACACGCGCCACCTCTATCTCCGCCACCACGATCCACGTGCGGCACGTGACGGTGGCTCCGGTCTCCGTTGGCGACGGCGATTTGAGCGCAGTGATTGACTTTTGTTGCTCTATCCCCCTCTGAAGTTATGTTGTCATCTGATCAAGTTGAATTTTTTGAGCATTATTCTTTGAATACTCATTGCCTCTGACTCAATGCTCTTCAGTCTCAAGTTTTCTCAATTCGCTGTCCAGGTTCTCTTTTTTGTTTTTGAGTTAGTATTCTTATCTCTGTGGGTCCCTTGTTTCTTTTGTGACAGCCCATACTTTTGCCTATTGATCCGTGACAATCCGTGATAATTCTTTTCTTTATGAGAATTTGTCTTGATTGGTTTATGATATTTTGCCAATCCTAATTGATTCGACAATCTGTATCACTTCGCTATTTTGTGAGCATTGTTCGTGTAACTATTTTTACTGCTCCATTTGTATTCTGTTGTGTTGTCTTTAAGCATTATCAATAGCAGACTCAAAGAATTCCGATATGTTACCTATGTCTACTAAGATTACTGCCTCACAGTTGAGCTGGACTAACTACAGTGATTGGAACAAAACTGTTAAAGTGTATCTTTTGGGCATAGAGATGGAAACTCATTTATCCGAGGATCCTCCGTCTGGTAACGAAACAAAACTTATGACTTGGCAAAGAGCAGATGCTCGACTTCTGTTTCAAATTTGAAATTCTATTGAACCACAGATTCTATCTTCAGTGAGCCATTGTAACACTGTTAAAGAACTTATGAGTTATCTTGAATTTATGTTTTCTGGAAAAGGAAATATCACTCGGGTTCATGAAATCTGTAAAGTTTTTTATCGTTCTCAACAGCAAGATCGCCCTTTGAAAGAATTCTTTTTAGACTTCAAGAGGATGTATGAGGAAATGAAAGTACTTATGTCCCCACAAGCAGATCTCCCAACTCGAATCAAGAACTTAGAACTTCAGGCTATCATGAGTTTTCTTGAAGCTCTCAACCCGTCTTATGAGACTATTCGTTCTCAGATTCTGTCGAGTCAAGAGCTTCCTTCTCTTGAAGATGTTTTCTCCCGGGTTCTTCGTGCTGATCGCTTGATTCATTCACCTGTTGATCCAACTGCCAGTGCTCTAGCTGGGCGCGGTCCCTTTGAGAACAGGAATTATGGGTACAAACAAAATAACAATTCTGGCAGTATTATATGCAATTATTGCAAGGAACCTGGCCACATTAAGAAAAATTGTCGAAAATTGCAAAATAAACAGCAGCGTGATCAACAGCGTGGCCTTGCTCATATTGCCCAGACATCTGGCCCCCTTGATTCTGGATCTGGATCTTCTTCTACAGGAGCTCTAGCAACAGGTACTCTGTCCTCTGGCTTCACTACTACAGAATATACTTTTAAAGTCCCTAAAGGACATCCCTTTTCGAAAAAGGGACGCCCAAAATATGGTCAGGTTCAAATTTTAGAGATTGGCGCGTCTGATTACCCTTAAACATCATAAAAAAAAAGAAAGAAAGCCTTTAGACGTCCCCATCCCAGCTGGGGACGTCTAAAGGTACCTTTAGACGTCCCCAGCCCAGCTGGGGACGTCTAAACACTACCTTTAGACGCCCCCAGCTTGGCTGGGGACGTCTAAAGGTATCTTTAGACGTCCCCAGCTGTGCTGGGGACGTTGTAGAGGCTCACATGCGCCTGGTCTGAAGTGACCGGTGCATGTGAGGGTGTCAGAGAGCTCCCTCCCATCTATCTCTCCTCCTCCCAACTTTACTCAATCACCCATTCACTCCCATCTCCGTGAGACTCCGTCCCCATCTCCACCACGTTTTTTCGTTGTTTCTCCTTTCCCATTCCACTCCCCTGCTGCATCTCCTCCCAAATTCATCACTCCATCCCCATTGATCGGTCTCCTCTCCCTTTATTGGTTTTTTAATTTGTTTCTCCAAAGCTTCCTCACTTCCGTCACCAGGCCACCTTCTTTGCTCCCCTGCTGCAGTTTTTGAGATTCTTGGTTTGCAGATTCTCCACCACCGTCGGCCTCCTCTAAAGCTGTGAGAAATTTTCAGGTTAGCATTTTCGTTTTGAATAAGATGACAGGCGTTTTATTATTCTTTTTATTATTAGTTTTGTATGAATTGTATAAGTGTTTAATTTTTTATATTTTTAGTATTAGTTAGAGGTTTATTTTATTATTCTGTTTATGCATTTTGATTATGTTGATGATAGTAACTATTAGTTTTGGCACATGATAAATGCTTTTAATTAGTAGGGAAAGGAAAAGAAATGCAGGGTGTTTTATTATTCTTTTTATTATTAGTTTTGTATGAATTGAATAAGTGTTTAATTTTTTATATTTTTAGTATTAGTTAGAGGTTTATTTTATTACTCTGTTTATGCGTTTTGATTAGGTTGATGATGGTAACTATTAGTTTTGGCACATGATAATGCTTTTAATTAGTAGGGAAAGGAAAAGAAATGAGAAAAGAATAAAGAATAAAAAGAAAGTAAAAAAATACAAAAAAAATTATCTTGTAGACACACAAATTTTTTTTTTTTTTTGCCAAAAGACACACGCATTAATATATATATATTTAGTGCTAGAATTAGGCAATCTTATTGTAACTTAGTGTACGTAGACATTAATATATATAAGAAATTCGCGTACTTGCAATTTTTTTTTTTTTTACAATTTTTCATTAAATAATCGTACTTGATTTAATAATTTGGTTGCTAAAATATAAGTGTATTATGTTTGTGCTTGGTGCTAGAAGCTAAAGTTTTGTTTCATTTAAATTAAGCTAAGATGGTTTGTTATTTTGATTTTGGGATGTCTCAATTTTAAGGGGAAATGCTGCCAAAATCTTGAAAAACATGCTTGTAAAAGGCAATTCCCCGTGTTTTCAATTATTCTAAACTTGAGTGTAAATGGAAATGGCATAGGTGGTAATAAAATGGATCATAGTTGGATGAATGCTCTGAGAACAAGTGAAGAATATGAGAATGGGGTTGAAAACTTTATTGAATTTGCTAGGAGGAATGTTCCAGCAAAAAATGGGATGTATTTTTGTCCCTGTGTCAATTGTTTAAATGAGAGAAAACGGGATGTTGAAGTTATAAGGGATCACCTACTTTGTGATGGAATAAATCTTCGATACACACGGTGGATATGGCATGGTGAGGAAGTAACTGATTGTCCGTCACACAAGAAGGAAGCTGTGGATGTCATAGATGAAGATATAATGGAGAGAATGATTCACGATGTTGAGGTAGAATCGTTTGCGCAGTCGCATGAATATGACAGCCTGCGGAGTGATGCAGAGACACCGTTGTACCCTGGGAGTAAGTACACACGGCTCACAGGAACATTACATTTGGTTAACTTAAAAGCAACTTGTGGGTGGACCGATAGTAGTTTCACATTGCTGCTTGAACTGTTGTGTGATATGTTTCCAGACGATAATGTACTTCCAAATCGTATGTATGAGGCCAAGAAAATCCTATCTACAATGGGTATGGAGTATAAAAAGATACACGCTTGCCCTAATGACTGTGTACTGTACAGAAAGGAGTATGAAGGCCTGAGTGAGTACCCTAAGTGTCAAACCGCACGATACAAAGTGAAGAAAGATGGTGGTTGTGGCAATGGGAAGACTAAAAGGCAACTTGTAAAAGTTTTGTGGTATCTTCCAATAATACCGTGCTTTAAGCGTTTGTTTGGCACTGCAAAAAAGGTGAAGAAGTTGAGATGGCATTCGGATGACAGAATATCTGATGGAAAATATCTTCGGCACCCGGCTGACTCTCCACAGTGGAAGAAAGTAGATGAAATGTTCCCTGAATTTGGCAGCGAGCCGAGAAACCTTCGGCTTGGGCTCTGTACAGATGGCATCAATCCGTATGGAACTCTTAATAGCACACACAGTGCGTGGCCAGTACTCCTTGTAATATACAACTTGCCTCCCTGGCTTTGTATGAAACGCAAGTATGTGATGCTTTCTATGATGATTTCTGGACCAAAACAGCCAGGAAACGATATCGATGTTTACCTGGCGCCTTTGATTGAGGACTTGAAGAAGTTGTGGGAGGAAGGCGTAGATGTGTTTGATGCGTATAAGAATGAGTCCTTCAAGCTACGTGCAATGCTGTTCACCACCATAAATGACTTCCCTGCCTACGGAAACCTCTCAGGGTACAGTGCGAAGGGGCATAAAGCATGTCCGATCTGTGAAGCAGACACTCACTTCCACCAACTGAAACATGGAAGAAAAACGGTCTACCTAGGTCACAGGAGGTTCCTTCCTAGATTCCACCCATATCGTAGGTTAAGAAAGCGTTTTAACGGCTTGCCGGAGCATGGAATGGCTCCAAAGGCATTAACCGGAGAGGAAGTTTATAGTCGGGTTGAACGTATCAATGTCTTACTCGGTAAGAATCATAAGACTTCGGGTGAGAAGAACATATGGAAGAAGAGATCAATTTTCTTTGATCTTCCATATTGGCGTAGTCTTGACGTGAGGCACAGTATTGATGTAATGCACATGGAGAAAAACGTTTGTGATAGCCTTGTCAGTACACTTTTGCATATTCCAGGGAAGACCAAGGATGGGATTAATGCGAGACTAGACCTTGTTGATATGGGAATAAGAGAACGGTTACATCCACAGCTAAGAGATGATGGTACGAGGGCATACATGGAGCCAGCAGCGCATACACTATCAAAAGCGGAGAAAAGAAGTTTGTGTGGGTGTTTGCATGAAATTAAGGTACCACAAGGATATTCTTCGAATGTGAGAAGGTGTGTGTCAATGGACGATTTGAAGTTAGTAGGAATGAAGTCCCATGATTAACATGTGTTGATGCAACAACTGTTACCAGTAGCTATTAGAGGGATTATGAAAGATGAAGTTCGAAACACTGTGACAAGATTGTGTGTTTTCTTTAATGCTATCTATAACAAAGTCATTGACACTGAAAAGCTGGATGAACTGGAAGCTGAGGGTTATATCATATTGTCCCAATTAGAGATGCACTTTCCTCCTTCTTTTTTTGATATAATGGTCCATTTGATAGTTCATTTGGTAAGGGAGGTAAGGCTCTGCGGTCCAGTTTACCTGAGGTGGATGTACCCTTTCGAGCGATACATGAAGATCTTAAAAGGGTACTCTAAAAATCCCTATCGACCAGAAGCCTCAATAGTTGAAAGGTATGTTGTTGAAGAGGCTATGGACTTCTGCAGCGATTATCTATCAGGGAAGAAGGAACAATCTCAGCATGAAGAGGGGAGGAGCAAGGGAACACGAGGACTGAAAGTGAAGACTATGCCTCGTGAAGAGGTGTTGCAAGCACACCTTTATATCCTGAATAACATGGCAGAAGTGCAACCGTACATAGAAGAACACAGAAAGAGATTGAAGAAAGAGAATCTGAGGAAGAATGACATGCAGATTACTATTGAGCAAAACAAGACATTCATTCAGTGGTTTGAGGAAAAGGTTTTGCATGAGACCGGTGTGTCTGGGACAGTAGAGTGGCTAGCCTGGGGGCCTTCCTTTCAGATCATTACTTGGAGCGGTTATGATATAAACGGGTATTCTTTCTACACAAAAGACCAAGATGACAGGAGTACCATGCAAAATAGTGGGGTGATGGTAGAAGCTGAAGCCATGCACTTTTCCAGTTCGAAAGACAAAAACCCCATATTAGCATCCATGGCCTATTATGGAGTGATAGAAGAAATATGGGAAATCACTTACAACAAGTTCAAAGTTGCTTTATTCAAGTGTAAGTGGGTTAGCAATAATGCTGTGGTAATAGATCAACAATTTGGATTTGTCTCAGTTGATCTTGAAAGAGTAGGTTATAGGGATGAGCCCTTCATTCTAGCAAGCCAGGCGAAACAAGTGTTCTATGTCACAGATCCCGCAAATAAGAAAATATCCATTGTACTTCAGAGTAAAAAACAGAAGCATGGTGATCCGACCTTTAACCTTGACAACACACCACCTTTCACAATTAATCCACCTACAACAATTGAAGAAAGAGAATTGGTAGATGATGAAGAATATGCTGTGAGAAATTATCATGGTGAAGGAATATGGGAAACAATCTAGAGTAAGAGCTTAACTTAGAAAATAGTAATGTGTGCTGTTTGTTTTATTACGTCTCAGTTTATTCATTTACTTACAATTTATTCACCTATCTGACAATGATTTTTGTGCTTACAGGAATATGGACAACTCTGGTGACTCTTCAAGTGATAGGGACAATGAAATGAATAGGACTGAACGTGATGCGACACGTGAACCGGTTGCGAGACGAAGGGTTAGAGGCAGTACAAAAATGCCTGCATTGGTAGCACGTCATAACCATCAACAAGAGAGGTTGCATATTGACTTTGATCAAGACATGAAACCAATTGGTCCGGAGGAAGACCATTTCATTAGCTACGTAGGTTTTTTGGCTCGAAGCAAAGTTCGCATTACCTATGCTAATTGGAAGTTGTTTCCACCAAAAACCAAAGATTTGATTTGGCAACAACTTTTGGTATATATAAGTTTCAATACATCTACATTATATCTTTATTCCTATCGCTTCAAATATAATTAACGTATGTTTTTACCTTGCAGCAAACCTATGATGTCCCTGACACCGCGGAGATGTACAAGGAGTGGATGACGGAGGTTCGTCTACGATGGAAAGATTTCAAGAACAGGCTCACACGAGATTACATTCGAGGGGACTTGAGGGGTAAGGATCCATGTCATGAGTATCCATTTTTGTCTCCAGAGGACTGGAGGTTGTTTATGGCATCACGAGAAGATCCAAACTTTTTGGTAAGATTTCTGTAATCATAGTGTTTTATTTGAATATAGTTGACATTATTGATTACGTGTTCGTTGTTTTCCTTTAAAAGGCATTAAGTGCAGCAAATGCAGAGAGGCAAGCAGCTAATAACTATCAACATTGCATGTCTCGTGGTGGTTATCGGAAGCTTCAGCGACAGATGATGGCAGAAGAGTTGGAGAAATTGAAGGAAGCAGCCACATTAGATCCTACCGTTGTGGTCCAGCCCCCGCCACCTCCACCACGTCACAAAAAATGGAAAGCAGGGAGGCTTAAGGGTAGGAAGTACGTAAATCCGACTGTTGCTGAGGTTGCCGCAAGAATTGTAAGTAGTTACAGCATAATTACAAACTTATTTTCTCATATTGTGAGTGCTTACGATAACTTTTATGCTGCAGGATGAACTGGAAGATCATAGTAGCCAAGGTTCGTTCACTCCAAGTGGACGGATAGACATCTTGTCAACGGCGATTGGGAAGCCAGATCACCCTGGTCATGTTCGAGGGGAGGCAGTGGGAGTTCGTGTCACGAAGTATTTTGGCCCAGCCTCACATCCTTATTCGTCACAAGCTGAACCCAGTAGGGAGCTTGTGGCCAAGATTCGTCAGGAAGTCTCACAAGAGCTCGAGGCCAACCTTCGCTACAAGCTCCGACAAGAGCTGTTGCCAGAGCTACGTCTTGAGCTGATGCCTGAGCTACGAGCTGAAATGCAGAAGATGTTTGAGTCGCAAATGGCAACTACCGAGCGTAGAACCCATTCATCCCCGGCCTTCCACAGCACCAAAGGAAGTTACAACCCGGCGGAGGAACCACTTGGTGACCCTTCTCCCCCTCCAGCGCAGGGAGAACCTGCCATCCTCTCTTTGGATGCCCCAGTGCTGCGTGTAGTTGCAGATGCTCTCATTCACACACAAGCTACCACCCACCACCATCAGCAAATTCCACAGCATTTGCGTAGGGTGACTGTGACGTGTGTTCGAGAGGGGGAAGAAGGTACAGCCATCCCTATTCCTGATGACGAGGTTGCCACGATAGCTCAGGCGAGAGGATTTTTCATCCTTTGGCCTGTATATCTTATTGGCTTGTTACCACAAACACCTCCAATGGTATGGAACTACCTCACTTTTACTTGAGATGTGTTGACATCCTACTAACAGTATATGTGTTTTTATGTTCTAAAAGAATGAGCAGGAAGCAGAGAAATGGCCCTTCTTAGCACGATTGCAGCATATCTATAAAGGCATTCGCCAGATTGATTTGCATATGCCTCCAGGGATTGTGGGCCAGAATACAGAGTATCACTTCACAATTGATCAACAAGATCTTAAACAGTTCATGAAGTTCGAGGAGCTAGATATTGGATGGGGCAAATTTGCAATCCTGTAAGTTTTTTATTTCCCATTTTTTGATTCATTTAGTTAAGTTGATTTTAACTAGCTAATACATTCATCATTTTAATTCTATTATAGCTCCTTCCGTCGTATATGCGTTGACTCTCAGAAAGTTGATTTATATGGATTCTTGTCTCCTGCACATACGACAAGGGTTGAGAATACATTGAAACGAAGGACGAACTATGTGGGCTTTACATTGTCAGAGGACGAGTATAGTTGTTATCTAGCACCGATTGTTCAAGGGTACTCATTTTAATTTTGTGTATTTGAGATTTTTAGTAAATAATTGCCTTGCCATCTAACTTCATTTTAATCTGTATATGTTGTGATAGTTATCACTGGAGTTTGTGTGTTGTCTGTCCTCGGTCACACGTTGTTTACTGGTTTGATTCCTTAAATAGAAGACCAGACAAAGAAACTAAAAGCGTCTTCAACCAGTAAGTTATTTGTTTGTATTTCATTGCTTTTTGATTCTTGACTTAATGAATTATTCTAATTTATGTTGATTTTCATTTTCATGATAGCGCATGCACGATGTATCGAGCGCTTGGCGGGCCACGCGAACGTAGAGGTGGCAAAGATCCAAGATGGTTGTTTCCAAAGGTACGTAGTTTCAAATCAAGTTCTTTTGATTGACAGTCGTTTTAGATATGCCTTTATTGATTTTAACCATTTGCTTTTGATTTATAGTGCCCTCGACAACCTGGCGGCTGGGAATGTGGATATTATGTCTTGCTTTATATGTTTAACATCATTCAGAGTGGCATTACGACAGATTTTGAACAAGTAATCGCTTCTTCATTCTCTGAGGATAATATTCTTGGTGTTGTGATTCAATGGGAATTCATTCACTTCATTCATTATTTCATCTAAGCTTATTTTCTAATTTACAGATTTTTGACAATGAAGATGCCTACTCATATGAAGACTTAAATATGATCAGAGACTTTATGGCTAGACTTCTTCTTCAACGTGTACCAGAAGAGTAAAGTCTTTAGTAGTTTGTGTAGGACATACTTTTGTGGTAGTACATATAATTAGCGTTATTGTTGTTGGATATGGATTGGATTTTAGTCTTGGTTATTGTACAAACTGGGGACTTGGATATAGATTGCTGTGTAGTTTGTCTGGTTTGAAAGTTTGTTAGGCATGTAGTAGACTTGGATATAGATTGTTGTGTAGTTTGTGTGGTTTGAAAGTTTGTGTGGCATGTAGTAGCCTTGGGTTGATCACTGTGTTTGTTGTTGTTTTCATTCTGCTGAACTGCTGTTGTTTTACTCTATTGTTGGAATTCTATTTCTGCAGTTTACATGTTTTCCAGACAGTGCAATATGTATAAAAGGTCCATTTTAAAAAAAAAACTTTCAACGTCCTTAATAAAAAAGGGACGTGGATAGTACTGCTGGCGACACCTTAGACGTCCCCAGGCTCAACTGGGGACGTCTAAGGTCCACCTTAGACATCCCCAGGTCTTCTGGGGACGTCTAAGGTCCCACTTTAGACGTCCCCAGTGGACTGGGGACGTCTAAAGTCTTCCTTCTACGTCCACTGTTTTACAGACGTTAATGACGTTATTTTCTACGACTCTCACATAGACGTCCCTCTGTTTTCAGACGTTGAAAGGCCAAAAAAAGGGACGTTAAAACCCTTTTTTCTAGTAGTGCTTAACTACTGCTTCAACTAAGTGGATCATTGACTCTGGTGCTACCGACCACATGACAGGTAATCATCACTTATTCTCTTCATATGCACCCTATGCCAACCAGTCATCCATATTTGTTGCCAACGGTTCTCCCGTCCATGTTATTGGCTCTAGCACTGTTCAACCAACTGCATCCCTCTCATTATCCTCTGTCCTTAACGTTCCAGATCTTACCTTTAACCTTCTGTCTCCAAGTAAACTCACTCATAAGTTAAACTGTTTTATCTCACTCTTCCTTGACTATTGTTTAATTCAGGATCTATCGACGAAGTAGATTATTGGTAGAGGCTATGAATCTGGTGGACATTACATCCTTGATGATCAGGTGCCACGTTCTGTTGCTTGTTCTGGTAGGTCGTCTCTCTTTGAAGTTCATTGTCGTCTAGGTCATATGTCGCTTTCATCTCTCCAAAAATTGTATTCTCAGTTTTCTTCTATGTCTACTTTAGATTGTGAGTCATGTCAGTTTTCCAAACATCATCATATTCATTTAGCACCTCGCGTCAATAAACAGGCTGCGTCCCCCTTTGAGTTAGTACATTCTGATGTTTGGGGTCCTTGTTCAGTCACGTCTCAGACTGGTTATCATTATTTTGTCACGTTTGTTGATGATTTTTCCCGAACCACCTGGCTTTATTTAATGAAACAACGTTTTGAATTGTCTACTCATTTTCGTCATTTTTGTGCTGAAATTCAAATCCAGTTTAATACTCCTGTGAAAATCTTACGAAGTGATAATGCAAAAGAATATTGTTCCGCCCCATTCAGCGATTACATGAAAATTAATAGTATTCTTCACCAATCCTCTTGCGCTAATACACCTGCTCAAAACGGTGTTGCTGAAAGGAAAAACCGTCATCTTTTGGAAACAGCCCGAGCTCTCATGTTTCACTCCTCAGTACCTAAAATTTTTTGGGCTGATGCCGTCTCTACTGCTTGTTTCCTCATCAATCGCATGCCTTCAGCTGTTCTTGGTGGAGATATTCCTTACTCCATTTTGATTCCTTCCCCTAAGCTTTTTCCTGTTGATCCTAAAATCTTTGGTTGTGTCTGTTTTGTTCGGGATGTCCATCCTAATATTAGCAAACTTGATCCTAAGTCCCTAAGATGTGTTTTTCTTGGTTATTCTAGAGTTCAGAAAGGTTATTGGTGCTACTCTCTTGATCTCCATCGGTACCTTGTATCCACCGATATCATTTTTCATGAGTCATCTTCTTACTTCAAAACCTTCCCTGAATCTGATTCTCCCTCTGTCATGGATAATTTTGATGATATCTTGCTTTATCCTATCCCACTCTCACCAGTACAAGATGCTATTCCGGCACCTGATCTCATCAATGATGCTGATGTCAATAATGATTCACCTTCACCAACTCCTGCTTCACCGATTGACTCTGTTGATGCCTCTATAGTTCCTACCTCTATTCCTGTCGATCCTCCTCTTGCTGTTACTGAACCATCTATTTCTACTTCTCTTGGTGATACTTCTGATGACCTACCAATTGCACTTCGTAAAGGTACCCGTCCTCATTATCCTCCTAAACGATATGCTGACTGTACTTATCCTATCTCCTCTTTTGTATCTTACCAATCTTTATCTCCTGTTTCATCTTCCCTTGTGGCCATCCTTGATTCCATTACCATACCTACTTCCCTTCACCAAGCTCTAGCTCACCCTGGTTGGCGTGCCGCAATGGAAGAAGAAATTTTGGCATTAGAAACAGCTGGTACCTGGACTCTTGTTGATCTCCCTCCTGGAAAGAAAGCCATTGGATGTAAATGGGTGTTTGTTGTTAAGACTAAGGCTAATGGTTCCTTAGAATGACTGAAAGCTCGCCTTGTTGCAAAAGGTTATGCCCAAACTTACGGACTTGATTATTCTGAGACTTTCTCTCCTGTGGCCAAACTTACTTCGGTTCGTCTACTTGTTTCTTTAGCTGCAACATATCATTGGCCTTTACATCAATTAGATGTTAAAAATGCTTTTTTGAATGGCAACCTACTTGAAGAAGTTTATATTGAGCAACCACCTGGGTTTGTTGCTCAGGGGGAGACTAGGAAAGTATGCTATCTCAGGAAGTCACTATATGGTCTAAAGCAAAGTCCTCGAGCCTGGTTTGATAAATTCTATAATGTGGTCAAGAAGTTTGGATTACATCAAAGCAAGTGTGATCACTCTGTGTTCTACCAACAATCTGATGTAGGCATGATTCTGTTAGTAGTCTATGTGGATGATATCGTGATTACAGGAAGTAATTATTCTGGAATCTCAGAACTTAAAGTCTTCCTGAATTCTCACTTCCAGACAAAAGATTTGGGATCATTAAAGTACTTTCTTGGTATTGAGGTGTTGAGAAGCAATAAAGGTATTCTTTTGACTCAAAGAAAGTATGTTCTCGATCTCTTAAAGGAGACTGGAAAACTTAGAGCTACACCAAGTAGCATCCCCATGATTCCAAATCCCTTTCTAGATCTTGATGCTAGTATGTTTGATGAGCTTCCTGATGATTTGAAGAAGAGGATTGATCCAGAGAAATTAAAACCGTTTCCATTTCCTGAGAGATATAGAAGACTTATTGGTAAACTAAATTATCTCACCGTAACTCGTCCTGATATAACCTTCTCGGTAAGTAGGCTCAGCCAATTCATGGCATCACCAACAGTGGCACAATGGGAAGCTTTAGAACATATCTTGCATTATTTGAAAGGCCTCCAGGTCTTGGTATTCTTTATAAAGATTATGGGCACACTAAAGTAGAATGCTTTTGTGATGCGGATCATGCAGGATCAAAGGCCACAAGACGATCTACTACGGGTTACTGTGTGTTTGTTGGTGGAAATTTGATATCTTGGAGAAGTAAGAAGCAAGGGGTTGTGTCAAAGTCAAGTGCAGAAGCAGAATACAGAGCCATGTCACAGTTAGTACAAGAAATTATATGGGTACTTCAGCTTTTGAAGGAAATTGGCATCATCACAACATTACCTGTAAAACTGTGGTGTGACAATAAAGCAGCACTTCATATAGCATCGAACTCTGTGTTCCATGAACGTACCAAACATATTGAAATTGATTGTCATTTTATTCGTGACAAGATGAGAGAAAATATTGTATCTACAGGACACATACGGTCCGACGACCAACTGGCAGATCTTCTGACAAAAGCCTTAAATGGGACACGGGTTGAATATCTTTGTAACAAGTTGGGCATGATAAATATATATGCTCCAACTTGAGGGGGAGTGTTAAGAGTTAGGAGTCAACAAAATCCCTTACCATCAGGCACATGTTCCTTCTTCACACAAAGTCTTAACACACAAAGTCATAAGGTTAGGAAGAGTTAGGAAACGCTTGTCTGTTTCTCACTTAATCTTCAGATGTGATTATTTGTATATATACCCATATGTAACAATTGAAAGATAGATGAATAAGATTCATTTCCTTACAGGAATAAACTACCATAACTACACAATCAGAATTGTAGATGAAGGCATTCAGGAGGGCAATTGCTCCTCCCTCCCTCTCTCTTCCCTATCCCTACAAAATTTCAACCATTACGGGAATCCTTACCTATATGAAAAAGATGACAGTAATGCCTATACCGCTAGTATTCAAAACAACAACGGAACAGAATACATAATATTAAGCATGCAGGTGGGGTAACTGAAATGCAGGGATCCAGTAAGGGAGGATGCATCGTATGTGGATACGGCTCCCTGTGTGAATTGGGATTCCAAAGGAGCAAACCATGTTTATGCTGTCGACGGAGACTTGCTGGCACCCCAGTTTAAACCTCAGTGTCGTCTGATATTAGTGACCCCAATTGCCTCACATTGGGAATCACTGGTCCCAGCTGGTGGAATGACGCTGATATTCACACAACGCTTTCCTATGGATTTGAACTTTCATGGTGGCGAGCAGCTTGTGCTCATCATATCTGTCCACGTTACACCAGCTGCAATTCATCCATGAAACTCAAGCTCTGCAATGCCTGCCTGATCCTTACGTTTGTATTACCGGCTGTGGAAGATTTCCCAAATGCTGTTAGTATCTTGGGCCTGCCGGTCGGTCGGAGCTCTAACGGCCTGCCAATGGTGGTGCTCGGTGGAGGGTGAGTTTTCTCTTTTCTTTGTTTTTTTTTAAAAAAAAAATTGTGGGGCAATTTTGTAAACTTACCAACATTTTAAAATCTCAGATTGCTACCCTCTATCCAATCTGTCCTCTACTCCTCTTATATATTCACATGACCTTTATGAAACTTTGGAACTCATGTTGTATCTTTTAAGATTAAGTTCGAAGTTGTATATAATTTAGGAATCCACATTCCTTGTTCATCTTAATATGAGCAGGGAATGTTCATTCCTAAATAAAAGGGTTTTTTTTTTCTTGGAAAAAAATATTTTATGTACTAAAAATTAATTAGTTTAAGATATGGGGTGTTCAAAAAATATTTCAGATATTGGATGTTATTGGAAAAATATTTTAAGATACTAGTGTTATAAAAAATAAATTTCTGAATATAAGAGTAGAAATTAATTAATTTGAGATACTAGATGAAAAAATATTTTAAATTGTAACATACAATTTAATTCAAATAAATAAGAATACGTAAAAATTTTAAAATAAAAGAAAAGAAATTGGTCTCCACCCCAAAATTGGAGGTGCTCATCTTTTAGATGAGCACGGCATGCAGACCAATAATTTAGGCTATTTTGAAAAATATATTCTTGCAACCTGACCATCGGGGTCCATGGTCCCATTAAATGAAATCATATTTAAAAATTTGTTAGCCAAAATTGATCATTCAAAATAAACTTAATAATGCTTTTTTATTAGGAAAAAAAAAACATTTAAATACCACTTAAATTTTAAAATCTCAAATTAGTAATTTCCCAAAAATCTAAGTTGTTAATTGTTATATTCTTTTGATCAATTTTATTACTCTTATTATTAACAAAACCAACTTAATATTTTAAAGTTCAAATAATATTTAAATATCTTTTTTATCATTATTATTGGGTGTTGCAGGGAGGAAAAGTTGCTCTTGGGTGCTGTACATCAATAAATTTTGAGTTGACAAGATACAGGGTTTTCGGTGAAAATGGTTAAGAAATTTATCGAGAGATTAAATTGACTAGAGTTGGTAATTTATAATCTAAAAAATACAATCAATATTTTAATTATTCTTAAAAATAAATTAATAGTTTTGTTTTAATTCCATCAAATAAATTCTTGTTGAATTTAATCATTTCTGTCTGCTTAAGTTATTATAAGTTTCTTTAACTTAACTTCTACATATTTGTGAATACATTACATGCATGTTTATATATTTTAAGGACAAAGGATTTTTTTTATGTTATTTCAAATTTGTTATGCATTTTATCTAAACCCTTTCTTTCTTTCTTTTTTTTTGGATAAAATGCAGACATGCGCTGTTAAATATTTTTCATACAAAATATGGAATATCTTGAAAAATCTTGTATGTTTATTATACAGAAAAATCAAGATATATAATATTTTTTATTCAACTATTTACATTTATTAAATTATATTAATTTTATTTTTCTCCATTTTGTTTTGTTTTGCATAAAAATAAATTGACTAAAGTATATTTTTAATCCTTTAAATTTACATGAGATTTTATTTTAATCTCTTAAGTTTATAAAATGTGTTTTTAGTCTAACAATGTAATTTTAAGAACTAAAAACACATTTTATAAACTCAAGAAATTAAAACGAAACCACATGTAAATTTTAAAAACCAAACTATACTTTAGTCAAAGGAATGCATGCTATTTTTTTAAAAAAACAATGCATGCTATTATTATTATTATTATTATAGATTTGAAAAAGCATTCCGTAGTTATTTAATTAATTTGAAATTTTAAGTAGAAATTCTTGTAGCTCCCGAATTCAGAAAACTAGCATAAGTCCCTTGCTTTGCTTTATATGAAATTTAAAAATGTACCATAATTATTATAGCTAAGAAATTTTTTTTAAATAGGTCCAGGGTATCTACTGCCGGTGGCAAACAAGGTTTTAATTGTACTATAAATTTAAAAATGTACTATAAATAGAATGACTTTTACATTTTAATTGTCTATAAAATAAATATTGAATTTGGGTTTTTCAACAAAAAAAATTTCCGTTAAAACAAAGAAAACATATATTTTTATTTATGTTGTTTTTCTTGATGTGCATTTTAAGAATACCATATATTATATGGTTTGATTAATTTGACTCCAGAGTCCATATGAGCAGATTTTGTGGTTCCTAATAGACATTGTTTTCTTCTTTTTTCTTTTTTTTTTTTCGATTACAGAGACATTGTTTTCTACATGTGCGCATCACATTTCTTTCTTTCTTTCTCTTTTTTTTTTTTGGGGACCAACCCATAACATTTCTATCTTGGTGCATGGGGTCCGTAGGAACCTACCAATCTTCTGGAATGTGTGTGTATAATTAAACAGCCTTCCAATTTGACTAAAACGGGGGGAAAATTTCATCCATTGATTCATAAACCTTTGGAGTATATGTTTTGTTGTGTTAAGTGCATCCTTACTGTGATTGACTTTTGTGAAATTTTCTTACAGATTTCCGCAATGGGATTGGAAAAGGTAAAGTGTTATGGTTCACGTCATACCTATATACGGAGTATTTTGTATTTTCTAATTTTTAATTGGAGACTTCCCCTCGATTTTCCCATTCTGGTTCCACTTTCAGTTTTATGTAAGTAGTCACATTCCGGGACTGACTAGTTCTATGGTCTTTATGGAAATATTCATGCACAGGTCTATTAAAAATAGTGGGAAAGCAGAATATAAAATTTAACAGGATCGTTTGGGCATCAAATATTGCAAGGCAACTAGGAATGGTCACGGGAAGGTTTATTTTCCCATTCCTCACAGCAAAATTTTTATTTCGGATCATATTCCTAATTGCGCTATTGATATATTCATTTCACAGAAGATCCTTGCCAATGTATGGAAACCTTGAAGATTTCATAAGGCTTCACAACCTCCTTCCAATAAGGTACTCCTACAAGGACTTGAGGACAATCATTAAAGGATTCAAATACAAGTTAGGTAAGGGAGGCTTTGGCACTGTATTCAAAGGTAAGCTGAAGAGTGGAATTGAAGTTGCCGTCAAAATGTTGGGTGAGACCAAAGCTAATGACCAGGAATTTACGAGTGAAGTCGCAACTATTGGGAGGATACATCACTTTATATGTGGTACGCCTTGTTGGCTTCTGTGTGGAGTGGAACAAAGCATGCTCTTATCTGTGAGTTTATGTCTAATGGTTCTTTGGATAAATTTATTTTTCCTGAAGATGAAAGCGTATCCTTCAATTATCACAAAATATGAGATATTTTTAGGAGTGGCTCGTGGGATTGCTTATCTTCATCATGGGTGTGACATGCAAATATTGCATTTTGACATCAAGCTCGACAACATTCTACTTGATGATAAATTCATTCCAATGATTTCATATTTTGGACTGGCAAGATTATATGATGTTGATAAGAGTATAGTCACTTTGACTGCAGCAAGAGGAACTATAGGGTATATGGCTCCTGAGTTTTGCTACAAGAATATTGGAGGAGTTTCTCACAAGACTGATGTTTACAATTTTGGAATGCTTTTGGTGGAGATGACAAGTCAAAGAAGGAATTTGAATCCACATGCAGAACATTCAAGCCAAGTTTACTTTCCCTTATGACCAGTTTGATGAAGCAAAAGACATAGAAATGGAAGATCTAACAAAAGAGGAAAAGGATTTAGCAAGGAAAATGTTAATAGTAGCGCTTTAGTGTATACAGTTAAAGCCTACCAATTGACCTTCAATGAATAAAGTAACAGAAACGTTAGGAGCTGATTATGTGGAAAGTCTTGAAATGCCTCCAAAACCTTCAATGAAAGAGTTTTATTGGACGATGAATCTAGTAGCACTTACTAACAACATCCAGTGTCTATACGCATTCTTATAGTAGTCTAGGTGAGGGCACAAGTGACGGGAAATAATAATGAGTTGTAATTGATGTTGGACTTTGGGTCCTTGATGGGCTAGACTATTTAATTAGGATACAAGTAGCCTTGTCAAATAAGAAATAAATCAGCATTAATTATGAATTGGAAAACAAGTTATTATTAATTATGGGATTGTTAATTGAGAGACAAGTTACCATGGATTAGGAAATTAATTCAAAATCAATTTTCCTAATTGCTAACTTGCAAGCCAAGAATGAGTGCACATAACTTCCTAATTAGTGGCCACTCTAAATTACTATAAATAGGGTGTGCCTCCCTCAGTTACAATCCATCCTTGCTATTAAATCTTCTAGCAATCTCTCTTCTCTCCTACCATCTTGCTTGTTCTGGTGTATTGATGTACCAATCCCAATTAGACTCTAGTAGTATAATATTTGCATGAGCTCTTACTACCTGGATCTTGTGACTGTGTCTTATATGTGTGTTCTGCCATGATATTATATACATGTGTGTGTGTGTGATAAAAAACTCACCTATATATTTTTCCTCATTCATGTTCAAATTCTTTTCTTTTCTGTTGCTATCATGAATATATGCATGTTTCCTGAGTTTTCTATTCTGTCCAGAAGCATGCATGAACTTGTATTATTCTCTCTCTCTCTCTCCCCTTCGTCTCTCTCGCCTCTGCTGACTGTTTTCTAGTTCACATGCCATGTTTTTCCATTCAAATGCATGCTACGTTTTCATCTCAATAATTATATTCATAACGCAAGAATATTCTCATGAAGCATGTTTCTTTTTCAACGTTCTATATGCTCATTCTCTCTCTTCTTTCTTTCTCTTGAATGGTTGTTTGTTTCTAGAAATTATGTGAATTCAAAAACAACAACTTGAATGAATAAATAAGGGTATGAAATCATAAAACGTAAGAAGAAATGAGCCTAACCGTGTTTCTGAGTGAAAACGACGGTGACCGATGTGCTTCAAGAATTGGGTCTTCAAAAATGCGAGTTTTTGTGTGGACAAAAGTGATGAACGTGAAGAAATTGAGGAGACCTAACAACGCTACTTAGTGCAGTTTCACAATTTTCTAGAAACTGACAAATTTTCAGTCAACTTTGAAAAATCATAGTTAATTCTAGAAAATTCTAAATTGACTAATTCCAAAGCTTAAGTGAAGCTCTTTAAGTGTATTTTCATGGAAAAATACCCAAGTCTAGCCATTACAACCATAGTATTTCCCGAAATTCGCTAAAACCTTGCTATTCCATATTGTACTCTAAAAACATAGTTAAATTTTAAAAAATCATAACTTTCAATCTACTAAACCAAATGGCTTAAATTACATATTAAAACAGAAGCCCATGATGTCTATTTTCACCTTGTAAAGTATCAAGCATTTTGGATAAGGTTTGACTACTGAAAAACACGCCACATCAATACTGGTTTCCAGAAACGAATCTAGACAGCAACAACTCCAATCTTCTAGAAATTCTATAATTATGTATAATCATTCAAAAATTACAACCACTTGTAATTCCACAGAATGTTTCGTGTAGAATCCAATGGAATACTCAAAAACATCAAAATCCAGCTTCTTCCCCAGATTTTATACAAAACTAAACATAACCCTTTCCTAAAGAATCCAATTTTGCAAATTAAGCTTCAAGACTTATAATCTAACATCATTAAACCTTCTTTAACCCATTTCTCATGATTACAAGACTATTAAGCTTTATTTTCATGGTGTTAGAAAATCAGGGCAGTAACACAACTCCATGAATAATTACTCAAACATCACAATATTCCGCTCAAACCGAAGCTTACGCTTACCTGAGCACGATTCTACAACCAGTTCTTGATTTCGGCAGTACCTACCCTGAGTAGATGACACCAAACTTGACCAATCAAAAATCTAAAACCATAGAATTGAAGCTCATGATGAGGAGAAGAAGATCTGTGAAGGAATTTTCGGACAAAAACTACGATTCGGTAGTGAAATTGGCAAATTTTATTTAGAATTTTTACTATTCATCACCTTCTTTCCTCTTTCTATTTTTTTCTGATTTTTATGTAGTTTTTTTCTTGATTTTCTGAGCTTCTGGATGTTTCAATAGATAGAGGAAAGATAAAATTTCCAAATTTCCAAAATTGCCCTTACATTTTTGTGATTTTTACACTTTGCTGAAAATTGGCAGAATTTTCATCAAACTTTGAAAATTCATATCTTTATTTGTAGATATCAAATTAGAGTGATTCTAAAGGCAATGAAACCCTTATTGAGTATAATTTTAAGAAAATATATAGCCTTTAGCCAATTGGAAACACAAAATTCCCATAATTTAAATGTTTGGACTCTGTCCCAAAAAGTAGCCAGTTTCACTGGGTAAAATTCAAAAATTTATAACTCTTAGTGAACAAATCAAACTAATTCATATGACCTATCAAATTAAAGTTTGGAATGTCTACTTTCATTTTGGAAAATTTCATTATTTTTGAACATCATTCGTTCATCCAAAACCACATGACAAATGCATTGCCTCACAAAAAATTTTCTCTGGTAGCATAATCATATTCTTCAAAATTCATCCTTAATTCTATTTGTTGAATAAATACACATTGAATCTTTGGTGTATGAATTTTGGGATACTACAGAATTTTGTCCCTAAAATTTGTTGCACATATTGATTCATAAATTCTGGGTACCGCTTGCGCATGTCTTACTCTTTTTCCCACGTAGCTTTTCTAGGAGATAATCCCTTCCAAACAATTTTGATGAACAGAACACTCCTATAACTCAGTTGTTTCTCCTATCGATCAATGATCTGTTCAAGTCCGACTTCATACGTCAAATCATCACACATATCCAAATCTTCATATTCAATGACATGTTCGAGATCGGATTGATATTTCTTTAATTGTGACACGTGGAAAACATCATGCAATGTGCTCAAATTTGGGGGTAAAGCAATCCAATATGTTACTGGCCCAATCTTCGACAAGATCTCAAACGGACCAATGTACCTAGGGCTTAATTTCTTCACTTTCAATGCCCTACCAATCTCTATGATAGGTGAAACCTTCATAAACACATGGTCACCGACTTTAAATTCTAGAGGTTTTCTTCTCTTGTCAGCATAACTTTTCTATCTGCTCTGGGCAGCTAATAATCTCTGTTTGATTAGTTTGATCTGGTCTGTTGTTTGATCAACAAGATCTGGCCCAAATAAATGTCTCTCAAATAACTCTGTTCAATACAAGGGTGATTGACACTTCCTTCCGTACAATGCCTCATAAGGAGCCATTTGTATACCTGAGTGATAGATGTTATTGTAAGCAAACTTGGCAAGTGGAAGGAACTGGTCTCAACTACCTTTAAAATCTAGCACACATGCCCTCAGCATATCCTTTAGTGTTTGAATGGATCATTTCGTCTGGCCATTTGTCTAGGGATGATATGTTGTGCTGAATCTAAGTTTGGTAACCAAAGCCTCGTCCAACGCTTTCTAGAAATTGGAAGTGAAGCGAGGATCTCTATCTGATATGATGCTCTTTGGTGTGTGGTGTAATCTCACAATCTCTTTAATGTAAATCTCTGCAAGTCTATTAGGAAAATAATGGATGCTAATTGGTAGAAAATAGGCTGTTTTTGTGAATCAATCAACAATTACCTATATAGCATCATGATTTCTGATCTTGGGCAACCCCATTACGAAATCCATCATGATACTTCCCATTTTCACCCAAGAATCTTAGGATTTTGAAGAAGTCCTGAAGGTCGCTGATGCTCAATCTTCACTTTCTAGCATGTGAGACAACGAGCGACGAACTTAGTCACATCTCTTTTCATTCCTAGCTACCAGTACTGGGACTTCAAATCATGGTTCATTTTGGTTACCCCTGGATGTAGAGTATATTTACTCTTATGTGCCTCCTCCAAGATTTGCCATTTTAGCTTTGATTGCGATGGAACATAAATCCTCTTTTTGTTCCTGATTAGTCCGCTTGGTGACAAGTTGTAATCCTAAGTTTCACCTTTCTCAATCATCCCTCTGATAGACTGTGCTCGCCTATCCTGCAATTGAGCTTCCTCAATCATTGCTCTCATATCATTATATGCCTCAATGATATTATTTTTGCCGATCGAAATCTGCTTGAATAGACTGAGATCTTTGAAATTCTCGATCAACTAGTACTCATATATCATCAGTGACGCAACCTATACTATTTTATGGCTTAACGCATACAACTATATTGGCCTTCCCTATATGGTATTTGATCTCTAGGTTATAATTTTTCAGTAACTCCATCCACCTACGTTGTCTCATATTCAACTCTTTCTTATCATACTGATATTTTAAGCTTTTATGGTCGCAGTATAGATCTACAGTCGCACCATAAAGATAATGTCTCCAGATTTTTAGAGCAAATACAATAGCTGCCAACTCAAGATTATGAGTGGGATAATTTAATTCATGGGGCTTCGGCTAATGAGATGCATACGCCACTACTTGACTATGTTGCATCAAAACACATCCCAATACATGCCCACTGGCATATGTATAAACAATAAAAGTAAACTATGGATCTGGGATCGTCAGCACTGGTGTTATTGTTAATCTCTATTTCAGCTCTATGAAGCTCCTCTCACAACTATCCTCCCATACACAATGTTGAGTTTTCCGTGTCAACTTTGTTAATGGCAAAGCTATTCAAGAGAAATTCTGTATAAAACACCGATAATAACCAGCAAGACCCAGAAAACTACGTATCTCTAGTACAGTCTCTAGTCTCTTCCAATTCAATATTGCTTTCACTTTGCTAGGATCAACTGAGACCCCTTGCTGTGAGACTACATGGCCTAAAAATTTAACCTTTGAATGCCAAAATTCACACGTGCTCAGCTTGGCATAGAGTTGCTTTTCCCTGAACGTGTTCAACACTATTCTTAGATGTTGTTCATGCTTGGTTTTGCTCCGTGAATATACCAAAATGTCATCAATAAAGACTACCATGAATTGGTCTAGATACGAACGAAAAATTTGATTCATGTAGTCCATGAACGCAGCAGGTGCATTTATCAGCCCAAATGGCATTACAAGAAATTAGTAATGGCCATATCTGGTCCGAAAAGCAATTTTTGATACAGCTTATGCTTTAACCTTGAGATGGTGATACCCTGATCGTAAGTCAATCTTTGAAAATATACAGGAATCAGATAATTGATCGAGTAAATCATCTATTCTGGGAAGTAGGTATTTGTTCTTGATCATTACCTTGTTTAACTCATTGTAATCAATATAGAGTCGTAGGCTTCCATCTTTCTTTTTGACAAAGGCCACTGGAGCTCCCTATGGTGCTACATTGGGTCTAATAAACCCTTTCTCTAACAAGTCTTCAATCTACTTCTTCAACTTAGCCAGCTCATTTGGAGCCATTTTGTATGGGGCTTTAGATATTGGTCCTGCTTCAAGCCTAAGATCAATTGCAAACTCTACTTTCCTATCAAAGGGTAATCCGCTGATATCCTCCGGAAACACTTCAGGAAATTCATTTACCACAGGAATACTCTGCAATGCTTTTCCATCCTCTGATTGCATGGAGAAAAACATGAGGTTGATGAACCCATGTCGTGTGAGTTCACAAAATAAAACTAGGTTAAAAATGTAGCGTAGTAGCTCAACCTAGGTCATTATTGTGAGGAGATTAATTTTCAATTTTCTAAGTAGTAAAGTGATAAAAAGCCTTAAAGTTGTGAGAAATCATTTTGAGAATTTGATTTTAAAACTAGTGAAGTAATCTAAGCTAAAGCAATATTTTTATATTTTTTTCGGTTTTCAAGACAAAGAAGCAAAAGGAATTGAAATTAACACTAACAACAAGATAAATTCAACTAAATAATATAATGATGAAATGGGATTCCCTTGAGTTGAGGTTTTAGTCTTCCTTGCTTGCTAATGATATGAATTCCACAATATGAGTCAAGAGGATGGAACTAAGTTACCACTAGCTCCATACTTGCAATAATCATTTAATTCATTCTACCGAAGCAATTAAATAAATACCACCAAATAATTCAGACTCAAGGAGATGAATAATCAACTTCCAATTCTAGCTTGTAATTACCATTACAAATGTTCAACACATTCAGTTTAGTCATTTACAATCCACTTAACCAAGTTGGAATAAACAACTCAACCTACTCCAAAATTGAATCATACAAAGCTTAATTAATCAACTCCTAGCTCAACCATCAAGTTTATTCACTTGGCATAGAATAATCTAAATCATAATCACATACTTTACCAAGCCATACAATTATGAAATAAAAAGAGAGCTTAAGGAATTCCATTGAAGTTTAGAAGCTCAAACCATTACCCAACTCATGGAAATCACCAACACTTTAGCTACTCATGGAGGAAAAAGATGAAGATTGATGAATGAAGGGATAATCGGCCATGGAATTTCAGCAGCCACCGAATCAAAATAGCTCTTTCTTTTTCAATTCTGCACAGCACCCCTTTTTCACAGCCGCCGCACACTCTCTTCTCACATTCAGTGCTTGCTTCTACTCTCATTTCATTCGCTGCTCCTTTCCTTTATTTCCGTAGCTCTCCCTTTTTTACTTTGTGCAGCGCCTCCTCTTCTCCCTTTTCACACCAGCCACAACCCTTCTATTAATTCATTCGGTGACCTCCTCCTTACTCACGTGGTCAGCCCTTTTCTTCACTTTAGCCTTTCGGTTCATCATTTCAAATCGATTTGGTCACGAATTTCGGCTGGCTCCCTTTTATCTCCAATTCAGTCCATCAAGCTTAATCCATCGGTCAACCCTCCTTTTTCTCATTCAACCATTTCGGTTGCTCTCTTCTTTTTCCAATTCAATCCGGTTCTTCATCCCTCTTTAATTTATGGGTTCAGTAGCTCTTGATTCGGTCAACACTCTCCTTCCTTCCTTTAGTTTCGGTCCAGCTGCCTCTAAATCTTCATTAATGTATCATCGGTTCAGCAAACTCCTTCCTTTATCATTCAACCAGCCGCCACCCTTCATAATCAATGGACCCCACTTCCTTTTCTTTCTTCAATTCACTGGGTTAAATAAGTTGCACCATGTTTGGATGTGGAGGTGAAAATATGTTTTAGCATTAGGCATAAAATTACAACCACCAAACAAGGCCCTTACTTATTTAACCTCCTCTTAGAAAAAATGTGAAAATAATTCTGCACTTGTGATGTTCCACTTTTGTCCTTCATTAAGCTCCAAAATAATATCTTTGACCTTGGCCACTGAAATTGTGCCACATCATCACCTACAAAATTATATTCACAAAGGTAATATCTTTTGCTCACAATTAAAGAATAATGGGAATAACAAATATTAATTAAAAATATAACAATTTAACCACTTTAATTCTAAAATTATTCTTTCACTAAAGTCTCACATTAACATTTGATTATGCCCAAAATATTCAATTAAGTCCCACAAAAGCCTAAGATTAATTAATAAAAATATATAAATATTGAGCTCTATTAGAGGTACCCCCAACAACTTTTATGTAAGCATATCTTGGCCTCAACTGCGGAGAAAAAATTAAGATTGATTTCTGTACCAATATGTGGTTGCTAATTAGGATATATTACCCTTTTGTTTCTGCAGTTGAGCAACACACTATTGGCTATCAATCAATCAATACCGAGGATTACCTCAAAGCCTTACAACAGTAGACAAATCAAATCCACAATTGATTCACGCCCCTCGGCATTTACAACACAATTCAAACAGACATCGGCCGTGACAACTCTAACACCTGTGGGTGCAGATACGACCAGATCATACGGGAATCTGTGTACTCTCAAGTTTAGCCGTCTCACACAATCATATGCAATGAATGAATGACTAGCACTTGAATCATACATTACTTGTACTAAGTTACCATTAAGAAAAATCGTACCTTGTATCAGTTCAAGAGACTTCATAACTTCCTCCTATGTTATAGTATAGACCCTTCCTGGAACTTTAGGCCTCATCTCCTCTGGGTGGTGCTTCTGTGGACAATCTCTAGCAAAATCCCTGGTTTATGGTATACATAACAAGCGGGCTGTCTAGCTAGATCCGGTCTCCATGGAGCACCATTACAAGTTCTGCCAAGGTGATATGGCTTATGAAAATGCCAACAGGTTCTACTTCCTGAAAAACTCTGGCCTTCACAGCCTCCAGCTTGGTTTGGCCTTTTGTTGTCCCCTCTGGATGATCCATCCTGTTCCTTGCATTTCTTGTATGAACCTCTACTACCAAATGCACCCTTGTTATTGTTGCTTTTAATAGAATAGAAGCTTAACAAGTTGTTCTCAGTGATATGGCATTCTTTAATTGCTTTGTTGAACTCAGTAAAATGTTTGGAAACTAGTTCTTTTTTTAACTCTAGTTTTAAGCCTTAGATCATCATATCGGAACTCCATTCCTTAACATCCTAGCATTTCAGATATGCAGAATATCGAGATAGACGAATGTAACGAGCTAAGTAGTCATCAAAGCTCTCTCTCTCTCTCTCTCTCTCTCTCTCTTGCTGCTGTATATTGAGAAACTCTTTCTCCTTCTCTCGTTGGACCGAACGAGGAAATAATTCACATTAAATTTCTCATAGAAAAAGTCCCACGTTACTGGAATATTTCTTCCCCGAAGGATCAGTTCATTGTTCTTCCACCACGTATTAGCATCGCCTTTGAGTTTATAAATTGCTAATAGGACTATAACTTCATCAGGCCATAATAGGATGTTAAAAATTTTCTTCAACCATGCTAGCCAATCCTTCGTTTGCTGAGGATCAAACTTCCATCTAAAAATAAGAGGTTGCTGCTTGCCAAACCTTTCTACCCAGATCTGTATATCAGCCTCAGGAACTGGCAAAGGATTTCCTTGTTGAGGTCCCTCGAGCAGATTATCTTCACCGTATCCCCTAATCAGATCTTCTAGATGATCTTGCCTCTGCTGTAACTCTTGTAGCGCTCCTATAATCTCATTCAACATACCAAGAATATGTTGATGTATTGGGTCAGGTCCAGCGCCCGATTCTTCATTATTGTTTCCATGTCGACCCCCAGCTCTACCACTATCCCGGCCCCTACCACCTCTTCCTGTTCATGCCATCTTTATAATTCACTCTTGATTCTTGTCACCATGCAAACAAGACCTCTACCTCAGCCCCTACCACCCTTTCCAAAACCTCTTTAAGCTTTGATACCAAAAATGTTAGACCCCTTAAAATTTCGATATACACAAAGTAATAAGTGCACTGTTCCGTAAGGCATACAGAAACAGCGAATATATGTTGATATTAAGTACTTGTTTACAACACAGGAAATTCCCCATAGAGTTTGAAATATATACATATACATGTACAAAGTGTTCAAAAAGAACTAAATTACAAGCTAAATAACCAACAACTGTCCTCACGTGTGCACCGGAACTCTACTTGCCGGTAGCCAAAAATTTGTTCTTCGAGCCGCTATCTCCAGCTAGAATATTTTAATTTTTGAAAAAGGGTGAGATTCAAAAGAATCTCACTAGTAACACACAATCAATCATATAATATGTGAAAATTAAATATGTCATACTCCATGTTATGCATCATATTAACAATACAAACAATCATCATGGCATGTATACATGAGTTAGGGCTACTCCCCCACTATCCGTAAACTTCAGTTGGGTTCTTACTTAACAAGTAGGTAAAAGTGCCTACTTGCACAAATTGCCCTCCTCGGCATAACCGTGTTCATCAATGATATCATAGAAGATGGTATACACAAACATATAAAATATTCACATAATTTATGAAAGATAGAGTTACTACATGTCTCCTTTATCAATTTTTCAGTCATCCTAACTTTGATTTCAGCTCTGGAAATTTTCAATTCCTATCAAAATATAAGGTAGCAAGTAAATGGTTATTACTTGTACCATTACTGCCTTTAAGTCATAGTATCTATTACAGTTTCAACAATTTCTGCTCAATATAACTTTGCTCAGTGCAGTTTCACAGTTTTCCAGAAACTAGCAAATTTTCAGTTAACTTTGAAAAATCATAGTTAATTCTAGGAAATTCTAAATTGACTGATTCCAAAGCCTAAGTGAATCTCTTTAAGTGTATTTTCATGAAAAAATACCCAAATCTAGCCATTACAACCATAGTATTTCCCAAAATTCGCTAAAACCTTGTTGTTTTAGATTGTACTGTAGAAACATAGTCAAACTTTGAAAAATCATAACTTTTAATCTACTAGACCAAATGGCCTATATTAAATATCAATACAGAAGCCTAGGATGTCTACTTTCACCCTGTAAAATATCAAGCATTTTGGATAAGGTTTGACTACTAAAAACACAACACTAGTTTCCAGAAACGAATCTGGACAGCAACAACTCCAATCTTCTAAAAATTCTATAATTATGTATAATCATCCAAAAATTACAACCACTTGTAATTCCATATAATGTTTCATGTAGAATCCAATGGAATACTCAAAAACATCAAAATCCAGCTTCTACCCCAAATTTTATACAAAACTGAACAGAACCCTTTCCTAAAGAATCCAATTTTACAAATTAAGCTTCAAGACTTATAATCTAACATCATTAAACCTTCTTTAACCCATTTCTCATGATTACAAGAGTATTTAGCTTCATTTTAATGGTTTTAGAAAATCAGGTCAGTAACACAACTCCATATATAATTACTCAAACATCACAATATTCGGCTCAAATCAAAGCTTACGCTTACCTGAACACGACTTTGCAACCAATTCTTGATTTCGACAATACCTACCCTGAGTATATGACACCAAACTTGACTAATCAAAAATCTAAAACCATAGAATGAAAGCTCATGATAAGGAGAAGAAGATTTGTGAAGGAATTTTTTGACGAAAGCTACGATTCGATAGTGAAATCGGCGAATTTTATTTGGAGTTTTTACTATTCATCACCTTTTTTCCCCTTTTGATTTTTTATTTTCTTATTTTTTTTCTGTTTTTCCTTGATTTTCTGAGCTTCTGGACGTTTTAATGGATAGAGGAAAGATAAATTTTTCAAATTTCCAAAATTGCCCTTACATTTTTGTGATTTTTACACTTTGCTGAAATTTGGCAGAATTTTCATCAAATTTTGAAAATTCATATCTTTATTTATAGATATCTAATTGGAGTGATTCTAAAGGCTATGAAACCCTTATTGATTCTAGTTTCAAGGAAAAATATAACCTTTAGCTAATTGGAAGCACAAAATTCCCAAAATTTAAATGTTTGGACTCTGTCCCAGAGAGTAGCCAGTTTCACTAGGAAAACTTCAAAAATTCATAACTCTTAGTGTACAAATCAAACTAATTCATATAACCTATCAAATTAAAGCTTGGAATGTCAATTTTTATTCCGGAAAATTTCATAATTTTTTAACATCATTTGTTCATCAAAAACCACATGACAAATGGACTGTCTCACTAGAAATTTTCACCGGCAGTATAATCATATTCTCCAAAATTCATCCTTGATTCTATTTGTTGAATAAATACACATTGAATCTTTAGTGTATGAATTTTGGGATATTACAGTTTTGACCAGAATCTCCCTAAACGTGTTGTTTCACTTAGTGAAACAATGATGTTTTGCACTGGTCGAAATGATGTCGTTTCAGCTAGTGGGAGGCGCTGCGTTTTGAATAAGTGAAACATAGCGTTTCGGGTCAAAAACCCATTCAAAGGACAGCTGGGCTGGTTTAATCCACCCAAATCGACCCAACCCAATTTCCAAAATAAAATAAAATAATTATTTTATTATTTAAAAAAAAATTCCTTGGCGCTTGACTCGCCTTAGTGGCGCATGTCAGCCACCCCTAGGCCATATGGGCCATGTCAACATAGTTGATTCCTGAACACGAAGCTGGCAAGCCCTCATTCTATTTGAAAAGTTCCTTCATTAATTTTATAATATTAACTCATCTTTCAAATATTAATCATGGTAAAAATTAATTCTACCGTGATCATACCAAAAATTCTCGTTTCAAAACTAAAGTTATCTAGTTTTATATAACATCCAAATAAAGTACGATAATCAAAGTATGTAGTCAAATTAGGGTTTACAGAATGTGGCACTATAAGTGACAATATACATCAATTCAACATATAATACACTACAAGAAGCTATACATATATATATAGAGATATATCTATGCCTCAAGAGCTCCTCCCGACGGCCCAACAGGGGAAATATCACCTGAAAAATGTTAAATTGACGGGGTGAGACAAAAGCCTCAATAACTAGCTATCCGACTCATTACACATGCTGACATATGTTCATGAAGTGTCAAGTGGAACAGTTTATTTAACAAACTATTAGAGATATAATTGACAAAAATTCAATATCACAGTTTTGTACACAAAGGTCATATCAGGAATTATATATCACGAATACTATATATCAAATCTCATATTACAATTCCCATTTGCCTCCAATCAATCCAACCAAACCGCCTTATTTCCGCCGACTAGACCCATAGGCTAAGTTACTATCCATGTCACTGGCCACTCAAAAAGCTCACCAGTCACATGATAAGGATCGGTCATATGCACAGAGCACGTGCCCGGATTATGGGGTTTTCCCCTCATTGAACTAGTGGGGTGTCGCAACCCCTAATTGAACTAGTGGGACAACCCCTCATAGAACTGATAGGACAATAGAAAGCCAACCATCGTGCACCAATAGAGGCTATACCATGTGGTAAAATAATTTACTCCATCTCATCCCAAACCACTATTACAATAATTATTTCAATGGGATTTTCCCAATATTTCCATATTCATATATAAGTATATACATATTTTTCATTTCCAACCATAAAGTTCCACAAGGCAAGTTTATATCAAAATATTTCACAATATAATGATAACTTTCACAATCACAATAAACCTTTGCTCATTGAAATATCTAATAAATACCAACATATCATTTTCAAAATCATTTTACAAAATACTCACAAACAACATACCAACACACATAACAAGTGGAAAGTGGTTACCTCTCGCCAAAGCAAAACTTATAATCAAAAGCTCCTAACCCAAGAGCTCAAACACATGCCAAAAATCAATGTACAACAACCAATTTATTATACATTAATAACTCTTTGAGTTATTAGAAAATTTAATTTACTTAACTTAATTCTATAATTTTAAAGTTTTGAATTAATTACTCCCAAAAATTCCAATTTTACACTAAAATCCCAATTATTAATTTAAATATTTTTCTTAACTCAAATAACCCATTCAAGTCATTGATGATTATTAATTTCATTCCCTTACATAAAATTCCCAATTTTAAGTTTAAAACATAAAATGGTTAAATTATAAATCATCATCCTAAAAAAAAATCTAAACCGATTAAAACTTCAAGAATACCCCCAATAATCCAAATAAATCATTTAACCCAAATTTAATTGATTAAAAAGCCCAATATATAATTTTGTATATATATTAATTATATAGAAAATTCATTATAAAATCTTATACCAACTGAATAATAAAAATAAACCAATTAAAATTCACTATTAATCATCCTCTATATTTCTATAGTCATATACTGATAAAACTTAAACTTGCCCAAAATTCTAATCATAAAATATTCTCTAATTAGCAATAAATTACTATCATAAGAAAGAGAAAATTATTTAGAACATTAAAAAAAAAAATTTGTGATTAGAAACAATTTTAAGTATCTTATTAATCTCCAAAAATATAAAATATTTTTAATAGAGCCTCTTCGTACGCCTATCTGCACAACACTTCACACTTCACGCGAGAGATTTGCGTGAAGTGTGTAGGCAATACTCCCTCCACCCTACTTCAATCATCATTTTTTTTTTTTTAATTGGGTAGTGGCGTGAATTATGATTAAGTTGGTGCGACGAAAGGCGTAGGCGCACCAATTTAATATATATATATATATATATATATATATATATATTTCATTTTTTTATTTTAATATACGTTAATTATTATTATTATTTTTTTAATAATAATTTTTTTCAAAAATTATTAATTATATTTTGATTAAAATCACCTTACTCAAATATTTACATGGTAAATTTTAATCACCTTAAAAAAAATCTCGTTACACTCAGAAAAAATAAATTTAATATACTCTAAACCTCATTTAGATAATAAATCTCTTCCTATTTTTACTTAAATCTTAAAAATAAAATTTGGGATGTTACAATTTAGTTTCTTTTCTTGCTTAAATAAGAGAATGAATCTCTAATATAATTGCATACCTAATGAAAAATGAATGTTGTCTATGTTGATAAGTAAAATATTTGTATATTTATTTTTCCGTATATAATAACTTTATGGATGATATTTGAGCTTAATTTAATGAATTTTTGTGTAATTGATAAATAAATAATGATTTTGGCATAAAATAGAATTTCTTGAAAAATACTAAATTTGACCTTGTTTCAATTTTTAGGTAATATCTGAAGCTCTAGATGTCGGATTGGGACATTATTTATATGGATAAAAAGTTAAGAAAAAGTTCTACAACTTTTATATTAAACCAAAAGCACAGTTTTGCCTTCAATAGTTTCGAGTTTTGCTTGGAAGTTGAGGATGTGAATTTGTCCCTAATTGACCTTCACCCACTAATTTGACCATAACTTAAGCTACAAATGTTGAAATGAGGTGGTTCCAATTGGGTTTCATGCTAAGATCCATACCTACAACTTTCTTGAAGATCCCAAGTTGAAATTCCATTGTTTTGGATCTCAAAATCAGGCAGCAATCAAAAAGTTTGGCAACCTAACTTTTAAATTCAATGTTGGAAGCTTAAGGTCAAGATTTATGCCTAACTTTCTTAGAAATTTTTGCACCTCCTCCATTTATAAATATATATTCTCAAGACACAAGGAAACACACCATCTTAGAGTTAATCTTATGCATTGCATTTGCTTCTTGCATGCCTCATTCATGGAAGGCTTAGATAGTCTTCCTTTATGGATGATTTAAGTTGCCACCTACATAGAAGGTTTCACCTCCTAGATGAAAGGCTAGATTTTTTTTCCATTTTCATGCATCTTACAGTTGTATATTTATGTTTTAGAATTTAATATTTAAGTTTTATACAGTATTTATGAGGTTTCATTCAAGTTTTATGCTATGTTTATGAAGTTTTTAATCTATTTTGGTATTATTTTTAATTCCATCATGAGCTAAATTTTTATTTTCCTAAGGTGATGATATAGCTTACTAATGACGAATTGAATCTTAACTTATTAAATCTAGTTTTAATTTTTCCTTCATGATTGAATTTTAATTATTGTACTTAATGTTTTCAATTGATTGGCCATCTTTTGAATGATTTCAATATGTATATTGAGACCAGAAGAAGATGCATGTGTGTAGACTCTATTATTAAAACCATAACTTGCATATGAAATAGGAATATATCCATATGAGTTGTGTAGTCTTAATGAATTCCATAAATTTTAATGCATGATTAATTGCTTGAATTCATATAGGCATATATTGGATTAGCAATTAATTATAGAATTGCTTGACCTTGGAAGAGGCTAGTAATTAAATGAGGGAAATTCAGCTATCAATCATGTGGAATAAATTGGACTAGAATATATAGTAATTCAATCTGAAATTTACTAAGTGAAATCTAATCCCTAGGATTTTTTCTCATAGTTGTTTCCATATCAATTACATCCATATTTACTCATTTTTATTTTGTATTCTCAATCACCAACTAATCGATCGACTAAATAGTTGAGTTAATGCATTTTGATTAGGCTAATGTTTAATTAATCTTTGTGAATGTGCATTTGAGAAGAAAAACTTTGTTGGAAGGATTTTGAGCTTCATTTCATTCATAAATGTGTGTTTACCATCTATTCTAGTGTACCTCTAGAATTTGTTTAAATTCTTTTTCAAAATCACATTTGCATTTAGATTAATGAATATGATAGGGGCATTCATTTCATCAACCTTTATCCCAAACACAAACCATATACACTAATCCATTGTTAACCCTCTTTGAGCCCTTCACATTCCAAAATCTATAATTAATTAACAAGCACTATGTATGCATCAATTTGTATTAGATTGGCATCTAAATATCATTGAATTGCCATAAATATCATAGGTAGGAAGAAATGCCATTTACATACATTATATATTGAAAAACAAAATAGAAGAAAAAACATGAAGAAGAAAGAAGAAAGAAAGAAAGAAAATAGAAAAAAAAAAGAGAAAGAAAAGAAGAAATGAAAAAAATAAGGCATTTGTTTTGATTGGCAAGGACATGTGTTTATTTGAGCCTAAAGTATTAAAAAAAAAAAAGTGAATGTCATTTTATACACTTGTGCATGCATAGTATTTGTTGTTTCATTATCCATTCCACGAGACCATTTCCATTATTACGACCCTTTTAAAAGTCCCCTTGATTCATGAGTCTAGATGCTACATAGTGGTGGAGAGAGTAGAATTTCTACAAGCATATGGTAGGATCTAGTCGAGGCAATGTTGAGCAAAATTTCTCATACTTATGAGATGAGTTAAATACTCAAATCCTTGAGCGTCCTCTTGTGTATATTTCTTTGATTAATTGTGCATTAATCTAGTCTATTTGCATTACCTCATGCTAAGACATATGTTAGCTTGATTAGTGATTAGTGATTAATTCATTGACTCCAACCTTAAGCATTCGAAGTTTTCATTTGTGTTTAGTCTTGAATTGATTAATGTTTTGCCCATGAGTGTAAAAGTTTAAGTGTGGAGGAATTGATAAATCCCAATTTTATTATAGATTTTTATATTTTATTTGGGGATTTTATCATATTAATTGAGTTTAAAATGCTTTAATTGTGATAGATTGATATTAAGAGTAAATACACTAAATTAGAATTAAAAAGGGGCAAAATTGTCACACACAAAAATTATAATTACTCTTAATGATGAATTCTTGAGAAGAATTGATGTTGGATTAATTACTTTAAATTGTAGGTACTTGGAGAAATTGGATTAAGCACAAAAATGACAGTTTGGGGTTTGAATTTAAGAAATACCAGACAGGACCCGAATTTATTAATGCTAAGGACCTAAAATAATGAAATGACAAAGAGGGGGTCAATGAAACACACCGTTTTACAACTCCTTGGGTCAAATTTGAAGAGCTGAGGGAAAAATAAAGATAAGACGAGAGCTGGGAAACGGGATTCACAGCCGCAAGAAGAGAGCCGACACACAAGTTTCGACCTTCTTCATTCATCACTTCACCTTCTCCTTCCTCTCTCGCCGGCGGCGTCACTCACCACCACAGCCGCCGGCGAGCTCCATTATCTCAGATTAAGAGCTGCAGTGGTGAGAAACAGAGGCAGCCACGACATTGAGCTGAGAACCAGAGAAGCAGAGAAGCAGAGAGCTGAAGGCAGGAGGACGAAAGAGAGAGAGTCAAGCCGATCTCACCACAGCTACCACCATTCACCTCCAGCTCTTCACAGCCGGTACACCGCCGCCTCACCACTGTCATCCATCGGCAGCATCTCATTGCAGAACCGTGGGAGGAACAGAGCCGTGTGTGTGAGCTGGGAGAGAGCTAGCCGCAAACCTTAATCATCACCGCCCTCATCCATATATCTTGCTTCCACCATCATCGTCACTCTTCTCCTCCATCATTCACCGACCTTCTCCTTCCAGAGCTACAACCGCCGTGCTTCCCCTGTATCTTGATTCAAATTCAATACCAACATTCCCTTATTCAATATTAATTGACCGCTTTAATTGGTGTTCGATATGTCTGAAATTGGGGAATTGTTTGGTGAGGCTGTTATGATAGTTTGGAGTGGCTGAGCCTATCTTTTCCTAGAGCAATGGTTTGAGTCTTGATCATTGAGTCTTGATGTTTGGAGCTATAAAGGGGAGTTTTATTTTACTTTATTAGCTTGATTATATATTTATGATTTTTTTGGTTTAAGGAATTATAATTTGTTGTTAAGACTAATATATTTGGTTTAATCTTTGTTTGAACCAATTTGTGATTTAAATTAGTTTATGTTAAACATTGTGCTCATTAATATATGTGATTACATATATATTTCATTGTGATTCTCTTGATTTTCCATTATCTTACATGGTATTGTTTAGATATTGAGTTGACTTTGGAATTGTGTTGAACCAACTGCATTAATTAATTTAAATCACACACTAAGAGTGATTAATAACATCTCTAGAGTAGGGGTTCCTCTCTTTTGATGTTAGACTCATTGGTTGATGGGGTTTGGTATTTTAGAGAACTTAGTGATTTCATAAATTGCATCTAAAGTGACTTCTAATAGTGTTTTAAGAAGTGATTATTTTCTAAGTGTAGGAATAATCATTGATTAATGCACTAGACTCAACGATGTTTGAGGTTTGGTATTTTAAATAATTTTGATTGCAATTGCTAGTGTTTTATATTGAGTTTCGGTTAGAGGGAATAAGTCTTGCCCGATGTGGGAAATTTAATTCACCTAACTCAAGCTAGCTCAAAGAGTCTTTTGAGCATTTTGTCAAACTAGCACACTCTCATTATCTTTTGAAGCAAGTGATAGATGAAATTTATTGTTCTAGGAGGCTTTATCACACTCTTCAAAACCAATTTCCATTACATTCCACTTTTATTTGAAAAATCCCAAAAATATTTATTTTAATTGCATTTAATTCATAATTTTGAAAACTAATCAATCATATTTTACCCTTGTCAATTTGCCTTGTAATTACTTAGCTTACTACGAATTTAGTTTCATAATCGGCTCCTCAAAGTGAAATGACCCGAGTTGTGCATTATATTGCATTAATTCGGTTTTATTCTTGATAATCCAGAGGTGACTAAATGACTTATTTCAATGATGAACCTCTTCCCTAAGTTTGGAGTTGTGTGAATGTACGGAGAAGTGATTAATTAATATGCTAAAATGCTTTTAAATGTCAAGATTTACAGTGGATCTACAGATATAGCTTTACAGAGACAATTAGGTATTCGTGTAATTGTTCTAGATTAAACAAATGCAATTTTTCTTAATCTATTTGTCTCTTATCCATTGTATGCCTTACACACACACACACACACATTAAGTGCATTAATCAATTTGTGGAAAGTTTGTGTTAATTGAGTATGTTCTATGGATGTCACTGGATATCCTCAGAATTGGAGTAGCAAGTTATTTTCAGTAGTAAACTAAGTCAGATTAAGATTTCATATATACAGAAAAAATTGTGGTGTATGTTTTCATTTCTAAAATTATAAGCCTCATATTTACTTAGACATAAATATATGTATTCGTTATTTTGAAGGGTAAAAATAAAATAAATGTTCTTATTATTAAAAAAACTAACTTGTTAATTTTGAAAATTCAGATACAAGCGATGCATGTGGTTGAAATTACTACCATCGAGTTTGGCATAATGGATCGGGCTTGAGATTAATTAGAATTTATAGGAAAATGTAAAAATTTAGAGGAAAACATACATTTGATGTCAAAAATCCAGATATTTATTTTCTTTGTCATTGTCCAATATTATTACATATTTCCATCGCAATTTAATTTGTTAGAGATATTATTATCTCTGCCAGACATGTTTTTTTTTTTTTTTAGAAATCAAGGGTTTCACCTCTCGAGACTTAGAGGGTAAAGAGTTTTCATTTCTTTCAATAAGTGCACTTCCCGGGATTCGAAATTGTGTTCTCCTCCTTACCCAATGCCACTTACCATTTCAATCAAATTAAAAATAAAAAGAAGCTAACCTTTTTTAATTATAGTCATCTTTAGTATTTAAAATTTTTCTATCAAATTTAAGTATTATCTGCTTTATAGAAGCATCTCTCTATGATTTTTTTCATTAGCAGGATTTAAATTCCCATCAGTAAAGAAATTTGAGTTCTTTTTATTCAATGTAACCATTACATTGACAATATGAAAAAGGTCTTTTGGATTCGGTATGGACATGTTTTTGTATTTTAAATTGATTGAGTGTAATAAGAAAAAGACAGATTATAAACAATAGATTTTCCCCCACTATTTTTTTTTTTCCCAGCGATTTCCCCTATTAAAATATGAAGCTTGGTGGCAACTTTTTATGGCATGCGGTAATTAATAAAAATGAAGACAAATAATATTAATAAAAAAGTCTAATAATTTGAATACTAAATTAACTTATTTGGGAAAAACAAAAAGAATACTAAATTAACTTATCTAATGACCATGTGGTGGACCAACCTCGCGTTACTTCATATATCATAACAATAAATAGGTAATAATGGTCTTTTTTGCCAACATATTAGTAATAAGGGTCATTTGTATAATGCATGTAAGGACATTATCTTGTTCCACGGTGATCATGACCTAGAGATCCATCAATATTCATTTTTAATTTAATTCATTTTGGCTGCCTAATTTTAATTTAATTGCAGAAAATCTGACTTCACATTTCCTGACAACTCAGCAGGCACATGATCCTTCTGTCCTTATATGATTCAGATATTTATATGTTTTCTAACTTGATTTAATTTTTAGAATCAATACTTTTCGAATTTGGAGTCACGAAAACATAGCTTCATTGAATCTTGGCATTGGTAAATGTAAAACTTTGTCCTTATATGATTACTGGTATGTCTATTGTGTATGCTTAAAAGTATTTAAATATCACATGCCTATTGAGAATCAAAACATTACATTATATTCTGGGAGAATTGCTGTAAAGTCTTGAAGATTGTATGAAATCACAAGAAGTCTCAATATTTACAAGTGAGTACTTAAACCTATTCTCATTTTCTACACTGTTAAGTTGTTATGGGTCTTTTTTTATGATAACATTTCTTCCTTACGATTCTACGATTTTTCTCCCTTATATTGTTTATATTTAAATTCCAACAAATGGGGAAGTTCTTTCTCTTAAAATATGATCATTTACGCCAATGCCATTACATTATATAATAGTAATATTAATGGTTGGCATCTCTTATTTAAATTGGGATTCCTTTATCCGTGGGATTATTTTACATGATGTTTGGTTGCATCTACACACTACCAGTTTCAAATATAAAAAATTGGTTACTGTTGTAACATCCCAAATTTTATTCACCAAGAATATATTGTAATTATTATATATATTCAATGAAATGGTGAATATTTAAGGCCAAGAGAATTAAATATTGAAAATTGAAGGTTGAATAGTGTTTTCAGTGAAATCGCCTGCGAGGCAGTGAGATTGTCATATAGTTTTGGAAGACCAAATGATGACCAAAAATTATGAAATTTTACAGGGTGAAAGTAGACATCCTAAGCTTTAATTTGATAGGTCATATGACTCAATTGAAGCTATGTACAAAAATATATGAATTTTTGAAGTTAATCCAGAAAATCTGGAAAGTTTCTGGAGCAGCGGTCAAAGATTTAAAATCTGGGAATAATATGATCATTTCCAGTAAAATCCCATATTTTTTCTTGAAACTAGACTCAATGAGGGTTCCATAGGCTTTGGGATCGACTCGAAACGATGTCTACAAAATTAGTTATGATTTTTCAAAGTTAAGGCAGAAAATCTGCCAGAATTGGCATTATTCCGAAAATTGAAAATGAAAAGTGTTAGAAATTGATTAATGAAATTAAAATGCCAAGTGTCATGAACATATGAAGAGATAAGACCCAAGTACACTCATGATCACAAAGTATGACATAAAGTGGAAGGAGTATGGCCTAATGCAAGGTGTCATGAGGGCAATTAAAGTGTTCATGAAAGGTGGAAAAATCTTGACCATTGATGAGATCAAGGGTTAAGATGAAATATGAAGATAAGAGGTGAGATATTTTATGAAGCCATGCTTCATCTTTCTTGATCATTCTCACATCCAAACAACAAAGATAGAGAGAGAGGGAGAGCTTGGGAGAATCTAGAGAGAAGGAGGAGAAATCTTAAGGTAAGACCTTGTGAATCCAAGTTTTAAGGCTTCCAATTTGTATAATCTCCTCTCTAATCTCTTCTTCTCCATGAAACACTATGTTTAGCAAGCAAATCTTGAGCTCAAAGAGAAAGAGATAGGAGGACTTCTAGAGAAAGGAAAAGAACTCAAGAAGGTAACTTCACAAATCCTAAGATTATGTTAGATGTGGTTGTTGTTGATGATTATGGTTGGATTTGGTTATTTTGTTGAGTTTGTAAATTTGGAAAGTGCTAATCCTAAGGGGTTATGCTGCCCAAATTTCTTTGAATCATGGTTAAGAAGTGTTTAAATGAGTTAATCAAGGGTTAGAAGTGAAAAAGTACAAGTTTTGGAAACTAGAATACAAAACCTCATTTTTCCATATTTTTCCCAATATTTCGGCCAGACCAGATCTGGTAGTAGGAGTTGGATTTTCATGAAATAAATGGTTCCATTGGACTCAGTGGGCAAAAATAGGTGGGGTTACAGTTGGACATTTTTTCAGTAGAGGCCGAAAAAGCATAATTACGAAAACGCCACTGAAATCCCTAAATAGGGGCTGTCAAGGGTATTTTCGTAATTTGACAGTGAATTTGGTAATTTCGAGCCCGGAAATGGATTCCTTGGGCGAAAATAAGTCAGAATAGCCTTAGTCAAAATTTTGGAAAAACGTGCCATCGGGCCGAGTACGGCGGGGCCGAGCCGGGTTCCCGGGGGCATTTTTGTAAATTTTCACCATAGACTAATATAACCACAATAAACACTATGGAAGAGTCTAAAATGATACTTGGATAGGTTATGACCTATATCTGGTACATTTAATATTTTAGGACCGATTTGGAGGCCGGATACGACACGTTCTTCGAGACACATTTAAAAGAGGATTATAAAGCTTTGAGGTAGGGACATCATCCTTCGTACACTATGCCATAAGTTATGTGATTGTGTGGATGCCATTGTTTTGTAAATGCACTTAATTAATAACATGATTTGCCTAGAGAGAGGCTGTTAGTGCCAGAAGTGCACTTACACTGGGAGTTGGCAGAAGTCCAACCGGTGTAGATTGTGGGGCTGGGCCCTACTCATGTATACATGATGATGATGTGTTTATATTGTTCATTAATTTGTGCATACCTTGGCGCATGATATATTTACTTTTCGCATTTTCTATGAACGATATTATGTCTCTACGGGGATTCTTCGGAATCTCACCCTATTTTTAAACAAATACCTCAGCGAGTACTAGTGGGCCAAAGGGCAAAGATGTTGACGCCGGACAGTAAGCGGCACGTGTCTCGAGGCGAGGATATGAACGTGGTTATGCCTTAGTCTATGCCTTAATATTTTGGATAATTTGTAAATATTAAAACTTCCGCTGTATTTTCTGTTTCCGTCGACGAGCAATATCGGAATTGTAAACGAACGATGTTGGATTGTAAACGAATATTTTTATCAGTATAATTGTACTTTTCTGTATGCCCATTGAATTCCGTCTTTATTACTCTTTGATTATCGAAATGGAAACGGGTGTTGACAACTGTCGCATAATATAGCACCAACTCATCACTTCAATAAACTAAACTATACAATATTGTATATACTTCATCAAAAAAAAAAAACACTACATAGTGTGTGTGAATAATTTTAATAAAACAATGCACAGAAGTGCCATTATGTTGACTACCTTTGATCACATGGATCAATTTTCTAATACCGAACAAGAGGGAAATAGCTTCTCTCTACTAAACCTTATGCCATATAAATATATTTATTCATTATTTTGAGCAACATGACTAAAATAAATTTCTTATCATAAAAAAGATTTCTTGTTGGTTTTAAGTATTAAGACAAGCTTTCTTGTTCTAGTTCATCCCATTTGCCTTTTTGTTTGCAATGCCCCCGTCGTGCATCTCAATAAAACACGTTTGGGAGAAATCGCCTTTAAGTTTTACAGGTTACTTCCAATAATATTTGTCATTTAGACTTTTTTATCTGCAAAATATCTAAATTAATATTTAACTTATCTTTCAGTAAATTTTTTTTAAATTTAACTGTTACAACATCAATTTTGTATGACCTAAGCGCCATTCTCTAACGTTTCCCACTTTTCGTTAAAGCAAAGGGGAAGCTACCTAATAGTAATGTTTTGTACATAATTTACCAAGTGATCATTAGATTAAATCAACAAAAATGGACCATCCCCAGCCAAAAATTTTTCGAGTCATCTTTACATCAGATGAGTTGATTCTATCAAAATGGCAAAAACGTATGCCTCTTGTCCTTAATGTAAGCTCTAATTAAAGAATTGATATTGATAATAAATATAAGACTTATTTTATATTTTTATCATTTTTTTCCTTAAATTAGCCCTATTGATATTTCCTCAACAATAATCAAGTAGAGCTGGGGGGAGTAAGAAAATTAAAAAAGATGATTATGATGTTTTAAAAAAAAATACATGTGATATACTGATATTAACTAAATTACTTAATTTAATCAAATTAGTTAATTATGTTTTACATTAAAAATCAGAGGAGTAATTAACATATGTGTTTACTAACTTGATTTCATATTTTGAATGTTTTGTCAAAATTTGAATTCATGAAAACATAACTCCATTGAATCTTCGCTTTAGTAAATGTAAAACTCTGTCCTTAGTTATATGATTACCCCTGCCCAAGTTAATCGCGGCGTCTGTATAAAAAATAACGAAAATAAGAAAATTTATTAAGTTAGAATGTGGATGATGATATCACAATAAAATTAAAACACAAGGAATGAAGACTCAACTTTCAACCATGACACCAAAAATTAATGGGTCTAGGTGGATTTAGAAATTAAACACGCTTGCGGATTATTGAGGAGGGAAGGCGGTGGCTGGCTAACGATTGGCAAGTGTGTCTTTCTTTTGTTCCTAGGGAGGAAAACATCCTTGCGGATTATTTGGCTGGTTTAGCTCATACTATGTGCGTTAACTTTGCTATCCTTGATCACCCGCCACCTTCTATCCAGGGGGTAGTAGTTGATCATGGATGATTGTGTTGCTTTTTGGATTTCCTTAGTGAACTGTGTAATATTGATACCCAGTCATAGGGTATTGTAATCCAGCTTTCATTCAAAAAAAAAAGAAATTAAACACGCTCTAGCTAGTTTTTCATATGATAAATAATTAAGGTGTGGTGTGAATAGAAATCTAGGTTAGAATAATTCTTAAAGTAACAAACGAAAGGAAATGCATTATCATTATTTGAAAACAGGATTCGAAAGTGAGGGTAATATGATTGGGAGAGAGATCTCTCCATTTCCTTTACCGTTCATTTCCCTCCATTTTTTTATTTTCACCATTAGATTAACTCTGAACGGTTGAGATTCAAAATCCTATAATATATATATATATGATACTTTAATAAAAGTATAAAGACATGAACTAGTTATATCAAATTTTAATGATTTATATTTATTTATATACATTGTTTGTTATTTAATATTATAATAATATTTTTATAGGATATTAAATCTCAACTATTAACAGTTAATCTAACTATGAGAATAAAGAAATGGAGAGAAGTGAACAATAAGAAAAATTGAGAGGTCCGCTTCTAATATGATTACTAGTATGTCTATTGTTTATGCTTAAATATAATACTATCATATGCCTACTGAGATGTCATGTCAGGAAATGTCGAGATATTTAATAATTAAATATCTTGGCAATGGATGTCATTCTCGCCAATGCCAGTATACCAGGATATAATATTAACATTGATATTAATGGTTGGCATCTCTTATTTAAATTAAGATTCCTTTATGCATGGGATTATTTTACATGATGTTTGGTTGCATAATAAAGCACAAACTCATAACCCCAATGAACTAAACTATATAATATATCTTAATAACTTTTTTTTTAAAAAAAAAAACAATGCAAGCTTCTCTCTAATAAACCTTATCCATGTATGTTCAGTATTGCGTGAATGCAATTAGGTTTTTGGGGGGGGGGGGGGGGGGGAGCGCCGCCGAGGGAGAAGTGATTAATAATGCAAAAATGCTCTTAGATAGATGTCATGATTTATGGTTGATTTACAGATCTAGCTTTATCGAAAAATTAGGTCTTCGTGTAATTATTCTGAATGGCGAGATTAAGAAAATGTAATTTTTCAAGCCTATTTATCTCTTATAATATGCCATTTGTTAAGTAGAGTGATCAGTTTGTAGAAAGCTTTTGTATTAGTAGAGTATTTTTAATGGATGTCACTTGAAGTCCTTTAAATTTGGACTGGTTATTTTCAGTCAACTAAGTCGAATCAATGATTGGAAAAATGACACAAATATTTTTGAAATATAACAAGTACAAAAGAATGCGCTAAATTTCAATAATCTCAAATCAGTCTTTGAAATTTTAAAATGTAGTGGAAAATACATTATTTCTCTTCATTTCTATTTTCTTTTAAATAGCACCCCCTCATCTATGGCTGATCACCAGAGCTTTGCCACTGGGAATCCTGGAGCTCCAGTGACCCTACTAGCAACCGGAGCTTTGGTGTCAGTGATTAGTCACCGAAGCTCAAATAGCCAACTACATGTTTTGAATTTCTGAAGCAGAAGTAGTTAATAGTGAAGCCAAAGTAGTAAATGCGGTCTATGTTATTGACTATTTTCTAATAACTACTTTTGTTTTGCTATTTGCTACTATCTCTTATCTTTAATGTCAACACCCGTTTCCATTTCGATAATCAAAGAGTAATAAAGACAAAATTCAATGGGTATTTAGAAAAGTACAATTATACTGATGCAAATATTCGCTTACAATTCCGATATCATTCCTTGACGAAAACAGAAAATACAGCGGAAGTTTTAATATTTACAAATTTCACCAAAATATCACAAAATAAACTAATTATGACCACGATCTTGTCCTCGCCTCGAGACACGTGCCGATCACTTTTCGGAGTCTACATCTTTTCCCTTAGACCCACTGGTACCCGCTGAGGTGTTTATTAAAAATAGGGTGAGATTCTGGAGAACCCCAGTAAAAACATGCTATCGTTCATAGAAAATGCGAAAAGTAAATATGATATATGTCATGTATGCACCAATTAATGAACATTATAAACATATCATCTGCAAGTATACATGAGTAGGGCCCAACCCCACTATTCTGCACCGGTTTGGTTCTCACCAACTTCAGTGTAAGTGCCTCGACACTTCTGGCCCCTTTCTGGGCAAATCGTGTTGATTAATAAAGCGTATTTACAAACATTGGCATTCGCACAATCCTATAACTATGGCATAGTGTATGAAGGATAATGTCCCTACCTCAAAGCTTTAATATCCCCTTTTTAAATGTGCCTCGAAGAACGTGTCGTATCCGGCCTCCAAATCGGTCCTAAAATATTAAATGTACCAAAAATAGGTCATAACCTATCCAAGTATCGTTTTAGACTCTTCCATAGTGTTTATTGTGGTTATATTAGTATATGAGTAAAAATTTACAGAAATGCCCTCAGGAACCGGGCCCAGCCCCGTCGTACCCGGCCTGATGGCACGTTTTTCCAAAATTTTGACCAAAGCTACTTTGACTTATTTTCGCTCAAGGAATCCATTTCCAGGCTCGAAATCACCAAATTCAGTGTCAAATTATGAAAATACCCTTGACAGCCCCTATTTAGGGATTTCAGTGGCGTTTTCGTAATTATGTTTTTTCGGCCTCTACCGAAAAGGTGCCCAAATTAACCCCACCTATTTTTTCCCACTGAGTTCAATGGAACCATTTATTTCATGAAAATTAAACTCCTACTACCAGTTCTGGTCCTGGCCGAAATATTAGGGAAAAATGGGAAAAATGAGGTTTTGTGTTTTTGCTTCCAAAACTTATACTTTTCCACTTCTAATCCTTAGTTAACTCATTTAAACACTTCATAATCATGATTTAAAGGATTTTGGGCAGCATAACCCCTTAGGGTCATGGCTTTTCTAATTTTACAACTTAACCCAAAAATCACATAACCAAACAACAATCACCAACAACAACTTCCATACACTAAGAAGTTGAGGTTTTGGACATTACCTCTTGATCCTTGATGTTTCTCTCTCTAGGACGTCCTCTCTCTCTTCTCCTTGAGCTAAGAATGAGTCTTCAAGATAATAGATTCATGAAGAAACATGGTTTAGAGAAGGATCTAGGGGAAATGTTACAAGGAAAGCTTAAGAATCAACTCTTACCTTAAGATTTCTTCTTCCTCTTCCCTCTAACTCTTCAAAGTTTCTCCAAACTCTCTCCCTCTCTATGTTGAACGAAAATGCATGAAGGGAAGGGAAGAGAAATCCTTCATAAAAATGCTCCCTTGATTCCCAACCATTGATCTCATCTAAGGTTGTTATAGTGACACATGCCAACCACCATACTTTCCTCCATGCTTGCACCATACTTCCCTTTTATGTGCACTCAACCTTGCCATACTTCCCTTTTGTGTACACTCAACCTTGATTATCATTTCCTTCTTCCTTGGTTGGCCAAAAACGTGCTCCCTCTTATGCTCCAACTAAATCAAGTGTTCCTTTCATTTACTCAAGTCAATTGGTACAAGAGTTGGCTACCTAACCTTATGACATAACACTACTACAAAAAAGTAGTGTAATGACGCTTATTTTATAAAATGCTTCGGCGTTTAAGAAACGCCAAAGCTTTTGACGCCATTAAAAATTCCTGTGGCGCTTTTCAATTTACAGAAACGCCATACGTTACTTTATTAAATTAAATAACTATATTAATTATATATAGCGTTTCGGGAAGAAAGCGTCAAAGGAGGGGTATCCCTCCTTTGGCGTTTAAAGGAAAAATGCCAAAGGAGGGGGCAGCCCTCCTATGGCGTTTTATCTGGAAACGCCAAAGGAGGGTGTACCCCTCCTTTGGCGTTTCCAGATAAAACGCCAAAGGAGGGGTTCCCGCTCCTTTGGCATTTTTTCTTTAAACGCCAAAGGAGGGTCCCCTCCTTTGGCGTTTTCACTTCAAACGCCATAGTAGGTTTAATTTTTTTTTTATAATTTTTAAAAAAAATTTTTTCTATGCAGTGTAATACCTGATGACCATATATAGTAGTAAGCAAATGACCATATATTTTGTCTAATAGGCAAATATTACAATACAAAACGATGATGGTCATTTGTTCAAATAACTACAATGAATAATTATAATGATTAACAACTACAAAATATATTGTATTAACAATGATTATATAGTGTACAGCTAATTTTATAAATGATTAAACAAAATAAGAATAGGCAAGAAAGAAGCTACATGCCGGCGCCTAAACTAACTAATTGCTTGACTATATATTCACACCATTCTTCAATGATTTCATCCATTTGATGGTCAGACAGCTCAGCACAACGTGCATCTTCATAATACTACATAAACAATCATGTATACAAAGAATGAAAATCACTAAATTTAGACACTTTGTTAGTTAAAATTAAAACACAATATCAATTGCAACTAAAGGGAACTTACTTTCATAGGAATTACAAGGTGGCGATGAGTAACTACATCTTTCATAAATTTCATAACATAATGACCACAATCATTATCATTCGGCTGGAATGGACACTGCAACAATACAATGAAATAGTTCTGTCAATTTTTGAATAAATTTTTTTTACTAACAAGAATGGAGTAAATTCATATATAAGTACCATAATCTTCCTCCACGCATAGCTATTGGCCGGGTCATTGCATCTAGAGTAGGTCAATCCAGCTTTTCCTCTATATGCGGTTAATGCACTAATAAAACAAAGAAGTTCCTGATTAATGTTGGTTATTCAATAATCACACACGAAAAGATTTACATATACACCCATACACTTACTTATTGAAGATAATCAGCATATTAGGGCGATTATCTGGATAAGCAGTTTCTATAGGATCTAGATAGTAAATGCGAGGGTTTTTTGGTGCTGCTAGATGGACAACAATTAATATCCAATGTTCCCTAAAAACACATTTTGAAAATTTTATTTGGACAATCATTTAATGGTAAAAGTGAAAAAATAAAAAACATACATTCAAATATTGTCACAAATCACTTACCCTACATTGTATGGCACAAGAAAGAGCTTGTTAGGGGTTGCTCTAAGCGTAAAGCAGTCTCTAAGTTCGTTAGACTGTGCTTCCAAATCTCTCCCCCTATGCGGGCCAAAGAGGTATGGGCTAACAAAGATGAATCTCTGCATCCTATCCGTGCCTACTATCTCATCATGGTACAAATGCCTTTATATCAAACAAACAATGTCATTTCCACCAAAAAACAAATTGAATGATGAATAATAATAACAATGATAGACGAATACCTGATCCATAAGTTGATAGCTGTTCCACCTATCCTTCCACGAGTAATCACATCATTCAGCACAGCACCATCGACATGATCAATTACACCGTCTGCATTATAGATTTCCGGATGAAATTTTATTTCCTGACCTCGTTGGAGGATCAATGGTTGTACCATTGATGCCAACTATTGGCGATACAAGACCATTGGTTTGTTGTTTCGTTTGCTAGCAGAAGGTTGGGACTTCTGTTGGGTTGCTGAACCATGTGAGTTCTTCCTATGGCCTTCAATTCTTTTTCCTTTATGACTAGTAGCAACCAACAGAAATCATTAAAATTTAATCATGTAGTTTTTAGATAGAAGTGCATATAGAATAAGTAGAAAGAATTGTAAATTAAATCACCTTTTGATATGGCTCAATCAGTCCTATTGGCCATGCAACATAACCACCGACAACATCTTTTACCATTGTCTGTTCATCTAGAGAAGGGATTGGCAGGAGGGCATCTGCATCTGTGCATACGTCAACCTTGACTCTAAGTGTGTTCTCAGGCAATGGTGAACCATGAAGGATATCAGTGTCGGTGTTGTAGACAACACCTACAGCAACTGCATGCTTGAAAGATTCATCGACATACAGCTTGCACGCCGATTCGCCCTATGAAAGATGGAGTCAATATTAAGGTACACTAATTTAAAATATAACAAAAAGTTAACTAGAGAAGAAATTGATTACGAATGGAATTGAGACTTTAGGCGTGGAGGGGCAAATATCATTCTTCACACTTGTGCTGTCACACATTGGGCTTGGTGTTGGCCGAGAAAGCAGTCACTACAAAAAAAATGTGATTTAGTAGCGGTTAAAAATAGGTATTCGTAGCAGTTCTAACCGCTACAAAATATGTTAGTAGCGGTTAGAAAAACCGCTACTAAATCGTCCGTTGCAAGAGGTTTTGTAGCGGTTATATAAAACCGCTACTCAATCAAAAATAACCGCTACAAAATTTGTAGCGGTTAATAGTAACCGCTACAGAATCAAGAGATATTTGTAGCGGTTATATAACCGCTACAAATATAAAAAATTTATTTACAGTCTTAAAAAAAGAATTTTTTTTTTGTAGCGGTTAAAAAACCGCTACAAATATATAAAAATAAAAATTTGTTAAAAATGACTTTTTTTATTTGTAGCGGTTAAGAAACCGCTACCAAATTTGAATTTCATGAAATTAGTAGCGGTTCTTATAACCGCTACTAATTTCATGAAATTCAAATTTGCCGCCAAAAAATTTAAATATATCTTTAAAAATGCGCCTTATTTAGTAGCGGTTTAATAACCGCTACAAATATTTAAAATTTTTTTTAAAAGCTTCCGTTGATATTTTTCTTTTTTTTCAATATTATATTAATTAGTTTAATTTGTTATTATTTTATCTATTTCAATTAGTTTATTATTTAATAGTTTAACTTATTAATAAATTAAAAAGAAAAAATGTAATTGAATATGATTAGTATAAAATTATATTAATAATATTATTAACGATAGTTAGATAATAAGTAATTATTATGTTTTATAATATAATGTAATTGTATATGAAAAATAGATGAAAATGAGATAGAGTTAAGATATATGTAGAAAAAAAGATGTTTAGAATAAATTTTATAGAAAGGAAAGAAGTATTCTAAAAGAAATTGAAAATGTTGTTACCATATTTGATCGTATTATTCAGCTCCTCTACTCATACGAAAGAAATTGTAAATGAGAGGAAATGAAAGAAGGGTAAGGTGAAAAGAAATTGGGGAGTGTTTGAAATGAGTTGTGATAAGGGTATTTATAGGGATTCACGTATTATTTGTAGCGGTTAATGTAGCAGTTAATGTAGCGGTTACTAATTAGTAGCGGTTATTTATATTTTGTAGCGGTTTAATTATTTGTAGCGGTTAATGTAGCGGTTATTATTTAGTAGCGGTTATTTATTTTTTTGTAGCGGTTTAATAACCGCTACAAATATTATATTAATTTTTTTTTTAAAATTTTGTTTACATTTAATTTTAACACAAATTTTTTGCATTTTTTGTAAAGAAAAATTTTTTACACTTGAATTCTACAAATATTATTTTAATTTTTTTTTACATTTTATTTTAACACAAATTTTTTGCATTTTTTTTAAAGACAAATTCTTTACAATTGAATTTGATCACTCATCGTCGCCATCCCTACAGAAATTTTGTAGAAAAATTATTGTTATTGATGTATTATTAAATTTAAAAAATTTAATTGAAATGACGTGGACTTAAAAAAACTCACCGCAGTAAAGGTAAATTGTCATCGCCTTCAGGGAAGTAGTTTTCAAAATCAGCTGGCTGAAATGGCTCACTCTCGTAGGCGATGTTATCGCCTTCACCCATGTCGTAAAGGTCTCTTGGCTTTAAATGAATGACCATGTGCCAATCCCTATGCCGCTCGTCCTCGACATAATAAACCTGATGTGCCTCTGAAGCTAGAATATACGGCTCATCATCTTGAGAAATACCAGTATGAATCGGGCGTGAGAAATTGACTGATGTGATCCCTAGGTCGTCAGTTGTCAGTCCCCGAGAAGTCGTGGTATTTGCCCACAAACACTTGAACAGCGTCACGGTGAAACGGCCTTGATAATTAAGCTCGACCACATCAAGAAGCTTGCCATAGTAAGGGACGCCTCCGAACTGCATGTTGGCGTCACTGCTGCTCGCATAACTCCTTGTCCCAAATGTGCCATAAACACCCGAATTCTGTGTTTGCAATCCCTGATCCCGTGAAACCGTGCAAAACTTAAAACCATTGACATTGTATGCTGTAAACCGTTTTGCATGATCAAGAGGGCCGATTGCGAGAGCTCTGAAATCCGGTGAGTGTGGGTTGTGGTCATTTAGTATTCTGCGAGCAAACCAGCCCGGGAATTCTCTGTGGACCCTCCTATCAACCTCCGAGGATGTCTGTGTACGGATCCTGAGCTGACGCTTGACATGACTTCTGTATTCCCTGCAATTAATAATGGAAAGGCGATAGTGAAATGAAAGTGAGAAATGTTACGAAAGATATAGATCGAATAACATACATGTGAGTGTACAATTCTTACCGTATGAAAGGCTCAACTTGAGTGCAATTAATCAAGACATGTCTATGTGCTTGGAACTTCTCAGTTGCCGTTAGTTTGAAGTTCTCAGTTGCTCCAACTGGTTTACCAACTCGAGGGATAAATTCTCCTGATGTCGGCGCAGGTTCAGGACAATCGTCAACACGAGGCGGGCGGTTGAAAGCCGTCTCAAGATCATCAAAGTACCTTGAGCAAAAATATAGCACCTCATCCCCTATATAGCCTTCAGCTATAGAACCTTCTGGCCACGCCTTATTCCTCACGTAAGATTTTAATTTCCCAAGGAACCTACGAAGTACAGAAGAGAAAATTGATATAAAATGATGAAAAGGACGACGAGCAAACATTAAATACGGACAATAAATGAAAGCACATATTTAATAAGAGTACCTCTCAATCGGATACATCCAACGATATTGTACTGGTCCAGCGAGCTTTGTTTCATGAACGAGGTGGACTGTGAGGTGAACCATCACAGTAAAAAAGGACGGAGGAAAGATCATCTCCAAGTGACAAAGCGTAAGAATGATTTTCGACTGCAGCTGATCGAGCTCCTCAACGATCAATACCTTAGAACACAACTTCCGAAAGAAAGAACAAAGTTCCACCAAAACGATGGAAACATCGGGAGGAAGTGTATTCTTTATAGCCAGAGGGAGCAACTGCTGCATAAGAACATGTGAGTCGTGACTCTTCAGGCCAGCAACCTTTCGAGCCTGCAAGTCGACACATCGAGAAATGTTGCTTGAATACCCATCAGGAACTTTTAATTTCTTCAAGGTCGCGAGGAACACATCCTTGTTCGGTTTTGTGAGGGTAAACTTTGCCGGTGTAAATCTGTCATTCTCATATGGCCAAGCGTCTTCACGAACTCCCATGTCACGTAAATCTTTCCTAGCTTGAAGGTGATCTTTTGTCTTGCCGGGTTCGTTAAGCAGCGTATACAGCACATTGTCGCAAACATTCTTTTCAATGTGCATTACATCAAGACTGTGGCGCAGTAAATTAGATCTCCAATACGGAAGCGTGAAGAAGATACTTATCTTCTTCCACTGCTGAGGCGCCGAAGTCCTGCGCGTCTTTTGGCGAGTTTGTGCTGAACCGTCGCTTTTTCCAAACTCGAAGTCAACATGCTCAAGCTGCTGTAAGATATCTGTACCGGACAAAGTTTGAGGTGGTCCTCTTTTCTCTGGTTTCCCATTGAAGCGATTCCGTTGCAATCTGAACTTATGCGTTCCATCGAGAAACCTCCGATGCCCCATAAAGCACCACTTTCGGCTGTGGGGAAGGCGCAATGCGTCAGAGTCGAAATTGCAAGCCGGACACGCCGACCCAGTGTGCACGTTCCAACCAGATAATGTGCCAAGGCCAGGAAAGTCACTGATCGTCCACATCAAGGCTGCACGCATGTTGAACAAAGTCTTGCTGTGAGCGTCGTACGTCTCCAAGCCGACATTCCACAGGTCAAGCAATTCCGCAAAAAGCGGTTGGAGATACACATCGATGTCATTGCCCGGTGCCTTTTTGCCTGGAATGATCATGGACATAATGAAAGAGCTTTGTTTCATACACATCCAGGGGGTAAGTTGTAGGGAACTAAGACTACCGGCCAAATGCTATAACTTGTGCTAAGATTCCCGAAAGGATTGAAACCGTCGGTCGCCAACGCAAGCCGGACATTTCTGGGGTCAGTCGCAAAATCTGGAAAGTCGTTGTCAAATGTTTTCCAAGCAGCTGCATCCCGCAGATGTCTTAATTTACCGTCTTCGTTTTTATCAACGGCATGCCACCTCATGTGCTCAGCAGTTTTAGACGACATAAATAATCTTTGTAGACGAGGTTTCAAAGGGAAATACCTGAGAATCTTTGCAGGTTTCTTCTTTTGCTTTTTCCCCTTCCGAATTGTCTTGTACCTCGATGTGTGACATCTCTTGCACGTCTCCCTGCTGGAATCGTCTCCCCAATACAGCATACAATCATTTGGGCACGCATCAATCTTTTGATAATTCAACCCCAACCTGTTGATGATCTTCTTGGCCTCGTAGAAGGTTGTGGGAATCTCGGCGTCGGGGAATGCATCTTGTAATAAGTCGAGCAACATCGACATTCCCTTATCCGTGATCCCACACAAGCACTTGATATGATACAATTTGATCAAGAAAGATAATTTAGAATATTTACGACAACCTTGATATAAAGGACGATCTGCCTCATCCATCAAGCTGAAAAAATCCCGAGCTGCTTCATTCCCCATAAAAGCCGGCTCAGAGCCGTGCACTTCTTCGTTGAAGTTGTCGCCTTGAAATCCAAACGCATCACGCACAGCATCATTCACAGGATCATCTTCATCTACTTGAACGCCTACTTGAGAACTTCGAGGAAGAGCCTCGTCATATCTAACGCCGGCCTTCTCACCATGTACTGCCCAGAACGTATAGTCCTCAGGGAAAGGCTTCACAAGCAAATGTTCCTTCACAACATTTCGAGGATGCCACTTCTTGAACTTGCATTTTCGACACGGACAGACGATCTTGCCGTTACAGCTGGCGTGAGTGAATGCGAAATCTAAGAAACTGTTTAATCTGTACAAATATTCAGGAGAATTGCGCGGCAACCTTATCCATAATTTATCCATAGCTACAAGTGAGAGAGAAGAAAGTATAGAGAAGAAGATGAGTGAGAAGATAATGACGAATGCCAAGAACCTTATATTCTGAAAATCCAACGTTTATAACTTTGTAGCGGTTATTAAACCGCTACAACAACCGCTACAGAAATTCCAACGTTTATAATTTAGTAGCGGTTACATATATAAAACCGCTACTAATATTCAAGCCGTTAATTGATGGGAAATTCAAAATGTACTTGCTGAGTATTAGTAGCGGTTTTATATCAATAACCGCTACTAATGTTCAACCTATTAGTAGCGGTTATCTATATAAAACCGCTACTAATATTAAAGCCGTTGGACATTAAATATAAAAATAATTTTCTAATTTGTAGCGGTTATACATAAGATAACCGCTACAAATGTGCACAGAGGCGGCAATTTTGAAAATTCAAATGATTTGACTGTTTGTAGCGGTTATTAGTGTATAACCGCTACAAACATATATATTTGTAGCGGTTTCTGAAGGGAAACCGCTACAAATATATGAGTAAATTTGTAGCGGTTTTTAGGTCAAAACCGCTACAAATATACATTTATAAATTATTTATAAATGTATATATAATTTATTTTTTTAAAAATATATTTAAAAAAATTAATTATATATATATTTAATTTATTAAATTATTATATATTTGTAGCGGTTATGTACTAATAACCGCTACAAATATATACATTTGTAGCGGTTTTATCCAAGAACCGCTACAAATATATACATTTGTAGCGGTTTTATCCAAAAACCGCTACAAATATATATATAATTTTTTTTTAAATTTAGATTTAAATCATTTATAAATTATTTCAATGCGATATAATAATATAAATATAATTATATAAAACACAATAAGAAAATTCTGAAATAAAATCTCATAAATATTTACAAATGTTTAAAAGAAAAGAAAAAATCCTAAACTAAGGAGCTGGGGGCTGATCCTCTGGCGCTCCCTCAGGTGGGGCACCCTCAGATGCCGCTGGATCGGGCCGCTGCGCAGACTGAACCGCACCATCGTCATCAGCAGGAGGAGGAGCAGTAGGAGGAGGAGCAGTAGGAGGAGGAGCAGTACTCGGGACGACGTAGTGAGGGACAGGGGGGACCGCTGGATGCTGCTCGTCCGGGAACAGCCGACGCCAGGCTCCCTCGAGCATAGTGTTCGCGATCTCACGCCACTGCGTCTGCTGAGCGTACATCGTATCTGCGTGCACCTGCAGCATCTGCTGCATCTGCTGCTGCTGCTGCGCCATCTGCTGCTGCGTCTGCTCCAGATCTGACCGCAGCTGGTCAATCGACTCGTCCCTCCGACGTCTGACCCCTCTAGAGCTACCAGCCTCAGAGGCGGCGCTCCTGCCGTAGATCATGCTGGGTCTGGCGCCTATCCCCATCCCCCGCACTCGTCCGGGGTGCTCAGGCTGACTAAGGCCCGCCTTCAGAGGAGCCGTCGGGTCCACTGACCCCTGTGACTCCTCAGGCTGGGTCTGTCGCAGCTCAGCCTGCGACTGCTGCATCCGCTCCTGCCATTTTATGAAACAATTAATAATGACTATTTTTCATTAATAACTTGATTTTATAAAAAATATAATAATAAAATAACTTACAATCGCCGCCTCTGCCTGCTGAGAGGTCGCAGTCCCGTCACGGTGTCTGTGTGTGATGGCGTACAGCTCCGCATAGTCCGTCTGACGGTTCTCCTGCTGTGCCCTCGTCTCCTGAAACAATGACAAAACAATTAGTATTATCAACTAATCAGCTAAAAGTAATTGAAGCACTTGAAACGTTACCAGCTCGCTGTAGGTCACAGCAAAGGTCTTCGATCCTGCTGTGTGGTGGATCGTCTGCTGCGCCCGGATCGCGGCGTTCCTCTGAGAAAGCTCCTGGAAAAAAAAATAATTAAATGTATTATAAAATTTGAAATTAAATACAAATTAAATTGAAATTATAATTTAATATTTAACAGTTAGAAAATTATATATCAAAAATATAATAAATACATTACCTGCGCCTGAGGGCTCCTCCTGAACTGGACGAAACGCGCCCAGTCGTTCGGCGGCACGCCGTCCGGGACGCTCTCCTGCAGCTGCTCCAGAGGCATCGTCCCGTCCCCATCCACACTGTGGAACAGACGGTTCCTCCTGTTCCTCCAGGCGTCGCCCATCTTCACGAGGGCGTACCTCTTCCGGTTGCCCCGGACGGCAAACCGCAGCTGAAAAAAATACATTTAAATATCAATAATACTAAAAATCATAATTTAAAAAAAATAATTAAATAGAATTAATTACAAAATATATTAATTAAATAGTTTTAATTACCTGAACCACCTCCTCCCAAGCCTGGTCCTTCGGCCCCTTCGGGATGTGCCTCCAGGTCGGGAAGTGAAGGGGGAACCGCATCCAATTCGATCCCAGGTCGCTCAGGAAGCGGTTGAGCAGGTGACCCCCATTGTGGATCGGCTGGTCAGTGCCCTCGTTCCACGGCACTACAACTCGTAGGGACCGGTCCATGCTGTTCAGACCGGCCACATCCAGCCTCCTCGTCGACACGTTCCCCTGCTCATCTGCACAGTTGACCGCACGTTAGATAAATTATAATTCAAAGTTAAAAAGTTAAAAAATTAAAAAATTAAATAATTTACCTTCGACCTGCACCTCAAACCCAGTGGACCGCGAAGATGACCCTCGTGGGTTGTTCTGCTCCCGAGCCTCTTCCTCATCGAGGAACTGCTCCATCTCCCTGAACCCACTAATCGGGATATCGAACTCCTCCTCGTTGAGGAAGTCCTCAACGCTAATCTCTGGCACCTCCACCTCAGGCACCTCAGCTGCGGTCGTCGCCTGTGGGATCGTCTGCGGATCCTGTGGGGAGATGGGCTGAGATGCCTCGGTAGCCCTGCCTGCGCGCTGCCCCCTCCCTCTGCCCCCTGCCCCCTGCCCGGCTGCTGCCACCCCGTAAAGTCGGTCTGGGGGGCATAGGGGCCTTCCCCTTATCCCGTCCTGAAGCCATATCAACTGTACAAATTAAAAAAAAAATTAGTCCATTATTATACAAAAATATAATAAAAATACAAATATAAATAAAAATACGTGTTATATACGTACCTCAAGTGTAAATACTGTGGAATACTGACCAAAAACTCCTATAGACTCGTCTGAACGCTCAAATATCGAATAAACCACTCAGAGAAACCTCAGGAAACAAAATGAGCAAAATGAGAAATGGAGGAGGTGAGGGGCTTAAATAGGCAGATATTAGTAGCGGTTATTAAAAATAACCGCTACTCAAACCGCTACAAATAATTAAATTTGTAGCGGTTCTACAATAACCGCTACAAATTTTCACAACGTTTGAAATTCTGTAGCGGTTATCGCCCAGAACCGCTACAAATTTGGAGTCTCTTGAAATTCTGTAGCGGTTTTTGCCCAAAAACCGCTACAAATTCTGACCTTTGGTATTTTGTAGCGGTTTATGTGCATTAACCGCTACAAAATAACCGCTACAAGTTTTGGCGGGAATTTCGCGCCAAATTTGTAGCGGTTATTTTTAAGAAACCGCTACAAATATTCTTGCCGCTACAAATTTGTAGCGGTTTAGGTGAAAACCGCTACAAATGTCATAATTTGTAGCGGTTTAATATAACCGCTACAAGGCCACCGCTACAAAATACCTTTTTTTTTGTAGTGAGTAAAGTGTCAATTTGAGCCTTCAATAATGCATTTTGCTCTTGCATCAATCGCATATGATCGTTAAATTGTTCTATTTGGCGTTCGTGGACACTCATCTGCTCGTCTACTTGATGCTTGTAGACACTCATCTACTGTGCTAGTTGCTGATTGTAGTCACTCATCTGCTGTTCCAGTTGGTACTTGTAGTCACCAATCTGCTCCTGTAGTTGCATAAAGTCATTTTTGTTTGGTCGCTTCTGGCGTCCGAAGTATGATGTTTGGGTGACTGCAAAACCAGTACCACGAAGACGACCATGATACTCAGGAGCTCCAAGAGCTCTGCTGAGTAAATCGTCACGACCAACATAATTCATCAACTCTGGTTGGTCCTGCGTCATTTTTTGCTATCACAACAACAATTGCAATAATATTAGTTATTATAAAATAGAATCATTTAATCAAAGCAAAATATTTATGAATAATCCACCACTTACACAATATTTGCAACTCCTCTGGCTTGTTTGCTGGGAATTTCTCCTTTTTTATTAGTGACGCCGGCAAGCCACAAATTATGATGTGGCATGTGTGTGACATCAGATTGTGATTGTTTGACCTTTTATAACAAAGTTAGTTGTAGTTAAAAATTAGTCATCTAAATTATATGCATATGAAATGATTATAAGTTCTTATCAATTGTTGCTCCAACCTTGCATACGATAGTGGTCCTTTTAAGTACCGATATATTATGTTGCTTGCGCTTTCAAGATTTCTTGCACTTCGTTCCTTTTTAAATATAAATAATTTCAATAAATATTAATTTCAATTACATTGCAAGTAGTCTATAAGGGCTAATATTGTATTACCAGAAACTCCGCGGTAGTATGTGTCCTCAAAAACTCATCCCACAGCTCTTGTGTAATTATTCCATCGTACAACTGTGGTGGCGTATGAATGATATTGCCATCTGTGTCCTGCGAGTAGAATTTGATAAGATTGGAACGAAAACATCTCAAGAGTTTGCCACATTTTGCGAGAACGAATTTGTCTTTGTCGTCATCAATAATGAAGATAGACTGTAACAAAAAAACCACACATGCCACGTCATATTGTAATTCATGCAACAAAACAACCAGAATAATAAAGTAAATAATGTTTACCTTAACTGAACTCAGAAGCATAGCAGAATAGTCCTTCTTTGCCCGTCTCCAATCTGAAATTGTAATAGGGACTCTTTCTTTGACAATAGTCCCAATATAATTAATAAAGTTGCTAGCATTTTCTCCAACTGGGTTTCCCTTGTCATTCCACTCAAGCTCTAACATAATGCCCTTGCTCCTTAGCTTGATCAGTTTATGCATCACAGTCCTACCTCGAACTACAGCGGCTTCAAAGGCTGCTTGCTCAATGTGAGGATCAACTGCATCTTCATTATGGGCTTCAAAGTCTGCTTGATCATTGTGTGGATCCATTTTCCTACAAGTTAAATAAACAAGACAAAAATATCAGTGCATATTGACAATCATAGTAATAAAAGTAAATTAAGTTGGAATATATGAATACATGTAATAAAACATACATACTGAAAAATCAAGACACTCATTATCATCTTTTTCTCTTTCTTGTTCGATTTAAAAACCATGTCCCCTCATTATGATCATGTCTCATATATAAATGTTCGTCTTCATCTTCTTCTTCATTTCTATCAATATATCTTGACCATAACATCTCAAAGGAAAGAGTATCCTTAGGAATATTCAAATATTCATTACTTGTAGTACCAACTTGTTCTTGATGATTCTTGTTTGATGGAACTACAATGGACCAATTCTTTTTAGCAGGATTGGGAACGAAAAACACTTGTTCTGCTTGTGATGCTAAAATGAAAGGATCATCTTTATACCAAACTTTAGAAAGGTCTACTTGAACAAACCCTAACTCATCTGTCCGCAATCCACTGTTGTTGTTAACCCACTTACACCTGAAGACAGGGACCCTCAACACAGTATAATCTAACTCCCAGATTTGTTCAATTACACCAAAGTATGACATTGGTGCGTAGATAGGGTGCATGTCTTTGACACTGGATCTATGCCAAGAATCAGCAACAAGTGTTACCCCACTATTTTGCATCGTGCTCCTTGTATCATGTTCTTGTGTGTAGAAGGTGTAACCGTTGATTGCATAACCATTATAAGATAATACACTTAAGCTCGGTCCATTCGATAGCCATCTCAAGTTTTCAGAAATTAGATCAGGATTCCTCTCCACCTCATCTTTAATGTGCCTTTTTAACCAACTTGGAAAATGTTTGTTGTGTTCCTTTGTTATAAAATTTTCATTCCTGTCACCATGTGCCAATCGAAGTGCAGCCTTGTATTCGTCAACAAATGGTTCAACCTCATCAGTGTTATGAAGCACATACAAGTGAGCTTGTTCCCATTCAGTCACCGATATCCTTATTACATCCTTCCCACTTGTTTCTTTCCCTGATCTTCGCCCATCATGATGAGACTTGGGGATACCTACGGGGTCAACATTTGATAGGAAGTCAGCACAGAAGTCACTTGCTTCTTCAACCATATACCGCTCAGCTATACAACCCTCTGGTCGATATCTATTTTTCACATACCCCTTTAAAATTTTCATAAATCGCTCATTCGGGTACATCCATCTCACGTACACTGGACCGCACAATTGAACCTCTTTCACCAAGTGTACGGTTAGATGGACCATAATGTCAAAAAATGAAGGTGGAAAATACATTTCAAGTTCACACAGAGTACAAACAATCAGCCTTTGTAAATCTAGTAACTTCGTTGAATCAACCACTTTACTACAAATCAACTTGAAGAACATGCAAAGTTTAGTAATGGTGTTCCTTACTTTTTTGGGTAAGATTGACCGTATACCAATCGGTATGAAATTTTGCATGAGCACATGACAATCATGAGATTTAAGGTTCTTTAGCTTCAACTCTTTCACTGATACAAGGTTCTTTATATTTGAAGAATACCCCTCTGGAACTTTAATTCCTTCCAGAAATTCACAAAATAATTTTTTCTCTGTCCTCGATAGAGTGTAAGCCGCTGGAGGTAGATAAGTACGGTGTCCTTGCTCAACTGGTGCCAACTCTTCTCTTATTCCCAAATTAACCAAATCTAACCTCGCATTTACACTGTCCTTGCTTTTTCCTCGTATACTGAGCAATGTGCCAATGAGACTATCACATATATTTTTTTCTATGTGCATCACATCAAGAAAATGTCTCACATACAAGGACTTCCAATATGGAAGTTCAAAGAAAATAGAATTCTTTTTCCAACCGGTTGTCCGGAATTGTTTTGCAAAAGGCTTGCCAAAATCGTTATCCATGTGCTTAACCTTCTCAAAAACCTGAGCACCAGTCAACATCTTCGGTGGGCTACCTTCTTCTGACTCACCATTGAAAGCCTTTTTCCACTTCCTCCAATGATGTGTTGATGGTAAGAATCTTCGATGTCCCATGTATACATTTTTCTTACAATGATCTAGTCGCATTGAATGAGTGTCATCTTCACATATAAGGCACGCACAATATCCTTTGACGCTATATCCGGACAAATTACCATAAGCAAGGAAATCATTAATTGTGCCAAACAACATGGCTTTCAAATTGAAACTTTCTTCCCTGTACCCATCATACACATTGACGCCTTCTTCCCATAATAGCTTCAAGTCATCAATTAAAGGAGCCAAGTATACATCTATATCATTTCCAGGTTGCCTTGGCCCAGAAATTAACATAGACAACATCATATACTTGCGTTTCATGATCAAGTGTGGAGGAAGGTTATAAATCATCAATATCATTGGCCATGTACTGTGTGTGCTACTCTGAACCCCGTGGGGATTGATTCCATCAGTTGAAAGTGCAAGGCGTAGGTTCCTTTCTTCATTCGTGAAGTTAGGATGGTCATGATCAATATTTTTCCATTGAGGGGCATCCGCAGGGTGCCTAAGGTTAGTGTCTTCAATCCTTTCATCTGCATGCCACGTCAACAACTTAGCAGTCTCCTCATTACTGTATAATCGCTTGAATCTTGGAATAATTGGAAAATACCATACGACCTTCGAGGGACTCTTTCGTTTCTTTTTCCTATATCGAGATGCATTACATTTAGGGCACTTCTCTAACGTTGCATATTGATTTCGAAATAATATGCAATCGTTAGGGCATGCATGAATCTTCTCATAACCCATGCCAGTTGTAGAGCAAAGTATTCGCTTTGCCTCATATGTCTTGGTAGGAAGTACATTTTCTTCTGGGAGCATATCTTGCACAAGTTCAAGTAGTGCGGTGAAACCAAAATCACTCAATCCATAGCATGCTTTAAAATTGTACAATTTCAACACTGCTAGCAATCTTGTGTATTTAGTACTACCAGCATATAATGGCTTCTCTGCATCACCTTTCAACTTCTCATATTGTTGAGGACGGTTATGAAGCACCCCTTCAACTGCATTTAGCATTTCTTGAAGACCATCATCTTCATCACACATGCTTGAGTCAAACTCATTTGAAGCACCGATCATGGTATGTATTTGACCACGATCTGCATCATCCGTCTCACCGTGCCTTGTCCATCGTGTATATGATTGATCAATTCCATGACACACTAAATGATCTAGCAAATCAAGTGGACTAATCCGCTTTCCATAACAACAAGATAAGCAAGGACATAGGATTTTGTTAGGATCATTTGCATGCTCGCTTGCAAATCTAATAAACTCTTTAACCCCATCAATATATTCTCTTGAGCACCGATTAGATGACATCCATTTTCAATCCATCTATACGTTAAACATATATATTTTTATAAGTGGTCAATTGCTTGTCTATTAAAGTTCTCTTTATTTATTATTTATTTTTTTACAAAAGTAAATTCAGCAGCATAACATTCCAAAATTTAAAGTTTTACAAAATATTAAACACTCTTCTTAAATCACAAATAATCAACCAATTAATCCCACAACATCTAAATAATGTTCACAGCTTGTAACCCCCTCTGTAATTATATCCGAAATACGCGATTAAAATGAAATAGAGACCAATAATAATCAAATAACACTTACTAACCCATCACATGACGGGGTTTTCACGAATACTTTTTGAAATCATTTATAAACTTGGTCTCATATTCACATTTCGAATACAATTACTACGCGAAGATAAATCACATTCATATAAATATCAGAGTGCACAACTTAATCATCCCGGCAATCCCGGGTACATACCTTCGCTAAAGATACACAGGGTACAATTGCCCATTACAATTCTTCAAATGGGGATTACACAATCTCATCTCGGAGGAGTCCTAGCCGCTCCCTCCACGAGCCACTTGCCCTGTCTAAATTGTTGGTAGGGGAGGGTGAGATTCGAGAGAATCTCAGTAGGAAACAGATACTATAATGCATGCATGATTGATGTTATGTGTATGACATATTAGCTTTATCTAGATGTATGCCCCATAATGACATTTCTGCATGCTCAATGTTTCATACAACAAGACTATGGCCACAGTGAAAACAGAAACAGAGCTTCATTTATTCAAATATGCTCTACACAATCAAGTAAAGCAATCACATACATCATTACACAAGCAAAGATATCAAATACATGCAAGTAAGGAAAGTCCCCTACCTCCAGTCTTTTCTCCTCGATTTGCGTGCCAGCAACTCAGGGCTTCACATTCGGTCCTACAATATCAAATGTACTATTTAGACACTTCCATAGTGTTTCTGGGGGTTATATGAGGCTATATTGAAAATTTACTAAAATGCCCCCGGGGACCTGGCCCGGCCCGGCCCCACCGTACCCGGTCCGACTCTACTTTTCCTGAAATTTTGACATGGGCTATTCTGACATATTTTCGCCCAAGGAATCCATTTCCGAACTTGAAATTATCAAATTCAATGTAAATTACAAAATTACCCTTGACAACCCTACTTTAAAGGTTTCAGGGGCGTTTTCGTAATTATGCTTTTTCGGCCTTTTCTGAAAAAGTGTCCAACTGTAACCCCACCTAATTTTTGCTCCTGAACTCAATGGAATCATCAAATCAATGAAAATCCAACTCTAAGACCCATTTATAGCCTTGGCCGAAATATACATGTACTCCGGGAAAAATTGGGGTTTTTCGGTTTCGGCTCCGTAAACGCGTTCCTTTCTACTCCTAACCACTTTATTGACTATTCCATTAGGTTACAACTAACATTTAGTACCAATTTGGGCAGCATAACAGCCCCATACACCCATTTTCCATTTTTGAAACCAATGACAATCCGGCGAAATTTCACCGATTAAATTGTCCACAGCAGCCAGAATAGTCAATACACAAGAGTTTGGAAGTTACCTCAAGCTCCCACTAGCTTTTCCTTGTCTTGGCTGAAACCCTAGCTGTTTTAATACCAAAGGAAGAGCTTCCAAACCTTAAAGAACATAAAGGAGTAGCTTAGGATCGGAGTTATACGCGTTAGGAGCTAGATCATCGGAGAAATCGGCTTACCTTGCGAGTTCTCTTCCTCTTCTCTCTCTAAAACTCCCTCTCTCTCTTTCTCCATGGTGCTGCACGGTTTTTGGCTGATGGAGGAAGATGATGATGACTTTATAACATTTAGCATATGTCATCTTTAATTATGATGATGTCATAATTCCAAAATTGGCATTTTCGGATTTTCTGGTAGATTTTCTGCCCAATCTTTGAAAAATCATAACTAATTCTAGAAAAATCAAAATGAGGTGATCCCCAAGCCAAATGAAAGGTATTTAAGTCCTCTTCATTGGAAAAATATGATCCATTACTAGAAATCACCACAAAATTCCAGAATTACACAAATTTCATCACTGCCCCAAAACAGAGTCCATTTTCGACCTCAAACTTTGGACAGTCATATCTCCCAGTTCCCAAAACGAAATGGCACAAATTATATGTCCATTTTGAAGCTTGGGATGTGAACTTCAAGACTGGAAAGTTTAATAATTTTCTGATATCATTTGCCTAGTCAAAACATCCACACGAGAAGACTGCCCAGACAGAATTCACACTGGACAGCATTTCCAGTTTTGCAACCAATGTGTCCAATCCAATTTAAATCAATTCCAATGATTAAATACCACAACATGAAACCATTTCCATCACAATACCCCATTCAATTCTTCCCTCTATTCTAAGTCAATTTGGATGTTAATCCACAATTGAACTCAAATACAGGGTTTTGGCGTTGCCCATAACACAAGCGACTACAATCCACTTTATATTCTCTAAAAGGGTTCATTAATCACTAACCACGTCCACTTTTGTAGTCATTAACCCCTAATCAAAATTTGGGATCTTGCTAAACCGGGGCTTAGCAATCCACTAATCTCAGGCTTATTCTCTAGCCTCGAGTCTCAAAATTCGGGGTATTACATAGCTCACCACCAAATAAATCATATTGGCCAACATAGTACATGTCGTAATTAAAATAATTGGGTCCATAACAAGCCAACAAAAATACAACCCTACGTTTATTAAATTAATTGGTTCCAAAATAATCATTGCTTAAACTACCAGCGGCATTTATAACATTTCTACCCAATTTGACCATTTCAACGGTGTCATTCCCAACTCTTTCACTATTGACAACATGTACTTCGATAGAAAAGTATAAGCAAATATATAATAGTCAAACATATTTTAATTAAAAAAAATGTGAATAAAATGTTAAAAAATAAACAACACTTACAGGAGCTTCTGTAGGAAGCTTTGTACTGCAACCAGCCAAAAAGAGAAAGAACACGAGGGAGGAAGCTGTGTACTACAACCAGCCAAAGAGAAAAAGAACATGTGTGGGAGGAAGCTTTGTACCGCAACGAAGCTCTATGCTGTAATGAAAGTGGCGAACAAATGTTTACAAATATTTGCACGAGGAGGAGACAAAAAAAATAGCAAGTGGGGGACCAAAGAAGCTTCTACTTGTCGCTAGGTCAAACAGAGGAAAGGGGTGGGGACAAATAGAAAAGAAAAGCAGAAAAGCGATAGTGGCGGCAACAATGGCGGGTGTTAAAAATTTTTAACATTTATATTACCTTTTATGGCGCTTATATAAAAAGTGCCAAAAAAGGTGTAAGTATCTATGGCACTTTTTATATAAGCGCCATTAATGTTATAAAACAAAACTGAAACCTTTGGCGCTTCCTTAGAAAGCGCCAAAAATTCCTTTAAAAAATATTAAAAAAAAACTAAATTAAAGCTGACTGACTTTTTTTTTCTATTATAATTTTTTTAACAACATGTCCTAGGCGTTTTGTACCAAGTTCATATCACTAACATAAGGAGCCCTGCTGCCGCATATGGCTTCCTGTTGGTCACTTTAATTAATACCAAGTTCATATCACTAACATGGATCAAAGTGGGAATTAGAGGGAACTAATTAATGGTGGGGCTGTGTACAGGGAATCAAAGCAAGCAGCTTTGAATACTTTAGAAATGCCAATTGCCAACCATCATAATATAGTTGTAATTAAAAAAAAACCATTGCGTGATCCACCAAGCTAAGTATAAAGGCATATTGTAAAAGAAGTCATGATTCTCATCAAGTAAATGGCCAACCTGTGATTCTTTCCCAACAGCGAGCTCTGACGATGGCTTTCAACGGGCGAGGGAGCTGAGGACGTGAGGGCAAGGAAGATTAAGAGCGTGAGTATCTTCTTCAATGCGCAGATGCAAATATGACTACTTCTTCAATGCGCAAATACATAAAGTGATTTATATGTCCAACCTGATCTTCAAGGAGCTGTCGGATAGATGGCCAAAGAAAAAAACAAATATGACTTGCCTTGTCAATGGAAGCTTTCACGTGATCATCTTCTCCATTCTTTTTTGACTTACCTTTTCACTAAATGCCAAAGCTAGCTACCTTTCACGTGATTCAATTATTCTTCTCCCTTCGGTGAATGCCAAAGCTCGTCTGAACCAATTCCTTGCTTGTTTAATAATTGAGGAAGCTGTGGCGTTTTGAACAAAAACGCCAAAGCTTCCCCTATTTTTTTTTTAATATAAGCTTTGGCGTTTTTTTTAAAAACGCCAAAGCTTCACCATTATTTTTTTTTGAAACAAAGCTTGATCTGCGTGGATGGTGTAATGGAAGCTTTGGCGTTTTGAACAAAAACGCCAAAGCTTCCCCTTTTTTTTTTATTTTAATAGAAGCTTTGGCGTTTTTTTGAAAAACGCCAAAGCTTCTCCATTATTTTTTTTAAAACAAAGCTTGATCTGCGTACGTGAATAGTAAGTTGTAATGGAAGCTTTGGCGTTTTGTTTAAAAACGCCAAAGCTTCCCCTATTTTTTTTTTTGTAATAGAAGCTTTGGCGTTTTTATAAAAAACGCCAAAGCTTCTCCATATTTTTTTTTTAAAACAAAGCTTCCTATTCATGTATTAAGTTGTAATAGAAGCTTTCCCATTCATATATCTTGATCCAAAAAAAATCTGCAATGATCATATGATTCATATCCTTCGCATTTTATTTATTATATATGTGGAAACTTTGGCGTTTAATTATAAAACGCCAAAGCTTCCCAGATCTTCGTTCTTTTTTTAATATATGTGGAAGCTTTTGCCCATTTTTCAAATATAGGAAGCTTTGGCGTTTCCACATAAAACGCCAAAGCTTCCTATTGTTTTTTCAAAAAAAAAAAAACTGAAGGCCTTGTTTGGCGCTTGTTCAGAGAAACGTCATACAAGGTTAACGTCAGTTATGACGTTTATAATTGTAAGCGCCAAAGCTTTCAAATATTTTTGATTTTAAATAAATAAATAATTATTTTTTGCGCTTCTTAAAACAAATGCCACAGGAGCTACGCCACTAAAGCCCCTTTTTGTAGTAGTGTAAGGACTTATGACACAACAATTATTTCCATCATCTTTCATGTGGTGTAGACACTTGGTCTCATTGGATTTTGACACTTGTCTTCTCCTCCTTCATCCCTTAATTTCTAAAATAATTAAGAGAAAAAGGAAGATTACTTTATTTCTTAAATTTTCGGAATAATGCCAATTCTGGCAGATTTTCTGCCTTAACTTTGAAAAATCATAACTAATTTTGTAGACATCTTTTCGAAGCGATTCCAAAGCCTATGGAACCCTCATTAAGTCTAGTTTCAAGGAAAAATATGGAATTTTACTGGATAGGATCATATTATTCCCAGATTTTCAATCTTTGACCGCTGCTCCAGAAACTTTCCAGATTTTCTGGATTAACTTCAAAAATTCATATATTTTTGTACATAGCTTCAATTGAGTCATATGACCTATCAAATTAAAGTTTAGGATGTCTACTTTCACCCTGTAAAATTTCATAACTTTTGATCATCATTTAATATTCCAAAACCACATGACAAACTCACTGCCTCGCAGGCGATTTCACTAAAACCACTATTCCGCTTTCAATTTTCAATATTTAATTTCGTTGGCCTTAAATATTCACCATTTCATTGAATCTATATAATAATTATAATATATTCTTGGTAAGTAAAATTTGGGATGTTACACTTAATATAAAATCTCATTTATGGTACAATTTACACTACAAATGATATCTTATATTAAAAGCCAGAGGTAGTATTTTCTAAAATAAAAGTAGTGAAAAGTGAAACTATAGTTGTTAATAGGGAAACCAAAGTAGTAAATATGATCCATGTTACTAAATATTTCTTAATAACTACTTTTACTTTGCTATTTATACTACTTTAGCTTCGTTATTGACTACTTTATTGTTCGCCAACAAAGCTCTTAATACATTTTCTGAATTTCCTATGTTAAACAGAAGCAAAAGTTGGCAGATTGATAATAAAAAATTCATAAATATTACAAAAAATCACATTAAAAGTAAAAGCTATATATATATATATATTTGACAAGCCAACATACACACACACAATCATCTAAGTCTAAATTCAAATGTCTTGTAGGAACAATGACGCTAGCATTGGTTGAGGCAATAAAATCAAACGGGGTGGGAGGCACCTTTAATTGATCTACTTCTCCTTCCAGCATTTGTATCACTATTTTCATTGAGGGACGATTTATTGAATGCACCAAAGTCCTACAATTGCTAGTTTTTTAGCAATTTTAATGTCAACTTCATCTTTTATGTAAATACTTATGCCTCTTTCTTCTATCAAATTATGAATCCATTATGGATATAGAACTTGAAAAGTTTCTTTATTTGTATCAATATTTTTCCTTCCACCAACCATTTCTAAGAGTAGCATTCCAAAACTATGAATATCTTATTTGTAGGACACATTTCCAAAATTTCGAGAGAACACTTCAGATGCAATATATACCAGAGTTCCTCTTGCTATTATCATTACCGCACTTTGATTTTTAGAACACAATTTAGCCATATCAATATCAGAAACTTTTTTGAATGAAATTGTCATCCAATAACACATTATGAGGATTGATATCAAAATGAAGAATTCTATAATCACAACCTTGGTGAAGATATTCAATCCCTTTGGCTATGGCAAGAGCAATTTTTTTCACCTTAGACCATCCAAGGAAATTTTCTCTGTCATTTGGGGAAGATATGAACTTTTGGAGTGAACTACTTGGGAAAAAGTCATAAACAAGAGCACGGTGAAAACCATCAGCACAAAAACCCAACAAACCAACAACATTGATGTGATGAATTTTGCCCAAAGTCCCCATTTCATAAATGAAATCTTGTCCATCGTTATCTGAATGACTGAGTACTTTGACAGCCACTTGAATTTCAGAAGACAACTTATCTTTAAAGACAGTTCCATGAGCACCTTCACCTAATTAATGCTTGAAACTGTTTGTGATTCTTTTGATATCAGCTTAAGAGAATCTGGTAGGTTTAAGTGCCTTGAAATCCGCCAAAAAACCTTTCAAGTCTGACTTGTTCATCTCCTTTCTTCTTGAAGTAGTGGCAAATGTAGAAGAAGCACAAAACCAACAGCAAAAGCAGGACAATGGAACCTGGAGTCACAGGAGCACAACAAAGGAACGTTCAGTTTCAATCTAAGCAACATCCATCAGAATTATGGATAAAAGAATTAGTGTCACCTGTAATTGATAAAAGAATTATGAGCATGTTGCTGGTTTTGTGCTTTTCAACTTTAGTTTGGAACGGCCATTTGAATCTTAACAAGTTCCGAAAGGAACCAATAAACCATGATGCAGGAATTTAGGTACCCTGTAAGGACGCTATTGTTGGAGTCAAGAGGAACAATCGGGCAGTGGTTGAGTACATATTTCAAATCAGTGGAAGTACAATTGAAGAAAGCAAAACTTTGGGGGGGTCATATGGGGATAATGGCACTCTAAAGGATGAGTGTTGGATGAATTGTAGAGACGGCACTGTAAAGAGAGTTTGGGAAGACAAAGTTCTGGATCCCTTACTTGTAAGATGTGGGATTTATAGTCTATTTTATTGACAATGAGACTGAGTCCTTGAAGAGCAGAAATAGAGGGAAACCCGACCATTAATACGGAGTCATTATCATAATAGAGATGGAATGGGTGAGTTTCATTACGATGAGGCACCTGCTGGTTATCACCATTCCCTTATGTCAGAATTATCACCAAAAACAAAAATCTACCATGCCAAAACATTGTAATCTCAAACTGTGATTGAGATTCCCATCTATAAATGTGTGAGAGACAGAGAGTATGTGTGATCGGTGCCCCACAGAAACTGATTAAAATGTCTTACCCCACATGGGCACCGACATAATTTTAATATTTATGTGATTTTTAAATTGATGAAATTAATGGAACTCAACTTCTTGTTTTAAATATAAAGGGTTAAGGGTCAAAAATACTCACCTGTTTTTACTCAAAGTGCGTATAGCACCATATGCTTTTCAGAGGTTCGAATGCCCATGAACTTTGAAAATAGGGTCAAATTTGTCATTTCCATCAAAGTTGGTTGACCGACGTTATCAGATATGATGTAAATCGATTTATACCCATTGTAAATTGATTTACATCATATAGGAAGTTGGAAATATTAAAAAAAAAATGGTGTGGTTTTGATAAGGCTTCTCTTGCCTCCAGCCAACATCCACATTACTTCATCATCTCTCTCAACCACAGGCTTCTCTTGCGTTTTTATCACTATCAGCACCTTCTTTTTCATAACCACAGTACATCGTCTTCTCTCTCAACCACCACCATTATCTTCATAAGCATCATCCTCCTCCTCCTTCCACCGCTTCACATCATCATCTTCTTCAAGCTTCCTCACCACCAACCCTTACTTCCAGCAAACAACACACCATCTCCGACCTCCCTTATGCTTCCTCCATCTCCACCATCTTCATCAAACTTCTTCATCCCTTAGTCCATTGCTTTCTCCATCGTAAGTTACTGTCAGTATCACCACTGACTTCCACCTCTGTTCTCACACCCATTTCCGGCGACTGTCTCCCTCACCGCCACAGACAGCCACGACACATACTAGAGAGCTCCAACTAGAGAGAGGAGGAGAATAACACTACTCCTCCGTCCTCATCTCTCCATTTACACCACATACCACCATCACTGTCGTCTTCTTCCTCTCCTCTGTTTTTCCAATTTCTGGTGACTAAGCTCAACTATCCAGCCCCCATTTCAGGCGACGCATCATATCACCGTTGCACCACCTTTGATCTTCACCATCAACCTTGTTCTTCACCTTGGTCTGTGACGGAAGACCACCATAGCTGGAGAATTGAGAAGCAGAGCACCGTGTGAAGCATGCTAGTACCGAAGGTCACCACATTCACCGTCACCATCCTCCATTGACATCAACTCACCACCACCGTTACTCTCTCAACGTCGCTAGAGAAAGCTGAGATTCAGAGCACAGAGACGAGAATATTGATTTGAACACATCCTCATCTCTCTACCACCGTCCTATCCCGTCCACTGGTGACTCCATCATAGCCCATGAGTTTCTGAGAGTAGAGCAACACAACAAGATTTTCATGCTAGTACTCAATCAAGAGGGGGATGAATTGAGTGATGTCCATCAAAAGCCGTTACTGCAGGCCTGGAACATGTCGGAGGAAGAGGTACTGTTGGGTGTGAAGGGTATAAATCGATTTGCAACTGGTATACATCGATTTACATCATATATGATAACGTTCGTCAACCAACTTTGACGGAAATGGTAAATTTGACTTTATTTTCAAAGTTCATGGGAATTTTTGAACTTTTAAAAAGTATATAGTGCCGGATGCATTTTGAGTGAAAACACATGGGTATGTTACCCTTAACCCAAATATAAATCATGTATTTTTTTAAGGATTAAGGTACAAAAATACCCATAAACTTGTACTTAATGTACATCCAATATCATAAACATTTTTGTAGATATAAAAGCATACCTAAACATTCTAAACTGGAGCAAAAATGACAAAAGCTTCAAGTTTACTATGATTGTCTCTTAACATCCTATGTAACAGGCGGATATTAGAGAGCTTTGCCCCACATATGAAAAATATTATTTTAAAGGCATTTGAAGAAGAAAGTTTGCATAAATCCTGTTCTACATAGTTTTGAAACACTACCAAATGTTTTTATTCACTTGTTTCCAGATAACGCATCAACCCTATTATTTTCGACTTAGTTTTGCTTCTACCATTGTGCCTAAAACTTATGAAGCAGTTCTTATTAAAAAAACGTGTTGTTTTCAGAAAAGATGTTTTGCCTCTGTCTCTTTATTAAATATATTAATATAAATGAATAGTATTATTTAATATAAATGTTAGCTATATATGTATATAGAAATTCAGAATCATTTTTTTTTAAAAAAAAAAGGTGCAAAAATAGGTGAGCCAAAAGAAAAAGAAAGTTTCAAGGTAAGAAAAAGAGAAAGAAGGAGGTTGAGTGAATAATATAAGGGGAAAATTTCGGTCAATCCCATGGAAGAGAGGTCATTTTAGTCAAGTTCCAAATGATTCTAAAATTTCACTACACCCGCTTGGATTAAAATAAAATTAAGTTTTGTGTGTCAAAAGATAATGAAACCCTTGTTTTATTTTTCTAAATCCCCTTATTTATCTTATTAATGCTTTTATTTATCTTATGAATTCTTTTATTTATCAATAGTTAAAATATTTTTAACTCATAGGGTTCTTTTAAATCCCTTTATTTATCTCATAAATACTTTTATTTATTTTGTGAATTCCCTTATTTATCCTGTGAGTGGCTAAAATGTTCTAGTTAACTCCTTGATTTCTTTTGAATCCTTTTATTTTGTCTTGTTAGTATCTTTATTTGTTTTATAAATGCTCTTATAAAAAAATAAAATAAGGACATCACTGTTTATGCTCTTATAAAAAAATAAAATAAGGACGGCATTGTTTTTTCACTTACAAAACATAATTTCATTTTAACTAAGAGGGTGGAGTAAAGTTTCATAATTTTTTTTTTCTTGGATTTCTTGAAATTAAGCCTCTCTCATGAGGGTGAATGAAATTTTCTCATATAAATAAGGAGGATGGAATGGAGATGAGAAGAAAAGGGTAGGCATTTAGAACTGGTGATGGGAACGAGAAAGGGTTATGGCGTTGTTGGTATTTAGTGTGGTGTCTCTTTCTGCTACGAATGGAGGGAGTTATGAGTTCTGAACTTGACACCAAAACCTGTACATCTAGTTGCCGCACTATCACAAAGATCTCATACTCATTCCGACTACCACATGATCCACCCCACAGTGACAACCGCAGCTACGAGCTAATAGCCTGTGAAAACAACGTCACTCTCCTTCATGTATATAAAGGAACATACAGAGTGATGGCAATAAACTACAAAAACTTCACAATCAGGCTCGTAGATGAAGGCATTCAAGACGGCAATTGTTCCTCCCTCCCTCTCTATCCCTTATCCAAACAAAATTTCACCTATGGCTATATCTGGTCTAGTCACCAGTTTTATGAAGGTTACCATAATCTCTATAGCGATAATACTCGAAGCTGGAACTGGGATGAGACTAGATTATTCCAGCAGGTGGGGTACCTGGAGTGCAGCGATCCAGTGAGGGAGGACGCAGCGTATGTGGATACGGCTCCCTGTGTGAAAGGAGGAAACCATCTTTATGCAGTGGCCGGAGACTTGCTGGTTTCCCAGTTTCGACCTCAATGTCGGGTGAAATCGGTGGTCCCGATTGCCTCAGATTGGAAATCAGTGGTGCCTGCCGGTCGAATAAAGTCCTACGCTGATATTCACAGAGTGATTTCCTCTGGATTTGAGATTTCATGGTGGCCACGACCTTGTGCTGATTGGAATTGTCCAATGGACACTCCCTGTAATTTCATCGGCGAGATTCACAGTCTGGGATGTCTGCGTACGACATGTCAATCCCCTCTCGGAATGATTTCCTACTCCGGTAAGTATATGACTCCAATTCCATGAGTGATCCATTTGGGAGATACTCCATTTATGCCTGATATAAAATATATTTACTTAATTTGATTAGATCAAGGAACTTAGTTAATATGATATGTATTTCTTAAAACATCTCAGTCATCTTTCTAAATTCCCTCATTCCATCTTCTTATTGTTTATTGTTGAGAGAGCATCAATAAGGGTGAATTAAGAAAAGATTAACAAATATGAAAATTATATCTTATATTTAGGACCAAGATTAACGTTTCAAATATGTCTAATATTAAGGATCGGAGGCAGTAACACCCAGTTAACTTTTTTTTTACAAAAGCTAAATAAATTATTTAGTCATAGCATATGTTGTATATTATTATATTATATATTAGCTTATAAATCAGAAAAACTAGTTTGGAGAAAAATATAAATATAAATATTTTAAAATAATTTAATTAACTTTTTTTATCTCTCTAAAAAACTCAATTAGATCTTATATTAAAAACAGAAGGTAGTGTGATTATTTTAGCTCTCAAACATCCACTGTGGACTCCTTAATAATCAGATACCAACAAATATTGTTTAGCTGTAAATATAATTTTTTGAAAAAGGATTAATTTTAATTAATTAAAATTTGCGAATGGAAGAATTTTTGTTGTAATTTAAAATTTTATTATTTGTAATCGTAATCATAAATTTCATATTTACATTTGATGGTTTTAAAAAATTATTTGAAATTTGACTGTAGTTTTGTACTATTCTTCTTAATTATAAACCGTGAATTTTATTTTATTTTTAAATTTTCTAAAACAACAAAAATCTAACTATATATTTGATAATTGGAAAAAAAATATTTTCTTGCAGCTTAACCTAATTTAAACATTCAAAATTAAACCTAATTAGATTAAATTTTAATGAATATATTTTTACTTGGTACTTTTTTATTGATCTGGCTGTGGTCACTGAATTTTGAGTTAATATCGTCTTTTGTCATTGGGTGCATGATGCAGGAAGATTAACAGAATTGCCCAGGGTTGCTGAAGTAACATTAGATTTTGAGTTAACATTAAGTGGGGCTTTTGGTGAAAATGATTAAGAAATTTATTGAGAGATTGAATTGACTAATTTATACTCGTAATTTATAAGATACTATCAATATTTTAATTATTTTAAAAAATAAAACGAATAGTTTATTTTTAATTTCATTAGAATTTTAGACACTTTAAGATAAACATGTGATGAGAGTTTTATAAAAGAATTTTTTAGGGAGAATTACAGTGTGGTCCCATGGAAGCTAAAATACGAAGAAACGGTCCCGGGAAAATCTGAAATTACCCTCAAGTCCCAAGGGACCATTTTGTAATAAATTAAAGTTGGGAAAAGACATAAACACCCTTAAGAATTGGGTAAAAAACAAAGTGTGAGGAGTTGCTTTCCTCATTCGAAATTGAATCCCACCGAACCCTAGCCCTTCCCTCTTCGTCTTCCTCAGTTCCTCTCGTGTCTCCATGTCTCGTCTTCCTCAGTTCCTCTCGTGTCTCCGTGTCTCGTCTCCTCTGCTCAGTGCCTCAGTGGAGCTTCAATCGCGACTCGTGAGTGGCGACTCAGCGGCCCGGCCGTCCGGCAACTGCCGTGGTGGCGGTGCCCATCTGAAACCGAAATACCGAATCCTAACCCTCCTCATCCTCTTCATCTTCCTCTCGTCTCCTCTGCTCTCAACACAGTTGAGCTTCATTGTGGTGGTCGACTGCCCTTTGTTCGTGAAGCACTGAAGTCTGAAGCTTAACGGCGATTTCCGATTCTCCTCTTCGATTTTCCCTTCTTCGTCCGGTGTCAGAGATAGTGTAAGAGGTATTTTTGAAGCCCTTTCTGGTTTGCGGTGAATAACTAATGTAGAAGAACTAGTATTGGGCGATCTGTAATTTAAGTTGTTTCCTCTATCTATAATTTTGATTGTTAGCCATGTAATTTCTTGTAAATCCAGCTTGAAGTAGTTGAAATATCCCATTGACTGAGTTCGCCATTAGTATATTTACTGATGCAAGTATTGCATTACACATTTGGATATTAATAATTGCTTCTATCATGACATATGTTTGTTCGTTAATGCAAATCTTTGATTAGGAATGTCTCATTTTTCTGAGATTTGATTTTATAATAGTTTCATTTCACTTAGACTAGGTGTCCTTCATTTTGTGAAATCAATACATTTCGAAATTTCAGTTTATAAAATGCCGGCCATATAATAGCTTTAAGTATAAATCACTATGCTTGTAGTCAGGAGTAATCCTGTACTGTGAAATGGCATGTCCCAAGTACTACGACTAACCCAACCTGTTGGATAGACTATTTACTGTGAAATTTTTGCTTCTGCAAAACTTGTGTGATTGGATTTGTATGTATGAATTTATTATTTTGCATTGTATTCGGGATTTAACGTTATAGCTCAGCTATAGGTGTTTAACCATATTGCTGCAGCATTTTTTGATTTCTAGAAATGGTTCAAGATCTATTGTAATTTCCTGGTTTCGAAATTTCTTCTTAGAGACAATTTTTAAAAGATTTTCTATCATATTCAACTTTGTCAAGCCAGTATACTTCCTAGCTTTACCCATCCCTAAACACAGAATTTTCAAACTCTCTTGTCAACTTCAGATGTGAACTTGTGCAAATTTTGTGACAAGACAAAACTCTTGTGGGCTTTCAAAGGAATCAAGCATTTGAATGATATTTTCATGCTTAAACTTTCTATAGTGACAAAGGAAAGTGTAAGTGTGGTATGTAATAGATATATATATGCTTAGTGTGCTTAACTTGGAATAAAGAAGCTAAAAATTTATTGAAGATTTGCTATTTGTGTTTTCTAAATGTTTAGAAACTCTTTTAAGGGTAAGAAAAGGAGTGTTATAAGTGTTGAAATGGTGATTTTCAAACCTGGAAAAATAGTTTCAGGATAAGGAAGATGATATGATGTATGAGAGTGAATATATGGCTTGGTGGATTGAACTTTTGAAGTTGAAAGTTGACAAGGAACTTACTATTTCATACTATTATTTTAGGAACTAAATAGGTATTTGGATTGTTGAAGCATGTTTAAGGTTTCATTAGAATGACTAAATTGACATGATAAGTTGGTGGAAATTTTTCTGCACCTTATGAAGAGTTTTGAAAATTCTGCAAAACAAGTATGTTATCTCCCAAAACGAGTATGTTATCTCCCAATAGCCTCATATCAATTGTTTGTTTTTTTTTTGGTTTGCAGGGAGAACAGTCAACCCATGTAGAAAAGTTGATGAAAAAGTTTGAACCAACACTTCCAAAGGTTCTCTGCCTAATACTCTGGTGTTTAGTTCTTTTATTTATATTTGATGAATTAAATTTATAGCTAATACTTGTCCAGTATTATTGATGAGCAGTCAACCTATTTTTCTGCATAAGTAAAAGTAAAACATGGATATTAACCACTTTTCCTACCATTAATGCATCCTTCTAAGCTTCTGCTATTTAAATTTCCTTTATTAATTAATTAACAAAATTTTCACAGAAGGAAAAAGGGAAAGGAAAAGGAAGATACAACATTCTTGTTGAACAAAGCAACACATTAAAAACACTAAGAGTTTTTATATGCTTGTCTGATACATTAAACTTTACCCTGATGTTATGAGTGTATTTTCGATTTTGTTTTTGCAACTAGTTCATTCCTCTCTACTTCTTGCATTTGTCTTTGTTGTAAATCTCTGAAGTTACAACTCTGGCTCTTTTTCTGTATTTGTCTTTTATTTTCATTTCTGTTAAATACGCTATAATTAGTTACTATCTGTGCTGCCTGGACTGAATAATTGAATGGTGGTGAAGTTGGAAATAGTTCATAGACGAAAGAGTTACTATTTGTGTTATGTGGACTTATTCGTTGTCGATTAAGTTCGGTTTTCTTAAATATGGTAATGAGTTAATATATGTTATATTTATTTATCCCTATCCAACTGTTAATCAATTGTGTTATATTTCAGTTGTTTGTATAGGTTAATGCGTTGTGAACATAGAGGTATGATGAGGAAAAATCTGTGTGATATGTTAGAAGTGCTCAATTGGTCTACATTAGCTTCTTCATTATTGATCATGTATTGTATGTTTTCAATTTGCTTCTCTTTGCGCCTCAATATTCTGTCAATCTCATTCGACATGTTGTCCCTTTCGTTGAGAATTATTTGAATCTCTGCTACCATCTCCTCCCCCTCATGTAATTTCTTTTCCCATCCTTGTAAGTCCTCTGTATGCTTAGAGAATGTTGTGTCATGCATTCTTTTAGATGGTCTATTTTGTTAATATTATTATCATGTTGCCAGGTTTTATCTAATTGTTTGTTGTCAGGATATTTTGTAACTGTCTCAAGTTTTCTTACTTGTGAACTACCACTCAACTATTACTTGGCCCAAAAAAACCTCCTACCCTCATCTAAAGTTGGGAGGTTGTCATTATAAGGAAGCTACAGAGGCTGCTGCTGAACGTTCACAAGGAATATTTGAAGCTACTTAAGTTGTCTCTAACTTTGAGGTTTGGTTAAGTGAATTATAAATTTTCATATCACACAGGTAAAAAGTTTCAGCAGTTGAATCTTTATGACATTATTTGCACCAATGTTCTTGTTTTGCCTGCAATTTTTAATAATTAGTAATCAGCAATTATAAGGCATGGTTTGCGTTTCCAAGTAGTTAATTCCTCTTTACTTTGGCATTATTTTGCACGAATGTTGTGTTCTTTGTCTTATATTTCAAAGTTTGAGTGGTCGTTGTTTTCAGACATGGATTGATTAAATTCTACATTTAAATATTATGGTCTGCCATGTTTGGTCTTGTAAATAAAGTTTTGCTTATATGATAAGATTTAGGGAAAATCCGGAAATTTTCTTTGGCTATGTGTGTGGTTTATGAAAAATTCTGAATCTGATGGGCCTCTCTTTGCTGCATATGTTAAATTTCTTAGCAGATCCATCTTAAATGTATAGCAGCATATAATTTAATAGTGAAGTGCAGTAGGTCTTTGTATAAAAGTATGACCTATTTTTCATTAACCATGTCCAGGCAAGGAAGATGGAAACACTTGGTTTTGGCAAAACCAAACAACCAACAAACAGCCCCACAGGAACAAGGCCAGCCAGCTTTTCTGGGTATACTCTATTCACGGAAGAGTTTTTCAGCCAGAAGGAGAAGAAGCAGAAGGGAAAGGTGAAGGACAAAGAGAAGACAAAGGTGAATAAGGTCCACAATTTTCAAAAGTCAAACCTAGAGGTGAGGGAGGCTTGGAATGGATTAAGTGAAGAGCAGAGAAAAGAATATGGTAAATGGGCTGAAAAGTTAAGAGGCCCTAGCAAAGGGAAGACGTATGTCGTTCCATTTTTGACCCGATGCGCACCAAAATAGTTTATGGCTGTGTGCAAAAACCTGAAGTCCAGACCCAACGCCATGAAAAGGCTGAAGAATATTGGGTTTGACAAGCTGGTGCATATTTGTTGCCCATAAATAAACCGGCACATCTGCGCGGAGTTCATGCGATGTTTTGATCCTCCGACCAACCAAATATCTTTTTGAGGGCAGACGTGTGAGTTAAAGCCTAAAGATGTGCACCAATTGCTTGGGCTGCCTAATGGTGGGGTAGATATTCAAGTACATGTGAACAAGGAAGATAGAATATTCAAGGACCTTATGAGCGTATACAGAAATCTAAAATACCAACAAATAGGGGATTTGTTGACGGGTACTTTAGATGAAAATTTTGAGTTCCTCTTTGTCATTTTCGCCTTAGGAACCTTATTGTCTCCAAGTGCGAGCATTTATGTTAGTGACCGTGTCTTAAAGTTGATGACACTAACAAAAGATGCACTTGGTGACTTCAATTGGTCATCCTTCATTCTCAATGAACTTTGTGCTGCAATTGGGGATTTCCAAAAGGAGTTAAGGAAAGGGAACACTAAATGCAGAAAAACTGTTGGAGGTTGTATATACTTCCTCATGGTACTTGTCTATGTTGTCTTTATTTTCTGCAGTTGGAAACGTCAATGTATAATTGCTAATTGTGATGCATATGTGTTGCAGATGTTTTGCCTCCAACATTTTCCTCTGGCCAATCTGAAAGCAAGTAAAGATGAAGATGCCATCCTTTACTGGAATGAGGAAAGGGTGAGGAGCAGAGTTCAACTAGAGAAATCTAGTAAAAAAGGCCTTCTTTATGGTGCCGGGCAGGGGGATGGCCCTTCATCTACATCATTTCATCCTGAAACAATGCTAACCCACCCGATAATTATGCCTATTTAAATATGTACACTGTTGTAGATTGCATTTCAGTTAACTTGCTAATGCCTTAATTACAAAATGTGATGAGTATGTTAATGTTACAGGAATTGAAGCGGACATACACTAGGTTGGTTAGCATTATTGGCAATGAGCTGCTTGCGCTTCAAAATAGGTTGTTGCATGGAAACAACAACGAAGTCGACGACGAGAACAACGATGAAGATGAAGAAGAAGATGCAACAATCCACAAGCCATCAAGTTCAACTATTTTTTAGAAGGATGATGACAAGCCAGCTGAAGAGGAAGAAAATGAAGATGATAAGGAGGAGGAGGCATACACACAAGGAGAGGAGGATGAATCAGAATGTGAAGACAAAGGTCCCGATGATAAGGACGATGATGAAGACGATGAACATCATGAGGCCATCATTGAAATTGATGCACATGATGGTTCTGAACCATCAAAAGAAGAATTCCAGCAGCATGAGCTTGGAGAGAACCAGCAAGAAGGGAGTTATGTGGAAGTGAGAAGGTCTAAAAGGATCATAACTCCTAGTTGGGTTGTGAAATCTCCATGGATAGATGCAACTAGAAAGTCTAAGGGGAAGAGAAAAGTAGACGAGAAGGATAGTTTATTTCAGTTATGCACAACGCGGTGTAGTGACAAAGAGGGCGACGAGTAAGGACGTAGTAATACGTTGCAATTGTATTACATTGCTGTTATAGTAATAATTACATATTTTTCTGTTTCTTTTATTTTAGGGAGTTTGTGGCAATGCATGATGACTTCCTGACAAGGAGGGAACTACAGTGTCTAAGACCAAGAGCATGGATAAATGATAGAGTATGCAACAGAAAAATAATTACATATTTTTCTGTTATCGCTTTGCTGTCATATTTCCATTGCGTAACTTTTTCATGTCATTTCTACAGTTAATGACGATGGTCGCAAAGATATTTATTGCTTATCAACTACAAAAGGAGGGTAGAGTAACAAGACATATATTTACTGCCGATTTCACGAGAAAACTTGTTGCTAACCCATTTAAATGGTCTTTGCCTGAGCATGAAACACAAATCCTCCCCAAGTACATGGGATATAACATTGGGGATTGTGATTTCATATTTGCCCCATGTGTCTGGCATGATCACTGGTTCTGTTATGTTGTTGACACCAAAGCCATGCGCTGCTATGCCCTTGACTCATTGGTTGACATCCGGACATATGGTAGGAGGCAGCGGGAATTGGAAGAGGGGTGTAAACCAATAGAGCCAAAGAAGAAGAGGGGGAAGCGTAAAGGAGAGATTGACCTAAAGGAACACATGGCACAAGCAGTTGTATGGAATTTTGTCACATGACACCTCACACTCTGTTTACATTCATATCTGGTACTGATGTTGTATTTCTTGTTTCAACGGAATTGCTTATTCCAAATGCTGTGAAGAGTGAAGCCAGAACTATTTGCCGATGAGAACAAAGTTGAGCCGGGATTCACTTGGGCAAAAGTACATGTACAACATGACACATGAGTTGCCTCTGTGGTTTTGGTTCATAGTTTTACATTATATGAAAAATGACTGCGATAGTTTGTTACCTGATAATGTGTTTGTGCAGGGATTCTTGTGGTGTGCATGTACTATCATGGCTACAGATGTGGGATGGCAATGAGCAAGGGGAAGACAGCTACACCATGCCCTACTATACCGCCAAGGAGCTCCACGAAATGAAGGTCGGCTTCTTGTGGTGGCTTGTTACCCATCCGCTCAACAAACATGTAGACAAGGTTATGTCTTTGGTTTAAGGCATGCATAAGAGGACCAGACCCAATTAGGTAATCATTGAACCTCTTTGTCAGCTCCGATCCATGTTAATGTTCTTATAATGCATGCACAAATTCCATTTCGAGGTTATATTCATTATTTTTTTGCGGAAGATTTTTTTTTACTCATTTGGTTCATGGTTTTGAAATCTGGATGTGAACATATTAAATTATGTTCATTCCCTTCCATTATGATCTATGATGATTTTACATAGTGCCTAGTGCCAAATTATTTTAGTCTTGTTTCAGCGGATTTGCTTATTAACAATGCATGCTTTCGTTGATTGCTGGTGCATTACCAATGCATTGCCAATTCAAATACACTTCAATGTATAATGGGTCTGATAGTTATGTGAACCTAGGAGATTAAGAACTTTATAATGGCTGAAATGTATTCAGTATTTATGAGATCCTCCCATCAGTTCTGTAGCTGTCTGGAGAATTTTACCACTTCGATGCATTTTGTTCCACCTTGTCTTGTTAATGTTGTTTTCTATCCATGCTAAAGTTTATCTAGTAGTGTTTCTATATCATTGCATACAACATTTAAAACTTTCATCACATATTGTTGGGTTTCTAAATTGGCTAAAGGGACATGATTCCCGAGGGCTTGGGAGAACATCAGGTTCTAGTGGTATTTCAGATTCTAAAGCACATTTCTGTTTGAATAACAGAAAATAAGCATTTACTTGACTATTTATATTTCTGGTTTTGAAGGTCATTCCTGATTCTTTGACAACTTTGTCTCAGTACGTGAGTCATCTAAGGCATGAATTTGAAGCCATTGGTAAGTCAACCATGTTAATTTTATAGAGCATGTTGGGTTCCAGCTATGTGCTTGTTCGTTAAGAATAATTGGCGGAAGTCTTGCATTCTACCAGACGGATGTTCGTTCAACAGGCTAACGAATGCTTATTTGTATGTTTTTCCTTTGTTGTGGATGCTCTGATCACTTAACTACGCAAAAATAGGGAAATAAAAATCTTTTATTCTGGTTGTATCATGGTTTCCTTTCCCAAGTTTCTGTTTGTGAGGTATAGTTGTTGTTTAGCTGTACTGTGCATAATAGGAAAATGAACCTTCATTGTTTAATTTTACAGTAACTTGCAACACAGCTCGAGAATCAAGCAAATGTAACTGATCCATTACAATTACTAACAACTGATATAGCAAAGAAAGCTCCATTTCAAGTGCTAAGTCTGGCCTGTCCATTGTATAGCACTTGTAAATTTGGAGGCAAATAAAGCTGGAATATGTGACTTGATTGCTGGCCATCCCTTGTGCAGAAGTTAGCAGTGACCTGACTGAAGAACATGCCTTGTTATCTGGAGCTACAATCATTAACATTAACCTTTGTAGTCATGTTCATTCTGCCATTTATGCACTGAAGAAGAAGCTCTATATTGTTTTTCTCTATAATGGTAGCCTCCTAGTATGTTGTAGAAACTTTGTAGCCTTATTTGAATTGGCAATTTATGTACACAAAGAAGCTACTTGTTTATTTAGTGAAATGAAAAAACAGCTTTGTAATGTTTTTCTCTGTAATGGTCGCGTCCTAGTATGTTGTTCAAACTTTGTAGCCTTGTTGAATTTCTAGTTTATGAAATGAAGATGAAGGTGATACTTGATTCGTTCAATTACAACATCTGGTTCTAGTTTATTCATATAAGCATGCCCTTGTGCCATGGCAGGGGTGCGTTAACAATTTGCTTATGCACGTTTTTCATTGTTCAAACTTTGTAACCTTGTTGCATGCTTTCATCACATTTTTCTTATGCATTTGCTGTTTTAAACTAAAATTGTGCATAAACTTTATACATATGAAGAAAAATGTGATGTGTTGAAGATACTTGAAAAAGTGAAAATTTTGAGCTACATGTATAGGGTTTTAGGTAGAATTGAAGAAAATTTGGAAAGCTCATAAAATAAGCCCTTCTGACCGCGTACGCTGTGGGAACGCTATAACGAAGCTAAAGCGAAAACACATCAAAAATAGGCTCTTCTGACCGCGTACGCTGTGGGTTCGCTATAGCGAAGCGAAAGCAAAGTTGCGATACTGTGTGAACACTAGGTTTCACCTCGTAAGTCATAAAGGTAAACCAATCACACACTGACACTCACTTGACAATTCATAACAGCATAAATGTGCTAACAATGCGAGGGGCTCCACTGACAACTCTAGGGGCCTTCATTAACAACTAAAGGGGCGTTCATTAACAACTCAAGGGGCCTTCACTGACAACTAAAGGGGCGTTCATTAACAACTCTAGGGGACTTCACTGACAACTCTAGGGGCCTTCATTAACAACTAAAGGGGCCTTCACTGACAACTAAAGGGGCATTCATTAACAACTTTAGGGGCCTTCTCTGACAACTCTAGGGGCCTTCATTAACAACTCAAGGGGCCTTCATTGACAACTAAAGGGGTGTTCATTAACAACTTAAGGGGCCTTCACTGACAACTAAAGGGGCGTTCATTAACAACTCTAGGGGCCTTCACTGACAACTCTAGGGGCGTTCATTAACAACTCAAGGGGCCTTCACTAACAACTAAAGGGGCGTTCATTAACAACTCTAGGGGCCTTCACTGACAACTAAAGGGGTGTTCATTAACAACTCTAGGGGGCTTCACTGACAACTCTAGGGGCCTTCATTAACAACTCAAGGGGCCTTCACTGACAACTAAAGGGGTGTTCATTAACAACTCAAGGGGCCTTCACTGACAACTCTATGGGCGTTCATTAACAACTGAAAGGGCGTCCACTGACCACTAAAGGGCCATTCATTAACAACTCCATGGGCATACATTGACAACTCCATGGGCCTACATTGACAACTTGACGTCCCTTCGTTGACAACAAAATTGACATCAGCTTGGAACATTCAGAACGACAGTGGTTTACACAAATGTCAACATTACTGCATAAATATATATTAACAACTCCATGGGCATACACTGACAACTCCATGGGCCTACATTGACAACTTGACGTCCCTTCGTTGACAACAAAATTTACATCAGCTTGAAACATTCAGAACATGACAGTGGTTTACACAAATGTCAATATTACTGCATAAATATATATTAATAACTCCATGGGCATACATTGACAACTTGACGTCCCTTCGTTGACAACAAAAATTACATCAGCTTGAAACATTCAGAACATGACAGTGGTTTACACAAATGTCAACATTACTGCATAAATATATATTAACAACTCCATGGGCATACACTGACAACTCCATGGGTCTACATTGACAACATAATTTACAACTCATTACAACCTTCCATAAATGAAAGTGGGATACCAAGCCATATTATATCCAACCTTCATATCCAACCTTCATTTACAGCTGAAAATGCATGCACAAGTAACACAAAAGTGACATACTATTGCTATATAACTAGTATGGACTTGTAGCTATTAATATTTACACAAATACTATGACATGCACTTTTCAAAAATTATAAGAACCAAAAGGATCATGATTTATCAGCTGGGATTAGGATTCTTGCAGGTCTTTACAGTGTGGCCAGTTTCATTGCACCTGCCACAATGATAAACCCTTTTGTCTTGAAACTGAGATTCAATCCTTTTTCGTTTTGGCCTTCCTGGGGGCCTTCTAGTAAGTGGTGGTCCCAATAAATTCTCAGTTATCAGCTGTTTCACTGTAAGGCCTTTAGCACATGGGCAATCATGCGTTGCTACAGGCCTCATGGCCGTTGCATATATTTTTTCTTGGGTACACAGTTTGTAGCATTCATCGACATACGAGTAGACACTACGATGAACTAACTTGATTGCTGCACATGCATGTGGACAAGGGATTCCGCTCATCTGCCATGTAAGGCAAGTGCATGTGTGCCCTATGAGGTCAACACTCAGATGGATGACTCGGCTGTCACACACTGTTGCAACTGAAATCATATCATCACCATAATATTCATATTGCAGATTTTCAGCACCCTTGACTTGTTCCATCAACTTAGACTCTATATTCGGCCTAATCCCATTCCTCCAATTTCTCATTGTTGCTTTGCACGCAACCATCTTCTTGGCTAATTTTTCTCTATGCTCATGAATGAAAACATCAACATTGTGCTTCCTCTCTTTCAATACCCATGCGTTAAATGACTCCGCAACATTTGATGTTAATTTATCCCATCTTTTGTGAGGAAACTTGCTCTGCGCCCATCTTTCAACGTCTCCTTCAGTCTCAACCCACATACCTAACTCCAGAGAAAACAATTTCAGCTTACCTAATGCAACATTATATTCATGTTCATGTCGTGCATATGCAATAACATCAAGCATTTTAAGTGCATCTTCTTTGCTGTTCGAAGAAGTCCTATCCTTTACTCTTCTAAGCTTGACAAACTGTGAACTAAAGTTTTCCTTCACGTGCCGGTAACAAAATGCGTGTCTCTGAGATCCAAATATACAATAAACGGCACTTATGATGGCAAGATTCCTATCTGACACTATTGTGATCTCCCTTGTGCCAATGATATCCTTCACAATCTTAAGAAACCAACTCCAATCATCATGTGTTTCTCCACTGACTATGCCATATGCCAAGGGAAACAATTGATCATCAGCATCATACGCATTAGCTGAAACCAGTGTTCCCTTGTAAGGGCCACTGAGGTGACATCCATCTATACACAGTATGCCTCGACACCCTTGTAAGAAGCCTTTAATCGAGCATCCATAAGCAATGAATAGCCTCTCAAATCTGTCACCCTCAGAGAATTCACACCGGGCAATCGTGTTTGGATCGGTCTCTATAAGCCTATCACATATCCAAGGAAGAGTCATATATGAATCTTCGACGCGGCCATGTATTTCCATCAATGCTTTTTCTTTTCCCCTGTATGCTTGACTATAATTTAGACGCACCCCGTAATCTCTATACATATCTTTCATAACCTCATTTGCATTCTTGTATATGTTACACCTCAAACTGTCTGCGATTATTGATGAGGTTAATTTGGATCTCTTCAAGTGAGGTACAAGTAAATTATCATGTGCGTCATGTTTGTGGTCACCTTTGAAAGTCCTTATAGTGAGGAATTCTGTATCTTGTCGTTCACCCATTGAATATGCTCCCAAGTACCATGGACATCCATCAACCATGCATTTGGCGATGATCTTTTCCTTGTTGTTTTTTACATATTTATATGCAAACTTGTGGCCAATGGCATACTTGTATAATGTTTGTCGAAGGCCATCCGCATTGACAAAAACTTATCCCTCCCTGATTATAAGATCCTTCCACTTTGTAGAGTTCATTTCAGGTGTTCCTATTGTCACCATTTGGACAGCGCATTGCAATGCAGGAGAATCTTCAATAGACATAGTGGCTGATCCTCCATCCCAACCTTCTGACAAGTTATCAAACCTGTACCACATTGCAAAGTAAAACATGTTACTAACGACAAGCTCATTTGCATTCGTTCACAAGCTTTTTCTTATAACGATTTTACACTTACACATATTGCTCATCACTTCGATCATCCCTTATTGTCGTTGTATTATCATCTTCATTTTGTCCTTCATCTACATAGACATTCCCACTTTCTCCGCTATAATTGATTAAATGTTCAATTGCTTCATCATCTACTATGTCCACAAATGTTGTTCTATCACACGGCAATGTGAACTTCATAACAAGTCCTCCACTCTCTTTTCCCACAATGGAGGATATCATTATTTTAAACTCTTCTAAACTTGTTCCTTCTTTAATGGTTCTAGATCTGACGCTTCCACCAACATATGTTAAATCACCATCTCTACTGACTTCAAACCTTCCCCTTATATGAAGGAAACATAGTATAATCTTGCCGGACGTCGTAGCCATCTCCGCTGTCTACTGCACAAAAAAGTTGTCATTAACAATGTCAGCAGCCTTAGTAACAAATGCCACAGCCCCTATTAACAACACTTTCTTACTACATAATCAACACTGCCAACCACACATATTTCACACCTTGTTCATTAAATCCCACTTATAATGACTGAAAACGGCACTAAATACTGAAAAACATTCCAAACTTTTCAGCCCCATGCCAAACACCATTACACCACAAGGAAAGAACATTTAAATATGATCTTAGTTGTTATTAACAAGTTATGGAGCCTCCATTGACAACTATCGCTGCTGCCATTAACAACTCTTTTTTCCCTATGCAAATCAGGTTATGTAGCCCCTAACTTTTGACCCTCATCTTCATTCCTTACCTCTTCTATTGCAGAACCACACCACCATACACCAGAAAACAGAGCATAATGACTAAAAAAATAGAGCACACAAAATCATAGCAAAACGCATTGAAAACTTAGCCATAACATATCCATTGCATTTACAAGACCTTCCTTTATAGCTTGCAAGCATATGGAGGACAATTCCCACAAAAATCTTGACCAAAACAAATATCAATAAAAAAAACCTTTACTTGTCACAAATATCATTTAAATATGACCTCTAGTTGTCATTAACAACTTAAGGCGCCTCCATTGACAACTATCGCTGCTTGCATTAACAACTCTTTTTTTCCTACGCAAATCATGTGATGTAGCCCCAAACCTTTGATCCACATCTTCATTCCTTACTTCTTATATTGCAGAAACACAGCACCATACACCAGAAAACAGAGCTAATAACACCAAAAACAGAGCATACAAAATCATACCCAAACACAATGCAAACTTTGTCAAACCATATCCATTGCATTTAATAGATCTTCCTTGTTAATTTGCAAGCATATACAGGACAATACCCATTAAAAGTACATAACTTTTTCCATTTTGATGATCAAAACGAACATGACTCAACAAAACCTAAAGCTATGTTTACCAACTAAACAGAATATGTGAGTCATGTGGAGCTTAATCAAGACAAGATAATGGATGCCATGAATTCCCTACCTTAATCATCATCCATGGATGCTGATCTTCGCTGCGTTTTTTCCCGCCTTCTCCGGACGTAACATGCGTCATTCACAGCATTTAATCACATTTTTTGCTGTTTGTCTGACAGGGGAAATTGTGACATTTCTCACATGGATTTTATTACAAAATGGTCCATTGGGACTTGAGGGTAATTTCAGATTTTCCCGGGACCGTTTCTTCGTATTTTAGCTTCCATGGGATCACACTGTAATTCTCCCAATTTTTTAAAAATTAATTCTTGCGTAGAGCAAGCACCCACCATCCACTTAAGTTAATAATAATAGTAGTCTCTTTAATTTGACTTCTGAATCCTGCATGTTCATTATTAAAATTAAAAAAATGCATTATACTCGCATTCTAGGATTCTACAAACTTAACCTTTTTTGGCCAAAAAAAAAAACTTAACCCTCCTTTAGTAGTATTTTTGTGTTACGTACCCTCCTTGCCGTTGTTAACTTTTAGAAAATTCTCTTACAGCGTATGTCTCCGGCATTCGGGAAGGTATAGTACCGCTCTCTATTATTTCTTCCAACTGGCTATATTATTTCCACAATTCTTAATTTTTAATTTTGGTCATATTTGATCAAAAAATATTTGCTTTTTAGGTTTCTATTTAGATGCTGATATTAACCAAATTATCATATTTAAAAAATATTTAAAATTAATTAAAAATAATAAGCATTTCGCAAACATATTTGTTTTTAAAAATATCCTTATTTATAAGTAGATAAATAAGAGAGAGAAATCGTAAAAAATGATGAAAGCGAGTGTATGGAGAAATTATTTGGAGATAATATTAGTAAAAATTCATTTAATACTTAAACAATCCCTAATAGGACCATATAAAAAGGATGGTAGGAGCACTTTATAAAGAGTTCCAGATGATCCTTGATAAATGTCATGATGAAAATAAAAAATATTAGAACTTAGCGTTAAAGTTCATATAACTGAAGTAGTTTTTTTTTTTTTTTTATGAGGCGTCCCTAGCATCTTGTGATTCAAAAATGTCATTATCATTTTATTATGCAAATATTCTTCTCTTTCTTTAGCTCTGTTACTGGTGAGATATATTTTGAGTTACAAAAACATTTATTGCGTAAAGAGAAAATTAAAGTGATATAATTCGGATTAGACGGATAGTTTGGAATATCAAAGTAAGTTTTGAGAAAAAATAACATCCGAAACTATTTGTAGGAAATTTTCTTGGTCTGTATAATTGGATTTAAAAAAATCCTATGGAAAATGGAGGTAATAGAAATTAGGAGTTTAGTGTAAAACAATAAATTAAGTAAAAAAACTTATATAAGTGGCCCGGCGGGGGGAAGGTAATGTAAAGAAAATACTTAGCTCCATTTACCTATATTCATCCAATTCAATATTTTTCAATTAAATCTCACCACATGAACTTTTCCTAACAATAAAATTCACATTGGTATAATTTTAAAATTCTGAGAGACTATTATTAATAATAAAAATCACACGCGCGACATAATTTAATTAGAGAATGAGACCTAATAAAAATATAAGTAAATCAACTAAAGTATTAACTCTAATGTAACACCTTATTTACAAACAACTATATTTAAAAAAGGAAAACATTATGACAGATAGGTCAAGCCGAATCACACTACTACAAAAAAATGCTTTTAACGTTCTTTTTTTGGGCCTTTTAATGTCTAAAAACAAGGGGACGTCTATCTGAGCGACGTAGAAAAAAACTGTCAATAACGTTCTTAAAATAGGGGACGTCTTTACGCCAGACTTTAGACGTCCCCAGTTGTAACTGGGGACGTCTAAAGTGGTTCAGAAACACTTTAGATGTCCCCAATTTGCATTGGGGACGTCTAAAGTCAGGCTTTAGACGTCCCCAGTTCAAACTGGGGACGTCTAAAGTGATTCTGAATCACTTTAGACGTCTCCAGTTACGACTGGGGACGTCTAAATTTTTTTTTATGGTCATTTATATATATCACTATCCAGCAAATTTAAACTGCAGAAATTGGATAGAAGAAATATTGCATAAACCAGAATGGAAACAACAGCAGTTCAGCACTATCTAATAAAAATGTTATCCAACAATCTAATAGTATGTACAACAACATAACTCTAATTTGCACCTTGGAATATAGAAACGTTTGAAATCCTCTTTAACAACTAACCAATCAAATAAAAAAAGAGATAGGCAGACAACATAACAACAGCAATTCAGCCACCACAAAGTGTGTCCTACACAAACCACTAATTAATTAACTAATATATAAATAAAAACTTCACTCTAGTATACGTTGAAGAAGATGCTCAGCCAAAAAGTTTCTAATCAAACCAAGGAATCAAACCAGTAAACTACGTTGAATTGAGGACAGAGAACACACAAACTCCAGTGGTAACTATAACAACATATACAGATTAAAATGAAGTTAGATGGCAAGTCTGATCCATTTTATTACCACCTACATCATTCCCATTAACACTCAAGTTAAGAATAATTGTCAACACTGGGATTGTCTATTACTATTTCTTTTTAAAAAATTTTAGCAGCATTTCCCCTTAAAAGTGAGACATGCCAAAATCAAAATAACAAACCGTCTCAGCTTAATTTAAACAAAACTAAACTAATTAAGGCAATTCATATTCAGGACAATGTATCATTGTGATTTTTTTTACCAAACAAGCCATGCCAAGTTCAAAGCTTTCAACTAAACAATGTTCAAGCCTCCACAATTTTTAGATAAGTATTATTCATCCCATCACAAGAAATGAGCTCTCTTAGAATGCATGTACCACCCTAGAAAAAAATGGCCATCTTCATACCTATTTTATGGCATAATTGATGTTGTATTATATTGTACCTCATCAACATTCCAAAACCATACACTCATTTGAGGCAAAACTTTGACATATTTTTGTAATTTAGTTGACTTTTGAATAATGTTAAACTAGACTAACCTAAGCCAAACCAAATTCATTCCTAAGTATCATTGTCATTTTTTTAACTCATGTCTATATATATATATATATATATATACAGATCACCGTGTAAAGTTTGCTGACGAAAAAAACAAGTATGCAATAATGACAGTCAATTTCCATATCAAGCAAATTAGAAGCAGATTAAAAGTATGCATATACAAGTTACTCTGTTTTTCCAGTTTCATAATCTGATTTAAATTAACAGTTACAAGCATTTATTCAATCATTTGTGTCCAAAGTTGTGGGAGTGAGAGACAAACCTGTGGACGACGGAAATGGAGGCGACTCACGGTGCCACCAGCTGGGAAGACGACATTTGTGAGAGGGAGACACAAATGACGGTGCTCTTGTCAAAGAAGAGAGAGGGAAAAATAGAAATATGATTATGAGAAAGAGGAAGGCAGACGGGGAAGGAAGCACAGGAAAGGGAGTTGCAGCAACGAACTGAGAAAGAGGAAGGAAGATGGGAAAGGAAGCAAGGGAAAGGGGAAAGAGGAAGACAGCTGGGAACGAAGCTCACGGGGGAAGACGGAATGAAGCTTGGGGAAGGAAAGTAAAGCTACTGGCCTGTTGCTGATGGGGTGGGTGACTGACAGGCTTTTCCGCGTCCCCAGTCAAAATGGGGAAGTCTAAAGATCACTTTAGACGTCCCTAGTCAAACTGGGGACGTCTAAAGTGCATAAAGGGCACACTTTAGATGTCCCCAAAGACTTTGGGGACGTGTAAAGTGGTACAATTTTTTTGTTTGTTTTAAATTCAACCAGCGCCAATGGTTTGCACTAAATATTGAATTTTGGGCGTTCTTAATTTAAAAAGGGACGTCCTTTAGGGTCGTTAAATGTGTAATTTGTAATAGTGTCATGTGGGCTAACCCGCTTGGGTTCAAGAATAAAATTAGGTTAGATTAGACCAATCTATATCTATCTTTCTGCATATATATATATATATATATATATATATTACGTACGTATATGTATGTATATGTATATTAGGACCTAAACCGTGTAAATTGGTGGTGATCAACTACCAACTCGCACTATTATTCATTGTCATCAATTTTCTTATAGATTTGTTGGATGGAACTAAGTAAGGTATAGCAATAGTGGAAAATCATTTACCTCAGTTTTAAGGTAAATGATGTTCCTCCATATTGGTTAGCATGTTTTTATACTATGAGCTATAGCAATCTTGAAGTAAATGACATATTAATTTTAAGAAATAAGATTTCAACTAAGAGTTGATGTATATAAATATCATTTTCCTCGTAATGTTAAGATAGAAAGAACCCATGTGATGCAGAGGTTGTGGATAATGGTTGAAATTTAAGTACTTGTTTTAGTTAATATTTAGCTGATGAAATAACTGGTGATGGGTAAGGGAAAGGATATATAATAAAATGAATCAAGTGTTGATGGATTGTCGTGACAAAAAGGTTTATGATTGACTTGTATACGTTGTACATCTACTATATATATCTCCAATTATTAATATAATATCCATTAAACTAATTTGTGTAGGTTATAAAAATTAGTAAAATTAGTTATTTTTCAAAAATATGTATTGGTTGTTCTGTAATACTCACTTAAATGATTTGCATCAAAACTACCCATTGATGCTAACTCCCTTAACATATAAAATCAGTAGGGGTCAAATAGAAAATAAATAAATAAATATAAGGGATAAATTGGATTGGGGCTTATATATAGAATCAATTCCAACCGACCAACTAGTTTTTATATTATAGACCAGAAGTAGTATTTTGTAATTTTGGACCTTTGCTATAGTTTGTTGTTTGTTCCCTTTGTGCGGTTAATGTTCTATATTTCTCTTTTCCTTGATCTGTCATGTTCCTGACTCTTTAATATGTGGTTATTTATTTCAAGCCAAAATGTCTTTCTAATTTTCAAATTCCATAATAATTGGTTGAATGCAATTATATATGCTTAGTTATAAGTTCACGAATAGCAGTAATTGATTTAGAGTTCATCCACTCTTTTTTAATTATAGAATCTATATTTGGCTGATATTTTCCATAAGTTTGGTCAAAATGAACAAATATGTTTGCCCTAAGCCAGAATTTTAATTCATTTATCTTTTCTGGGCCAAGGTGAAACATGTAATTGAATTAAGCCCAATCCAAATGCCCACATCAATATAGATTGGACCAAGCCCCGCTGAAGCATTGTGGTGTAGTTTGGTTTTTATTAATATATCTGTTAGATAACCAATGGTCTTATATTGTCGTAGTATGAAAGTTTCCCTATACATAGTATCAAAAAAACAGAAAACAAAAATCCCTATACATGGTAGGTCGTGGGTTCATTGTTACTAATTTAAGAAAAGCAAATTAAAATATTTAATAAGAAAAAAAAAAGCACATAAGTACCAAATTAAAAATTGAAGAAAAATAAAGGTATCTAAAGAATGGTTTTGCCGTTTTCTTTCCACTTCTAGTTTTATCAAAGTTGCCCTATTTGTTTTTTTTTTTTTTTGCCAACTCAAAGTTGCCCTATTTGAGACTAACCAGTTCTATGGACTATCGCAATATTCATGCGCAGGTGTATTAAGGAGGAAGAGATATTCAGATATCTATTTTGGCGTATTACATATTGCGTTTTCATAAGGAAAAATCACAGGAAGATATGTTTTGCCATTCATCACAGCCAGATATTTAGTTGGTATCATATTCCTAATTGGGCTGATAATTTTTACATTCCGCAGAAGACACTTATCTATGTATGAAAACATTGAAGATTTCATAAGACTTCACAACCTCCTTTCTTTAAGGTACTCCCACAAAGATTTGAAGACTATAACTGCAGGATTCAAATACAAGTTAGGTAAGGGAGGCTTTGGCACTGTATACAAAGGGAAGCTAAAGAGTGGAATCGACGTTGCTGTCAAAATGTTGGGTGAGACCAAAGCTAATGGCCAGGGATTTATCAGTGAAGTGGCAACTATTGGGAGGATACACCATTTTAATACGGTACACCTTGTTGGCTTCTGTGTGGACGGAACAAAGCGCGCTCTTATGTGTGAATTTATGGCCAAAGGGTCTTTGGATAAATATATTTTTCCAAAGAAGAAAGCATCTCCTTGAGTTATCAAAAAATATGAGATATATTCAGAAGTGGCCCGTGGAATTGCTTATCTTCATCATGGGTGTGATATGCAAATATTGCATTTTGACATCAAACCTCATAACATTCTACTTGATAAGAACTTCACTCCAAAAATTTTAGATTTTGAACTAGCAAGATTATATTCTGTTGATGATAATATTGCCACTTTAACTGCAACAAGAGGGAAAATAGGGTACATGGCTTCTGAACTATTCTACAACAATATTGGACAGGTGTCCCACAAGGCTGATGTTTATAGTTTTAGAATACTTTTGATGGAGATGACAAGCCGAAGAAGCAATTTGAATCCACATGCAGAACATTCAAGCCAACTTTACTTTCCCTTTTGGATTTATGACCAGTTTGATGAAGAGAAAAATATAGAAATGGAAGATTTGACAGAAGAGGAAAAGGATTTAGCAAGGAAAATGTTTATAGCAGAACTTTTGTGTATACAATTGAAACCTGTCGAAAGACCTTCCATTAATAAAGTAATAGAAATGTTAGAAACTGATAATGTTGAAACTATCGAAATGCCTCCAAAACCTTCTCTATATCCCAATGAAAGAGTTTTAGTCGATGATGAATCCAGCTCTTAACAAACATCGTACTATCTCTACTTATTCCCATAGTAATAGTCTGGTGTAACGGCACAAAGAAAAGGGAAATAATAATAAGTTGTAATTGAAATTGGACGTCTGTGCAGGTACCTTTTTACTGGCTAATTAATCTAATTTGTTTTTTATAGCAATACCTTGTTATTGCTGTGATTTGGATTTGCCTTAATAATTTAGCATCTTCTTTTCATTATTAATGACAATAAAGTACATAGTGATAATATCCCGTGATGATTTTTTTTTTTTAATAAACAATCAAATCTCTTTGACAGAACCAAGCATTCCCATACATATTTCCCAACAACCAGATCAGGTCTTGTAGGTAACACAAAACCTTCATCAAATAAAAAACAGTTCCTCCAATACCATAACCACCAGCAACCCAGCCTAAATTCTGCACAAGCCACTCCCTTCTTTGTACTGAGAAAAATTCATCTAGAGGATCAGAGATTTACCTAGCCAATTCCATAATCTCTTCACCACCGCACATCCCTTCACACATGCACATAGGGTTGCCCTCCGTGGTCCTCATTCTCCTTTTAGCAGTTAATAATCTATCTAGACTAGCTAACTAGAGGAAGATTTGGATTCTTCTAGTAGCTGGTAACTAGCTCCCATACCAACTTCCATAACCTTTCACTACCTCCTTCCAACCCTGTCTTCAACAAGGACCCAACCATATAATTTGATCTTCCCCATCCTCCTCACAAGGCGGGGGCATAACTATCATAAAGGTAGTTATGCATACAAGAAAATACCTGAGCTTCAGGAAATAAACACTTTATAAACATTTGTGTCTCTTCCTTCAATCAAATTATGGATCCAATCTAGGCATAAGACTTGAAAAGATTCTCGACTTGTGTCAACATTTTTTCTTCCCCCAACCATCTCTAACAATAACATTTGATAACTGTAAATATTTGATTTATATGATACTTTCTCAAAGTTTCGAGAGAAAACTTCAGATGCAATGTAACATAAAGTTCCTCTGGCTGCTGTTATTGACACTGTACTTTGATTTTTTAAACACAATTTTAGCTAGACCAAAATCAGAAATTTTAGGAATGAAATTGTGATCTAATAACACATTACGAGGGTTGATGTCAAAGTGGAGAATTTGATAATCCCAACCTTGGTGAAGGTAGTCAATCTGTCTTGCTATGTCAAGGGCTAACTCTTGCAACTTCAACCATCCAAAGAAATTTTCATTGTTGTCCGGTGAAGATATGAAATTTTGGAGTGAAACATTTGGAAAGAAGTCATAAACAAGAGCACGACGAAAACCATCAGCACGAAAGCCAAGCAAACGAACAATATTGATGTGATGAATTTTGCCCATAGTCCCCATTTCATTAATAAAATCTTGTCCATTTTATTTGAATTATTAAGCACTTTTAGAGCCACTGGAATTTCAGAAGATAGCTTACCTTTAAAGACAGTCCCATGAGCTCCTTCACCTATTTTATCCTTCAAAAGGTTTGAAATTCTTTTGAGATCAGCATAAGAGAATCTAGCAGGCTTCATTGCCTTGTAATCTTCCATAAACTTTTCCAATCTTTCTTGATATTCTCCCTTCTTCATGAAGTAGCCATATATGTATAAACTTGCAATGGAAAGCAACACCAGCATAATTGACCCTGGAGTTACAAAAGCACATCATCAATTGAATATCCAATTTAAATTAGTGAAACATCCCAAAACCATAAAAAATTTCAAAAAAAACAAAAACAAAAACAAAACAATACAATACAAAAGGGAAAAACAAAATCAATGGGTGTCACTAGTACCTGGTACAGCAATTGCAGGAATCACACTAGTTTTGTGCTTTTCAACTTCAGATTTTAGCTGCGGCCAGTGCCATCTTAGTTATAGGTCCAAGCTCTAAATCTGATATGCTTGTATTGCCAAAACTACCCGAAACATCATGGTGGAGGAAGCTATATCCCACTCGAAGATACCATATTCAGAGAAAACAACATAAATCGGGCAGACGAACATATCCAGTACGTTGTTTATATTTCTCAGGTGTCTCGAACCAGCTGAAGAACAATCAAAGAAAGTAAAATTTTCACTCCAGCCAACAAACTCTGGAGGATAAGTGGATGAATTGTAGAGACTATGTTGAAGAAAGAGTCTGGGAAGACAACGATTTGGATCACGCAAGGGCATGTGTAAGAGGTCCGATTCATTATACATGTTATCGACGATGAATCTTATTCCACTAAGAGCAGGAATAGAAGGGAACTCAACCATCGTCCCATTGTTATAAAGATGGAATGGAATAATTCGATCATCAGGTACATGCTTGTTCTGACCATTCCCTAGTTTCAGAAGCAGCACCAACAACAAAAATCTGTGGTACCAAATCATGGTAACAAAAGATATTTGTTTTCTCAAAAACTTGGATCCAGATTCTTAATTGTTAGGTATTCGCATATCTTATTAAAAACTAAAGCAGGGGAAGAGGACTGATAAAGCAAGCCGAAACTTCCTTTGGAGCCAGGATGAAAATCTCAGGAAGACGCACATAATAGCCTAGGATACAATAAGGAAAACCAAGAAAGCTGGTGGTTTAGAAATTAAAAGATTGGAAGAGCAAGATCATTCGTTCATCATGAAGTTGTGCTGGGGCCTAAATACTAAGCCAGACCAACCATGGGTCAAATGTTTAAGAGCTCAATATGAATGTGGGGAGGAGCTGGTGCCTTGGGTAAGTAGAAGGAAAACTAAGTCCCTAACTTGGAAAGCTATTACTGAAGTGTGGGAAAAATTTTTGACAAGGGTTGGAAAAAGAATTAATAATGGTCAAATTAAAGCACCAAATTTTGGTGGGAACCATGGTCACCTCTTGAAATACCACTCATAGAATTGGCTACAAAAAAGTCTGGACATGATCAATACAGATGAGGTGGTAGCTTATTTTGCATTACAAGATGGAAGGTGGGACACAGGCAGATGGGAGCTCTTCTTCTCCATAGACATAATTAATATTTTGAAGAAAGTCAAACCCCCTTCAAAAATAGAATGGATATAGTTCATTGGAGGAGCTCACCTGATGGTTCTATTTCAGTGAACGCAGCCTAACAATTTCTGACAAAACCAACTGAGGAGGTGGGTAATCCAGTCTGGAGGAAATTATGGCGTTGGCATGTCCCTGAAAAAATTAAAATATTTCTTTAGCAAGCTAGCCATGAGAGAACAATGACTAACTCACTTATAGCCAAAAGAGGGAATACACAATCAGGAGAGCGTCCTTGTGAAGAGAGTGTGCTGCATACATTGAGATATTGTAAGAAAGCAAAAGAAATATGGAAGGAATTTATTAAACCTAATCCATATACTACTTTTTTCTCTTGTGATTGTCAGGAATGGCTCAGATGGAATTCAATACATCAACCAGCGAAGGACAGGTTCTCACAATGGCCTTGAGCTAAGATCTTTGCACATGTATGCTGGGTCATTTAGAAGACTAGATGTGCACTGATCTTGGACTCCAAAAATGCCACTTCATGTGAGATTCTGCAGACATGTCTTTTTCATAATTTTGAAGAGACAATGGGTGGAAAGATCAAACACAATTTTTCAAGGGAACAATATCAAAGAACAACAATGGACACCACCAACACTAGGGGTGGTAAGAGTTTATGTGGATGCTTTTGTTCAACACTTCGCACAGGCAACATGTGGAGGAATCATCCGAGATGCTAGAGGTCAATGGCTCATGGGCTTCAAGAAGACACTTGGACTGGTTTCAGTAACAGCTGTGGAGATTTTGGCAATCAAAACAGGTTTGGAGGTCTACAAAAATCTAAATTTGCAAAAACTACATGTATACTCGGACTCACTGGAAGCAGTGAATGAATTACTCAGAGAAAGCGGTATAAATCATACTTTGCGCAAAGAATTTGAAGACACTCAAACCTCTTATGTAGGGACTGGAATGTGGAATTATTTCATAAAGCAGGGAAATTTTGGAGTATGCCAATTTATTGGCAAAGGATGCTCACTCTGACAACCAACAGACTGTTCTCCTTCGAGAGGTTCCTCTGATTTGTATGCATAGGTTTCTTCCAGACAAATCTTTTGTTGTAGATGAACATCTACTACATTAGGTAGTGGACTGAGCTTTCAAGCTGAGCTTGCCAATCAATGCTTAAAAAAAATCAGTCTGACAAAAATGAAGTTGGCGAAGAGGGGCATAAAGGAAAAGTCATCAGTCAAACAGAAATTTCATGTCAACTTTGGGGTAAAAAATACAAATTATCCGTGTGGACCTAGAAGAAAAGTATGGATACTCATAATTCAGCAACTGCACATCATTCTCAAATCTCAACGATTGAAAGAAAGGGTAGTAGTCACTATCAGACAGAAATTTCAAAGCAATTCATCTTTAGAGAAAAATACAAATTAGCCACCTGCAGCAGTAAGAAAAGTTAAAGGAAATTTGGTCGTCAATATATATATATAAAAACATTTTTAAGAAAATGATAGAGCTAAGAAAAGTAGCTGATTGAATGAGGAGGATCATAATCCAGAGGTGGAGCAGCTGCACATCATTCTCAACGATGGAAAAAAAGGCTTAAAGTGTTGGTATTTGGTGTCGTTCACTCTGCTTCTAACACGGGGTTACGAACTCTCAAGAGCAAAATAAAAACTGTGCTCCGTCTCGGTACGGCATTATCACAAGCATCTCGTATCCATTCCCATTATGAGATGACCCACCCAACTGCGGAGACCCCAAATACGAGCTATCCTGTGAAAACAACGACACTCTTGTTCATTTATACAACGCAGCATACAGAGTACTTGCAATAAACTACAATAACTACACAATCCGAGTCATAGATCCTGGAATTCAGGCGGGAAATTGCTCCTCCCTCCCTCGTTATTTCTTATCCCAATCCGATTTCACCGAAACTTAGCTCTTAACATGGAATACGAAAGCAATAACTCCTACGATGTAAATCTGAAGTGGATAGGATTACAAGTTTCATTCAAGGACAGTGCGTACCTGAACTGCAGTGATCCAGTGAGGGACAACGCAGCATACCTGGATACATCTCTATGCGTGAATTAGGAATCCAAAGGAGAAGGAGGAGTTTATATGTATGCTCTAGCCGGAGATTTACTGGCTAAGGAGCTAAAACGTCGGCGTCGTGTGAAATCGGTGGCCATCATTTTGTTAGATTGGTATTCACAGGTGGTGGTGGAAACAAGTCATCATCATACACCGATATTCGTAGAGTGCTTTCTAATGGATTCGAGGTTTTGTGGTCAAAACGAGCTTGTGTTGATCATAGTTGTCCAATTTCCAGTTTATGCTCTTTGAACCGTGAAACTTTCAGTCTCCAATGCGCTCGGGATTTTCCGACCTATTACAGTCCCATGGGAATAACTGAGCACGAAGGCATGGAGTAAGCCACCTATTCACCTCCCTTTCTGCTTTAAATTTAGATTTAACATATTTTTGGCCGAGGGCAATCTGTCAAAAAATAATCCCCTTAAATATAAGTCTAGCATGAAAGTCATTAATGACCGTTTTTTCCAATTTCACCGATGGTGTAAATTTAGTAATAAATAATTTTATTATGAATATTCATAAGAATTATCTATTTTTGATATAAAAAGTATATATAAATAATTTATTCGAGAGTAAATATAGTAACACCGTTAAAGAGATTTAACTTCTGATATTTTTTTGTACTGTGAGTCCTATCAGTCTTTTTTCTCTATTAGTTTAATATTTTTCAATAGGAAAATATTACTAAAATCCCATGCAAACAATTTTATTTTAGTTGACCCCCAAAAGATTATAAAATTTCACTACATCTCCTTGGGTTAAAATTAAATTAAGTTTTATCAGTGAAAAGATAATAATGCGCTTTATTTTTTTTTCATGACAGCATTTACAAGAAAAATAGGAGTATTTTTAAGACAATTAAAAATATTTACAAGATAAATACGTGAATGAACCTCTTGGGTTAAGATTAAATTAAATTTTTTTAGTGAAAAGACAATAATGCCCTTACTTTATTTTTTCATAATAGCATTTATAAGATAAATATGGACATATTTAAGACAAATACAGACATTTAAAAGACAAATACGTGAAGGACCAAAATTTTTTAACTCCTTGGTCATTCACATGTTTATCTTGTAAATGTCTTTATTTGTTTTAAAAATGATAATATTTGTCTTATAAATGATCTTATGAAAAAAAAAAGGGTATTATTGTCTTTTTATTGACAAAATTTAATTTCATTTTTACGCAAGCGGGTGCCATGAAATTTCATAATCTTTTGAGGGTTAACTGAAATAAAATTGTTTGTATGAGGTATAAGTGATTTTTTCCTGTTAAAAAATATTAAAATAATATAGTTAAGATTGGTGGAACCCACAGTGCAAAAAGTAACAGAAGTTAAGTCTCCTTAACACCGTTGTTATATCTGCTCCCAAATAAATTATTTATGTCTTCTTTTTGCATCGAAAATATATAATTCTTATGAGTGCTCGTAACGAAATTGTTCGTTACTAAATTTACACATTCACCCTTATTAAAAATGTAGATGAGAGGAAATATATAATATCTCTTTTTTTTTTTACCAATATTCATTATTAAATAAGGGCAAATTTAAAAAAGTTAGTCAATTTAAGATATATTAAACACCGGATCTACGGTTTTTTAGCATATAGCATTTGGTCAAACTAGACTTGTACTAATACTACGTCTAAATATTAATATAAGAGTTAGTTTACTTTTTAAAGTGATTAAGAAAGTTAAATACTCCATCCAGTCTATAATATAGGGTACTTTTAAAAGGAAGACATGGTCTAAAATATAAGTCACTTCCAATTTAATTAATGCTTTTTTCCTTATTTTGCCCATGATTAATACCATTGTTCTGAAAATCGGACCGGACCGGCCGGTTCAGACCGGAAACCGGCGAACTGGCCGGTCCGGTTCAACCAGTGAACCAGCACTGTTCCGACCCGGTCTGACCCGGGGTTGACCCGGTCAACCCGGGGTGAACCGGTGCAACCCGGCCGGTTCACGGGTTGGCTCTTTTTTTTTTTTTTTTTTTTAAAAAAAATTTGCTTTTTTAAGCTCCAAATGACATTTTTCTTACTTTTTTTTTTCAGAAAAATTATTTTCCTAAAATTTTTTAATTTTCAATGAGTTTTAAAAGGATTATAGAATATTTTTGGCATTAGTTGGAGAAACATTCTTATGTACTTAACAATATTTTTGTGGGCATTAGGTTTAGAAGGTTATATTGGACTATTGGTTAGAAAAAAACTCTTATTTAGTTTTTTAAATGGTATGGATGAATATTTAAATTATATATATATTTTTAATTGACCCCGGTTTGACTACCGGTCTGACTCCCGGTTTGACTCCGGTCTGACCCACTGACCCTTGACCCAGTACCCCGACCGGTTCAGTGCCCGGTCCGGTTTTTAATACCTTGATTAATACTCATTTTTCAACTTTGTCAACTCATTATATCACTTTTCTTTAAAATAACATTCTCAATGCAATTAAATACATTTTTGAAGAAGGATAAAAGTGAAAAAAAAATTATATTTTAGGATATATTAAATAACTTAACTGTCATTTCTCATTTCTCGAGATATAGTTTAAGTACCTTATATTGCGGACCGGAAAGAGTAAGTTACATTAAAATATTTATATCGATCGTTTTTTCTTTAAATTAATTTATTTAACTTTTAAAATAATATATAATCTAATAATATATTATATATGTTGTGATAAACTAATTTATTTAACTTTTAAAAATGAAAGTCAAATGGCTTTTATAGTAATTTCAAGAGTGAGTAATAAAAATCAGAGTGTACCTTAATCATCTGCATATGATCCTCCCGCGAGTTTTGAATTAATATCATGTTTTATATGTGATGCAGAGGAGTTAACAAAGCTGCGCGTTTTGGGCTTTTGGCAGAAGGTAATGATTCCACTTTATTTTGTCATAATCCGGGGTTAAATATTGACATGATGCTATATTACTATTAGTGTACTTTATTAATTTTAATCTATTCCTGCGGTGTTGTTTGACTTGTTCAAAATTTCTTCCTTTCAGATTATCTCTACGGAATTCAGAAAGGCAAAGTTTCCATATGATTTATGTTCCTGGTTTCTTATATTTTTCATATTTTATTATTTAATCGATATTTAATTTTAATTTATTTTCTTAATTAGTTGATTTTAATTTATTTTTTAACTTATAATTTGTGACATATTTTTCTTCAACTTTCAAGTTCACCATGATGATTCTTTCTTTGAATGGAATGAAAAAAAGAATAAAAGTATAACATATTGTTAACAAAGGTTAGTTCAATTGGTAAGGGATTAGCTTATAACTATGACATTATAAGTTTAAATCTTACCGATATAAAGATTTTATTGATGAACGATCCGTAAGTACATTTATACTATATATCTAGCATTCCATTCAATTATTATCTTGTCACATTTTTTGGTGCATGCCTCGAAGTAGTATATCCAATGTTCACTTATTATCTTATCACATCTTAAAGTTTAAGAGAATTATTTCTTATATTTTAAAGATCGACCTGATGATACCATAATTAGATATTTGTTCAAACAATACTTAAGATTGATTGAAAATTTATTATCGTATAGTTTCATTATTTTTATCCAAGTAATAATCATATTCCCGTCACAAACCAATTCCATGACCCCTTTTTGTTGGGAATATACATATTTATCTAGGACTAAGCCATGTAGTGGGGAAGGATACATAGACCCCTCACCATAAAGACCATAATTTTAGTTTTATAAATTTGGTTTATTGAACCATATTTTTATAGGTCTTTTCATATTTAATTTAGAATTTTTAATTCATTTTCTAGGATATTATTACATATTTAAGTACTAATTTATAATTAAGGGCAAAACAGTCATAATTTATTAATTATTCATGCAAATGATTTCTTGAACTTTTGATACTACATTATATTTAATCTTGCATCATAGGTGTTTAAAAACAACATTACTTTGAAAAATGTCAATTGGGTAGAATTAATAATTTTTTAGGATGGAGAAAATTATAGAAAAGAGCCCCATAATTTCTAGAAATTTCAAGTCAATGAAGAAAAGGGAGCAAAAGTTTTAAAAACTACAGTTACCCTATAAACATTCCAAAAATTTTAATGTAATCCCTCCACAAACTTTCAAGGGAAAATCCCTCTAAAATACATTGGAAATAGGGAAATCCCTATTCAGTGTTTTGAAATGCAAAAATCCGGATCATTCCAGTGTCAGTACGGATGAACAGTGCGGGCGGCGCCAAAAGACGATTTTGCCCTTCAGCCCTCATTCTCGCCACTTTAGAAATAACAACACGCGGTTCTTAATTAACAACTCCGAATTCTTGATTAACAACTCGAGTTTCATCTCTTTTTTTTCACAATAACAACACCAGTCTTGTTATTAACAACTCCGAATTCTTGATTAACAACTCTACTTTATTCTTCCACATATTCGCATCTCAAAAATCTAGTGTTGTTAATGTAAAATACGGTGTTGTTAGTAAAGAAAGAGGTGTTGTTATTGGCCCTGAAACTTAAATTACGAAGTTGTGAAACAAGAAATTGGAGTTGTTAATGTAGAATATGGTGTTGTTAATAACAAGACCGGTGTTATTACTGTGAAAGTAAAACAATGAAACTGGAGTTGTTAATAAAAAATATGGAGTTGTTAATCAAGAATTTGGAGTTGTTAATTAAAAGCGCGTGTTGTTAATAAAAAAAGAGGTGTTGTTATTGGCCTTGAAACTTAAATTAGGAAGTTGTGAAATAAAAAAGGGGAGTTGTTAATTAAGAACCGCGTGTTGTTATTTCTGAAGTGGCGAGAATGAGGGTTGAAGGGAAAAATCGTCTTTTGGCGCCGCTCGCACTGTTCATCCTTACTGACACTGGACTGGTTCGGATTTTTCAATTTTAAAGCACTGAATAGGGATTTCCCTATTTTCAAAGTAGTTTAAAAGGATTTTCCCAACTTTCAAATGTTTTCTCTAGTCCCTTGGTCAAAACGCACGTTTTAACCGAAGGGACTTAGGCCGTCTTCTTCAGCAACATTGCAAACCAAGAGATGTGGAGAGTTTTTTTGGAACCAGTTTCACCGCCACGGCATCACAGTGGGAACGAGGGAGATTAGGAGATCTTGAGAGGAGAGGGAAAAAGACGGAGAGCCGAAGACTTCCTTCCTCACCATCACTGCTGTTCTTCTCCGCTAGAGGCTCAAAGTTGAGAAGCTCGGTGATTACTGAAGCAGAGTGAGAATGCCGCGAAGAGATCTTTAGAGACCAGAGCTGAGATCGGACTTGATCACCCTCACCGTTCTTCACCACACTACCATAGTCTTCTCTCCCTCAGGTTCGCCGTCGTTCCACTAGCTTCACTATCGAGATTCATTGTTTTGCTGTCAAAGATTGCGTCACCTCCATCAAGACCACCACTGTTGGCCTATTATGTCCGGCAAGATTCTTTGATTTTCCGATGATTCTGTGGTGCTCCAGTGATTCTTCCTTTTTCTGGCAAAATCTCTAATTTTCCAGTGAGTCTCTGTATTGTCCTTTGAGCTTGTTTCCATGGCTGGTTTGATTTCACAGATTGTGTTGGATGCTCTAATGGACATGTCTTGCTAAATCTCTTGCTTCTTTGTGACGAGGACCTGTTCTTAAGCTCATGGAGTTTTTCTATCATTCCATTAGTTTAGAATTATATATTTGGATTTTCTAGTTTTAGAAATTATTGGATATGATTCTGGATCAGAGATTGAGATTGAGGTTAATTGTCTTTATTGGTTTGATATATATAGTTGTGATTGAATTTTGTAGTGTGAAGATTATATAGTTTGAATTTCTTTGTGGTTGCAATGAAATTATGTTGATTAGCATGTTATTGTCTAGTTAATGTGGCTGATTTGTACCCTTGAGAAACTGTTTAGCACTCAAATTCAAAAAGACTTATGTTACATCATTGCAATTTAAATTGCACATTAAGTGGTTTTAAACAATATCTCAAGAGATAATAGTTAGAAATGTTTGTAGAAGCTACTATTAATTGGGAATATTAGACTCAAGTGTTTTCTTAAGGTTCTTCTTAAGAATTAATGAATTTTAACTCTCATAATCTTTTTGAGCAAGGATAGTCACTTTTTTTTATTACCAAGAGCATCCATCATTCATCTTTTCCAATCCAATTCCATTCACTCCTTCACCATTTTTATAAAAATACCAAACATAATAGCTTAGCTTTTAATTAAATTGCATTATATTACTCTTTTAGTTCTTAATTTGAAAAAGCCCAAAACCAATTTTCCCTTGTTTTCATTATATTTGTATGGCATTCAGATAACTTAGAAACCAATAAAAGACTCCTTGAAAAGAGAAAATGATCCTAGGTTTGCCTATAAACAATTTTTGGTTAATTTTTATTGTGAACATCAAGACTAACGTACAAAAAAACCCTCATCACACATTAGGAAATATCACCGGAAGAGGTGTTGTGGAAGGTGTTGTGCCGTACATTCTAGTCACACATTGTTGATTGATACATTTCACAGAAAACACTTGTCAATGTATGAAAACATCGAAGATTTCATAAGGCTTCACAACCTTGTTCCAATAAGATACTCCTACAAGGAGTTGAAAACAATGAGTGAGGGTTTCAAGAATAAATTGGGTTAAGGAGGCTTTGGCACTTTATATAAAGGGAAGCTAAGGAGTGGTCCTGAAGTTGCTATCAAAATGTTGGGTGAATCCAAAACTAATGATCAAGATTTTATCAATGAAGTGGCAACTATTGTTAGGATACATCATTTCAATGTGGTACATCTTGTTGGGTTTTGTATAGAAGGAAAGAAACGTGCTCTTATCAATAAATTCATGTTAAATGGATCTTTGGATAATGTTATTTTTTCTAAAGGAAGTATCCCATTGAGTTATAGGAAAATATATGAGATGTCTCTTAGAATAGTTCGTGGAATTTCTTATCTTCATTATGGATGTGACATGCAGTTATTGCATTTTGACATCAAGACTTATAACATTCTTCGTGAGGACGAATTCACTCCAAAGATTTCTGATTTTGGATTGGCACGGTTATATTCTATTAATAATAGTATTGTCACTTTGACTGCAGCGAGAGGAACAATAATGTACATGGCTTGAGTTATTATATTTTGGTTATTTTTGCTTGACTTTATGTCCGAATTCAATGGCCATAAACAAATGCTAGATGTCCTTATATGCTCTAATTCTCTTGCTGGCTAGCTTAAGAAAGCAATAAGATCTTCTTTTGAAGGTAGGAAGGCAATTTATGTAATCAAGTGGGGTCATTTCATGTATTTTCTAAAGTTTGAGAAGTTTAAATAGTTAAAGTTGTTGAATAGAGTTGGGAAAACGGGCCGGCCCTTCAAGGGCTCAAGCCTAAACGGGCCGGCCCGTTTAGGCCCGTTTCCTAAAAAATACCATATTTGTAAGCCCGCGGTCCTACAGGGCTGGCCCTTCACGTGCTCAGGGCTTAAATAGGATTAAAATCATTTTAATTCAAAAAAAATTCTTTTTTAAGTTTTACAATTTATTTATTATTTTGCTTTAAATTGAGATACATTATTTTTAAAAGTCATAAATTTTTAGTTAAAATAATAATCTAATGTCCAAATTAATTAGCCTTTTTTTTAAGTTTAAATGAATAAATCATTGTAGAAAATAAAACAAATCAAACCGATTAATAAGTGTTTGCCTGTTATTATATTTATTAATTTATTTTAAAAAAATATTAAACGGCCTAAAAAGGCCGGGCCTTTTAGGCCCCCTTCTCTTTTTAGCCTCTAAATCATAAGCTCGACTCTTGAAGGGCTCGGGCCTAAACGAGTCGGCCCGACGGGGTCGACTTGATTTTCTGGCTCTATTGCTGAAGTTTATATAATTTGGGGTAACATATGGTTTGCTTGAGGCTTGGCTTACTGCCTTTCTCTACTATATACTTTTAGTCATCATATAAGTTGCATGACGAGAGTCATTTTTTTGTAACAATTTTTTCTACTCGCTAGAGTTGTATGTGACCAATCATTACTTTGATATATATTCATTATATAAACGTTTTCTTCCTTTTACTCCTTGCAAAGTGTTTTCTTCAAGGACTTTACTTGCTAGTATTGCTTCAACTAGTAAGAGCAATAACAAAAGAAATTAATATTCACCTATATAAGCAGCCAAAGCATTTACTTGCTGGTTTTGGTCTTTGGTAATTCCTTTACCTCCCTGCTTTCGCTTTAATTTCATCCATGGAATGTCTCTGGAGTACCCTTTCTTTTTCTGCTCAGAGAAATTTTAAAACTATCATTGTTGTTGTAGCATCTTGTTTCTGTCTTTCTTGCCTCTAGGCGCAATTAAACCTGGCTCTTAAATTTCTCTTATAAATTTAGTCTCAATCGAGAAGAAAAGGTATTGTATAAAGCATATTATAATCTGTTTCTTTTAGTTCATGCATATAGTTCCCCCCTCCTTTTTGACTTTTTTCTTCCTGTTGTTTTTTGGCTATAAAGTTTTTGAGATCTGAATTGGATCTTTCACTTGTCCATGTTTGCTGATTTCCATCAGCTGGGATTTGAAGTATATTTATATAGATTTCTAGGCTTTTTTTAGGCCCTTATACACAAGAGGTACAAAGAATAATAATATATATACATGTTATGACTGCTTTGGCTCAAATGCTCAAACGGGCATGGCCTTATTTGGTTTCAATTTTGTTACAATTTGGCTATGCAGGCATGTCCATTATAGCCAAATTTGCTCTTAACCAAGGATTAAGCTAGCATGTTCTAGTAGCATATCGTCATGCCCTTGCATTTCTTGTGATTTCTCCTTTTGCAGCTTTCTGTAATACGTCTTAATTCCATTGATATTTGTACTTCTGTCTTTGAGTTTGAGTTATGTGTTCATTATTTACCTTTTGTGTTTCTGATGATGAAAATTACTGCTATTTTGATAGGAATCCAATACTTAAACTGAAATTATGTCTTAGTAAAGATTATGTTGCTTTCACCTTTAGAGTAGGAGTGTTTTCCACTTAGTCTCCTTTGCTATGCTTAGTACCTACTTCAATTCTCAAAGTTTTGTTTAATTTCTTGGTTTGCAAGCCAAACAGGCCTGTCATAGATTAGAATTGATACTTTACTGGGTTGAAGCTCACTACTGCAACATACACATCCACTTCTCCTGCTCCTTCAGCAATGTTGAAGTTCTCTAGCACCCTCTTTTCAGTCACACACACAAACCCTTGTACAACCTCTCCAACAAAATATAGGCTACATTTATTGTGTTTTTAGGTCCATGTTGTGATATGTTGGTGAATTCTGTCCATAGTGATGATATTCAGAGTGTTAATGGATGTTTCATAATTACCTTCTGTACAACATCTGTCCAGAGTGTTAATGGATTCTCAAAGCTTGATACAAAGTTAAGATACACAATATAGGGACCGAAAACCTTCTTGTAATTCTAATGTGTATCTTGTAAATGTTATCATGTGTTTTGTAAATAACAGTGTTATTGTGAATTTTCTTTGTCTTGTAAATAGCTTGAAGTGTTTTTTTCATTTTACTTATTTGTCTTATAAATGTGTTTATTTGTCTTATAAATGTTCTTATATATCTTGTAAATAGTACAAATATTATTGTGAAGGCACTTTTTTTATCTTTTAAATGGTTTTATTGTTCTTTTCATTTTACTTATTTGTTTTGTAAATTATCTCATGTGTCTTGTAAATATCATGTGTTATTATGAATACCTTTTTTGTCTTGTAAATAGTTAAAATGTTTTTTTTATTAAACTACTTTATTAATATAATAACATATTAAGTAATTATAAAAAAATATCAATTATATAAAAAAACAACTTGTTTTCAAAAGCAATTATCCAAACAAGTTTTTTTTTTCTGTTTTTGTGTTTTCAAAAACATTTATCCAAACAAGTGTTTTTTGTTTCCAAAAATTGTTTTCAAAAACATATTTATAAAATTATTTTTGAGAACAAAAAACGGAAAATAGAATCAGAGGAAAAAAGGAGTAAACACGATAACACAATTCACGCAAACAAAAAAAATAATAACCAGACAATAATAAATTTAAAAAATAATGAATAAATATAAGAGGAAAAAATACATTTGAAAAAGTTAGTAAATATTATATAATTTTAAAAATGAAATGAAATCCGTCCATTAGAAGCAGAGAGAGCCACAACACTAAACACCAACAACACCATAATCCTTTCTCTCTTCCCATCGCTCCTGCGCTTATGAATGCTTCCATCATCGCCTTTTCTTTCTTAATCTCAGCTCCGTCCCTCAATTCCTTCTTATTTATAGTTTTATATGACTCAACTTAGCTTCCTTTTTTTATTTTAATTTTGCTTCACCTATTTTTGCCCCTTCTCTAAGGAAATAAATATTTTGAATTTTTAACTATGTAAAATAAAAATATTTTTACCTGTAAATATTTTTAATAAAAAACACATGGGTAATTTATCAGTAATTTTTTTCAAAAACTTTTATGATTAAAAACTGAAAAAATATGGGTCAATCCAAAGCTGTTGCAAGTTGCAAGCACGCGCCAGCTCAAACAATTTAACCAGCAAAGAAGTTTAGAATCAAAGTGTGCATGTATATATTGCATATGAATTATAAAATTTATGACAACTTAGCTTCCTTTTTTTATTTTATTTTTGCCCCTTTTCTAAGCAAATAAATATAAAATACTCCATTAATGAACATTAATATTAAAAGATTAATTACGGATTTGGTATAATGAGGGGTAACTTTGTAAACAATATTTATTTTAATATGATTTTTAATGTAAAAATATACTTGAATATTTTTTTAGAATATTCTTTAACGGTGTTAATGATTTGGGCTAAAGTGTATGTTTTCAAAATAAAGGAGATGCCTGTATAATTAAGGTAAAGCAGAAAGGTTGTTAGGGTATTTTACTCTAAATTTTCTATATATTTACATGATTTAAATATTAAACTGTCAATTTATCTTTTTTTTTTCCGTAGCATTATGTAAAAGTATTTTGTGTTTAATTTAAAAAAAAAAAGAGGAAGAAAGGAAACAGTTGGGTTTGTAAAGATTTTAATATTTGACTGACTTTTTTTTTTTGACTGACTTGTTAAAAAATAAAAATAAGGGAGATGCCCCCGGGGCCCAGATGAGACAACATTTGTTGACTGACTTGTTAAAACTAAAAGTAAGGGAGATGCCCCACCGGGCCCACATGAGATACATTCTCTTAAATATTACTGCATATAATAACATTACTTGGACAGACAAATTATTGAATAGTAGAGGCCTAGAGGGTACTTGTATTATTAAATAGCCTTCTGAATCCAAGTTTCAGATTTAACAAAAATCTAATGATTTGGCATCACAGATTCTTGTTGTTGGTGATGAGCCTGGTATGGGTGCTGCTTCAGAAACAAGGGAATGGTGAGGACCAGCAGGTTCAGTTGCCGTCTGTTCCTGATGCTCTTCAAGGACTTAATCTCTCCGTCAGTCGCATAGACAATGAATCCCACTTCATATACGTGTCCTTAACAGATCCAGACGGTTGTCTTCCCAGACTCTTTCTACAACGCCGTCTCGACAATTCATCCAATATTTTTCCTTTCGAGTATGAGTATGGGACTGAAGAAGAAGAAGACATTGTTACTTTCTTCAATTGCTCTTCCAGATCATGTCCCATTGCTCTTGGCTCCCGGGAAAGTGTCCTGTCAGGGTACAATCTTACATTCTGCACCATGATCTCACGATTACGTTCGCCAATATCGGCATCCTCTCTTCAGTCCAGCCAACTTTACCTCAAATGGATGTTCCAACCAAAAGTTGAAAACCACAAAACCAGAATTATTTTATCAAGCACAGGTGAGACATTAATTAGGCTTTGGGATGTTGCTTGGATTGAAATTTAAATTTTCATTTGTTGTGCTCCTATGACTCCAGGTTCCATTGCGATACTTTTGCTGTTGGTTGTGTGCTTCTACATATGCCGCTACTTCAAGCACAAAGGCGAAGACCAAGTCAGACTTGAAACGTTTTTGAAGGATTACCAGGCATTTAAGCCGACCAGATTCTCTTATGCTGATATTAAAAGAATCACCCACAAATTCAAGGATAAATTAGGTGAAGGTGCACATGGAACTGTCTTTAAAGGTAAGCTATCTACTGAAATTCAAGTGGCTGTCAAAGTACTCAATAATTCAGATTATGATGGAAAAGACTTCATTAATGAAATGGGGACAATGGGCAAAATTCATCACATCAATGTTGTTCGTTTGTTGGGCTTTTGCGCTGATGGTTGTCGCCGAGCTCTTGTTTATGACTTCTTTCCGAAGGGTTCCCTCCAAAAGTTCATCTCTTCCCCGGACAACAAAGAAATTTTCTTGGGATGGTCAAAGCTGCAACAAATTGCTCTTGACATGGCAAAGGGGATTGAATATCTTCATCAAGGCTGTGATTACAGAATCCTCCATTTTGATATAAATCCTCGTAATGTCTTATTAGATAACAATTTCAGCCCCAAAATTTCTGATTTTGGTCTAGCTAAATTGTGTTCTAAAGATCAAAGTACTGTATCAATGACTGTAGCAAAAGGAACCCCAGGATATATTGCACCAGAGGTTTTCTCTCGAAACTTTGGAAATGTGTCGTACAAATCAGATATTTATAGTTATGGAATGCTGCTCTTAGAAGTGGTTGGTGGAAGGAAAAATGTTGACACTAATCAAGTTCTATATCCAGAATGGATCCACCATTTGATTGAAGGAGGAGATGTAAGCATCTATATAGAAGATGAAGCTGACATTAGAATTGCTAAGAAACTAGCAATTGTAGGACTCTGGTGCATCCAGTGGCATTCAATAAATCGTCCATCCATGAAAACAGTGATACAAATGCTGGAAGGAGAAGTAGATAAATTAAAAGTGCCTCCTACTCCTTTTGATTTCACTACCTCAACCAATATAAACACTGTTATTCCAGCAAGACATTTGAATTTAGAGTTAGACGTGATTCATGAACTAGAATAAATATATATGTTTACTTTAGCTTTTACTTTTATTTAGAACGTTTTGCAAGATTTATGGATCCTTTTATTATCAATGTCCCATTGTATGCTTTCCGTTTAACATAGTAATATTTTACATACTCCATAACATTGTCAAGTTAATGTTGACGACAGAATTACATAAACATATTATAAGTTGTACATTTTATTAACTAAATTTTTATTTCTAGATGGGTCCATTATTATCTATATATCCAACTTTTTTTATAATTTTGGAGGTCTATTTTTATCAGGGGCCAGTAATCTTTACCAAGTTGCAGAAAACTGGAGATATTAGTTTTCGTAGTTGCTGTAACGATATGACTCCTTCTATTCACTTTAGTTTCAATTTTCGATATATATTATTATCCCTTTTCCACTTATTTTCTAATTTTTGGAGGTCTGATTTACTAGAAAAGTAATCTTATATCAGCGTATGTGTGTTAATCAATCAATTATCAACTTTATACATGAAACCTTGTAATACCCTTTTAAAAACCCATTTGATTAAAAATGGGTTGGGTAATCACATCATTAAATTAATCCATGCATAATTATATTTACACTCATTTAATTAATACCCATTAAAGTAATTTTATTTTTTAAAAAATCATTATAAATTATTCCCTGATATAGACAATTTCCCTTTACTCCAGAAATTTTGATCTCTTCAGACATATCGGGCACCCAAGATCTGGTCGCACAAGGGTGGAGCTCCGACGAATACAGTCCGATAATCCAAGTCAATAGTCATAGTTGTGATGACTACGTTAATTTTGAACATAATAATTGTGGAAAGAATATGGACGTACATGTCATTTCATAGAAGAGTTTTCCTGGAAATATCCAAGTAATTGTGGAAGAATATGGATATGTCATTTCGTTGTTGTCATCGTTCATAATCAATACTACTCCTACTTTCATAAATGTAGCACTTAATTTGGCGGTAAACTTTGGTAATACCTTAATTTATAAATCTAAAAATCTCTAACTTATCTTCTATCTTTGATTTTTTGCCTCCTCTTATTGTCTTTATACCAATTTTTCTTTTTGACTTTGTCATTCAACTTGTTATTCTAACGTGTTCATTTAGTTCGGTTGATTTTTCAATCAAGCATCAATATCATGTGAAAATATAGAGATACTTCTTTTTCATATATATTTGTCTAGCGTGCTAGTTTTTTTTCCAAATTGACTTTTGATGTGTTTTTTTGTCTTTTTTAACTTATTTTATGGTTCTAAATATTTTTTTCCCCTAAATTTTGCTTCAATTACACGGATCTCCCCTTTATTTTAAAAACATGCATTTAAATCTAAATAGTTAAATTGGTTAAAAATAGGATAAAAATATGCTCTTTTAATTAAAATTTATATTAAAATACATTTTATTTACTAATTTAATCTTTACCATATTAAATCCCAAATTTTGTTTTGATGGATTTACGAGTTTTCTTTTCCTTAATTTTATTTTTGATATAGTTCTCTAATTATAATTTTCTTCAAGATTATACCATCTCTTTCTAATAACTTAATTTGTAAATCTAAAAATTTCAAACTTAATTTTCTTTCTCTATTTTTTGCCCCCTTTTATACTCTTTCTATCATTTTTTTTTTCTTTTTGACTTTATCATTCAACTTGTTTTACACTTCTAACTTGTTCATTTAGTTTGGTTGATTTTTCAATCAAATATCAATATAATGTGAAATAATTGAGATACTTGTTTTCCATATATCGTTGTCTCGCCTGATAGTCCCCCCCCCCCCCAAAGTGCAGTGACTTTTGAAGGTTTTCCGCCCTTCTTTTTCTAACTTATTTAGTAAGTCTAGATATATTTTTCCAAAAAAAAAAACAAATTCAACTTTCGCAACCCAACTTCCTGTGTCGGTAGAGCCGTAGAGGTTGAAAATTCATAAATATTTTCTCCTTTTTTAACAAATTACAAGGCAAATTGTTGACATAGACAACATTTCATTTTACATTAAAATTGTTATATAATCGCCACCAAATTATCTAGCATGATATTGATTAACAGCCAATAAAAATAGGTCTATTTGATAAGAAGTTGACTTATAAATCATGTTGACTACATGGAGACATTATTAGTGAGCAATTTGTCTGTAAGCACTATTTTAGGCCTACAAACCAATTAATCATAGAAAGGAATTAACTGAATTATTATTGGCCCAACATCCGATTTTTAAGAGATCACACATTGGATGTTAAAATAGGTAATTAGTTTTTGGATTCTTACATCTGTATCATAATTTTAAATATTATAATTAGTTCATTTGATAAAACAATATAATGCACCTTTATTAAGTTAGGTTCAATACAAGCAGTCAATTCTTTTCTTTTTCTTTTTGTTTGTTTTGCCTCCTTTTATTCTGTTTCAAATATTTAATCATTCTTTTTGGTTTTGTTTTATAATCCTAACGTGTTCATTTAATTCGGTCAAGTTTGCAATCCTTCCACATCCTTGTCTATAAGGTGATGTTTTTCCCCCCAAAGTGCAATGACATTTGAAGATATTTTTCGTCTACTTTTCTAACTTCATAATAAATGCTGACAATTCATATGAATTTTCTTTTTGCTGAAAAAAATTATAAACGAAATTGTTGAAATTGAAAACATTTCATTTTACACTTGAATTGTTATTCACGCAAAATTAAGTGGCAAGAAAATTCATATGAATTTTCCTTTTTCTTTTAAAAAAGAATTATAATGGAAGCTGTTGGAATTGAAAACATTTCATTTCACACTTGAATTGTTATTCACGCCAAATTATGTGGCATGAAAATTCATATGAATTTTCTTTTTGCTGAAAAAAATTACAAACGAAATTGTTGAAATTGAAAACATTTCATTTCACTATTGAATTGTTACTCACGCCAAATTATGTGGCATGAAAATTCATATGAATTTTCCTTTTTCTTTCAAAAAAGAATTATAATGGAAGCTGTTGGAATTAAAAACATTTCATTTCACACTTGAATTGTTATTCACGCCAAATTATGTGGCATGAAAATTCATATGAATTTTCTTTTTGCTGAAAAAAATTACAAACGAAATTGTTGAAATTGAAAATATTTCATTTCACAGTTGAATTGTTATTCACGCCAAATTATGTGGCATGAAAATTCATATGAATTTTCTTTTTGCTGAAAAAAATTACAAACGAAATTGTTGAAATTGAAAATATTTCATTTCACAGTTGAATTGTTATTCACGCCAAATTATGTAGCATGAAAATTCATATGAATTTTCCTTTTTCTTCAAAGAAATTTTACAATGAAAGTTGTTGTTACAATAAAATGCCTCCATTGATTTCTCTCTCCATTTTATTTCCATTTAATGTATCCATCATTATATCAAGTTTTAATAGTTGAAATTTATTCTATTTACCATAATAGATTTGTATTATATTTAATGTTATAATAATATTTATATATACTATTAAATTCCAACCATTGAAACTTATCTAATGGTGGATTTGGAGAGAGAGAGAGATCAATAGAACTCAATTTACTATCATGCCTACAAACCGAACGATGAAAAAACAGGAATTACGCGAATTATTACCCCTTACAGCCTATTTCTCAAAGGGGACACATTTGATGTTAAAATAGTATTTAGTTTATGGATTTATACATCTCTATTATAATTACGAAGATTATGATTAGTTCAGATGATAAAATACTACTACCTTTGGTCTTTAATTTAAGATATAGTTAATTAATTTAAAGAGATTAAGAAAGCTAAATAAATTACTTAATTATATCATGTGTTATATGATCTCTCTGAAATAGTTATGTGTATAATTATTTCATATACAATCTATAAGTCAGAAAAATTAATTTGGAGAAAATGATAAATATAAATACTTTAAAATAATTTATTTAGCTTCCTCAATTTTTGAAAATTAATCAACTGAATCTTATATAGGAAGACATGAGGTAGTATTGTATGATTTGTATATTTTATTCCAACTGTTTTGGAGAGTAATATGATATTAAATGAATATGAAGTTTAGTTTCAAAACAAGATTTTGAGAGTCAAATCTGACAATGGCTTATTCATTTCAAGCAGGGGCCAATATGGGGCTTTCCAATCCCAATAACCAAATCACTTAGCTGTTGCAAATGGCAGGTCTTGCATCTCCAGTTTAATACTCTCTTAGGTATTTGGGTGTCTCTCATTTGATAATTTGATATAATGATATTATATTTATTAATTTATTTTAAAAAAATATCAAATGGGCCTATAACATTGATGTGATGAATTTTGCCCAAAGTCCCCATTTCATTGATGAAATCTTGTTCATCGTTATCTGAATGAGTGAGTACTTTGACAGCCACTTGAATTTCAGAAGACAGTTTACCTTTGAAAACAGTTCCATGAGCACCTTCACCTAATTTATGCTTGAAACTGTTTGTGATTCTTTTGATATCAGCTTAAGAGAATCTGGTAGGCTTAAGTGCCTTGTAATCCGCCAAAAACCTTTCAAGTCTGACTTGATCATCTCCTTTCTTCTTGAAGTAGTGGCAAATGTAGAAGAAGCACACAACCAACAGCAAAAGCAGGACAATGGAACCTGGAGTCACAGGAGCACAACAAATGAACGTTCAGTTTCAATCTAAGCAACATCCATCAGAATTATGGATAAAAGAATTATTGTGTCACCTGTAATTGATAAAAGAATTAAGTGCATGTTGCTGGTTTTGTGCTTTTCAACTTTAGTTTGGAACGGCCATTTGAATCTTCACAAGGTCGTTTCCTGAATATCATTTGCGGGTATTGGCGAAAGGAACCAATAAACCATGGTACAGGAATTTAGGTACCCTGTAAGGACGCTATCGTTGGAGTCAAGAGGAACAATCGGGCAGTGGTTGAGCACATATTTCAAATCAGTGGAAGTACAATTGAAGAAAGCAAAACTTTGGGGGGTCATATGGGGATAATGGTACTCTAAAGGATGAATGTTGGATGAATTGTAGAGACGGCGCTGTAAAAAGAGTTTGGGAAGACAAAGTTCTGGATCCCTTACTTGTAAGATGTGGGATTTATAGTCTATTTTATTGACAATGAGACTGAGTCCTTGAAGAGCAGAAATAGAGGGAAACCCGACCATTAATACGGAGTCATTATCATTATAGAGATGGAATGGGTGAGTTTCATTACGATGAGGCACCTGCTGGTTATCACCATTCCCTTATGTCAGAATTATCACCAAAAACAAAAATCTACCATGCCAAAACATTGTAATCTCAAACTGTGATTGAGATTCCCATCTATAAATGTGTGTGTGAGAGAGAGTATGTGTAATCGGTGCCCCACAGAAACTGATTAAAATGTCTTACCCCACATGGGCACTGACATAATTTTAATATTTATGTGATTTTTAAATTGATGAAATTAATGGAACTCAACTTCTTCTTTTAAATATAAAGGGTTAAGGGTCAAGAATACTCACGTGTTATTACTCAAAGTGTGTACAGTACCATATGCTTTTCAGAGGTTTCAAAGTGCCCATGAACTTTAAAAATAGGGTCAAATTTGTCATTTCCATCAAAGTTGGTTGACCGACGTTATCAGATATGATGTAAATCGATTTATACCCGTTGTAAATTGATTTACATCATATAGGAAGTTGGAAATATTAAAAAAAAAAATGACGTGGTTTTGATAAGGCTTCTCTTGCCTCTAGCCAACATCCACATTACTTCATCATCTCTCTCAACCACAGGCTTCTCTTGCGTTTTTATCACTATCAGCACCTTCTTTTTCATAACCACAGTAGATCATCTTCTCTCTCAACCACCACCATTATCATCATAAGCACCATCCTCCTCCTCCTTCCACCGCTTCACATCATCATCTTCCCTATCATCTTCTTCAAGCTTCCTCACCACCAACCCTTACTTCCAGCAAACAACACACCATCTCCGACCTCCCTTCTGCTTCCTCCATCTCCACCATCTTCATCAAACTTCTTCATCCCTTAGTCCATTGCTTTCTCCATCGTAAGTTACTGTCAGTATCACCACTGACTTCCACCTCTGTTCTCACACCCATTTCCGGTGACTGTCTCCCTCACCGCCACAGACATCCACGACACATACTAGAGAGCTCCAACTAGAGAGAGGAGGAGAATAACACTACTCCTCCGTCCTCATCTCTCCATTTACACCACATACCACCATCACTGTCGTCTTCTTCCTCTCCTCTGTTTTTCCAATTTCTGGTGACTAAGCTCAACTATCCAGCCCCCATTTCCGACGACACATCATATCACCGTTGCACCACCTTTGATCTTCACCATCAACCTTGTGCTTCACCTTGGTCTGTGACGGAAGACCACCATAGCTGGAGAATTGAGAAGCAGAGCACCGTGTGAAGCATGCTAGTACCGAAGGTCACCACATTCACCGTCACCATCCTCCATTGACATCAACTCACCACCACCGTTACCCTCTCAACGTCGCTAGAGAAAGCTGAGATTCAGAGCACAGAGACGAGAATATTGATTTGAACACATCCTCATCTCTCTACCACCGTCCTATCCCGTCCACTGGTGACTCCATCATAGCCCATGAGTTTCTGAGAGTAGAGCAACACAACAAGATTTTCATGCTAGTACTCGATCAAGAGGGGGGTGAATTGAGTGATGTCCATCAAAAGCCGTTACTGCAGGCCTGGAACATGTCGGAGGAAGAGGTAATGTTGGGTGTGAAGGGTATAAATCGATTTGCAACTGGTATACATCGATTTACATCATATATGATAACGTTCATCAACCAACTTTGACGGAAATGGTAAATTTGACTCTATTTTTAAAGTTCATGAGAATTTTTGAACCTTTGAAAAGCATATAGTGCTGGACGTACTTTGATTGAAAACACATGGGTATTTTACCCTTAACCCAAATATAAATCATGTATTTTTTTAAGGGTTAAGGTACAAAAATACCCATAAACTTGTACTTAATGTACATCCAATATCATAAACATTTTTATAGATATAAAAGCATACCTAAACATTCTAAACTGGAGCAAAAATGACAGAAGCTTCAAGTTTACTATGATTGTCTCTTAACATCCTATGTAACAGGCGGATATTAGAGAGCTTTGCCCCACATATGAAAAATATTATTTTAAAGGCATTTGAAGAAGAAAGTTTGCATAAATCCTGTTCTACATAGTTTTGAAACACTACCAAATGTTTTTATTCACTTGTTTCCGGATAACGCATCAACCCTATTATTTTCGACTTAGTTTTGCTTCTACCATTGTGCCTAAAACTTATGAAGCAGTTCTTATAAAAAAAAAAACGTGTTGTTTTCAGAAAAGATGTTTTGCCTCTGTCTCTTTATTAAATATATTAATATAAATGAATAGTATTATTTAATATAAATGTTAGCTATATATGTATATAGAAATTCAGAATCATTTTTTTAAAAAAAAAAGGTGCAAAAATAGGTGAGCCAAAAGAAAAAGAAAGTTTCAAGGTAAGAAAAAGAGAAAGAAGGAGGTTGAGTGAATAATATAAGGGGAAAATTTCGGTCAATCCCATGGAAGAGAGGTTATTTCAGTCAAGTTCTAAATGATTCTAAAATTTCACTACACCCGCTTGGATTAAAATAAAATTAAGTTTTGTGGGTCAAAAGATAATGAAACCCTTGTTTTATTTTTCTAAATCCCCTTATTTATCTTATTAATGCTTTTATTTATCTTATGAATTCTTTTATTTATCAATAGCTAAAATATTTTTAACTCATAGGGCTCTTTTAAATCCCTTTATTTATCTCATAAATACTCTTATTTATTTTCTGAATTCCCTTATTTATCCTGTGAGTGGCTAAAATGTTCTAATTAATTCTTTGATTTCTTTTGAATCCTTTTATTTTGTCTTGTTAGTATCTTTACTTGTTTTATAAATGCTCTTATAAAAAAAATAAAATAAGGACATCATTATTTATGCTCTTATAAAAAAATAAAATAAGGACGGCATTGTTTTTCCACTTTCAAAACATAATTTCATTTTGACTAAGAGGGTGGAGTAAAGTTTCATAATTTTTTTTTTCTTGGATTTCTTGAAATTAAGCCTCTCTCATGAGGGTGAATGAAATTTTCTCATATAAATAAGGAGGATGGGATGGAGATGAGAAGAAAAGGGTAGGCATTCAGAACTGGTGATGGGAAAGAGAAAGGGTTATGGCGTTGTTGGTATTTAGTGTTGTGTCTCTTTCTGCTGCGAATGGAGGGAGTTATGAGTTCTGAACTTGACACCAAAACCTGTACATCTAGTTGCCGCACTATCACAAAGATCTCATACTCATTCCGACTACCACATGATCCACCCCACTGTGACAACCGCAGCTACGAGCTAATAGCCTGTGAAAACAACGTCACTCTCCTTCATGTATATAAAGGAACATACAGAGTGATGGCAATAAACTACAAAAACTTCACAATCAGGCTCGTAGATGAAGTCATTCAAGACGGCAATTGCTCCTCCCTCCCTCTCTATTCCTTATCCAAACAAAATTTCACCTATGGCTATATCTGGCCTAGTTACCAGTTTTATGAAGGTTACCATAATCTCTATAGCGATACTACTCGAAGCTGGAACTGGGATGAGACTAGATTATTCCAGTAGGTGGGGTACCTGGAGTGCAGCGATCCAGTGAGGGAGGACGCAGCATATGTGGATACGGCTCCCTGTGTGAAAGGAGGAAACCATCTCTATGCAGTGGCCGGAGACTTGCTGGTTTCCCAGTTTCGACCTCCATGTCGGGTGAAATCGGTGGTCCCGATTGCCTCAGATTGGAAATCAGTGGTGCCTGCTGGTCGAATAAGTCCTACGCTGATATTCACAGAGTGATTTCCTCTGGATTTGAGATTTCATGGTGGCCACGAGCTTGTGCTGATTGGAATTGTCCAATGGACACTCCCTGTAATTTCATCGGCGAGATTCACAGTCTGGCATGTCTGCGTACGACATGTCAATCCTCTCTCGGAATGATTTCCTACTCCGGTAAGCATATGACTCCAATTCCATGAATGATCCATTTTGGGAGATACTCCATTTATGCTTGATATAAAATATATTTATTTAATTTGATTGGATTAAGGAAATTAATTAATGTGATATATATTTTCTAAAACATCTCGGTCATCTTTCTAAATTCCCTCATTCCATCTTCTCATTGATTATTGTTGAGAGAGCATCAATAAGGGTGAATTAAGAAAAGATTAACAAATATGAAAATTATATCTTATATTTAGGGCCAAGATTAACTTTTCAAATATGTCTAATATTAAGGACTGGAGGCAGTAACACCCAGTTAACTTTTTTTTTTTTTCAAAAGCTAAATAAATTATTTAATCATAGCATAGGTTGTGTGTTATTATCAAGGTTATGGAAACCGGACCGGGTAGTGAACCGGTCGGGGTACTGGGTTAAGGGTCAGTGGGTCAGACCGGGACCAAACCGGAGCTAAACCGGGACCAAACCGGTGAGAAATTGAAAATTTTAGACTTATAGTATGAAATTCTAAAGGAAAAAGTAAAAAAAAAAAAATTTTTTTTTTTTAAAAATGGAAACCGGACCGGGAACCGGACCGGCCAACCGGCCGGTTCGCCGGTTACCGGGCCGGACCGGCCGGTCCGGTCCGGTTTTCAGAACACTGGTTATTATATTATATATTAGCTTATAAATCATAAAAACTAGTTTGGAGAAAAAAATAAATATAAATATTTTAAAATAATTTATTTAAATTTTTTTATCTCCTAAAAAACTCAATTATATCTTATATTAAGAATAGAAGGTAGTGTGATTATTTTAGCTCTCAAACATCCACCGTGGACTCCTTAATAATCAGATACCAACAAATATTGTTTAGCTGTAAATATAATTTTTTTTTAAAAAGGATTACTTTTAATTAATTAAAATTTGCGAATGGAAGAATTTTTGTTGTAATTTAAAAATTTATTATTTGTAATCGTAATCATAAATTTCATATTTACATTTGATGGTTTTAAAAAATTATTTGAAATTTGACTGTAGTTTTGTACTGTTCTTCTTAATTATAAACCGTGAATTTTATTTTATTTTAAAAATTTATAAAACAAAAAAAATCTAACTATATATTTGATAATTAGAAAAAATATTTTCTTGCAACTTAACCTAATTTAAACATTCAAAATTAAACCTAATTAGATTAAATTTTAATGAATATATTTTTACTTGGTACTTTTTTATTGATCTGGCTGTGGTCACTGAATTTTGAGTTAATATCGTCTTTTGCCATTGGGTGCATGATGCAGGAAGATTAACAGAATTGCGCAGGGTTGCTGAAGTAACATTAGATTTTGAGTTAACATTAGGTGGGGTTTTTGGTGAAAATGATGAAGAAATTTATTGAGAGATTGAATTGACTAATTTAGACTCGTAATTTATAAGATACTATCAATATTTTAATTATTTTAAAAAATAAAACGAATAGTTTATTTTTAATTTCATCAGAATTTTAGATACTTTAAGATAAACATGTGATGAGAGTTTTATAAAAGAATTTTTTAAAAATTAATTCTTGCGTAGAGCAAACACCCACCATCTCCACTTAAGTTATTAATAATAGCAAGGTATTAAAACTCGGATCGGGTATTGAACTGGTCGGGGTACTAGGTTAAGAGTCAGTGGGTCAAACCGGGGTCAAATCAGAGCTAAACCGGGACCAAACCGGTAAGAAATTGAAAATTTTAGACTTATATTATAAAATTCTAAAGAAAAAAATATAAAAAAAATTAAATTTGAACCCGGACCGAACCGGTTTGCTTGTTTTCGGGCCGGACCGGCCGATCCGGTCCAGATTCCATAACTTTGAATAATAGTAGTCTCTTTAATTTGACCTCTGAATCCTGCATGTTCATTATTAAAATTAAAAAAATGCATTATACTCGCATTCTAGGATTCTACAAACTTAACCTTTTTTGGCCAAAAAAAAAAAAAAACTTAACCCTCCTTTAGTAGTATTTTTGTGTTGCGTACCCTCCTTGCCGTTGTTAACTTTTAGAAAATTCTCTTACAGCGTATGTCTCCGGCATTCGGGAAGGTATAGTACCGCTCTCTATTATTTCTTCCAACTGACTATATTATTTACACAATTCTTAATTTTTAATTTTGGTCATATTTGATCAAAAAATATTTGCTTTTTAGGTTTCTATTTAGATGCTGATATTAACCAAATTATCATATTTAAAAAATATTTAAAATTAATTAAAAATAATAAGCATTTCGCAAACATATTTGTTTTTAAAAATATCCTTATTTATAAGTAGATAAATAAGAGAAAGAAATCGTAAAAAATGATGAAAGCGAGTGTATGGAGAAATTATTTGGAGATAATATTAGTAAAAATTCATTTAATACTTCAACAATTCCTAATAGGACCATATAAAAAGGATGGTAGGAGCACTTTATAAAGAGTTTCAGATGATCCTTGATAAATGTCATGATGAAAATAAAAAATATTAGAACTTAGCGTTAAAGTTCATATAACACGTTGAAGTAGTTTTTTTTTTTTTTTCTGAGGCGTCCCTAGCATCTTGTGATTCAAAAATGTCATTATCATTTTATTATGCAAATATTCTTCTCTTTCTTTAGCTCTGTTACTGGTGAGATATATTTTGAGTTACAAAAACATTTATTACGTAAAGAGAAAATTAAAGTGATATAATTCGGATTAGACGGATAGTTTGGAATATCAAAGTAAGTTTTGAGAAAAAATAACATCCGAAACTATTTGTAGGAAATTTTCTTGGTCTGTATAATTGGATTTAAAAAAATCCTATGGAAAATGGAGGTAATAGAAATTAGGAGTTTAGTGTAAAACAATAAATTAAGTAAAAAAACTTATATAAGTGGCCCGGGGGGAAGGTAATGTAAAGAAAATACTTAGCTCCATTTACCTATATTCATCCAATTCAATTTTTTTCAATTAAATCTCACCACATGAACTTTTCCTAACAATAAAATTCACATTGGTATAATTTTAAAATTCTGAGAGACTATTATTAATAATAAAAATCACACGCGCGACATAATTTAATTAGAGAATGAGACCTAATAAAAATATAAGTAAATCAACTAAAGTATTAACTCTAATGTAACACCTTATTTACAAACACCTATATTTAAAAAAGGAAAACATTATGACAGATAGGTCAAGCCGAATCACACCACTACAAAAAAAACGCTTTTAACGTTTCTTTTTTGAGCCTTTTAATGTTTAAAAACAAGGGGACGTCTATCTGAGCGACGTAGAAAAAAACTGTCAATAACGTTCTTAAAATAGGGGACGTCTTTACGCCAGACTTTAGACGTCCCCAGTTGTAACTGGGGACGTCTAAAGTCAGGCTTTAGACGTCCCCAGTTCAAACTGGGGACGTCTAAAGTGATTCTGAATCACTTTAGACGTCCCCAGTTACGACTGGGGACGACTAAAATTTTTTTTTATGGCCATTTATATACATCACTATCCAGCAAATTTAAACTGCAGAAATTGGATAGAAGAAATATTGCATAAACCAGAATGGAAACAACAGCAGTTCAATACTATCTAATAAAAATGTTATCCAACAATCTAATAGTATGTACAACAACACAACTCCAATTTGCACCTTGGAATATAGAAACGTTTGAAATCCTCTTTAACAACTAACCAATCAAATAAAAAAAGAGATAGGCAGACAACATAACAACAGCAATTCAGCCACCACAAAGTGTGTCCTACACAAACCACTAATTAATTAACTAATATATAAATAAAAACTTCACTCTAGTATACGTTGAAGAAGATGCCCAGCCAAAAACTTTCTGATCAAACCAAGGAATCAAACCAGTAAACTACGTTGAATTGAGGACAGAGAACACACAAACTCCAGTGGTAACTATAACAACATATACAGATTAAAATGAAGTTAGATGGCAAGTCTGATCCATTTTATTACCACCTACATCATTTCCATTAACACTCAAGTTAAGAATAATTGTCAACACTAGGATTGCCTATTACTATTTCTTTTTAAAAAATTTTAGCAGCATTTCCCCTTAAAAGTGAGACATGCCAAAATCAAAATAACAAACCGTCTCAGCTTAATTTAAACGAAACTAAACTAATTAAGGCAATTCATATTCAGGACAATGTATCATTGTTTTACCAAACAACCCATGCCAAGTTCAAAGCTTTCAACTAAACAATGTTCAAGCCTCCACAATTTTTAGATAAGTATTATTCATCCCATCACAAGAAATGAGCTCTCTTAGAATACATGTACCACCTTAGAAAAAAATTGCCATCTTCATACTTATTTTATGGCATAATTGATGTTGTATTATATTGTACCTCATCAACATTCCAAAACCATAAACGCATTTGAGGCAAAACTTTGACATATTTTTGTAATTTAGTTGACTTTTGAATAATGTTAAACTAGACTAACCTAAGCCAAACCAAATTCATTCCTAAGTATCATTGTCATTTTTTTAACTCATGTCTATATATATATACACACACACATCACCGTGTTGAAGTCTGCTGACGAAAAAAACAAGTATGCAATAATGACAGTCCATTTCCATATCAAGCAAATTAGAAGCAGATTAAAAGTATGCATATACAAGTTACTCTGTTTTTCCAGTTCCATAATCTGATTTAAATTAACAGTTACAAGCATTTATTCAATCATTTGTGTCCAAAGTTGTGGGAGTGAGAGACAAACCTGTGGACGACGAAAATGGAGGCGACTCACGGTGCCACCAGCTGGGAAGACGACAGTTGTGAGAGGGAGACACAAACGACGGTGCTCTTGTCAAAGAAGAGAGAGGGAAACATAGAAATATGATTATGAGAAAGAGGAAGGCAGACGGGGAAGGAAGCACGGGAAAGGGAGTTGCAGCAACGAACTGAGAAAGAGGAAGGAAGATGGGAAAGGAAGCAAGGGAAAGGGGAAAGAGGAAGACAGCTGGGAACGAAGCTCATGGGGGAAGACAGAATGAAGCTTGGGGAAGGAAAGTAAAGCTGTTGGCTTGTTGCTGATGGGGTGGGCTACTGACAGGCTTTTCAGCGTCCCCAGTTAAAATGGGGAAGTTTAAAGATCACTTTAGACGTCCCCAGTCAAACTGGGTACGTCTAAAGTGCATAAAGGGCACACTTTAGACGTCCCCAAAGACTCTGGGGACGTTTAAAGTGGTACAATTTTTTTGTTTGTTTTAAATTCAACCAGCGCCAATGGTTTGCACTAAATATTGAATTTTGGGCGTTCTTAATTTAAAAAGGGACGTCCTTTAGGGTCGTTAAATTTATAATTTGTAGTAGTGTCAAGTGGGCTAACCCGTTTGGGTTCAAGAATAAAATTAGGTTAGATTAGACCAATCTATATCTATCTTTCTGCATATATATATATATATATATATTACGTACGTATATGTATGTATATGTATATTAGGACCTAAACCGTGTGAATTGGTGGTGATCAACTACCAACTCGCACTATTATTCATTTTCATCAATTTTCTTATAGATTTGTTGGATGGAACTAAGTAAGGTATAGCAATAGTGGAAAATCATTTACCTCAGTTTTAAGGTAAATGATGTTCCTCCATATTGGTTAGCATGTTTTTATACTATGAGCTATAGCAATCTTGAAGTAAATGACATATTAATTTTAAGAAATAAGATTTCAACTAAGAGTTTATGTATATAAATATCATTTTCCTCGTAATGTTAAGATAGAAAGAACCCATGTGATGCAGAGGTTGTGGATAATGGTTGAAATTTAAGTACTTGTTTTAGTTAATATTTAGCTGATGAAATAACTGGTGATGGGTAAGGGAAAGGATATATAATAAAATGAATCAAGTGTTGATGGATTGTCGTGACAAAAAGGTTCATGATTGACTTGTATACGTTGTACATCTACTATATATATCTCCAATTATTAATATAATATCCATTAAACTAATTTGTGTAGGTTATAAAAATTAGTAAAATTAGTTATTTTTCAAAAAATATGTATTGGTTGTTCTGTAATACTCACTTAAATGATTTGCATCAAAACTACCCATTGATGCTAACTCCCTTAACATTTAAATCAGTAGGGGTCAAATAGAAAATAAATAAATAAATATAAGGGATAAATTGGATTGGGGCTTATATATAGAATCAATTCCAACCGACCAACTAGTTTTTATATTATAGACCAGAAGTAGTATTTTGTAATTTTGGACCTTTGCTATAGTTTGTTGTTTGTTCCCTTTGTGAGGTTAATGTTCTATGATTCACGTGATACCTGTTCTATATTTCTCTTTTCCTTGATCTGTCATGTTCCTGACTTTTTAATATGTGGTTATTTATTTCAAGCCAAAATGTCTTTTTAATTTTCAAATTCCATAATAATTGGTTGAATGCAATTATATATGCTTAGTTATAAGTTCACGAATAGCAGTAATTGATTTAGAGTTCATCCTCTTTTTTTTAATTATAGAATCTATATTTGGCTGATATTTTCCATAAGTTTGGTCAAAATGAACAAATATGTTTGCCCTAAGCCAGAATTTTAATACATTTATCTTTTCTGGGCCAAGGTGAAACATGTAATTGAATTAAGCCCAATCCAAATGCCCACATCAATATAGATTGGACCAAGCCCCGCTGAAGCATTGTGGTTTAGTTTGGTTTTTATTAATATATCTGTTAGATAACCAATGGTCTTATATTGTCGTAGTATGAAAGTTTCCCTATACATGTATCAAAAAAACAAAAACAAAAAAAAAATCCCTATACATGGTAGGTCGTGGGTTCATTGTTACTAATTTAAGAAAAGTAAAATTAAAATATTTAATAAGAAAAAAAAAGCACATAAGTACCAAATTAAAAATTGAAGAAAAATAAAGGTATCTAAAGAATGGTTTTGCCGTTTTCTTTCCACTTCTAGTTTTATCAAAGTTGCCCTATTTGAGACTAACCAGTTCTATGGACTATAGAAATATTCATGCGCAGGTGTATTAAGGAGGAAGAGATATTCAGATATCTATTTTGGCGTATTACATATTGCGTTTTCATAAGGAAAAATCACAGGAAGATATGTTTTGCCATTCATCACAGCCAGATATTTAGTTGGTATCATATTCCTAATTGGGCTGATAATTTTTACATTCCGCAGAAGACACTTATCTATGTATGAAAACATTGAAGATTTCATAAGACTTCACAACCTCCTTTCTTTAAAGTACTCCCACAAAGATTTGAAGACTATAACTGCAGGATTCAAATACAAGTTAGGTAAGGGAGGCTTTGGCACTGTATACAAAAGGAAGCTAAAGAGTGGAATCGACGTTGCTGTCAAAATGTTGGGTGAGACCAAAGCTAATGGCCAGGGATTTATCAGTGAAGTGGCAACTATTGGGAGGATACACCATTTTAATACGGTACACCTTGTTGGCTTCTGTGTGGACGGAACAAAGCGCGCTCTTATGTATGAATTTATGGCCAAAGGGTCTTTGGATAAATATATTTTTCCAAAGAAGAAAGCATCTCCTTGAGTTATCAAAAAATATGAGATATATTCAGAAGTGGCCCGTGGAATTGCTTATCTTCATCATGGGTGTGATATGCAAATATTGCATTTTGACATCAAGCCTCATAACATTCTACTTGATAAGAACTTCACTCCAAAAATTTTAGATTTTGAACTAGCAAGATTATATTCTGTTGATGATAATATTGCCACTTTGACTGCAACAAGAGGGAAAATAGGGTACATGGCTCCTGAACTATTCTACAACAATATTGGATAGATGTCCCACAAGGCTGATGTTTATAATTTTAGAATACTTTTGATGGAGATGACAAGCTGAAGAAGCAATTTGAATCCACATGCAGAACATTTAGCGAACTTTACTTTCCCTTTTGGATTTATGACCAGTTTGATGAAGAGAAAAATGATGAAGAGAAAAATATAGAAATGGAAGATTTGACAGAAGAGGAAAAGGATTTAGCAAGGAAAATGTTTATAGCAGAACTTTTGTGTATACAATTGAAACCTGTCGAAAGACCTTCCATGAATAAAGTAATAGAAATGTTAGAAACTGATAATGTTGAAACTATCGAAATGCCTCCAAAACCTTCTCTATATCCCAATGAAAGAGTTTTAGTCGATGATGAATCCAGCTCTTAACAAACATCATCCACTATCTCTACTTATTCCCATAGTAATAGTCTAGTGTAACGGCACAAAGAAAAGGGAAATAATAATAAGTTGTAATTGAAATTGGACGTCTGTGCAGGTACCTTTTTACTGGCTAATTAATCTAATTTATTTTTTATAACAATACCTTGTTATTGCTGTGATTTGGATTTGCCTTAATAATTTAGCATCTTCTTTTCATTATTAATGACAATAAAGTACATAGTGATAATATCCCGTGATGATTTTTTTTGTTTTAATAAACAATCAAAGCTCTTGGACAGAACCAAGCATTCCCATACATATTTCCCAACAACCAGATCAGGTCTTGTAGGTAACACAAAACCTTCATCAAATAAAAAACAGTTCCTCCAATACCATAACCACCAGCAACCCAGCCTAAATTCTGCACAAGCCACTCCCTTCTTTGTACTGAGAAAAATTCATCTAGAGGATCAGAGATTTACCTAGCCAATTCTATAATCTCTTCACCACCGCACATCCCTTCACACATGCACATAGGGTTGCCCTCCATGGTCCTCATTCTCCTTTTAGCAGTTAATAATCTGTCTAGTCTAGCTAACCAGAGGAAGATTTGGATTCTTCTAGTAGCTGGTAACTAGCTCCCATACCAACTTCCATAACCTTTCACTACCTCCTTCCAACCCTGTCTTCAACATTTTACATCCCCGCCACTGAGGTTTCACCGTCACAAGGACCCAACCATATAATTCGATCCTCCCCATCCTCCTCACAAGGCGGGGGCATAACTATCATAAAGGTAGTTATGCATACAAGAAAATACCTGAGCTTCAGGAAATAAACACTTTATAAACATTTGTGTCTCTTCCTTCAATCAAATTATGGATCCAATCTAGGCATAAGACTTGAAAAGATTCTCGACTTGTGTCAACATTTTTTCTTCCCCCAACAATCTCTAACAATAACATTCGATAACTGTAAATATTTGATTTATATGATACTTTCTCAAAGTTTCGAGAGAAAACTTCAGATGCAATGTAACATAAAGTTCCTCTTGCAGCTGTTATTGACACTGTACTTTGATTTTTTAAACACAATTTAGCTAGACCAAAATCAGAAATTTTAGGAATGAAATTGTGATCTAATAACATATTACGAGGGTTGATGTCAAAGTGGAGAATTTGATAATCACAACCTTGGTGAAGGTAGTCAATCCGTCTTGCTATGTCAAGGGCTAACTCTTGCAACTTCAACCATCCAAGGAAATTTTCATTGTTGTCCGGTGAAGATATGAAATTTTGGAGTGAAACATTTGGAAAGAAGTCATAAACAAGAGCACGACGAAAACCATCAGCACGAAAGCCAAGCAAACGAACAATATTGATGTGATGAATTTTGCCCATAGTCCCCATTTCATTAATAAAATCTTGTCCATCATTATTTGAATTATTAAGCACTTTTACAGCCACTGGAATTTCAGAAGATAGCTTACCTTTAAAGATAGTCCCATGAGCTCCTTCACCTATTTTATCCTTCAAAAGGTTTGAAATTCTTTTGAGATCAGCATAAGAGAATCTAGCAGGCTTCATTGCCTTGTAATCTTCTATAAACTTTTCCAATCTTTCTTGATATTCTCCCTTCTTCTTGAAGTAGCCATATATGTATAAACTTGCAATGAAAAGCAACACCAGCATAATTGACCCTGGAGTTACAAAAGCACATAATCAATTGAATATCCAATTTCAATTAGTGAAACATCCCAAAACCATAAAAAATTTCAAAAAAAACAAAAACAAAAACAAAACAATACAATACAAAAGGGAAAAACAAAATCAATGGGTGTCACTAGTACCTGGTACAGCAATTGCAGGAATCACACTAGTTTTGTGCTTTTCAACTTCAGATTTTAGCTAGGGCCAGTGCCATCTTAGTTATAGGTCCAAGCTCTGAATCTGATATGCTTGTATTGCCGAAACTACCTAAAACATCATGGTGGAGGAAGCTACATCCCACTCGAAGATACCATATTCAGAGAAAACAACATAAATCGGGCAGACGAACATATCCAGTACGTTGTTTATATTTCTCAGGTGTCTTGAACCAGCTGAAGAACAATCAAAGAAAGTAAAATTTTCACTCCAGCCAACAAACTCTGGAGGATAAGTGGATGAATTGTAGAGACTATGTTGAAGAAAGAGTCTGGGAAGACAACGATTTGGATCACGCAAGGGCATGTGTAAGAGGTCCGATTCATTATACCTGTTATCGACGGCGAATCTTATTCCACTAAGAGCAGGAATAGAAGGGAACTCAACCATCATCCCATTGTTATAGAGATGGAATGGATAATTCCATCATCAGGTACATGCTGGTTCTGACCATTCCCTAGTTTCAGAAGCAGCACCAACAACAAAAATCTGTGATACCAAATCATGGTAACAAAAGATATTTGTTTTCTCAAAAACTTGGATCCAGATTCTTAAATGTTAGGTATTCACATATCTCATTAAAAACTAAAGCAAGGGAAGAGGACTGATAAAGCAAGCCGAAACTTCCTTTGGAGCCAGGATGAAAATCTCAGGAAGTTGCACATAATAGCCTAGGATACAATAAGGAAAACCAAGAAAGCTGGTGGTTTAGAAATTAAAAGATTGGAAGAGCAAGATCATTCGTTCATCATGAAGTTGTGCTGGGGCCTAAATACTAAGCCAGACCAACCATGGGTCAAATGTTTAAGAGCTCAATATGAATGTGGGGAGGAGCTAGTGCCTTGGGTAAGTAGAAGGAAAACTAACTCCTTAACTTGGAAAGCTATTACTGAAGTGTGGGAAAAATTTATGACAAGGGTTGGAAAAAGAATTAATAATGGTCAAAGCACCAAATTTTGGTGGGAACCATGGTCACCTCTTGAAAGACCACTCATAGAATGGGCTACAAAAAAATCTGGACATGATCAATACAGATGAGGTGGTAGCTTATTTTGCATTACAAGATGGAAGGTGGGACACGGGCAGGTGGGAGCTCTTCTTCTCCATAGACATAATTAATATTTTGAAGAAAGTCAAACCCCCTTAAAAAACAGAATGGATATAGTTCGTTGGAGGAGCTCACCTGATGGTTCTATTTCAGTGAAAGCAGCCTAACAATTTCTGACAAAACCAACTGAGGAGGTGGGTAATCCAGTCTGGAGGAAATTATGGCGTTGGCATGTCCCTGAAAAAATTAAAATATTTCTTTAGCAAGCTAGCCATGAGAGAAAAATGACTAACTCACTTATAGCCAAAAGAGGGAATACACAATCAGGAGAGTGTCCTTGTGAAGAGAGTGTGCTGCATACATTGAGAGATTGTAAGAAAGCAAAAGAAATATGGAAGGAATTTATTAAACCTAATCCATATACTGCTTTTTTCTCTTGTGATTTTCAGGAATGGCTCAGATGGAATTCAATACATCAACCAGTGAAGGACAGGTTCTCACAATGGCCTTGAGCTAAGATCTTTGCACATGTATGCTGGGTCATTTGGAAGACTAGATGTGCACTGATCTTGGACTCCAAAAATGCCACTTCACGTGAGATTCTGCAGACATGTCTTTTTCATAATTTTGAAGAGACAATGGGTGGAAAGATCAAACACAATTTTTCAAGGGAACAATATCAAAGAACAACAATGGACACCACTAACACTAGGGGTGGTAAGAGTTGATGTGGATGCTTCTGTTCAACACTTCGCACAAGCAACATGTGGAGGAATCATCCGAGATGCTAGAGGTCAATGGCTCATGGGCTTCAAGAAGACACTTGGACTGGTTTCAGTAACAGCTGTGGAGGTTTTGGCAATCAAAACAGGTTTGGAGGTCTGCAAAAATCTAAATTCGCAAAAACTACATGTATACTCGGACTCGCTGGAAGCAGTGAATGAATTACTCAGAGAAAGCGGTATAAATCATACTTTGCACAAAGAATTTGAAGACACTCAAAACCTCTTATGTAGGGACTGGAATGTGGAATTATTTCATAAAGCATGGAAATTTTGGAGTGTGCCGATTTATTGGCAAAGGATGCTCACTCTGACAACCAACAGACTGTTCTCCTTCGAGAGGTTCCTCTGATTTGTATGCATAGGTTTCTGCCAGACAAATTTTTCGTTGTAGATGAACATCTACTACATTAGGTAGTGGACTGAGCTTTCAAGCTGAGCTTGCCAATCAATGCTTAAAAAAAATCAGTCTGACAAAAATGAAGTTGGCGAAGAGGGGCATAAAGGAAAAGTCATCAGTCAAACAGAAATTTCATGTCAACTTTGGGGTAAAAAATACAAATTATCCGCGTGGACCTGGAAGAAAAGTATGGATACTCATAATTCAGCAACTGCACATCATTCTCAAATCTCAACGATGTAAAGAAAGGGCAGTAGTCACTATCAGACAGAAATTTCAAAGCAGTTCATCTTTAGAGAAAAATACAAATTAGCCACCTGCAGCAGTAAGAAAAGTTAAAGGAAATTTGGTCGTCAATATATATATATATATATATATAACAACATTTTTAAGAAAATGATAGAGGTAAGAAAAGTAGCTGATTGAACGAGGAGGATCATAATCTAGAGGTGGAGCAGCTGCACATCATTCTCAACGATGGAAAAAAAGGCTTAAAGTGTTGGTATTTGGTGTCGTTCACTCTGCTTCTAACACGGGGTTACGAATTCTCAAGAGCAGAATAAAAACTGTGCTCCATCTCGGTGCGGCTTATCACAAACATCTCGTATCCATTCCCATTATGAGATGACCCACCCAACTGCGGAGACCCCAAATACAAGCTATCCTGTGAAAACAACGACACTCTTGTTCATTTATACAACGGAACATACAGAGTACTTGCAATAAACTACAACAACTACACAATCCGAGTCGTAGATCCTGGAATTCAGGCGGGAAATTGTTCCTCCCTCCCTCGTTATTTCTTATCCCAATCCAATTTCACCGAAACTTACCTCTTAAACATGGAATACGAAAGCAATAACTCCTATGACGTAAATCTGAAGTGGATAGGATTAGAAGTTTCATTCAAGGACAGTGCATACCTGAACTACAGTGATCCAGTGAGGGACAACGCAGCATACCTGAATACATCTCTATGCGTGAATTAGGAATCCAAAGGAGAAGGAGGAGGTTATATGTATGCTATAGCCGGAGATTTACTGGTTAAGGAGCTAAAACGTCAGCGTCGTGTGAAATCGGTGGCCATTATTTCGTTAGATTGGTATTCACAGGTGGTGGTGGAAACAAGTCATCATCATACACCGATATTCGTAGAGTGCTTTCTAATGGATTCGAGGTTTTGTGGTCAAAACGAGCTTGTGTTGATCATAGTTGTCTAATTTCCTGTTTATGCTCTTTGAACCGTGAAACTCTCAGTCTCCAATGCGCTCGGGATTTTCCGACCTATTACAGTCCCATGGGAATAACTGAGCATGAAGGCATGGAGTAAGCCACCTATTCACCTCCTTTTCTGCTTTAAATTTAGATTTAACATTTTTTGGGGCCAAGTGCAATCTGTCAAAAAATAATTTCCTTAAATATAAGTCTAGCATGAAAGGCATTAATCACTGTTTTTTCCAGTTTTACCGATGGTGTAAATTTATTAATAAATAATTTTATTATAAGTATTCATAAGAACTATCTATTTTCGGTATAAAAAGTTGATATAAATAATTTATTTGGGAATAAATATAGTAACACCATTAAAGAAATTTAACTTCTGATATTTTTTTGTACTGCGGGTCCTTTTTAAGACAATTAAAAATATTTACAAGATAAATACGTGAATGAACCTCATGGGTTAAAATTAAATTAAATTTTGTCAGTGAAAAGACAATAATGCCATTACTTTATTTTTTTCATAATAGCATTTATAAGATAAATATGGTCATATTTAAGACAAATACAAACATTTATAAGACAAATACGTGAAGGACCAAAATTTTTTAACTCATTGGTCATTCACATATTTATCTTGTAAATGTCTTTATTTGTTTTAAAAATGCTAATATTTGTATTTTAAATGATCTTATGAAAAAAATAAACTAAGGGTATTATTGTCTTTTTACTGACAAAACTTAATTTCATTTTAACGCAACCTGGTGGCATGAAATTTCATAATCTTTTGAGGGTTAACTGAAATAAAATTGTTTGCATGTGAGTGATTTTTCCCAATAAAAAACATTAAAATAATAGAGATAAAATTGGTGGGAACCAAAGTACAAAAAAGTAACGGAAGTTAAATCTCTTTAACACCGTTGCTATATCTGCTCCCAAATAAATTGTTTAGGTCTTCTTTTTGCATTGAAAATATATAATTATTATGAGTGCTCATAACGAAATTATTCATTACTAAATTTACACATTCACCCTTATTAAAAATGTAGGTGAGATAGTGAGAGGAAATATATAACATCTCTCTTTTTTTCCCAATATTCATTATTAAATAAGGGCAAATTTAGAAAAATTAGTCAATTTAAGATATATTAAACGCCGGATCTATGGTTTTTTTAGCATATAGCATTTGGTCAAACTAGACTTGTACTAATACTACCTCTAAGTATTAATATAAGAGTTAGTTTACCTTTTGGAATAATTAAGAAAGCCAAATACTCCATCCAGTCTATAATATAGGACACTTCTAAAAGGAAGACATGGTTCAAAATATAAGTCACCTCCGATTTAATTAATGATTTTTTTCTTATTTTGCCCCTGTGATTATTTCAACTTTGTCCACTCATTATATCACTTCTCTTTAAAATAACATTCTCAATGCAATTAAATACATTTTTGAAGAAGGGTAAAAGTGAAAAATAAAATTACATTTTAGGACATATTAAATAACTTAATTGTCATTTCTCATTTCTCGAGATATAGTTTAAGTACCCTATATTGTGGACCGAAAAGAGTAAGTTACATTAAAATATTTATATCGATCGTTTTTCTCTAAATTAATTTATCTAACTTTTAAAATAATATATAATCTAATAATATATTACATATGCTATGAGAAACTAATTTATTTAAATTTTTTAATTTTTAAAAACAAAATTCAAATGGCTTTTATACTAATTTCAAGAGTGAGTAATAAAAATTAGAGTGTACCTTAATCATCTGCATTTGATCCTCCCGCGAGTTTTGAATTAATATCATGTTTTATTTATGTGTGATGCAGATGAGTTAACAAAGCTGCGCGTTTTGGGAATGATTCCACTTTATTTTGTCATAATCTGGGGTTAAATATTGACATAATGCAATATTACTATTAGTCTACTTTATTAAGTTAAATCTATTCCTGCCGTGTTGTTTGAGTTTTTCAAAATTTCTTCCTTTCAGATTATCTCCACGGAATTCAGAAAGGCAAAGTTTCCATATGATTTATGTTCCTGGTTTCTTATATTTTTCATATTTTATTATTTAATCGATATTTAATTTTAATTTATTTTCTTAATTAGTTGATTTTAATTTATTTTTTAACTTATAATTTGTGACATATTTTTCTTCAACTTTCAAGTTCACGATGAAGATTGTTTCTTTGAAAGGAATGAAAAAAAGAATAAAAGTATATTATATATTGTTAATAAAGGTTGGTCTAATTGATAAGAGGTTAGCTTATAACTATAACGTTGTAAGTTTAAATCCTACCAATGTAAAAATTTTATTGATGGATGATCTGTAAGTACCTTTATACTGTATATCTAGTGTTAAATTCAATTATTATCTTGTGACTTGTCACATTTTTTGTGCATGCCTCGAAGTAGTATATCCAATGTTCACTTATTATCTTGTCACATCTTAAAGTTTAAGAGAATCATTTCTTATATTTTAAAGATCGACCCGATGATATCATAATTAGATCTTTGTTCAAACAATACTTAAGATTGATTGAAAATTTATTATCATATAGTTTCATTATTTTTATCCAAGTAATAATCATATTCTCGTCACAAACCAATTCCATAACCCCTTTTTGTTGGGAATATACATATTTGTCCAGGACTAAGCCAAGTAATGGGGAAGGATACATAGACCCCTCACCATGAAGACCATGATTTTAGTTTTACAAATTTGGTTGATTTTTATAGGTCTTTACATATTTAATTTAGGATTTTTAATTCATTTTCTAGGATATTATTACATATTTAAGTACTAATTTATAATTAGGGGCAAAATAGTCATAATTTGTTAATTATTCATGCAAATGGTTTCTTGAACTTTTGATACTACATTGTGTTTAATCTTGCATTATAGGTGTTTAAAAAGAACATTACTTTGAAAAATGTCAATTGGGTAAGAATTAATAATTTTTCAGGATGGGGAAAATTACAGAAAAGAGCCTCATAATTTCTAAAAATTTCAAGTCAGTGAAGAAAAAGGACCAAAAGTTTTAAAAACTACAGTTACTCTATAAACATTTCAAATATTCAATGTAATCCCTCCACAAACTTTCAAATGTTTTCACTTTTCACTAGTCCCTTGGTCAAAACGCACGTTTTGACCGAAGGGACTTGGGTCGTCTTCTTCAGCAACATTGCAGATTGAGAGATGTGGAGAGTTTTTTGGACCCGGCTTCGATCCTTTTCCCACAAAGAAAAGCATTGTCCTTTTTTTTTTGTGGATCGTCGAATTGAGATCTCAATGGTCCAGATTTAATCACTACAAAAAAAACGTGATTTAGTAGCGGTTAAAAATGGGTATTCGTAGCGGTTCTAACCGCTACAAAATAGGTTAGTAGCGGTTTGAGTAACCGCTACTAAATCGTACGTTGCAAGCGGCTTTGTAGCGGTTTTATAAAACCGCTACTCAATCAAGAATAACCGCTACAAATTTTGTAGCGGTTCATATTAACCGCTACAACACCCAAAGATATTTGTAGCGGTTATATAACCGCTACAAATATAAAAAATTTTATTGAGAGCTTAAAAAAAGAATTTTTTTTTGTAGCGGTTAATAAACCGCTACAAATATAAAAAATTCAAAATTTGTTGGCGAAAAAAAAATGACATTTTTTATTTGTAGCAGTTAAAAAACCGCTACTAATTTTGAATTTCATGAAATTAGTAGCGGTTTTTAAAACCGCTACTAATTTCATGAAATTCAAAATTGGCGCAAAAAAATTTAAGTCATAAAAAGGCGCGTTATTTAGTAGCGGTTTAATAACCGCTACAAATATTTAAAATTTTTTTTCTAAAAAAAATATGAGATGATTTTTTTCTGTTTTTTCAATATTATATTAAATAGTTTATTTTGTTATTATTTTATCTATTTCAATTAGTTTATTATTCAATAGTTTAACTTATTAATAAATAAAAAGAAAAAATGTAATTGAATAGGATTAGTATAAAATTTATATTAATAATATTATTAAGGATAGCTAGGTAATAAGGAATTATTATATTTTCTAATATAATGTAATTGTGTATGAAAAATAGATGAAAATGAGATAGAGTTATGATATATCTAGAAAAAAAAATGGTTAGAATAAATTTTATAGAAAGGAAAGAAGTATTCAAAAAAAAATTGAAAATCTTGTTACCATATTTGATCGTATTATTCAGCTCCTCTACTCATACGAAAGAAGTTATAAATGAGAGGAAATGAAAGAAAGGTAAGGTGAAAAGAAATTGGGGAGTGTTTGAAATGAGTTGTGATAAGGGTATTTATAGGGATTCACGTAGTATTTGTAGCGGTTATTTATATTTTTGTAGCGGTTTAATATTGATCGTGCTATTTGTAGCGGTTAATGTAGCGGTTAATGTAGCGATTATTTATATTTTTGTAGCGGTTTAATAACCGCTACAAATATTATTTTAATTTTTTTTTTTAAATTTTTTTTTTTACATTTTGTTTTAACACAAATTTTTTGCATTTTTTGTAAAGACAAATTTTTTACACTTGAATTTGATCACTTATCGTCGCCATCCCTATAGAAATTTTGTAGAAAAGTTATTGTTATTGATGTATTATTAAATTTAAAAAATTTAATTTAAATGACATGGACTTAAAAAAACTCACCGCAGTAGAGGTAAATTGTCATCGCCTTCAGGGAAGTAGTTTTCAAAATCAGCTGGCTGAAATGGCTCACTCTCATAGGCGATGTTATCGCCTTCACCCATGTCGTAAAGGTCTCTTGGCTTTAAATGAACGACCATGTGACAATCCCTATGCCTCTCGTCCTCGACATAATAAACCTGATGTGCCTCTGAAGCTAGAATATACGGCTCATCATCTTGAGAAATACCAGTATGAATTGGCCGTGAGAAATTGACTGATGTGATCCCTAGGTCGTCAGTTGTCAGTCCCCGAGAAGTAGTAGTATTTGCCCACAAACACTTGAACAGCGTCACGGTGAAACGGCCTTGATAATTAAGCTCGACCATATCAAGAAGCTTGCCATAGTAAGGGACGCCTCCGAACTGCATGTTGGCGTCACTGCTGCTCGCATAACTCCTTGTCCCAAATGTGCCATAAACACCCGAATTCTGTGTTTGCAATCCTTGATCCCGTGAAACCGTGCAAAATTTAAAACCATTGACATTGTATGCTGTAAACCGTTTTGCATGATCAAGAGGGCCGATTGCGAGAGCTCTGAAATCTGGTGAGTGTGGGTTGTGGTCATTTAGTATTCTGCGCGCAAACCAGCTCGGGAATTCTCTGTGGACCCTCCTATCAACTTCCAAGGATGTCTGTGTACGGATTCTGAGCTGACGCTTGACATGACTTATGAATTCCCTGTAATTAATAATGGAAAGGCGTTAGTGAAATGAAAGTGAGAAATGTTACGAAAGATATAGATCAAATAACATGTGAGTGTACAATTCTTACCGTATGAAAGGTTCAACTTGAGTGCAATTAATCAAGACATGTCTATGTGCTTGGAACTTCTCAGTTGCCGTTAGATTGAAGTTCTCAGTTGCTCCAACTGGTTTACCAACACGAGGGATAAATTCTCCTGATGTCGGCGCAGGTTCAGGACAATCGTCAACACGAGGCGAGCGGGAACCGCTGGATGCTGCTCGTTCGGGAACAGGCGACTCCATGCTCCCTCGAGCATGATGTTCGCGATCTCACGCCACTACGTCTACTGAGCGTATAGCATATCTGCGTGCATCTGCAGGTGCTGCTGCTGCTGCACCTGCATCTCCTGCATCTGCTGCTGCTGCTGCGCCATCTGCTGCTGCGTCTGCTCCAAATCTGACCGCAGCTGGTCAATAGACTCGTCCCTCCGACGTCTAACCCCTCTAGAGCTGCCAGCCTCAGAGGCGGCCCTTCTGCCGTAGACCATGCTGGGTCTGGCGCCTATCCCCATACCCCGCACGCGTCCGGGGTGCTCAGCCTGAGCCAGACCCGCCTTCAAAGGAGCCATCGGGTCCACTGACCCCTGTGACTCCTCAGGCTGGGTCTGTCGTAGCTCAGCCTGCGACTGCTGCATCCGCTCTTGCCATTTTATGAAACAATTAATAATTAGCATTTTTCATTATTAACTTGGTTTTATAAAAAATATAATAATAAAATTACTTACAATGGCCGCCTCTGCCTGCTGAAAGGTTGCAGTCCCGTCACGGTGTCTGTGTGTGATGACGTACAGCTCCGCATAGTCCGTCTGACGGTTCTCCTGCTGTGCCTTCATCTCCTGAAACAATTACAAAACAATTAGTATTATGAAATAATCAGCTAAAAGTAAGTGATATTTTGAAAAGTTACTAGCTCGCTGTAGGTCACAGCAAAGGTCTTCGATCCTGCTGTGTGGTGGATCGTCTGCTGCACCCGGATCTCGGTGTTCCTCTGCGAAAGCTCCTGGAAAAACAAATAATTAAATGTATTATAATTCAAAATTAAATACAAATTAAATTGAAATTATAATTTAATATTTAACAATTACAAAATTATATATAAAAAATATAATAAATACATTACCTGCGCCTGAGGGCTCCTCCTGAACTGGACGAAACGCGCCCAGTCATTCGGCGGCACGCCGTCCGGGACGCTCTTGATCAGCTACTCCAGAGGCATCGTCCCGTCCTTATCCACCCTGTGGAAGAGACGGTTCCTCCTGTTCCTCCAGGCGTCGCCCATCTTCACGAGGGCGTACCTCTTCCGGTTGGCCTGGACGGCAAACCATAGCTGGAAAAAATATATTTAAATATCAATAATTATAAAAACCATAATTTAAAAAAAATAATTAAATAGAATTAATTACAAAAAATATTAATTAAATAGTTTTAATTACCTGAACCACCTCCTCCCAAGCCTGGTCCTTCAGCCCCTTCGGAATGTGCCTCCACGTCGGGAAGTGAAGGGGGAACTGCATCCAATTCTCTCCCAGGTCGCTCAGGAAGCGGTTGAGCAGGTGACCCCCATTGTGGATCGGCTGGTCAGTGCCCTCGTTCCACGGCACTATAACTCGCAGGGACCGGTCCATGCTGTTCAGACCGGCCACATCTAGCCTCCTCGTCGACACGTTCCCCTGCTCATCTGCACAGTTGACCGCACGTTAGATAAATTATAATTCAAAGTTAACATTTCTAATTTAAATAAATAATTTACTAAATTAAAAAATTAATTTACCTTCGACCTGCACCTCAAACCCAGTGGACCGCGAAGACGACCCTCGTGGGTTGTTTTGCTCCCGAGCGTCCTCCTCATCGAGGAACTGCTCCATCTCCCTGAACCCAATCGGGATCTCGAACTCCTCCTCGTTGAGGAAGTCCTCAATGCTAATCTCTGGCCTCTCTACCTCAGGCACCTCTGCTGCGGTCGTCGCCTGTGGGATCGTCTGCGGTGCCTGTAGGGGGATGGGCTGAGATGCCGCGGTAGCCCTGCCTGCGCGTTGCCCACTCCCTCTGCCCCTGCCCGGCTGCTGCCACCCCGTAAAATCGGTTTGGGGACCTCAGGGGCCTTCCCCTTATCCTGTCCTGAAGCCATATCAACTGTAAAAATTAAAAAAAAAAATTAGTCCATTATTATGCAAAAATATAATAAAAATACAAATATAAATAAAAATACGTGTTATATACGTACCTCAAGTGCGAATACTGCGGAATACTGAGCAAAAACTCCTATAGAGACGTCTGAACGCTCAAATCTCGAAGAAATCACTCAGAGAAACCTCAGGAAAAAAAATGAGCAAAAGGAGAAATGAAGGACGCGGGGGTTTAAATAGGCCAGATATTAGTAGCGGTTATTAAAATAACCGCTACTCTAACCGCTACAAATAATTAAATTTGTAGCGGTTCTACAATAACTGCTACAAAGGTTCACAACGTTTGAAATTCTGTAGCAGTTATTGCCCAGAACCGCTACAAATGTCGAGACTCTTGAAATTCTGTAGCGGTTATTGCCCAAAACCGCTACAAAATTCTGACCTTTGGTATTTTGTAGCAGTTTATGTGCATTAACCGCTACAAAATCACCGCTACAATTTTTGGCGGGAACTTCACGCCAAATTTGTAGCGGTTTTTTGTAGGAAACCGCTACAAAAAATCTTGCCGCTACAAATTTGTAGCGGTTTAGGTGAAAACCGCTACAAATACTATAATTTGTAGCGGTTTAATATAACCGCTACAATTGCACCGCTACAAAATACCTTTTTTTTTGTAGTGAATATATTATAGAAATATTAATATTATATTAATATATTAAAAATAATATTATAAAAATTTGTTAAATTTGAACCGTTAAGATCTCAATCCGACAGCCCACAGGAAGAAAAAAATTATCCTTTTCTTTGAGGGAAAAGGACCGAAGCCACCTCCAAGTTTTTTTGGAACCAGTTTCACCGCCGCGGCATCACAGTGGGAATGAGGGAGCTTGGGAGATCTTGAGAGGAGAGGGAAAGAGAAGGAGAGCCGAAGACTTCCTTCCTCACCACCACCGCTGCTCTTCTCCGCCAGAGGCTCAAAGTTGAGAAGCTCGGTGATTACAGAAGCAGAGTGAAAACGCCGTGAAGAGATATTTAGAGACCAGAGCTGAGATCGGACTTCATCACCCTCACCGTTCTTCACCACACCACCATAGTCTTCTCACCTTCAGGTTCACCGTCGTTCCACCAAGCTTCACCATTGAGATTCATTGTTTTGCTGTCAAAGATTGTGTCACCTCCATCAAGACCACCACTGTCGGCCTTCTTCTGTTATGCTTGGAGAGATTCTTTGATTTTTCGGCGATTCTTTGGTGCTCCAACAATTCTCCTTTTTCTTGCGAAATCTCTAATTTTCTGGTGAGTCTCTGTATTTCCTTTGAGCTTGTTTCCATGGCTGGTTCGATTTTACTGATTGTCTTGGATGCTATAATGGACATGTCTTGCTAAATCTCTTGCTTCTTGGTGACGAGGACTTGTTCTTAAGCTCAGGGAGTTTTTCTATCATGCCATTAGTTTAGAATCATATATTTGGATTTTCTGGTTTTAGGAATTATTGGATATGATTCTGGAACAGAGATTGAGGTTAATTGTCTTTATTGGTTTGATATATATAGTTGAGATTGGATTTTGTAGTGTGAAGATTATATAGTTTGAATTTCTTTGTGGTTGCAATGAAATTATGTTAATTAGCATGTAATTGTCTAGTTAATATGGTTGATTTGTGCCCTTGAGGGACTGTTTAGCACTCAAATCCAAGAAAACTTATGTTACTTCATTGCAATTTCAATTGCACATTAAGTAGCTTTAAACAATATCTAGTAATTAACAATGTTTGTAGGAGCTATTATTAATTGGGAATATTAAACTCAAGTGTTATCTTGAGGTTCTTTTTAAGAATTAATGAATTTTAACTCTCATAATCTTTTTGAGCAAGGATAGTCACTTTTTTCATTGCCAAGAGCATTCATCATTCATATTTTCCAATCTAATTCCATGCACTCCTTCACTATTTTTATAAAATACCAAAAATAATAGTTTAGCTTTTAATTAAATAGCATTACTCTTTTAGTTCTTAATTTGAAAATGCCCAAAACCAATTTTCCCTTGTTTTCATTGTACTTGCATGACATTTAGATAACTTAGGAAGAACCAATAAAAGACTCATTGAAAAGAGAAAACGATCCTAGGTTTACCTATAAACAATTTTTGGTTAATTTTTACTGTAAACATCAAGACTAACGTACAAAAAGACCCTCATCACACATTAGGAATAAGCACCGGAAGAGGTGTTGTGGGAGGTGTTGTGCCATACATCCTAGTCACACATTGTTGATTTATACATTTCGCAGAAAACACTTGTCAATGTATGAAAACATCAAAGATTTCATAAGGCTTCACAACCTTATTCCAATAAGATACTCCTACAAGGAGTTGAAAACAATGAGTGAGGGTTTTAAGAATAAATTGGGTTAAGGAGGCTTTGGCACTTTATATAAAGGGAAGCTAAGGAGTGGTCCTGAAGTTGCTATCAAAATGTTGGTTGAATCTAAAACTAATGATCAAGATTTTATCAATGAAGTGGCAACTATTGTTAGGATACATAATTTCAATGTGGTACATCTTGTTGGGTTTTGTATAGAAGGAAAGAAACGTGCTCTTATCAATAAATTCATGTTAAATGGATCTTTGGATAATGTTATTTTTTCTAAAGGAAGTATCCCATTGAGTTATAGGAAAATATATGAGATATCTCTTAGAATAGTTCGTGGAATTGCTTATCTTCATTATGGCTGCGACATGCAGATATTGCATTTTGACATCAAGACTCATAACATTCTTCTTGATGACAAATTCACTCCAAAGATTTCTGATTTTGCATTGGCAAGGTTATATTCTATTGATAATGGTATTGTCACTTTGACTACAGCGAGAGGAACAATAATGTACATAGCTCTTGAGTTATTCTACAAGAATATTAGATGAGTGTCTTATAAGACTGATGTTTATAGTTTTGAAATGCTTTTGAAGGAAATGGTAAGTTGAAGAAGGAATTTGAATCAAGATGTAGAAGATTCAAGCTAAGCTTACTTTCCCTTGTGGATTTATGACCAATTTGAGGAAGAGAGACATAGAAATGGAAGATTTAACAGAGGAGAAAAAGAATTTGACAAAGAAAATGTTTGTAGTAGCACTTTGGTGTATACAACTGAAACCTGCTGATTACTCCTCAACGAATAAGGTAATAGAGATGTTAGAAAGCCATGATATTGAAAGTCTAGAAATGCCTCCAAAACCTTCCCTATATCCTAATGAAGGGTTTTAATGGATAACAGTTCCTACTCTAGCGGATCAACATCCACTATCTCTTCACATTCTCATAGTAGTCCAAGTTAGGTTGCAAGTGATTATGGGAAATAATAATTAAATTTGCAGTTGAAATTAGTCAAAAGCCAGTATATTGTTTTAAAGTTTAGCTCATCAGTTTGTATTTGATAACAACAATTGTCTTATTACCCTGATCTGGGTTGTGCTTTAATAATATAGCATCTCTTTTTCATTATTAATTATGCCGTACAATGACATGTTCATAGTAGTACTTTGATTCTATATTTTAAATTATAGATTAGTCAATTCTTGTTTGGGATCATGTTTGTGATCCCAAAAGTACTTATTCACGTAAATCGAGACAAAACTTCTCTCACGTACTTACCTCATATACTGTAAATCACGATTGTAAAGTCGCTTAAAGTGAATGATGCTACGGTTCTATCTGGGTCTATGTGCATGATCGACGGCTTGTGGGTTTTTATATTTGGATTTTGTTTGAACAAATTTTGTTCACGGTCCTGTGAATAATGTTACCTTCTTTGAGAATTTTAGTGAGCGGGCCAATTTTTGTATGTTTGAATCGACTGTGTTAAGTGGATGGAGTTTTTGACTCAAACTTTGCCTAAGTCAAATATGCCACTCTCAAATTAAAGTTTCTATAACCATCTCCTTGGGTGTCAATATCAATTTTCCCATGGGTTTTGCATCAAAAATATTTTTATGCCCATACTTTCCTTTATGCCAAATTGCGTCTATGATACCATTTAGATTCAGCCTACATGCATCTCATATAGATATTTTTTTCTTCAAGGTTGATAAGTATTTACTTTTTCACACGATTGAATGATTTTTAAAGCCATTATATTATTATATTTTGGTTATTTTTGCTTGACTTTATGTCTAAATTCAATGGGCATAAACAAATGCTAGATGTCCTTATATGCTCTGGTTCTATTGCCGGCTAGCTTAAGAAAGAAATAAGATCTTCTTTTGAAGGTAGGAAGGCAATTTATGTAATCAAGTGGGGTCATTTCATGTATTTTCTAAAGTTTGAGAAGCTTAAATAGTTAAGGTTGCTGAGGTTTATATAATTTGAGGTAACATATGGTTTACTTGAGGCTTGGTTTACTACCTTTCTCTAATATATACTTTTAGTCATCATATAAGTTGCATTACGAGAGTCATTTATTTTAACAGGTTTTTCTACTTGCTAGAGTTGTATGTGACCAATCATTACTTTGATATATATTCATTATATAAACGCTTTCTTCCTTTTACTCCTTGCAAAGTGTTTTCTTCAAGGACTTTACTTGCTGGTATTGCTTCAACTAGTAAGAGCAATAACAAAAGAAATTAATATTCACATATATAAGCAGCCAAATTTACTTACTGGTTTTGGTCTTTGGTAATTCCTTTACCTCCTCGCTTTCGCTTTAATTTCACCCATGGAATGTCTCTGGAGTACCCTTTCTTTTTCTGCTCAGAAATTTTAAAACTATCATTGTTGTTGTAGCATCTTGTTTTTGTCCTTCTTGTCTCTGAGCATAATTAAACCTAGCTCTTCAATTTCTCTTCTGAATTCAATCTCAATCGAGAAGAAAAGGTATTGTATGAAGCATGTTAAAATCTGTTTCTTTTAGTTCATGCATATAGTTCCCCCCTCCTTTTTGTCTTTTTTCTTCCTGTCGTTTTTTGGCTATGAAGTTTATGGGATCTGAAATGGATCTTTCACTTGTCCATGTTTGTTGATTTCCATCAGTTGGGATTTGTAGTATATTTATATGGATTTCTAGGCTTTTTTTAGGCCCTTGTACACAAGAGGTACAAAGAATAATAATATATACACATGTTATGGCTGCTTTGGCTCAAATGCTCAAACGGGCATGGCCTTATTTGGTTTCAATTTTGTTACAATTTGGCCATGTAGGCATGTCCATTATAGCCAAATTTGCTCTTGACCAAGGATTGAGCCAACATGTTATAGTAGCATATCGTCATGCCCTTGCATTTCTTGTGATTTCTCCTTTTGCAGCTTTCTGTAATACGTCTTAATTCCATTGATATTTGTACTTGTGTCTTTGAGTTTGAGTTTTGTGTTTCTACTGATGAAAATTACTGCTGCTTTAATAGGAATACAAGACTTAAACTAAAATTTTGTCTTAATAAAGATTATGTTGCTTTCACCTTTAGAGTAGGAGTGTTTTCCACTTAGTCTCCTTTGCTATGCTCAGTACCTACTTCAATTCTCATAGTTTTGTTTAATTGGTTGGTTTGCAAGCCAAATAGGCCTGTCATAGATTAGAATTGATACTTTACTGGGATGAAGCTCACTACTGCAACATACACATCCACTTCTCTTGCTCCTTTAGCAATGTTGAAGTTCTCTAGCACCCTCTTTTCTGTCATACACACAAACCCTTGTATAACCTCTCTGACAAAATATAGGCTACATTTATTGTCTTTTTAGGTCCATGCTGTGATATGTTGGTGAATTCTGTCCATAGTGATGATATCCAGAGTGTTAATGGATGTTTCATAATTACCTTCTGTACAACATCTATCCAAAGTGTTAATGGATTCTCAAAGCTTGATATAGAGTTAAGATACACAATATAGGGACCGAAAACCTTCTTGTAATTCTGATGTGTATCTTGTAAATGTCATCATGTGTTTTGTAAATAACAGTGTTATTGTGAATTCCCTTTGTCTTGTAAATAGCTTCAAGTGTTTTTATCATTTTACCTATTTGTCTTATAAGTGTGTTTATTTATCTTATAAATACTCTTATATGTCTTGTAAATAGTACGAATATTATTGTGAAGGCGCTTTTTTTGTCTTTTAAATGCTTTTAGTGTTCTTTTCATTTTACTTATTTGTTTTGTAAATTCTCTTATGTGTCTTGTAAATATCATGTGCTATTATGAATACCTTTTTTGTTTTATAAATGGTTAAAATGTTTTTGATTAAACTACTTTATTAATATAATAACATATTAAGTAATTATAAAAAATATCAATTATATAAAAAACCAAAAAAAAAAACTTGTTTTCAAAAGCAATTATCCAAACAAATGTTTTTTGTTTCCAAAACTTGTTTTCAAAAACATATTTATAAAATTATTTTTGAGAACAACAAACGGAAAATAGAATCAAATAGGGTCCTAATTTCTAGTTACTTTTTTTTTTTCAAAAGAGTTATATTAAAATCTGCTGTTAACTAGTCTATTAAAATCTGCTGTTGACTAGACAAGAATAATCTTATTATCCAAAATCATTGTATACAATAGAACTAATCAACTATTCTAAAGTCCTAATCCTAGCAGACAAACCAAGTCATATAAAATATTCCACATATTGTGCATTCAGCACCTATACTATTCAAAGAGATGATCTTTCAACACCATGCTAAGATGTAAATAATTCCTCAGTAGTTTCCATTTAAAAACTTGCTCTCTACTGTGTGGGGACCTTTAATTTTCAAATAAAATATTTGTTATTACATGGTAGATTATGAGCTTGAAAGAAGATTAATAGCCTTAATTACACATAACACACATAATTACTAACAAAGAAAACAAGATGCTGAATTATAAAGGCAAAACCCAAACCACAAACAATAACAAAGTACTGCCATCTAATACAAATCTGTCAAGTTAAAACTTCCAAAAGGTACCAGCTTTGACCTCCTTTTTCCAATTGCAAGATGTTAATTTCCATTACTTGTTCCCTCACCGATACTACTATGAGAATGCACAGAAACAATGGATGCTATTTCATCAGAGTTGGATATGTCATCCACTAAAACTCTCTCATTAGGATATAGAGAGGGTTTTGGAGGCATTTGAAGGCTTGAAACATCCTTTGCCTCTAACATCTCTATTACTTTGTTCATTGAAGGGCGATCAGCAGGCTTTAGCTGTATGCACCAGAGTGCTACTATGAACATCTTCTTTACTAAACCCTTTTCTTCTTCCATCAAATCTTCCATTTCTATATCTTTATTATCATCGAATTGGTCATAAATCCATAAGGGAAAGTATAGTTGGCTTGAATGTTCAGCCTGCGGATTCATATTTCTTCTTTTACTTGCCATTTCCATAAGAAGCATCCCAAAACTATAAACATCAACCTTATGAGACACTCTTCCAATATTCTTGTAGAACAACTCAGGAGCTATATACCCCATTGTTCCTCTTGCTGTCAAAGTCGTAATATTACCATCAATTGCATATAAACGTGCTAGTCCAAAATCTGAAATTTTTGGAGTGAAGTTTTCGTCAAGAAGAATGTTATGAGGTTTGATATCAAAATGCAATATTTGCATCTCACATCCATGATGAAGGTAAGCAATCCCACGAGCTACTCCTAGAGATATCTCATATATCTTACGATAACTCAAGGACGTGTTTTCTCCTTTAGAAAAAATATATTTATCTAAAGATCCATGGGACATAAATTCATAGATAAGAGCACGTTTTGTTCCTTCAACACAGAACCCTACAAGATGTACCACATTGAAATGGTGAATCCTCCCAATAGTTGCCACTTCACTCATAAAATCTTGGCCATTAGCTTTATTGGATTTACCTAACATTTTGATAGCAACGTCAGGTCCACTCCTTAGCTTTCCCTTATACACAGTAGCGAAGCCTCCTTCACCCAACTTATTCTTGAAATTTTTTGTCATTGTCTTCAAATCCTTATAAGAGTACCTTATTGGAATGAGGTCATGAAGTCTTATAAAATCTTCAATATCTTCATATATTGACAGGTGTCTTCTACGGCATGTATAGATCAACAGCGTAGACAACAGTACAACACCAACCAAAAATCTGGCCGTGATAAATGGCAAAACAAATCTTCCAGTGAACACTCCTAATTCGATCAAAAGCTCTGATGGCCCAGAATCATAGTAAGAGTAGTGGTCTAGAGGAATGTTCGCCATCCGTTGTAGTCCTGCAAATGTATGTTACTTAAGTGACAAAAAAGTGAAAATAGCGTTTGGGCTAACATCCTTAATTTAGCCTTATTATTAATTCAACATATATAATAAATGTGGGTTAAGGAAAAGATTTACCAACGAAGTTTTAAAAAATGAGTGTCTGGCATAATTATGTTTTAAAGGGGGCAAAAATACACATAAGGAATTAAAAGTGGAGCATCCAGCACAAAACCGTTAAATTTAATCTAACGGAGTTAATTTATAAGAGAAGAAAAACCCTAACGGCGTTAAGTCAAATTTAACGGTTTTGTGCTGGATGCTCCACTTTTAATTCCTTATGTGTATTTTTGCCCCCTTTAAAATATAATTGTGTTGACGCTCATTCCTTAAAACTTTATTAGCAAATATGCTCCTTAACCCAATAAATGTAAGCTGAAGCAATCATATATATCAAACAAACATAGCATTAGTTCACGGACAGTAATGGAAGCTGAAGCTTGAAGGAAAACATGATACACTTTTTTTAATCAAAGAAACATTATATAAATTAATACCTAAGAATTCAACTTAATATATGTGTATTTAAAATGTAAATAAATTAGTTAAAAGGCTTCTAATAAAATTAACCCATGAAATAGAAAAATGTATGCCCTAAATCATAGGTGATAGGACCTTACCTTCAAAAATTCCCACGAGATAATCTGTAACAGAATTTTACTGAAGTCAACAATGGCAAAGATGATAATAGTAACAAATAGCTATTAATTAAAAGAACGAGTAACCAATATTGGATGAAATTTTTTTTTTTTTTGATAAAGTTCGATCCTCTCACCTATTTGGGCCCATGAATCACACAATTTACTATTACTAAATAAAATAACTTTGATAAAAGTGTCCCTTATATTATAAAATAAGACCACGCAAACTAACATATATTTTGTAATATGAATCTACCATGATTACTAAAACACTATTAGTTTTGAGTATGGGGGAGACACCTATACTAGGAGGGGTAGCTTTAAACCTCAAAATTAGAGTAATCAGTTGCTCGGATCCTTTGTAATAGAATCTAGAAAAGGTGTTGGATACTGGTTGATATTATAAAAGAAAAATAAAGATAAAGGAATGTGTATTCACTAATGTTAGTAATAATTTCAGCAATAAATAATTTCTAAAAACATTTATTTGATATAATTAAAATACAGCTACTGTTTTTTCACTCTTAAAAATAATAAAAATATTAAATTTTCAATGCAAGTTGATTAATTTAGTCTCTCAATATATATTAATCCTTCTTGTGCCTTTACTGAACCAAATTGCAAAGTTAGTCTCCATGTTAAATCAAACAAGGTCACATGTGGATAAGAAAAATGACATATAATGTTACCCGAGTATAAATATATACCCCCTCTAGTTTTAAATATAAAAACCAGACAATTAATTTATAAAACATAAAAAAATTCATTAAGTTAGTTATTTGTAAAAGATACCCGTTGATTTTTCCTAAAATACTCATTCTAATCATATGCATGAGCCAATACTCTTTTGATAGAAAATTTTCTTAATATGAGCGATCAATATGAAGAGTTTAGGGCAAAAAACCATATATCTTTGGGAAACAAAATGAAATGAGTTCTTACATGTAGAACCAAATATAAATTATCTATTAATAACTCTTATATGTGATATTGGAGCAGCATGTGATGTGAAAAATACAAAGCTCGAGTATGATTGATTATCTTGCTATTTTATAATTGAATATAAGTAGGAGAATTACAGGATTGAAAGAGAAAATCTCATATAAAGCTACCTGAAATAAGAAAATTTTAAATCAGGTTGGTAAATTCAATAAATTATTAATTAAGTTATTGACCCAATTTAATATTTTAAAATGTGAGTTAAATGACTTTATTGCCCTCCCTGGTCTTCCTTCTCCTTTTAAAGGGTCTTGGTCGTTGTAACTTATTTTTTTCAATAAGTATGTCTATAACATCAATATATAATAAAATAAAATATGATTAGCTTAAATCAAAGAATTTTTGTGTCATGGAATGATCATCAAGAATAATTCAAGCAAAAAAAAATGAGGAAAGTATAGCCTCAAGATCAATTAAATTATTTTCAGTTGAATTTTGAGAATAAAAATTTTTATTTTTGACTAGGATATTTTTTTCGATGACAAGAAAATTAGACTATGTTAATAAAAATAAATAAATCTGACTAGTGTGAATATATCAAATATTTTCCTCAGCGGCGTTTTAAAAAAATTGTTTCAACAACGTAAAAAAACAAACTAGATATTACAATATTCAAATAAAAATTTAATGAAGTTTGATATTTTTTATTGACAAAAAATTGTAAGTCGATTTTTTCTAAAAATACAGTTTCTTATTCACGAGGCTCAAATAAAAATATTTTAATTAATATTGGATTAATACTTTTCTTTTTATTTGTTGACTTGAATTATTCTTGTTTCTTCCCCATCAAAGGAATTACATTTTATTTTATTATACATTAATGTTAAGATATATAAAATACTAAGATACATAACAATAAAATTCTTTTAAAAGGAAAGAGAATAAAGTAGACTATAAAAGTGTAATAAAACTATTTTACCTATATTTTAAAATTCTAAATTAGGTCAATAACTTAATTAAAGATTTATTGAGTTTTAACCCCTGATTTAGAATTTTTTCTATTTCAAGCAACTTTATATCAGATTTTCCCTTGAAAGTAAATAGGTAATTGAAAATTGTTACCTTCTGTATATATGCGCAGCCTTGGTAGCTTTCCTACATGGCCCAACAAAAGCCTCATATTAATTCAACCTTCTTACTAGAGTTGAGAATCAGGGCCGATTCGGTCCTATAGGGCTGGCCTTTGACAGGTCAGGGTCTAAAAGGGCCAGCCCTTTTAAGTCTGGGGTAAGAAAAATTGTTATTTTTCAAAGCCCGACCCGAAAGCATAAGGATTAGGGCCGGCCCGCAGGGCTTGAAGATATTTTCATAAGATTGAACAAATTTTATTTTATTTTCAGTTTTTTTTTTAAATTACAATAATGGAATTCCTAATTTAACACATAAATATTGTTAAAATTAGAGTGTAAACGGTATGCATCATGCAACAAACAAACACGGTCATTAAGTCATAATCAAAGGTAAACAATTGTCTACATACCACAATTACAAATAATTAATGAGAAGACTTAACAAAATTAAAAATACTTCTTCTAAATATGTCTTGAAAAGCGCAAGTAGTCAATAAAATAAACAACAAAAGATATAAATAAAAAATCACTAGAAAATAAGTCAAAAAATACAAAATTAGTAAGAATACTTATGAAATAAGAAATATTTTTTATAAGTTTTTAATTTTTAGGATTATTAATACAAGATATTCTTATAAAACTTAATTCTAAAAAAGTTAATATCAATTAAATATTTGTAATATCATTAACAAAATATAAAAAATCAATAATAATATTATCATATTAATAATTTTAAAAAATAAAAAAAACATACAAGGCCTAAAAGGCCGGCCAGTGGCCCTACAGGGTCGGCCCGTGGCTCTATAGGGTCGGCCCTTTTAGGTCAATTTTCATTTTTGAGTTAAAAATATGAAGCACAACCCTTATAAATTCAAGGCCTAAAAGGGCCGGCCTGACGGGCTTGGTCCGTTTTCCCAACTCTACTTCTGACATCATATCCAGGTAATACGGAAGTACCAGGTAAATGAAAATGGGAGAATTACAATGAGGTCCCAAGAAAGGAAAAAAATGAAAAAATGGTTCCTGTAGATTGCAAAATGAAAAAATGGTCCCATTAAAAACTCCATAAGCTTGTATTGACAACTCGTTAACAACTCCAGAAGCCTGTATTAACAACTCCATGGGACCATTTTTTCATTTTGCAATCTATTGGGACTATTTTTTCATTTCTCTTCTTCCATGGGACCTTAGTGTAATTCTCCCAATGAAAATTCATCATTTTGAACTAAATTATATTTAATTTTTATTCTTGGTTCTGAGTTCTGACAAAAAAAAAATATTAGATCGGATTTGGATAGGACGTTATTTTTAAAAAATCTAATGATTGTCAAATCACTTTCACATGTTGGATCCTCATCAATTTACGTATAATTAAATTAATATAATTTTAATTATATACTACCTGTTTTAAATTAAAAAAAAAGAGTAAACACGATAACACAATTCAAGCAAAAAAAAAAAAATCATAACCAGACAATAATAAATTTAAAAAATAATGAATAAACATAAGAGGAAAAAATACATTTGAAAAAGTTAGTAAATATTTTATAATTTTAAAAATAAAATGAAATAATTATGTCATCTAAAATATCTATAGTTTTTGTTGATATTATCTATAATGTTTGTCCTCACATATATCATAACCCTTCTAAATATTTGGGAAAATGACATTAAGGTTCCGACAAAAAAAAATATTATTATCATTGGTCTTAAATATAAGATCCAGTTAATTTTTTAAGGAGATTAAAAAAGTTAATTAAACACTTTAAATAATTTCTATTTATCATTTTTTCTCCAAATTAATTTTTTTTCCCTATAAGCTGATATATAATTTAATCATACATAACATATGATATGATTAAGTAACTTATTTAGCTTTTTTTATCTCTCATAAAAAGTCAACTAAGTCTTATATTTAGGACCGGAGGTAGTATTAGAAAAGCCTAATTACTTGTCAATAACAAGTGAAAAAGCAACTATTGGCAAGTTATGGAATTTTTCTAATACTATTTGTTTTAGTTGAAACTTTGATGCCATTTTCTCTATATATTTTTGGTAAGAGAGTGTCAATAAAGATAAATTGAAAAAAATTTGATAAATATAATATCTATGTCATATATTTAGAATTGAAATTAGCTACTTAAATATGTATTATTTCAAAAACGGTTCTTATGTATCGAATGATATGGTAATAAAAATATGGAGAAAAGTAAAGAACATACGACAAGGTTCATAATATATTCCCAGGGGACTTTCACAGCTGCTCCCTTCCGAAAAGCAAAGCAGGCTTCGATTTTCAGAGCTGAAACGGCATTTAGTGTCTTCCGGACAATGAAGATCATCACAAGCTTGTTCCCGCCATGAAAGTTCAAATCCAAAGGAAAGGAGTGTGTGAATATCAGCGTAGGACTTGATTCCATCAGGCACCATCGATTCCCAATCTAAGGCTATGGGGGTCACAAATTCCAGACGACAATGAGGTTGAAACCGGGGAGCCAACAATTCACCAGCCACAGCATAAAGATGGCCTCCTCCTTTCACACAAGGAGCCGTATCCACATACGCTGTGTCGTCCCTCACCGGATCGCTGCAGTTCAGGTACGCCACCTGCTTTAATACTATAGATTCTGTCAATTCGTTGTTTAGAGTACTATAGGTACTTTCATAATATTCATAAGGACTGTAGGAATAGACGAAGTCGTATAGGGATAAGGGATAGAGAGGGAGGGATGAGCAATTGCCCGCCTGAATTCCTGGATCTACGAGTTTGATTCTGAAGTTGTGGTAGTTTATTCCCAGCACTCTGTATTTTCCTACCTCCCGGTGTCTTCCATAATAATCATATTGATGTAAATGAAGGAGAGTGACGTTGTTTTCACAGGCTAGCTCGTAATTGGGGTGGCCGCAGTGGGGTGGGTCATGTGGTAGTCGGAATGGAGATGAGATGTTTGTGATAAGGCCACACTGAGAAGTACAGGTTTTGTTGTAAAGTTCAGAACTCACAACTCCCTCCATTAGAAGCAGAGAGAGCCACAACACTAAACACCAACAACACCAGAATCCTTTCTCTCTTCCCATCGCTCCTGCGCTTATGAATGCTTCCATCTACGCCTTTTCTTTCTTAATCTCAGCTCCATCCCTCAATTCCTTCTTATTTATAGTTTTATATGACTCAACTTAGCTTCCTTTTTTTATTTTATTTTTGCCCCTTTTCTAAGCAAATACATATAAAATACTCCATTAATGAACATTAATATTAAACGATTAATTAGGGATTTGGTATAATGAGGGGTAACTTTGTAAACAATATTTATTTTAATATGATTTTTAATGTAAAAATATACTTGAATAGTTTTTTAGAATATTCTTTAACGGGGTTAACGATTTGGGTTAAAGTGTATGTTTTCAAAATAGAGGAGATGTCTGTATAATTAAGGCAAAGCAAAAAGGTGGTTAGGGTATTTTACTCTAAATTTACATGATTTAAATATTAAACTGTCAATTTATCTTTTTTTTTCCGTAGCATTATGTAAAAGTATTTTGAGTTTAATTTAAAAAAAGAGGAAGAAAGGAAACAGTTGGGTTTGTAAAGATTTTAATATTTGACTGACTTTTTTTTTTTGACTGACTTATGCTTGCCAACATTAGTTGACTGACTTGTTAAAAAATAAAAATAAGGGAGATGCCCCCCGGGGCCCAGATGAGACAACATTTGTTGACTGACTTGTTAAAACTTAAAAGTAAGGGAGATGCCCCACCGGGCCCACATGAGATACACTCTCTTAAATATTACTGCATATAATAACATTACTTGGACAGGCAAATTATTGAATAGTAGAGGCCTAGAGGGTACTTGTATTATTAAATAGCCTTCTGAATCCAAGTTTCAGATTTAACAAAAAACTAATGATTTGGCATCACAGATTCTTGTTGTTGGTGATGAGCCTGGTATGGGTGCTGCTTCAGAAACAAGGGACTGGTGAGGATCAGCAGGTTCGGTTGCCGCCTGTTCCTGATGCTCTTCAAGGACTCAATCTCTCCGTCATTCACATAGACGATGAATCCCCCTTCATACACGTGTCCTTAACAGATCCAGAGGATCCAGAAGGTTGTGCTGCCAGTCTCTTTCTACAACGCCGTCTCTACAATTCGTCCATTTATCCTTTCGAGTATGATTATGTGACTGAAGAAGAAGAAGACATTGTTACTTTCTTCAATTGTTCTTCCAGATCCTGTCCCATTCTTGCTCTTGGCCCCCAGGAAAATGTCCTGTCAGGGGACAATAACCTTACTTTCTGCACCATGATCTCACGATTACGTTCGCCAATATCGGCATTCTTTCTTCATAGCAACCAACCTTACCTCAAATGGATGTTCCAATCAAAAGTTGAAAACCACAAAACCAGAATTATTTTATCAAGCACAGGTGAGACATTAATTAGGCTTTGGGATGTTGCTTGGATTGAAATTTAAATTTTCATTTGTTGTGCTCCTATGACTCCAGGTTCCATTGTGCTGCTTTTGTTGTTGGTTGTGTGCTTCTACATATGCCGCTACTTCAAGCACAAAGGCGAAGACCAAGTCAGACTTGAAACGTTTTTGAAGGATTACCAGGCACTTAAGCCTACCAGATTCTCTTATGCTGACATTAAAAGAATCACCCACAAATTCAAGGATAAATTAGGTGAAGGTGCGCATGGAACTGTCTTTAAAGGTAAGCTATCTACTGAAATTCAAGTGGCTGTCAAAGTACTCAATAATTCAGATTATGATGGAAAAGACTTCATTAATGAAATGGGGACAATGGGCAAAATTCATCACATCAATGTTGTTCGTTTGTTGGGCTTTTGTGCTGATGGTTGTCGCCGAGCTCTTGTTTATGACTTCTTTCCGAAGGGTTCCCTCCAAAAGTTCATCTCTTCCCCGGACAACAAAGAAATTTTCCTGGGATGGTCAAAGCTGCAACAAATTGCTCTTGACATAGCAAAGGGGATTGAATATCTTCATCAAGGCTGTGATTACAGAATCCTTCATTTTGATATAAATCCTCGTAATGTATTATTAGATAATAATTTTACCCCCAAAATTTCTAATTTTGGTCTAGCTAAATTGTGTTCTAAAGATCAAAATACTGTATCAATGACTGTAGCAAAAGGAACCCCAGGATATATTGCACCAGAGGTTTTCTCTCGAAACTTTGGAAATGTGTCGTACAAATCAGATATTTATAGTTATGGAATGTTGCTCTTAGAAGTGGTTGGTGGAAGGAAAAATGTTGACACTAATCAAGTTCTATATCCAGAATGGATCCACAATTTGATTGAAGGAGGAGATGTAAGCATCTATATCGAAGATGAAGCTGACATTAGAATTGCTAAGAAACTAGCAATTGTAGGACTCTGGTGCATTCAGTGGCATTCAATAAATCGTCCATCCATGAAAACAGTGATACAAATGCTGGAAGGAGAAGTAGATAAATTAAAAGTGCCTCCTACTCCTTTTGATTTCACTACCTCAACCAATATAAACACTGTTATTCCAGCAAGACATTTGAATTTAGAGTTAGACGTGATTCATGAACTAGAATAAATATATATGTTTACTTTAGCTTTTGCTTTTATTTAGAACGTTTTGCAAGATTTATGAATCCTTTTATTATCAATGTCCCATTGTATGCTTTCCGTTTAACATAGTAATATTTTACATACTCCATAACAATGTCAAGTTAATGTAGTGGACGACAGAATTACATAAACATATTATAAGTTGTACATTTTATTAACTAAATTTTTATTTCTAGATGGGTCCATTATTATCTATATATCCAACTTTTTTTATAATTTTGGAGGTCTATTTTTATCAGGGGCGAGTAATCTTTACCAAGTTGCAGATATTAGTTTTGGTAGTTGCTATAACGATATGACTCCTTCTATGCACTTTAGTTTCAATTTTCGATATATATTATTATCGCTTTTCCACTTAGTTTCTAATTTTTGGAGGTCTGATTTACTAGAAAAGTATTCTTCTTATATTAGCGTATGTGTGTTAATCAATCAATCATCAACTTTATATATCAAACCTTGTAGTGTGTGTTTTAGGAACACTTAATACCCTTTTAAAAACCCAATTGATTAAAAATGGGTTGGGTAATCACATCATTAAATTAATCAATGCAAAAATATATTTACACTCATTCAGTTAATACCCATTAAAATAATTTTCTTTTTTAAAACATCATTATAAATTATTCTCTAATATAGACAATTTCCCTTTAGTCCAGAAATTTTAATCTCTTCAATAATAATTGCAAACTAAAATTTATGCATTTTTTTTCAATTTATTCAAATTTATTGGGATATTATTCACATTTAAATTTAATTCACAGTTTTTATTATTGGAGTTTTACAATAAGGTATTAAAGTAAATTGAATTTGAAAATTATGAATTAAATTTGATTGAATTACATTTTCCAATTTGAAAATCATAAATCATATCTAAGAATTACATTTTCCAATTTGATATAATAACTTCTATTATTTTACAACTTGATTTATTATTGTTGAATTATATTGAGTTTAATAACTTCGACCATATTTCATACACGTACATATAGAGAAATCCCACCTTCAGCAACACATCCCTTAGGGTGTGTTTGGTTTGAGGGAAGGGTGGGGAAATTACAATTTTGGATAAAAGAAATCTAAAATTTATCCTCTCATTTTTTTTTTAATTTTGGATTCCCGTCCAAAATTTACTTTCTTATTCCTTTTAATTTTAGATTCCCGGCCAAAATTTGAATTCCTTCAACCCAAAAAGGTAATTTATCCACTCTCCCATTCCCTCCCACCCCTCTCCTCCCCTCAAACCAAACACACCCTTAATTTAGGGGAATGTAGTTTATTTCTATATTTGACTATATTATTTTCTTTAGGTGAAAATTTATAAAAGTTTCTTCCAATTTTACATTAAATTATATTCATCTCACGTAATGCGTAGGGTGTAAATGCTTGTTTGGTTAAATTCAAAACAATTGACAGCATAACTTAATTGGAAATAGGTTATAAATTAAGGAATTATCATAAATCACGGAAGTTTCATTGCAAAAATTAAACAAAAAAATTGTTTGCCACTAAGTTGTAAATTTGAAGAACTCGGTTATAAAACTAGAAGTTTAGTTGCAAGAAGTTGCACATATTTATTACAAATTTTTTATTTGATTTAATTAAGGGTATCTCGAAGCCACTATAGACTTGAAAGTTAAAACCAAGCTTCTTGAACCCGGACCGGACCGGTCGGTCCGGACCGGAAACCGGCCGATGAACCGATCCGGTTCCCGGTCCGGTCCAGGTTCATATTTTAAAAAAAATTTTTAATTTTTCCTTTAGAATTTCATACTATAAGTTTAAAATTTTCAATTTTTCACCGATTTGGTCCCGGTTTAGCCCCGGTTTGGCCCCGGTTTGACCCACTGACCCTTAACCCAGTACCCCGACCGGTTCAATGCCCGATCCGAGTTTTAATACCTTGGTTAAAACTGATTATTTTTTAGACTTAGAGCACACAAGGTTTTTATTTCTTCCAACAACTTGCTTCACCAGATTAAACCTTGTGTTCTCTTCTGAGGGATGAGACCACTTATATCCTCAAATATATAGCTTGTTGCTGCTTTATGTAGCTTACAACCTTTTTTCAACTGCTTTTTTATAATTGCAAGTTTTTGTTTTTTGCTAGAATAATTACAAGTTTATAGCTAGGCTTTTGAACTTTATAAAATATTCATAATTTAATAATTTATTTATAAGTATCCTTTTAAAGCTTATAACTGAAATTTAAAGAACTACAATTAAAACTTTTGAATTTACAATCAAGCTATTTTTCATCATTCCACGGTTTTTTTCGGAGGTCTCATCAAATGACATGACTCTTTTTTTTTTGGAATGAGAAACTGGATAACATTAATCCACACTGGAACAATTACAAGCAGAAACAACAAAAGCTAGTCAACCTTCATCAACGACCGCCTTATAAAAGAAAGGTGGTTGGTGATCAAGGAGAACAAAAGTATCATTAATAGAATGAGCCATCTTGGCCAGGTGATCAGCTAATAAATTCTGGTCTCTAGGGATATGACATAAAAGAACCTGCCAATTCCTAAATATCCATAGTCTTGCCTCATCAATGATATCCTTGTAGGGGTAGGAACCTTCACAACACCGAGTAAGCAGATTTATGGCTTCTAGGCAGTCAGTAAGGACCAAAACCCTACTAAAACTATGATTCTAGCATAGTTGAAGACCTTGAATGATTGCAATGACCTCAGCAACAACTGGGGGCACCCGAGTAAGCTTGCTGATGTAGCCACGGATCCAATTTCCATTCTCATCCTTGATGACACCGGTGCATCCACTCTGACCTGTTTGAAGGACTGAGCCATCGGTTTCCAAGGTGATGAAACCTGGTTGATTTCGATTAACTCCCCCTCCTGCAATCGATGGATTTGAATAAAACTGGCAATTGGAGGATAATTCCATATCCCAACAGGCGTGGAAGAAACTGTCTTGGGAGTTGTGACAGACAATTTCAGAGTCCTCTCTGAATAGCTTCCTGCAACGAGCTACCTAAATGTCCCAACACACGTATCCGAATAGAGTAGCCCAATTTAACTTCTTGGTGAAGTTCCTGCCGCCTTCATGATTCAGATTCCATTTGATCCAATCCCTTCCCTACAAAGTTGAAAAGGTATTCCACAAGACCGGATTGACTATCGAAATCCATCGCTCTCGAGCATTAGAATAATCCCTTAGTAGATGCATGATATCTTCCTCCTGAGAGCACCCAAACGGACAGCTAGCTTGCTCAATTAAACCTCTTCGAGCTCTAAGTTGTGCCATATGGACTCTACCGTGAGCTACGAGCCACATAAAAGACTTTATCTTTTTTGGGACTGGCCACCGCCACAGCTTCCTCCAGAACACATCGTCAGAGATATGGGGTCCTGCAAAAAGAAAGTGATAGGCAGAGCTAATAGAAAAAGAACCATCAGAAGAGGGTTTCCAGAAAAACTTATCTTCTCCTCTGTCAGAGCAGGGAGGATGAGCACAGAGGATTCGATCAATAGTGTGGCATTGGAACCATCTTCCCAGCTTAGTGGAGTCCCAAACACCCCCAGGTAGTACATAATCATGAACCTTTTCCGCACCATCAATAGCACCCTCAAATCCAGGAATTAACTCGATCAATGGTCTATTTATTTCAGACCAATTATCATACCAGAAAGAAGTGGTAGCCCCGTTCCCGATCTGGACTCCCACACCTTGCTTAAATTTATCCCAAACACTACAAACACCTTTCCAGGTAAATGAAGAATTCCTTTGATATATTGGCCCAATCGTCTGATCCCAGCGGTATTTAGCTTTGAGAACCCTGACCCATAGTGTATCCTTGTTATTCAGCAACATCCAGCAAAGTTTCATGATAAAGGCTTCATTTTGCTTGCGCATGTCACGGATCCCTAGACCGCCCCTATCCTTATCCTTTGTAATATTATCCCAGGAAATGAGATGAAGCTTCTTCCGATCCTCATTGTCACCCCACAGAAAATCCCTACTTTTTTTCTCAAGATCTCGAAGAACTCCTTTAGGAAGCAGCATTGTCTACATATGATAAGAAGGCAAGGAAGATAATATGGCTTTAATAAGAGTAACCCTGCCCGCAAGATTTAAGCAGCCCCGTTTCCAACCAGATAGCCTTTTATGAGTTTTTTCTAAGATGGGAGCAAACGTAAGCTTGGTGACTCTTTTATGAAGTAATGGAATCCCAAGGTATTTTCCAAGGTCCCTAGTCAGATGGACACCCATACTTCTGCTAAGGCTAATCGCTCTTGAACCATGCACATTCTTTGAGAAACACACTCTGGTCTTGTCTTTGTTCATTTTCTTACCAGATGCTCCACAGAAATACTGAATGCACCGAAGCATTTCCTCAGCCTGATTTTCAGAGGCTCCACCGAAGAGAATGAGATCATCAGCAAAGAACAGGTGAGAGATGTTTGGACCATTTCTATTGAGACGAATAGGTTTCCAAGAACCATCATTAACGGCATCTCGGATTAGATGATTGAGCCTTTCCATGCATAAGGTGAAGATGTAAGGAGAGAGGGGATCTCCCTGTCTAATACCCCGAGAAGCCTCAAAAGTAGGGGAGACGTCTCCATTCCATAAAACCTGGAAATAGGGACTTGAGATACATGCCATAATAAGATCACGAATTTGACCGTCAATACCAACAGCTCTCAAAGTGTCTTCAATAAAAGGCCATTCGAGCCGGTCAAAGGCCTTTTCAAGATCAACCTTAACTGCCATCCACCCCTTTCTACTAGTCTTAATCCTCATGGAGTGAATGACCTCCTGAGTAATAATTATGTTATCACTGCTCTGCCAGCCAGCAATAAAACTGTATTGGTGGTCACCCATTAGTTTACCCATGATATCCCGAAGACGGTTACTTAGAATCTTGGTAATGATTTTATAACTGACATTGCACAGGGAGATAGGTCTGAAATCCGTAATCAACTCCGGGTTGTCTTTTTTGGGAATAAGGACAACGTTGGTATTATTTATAGCTTTCACCCCATATGGATTTCTAAAGGCTTCAGAAACTAATTCGACGATCTGATCTCCAAGAATCGACCAGTATTCCTGATAAAAAATTGCTTGAATCCCATCAGGACCTGGAGCCTTAAAAGCACCTAGAGCAAAAGTAGCAGACTTGATTTCAATATCAGACACCGCCGCATGAATTTTATCGTAATCAAAGGCATTCAATAGAGAAAATTGAGTATGAGTAACTATCGGATTGGAATGAGCATTCTCACTACTAAAGAGGTAGGTGTAGTAATTGGTAGCAATCTGTTTCAATTCAAGCTGGTCAAAAGTCCAAAAGCCATCATTTCTTCTAAGACCATCAATCCTATTTTTCCGTCTGTGAGTAATAGCAGCAGTGTGAAAGAATTTGCTATTTTTATCTCCCTATTTTAGCCAATTGCAACGAGATTTCTGGTACCATAAGAGCTCTTCTTGAGCGACAACTTTCGAGTATTCCTTCCACAGCTCATTTTCTGTTTGAATAAGATGTTGACTATCACGCCTTGATCTTGCTCTCCCAATACCCTCAATTCTTTGCAATAGAGTTCTCTTTTTATTATTCAGGTTACCCACCTTCTTTTTATTCCACTCCCATGCTTCTTTGGAGAACGTGGAAACTTTATCATTCCATGTACCTCTGCCCCAAGATTCCTTCACCAAGTCTATGAAACCTTCTTCAATAAACTAAGCAGCTTGGCAACGAAAGGGAGGTCTAGTTCTGGAAGCGACGGTAGGTTCAGATTTGATCAAGATTGGCCTATGATCCGAGCCAAATTTATTCAAGTGATACACCTTAGTAAGGAGGTGAGATCTATTCCATTCCGAATTCGTGAAGGCCCAGTCGATTCTTTCTTTAAGGGAACCTCGCTCCCAAGTGAATTTGTCACCAACAATTTCCGTTTCAATGAGATGAGTGTGAGCAATACAATCTTGGAATTGCCTCATTGAACGAACATTAGGACTAGATCCGCCTTTTTTATCTTCACTGTAGAGATAGGCATTGAAATCTCCAATCACAACCCAAGGGAGATTCACATTGGCACTGAAATTATTAAGCTCATCCCAAAGGTTTTGACGAAGAATACGATTAGGCTCAGCATAAACACCAGAGAGAATAAACTCATAATTATCATTAGCCACATTCACAATGACATGAATAGCTTGAGTGGACGAAGAGATATAATGCAGCGAGACATCCTCAAAATTCCAGAGGATCCAAATTCCACCCGCATACCCAGTAGCTTCTAAACAGAGCCAAGTATTGTAACCCAATCTACTCATAATTTTATCAGCCTTAGTACCACTGACACGAGTTTCAGTAAGGATGAGAATCTTAATATCTTTGCCATGAATCACATCTCTAAGCCTTCTAGGAAACGATCTTGAAGCAGCACCTCTACAATTCCAAGACAAAATATTTATGGGAATCATAAAAACAATTAAGGAAAGGGAAACGTACCTGGCCCAATAAGCTACTAGCCCGTATAATTTGGAGCCATGTTAACATCACCACCATCTGGTATAGCTTTATAGTCGGTCAGTGACTCCTGATTGGCTGGAGCACAATTAATAATATCAGAGAGATTGTCATTAGTTGGCTGAATATCTATGGCTAACTACTGGGTATTATGCAATAAATAAGGCCTAGTAGAATCCTTCACAATGCTAGCTCCCAGGTTTTTTGCGCTGTCTAGAAGGAGGTTCAAATTGTTGGAGTCATTTTATGATAAAGAGCCAAAAACAAGATTATGCCCTCTACCACTGTGCTTGCGTTTAAATTGGGAGTTATGAGCTTTAATATTAATGCTTCGTTTACCCTTCTCCTTACTAACCACAAACCCATTAGACTTGGTATAATTAGACCCATTTAATACTTCAATAGACTGGGTATCCCGATCACTCCGTGTTGAGTTCGGCCCTGTGACCAGATGGTGGCCCAATAATTCCGCCCCAAGCCCAGCAGGACCATCTTGGTTGGTGAGGTCATCAATATCCAAACTCTCACCCAAAACCTCTATATCAAGCCCATCGGATTGAGGGATCTGCCCGTGCCCCTCTTGGGCCTTATTGCTCACGTCTTATACACTCCGGCCCAACACGATCGCTTGGTCCGTTCTTCCTTTCTGCAGAGCTGGACCCACAAGAACTTTGTTTGTGGTTAGCTCTTTTTTCTCCAATCGAACCGGTCCCACCTGGACCTTATTTCCTCCAATTCCCATCGTATTTCCCTCAATCATGTTGACCTTCATCTTGTTTTCCTGAGATAGCCTCTGTTCCTTTAACCCCGCGGACGTCATCTCTGTGTCCTTACCTTTTGCTGCAGTACCTGTTTTAGGCTCTCCATTTTTGAAAATGGAGATGAGACTTTCGATCCGTTGGGCTTTATCTGCTTCGCCGCCAGTATCCGATTTTTGCTCAGTAACCTTTCTTTTCCAATGGAGCTCCACACCCTTACTTCTAGGCTGCTTAGGATGATCCTTGGGAAAGGCTTCTGTGTCAGTAGCCGTTTGTTGGAGTACCTTGAATCGAGAGCCAGATCCTTTCTCACCAGCTCTCAGACTTGATCGGACAGGAGGATGGGTTCTTATCTGCTGTTTCTTCTCTATTTCTGTGGCGAGATTGCGAGATCTGACCCTAGGTTTAGCTTGCATCCATACTCCACTGTGTAGACATGGTTGTGAAGGATGAAACGTGATTGTAATTTTCTGTTTAGATCGACCTTTACTCTGACTCTGGCATATTTCCCTTTTTCAACAGCATTTAAATTATTCTCTTGATGAGCCAAAGTGTTCATATCTACCTTGAGAGTTCGGCCAATCAAATTCCCTATCTCAAACATACACTCCTCCGTATACATATGCACAGGTAGAGTGGGAATTCTGATCCATACTGCTACTTTCCTCACTTGGTTACAGTATGGATTGAAGTTTGGGTTCCATCTTTGGACTGCAAGGTAATGACCTTGTATCAGCCAAGGGCCTTCGAACAGGAGTCTGGAGCGTAGAGTTTTGTCTACTGATCTAAAAATAAAATAGTTGTTAGGGAGGTCGATGATCTCAAAGTTTTCAGATCTGAGGAGCCATTTAATTCGGTCCCTCATCATATGAAGATTTGGCCTCTTTCCTAGCACCATCAGGATTAAAGCTTCCTTCCATAGTCTGCACAAGTCTTTTAATTTTTTGTTGGATATGTTAAGAGATGGAATTGATCCCAGAGCTTTCTTTTGTTCCTCTGTTACACTTGGGGACAATGCCTCCTCTTCTTTAATCCATTCGTCCATTTGTACTTTGAATTCCTTATCTAAGTTTGCATCTTCTTCCCCCAAAAGTTTTGATTTATATGAAATCTGGCTTTTGGATGACTGCTTCGCATTCCTTCTTAGCTGGTCCATAGGAAAAGCATCATTCAGTTTCGATGCTTTAGCCATTTCAGTATCTGTGATCTTCTTACCCTGCTTCTTTGAGCTTACTTCTCTATTATCAGCTACATTTATCGGCATTTTCTTGATGTTTCTACCTAACAGATCTTCTTCCTCCTTAGACTTCCCATTCCCCTCGTCGGAGATGCTCTCTGAGTTTGGTTTTTCCATGTCTCCCACTGCAGACTTGCAACTTTTTTGTTTTATCTCTTTTGCTTTACGAATGGAATTTGGAGTTTCAAGCAACATGCACTACTACAAAAAGGGGCTTTAACCTCCCAAATTTGGCACTTTTAACGTCCCAAAACGGGGGGACGTATATGCTGGGGGCGTAGTAAGTTGAGACAAAAGACGTCCCAAATGATAGGGACGCCTAAAGTCTGACTTTAGGCGTCCCAAATTAATATTTGGGACGCCTAAAGTTCCCCCATGATGGGACTTTAGGCGTCCCAAATTAAGATTTGGGAGGCCTAAAGTCCCCCCATGATGGGACTTTAGGCGTCCCAAATTAAGATTTGGGACGCCTAAAGTCCCCACAGGGTGGGACTTTAGGCGTCCCAAATTAAGATTTGGGACGCCTAAAGTCCCACCCTGGGGGACTTTAGGCCTCCCAAATCTTAATTTGGGACGCCTAAAGTCCCACGGTGGGGGACTTTTGGCCTCCCAAATCTTAATTTGGGACGCCTAAAGTCCCACCTGGGGGACTTTTGGCCTTCCAAATCTTAATTTGGGACATCTAAAAGTTAGGTTTTTTTTTATACCATAATTTACATTCTGTATTACCCAACGAATTGAAACTGCAGAAACAGAATAAAAGATGGATTCATAAACCACACTGTCCGTTACAAACTAGTAAGGACATCCAGCACTACAATCTTTACTATATATACATACAATAACCTTTCATGCAACCTACTACTATATATATCAACAAAAAACAACCAGAAAGTGTCAAAACGCTGTCATCACACAAGTACAAACTGATATAAAATAACAAGTTTACTGATCTATATGTTGAAGAAGATGTCCAGCCAATAGATCTCTGATCAAATCAAGGTCTTCACGTAGGTAGGCATCATCATTATCAAAAATCTGAAAATTAGAAAGTAATAAGCTTTGATGAAATGAATCTCAAGCAAATGAATTAATTAACATTTCGATTAGAACACCAAAAATATTATCATTTGAGAATGAAGAAGCGATTACCTTTTCAAAATCGCTAGTAATTCCACTTTGAGTTATGTTATACATATAAAGTATAACATAATATCCGCATTCAGTGTTGCCAGGTTGCCGAGGGCACTTTTAATCAAAGGGATGCAATTAGTTGTTAAAATCAATAAAGGTATATCTAAAAGGACCGTCAATGAAACAATTAGGTAGGATCGAATGTACTTACTATGGGATAAAACCACTTTGGCTTTTTAACAACTGCACCCTCGCGTGACCCACCTAGGATTCTATATGTTTGACAAGCACTATCATGAAAAGCAAAATGAACAGAAATTAGAACCATTCATTTATTTTTGTTGTTAATGAAATACAAACAGAATAACTTACGTGTCGAAGACGGATTTTGTCTCTCTGTCTGGCCTGTTACTCAAGGGATCAAACCAATAGACTACGTTGCGGCGGGGACATATAACACACAAAGTCCAGTGGTTTCTTTAACAACATGTACACATTAAAATGAAGTTAGATGAGTGAGAAGACAATTATTTAGTAAACTTCTGAAATTGACAAAATGTAAATACGAACCGTTGGACAATGGGTGCTAGATAACAACGAAGTTTGGTTTGTGCCATTTGGTAGCCGACATAGTGAGTCCTATGCGCCACAGTACAAGTATCCCCTGTCGTATTCGCAGGACATAAGAATCCATACCAATTACCTCTTTCCATGTTTGCGCAGAGATCGTGGAAGGTGCTATAATAGAATTAAAATAAGGAATCAATTCTTGAATGTATGAAAACAAAAAACCACTAAATGAATTCTATGGGAAAATTGAAAAAAAACTTACCGGACTGTAAATTTGACCCAGCCTGCATCTATCTCCTCCAACCTGATAAACTGCTTGAGATCTTTATTGTCAATCGTGTAGGGATACTCCACTTGGCCCACAATCCCTGGAGGCATCTTCAAGTCAATCTGTTTAATGCCCTTGTAGATCTGTTGCAGCCGTGCTAAGTAGGGCCATTTGCTCGCAGCTTCGTCATCCTTTTAGAACATCAAAAAACAAATTGTTATTAGGATGCCAATAGATTTTCAGTAACAGTAAGGTAATTCCTACCATTGGAGGTGTTGCGTCTGAACCAATAAGATTGCGAGGCCAAAGGATGAAAGATCCTATCGCTTGACCTAACGTGCCAACCTCTGGATCAGGAACAGGGATGGCTGTACCTTCTTCCCCCTTTCTAACACTCGTCACATTCACCCTACGATAATCCTCCGGAATTTGCTGATTATGGTGGGTGGTAGCATATGTGTGAACGAGAGCATCAGCAACAACACGCAATAATGGATCATCCAAATAGAGGGTGCAAGGGTCTCCCGACACTGGATTGGGAGAAGGGTCGCCAAGTGGTCCCGATACTGGAGTGGGAGAAGGGTGGCCAAGTGGTTGCTCCAGAGGGTTGTAACTTCCTCTGGTGCTATTGAAGGCCGGGGATTCCTGAGTTCGAGCCTCGTCCCTTGCCCTTTGTGCTTCAAACATCTTTGCCATTTCAAGTTGAAGCTCTGGCAACATGTCTTGTCGGAGCTTGTCACGAAGGTTGGCCTCGATCTCTCGTTCGAGCTCCTCTCGAATCTTGGCCACAACGTCCTTACTAGGTCCAGCTTGTGAGGAATAACGTGGCTCTCGTCCAAAATACCTCGCGACACTAACTCCCCGTGTCTCTCCTCGAACACGACCAAGGTCATCTGCCTTCCCAATAGCCGTTGACAAGATGTCCATCCGTCTACTTGGATTGAATGAACCTTGGCTACTCTGCTCGTCCAGGTCATCCTGTAGCATGCAGTTTATCGTAAATGTATCGAAACCACTCGCGACATGTAAAAAATTAGGTACTTATGGTATAACTACTTACAATCCTCGCAGCAACCTCAGCAACAGTCGGATTGATGTACTTCCCAGCCTTAATCCTCCCTGCTTTCCATTTTTTGTGACGTGGAGGAGGTGCCGGTGGCTGGATAACAACGCTAGGATCAGATTCCGCTGCTTCCTTCATTTTTTGTAACTCTTCTGCCATCATTTGCCGCTCAAGCTTGCGATATCCACCGCGAGACATGAAATGTTGATATTTATTTTCTGCTTGCCTCTGGGCATTTGCTGCACTTAATTTCTATGAATGAAAAACGACAAAAAATGAATCAACGATATAAAGTATATGAAATCAACGATATAAGTAGTTCTAAATCATGACAGAAATCTTACCAAAAACTCAGGATCTGCTCGTGATGCCGCAAACAACCTCCAGTCCTCTGGAGATAAATATGTATACTGTGCACATGGATCATTACCCCTAAGGGCCCCTCGAATGTAATGCTTTGTTAGCTTGTTCTTGAAACCTTTCCATCGTACACGAACCTTATCCATCCAGTGCCTATGCATCTCTGTGGTGTCGGGGACATCGTATGTTTGCTGCAAGGTAAAACATAAGATTATTATGTTTGAAACAATAAGAACAAAGCTACAATGCATCAAAACTTACATACCAAAAGTTGCTGCCAAATCATGTCTTTCGTTTTTGGGGGAACCAATCTCCAATTATCGTAGGTAATGCGCACTTTGCTTCGAGCCAAAAGCCCTATGTAGCTAATGAAGTGGTCTTCCTCAGGACCAATTGGATTCAGATTATGATCGAAGTCTATATGCAGCCTCTCCTGTTGATGTTCATGACGTGCAACCAATGCTCCCATCTTTGTACAGCCTCTAACCCTCCTTCTTGCAGGGGGTTCAACTCTAGGAATTTCGTCATTGCTAGAGCTTTCGTCATCTCCACCCCTCTCGTCATCACTAACGTTGTCCATATTCCTGTTAACACAAAAAGCATCATCAGAAACGTAAGTAAATTGCAATGAAAACACATGTATATAGTAAGCGGGAAGTAAAACACAGTTCTCGTTTATAAATTAAGGTCTTACTCTATATTGTTTCCCATAGTCCTTCACCATGGTCATTTCTTACAGCATATTCGTCATCATCTACCAATTCTACTTCATTTGTTCGAGGTGTAGTTGTTGTGAAAGGTGGTGTGTCATCAAGGTTGAAGGTCGGATCACCATACTTCTGTTTTTTACTTTTAAGGACAATGGACATATTTTTGCTGGCAGGATCGGTGACATAAAACACTTGCTTCGCCTGGCTTGCTAAAATGAAGGGCTCTTCTCTATAGCCAACTCTTCGAAGATCGACTGAGACAAATCCATATTGTTTATCTATTACCACGGCATTGTTGCTAACCCACTTACATTTAAATAAAGCAACTTTGAACTTGTTGTACGTCATCTCCCATATTTCTTCTATAACTCCATAATAGGCCATAGACGCTAATATGGGGTTTTTGTCTCTCGAACTGGAAAAGTGCATAGATTCAGCTTCTACCATAACCCCACTATTTTGCATGGTACTTTTGTCATCTTGCGCTTTGGTATAGAAAGAATAGCCATTTATATCATAACCGGTCCAAGTAATGACCTGAAACGAACGCCCCCAAGCTAGCCACTCGATTGTCTCAGACACACCGATCTCGTGCAAAACCTTTTCCTCGAACCACTGCATGAATGTCTTATTTTGCTCAATAGCAATCTGCATATCATTCTTCCTTGGATTCTTGTTCTTCAAAGTGTTTCTGTGTTCATTTATGTAAGGTTGAACTTCTTCCATATTATTCAGGATATACAAGTGGGCTTGCAACACCTCTTCACGAGGAACATTCTTCACTTTCAGTCCTCGTGTTCCCTTGCTTCTCCCTTCTTCATGCCGAGATTGTTCCTTCTTCCCTGACATATAATCTTTACAAAACTCCATAGCCTCCTCAACTACATATCTTTCTACTATTGAGGCTTCTGGTCGATAAGGATTTTTAGAATACCCTTTCAAGATCTTCATGTATCGCTCGAAAGGGTACATCCACCTCAGGTAAACTGGACCGCATAGCCTTACCTCCCTCACCAAATGACCTACCAAATGCACCATTATATCAAAAAATGAAGGCGGAAAGTGCATCTCTAGTTGTGACAAAATAATGTAACCCTCATTTTCTAGTTCATCCAACTTTTCAGTGTCAATGACTTTGTTACAGATAGCATTGAAGAAAACGCACAATCTTGTCACTGTGTTTCGTACTTCATCTTTCATTATGCCTCTAATAGCTACTGGTAATAGTTGTTGCATCAACACATGATAATCATGGGACTTCATTCCCACTAACTTCAAATCGTCCATTGAGACACATCTTCTCACATTCGAGGAATACCCTTGCGGCACCTTCATTTCATGCAAACACCCACACAAACTTCTTTTCTCTGCTTTTGATAGTGTATGCGCTGCTGGCTCCATGTATGCCCTCCTACCATCATCTCTTAGTTGTGGATGTAACCGTTCTCTTATTCCCATATCGACAAGGTCTAATCTCGCATTAATCCCATCCTTAGTCTTCCCTGGTATGTGCAAAAGCGTACTGATAAGGCTATCACAAACATTCTTCTCCACATGCATCACATCAATACTGTGTCTCACGTCTAGCGAACGCCAATATGGAAGATCAAAGAAAATGGATCTCTTCTTCCATATGTTCTTCTCACCCGCGACCCTCTGATTCTTACCAAAAGTGACATGGATACGTTCCACTCGACTGTGGACTTCCTCTCCGGTTAGTGACTTTGGAGCCATTCCATGCTCCGGTAAGCCGTTAAACCGCTTTCTTAGCCTACGATACGGGTGGAACCGATGAAGAAACCTCCTGTGGCCAAGGTAGACAGTTTTTCTTCCATGCTTTAGTTGTTGGAAGTGTGTGTCTGCTTCACATATTGGGCATGCTTTGTGACCCTTCACGCTGTACCCTGACAAGTTTCCGTACGCAGGGAAGTCGTTTATCGTTGTGAAAATCAGTGCACGTAGCTTGAAAGACTCCTTCTTATAAGCATCAAACACATCTATGCCTTCCTCCCATAACTTCTTCAAGTCCTCAATCAAAGGCGCCAAATAGACATCAATATCGTTCCCTGGCTGTTTTGGTCCAGAAATCATCATAGATAGCATCATATACTTACGTTTCATACATAGCCAGGGAGACAAGTTGTATATTACAAGGAGAACCGGCCACGCACTATGTGTGCTAGTAAGAGTTCTATACGGATTGATGCCGTCTGTACAAAGCCCAAGCCGTAGGTTTCTCGGCTCGCTGCCAAATTGAGGGAAGATTTCATCTATTTTTTTCCATTGTGGAGAGTCAGCTGGGTGCCGAAGATATTTCCCATCAGATGTTCTCTCATCAGAGTGCCATCTCAACTTCTTCGCTTTTGTTGCACTCGCAAACAAACGTTTAAAACGTGGTATTATTGGAAGATACCACATAACCTTTAAAGGTTGCCTTTTACTTGTCACATCACCACAACCACCATCTTTTTTCACTTTGTATCGTGCAGTTTTACACTTAGGACACTCACTAAGACCTCCGTACTCATTTCTGTACAGTACGCAGTCATTAGGGCAAGCATGTATCTTCTTATACTCCATACCCATTGTAGACAGGATTTTCTTGGCCTCATACATACGATTTGGAAGTACATTATCCTCCGGAAACATATCACACAATAGTTCAAGTAGCAATGTGAAACTACTATCGGTCCACCCACAAGTTGCCTTTAAGTTAACCAAATGTAATGTTCCTGTCAGCCGCGTGTACTTACTACCACTGTACAATGGTGTCTCTGCATCACTCCGCAGGCTGTCATACTCCTGCGACTGCGCAAAGGATTCTGCCTCAACATCGTTAATCATTCTCTCCATTCTATCTTCATCTATGACATCCACAGCTTCCTTCTTGTGTGACGGACAATCAGTTACTTCCTCACCATGCCATATCCACCTTGTGTATCGCAGATTTATTCCATCACAAAGTAGGTGATCCTTTATGACATCAACATCCCGTCTACTCTCATTCAAACAATTGACACAAGGACAAAAATACTTCCCATTTCTTGCAGGAGCATTCTTTTTAGCGAATTCAATAAATTCGTCCACCCCTTTCTCATATTCTTCACTAGTTCTCAAAGCATTCATCCAACTATGATCCATTTTGTTACCACCTAAGGCATTACCAAATTACATTCACACGTTTAGTACAATTCTCAACGACATATGATGGGATTGCCTAATTAAGTTATTGCCCCCTCCTAGCCTCATCTCTCCTAGATAACAATCATTTAATGAATATTGTGGGGGAGGCTACACTACTACAGAATTGAGATATAACCACCCCAAAAGACGTCCCAAATTGAAAATTGGGTGGTTAAAAAGATAGGCGGTGGCATTTTCGTAATTATATATATGTAGGGGAGTTATATAAGAACCTCTCCAAAAAACTGGCACGGCACAATTGCACCCTATCACTATTTTCTATTAATTAATGAAGAGTAAATATCAATTAATAAGTATTTGACAATATTCTGGCAAAAAAAAGTATTTGACAATAATTTTTCATTTATTTGAAATTATAAATAATGCTTAAACTTACATGCATGAATATGAATTTAATTTTATTATCTAATTTGAGTAGAATATTAATTAAACTTACATGCATGAATATGAAAATGTAATAAATTATAAATATTGATCTCTCTGTGAAATCACCAATGGTATAAATTCAAAACTTCATTAAAATCATTTATTACATTTTCATGCCTTGTGTTAATATTGCAATGCTTTTCTCTACGTAGCTTTTACATATTTTTTATAAAAGAAAGTTTGCAAGCTAAGTGAGACGAAGAAGACACTACAACTCTTGAAATATTTGTATTCAACATCCATATTACCTCACATGTCTCTCTACTTCTTACAGCAACATATTGTAATGAATTTAAAAAGGAATTTAGCAACGTGTAAATGCATAACATGTTATAAGCTAAGGGGTCCTATAACAGGGGAGTCTTCTTAATAGATAAGCACAATCTCAACCATTTATATATATGCAATATATAATAATCACAATCTCAACCATTTAATTTATATTTCAAAAACAAAATATAACATTCTGTTACAAAAAAAAAAAAATTAAAAACGAAGAAATAACCAACCTGATCAGCTAGCTAGTATGTTGGAGAGGTAGATGGAGATCCACGGTGGTGTGTGCACAACAATGGAGCGACCAAGGTGGAGGAGAGAGCAAAGAAACAAAGAGGAAGAAGAAGGGAGGAGTTCAACGACGGTGTTAAAGTTGTGGGTGAGGAATTGAACAAGGGAGGAGGAGAGAGCAAAGATCCACGGTTGAACAAGGGAGGAGGGAGGAGTTGAAGCAAAAAAACTCTAGGAGGGGCCGATGGTGTGGGTGGGGAGAGGAGGAAGAAGAGTTTTGTGGGTGAGGAATTGAAGAAAGAAAACCAGAGGAGGGAGGCCGACGGTGTGGGGGAGAGGAGGAAGAAGAGTAAAGTTGTGGGTGGGTGAGAGGAGATGGGTGTGATAGACCGCATGTCAGACAAGTGTCTGACATGCAACGCCTTTAGGCGTCCCAAATGCCATTTGGGACGCCTAAAGTCCTAGTTTAGGCGTCCCAAATCCATTTGGGACGCCTAAAGTCACTACTTTAGGCGTCCCAAATGGATTTGGGACGCCTAAAGTCCTTGTTTAGGCGTCCCAAATGCATTTGGGACGCCTAAACTAGGACTTTAGGCGTCCCAAATGACATTTGGGACGCCTAAAGTAGGACTTTAGGCGTCCCAAATGCCATTTGGGACGCCTAAACCTAGCTCCAGGCGCTAAAAAAAATTTCATAAATTTATATTTCGCGCCATGAAGCACATTAGACGTCCCAAATTTTAATTTGGGACGCCTAAAGGTTCCCCTACATATATATAATTACGAAAATGCCACCGCCTATCTTTTTAACCACCCAATTTTCAATTTGGGACGTCTTTTGGGGTGGTTATATCTCAATTCTGTAGTAGTGATGCATGGGCTTTTAGATGACATGACTCTTTCAATGTACTTTGGATCCACATTTTACTTTTTGTAGATGGTATGATCTTTTTTCTTTTTCTGTTTTTAATTAGAATTCTTTTAAATGGGTGAAGCTATAAACAACTCATCCTTGCCTTTTTTGCATATCCTATCAGAGACTGATTTTGCACGGGATAATTCAATCTGCTTCATCATTCGATGCATTTTTGAACAACCTCTCTATTGTTACATACAAGAAGAATTTGTTCAATGATCTCCTTGTCCATCTTAATTGTCAACACCCGTTTCCATTTCGATAATCGAAGAGTAATAAAGACGGAATTCAATGGGCATACACAAAAGTATAATTATACTGATAAAAATATTTGTTTACAATCCCAACATCTTTCGTCAACGAAAAACAGAAAATACAGTGGAAACATAATATTTACAAATTATCCAAAATATTAAGGCATAGACTAAGGCATAACCACGTTCATATCCTCGCCTCAAGACATGTGCCACTCACTTTTCGGCGTCAACGTCTTTGCCCTTTGGCCCACTGGTACCCGCTGAGGTGTTTATTTAAAAATAGGGTGAGATTCCGAAGAATCCCCGTAGAGACATAATATCGTTCAAAGAAAATGCGAAAAGTAAATATGACATGCGCCAAGGTATGCACAAATTAATGAACAATATAAACACATCATCGTCATGTATACATGAGTAGGGCCCAGCCCCACAATCTACAACGGTTGGACTTCTGCCAACTCCCAGTATAAGTGCACCTATGGCACTAACTGCCCCTCTCTAGGCAAATCATGTTGATTAATAAAGTGCATTTACAAAACAATGGCATCCACACAATCACATAACTTATGGCATAGTGTATGAAGGATAATGCCCCTACCTCAAAGATTTAATATCCTCTTTCTAAATGTGCCTCGAAGAATGTGTTGCATCCAGCCTCCAAATCGGTCTTAAAATATTAAATGTACCAGAAATAGGTCATAATCTATCCAAGTATCATTTTAGACTATTCCATAGTGTTTATTGTGGTTATACTAGTCTATGGTGAAAATTTACAAAAATGCCCCCGGGAACCCGGCCCGGCCTCGCCGTACTCGGCCCGATGGCACGTTTTTCCAAAATTTTGACCAAAGCTATTTTGACTTATTTTCGCCCAAGGAATCCATTTCCAGGCTTAAATCACCAAATTCACTGTCAAATTACGAAAATGCCCTTGACAGCCCCTATTTAGGGATTTCAATGGCGTTTTCGTAATTATGCTTTTTTGGCCTCTACTGAAAAAGTGCCCAACTGTAACGCCACCTATTTTTTCCCACTAAGTCTAATGGAACCATTTATTTCATAAAAATCCAACTCCTACTACCAGATCTGGTCCTGGCCGAAATATTGAAGGAAAAATAGAAAAATGGAGCTCTGTGTTTTAGCTTCCAAAACTTGTACTTTTCCACTTCTAATCCTTGATTAACTCACTTAAACACTTCTTAACCATGATTCAAAGAAATTTGGGCAGCATAACCCCTTAGGATTAGGACTTTCCAAATTTACAAACTCAACAAAATAACCAAATCCAACCATAATCATCAACAATAACCACATACTAGCATACTTTTAGGATTTGTGAAGTTACCTTCTTGAGTTCTTGAAATTTCTCTCTCTAGGAGTCCTCCTCTCTCTCTCCTTGAGCTCAATACTTGCTTGCTAAACATAGTGTTTCATGGAGAAGAAGAGATTAGAGAGGAGATTATACAAATTGGAAGCCTTAAAACTTAGATCCATAAGGTCTCACCTTGAGATTTCTCCTCCTTCTCTCTAGATTTCCCAAGCTCTCCCTCTCTCTTCTTTTCTTGTTGCAAGTGATGAAATGAAGGCAAGAGAAAGATGAAGCCTTGCTTCATAAATATCTCACGTAATTTCTCTTCATGTTTCATCCTAGCCCTTGATCTAACCAAAGGTTAGGATTTCTCCACCTTTCATGTACACCATATCTCCCATCATGATGTCTTGCTCTATGCCATACTCCCTCCACTTTATGCCATCCCTTGTCATCATTTGTGTTCTTGGCCTTATCCACTTCCAACTTGTGCTTATCTACTCCAAACTTATGTCATAAGTCTCATTGTAATTGAACCTATTCCCTTCAATTAACAATTGGGTTTTCTACAATTATCTCATTCCTTTGGTCAACATAATATATTTTATTGCAATTTAAACATGTGCTCCAACTTTAGCCATTATAATTTAATCTCTTGGCTTTAGATGATGCCACTTGGCATATTTATCTTCCAAGTAAATATTTCCCTTCTCCTAAATATTCACCAATAAAAGAAAAATATGGGCTTTTACTTTATTCCACAAACCTCAATTTATTCCACCAAGAATATTCAATTCTTGAATTTATTTGCCCATTTCCTTATGAATATGAATATTTCAAAATTCACAAGATCTAATTTCCATAAATATTCACCATTCTATTGAATTACTCAAATAATTACAATATATTTTTAGTGAATATAAAATTTGGGGTGTTATATTAATCTCAATGGCACTATAGAAAAGATGTAAACTTGCTGCTTCAATATTTTTCTATTTACTATTTTTATAAATTGATATACTCCAAACTCCCCCTTCTCTCAAAACCAGTTACATCAACTCTAGTTGTTTAATTGATTTCATTTTATAAAATTGATCTGTTTGTCCCAAAAACAATTGAAATTTTCTTTTTAGGACACGAATTCTATATTAAACGTTGTTTTCACGGCTATTTTCAATTTTTCATTGTCAAGACTCTTTTGGTGCACTTTCCTCTATTTTTTTATTTGAATAAGGGTTTCTCCCTCGAGGCTTAGAAGACAAAGGATTCTTATCTCTCCCAACAAATACACTTTTCAGCATTTAAACTTGTATTCTCCTCCTTAAGGGGGTGAGGTCCCTTACTACCTTAACCAACAGCTTATTGGTTTTCAATGCACTTTCCTATTTCGTAGAATATGGACATATTATAGAAACTTTATATATATATATATATATATATAGTATTTTAAGAAAATTAGAATTACATGATATACTAACACTAAAGGGCAGCTCAGTGCACAAAACTCCCACCAAGTGGGGTTTGGAGATGGATAGATATACACAATCGTACCCCCACAATCGAATAGGTTGTTTCTAGGAATTGAACTCATTACCTGCTAGCATGTGACATGGAGGTCATGGATTCAAATCTTGGAAATACCTAAATAGCATCTCCGATTTTGGGAATAAGACTGCGGATATCTATCACTCCCCATACCCCAAATGGTGGGAGCGTTATGCATTGGACCGCCATTTAGTGTTAGTATATCATGTAATTCTCACTTATTTTATAAAACAATCTAGGGGACTCTTTTACATGAAAATGAGCATTCTATATGTGTAATGTAAACCCTTATTTTTTTTAAAGAAAAAAACTAATTAGCGTTACTAATTAATAAATATTATATGTAGGGGTATTAAACAAATTTATCCATTCCTATTCTGCCAGTGAACCAAATTGAGCAAGCAGTTTGTTTTAATAGTTACTTTCCAGTGTGATGGTTTTTTCTAAGTACAAAAACTTTCAAAGATTTTATATATCTGTTTCTAACTTATATGGAAAGTTTAGAGGCTTTTTTCTATAGGAGAGAGTATTCTATACACAAAAACGTAAAAAACTTTACACATGTCAACACTCCTTTCTATTTCGATATTCGAAGAGTAATAAAGATGGAATTCAATGGGCATATAGAAAGTACAATTATACTGATAGAAATATTCGTTCACAATCCCGATATCGTTCATCGACGAAATATAGAAAATACAACGGAAGTTTTAATATTTACAAATTTCACCAAAATATCACAAAATAGACTAATTATAACCATGATTTTGTCCTTGCCTTGAGACACGTGCCGCTCACTTTCCAGCGTCAACGTCCTTGCCCTTTTCCCCACTGGTACCCACTGAGGTATTTGTTTAAAAATAGGGTGAGATTCTGAAGAATCCCTGTAGAGACATGATATCGTTCATAGAAAATGCAAAAAGTAAATATGACATGCGCCAAGGTATGCACAAATTAATGAACAATATAAACACATCATCGTCATGTATACATGAGTAGTGTAATACCCCAAAATTTGGGATTTGAGGCTTTGGAATAAGCCTAAATTAAGTGGACTGCTAAGCCCCAATTTAGGATGAGCCCAAATTTATCCCCTAATGATTCTTATATCTTTGGGGTATTAAGAAAGTAAAATGACGAATTTTGGAGAATATAATTATGTTTTCAGTGAAATTTCCTATGAGATAGTGAGCTTGTCATGTGCTTTTAAATGATCAAATGTTGAGAAAAAATTATGACATTTTACAGGATGAAAGTAGGCATCCTAAGCTTTAATTTGATAGGTCATATAACTCAATTATAGCTATATACAAAAAGATATGAATTTTTGAAGTCAGCATAGAAAAACTGTGAAATTTCTGGAACAGTATGTAAAGATTGAAATTCTGGGAATTTTGTGATTCCATTCAGAAATATTCTATATTTTTTCTTGAAACTACACTCAATAAGGGTTCTATAGGCATTGGAATCACTCCAATTCAATTTTTCTAGAATTAGTTATGATTTTTCAAAGTTTGGGTAGAAATCTGCCAGAATTTTGTAAAAATCCGAAATTGGGAAAGTGAATGAATTAAATTTATGATATATTATTAAAACATTTCATCTCCTTCCTCTAGCATAAACTGACGTGAAGTTCAACATTTAGAGAGAGGAGATGCAGAGTTTTTAGAGAGAGAGAAGGGGAGGAAAAAGCTTACAAAGGTAAGTGATTTCTTCGATAAATCGGTTCATAATGCGTATAACTCCGCTCCTAAGCTATTCTTCTATGTGATTCAAGGGTTGAAAGCACTAATTTGCTTGTTGAAGTGACCTAGGGTTCAGCCATATCAAGGTAGAGCCAGTGGAAGCTTGAGGTAACTTCCAAACCTTCGTATATTGACTATTCTAGCTGCTGTAGGCAATTTAATCGGTGAAATTTCGCCGGATTGCCGTTGGTTGTAAAAATGGAAAATGGGTTTCCTTAGGGGTTATGCTGCCCAAATTGATATTAAATGGTAGTTGTAACCTAATGGAATAGTCAATAAAGTGGTTAGGAGTATAAATGAATGCGTTTATGGAGCCGAAACTGAAAAACCCCAATTTTCCCTGGAAAACCCATATAATTCGGCCAGGGGTGTAAATGGGTCTTAGAGTTGGATTTTCAATGATTTGATGGTTCCATTGAGTTCAGGAGCGAAAATTAGGTGGGGTTACAGTTGGGCACTTTTTCGGAAAAGGCCGAGAAAGCATAATTACGAAAACGCCCCTGAAACATTGAAATAAGAGCTGCCAAGGGCAATTTTGTCTTTTGACAGTGAATTTGGTAATTCTGAGTCCATAAATGGATTCCTTGGGCGAAAATATGCCAAGATACCCCAAGATAGAATTTCAAGAAAAGTACAGCCGGACCGGGTACAGTGGGGCCGGGCCGGGTCCCTAGGGGCATTTTAGTAATTTTTCATAATAAGCTCATATAACCCCAGAAACACTATGGAAGTGTCTGAACGGTACCTTTGGCATTGTAGGATTGAATATGGAGCCTGAGATGTTGGCAAGCTTTACAAGGCACACGTCTGGAGGCGGAAAAGGGTTAAGGTAGGGGACTTGCCTTATTTGCATGTATTTGATATCTCTGCTTGTGTGGTGACATATGTGATTGCTTTACTTGATTGTGTATAGCATATTTGAATAAATGAAGCTCTGTTTCTGTTTTTGCTGTGGCCATAGTCTTGTTACATGAAACATTGAGCATGCAGAAATGTCATTATGGGGCATACATCTAGTTAAAGCTAACATGTCATACACATAGCATCTATCATGCATGCATTATGGTATTTGTTTCCTATTGAGATTCTCTCGAATCTCACCCTCCCCTACCAATAATTTAGATAGGAGAAGACAAAAGATATGTTGAGACAAAGAAGAGAACTACACGAGAGGATTGCAATGGCGGAACGAAGTCAGGAATATGTCTCCATTTCACTGGGGTGAGTTTAGACACCCAAGTAGCCCTGTGCGGCTACACTAATTGTAATTACAAGGTACGAATCCCTGAGGGGAATTTCCGTAATCATGTACATATTATGAGTATAGTTATGTTATTCCTGTGTTGTCCACCGAATCGCATATCGTTTTCCGCAAATACTTTGATAAAGGTGAAATTAAAATAAGGGCGTGACAAGTAGGGCCCAGCCCCACAATGTACACCGGTTGGTCATCCACCAACTCCCAGTGCAGGTGCACGCTGGCACTAACAGCCTCTCTCTAGGCAATTAATGTTAATTAATAAAGTGCATTTACAAACAATGGCATCCACATAATCATATAACTATGGCATAATGTATGAAGGATAATGTCCCTACCTCAATGCTTTATAATCCTCTGTTTAATGGTGTCTCGTAAAGCGTGTCGTTCCGACTTTCGACTCGGTCCTAAAATATTAAATGTACAAGAAATAAGTCATAACCTATCCAAGTATCATTTTAGACTCTTCCATAGTGTTTCTTGTGGTTATATTAGTCTATGGTGAAAATTTACCCAAATGCCCCCGGGACCCCAGCCGTACCCGGCCTGATGGCACGTTTTTTTAAAATTTTGACTAAGGCTATTCTGACGTATTTTCGCCCAAGGAATCCATTTCCGGGTTCAAAATCACCAAATTCAGTGTCAAATTACGAAAATACCCTTGACAGCCCCTATTTAGAGATTTCAATGGCGTTTTCGTAATTATGCTTCTTCGGCCTCTACCGAAAAGGTGCCCAACTTTAACCCCACCTATTTTTGTCCCAATGAGTCCAATGGAATCATTTATTTCATGAAAATCCAACTCTTAGTACCAGTTCTAGTCCTGGCCGAAAATATGAAGAAAATAGAAAAAAAAATGGAGCTTTGTGTTTTAGCTTCAAAAACTTGTACTTTTCCACTTCTAATCCTTGGTTAACTCATTGAAACACTTCATAATCATGATTTAAAGGATTTTGGACAGAATAACCCCTTAGGGTTATAGCTTTTCTAATTTTACAACTCAACCCAAAAATCATAAAAACCAAATAACAATTATCAACAACAACTCAAGAAGGCAAGTTCATGAAGTTACCCTCTTTGGCTTCTTGGTTTCCTCTTACTCTAGGCTCCTCCTCCCTCTCTTCTTGATCTCAAAGTGTGTCTTCACCACCATAGATTCCTGAGAAACAAGGGTTTAGAGAAGGATTTCATGGAAGATCACAAGGAAAATGCTTAAGAGATAACACTTACCTTAATCTTCTTACTCCTTTTCTCTAGCTCCCAAGAACTTCACAAACTCTCTCTCTCTCTTTTCCATGTGGTTGGACGAAATGTGTGTAGGAAGGGGAAGGGAAGATGTTTTATTTGACTTATTCATCTTTCTTCCTAGCCATTGATTTAATCTAGAGCTTCCAATGTGACACTTGTCACACTCCCTTCTTCCTCATAATTTCTCCACCTAATTTCCATTATATTGAATCAATGATCTCCCTTTTGCTTGCCCCTAAAAACCGTCCCTACCCCCTCTTATCTTACAAGACAAGCAATCTCCTTACATGTAATCAAGTTTGTCCTCTTTCAAGCACTCAAGTTCTTTCATTCCTTCACTCAAGCTATTCTCATCATGCACTTCACCATACTTCCCTCCATAATTGCTCCCTTTGACTCTCCTTAAAATTAAACTAGCCTTCTCCCATGGTTAGCTTTTAAAAAAAACGTGCTCCCCCTTCTCATGCCCCAACTAAACCATTACTCTTCCAACTAGACCAATTCTTGCACTCAAGGTAGCATACCATTTCATCATTATTTGTCCATGTAGCATTTTTTTAATGCAATTTGACATGTGCTTATACAAATCCATTATAATTTAATCCCCTCCTCATATGATCATGACACTTTACATTTTAATTCCATTAATCAATTTCTAACACATTTTATTTTCAATTTTCGGAATAATGTCAATTCTGGCAGATTTTCTGCCTTAACTTTGAAAAATCATAACTAATTTTGTAGACATCGTTTCAAAGCGATTCCAAAGCCTATGAAACCTTTATTGAGTCTAGTTTCCGGAAAAAATATGGAATTTTACTAACTAGGATCATATCATTCCCAGATTTTCAATCTTTGACCGCTGCTCTAGAAATTAGTCAATTTCGCTGGGCAAACTTCAAAAATTCATAACTCTCAATCCAAAAGTAAAAATGACTTATAATACCTATCAAATTAAAACTTAGGATGTCTACTTTCACACTGTAAAATTTCATACTTTTTTCTCATCATTTGGTCTTCCAAAACTATATGACAATCTCACTGCCCCGCAGGCGATTTCACTGAAACCACTATTCCACTTTAAATTTTCAATATTTAATTCCTTTGGCCTTAAATATTCACCACTTCATTGAATATATAAAATAATTACAATATATTCTTGGTGAATAAAATTTAGGATGTTATAACACACCCACGCAGTGTCATTATCATGATTTTCTTAGAAGATAATGCGAAAAGATTGATATATTTGTAGAAACAACCTTGAAACATTTGTTTTCCACACATAATGTGGAAAAAGCGGACAAATTTGTGTAGCAATAAGTTTTCGACTCTATAATAATCTCTTTTTACGTATTCCATATATAATTATGAAAATCTTTATATATTACCTCCCGTTCTAAATATATGAGTAAGAAGAGATGTTTTCTTTTATTTTAAATATAAGATATCCATTCACACTATCTCTCCAAATTTATAATTTCTCTCCAAATTATTCCTACTGATTGCGCATAGGCAATGGAGTTTCATCAAAGGGTATACAATGCATATTAATTACAACTATGTAGTTACAATGTATACGATGATTAGAAAGAATGTTTTAGAAAAATTAACATACGTTTGTTAAAAATAATTAATTTAACCAATTTATTTAATATTAACGAATTAATTATCTTTTTTTCTTCAAGAAAAATTAACAAATTAATTATCTAACGGAGTATTTGTTTTCATTGTGGTTCGCTTATGACGGCATGACTTTTTGTGCACGCAACATGTAAATAATGGAAAAATCAGGGAGACTTGCTTTTGTAGTCAATTTCCCCCCATTTTGGGCTACTCGATAGTCATTGTTTGATTTGGATTCTTTTTCAATGTTCTCAATTTATGAGAGATATATTATCATTTGTTTACATTATATATAGTCATTGTCCAAGTCAATAGTCATAGTTGTGATGAATACGTTAATTTTGAACAAAATAATTGTGGAAAGAATATGGACGTACGTGTCATTTTATTGGAGATTCTTCCTGGAAATATCCAAGTAATTGTGGAAGAATATGGATATGTCATTTCGTTGTTGTCATCGTTCATAATCAATACTACTCCTACTTTCATAAATGTAGCGCTTAATTTGGCGGTAAACTTTGGTAATAACTTAATTTATAAATCTAAAAATCTCTAACTTATCTTCTATCTTTGATTTTTTGCCTCCTCTTATTGTCTTTCTACCAATTTTTCTTTTTGATTTTATCATTCAACTTGTTATTCTAACGTGTTCCTTTAGTTCGGTTGATTTTTCAATCAAGCATCAATATCATGTGAAAATTTAGAGATACTTCTTTTTCATATATATTTGTCTAGCGTGCTAGTTTGTTTTCCAAATTGACTTTTGATGTTTTTTTTTTTGTATTTTTTAACATACTTTATAATTCTAAATATTTTTTTCTCCTAAATTTTGCTTCAATTACACAGACTTCTCTTCTATTTTAAAAACATACATTTAAGTCCAAACAGTTAACTTGGTTAAAAATAGGATAAAAATATGCTCTTTTAATTAAAATTTATATTAAAATACATTTTATTTACTAATTTAATCTTTACCATATTAAATCCCAAATTTTGTTTAGAAGAATTTACGAGTTTTCTTTTCCTCAATTTTATTTTTGATACAGTTCTCTAATTATGATTTTCTTCAAGATTATACCATCTCTTTCTAACTTAATTTGTAAATCTAAAAATTCCTAACTTAATTTTCTTTCTCTATTTTTTTGCCCCCTTTTATACTCTTTCTATCATTTTTTTCTTTTTGACTTTATCATTCAACTTGTTTTACACTCCTAACTTGTTCATTTAGTTTGGTTGATTTTTCAATCAAATATCAATATCATGTGAAATAATAGACACACTTGTTTTCCATATATCGTTGTCTCGCCTGATAGTTCCCCCCCCCCCCCAAAGTGCAGTGACTTTTGAAGGTTTTCCGCCCTTCTTTTTCTAACTTATTAATAAGTCTAGATATATTTTTCCAAAAAAAAAAAAATTCAACTTTCACAACCCAACTTCCTGTGTAGGTAGAGCCGTAGAGGTTGAAAATTCATAAATATTTTCTCCTTTTTTAACAAATTACAAGCCAAATTGTTGATATAGACAACATTTCATTTTACATTAAAGTTGTTATATAATCCCCACCAAATTATCTAGTATGGTATTGATTAACAGCCAATAAAAATAGGTCTATTTGATAAGAAGTTGACTTATAAATCATGTTGACTACATGGAGACATTATTAGTGAGCAGTTTGTTTGTAAGCACTATTTAAATCCTGAGACATGCTCTGACACCCAACTCAGTGAACCCACCTAAACTTTCCTTTTCAAAAAAAAAAAAAAAAGATTATTAGGAGATTCTGAAAAACATGGAGGCAAAAATATAAGTTTATTCAAAGATTAGGCCTACAAACCAATTAATCATAGAAATGAATTAACTGAATTATTATTGGCCCAACATCCGATTTTTAAGAGATCACACATTGGATGTTAAAATAGGTAATTAGTTTTTGGATTCTTACATCTGTATTATAATTTTAAATATTATAATTAGTTCAGTTTAAAAAACAATATAATCCACCTTTATTAAGTTAGGTTCAATACAAGCAGTCAATTCTTTTCTTTTTCTTTTTGTTTGTTTTGCCTCCTTTTTTTCTCTTTCAAATATTCAATCATTATTTTTGGTTTTGTTTTATAATCCTTCCACATCCTTGTCTATAGCGTGATGCCCCCCCCCCAAAGTACAATGACATTTGAAGATATTTTTCGTCTACTTTTCTAACTTCATAATTAATGCTGACAATTCATATGAATTTTCTTTTTGCTGAAAAAAATTACAAACGAAATTGTTGAAATTAAAAACATTTCATTTTACACTTGAATTGTTATTCACGCCAAATTAAGTGGCATGAAAATTCATATGAATTTTCCTTTTTCTTTCAAAAATGAATTATAATGGAAGTTGTTGGAATTGAAAACATTTCATTTCACACTTGAATTGTTATTCACGTCAAATTATGTGGCATTAAAATTCATATGAATTTTCCTTTTTCTTTCGAAGAAAAATTACAATGAAAGTTGTTGGAATTGAAAAAATTTCATTTCACAGTTGAATTGTTATTCACGTCAAATTATGTGGCATGAAAATTCATATGAATTTTCTTTTTGCTGAAAAAAATTACAAACGAAATTGTTGAAATTGAAAACATTTCATTTCACAATTGAATTGTTATTCACGCCAAATTATGTGGCATGAAAATTCATATGAATTTTCCTTTTTCTTTCAAAAAAGAATTATAATGGAAGCTGTTGGAATTAAAAACATTTCATTTCACACTTGAATTGTTATTCACGCCAAATTATGTGGCATGAAAATTCATATGAATTTTCCTTTTGCTGAAAAAAATTACAAATGAAATTGTTGAAATTGAAAATATTTCATTTCACAGTTGAATTGTTATTCACGCCAAATTATGTGGCATGAAAATTCATATGAATTTTACTTTTTCTTCAAAGAAAAATTGCAATGAAAGTTGTTGGAATTGAAAACATTTCATTTCACACTTGAATTGTTATTCACGCTAAATTATGTGGCATGAAAATTCATATGAATTTTCTTTTTGCTGAAAAAAATTACAAATGAAATTGTTGAAATTGAAAACATTTCATTTCACACTTGAATTGTTATTCACGCTAAATTATGTGGCATGAAAATTCATATGAATTTTCATTTTTCTTTCAAAAAAATTATAATAAAATATGTTGGAATTGAAATCATTTCATTTCACACTTAAATTGTTATTCACGTCAAATTATGTGGCATGAAAATTCATATGAATTTTTGTTTTGTTTCCAAAAAAATTACAAACAAAATTGTTGGAAATAGAAACATTTTATTTTCACACTTGAATTGTTATTCAGCCAAATTATGTGGCATGAAAATTCATATTATTTTTTTTCTTTCAAGAAAATTTACAAACGAAATTGTTGGAATTGAAAACAATTCACTTCGCACTTGAATTATTATTTACTCCAAATTATGTAACATGAAAATTCATATGAATTTTCCTTTTTTTTTTCTTTCAAGAAAATCAAAACGAAATTGTTGGAATTGAAAACATTTCATTATTTCACATTTGAATTGTTATTCACGCCAAATTATCTAGCACGGTATTGATTTTGGTAACGGATTTGTCAACAGATTCTTAGAAATATGGGAAAGAAAAAATATTGAGCTGATTTATCTGGGAATAAAATGCATCCATTGATTTCTCTCTCCATTTTATTTTCATTTAGTGTATCCATCATTATATCAAGTTTTAATAGTTGAAATTTATTCTATTTACCATAATAGATTTTTATTATATTTAATGTTATAATAATATTTATATATACTATTAAATTCCAACCATTGAAACTTATCTAATGGTGGATTTGGAGAGAGAGAGAGAGATCAATAGAACTCAATTTACTATCATGCCTACAAACCGAACGATGAAAAAACAGGAATTACGCGAATTATTGCCCCTTACAGCCTATTTCTCAAAGGGGACACATTTGATTTTAAAATAGTATTTAGTTTATGGATTTATACATCTCTATTATAATTGTTAGAGCAAGTGTTTCACCCAAGAGGGGGGTGAATTGGGTGATACTAAAAATTCGTTGCAAATATAAAAACTTTGACAGTGAATTTAAAACAGGAGGAGTAAGGAGAAATATCACCGAAGTGTACACCGGGAGTTATACTGGTTCAGTCACAACCACTTTGACCTACGTCCAGTCCTCAGAGCTTCTCTGAGAGTTTCACTATAACTTCCAAGATTCAGTGGGTTCTTGGCACCTCAGTACAAGCAAGTTCCTTCACCTGGACACTCGCTCCCCCTTACAAGTTGTAATCCAATCCCAACTCAAGGTTCCACAACCTTAAGTTATCTCAATTACAAATATTGAGTTTGAATGAAATATCTCTCTTACAGAGTGAATAAGAATCACTGAAGTACAGAAATATAATTTCAACGTAAAACAGAGCAATGAACTTGATAATTCGTTTGTGTGTGTTCTTGTTGTTCTTTCTCTATTTGGATGTTACCATATATATAGATATGTTGGTGATGACCATTGGAACATTTTCTTTCGTCCGTTGAAGAGTGCGCAGCCACTATTGACTTTTCAAGTTTTTGAAAAATATCCGTTGGCGGTGGTTGGCATTTGAACGTTTCATTTGACTTCCATCTCTTAAAGTGATTTCTTCATTGTTTATCTGTAAATAGACTAAGAATACTAATACAATGAAAGATTAATCATATAGGAAACAAATCAATGAATGTTTGAATGATTTCTAAATTTCTGGGTATGCTTACTCGAGTAGCTACTCGAGTATCCCTTGAAGTTTACTCGAGTACCTACTCGAGTATCATCGGGAAATCTTTGATTAACTGCAAGTTAATGAACAAGTATAAGATTACTCGGGTAGTGCATGGAGTAAACTAAATTTCAAACCTTTTGGATTAGATATTTACTCGGGTACCTACTCCAGTAATGCATTCACAACTTCATAGGTTACTCGAGTAACACCTCGAGTAATCCTTCAAATTGTTTTTGATTACTTGATGCTCTACTCCAGTAATGTTGGCAGGATTTCAAGGCCGAGAGCACTTACCTCATTACTCGGGTACTGACTTGAGTAATGCACTCATTTTTGCATAGGTTACTCGGGTACCACCTCGAGTAACTGAGATTTTTGTGCATGACTTACCCTGGTAATGACTTGAGGTTTACCTTGAGAATATTTCTGCATACTCGGGTACTTACTCGAGGAATCCACTTAAAATACAACATTAGATACTTGCATACTAGAGTAAGGACTAGAGGAAAATGAGTTAAAAAGAAATCAAGTTAATCGGATACCACCTTCAAGTTTTAACTTACCTTAGTGCGTTACTCGAGTAGCTCCTCGAGTAACATTAGCAGTAGTACTAAGTGCCGAGAGCTCCACTTTTTCAGAAACAGAGTTACTCGAGTACCTGCTCGAGTATCATTGGCAACTTGAAGGCAACTGGAAGTTTTTCACATGGTTACTCGAGTAGCGCCTCGAGTAACATTGGCAGGTCGAGAGCAACTCCAAGTTTTTACCTGGTTACTTGAGTATCACCTCGAGTAACATTGGCAGGCCGAGAGCATCTTGAAAATACTTACACTATTACTCGAGTACCTACTCGAGTAACGTTGGCAGGTTACTGGAAGTTGCCTCTGGTTACTTCAAGTTTTGTCTCATTACTCGAGTAGCGCCTCGAGTAATGCATTAGAAAACTTGCTTCTCATCAAGTTTCTCTTGGCCTTTCTTCATTACTCCAATGCTTACTTCAAGTGATGTTTGTTCCTGTCATTACTTTGTTCAAACTTGTTTATTAATCATTTCCTTTTCAAACCATTCTTTTGTTATCATCAAAACATGAGATCTAACAATAATTACGAAGATTATGATTAGTTCAGATGATAAAATACTACTATCTCTAGTCTTTAATTTAAGATATAGTTAATTAATTTGGGGAGATTAAGAAAGCTAAATAAATTACTTAATTATATCATGTGTTATATGATCTCTCTGAAATACTTATGTGTATAATTATTTCATATACAATCTATAAGTCAGAAAAATTAATTTGGAGAAAATAATAAATATAAATACTTTAAAATAATTTATTTAGCTTCCTCAATTTATGAAAATTAATCAACTGAATCTTATATCTTATATAGGAAGACATGAGGTAGTATTATATGATTTGTATATTTTATTCCAACTGTTTTGGAGAGTAATATGATATTAAAGGAATATGAAGTTTAGTTTCAAAACAAGATTTTGAGAGCCAAATCTGACAGTGGCTTATTCATTTCAAGCAGGGCTAATATGGGGCTTTCCAATCCCAATAACCAAATCACTTAGCTATTGCAAATGGCAGGTCTTGCATCTCCAATTTAATACTCTATTAGGTATTTGAGTGTCTCTCATTTGATAATTTGATATAATGATATTGTATTTACTAATTTATTTTAAAAAAAAATATTAAACGGGCCTAAAAGGGCCGGCCCTCAGGGTTGCAAGGCCGGCCCTTTTAGGCTCACTTCTCTTTTTAGCCTTTAAATCATAAGCCCCGCCCTTGAAGGGCTCAGACCTAAACAAGTCGGCCCGATGGGCTCGACCGGAATTCCCGGCTGGGATATTATGTGTATAAATATAAGGGTCACACTCTGACCCGAACATTGGATATTATTTTTATCAACCCGGAACGTATAAATTTAACAATGAACAATTTTGTTACAAACATTAATAAGAACTAATTTATTTTTTGTGTAAAAAGTAAACATAAACAATTTATTTAACAGTAGATATAACAACACTGTTAAAAAGACTTAACTTCCTTTACTTTTTACACTATGGGTCCCACCAATCTTCTCTCTATTATTTTAATATTTGTAGTGGATAAAAATCACTTAGATCCCATGCAAACAACTTTATTTAAGTTAACTCTTAAAAAGATTTTGAAATTTTATGGCACCCTCTTGGATCAACATGAAATTAAGTTTTATCAGTAAAAAGACAATAATATCCTTATTTTATTTTTTTTCATTAGAGCACTTATTAAACAAATATGGGCATTTTAAAAACAAATAAAGATATTTACAAGACAAACATGAGAATGACCAGGGAGTTAAAAATTTTTTATCATTCACATATTTGTCTTATAAATAATTTTAATAAAGTAAGGGCATTATTTTCTTTTCACTAAAAAGCTTAATTTCATTTTGACCTAAGGGGGCATAATGAAATTTTATAATTTTTTTGGGGTTAACTGAAATAAAATTGTATGCATGGTACCTAAGTGATATTTTTCCATTAAAAAAATATTAAAATAATACAGAGAAGATTGGTGGGACCTATGGTACAAAAAGTAACGGAAGTTAAGTCTCCTTAATGACGTTGGTATATCCGCTCCTAAATAAATTGTTTATATTTATTTGTTGCACCGAAATAAATAATTCTTATAAATGCTTAGAACGAAATTATTCATTACCAAATTTTATCTTGCACCCCTTTTATCAATAATAATAATTAAGAAAGGTGGCTTCTGGCTTACCGTTTTATCCTGAAAAGTAATACCAACCAACATGGCATCAGAGCCCAACATCCTATACCTGTAAGCTCAACTCGTTGTTTTGAGTCCAGCAGGCCCATAATCAATAAACCTGTCCAGACATATCGGGCACCCAAGATCTGGTCGCACAAGGGTGGAGCTCCGACAAATACAGTCCGAGAATCCAGATCCGGGCGCATAAGGGTGCATCACCGTCGATTACCCATCTGAGAATCAAGACCCGAATGCGAATGCACACCAAGATGGAGCCCTAACAATTACCCATCTTGGTCCGATTGAACATTCTGCTCTGCGCAAGACGACGTGAGCAAAGATCATCTGATTTCGCACCAGACACATATTCCAGATCTGGGCGAGACAATTGGTGAATCATCTCACCAACGACACCGCATTATGATTTAGCAAGAACGATATTCTCCACTCATTTCACACCAGACGCCACGATGACGTCCGCGGCTACGACCTAATGAATGAATTAAAAAGAAAAGTTAAAGCTGATTACTGTGTCACCTGTAACTGATAAAAGAATTCTGAGCAACTTGCTGATTTCTTGCTTTTCAACTTTTGGTGGGAACGGTCATTTCAGTCTTGCGAAGTTCCACTGAAGAGTCCTTGCGGGTACTGGCGAAAACGTAGTCGTGAGATCATGGTGCAGGAAGTAAGGTTCCACTGTGACAGGAGTTGCTGAACATATCATGTGGTGGAGAACAATGGAAGAAAGTAACAATTTCGGTCTCATTGTCATAATCGTACTCTAAAGGAAGAATATTGGATGAATTATAGAGATGGTGTTGCAGAAAGAGTGCGGCAATACAAGCTTCTGGGCTTGTATCAGATATGTCTAAGGTGTGGGATTCATAGTCTATGTAACTGACAGGCAAACTTACTCCTTGAAGAATAGGAATAGACGGAAACTCAACTATTAATTCGGAATTGCTATTATTATAGGGACGGAACGGAAGAGTTTCATCATGAGGCAGCTGTTGGTTCTCACCATTGCCTTGTATCAGAAGTATCACCAACAACAAAAATATGCCATACCAAAACATTATTCTAGTCTCAAATTAAACTTGGATTCAGATGAGCAATTGTAATAATCAACTCGCTTGATGATATGGGAACACCAATAAAAAGGGTCAGCGGCAAAGGATTTTCAACATCACGCTGAATTAAAAATGTGAAATGTCTTATCACACATGGGCACCATGCATGGACTCCGCACAAAGAATACGACTTGAGTTGGGGCACTATGATGCATTAATCTAGAATTAATTTGTTGGCAAAAAAAAAAAAAAAAATCTAGAATTAATTTGAGTGCTTAACAACCAGGGGCATCAAAAGATTTATATTAAATATTATCTGTGTGGACGTAACAAAGCACGCTTTATCTATGAATTTATGCCCAAAGGGTCTTTGGATAAATATATTTTTTCCAAAGTAAGTATCTCCTTGAGTTATCACAAAATATATGAGATATCTTTAGAAGTGGCCCATGGGATTGCTTATCTTCATAATGGGTTTGATGTGCAAATATTGCATTTAACCATCAAGCCTCATAACATCCTACTTGATGATAACTTCACTCCAAAAATTTCAGATTTTGGACTAGCAATATTATATTCTGTTGATGATAGTATTGCCAATTTGACTACAGCAAGAGAGACAATAGGGTACATGGCTCCTGAACTATTCTACAACAATATTGGACGAGTGTCTCACAAGGCTGATGTTTATAGTTTTGGAATGCTTTTGATGATGGAGATGGCAAGCCAAAGGAGGAATTTGAATCCACATGCAGAACATTCAAGCCAACTTTACTTCCCCTTACGTATTTATAACCAGTTTGATGAAGAGAGAGATATAGAACTGGGAGATTTGACAGAAGAGTAAAAGGATTCAGCAAGGAAAATGTTTATTGTAGCACTTTGGTGAAAAGGATTCAGCAAGGAAAATGTTTATTGTAGCACTTTGGTGTATACAATTGAAGCCTGTCGATTGACCGTCCATGAATAAAGTAATAGAAATGTTAGAAGCTGATAATGTTGAAACTATCGAAATGCCTCCAAAATCTTCTCTATATCCCAGTGAGAGTTTTAGTCAATGATGAATCCAGCTCATACCAAACAACATCCACTGTCTCAACGTATTCTCATAGTAATAGTCTGGGGTGACGGCACAAAGTGATGGGAAATAATAACAAGTTGTAATTGAAATTGGACGCCTGTACAGGTGCCTTTTTATTGACTAATTAATCTAATTTGTATTTGATAACAATTCCATGTTATTGCAATTATTTGGATTTGACTTAATAACTTAGCATCTTCTTTTCATTATTAATTCCATTACAATCAAAGCTCTTTGACAGAACCAAGCATTCCCACACATATTTCCTAACAACCAGATCAGTTCCTCCAATAACATAACCACCAGCAACCCACACTAAACACCACCCTCCAATCCGTGCTGCAGCTTAAATTCGGCACAAACCACTCCCTTCTTTGTACTAAGAAAAATTCATCCAGACGATCATATTTACCTAACCACTTCCATAATCTCTTCACCACTGGACATTTCCTTTACACATGCATATAGGGTTGCCCTCCATAATCCTCATTCTCCTTTTAGTAGTTTACAATCTGTCTTGTCCAGGTAACCAGAGGAAGATTTGGATTCTTCTAGTAGTTGGTAATTAGCTCCCTTACCAACTTCCATAACGTTTCACTACCTTTTTCCAACCTTGGCTTCAACATTTTACATCCCCGCCACTGAGTATTCACCGTCACAAGACCCCAACCATGTAATTCAATCTTCCCCATCCTCCTCACAAGCCGGGGGCTTAACTATCATAAAGGTAGTTATGCATATGAGAAAATACCTGAGCTTCAGGAAATAAACACTTTATAAACATTTGTGTCTCTTCCTTCAATCCAATTATGGATCCAATCTGGGTATAGGACTTGAAAAGATTCTTGACTTGTGTCAACATTTTTTCTTCCCCCAACCATCTCTAACAATAACATTCCATTGTAAATATTTGATTTATATGATACCTTCTCAAAGTTTCGAGAGAAAACTTTAGATGCAATATAACCTAAAGTTCCTCTGGGTGCCATTGTTGACATTGGACTTTGATTTTTTAAACACAATTTAGGTAGACCAAAATCAGAAATTTTAGGAATGAAATGGTGATCTAATAACACATTATAAGGATTGATGTGAAAGTGGAGAATTCAATAATCACAACCTTGGTAAAGGTAATCAATCCCTCTTGCTATGTTAAGGGCTCACTATTACAACTTCACCCATATAAGGAAATTTTCATTGTTGTCTGTTAAATTATGAACTTTTGGAGTAAGCCATTTGGAAAGAAGTCATAAACAAGAACACAATGAAAACCATCATCACAAAAGCCAAGCAAACAAACAATATTTTTTTTAATAGAAAAGTGGCCAAGTATAACTTGGAGATTACAAATAAAGTTCAAAAGTTAACATTAGGCCACAAAATTACGATCCTGGGCCAAGTAAACAAGACATTGAGGGAGTGGCTCTGGTAAGACCACCAAGTTTGCATCTAGCTGTTGAGCATCCTTTGCTAAAAAAGTAGCACACAAAATACCATCTCTTGACACATATTGAAGCTCAATGTCCCAATCAAAGCATAACTGGTCTCTAATAGCATTAACCTCTATCCTCAACGGGTGATGCATGCTCCTATCTCTCATGACAAGGTGATACATTTCAAGAGAAGCTGTATAGGCAACAACCTTGCAAAAGTTGTGTTGTTTACAAATTTGGAGACTAGTTAAAAGTGCAAACAGCTCCGCCAAAGTGCATGGAGCGAAACCCAACTTCTGTTGGAATCCTAGGACCCAGTGCTCCCGTTCATCACGTATTAGGCCACCACAAGCTACAAAGCCCTAGTGATTGACAGAAATGTCTATGTCAAGGCGAACAGCTCCTGGTGGCAGGTACCAGGCCGCGTCTTCATCTCCATGGAACTGGAAAATTTGGTGATTGAAGGCATCATTTGAGCTGGACTCCATCATCAGGTACATAACAACATAGATGATTTCATTTGGTTGAGCTCGAACGCCGTCCATAATTCTATAGCATTTGTTCTTCCATAATGACCAGTAAATGAGACTGAAGGTCTTGGGCCATAACCATCTACGAAAGTGACTCATGATCATGTTCTTGGACATGTTTTCCTTAAGCCATACCTGCAAATTAGACTGAAAAAAATCTATGATGAGAGTTAGGATTAATAAAGTGTAACCACACCTCATGAGCACTCTCTTAATCATGAAGGATATGAAGGATACTCTCAGCTCTCTGACATTGAAATGGATACTCATCACTAATAGCTAAACTTCTCATAGCTCTGAGTAAATTTGTAGGCAGTCTCTCATGAAGAACTTGCCGTAAAAACATCTTAACTTTCTCTGGCACTGGTACCTTCCAAACATTCTTCCATAGAATCAGGCCAATCCATTCCCGCTGAGCAAACACAAATTTATATGCAGCTTAGACACTGAAGTTTCCATTAGAAGCATTTCGCCAGCAAAAAATATCTTCTCCCCCCTCATTTGGTGGTTTAACTTTACTAATTATGTTAACCACCCAATGTGGGAGGAATTCAGTCCACTTCTGAACATTCTACCCCCATGATCCAGTACAAAATCATGTACTTTTGCACACGGGTCCAAACGGTGGATACCTCGAGTCATAAAATGGATTAGAGGCTCGTCAATCGGAGTCCAGAGATCCCACCACCCATTACAAGTGCTTCCATTTTTCAATCTTCTTCCTACACTATTGTAAAATTTCCCCAAAATAGCAGTAATGCTATGCCAGACATTAAAGGAGTTCATCTTTCAATAAACAATAGGGTAGTCACCTTCTCCACATCCATACTTTCCTTTAAGGCATTACACCCAAAGAGTGTCGGGTTTAGTAAGCAGACCCCATCAGCTCAACTTCATGATGAAAGCAATATTTTGGCTCTGCAAATCTCTGATGCCTAAACCACCATGATCCTTATCATGTTTAATCTGATCCCGTGCAATAAGATGCATTTTCCTACCTTCTTGACCTGGGTTCCAAAGAAAACTGCGGCTCACCTTTTCTAAATCCTTAATAATTCCCTTAAGGAGTAATATGGTTTGCATTTGGTGGCTAGGCAGGGTTGAGAGGACAGCTTTAACCAACACCCTTCTCCCTACCATAATGAGAAACCTGCCTTTCCAATTTGCCAGGCACTTCTGAGCTTTGTGAAGGAGAGGATAATATGTAACCCTGGTTACTCTATTATGTAATAGAGGCACACCCAAATATTTCCCCAGATCTCCAGTGATTCCAACGCCTAACCCTTAGCTTAGATCATGGGCTCAGTTAAAGTTAATGTTTCCAGAGAAATAAGCCTTAGACTTAGCCAGATTGATCTTATGGCCTGAGACTTGACAAAAGGCATTCATGATATTCCTCATTAACTCGATCTGGGCCATGGAAGCTTCCCCAAATAAGAGAAGATCATCAACAAAAAAATAGGTGGGAAATTATGGGATTATGATGATTAAATCTTAGTCCTTTCTATTATCCCTGATTAACTTCTTTGCTAATCAGCTGTCCAAGTCTCTCCATGCAGAGGATGAAAAAGGTAAGGAATGAGAGGATCACCCTAACGAACTTCGCAAATAGGATGAAACTTGGAGGATTCAACCCCATTCCATTTAACCTCCATAGATGCCGGAGAAATACAGGCCATGATAAGACTAACCATTAAGTCTTGTATACCAACCTTAACAAATGTGGAGCAAATAAATCCATAGTCTAATCGATCAAAAGCTTTTTTCATGTCAACTTTAACAGCAACAAAACCTTTTTTCCTTCGTTTACATCACATGGTATGAATAGCCTCCTGGGCAATGATGATATTATCACTACTTTGTCTCCCAGTAATGAAGTTACACTATTATGGTTGGATCAGATAAAACATCGCACCCTTCAATCTCTCAGCAATGACTTTAGTAATAATCTTGAAAATAACATTACAGAGAGAGATAATATGAAAATCTTTCAGGTCTACAGGGTGATCAATTTTGGGAATAAGGATGAGATGAGTGTGATTTATATCCCAAACCTTTTCTGGATATTGCCAAATGTCTCGGATAAGGGTACAGACTTTATTTCCAACTATACTCCATTGAGACTGGAAAAAATGATCTTGTAAGCCATCGGCCCTGGGCCTTTGAAGGCTCCCATCATAAAAGCTGCATTTTTAATTTCAATATCTGACACCCTCTGTGAATAATCTCAACATCCAGGTTCTTAAGTGGTGGAAACTCTACAAACCAACTAGAAGAGTCCTATACTCTAACATCACTAGTATACATGTCTTTGACGAACTCCCCTGCCATTTCACACAATGCCTTTGGATCCAAAATCCAGTTTCCATTGGCATCCTGAAGAGCTTCAATCCTTTTTTTTCCCTTTGGATCATAGTGGAGGCATGGAAAAATCTAGTGTTCTTATCCCCCCAGGCAAGCCATCGACACCTAGCTTTCTGGTACCAAACAAGCTTCTCCTATGCAGTTAACTTACTATAATCTTTCCAAAGATTTTTCTCAAGCTTGTGTAAGCCAGTAGCTGTGTTATTATGCTTGGCTCTATCTATGCCTTCAAGTCTCTTGAGAAGATTCATTCTCTTCTTGGGAATATTACCAGGAACAGTTGAATGCCATTTAGTAGCTTCGATATCAAACCTTCGCTTCCCTTCAAACCAATCATCGTTATCCTAAGCTTGACACACGACATTTGAGAAGCTATCCTCCAAGGCCCATGCAACATTGTATTTGAAATGACGTCTCTGTCTGCTATGGTCGTTGTTGGTCCTATTAGAGACAATGAACAACCTATGATATGATTTATATCGAAATTTATGGAGAACTTTATAATCAAGATGTCCCAATTCCCAAGCCAAGTTCCCAAAAACCCAGTCCAAGCGTTCCTTCACTCCATCTTTTTTCCATGTAAAGCATTCCCCTACAAAAGAAATTTTCAGTAAATCCGATGCTTTGATGCAATCCACAAATTGTTTCATAAGCCGAATTAAAGGACAACAACCTCCCATCTTATCAGCTGGCTCCATAAAGGTATTAAAATCCCCAAAAACTAGCCATGGCCCCACAATACTACTGGCAATAGCCTGTAGAGAGTGCCATAATCCTTCTCTTTTATTAACCATCGGTTCACCGTAGACCACAGTGACAAGAAAAGAGTGATTATTTGTCTTGCCAATGACTCTATAGTGAACAAGTTGGGTAGTCGAAAGAATGTAATCCACCTGTGAGTTAATATCATTCTACAAAATCCAAATGGCCCCTACGAAACCGGAGGCTTCATGCCTAATCCAATTACTAAAACCAAGTTTTTGAGTCACCTTGTCCACCCTATCACCACTAATCCGGGTTTCAAGAAGACATAAAATATCAATTGCATTATCTTTCACCAATGTTTTAATGGTTGTGGGAAAATATCTACTCCCAGCCCCTCTACAATTCCAGGATGCAATAATCATATTAACAAAAATAATTAAGAAAAGTAAGACAACTTACTCGACATCCTGATTCGCCCTATCTCCTAGGGTTGAATTGATGGTGTCATGAGTTACCAACTCACATGCCTCAGCAATCATAAAATCATCACCAATATCATCATCCAATGTCATGGAGTTTAAAGGCAGGAGAGAAGTAGCACAGTCTATATGGTCACTCTATTCGCACTTCTCTTTCAAAAATGCATCAGATTTCTGTGCATTCAAGACTATTGGCCCTTCTAACAATATTGTTGATCATGAGAGGTGTGGGGTGCATTGTGCATGGAAGGATTAATTTGAGATGTGCCCATTTGACTCATGTTGCCACTAACCACAACATGTTCCCTTCAGCCCATTGTATGTCTAGAAGGCCTATATGATTTAATTCCTTTGTCATTCCTTGTTCCACCGCCTTCAACATACTTTTTCACATATTGGGCTTTCCCACCCACATGAGGCCCATTCGGCCTTTGACTATCACCCCCTACTCCCTTTGATTGAGCTTTTTGCTTCCTTAATTTTTGCGCATCTTCAGGTATGAACGACTTCTCTTTCCCTTTGTCCCCAATCCGGCACCCCTGTGACTTGACCACACCGCTGTCAAATTTGGAATTCCTGCTAGCCGGGCAACCTGTCGTCATCTCGGCTTCATCGAGATCAGCCAGCGCTCTGAACCTCGAGTCCCCTGCTCCTAGCTTAGACAACCAAACTTGTGTTTGCCCGGAAGTACCGACTAGTGATCGTGATTCTAGCTGTACCGATGCACCCGTTGAGTTGTGTCTTCTTGATGACCATACACGGTGTGCATTACCAACCAGCATCCATGGCCCAAAGCTTTCATCAGTCTTGGCTAGCTTGGACTCCGACGACAATATCGTTACTACCAATGAGATGGCTTGAGTTTGCTCCACCTTTTTCTGGTTAGGTTCAACATAGGTCCACTGACAATCATCCTTCCGATAACCATATCGTCCACATGGGAAGCATATAAGCCCCAAACCTTTATATTCTACCTGGTAAACCAAGTGAGCTGCAATTACTCGAGACACCAGTCTTTTTTAGAGATCAAGCTCAATGTATACTCGAGCATACTTGCCCCTCTCAATCTTTACAGTTATGGATTGATTATCTGATGGAGTAAGCATATCAATTTTAATTGTTCTCCCTATCCTATTGCCCAGTCTTGTAATAAACTCAGTATTATAGCATTGCATAGGTATATTGGGAATTATAACCCAAGTAATAATCCATCCCAGGGGATTGTTAAAGGGATCAAAACTTGGGAACCATCTTTGAACCATAATAGTATGTTGTTGCACAACCCAAGGACCTTCATAGAGCACTCTCTGATATAAATGTGCCCACCCTTCTTTTTGGAGAAATTGAACAATGAAGTAATTATTGGACAAATCCACCAAATCAAAATATGGCGTCTTCCATATCCGACTGAGGTGGGTTTTTAAAGTATACGCATTATAACGCTTACCTAACACGGTGATAATTAAGAGGGTATTCCAAGGTTTATACCACTCATTGTATTATTCTGCTGTGACCGGCACTATAGGATGATTCTGTATGAGCATGCAAACTTCTTCAGTGAGTTATGGCATCTCCTATTCCTTATTAAGGACATCAGATAGTAGTTCTTCATCCTCCATATTATTCCCTCCATTAGCTATCCCATTAAAACCGATAAGAGAATCCTTATAGGATAGCAGAGGTATTGCAGTCTGATTTTGCAACTGGACTACAGGGTTGTCATGTTCCATGGAGTCATTTTCCTTAAATATGTTCAACTGAGGCGCTTCATCAGACATATGAGTGTCCAAGATTTCCTGTGATGAATCAGTTTTCTTTTGTTTTTTACTACCACTAGTAAGGATATCATACGACTGATTCGGTGACAGTTTTCGGTGAGGTTGGTTACCCATACCAGAGGAGAAGAAATATGCAAGCTTTTCAAGAGAGAGAATACCGAAAACTACTTAGAGCTTTTTCCTTCCAATATAATTTTATCAACGCACAATATTGATGTGATGAATTTTGCCCATAGCCCCCATTTCATTAATAAAATCTTGTCCATCATTATCTGAATTATTAAGCACTTTTACAGCCACTTGAATTTTAGAAGATAGCTTGCCTTTAAAGATAGTCCCATAAGCTCCTTTACCTATTTTATCCTTCAAAAGGTTTGTAATTTTTTTGAGATCAGCATAAGAGAATCTAGCAGGCTTCATTGCCTTGTAATCTTCCATAAACTTTTCCAATCTTTCTTGATATTCTCCCTTCGTCTTGAAGTAGCAATATATGTATATGCTTACAAGGAAAAGCAGCAACAACATAATTGACCTTGGAGTTACAAGAGCACATCATCAATTGAATATCCAATTTCAATTAGTGAAACGTCCCAAAACTAAATTAAAATTTTCAAAAAAAAAAAAAAAACAATACGAAAGGGAAAAACAAAATCAACGGGTGTCACTAGTACCTGGTACAACAATTGTAGGAATCATACTAGTTTTGTGCTTTTCAACTTCAGATTTTGGCTATGGCCAGTGCCATCTTAATTAGTATGTGTTTTGGATTAACGATTGGTAGTTAGGCTTGTTTTAATTGGACTTTTGGTAATATTACTTTTGGTAAAAGTTAAATTGTGTATTGTGATTTATGTTTGGATTGGCGGTTGTATAAATGACTTTTGCAAAAGTGAAACTTGCTTGGATTTATGATAATAGTAAGAGAGAGTGGGTGAAAAAATATTTTAAAAATCAAGTAAATATTTAAAAATTACTTTAAAATATTAGGTGCTACTGGAAAAATATTTTAGAGTGGGTAAAAATTAATAAATCAGTACTCTAAGTTTTGGGTTCTCTTCACTACTAAAAAAATACATTAAAAGTAAAATTATAGTCAATCTCTTAAGACTGGATACAATTGAAAAATTATTTTAAAGAGTTAAAAGAACAAAAAAATATTTTAAAGTAATTTTTGGAGCTGAAAAATTACATTAAGGGTAAAATTTGCTATAAGTCTAATAACAAACTTGGTACAACTGGAAAAATATTTTAAAGGGTTAAAAACACCAAAAAAAATATTTTAAAGTAATTTTTGGAGCTGAAAAATTACATTAAGGGTAAAATTGCAATAAGTCTAATAACAAATTTGGTACAACTAGAAAAATATTTTAAGGGGTTAAAAACACCAAAAAAATATTTTAAAGTAATTTTTGGAGCTGAAATAGTACATTAAAGGTAAAATTGTAATTAGTCTAATAACACACTGGGTATAGCTGAAAAAATATTTTAAGGGGTTAAAAACACTCAAAAAATATTTTTTGAGTGGGGGTACAACTAGAAAGTGGATAAAATTGCAATCAATCCGATAGCACATTGAGTAGTGGGTATAACTAGAAAAATATTTTAAAGGGTTAAAAACACTCAAAAAATATTTTTTAATACTACATACTATTTAAAAAACATTTTATAGGAAAACCAATATCATATAACTAATTTCTAGATAACCTAATCTAGTATAAAATGTCATTAACTTTTAACAAAAGCTCCATTCTCTAGCTTCTCCCAATTGAGCTTTCATCAATTGTGCTTTGACAAAAGCTCAATTGCCAATTAACCTCTCCAAACACTCAAAATTTGTGTTCTCAATTGATAATTAAGCATATGATATTTAATTGGGTTTAAAAAGAGTCCCCAAACACACACTCAGAGTCTGGAATGCCTGCCTACAAAATGTCAATCCCCTCTCGGAGTACTTTCCTATTGCCGTAAGTATATATATGATTCCATTTTCAAGGATGATCCATTCTAGGAGATAACACCCAATTAACTTTTTTTTAAACAATTAAATAAATTATTTAATCATAATATAAGTTGTGTTTTATTATATTATCTTTTTTATATTACTATTCGGTATTCGGTTTGAGGTTTATGACTGTGCTTTTTAATATAAGTGTCTCTTCTAAGACTCAAACTCGAAACTACAAAATGGAGCCTTACACCGCTAGACCAACTCTATATTACTTATCATTATATTCTATATCAGCTTTTAAATAAAAAAAATAGTTTGGAGAAAAACAATGAATATAAATGTTTTAAATTACTTTATTTAATTTAATTTTTCTAAAAAAGTCAAATAGGTCTTGTATTAAGGATTAGAGGTAGTATGACTATTTAGCTCTCAAACATCTATCGTGGTCCCCTCAATAATCAGATACCAAAAAATATTTTTTAGCTGTAAATATATATATAATTTTTTTAAAAATAATTATTTTTAATTAATTAAAAAATGTGTGAAAGTAAAAATTTTTGTTGTAAGTTAAAAATTATATTATTTGTAATCGTAATTATAAATTTCATATTTACATTTAATATTTTTTTAAAAATTATTTGAAATTTGACTGTAATTTTGTACTATTTTTCTTAATTATAAACAGTGAATTTTATTTTATTTTTAAATTTACTAAAACAACAAACATCTAACTATATGTTAGATAATTAGAAAAAAAAATATTTTCTTGCAACTTAACCTTATTTAAACATTGAATATTAAACCTATATGGGATTAAATTTTAATGAATATTTATTTACTTGGTACTTTTTGATTGATCTGGCTGTGGTCACTGAATTTTGGGTCACTTTATCATCGGGTGCATGATGCAGGAAGATTGACAGCATGCGCATGGTTGCTGAAGGTAACATTAGATTTTGAGTTAACATTAGTTGGCGTTTTGGTGAAAATGATTAAGAAATTTATTGAGAGATTGAATTGACTAATTTATACTCGTAATTTATAAGATATTATCAATATTTTAATTATTTTAAAAAATAAAACGAATGGTTCGGTTTTAATTTCATCAGAATTTTACATCTTTTAAGATTAACATGCGAGAAGAGTTTTATAAAAGAACTTTTTGAAAAATTAATTCTTGCGGAGAACATACACCCACCATCCACTTAAGTTAATAGTAGTAGCCTCTTTAATTTGACTTCTGAATCATGCATGTTCATCATTAAAATTAAAAAAATGCATTATACTCGCATTCCAGTATTCTACAAACTAAACCGTTTTTTTTAGAATTACACTAAGGTCTTTAAGGAAGAAGATAAATGAAAAAATGGTCTTTTGAAATTATAAAATGAAAAAAAGATCTCATTAACAACTCCAGGAGCATGTCGTTGATAACTCTAGGAGCGTGTATTGACAACTTCATGGGACCATTTTTTTTATTTTACAATTTTAAAAAACCATTTTTTCATTCCTTTTCTTCTTTAGGACCTGAATGTAATCCTCTTTTTTTTTTTTTTGGGAAAATTCTCTTACAGTCTATGTCTCCGGGCTTGGGGAAGGTACGGCTCTCTATTATTTCTTCCAACTAACTATATTATTTACACAATTCTTAAGTTTTAATTTTGGTCATATTTGCTTTTTACTACCCCGCGGTTTCTATTTATATGCTGATATTAACCAAATTATATTATTTAAGAAAACAGTTAAAATTAGTTAAAAACAATGCATATCACAAATATATTTGTTTTTTCAAATATCGTTATTTATGAGTGAAAAAAATGAGAGAAAGTAATGGAAAAAAATGATGAAAGCGAGAGTACGGAGAAAATTAATTAGAGATAACATTAATAAAAATGTATTTAATATTTAAACAATCCCTAATAGGACCTTATAAAAAGGATGGAACGAGCGCCTTATAGAAAGTTCCAGATGATCCTTGATGAATGTCATGATGAAAATAAAAAATATTAGAACTTAGTGTTAAAGTTAATACAACACCTTGAAGTGTCTTTTTTTTTTTTTTTTGATATAACAGTGACCGGGTTCGAACCCGGATGGGGGAGGGGGGAGAAGTGCCTTAAAGGCACTTCGATAACCATGTCGCCTAAAGGCGCTGGTTGTCTTTTTTTTTATTCCCCAGGCATCTCTTGCATCTTGTGATTCAAAAATGTCATTATCATTTATTATGCAAATATTCTTCTCTTTCTTTAGCTCTATGACTTGTGAGAGATATGGTTGAGTTACAAAAACATTTATTGCGCAAATAGAAAATTAAAGTGATATAATTCGGATCAGACGGATAATAAGGAATATCAAAGTAAGTTTTGAAAAACAAAAAACATCCGAAACTATTTGTAGGAAATTTTCTTGGTCTGTATAATTGGATTTAAAATATATATATATATATATATAATATAAAAAAAAAATTCTTGCTCGTTTGGAATAGGCGGATCAGACGGATAATTGTATAATTGGACTGTATATCAAATTTTCTTGCTCATTTGGAACAGTGATTGTAATGCTTAAAAGAAACTTTTCAATTGTGATTTATGGTATATAAAATAAGTATGTGAGAGAAGTTTTGTCTCGACTTATATAAAAAGCAGCTTATAAGCAATTCAATCACCAATACAAACATGCCCAAAAATGGAGGGAATAGAAATTAGGAGTTTAGTATAAAACAATAAATTAAGTAAAAAAACATTATATAAGTGGCCTGGGGGGAAGCTAATGTAAAGAAAAAACTTAGCTCCATTTACTTATATTCATCAAATTCAATATTTTTCAATTAAATCTCAGCACATGAACGTTTCCTAACAATAAAATTCACATTGGTATCATTTTAAAATTCTGAGAGATTATTATTAATAGTAAAATCACACGCGCAACATAATTAGAGAATGAGACCTAATAAAAATATAAGTAAATCAACTTAAGTATTAACTCTAATGCAACACCTTATTGACAAACACCTATATTTAAAAAGAAAAACATTATGATAGACAGGCTAAGCCAAATCATGCGGGCTAACCCATTTGGGTTCAAGAATAAAATTAGGTTAGATTTGACCAATCTATATCTATCTATCTGTGTGTGTGTGTGTGTGTGTGTGTGGATAATGGTTGAAATTTAAGTACTTGTTTTAGTTAATATTTAGCTGATGAAATAACTGGTGATGGGTAAGGGAAAGGATATATAATAAAATGAATCAAGTGTTGATGGATTGTCGTGACACAGAGGTTTATGATTGAATTGTATACGTTGTACATCTGCTATATATATCTCCAGTTATTAATATAATATCCATTAAAAAACTTATGTAGATTATAAAAATTAGTGAAATTAGTTATTTTTCAAAAATATGCATTGGTTTCTCTATAATACTCCCTCAAATAATTTGTATTGAAACTATCAATTGATGCTAACTCCCTTATTATATAAAATCAATAGGGGTAAAATAGAAAAAAATAATAATAAATATCGACAAATTGGATTGATACGTTATATGTAGAATCAATTCTAACCACCAATTAGCTTTTATGTTATGGAGCTGAGGTAGTATATTGTAATTTTGGACCTTTGCCATTAGTTTGTTGTTTGTTGGCTTTGTACAAGTAATGTTCTATGATTCACGTGATAACTATTCTATATTTCTCTTTTTCTAATTTGCTCTGTCATGTTCCTGACTTTTTAATGTGGTTATTTATTTCAAGCCAAAATGTCTTTCTATTTTTTAAATTCCATAATAATTGGTTGAATGCAATTATATATGCTTAGTTATAACGTCATGAATAGCAGCAATTGATTTAGAGTTCATCTTTTTTTTAAAAAAAAAAAATTCTAGCGTCTAAATTTGGCTGATATTTTCCATAAGTTTGGTCAAAATGAACAAATATGTTTGCCATAAGCCAAAATTTTAATTCATTTATCTTTATAGGGCCAAGGGGAACATGTAATTAAATTAAGCCCAATCCGAATGCCCACATCAATATAGATTTTGGGCGAACCCTAGCCGAAATAATGTGGTTTGGTTTGACTTTTATTAATAAATCTTTTTGGTTGCCAATGGTCTTGTGTTATAGTGACATGAAAGTTTCTCCGTATATAGGAGGTAGCGGGTTCATTCTTACTAATTTAAGAAAAGTAAAATTAAAAGATTTAATAAGAAAAAAAAAACACATAAGTACCTAATTAGAAATTGAAGGAAAATAAAGGTATCAAACGAATGGTTTCCCCATTTTCTTTCCGCTTCTAGTTTTATCTAAGCTGCCCCATCTGAGACTGACAAGTTCTATGGACTATCGAAATATTCATGCGCAGGTGTGTCAAGGAGGAAGAGATATTCAGATTTCTATTCTGGCGGATTATATATTGCGGCCTTTTCATCAGGAAAAATCACAGGAAGTTATGTTTTGCCATTCATCACAGCCAGATATTTAGTTGGTATCATATTCCTAATTGGGCTGATAATTTTTACATTCCGCAGAAGACACTTATCTATGTATGAAAACATTGAAGATTTCATAAGACTTCACAACCTCCTTCCTTTAACGTACTCCCACAAAGATTTGAAGACTATAACTGAAGGATTCAAATACAAGTTTGGTAAGGGAGGCTTTGGCACTGTATACAAAGGGAAGCTAAAGAGTGGAATCGACATTGCTGTAAAATTTTGGGTGAGACCAAAGCTAATGGCCAGGGAGTTATCAATGAAGGGGCAACTATTGGGAGGATACACCATTTTAATGTGGTACACCTTGTTGGCTTTTGTGTGGACGGAATAAAGCGCGCTCTTATCTATGAATTTATGCTTTGGTCTTTGGATAAAAATATTTTTTCCAAAGAAAAAAACATCTCCTTGAGTTATCACAAAATATATGAGATATCTCTAGGAGTGGCCCGTGTGATTGCTTATCTTTATCATGGGTGTTATATGCAAATATTGCATTTTGACATCAAGCCTCATAGCATTCTACTTGATGACAACTTCACTTCAAAAATTTTAAATTTTGGACTAGCAAGATTATATTCTGTTGATGATAGCATTGCCACTTTGACTGCAGCAAGAGGGATAATATGGTACATGGCTCCTGATTTATTCTACAACAATATTGGACAAGTGTCTCATAAGGCTAATGTTTATAGTTTTGGAATGCTTTTGATGGTGATGGAAAGCCGAAGAAGGAATTTGAATCCACATGCAGAACATTCAAACCAACTTTACTTTCCCTTTTGGATTTATGACCAGTTTGATGAAGAGAAAAATATAGAAATGGAAGATTTGACAGAAGAGGAAAAGGATTTAGCAAGGAAAATGTTTATAGCAGAACTTTGGTGTATACAATTGAAACCTATCGAACGACCTTCCATGAATAAATTAATAGAAATGTTAGAAACTGATGATGTTGAAACTATCGAAATGCCTCCAAAACCTTCTCTGTATCCCAATGAAAGAGTTTTAGTCGATGATGAATCCAGCTCTTACCAAACATCATCCACTGTCTCTACTTATTCCCATAGTAATAGTCTGAGGTGACGGCACAAAGAGAAGGGAAATAATAATAAGTTGTAATTGAAATTGGATGTCTGTGCAGGTACCTTTTTACTGGCTAATTAATCTAATTTGTTTTTTTATAACAATACCTTGTTATTGCTGTGATTTGGATTTGCCTTAATAATTTAGCATCTTTTTTTCATTATTAATGACAATAAAGTACATAGTGATAATATCCCGTAATGACTTTTTTTTTTCAATTCCATTACAATCAAAGCTCTTTGATAGAACCAAGCATTCCCATACATATTTCCCAACAACCAGATCAGGTTTTGTAGGTAACACAAAACCTTCATCAAATAAAAAACAGTTCCTCCAATACCATATCCACCAGCAACCCAGCTTAAATTCTGCACAAACCACTCCCTTCTTTGTACTGAGAAAAATTCATCTAGAGGATCAGAGATTTATCTAACCAATTCCATAATCTCTTCACCACTGCACATCCCTTCACACATGCACATAGGGTTGCCCTCCATGGTCCTCATTCTCCTTCTAGCAGTTAATATTCTGTCCAGTCCAGCTAACCAGAGGAAGATTTGGATTCTTCTAGTAGCTGGTAACTAGCTCCCACACCTACTTCCATAACCTTTCACTACCTCCTTCCAACCCTGGCCTCAACATTTTACATCCCCGCCACTGAGTATTCACCGTCACAAGGCCCCAACCATGTAATTCGATCTTCCCCATCCTCCTCACAAGGCGGGGGCATAACTATCATAAAGGTAGTTATGCATATGAGAAAATACCTAAGCTTCTGGAAATAAACACTTTATAAACATTTGTGTCTCTTCCTTCAATCAAATTATGGATCCAATCTAGGCATAAGACTTGAAAAGATTCTCGACTTGTGTCAACATTTTTTCTTCCCCCCAACCATCTCCAACAATGACATTCCATAACTGTAAATATTTGATTTATATGATACTTTCTCAAAGTTTCGAGAGAAAACTTCGGATGCAATGTAACCTAAAGTTCCTCTTGCTGCCATTATTGACATTGTACTTTGATTTTTTAAACACAATTTAGCTAGACCAAAATCAGAAATTTTAGGAATGAAATTGTAATCTAATAACATATTACGAGGGTTGATGTCAAAGTGGAGAATTTGATAATCACAACCTTGGTGAAGGTAATCAATCCCTCTTGCTAGGTCAAGGGCTAACACTTGCAACTTCAGCCATCCAAGGAAATTTTCATTGTTGCCCGGTGAAGATATGAACTTTTGGAGTGAACCATTTGGAAAGAAGTCATAAACAAGAGAATGACAAAAACCATCAGCACAAAAGCCGAGCAAACGACCAATATTGATGTGATGAATTTTGCCCATAGTCCACATTTCATTAATAAAATATTGTCCATCATTATCTGAATTATTAAGCACTTTTACAGCCACTTGAATTTCAGAAGATAGCTTACCTTTAAAGACAGTCCAATGAGCTCCTTCACCTATTTTATCCTTCAAAAGGTTTGAAATTCTTTTAAGATCAGCACAAGAGAATCTAGCAGGCTTCATTGCCTTGTAATCTTCCATAAACTTTTCCAATCTTTCTTGATATTCTCCCTTCTTCTTGAAGTAGCCGTATATGTATAAACTTGCAATGAAAAGCAACACCAGCATAATTGACCCTGGAGTTACAAGAGCACATCATCAATTGAATATCCAATTTCAATTAGTGAAACATCCCAAAACCAAATTAAAATTTTCAAAAAAAAAAAACAAAAACAAAACAATATAATACAAAAGGGAAAAACAAAATCAATGGGTGTGACTAGTACCTGGTACAGCAATTGTAGGAATCATACTAGTTTTGTGCTTTTCAATTTCAGATTTTGGCTTCCGCCAGTGCCATCTTAGTTCTAGGTTTAATCTATGAAGCTGAAATGCTTGTATTGACGAAACTACCTGAAACATCATGGTGCAGGAAGCTACGTCCCACTCGAAGATACTAACTTCAGAAGGAAACAACATAAATCGGGCAACCAAATATATCCAGTAGGTTGTTTATATTTCTCATGTGTCTCGACCCAGCTGAAGAACAATCAAAGAAGCAAACATTTTCACTCCACCCAACAAACTGGATAAATGGATGAATTGTAGAGACTATGTTGAAGAAAGAGTCTGGGAAGACAACGATTTGGATCACACAAGGACATGTGTAAGAGGTCGGATTCATTGTACATGTTATCGACTGTGAATCTTATTCAACTAACAGTAGGAATAGAAGGAAACTCAACCATCATCCCATTGTTATAGAGATGGAATGGAATAATTCCATCATCAGGTACATGCTGGTTCTGACCATTCCCTAGTTTCAGAAGTAGCACCAACAACAAAAATCTGAGATACCAAATCATGGTAACAAAAGATATTTGTTTTCTCAAACTTGGATCCAGATTCCTAAGTGTTAGGTATTCACATATCTCATTAAAAACTAAAGCAGGGGAAGGGGACTGATAAAGCAAGCCGAAACTTCCTTTGGAGCCAGGATGAAAATCTCAGGAAGATGCACTTAATAGCCTAGGATACAATAAGGAAAACCAAGAAAGCTGGTGGGTTAGAAATTAGAAGATTGGAAGAGAAAGATCATTCGTTCATCATGAAGTTGTGCTGGGGCCTAAATACTAAGCCGGACAAACTATGGGTCAAATGTTTAAGAGCTCAATACGAATGTGGGGAGGAGCTGGTGCCTTGGGTAAGCAGAAAGAAAACTAACTCCCTAACTTGGAAAGCTATTACTTAAGTGTGGGAAAAATTTATGACAATGGTTGGAAAAAGAATTAATAATGGTCAAAGCACCAAATTTTGGTGGGAACCATGGTCATTTCTTGAAAGACCACTCATAGAATTGGCTACAAAAAAATCTGGACATGATCAATACAGATGAGATGGTAGCTTCTTTTACATTACAAGATGGAAGGTGGAACAGGGGCAGATGGGAGCTCTTCTTCTCCACAGACATAATTAATATTTTGAAGAAAGTCAAACCCCCTTCAAATAACAGAAGGGATATAGCTCCTTGGAGGAGCTCACCTGATGGTTCTTTTTCAGTGAAGGCAGCCTAACAATTTCTGACAAAACCAACTGAGGAGGTGGGTAATCCAGTCTGGAGGAAATTATGGCGTTGGCATGTCCCTGAAAAAATTAAAATATTTCTTTGGCAAGCTAGCCATGAGAGAATAATGACTAACTCACTTATAGACAAAAGAGGGAATACACAATTAGGAGAGTGTCCTTCTGAGTGTCCTTGTGAAGAGAGTGTGCTGCATACATTGAGAGATTGTAAGAAAGCAAAAGAAATATGGAAGGAATTTATTAAACCTAATCCATATAATGCTTTTTTCTCTTTTGATTTTCAGGAATGGCTCAGATGGAATTCAATACATCAACCAGCAAAGGACAGGTTCTCACAATGGCCTTGGGCTAAGATCTTTGCACAAGTATGCTGGGTCATTTGGAAGACTAGATGTGCACTGATCTTGGACTCCAAAAATTCCACTTCACGTGAGATTTTGCAGACATGTCTTTTTCATAATTTTGAAGAGACAACGAGTGGAAAGATCAAACACAATTTTTCAAGGGAACAATATCAAAGAACAACAATGGACACCACCAACACTAGGGGTGGTAAGAGTTGATGTAGATGCTTCTGTTCACCACTTCACACAGGCAACATGTGGAGGAATCATCCAAGATGCTAGAGGTCAATGGCTCACGGGCTTCAAGAAGACACTTGGACCAGTTTCAGTAACAGCTGCGGAGATTTTGGCAATCAAAACAGGTTTGGAGTTCTGCAAAAATCTAAATTTGCAAGAAATACATGTATACTCGGACTCGCTGGAAGCAGTGAATGAATTACTCAGAGAAAGCGGTATAAATCATACTTTGCGCAAAGAATTTGAAGACACTCAAAACCTCTTATATAGGGACTGTAAAGTGGAATTATTTCATAAAGTAGGGAAATTTTGGAGTATGCCGATTTATTGGCCAAGGATGCTCACTCTGACAACCAACAGACTATTCTCCTTCGAGAGGTTCCTCTGATTTGTATGCATAGGTTTCTGCCAGACAAATCAATTGTTGTGGATGAACATCTACTACATTAGGTAGTGGACTGAGCTTGCCAATCAATGCTTAAAAAAAATCAGTCTGACAAAAATGAAGTTGGCGAAGAGGGACATAAAAGAAAAATCATCAGTCAAACAGAAATTTCATGTCAACTTTGGGGTAAAAAATACAAATTATCCACGTCGACTTGGAAGAAAAGTATGGATACTCATAATTCAGCAACTGCACATCATTCTCAAATTTCATCGATGTAAAGAAAGGGCAGTAGTCACTATCAGACAAAAATTTCAAAGTAGTTCATCTTTAGAGAAAAATACAAATTAGCCGCCTGCAGCAGTAAGAAAAGTTAAAGGAAATTTGGTTGTCAATATATATATAACAAAATTTTTAAGAAAATGATAGAGCTAAGAAAAGTAGCTGATTGAACTAGGAGGATCATAATTCAGAGGTGAAGCAGCTGCACATCATTCTCAACGATGGAAGAAAAAGGCTTAAAGTGTTGGTATTTGGTGTCGTTCACTCTGCTTCTAACACATGGGGTTACGAATTCTCAAGAGCAGAATAAAAACTATGCTCCGTCTCGGTGCGGCATTATCACAAACATCTCGTATCCAATCCCATTATGAGATGACCCACCCAACTGTGGAGACCCCAAATACGAGCTATCCTGTGAAAACATCGACACTCTTGTTCATTTATACAACGGAACATACAGAGTACTTGCAATAAACTACAACAACTACACAATCTGAGTCGTAGATCCTGGAATTCAGGCCGGAAATTGCTCCTCCCTCCCTCATTATTTCTTATCCCAATCCAATTTCACCGAAACTTACCTCTTAAACATGGAATACAAAAGCAAAAACTCCTACGACGTAAATCTGAAGTGGATAGGATTAGAAGTTTCATTCAAGGACAGTGCGTACCTGAACTGCAGTGATCCAGTGAGGGACGACGTAGCATACCTGGATACATCTCTATGCATGAATTACGAATCCAAAGGAGAAGGAGGAGGTTATATGTATGCTATAGCCGGACATTTACTGGTTAAGGAGCTAAAACGTCGGCGTCGTGTGAAATCGATGGCCATCATTTCGTTAGATTGGTATTCACAGGTGGTGGTGGAAACAAGTCATCATCATACACTGATATTCATAGAGTGCTTTCTAAATTCTAAGGGTCTATTTGGTGTGAGGGACTTGGAGGGGAAGAGAGGGGAAGGAAAATTTTTATGAGTTGAATTTTAAAAGATTGAAGAAGTGGGGTAATAAAATTTTAATAAATAGAATATATAAGATAAAAAAGTAAGAAAAATTAATTAAAAATTTTTAACCCCACTTCTCTAATTTTTTTAAATTCAACTCAAAAATTTTTTCTCTCCGCCCATTTTCCCTCCCCTCCCCTCAGACCAAACAAGCTCTAATGGATTCGAGGTTTTGTGGTCAAAACGAGCTTGTGTTGATCATAGTTGTCCAATTTCTAGTTTATGCTCTTTGAACCGTGAAACGTTCAGTCTCCAATGCGCTCGGGATTTTCTGACCTATTACAGTCCTATGGGAATAACTGAGCATGAAGGCATGGAGTAAGCCACCTATTCACCTCCCTCTCTGCTTTAAATTTAGATTTAACATTTTTTTGGGCCAAGGACAATCTGTCAAAAAATAATCTCCTTAAATATAAGTCTAGCATGAAAGTTTGTTTTTTCCAATTTTAATGATGGTGTAAATTTAGTAATAAATACTTTTATTATGAATATCCATAAGAACTATCTATTTTCGGTATAAAAAGTAGATATAAATAATTTATTTGGGAGTAAATATAGTAACACCGTTAAAGAGATTTAACTTTTGATATTTTTTTGTACTGCGGGTCCTATCAGTCTTTTTTCTCTATTAGTTTAATATTTTTCAATAGGAAAATATTACTAAAATCCCATGCAAACAATTTTATTTTAGTTGACCCCCAAAAGATTATAAAATTTCAATACATCTCCTTCGGTCAAAATAAAATTAAGTTTTATCAGTGAAAAGATAATAATGTCCTTTATTTTTTTTCATAACAGCATTTACAAGAACAATAGGAGTATTTTTAAGACAATTAAAAATATTTACAAGATAAATACGTGAATGAACCTCTTGGGTTAAGATTAAATTAAATTTTGTTAGTGAAAAGATAATAATGCCCTTACTTTATTTTTTCATAATAGCATTTATAAGACAAATATGGGCATATTTAAGACAAATACAGACATTTAAAAGACAAATACGTGAAGGACCAAAATTTTTTAACTCCTTGGTCATTCACATGTTTATCTTGTAAATGCCTTTATTTGTTTAAAAAATGCTAATATTTGTCTTATAAATGATCTTATGAAAAAAAAATAAGGGTATTATTGTCTTTTTACTGACAAAATTTAATTTCATTTTAACGCAAGCAAGTGCCATGAAATTTCATAATCTTTTGAGGGTTTAACTGAAATAAAATTGTTTGCATGGGGTCTAAGTGATTTTTTCTTGTTGAAAAAATATTAAAATAATATAGATTAACACCATTGCTATTAAATAACGGAAGTTAAGTCTCCTTAACACCATTGCTATATCTGCTCCTAAATAAATTATTTATCTTCTTTTTACATAAAAAATATATAATTCTTATGAGTGCCCATAACGACATTCACCCTTATTAAAAATGTAGGTGAGAGGAAATATATAACATCTCTTTTTTTTTTTCCCAATATTCATTATTAAATAAGGGCAAATTTAGAAAAGTTAGTCAATTTAAGATATATTAAACGCCGGATCTATGGTTTTTTAGCATATCGCATTTGGTCAAACTAGACTTGTACTAATACTGCCTCTAAATATTAATATAAGAGTTAGTTTACTTTTTAGAGTGATTAAGAAAGCTAAATACTACATCAAGTCTATAATATATGGTACTTCTAAAAGGAAGACATGGTTTAAAATATAAGTCACCTCCGATTTAATTAATGCTTTTTTTTCTTATTTTGCCCCTATGATTAATATTCATTTTTCAACTTTGTCCACTCATTATATGACTTTTCTTTAAAATAACATTCTCAATGCAATTAAATACATTTTTGAAGAAGGGTAAAAGTGAAAAAAACAATTACATTTTAGGATATATTAAATAACTTAACTGTCATTTCTCATTTCTCGAGATATAGTTTAAATACCTTATATTATGGACCGGAAAGAGTAAGTTACATTAAAATATTTATATCGATCCTTTTTCTCTAAATTAATTTATCTAACTTTTAAAATAATAAATATAATACCCTGAAATTTGGGATTGGAGGTTTGGGAATAAGCCTAGATTAAGTGGACTACTAAGCCCCAATTTAGTAGAAGCCCAAATTTATCCCCTAATGATTCTTATATCTTTGGGGTATTAAGAAAGTAAAATGGTGAACTTTGGAGAATATAATTATGTTTTCAGTGAAATCGCCTATGAGATAGTGAGCTTGTCATGTGATTTTGAATGATCAAATGATGAGAACAAATTATGAAATTTTACAGGATGAAAGTAGACATCCTAAGCTTTAATTTGATAAGTCATATGACTCAATTAGAGCTATATACAAAAAGATATGAATTTTTGAAGTCAGCACAGAAAAACTGTGAAATTTCTGGACTAATATGCAAAGATTGAAATTCTAGGAATTTTGTCATTCCATTCAGCAAAAGGCTATATTTTTTCATGAAACTAGACTCAATAAGGGTTCCATAGCCTTTAGAATCACCTCATTTCGATTTTTCTAGAATTAGTTATGATTTTTCAAAGTTTGGGCAGAAAATCTGCCAGAAATTGCTGAAATCCGAAAATGGGAATTATGACATCATCATAATTAAAGATGACATAAGCTAAATGTTATAAAATCATCATCCTCTTCCTCCATCAGCCAAAAACCGTGCAGCACCATGGAGAAAGAGAGAGAGGGAGTTTTAGAGAGAGAAGAGGGAGAAAACTCACAAGATAGGTCGATTTCTTTGGTGAATTCGTACCTAACGTGTATACTTCTTCTCCTAAGCTTCTCTTCTATGTTATTTAAGGTGTTTGAGAAGCAAATTTGATGTTTAAGAGAGCTAGGGTTTCAGCCATATTTGGGAAAAGCCAGAATGAGCTTGAGGTAACTTTCAAACTTTCGTATATTGCTTATTCTGGCTGTTGTGGACAATTTAATCGATGAAATTTCGCCGGATTGTCTTTGGTTCTAAAAATGGAAAATGGGTTTGTGGGGCTGTTATGCTGCCAAAATTGGTACTAAATGGTAGTTGTAACCTAATGGAATAGTCAATAAAGTGGTTAGGAGTAGAAAGAAACACGTTTACGCAGCCGAAACCGAAAAACCCTGATTTTCCCTTTAAAACCCATATATTTCAGCCAGCATTGTACATGGGTATTAGAGTTGGATTTTCAATGATTTGATGGTTCCATTGAGTTCAGGAGGGAAATTAGGTGGGGTTACAGTTGGACACTTTTTCGGAAAATGCCGAGAAAGCATAATTACGGAAACGCCCCTAAAACCCTAAAAGTAGGGCTGCCAAGGGCAATTTCGTAATTTGACATTGAATTTGATAATTCCGAATCCGAAAATGGATTCCTTGGGCAAAACTATGTTAGGATAGCCCAGGTTAGAATTTCGGGAAAAATACAGTCGGGCTGGGTACAGCAGGGCCGGGCCGGGTCCCCGGGGGTATTTTAGTAATTTTCAAGATAGACTCAGATAACCCTAGAAACACTATGGAAGTGTCTAAATAGTACATTTGACATTGTAGGATTGAATATGGAGCCCCGAGCTGTTTGCACGGAAATCGAGGCACGCATTTCGAGGCGAAAAAAGGTTAAGGTAGGGGACTTACCTTACTTGCATGTATTTGATATCTTTGCTTGTGTAATGATGTATGTGATTGCTTTACTTGATTGTGTAGAGCATATTTGAATAAATGAAGCTTTGTTTCTGTCTTCGCTGTGGCCATAGTCTTGTTGTATGAAACATTGAGCATGCAGAAATGTCATTATGGGGCATACATCTAGATAAAGCTAACATGTCATATACATAGCATCAATCATGCATGCATTATGGTATCTGTTTCCTACTGAGATTCTCTCGAATCTCACCCTCTCCTACCAACAGTTTAGACAGGAGACGATAGAAGATATGCAAACAACAATGCAAAGTACCGTATGAGGGGATTACAATGGTGGAATGAAGACGAGAAGATGTCTCTGTTTTACTGGGATGGGTTTAGATACCCTAGTAGCCTTGTGCAGCTACATTATTTGAATTTATCAGGTACGAACCCCTCGGGGGAAATTATGTAATTATGTACGTATTATCAGTATATTCATACTAATCTTGTGTTACCTACCGAACTGCATATTGTTTTCCGCAAATACTCTGAAAAAGGTTGAAATTGAGATAAGGGCGTGACAATATATAATCTAATAATATATTATATATGTTATGATAAACTAATTTATTTAAATTTTTTAATTTTTAAAAACAAAAGTCAAATGGCTGCTATAGTAATTTCAAGAGTGAGTAATAAAAATTAGAGTGTACCTTAATCATCTGCATATGATCCTCCCGCGAGTTTTGAATTAATATCATGTTTTATTTATGTGTGATGCAGATGAGTTAACAAAGCTGCGCGTTTTGGGCTTTTGGGAGAAGGTAATGATTCCACTTTATTTTGTCATTATCCGGGGTTAAATATTGACATGATGCTATATTACTATTAGTGTACTTTATTAATTTTAATCTATTCCTGCCGTGTTGTTTGACTTTTTCAAAATTTCTTCCTTTCAGATTATCTCTACGGAATTCAGAAAGGCAAAGTTTCCATATGATTTATGTTCCTGGTTTCTTATATTTTTCATATTTTATTATTTAATCGATATTTAATTTTAATTTATTTTCTTAATTAGTTGATTTTAATTTATCTTTTAACTTATAATTTGTGACATATTTTTCTTCAACTTTCAAGTTCACGATGACGATTCTTGCTTTGAATGGAATGAAAAAAAGAATAAAAGTATAACATATTGTTAACAAAGGTTAGTTCAATTGGTAAGGGATTAGTTTATAACAATAGCATTATAAGTTTAAATCTTACCGATATAAAGATTTTATTGATGAACGATTTGTAAGTACCTTTATACTATATATCTAGCATTCAATTCAATTATTATCTTGTCACATTTTTTGGTGCACGCCTCGAAGTAGTATATCCAATGTTCGCTTATCATCTTGTCACATCTTAAAGTTTAAGAGAATTATTTCTTCTATTTTAAAGATCGACCTGATGATACCATAACTAGATCTTTGTTCAAACAATACTTAAGATTGATTGAAAATTTATTATCATATAGTTTCATTATTTTTATCCAAGTAATAATCATATTCCCGTCACAAACCAATTCCATGACCCCTTTTTGTTGGGAATATACATATTTATCCAGGACTAAGCCATGTACTGGGGAAGGATACATAGACCCCTCACCATGAAGACCATGATTTTAGTTTTATAAATTTGGTTGATTGAACCATATTTTTATAGGCTTTTTCATATTTAATTTAGAATTTTTAATTCATTTTCTAGGATATTATTACATATTTAAGTACTAATTTATAATTAAGGGCAAAATAGTCATAATTTATTAATTATTTATATAAATGGTTTTTTGAACTTTTGATACTACATTATATTTAATCTTGCATGTTTAAAAACAACATTACTTTGAAAAATGTCAATTGGGTAGAATTAATAATTGTTTAGGATGGAGAAAATTACAGAAAAGAGCCCCATAATTTCTAGAAATTTCAAGTCAATGAAGAAAAGGGAGCAAAAGTTTTAAAAACTACAGTTACCCTATAAACATTCCAAAAATTTTAATGTAATCCCTACACAAACTTTCAAATGTTTTCACTAGTCCCTTGGTCAAAACGCACATTTTGACCGAAGGGACTTGGGCCGTCTTCTTCAGCAACATTGCAGACCAAGAGATGTGGAGAGTTTTTTTGGAACCAGTTTCACCGCCGCGGCATCACAGTGGGAATGAGGGAGATTGGGAGATCTTGAGAGGAGAGGGAAAGAGATGGAGAGCCGAAGACTTCCTTCCTCACCATCACCGCTGTTCTTCTCCGCTAGAGGCTCAAAGTTGAGAAGCTCGGTGATTACAGAAGCAGAGTGAGAATGCCGCGAAGAGATCTTTAGAGACCAGAGCTGAGATCGGACTTCATCACCATCGCCGTTCTTCACCACACTACCATAGTCTTCTCTCCCTCAGGTTCGCTGTCGTTCCACCAAGCTTCACTGTTGAGATTCATTGTTTTGCTGTCAAAGATCACGTCACCTCCATCAAGACCACCAATGTCGGCCTGTTATGTCCGGCGAGATTCTTTGATTTTCCGGCGATTCTGTGGTGCTCCGGCGATTCTGTGGTGCTCCAGCGATTCTTCCTTTTCCGTCGAAATCTCTAATTTTCCGATGAGTCTCTGTATTGTCCTTTGAGCTTATTTCCATGGCTGGTTCGATTTCACAGATTGTGGTGGATGCTCTAATGGACATGTCTTGCTAAATCTCTTGCTTCTTTGTGATGAGGACCTGTTCTTAAGCTCAGGAGTTTTTCTATCATTCCATTAGTTTAGAATTATATATTTGAATTTTCTAGTTTTAGAAATTATTGGATATGATTCTGGAACTGAGATTGAGGTTAATTATCTTTATTGGTTTGATATATATAGTTGTGATTGGATTTTGTAGTGTGAAGATTATATAGTTTGAATTTCTTTGTGGTTGCAATGAAATTATGTTAATTGGCATGTTATTGTCTAGTTAATGTGGCTGATTTGTATCCTTGAGGGACTGTTTAGCACTCAAATTCAAGAAGACTTATGTTACATCATTGCAATTTCAATTGCACATTAAGTGGTTTTAAACAATATCTCAAGAGATAATAGTTAGCAATGTTTGTAGAAGCTACTATTAATTGGGAATATTAGACTCAAGTGTTATCTTGAGGTTCTTCTTAAGAATTAATGAATTTTAACTCTCATAATCTTTTTGAGCAAGGATAGTCACTTTTTTCATTACCAAGAGCATTCATCATTCATCTTTTCCAATCCAATTCCATTCACTCCTTCACCATTTTTATAAAAATACCAAACATAATAGTTTAGCTTTTAATTAAATTGCATTACTCTTTTAGTTCTTAATTTGAAAAAGCCCAAAACCAATTTTCCCTTGTTTTCATTATATTTGTATGGCATTCAGATAACTTAGGAACCAATAAAAGACTCCTTGAAAAGAGAAAACGATCCTAGGTTTGCCTATAAACAATTTTTTGTTAATTTTTATTGTGAACATCAAGACTAACGTATAAAAAGACCGTCATCACACATTAGGAAATATCACCGGAAGAGGTGTTGTGGAAGGTGTTGTGCCATACATTCTAGTCACACATTGTTGATTGATACATTTCACAGAAAACACTTGTCAATGTATGGAAACATCGAAGATTTCATAAGGCTTCACAACCTTATTCCAATAAGATACTCCTACAAGGAGTTGAAAACAATGAGTGAGGGTTTTAAGAATAAATTAGGTTAAGGAGGCTTTGGCACTTTATATAAAGGGAAGCTAAGGAGTGGTCTTGAAGTTGCTATCAAAATGTTGGGTGAATCCAAAACTAATGATCAAGATTTTATCAATGAAGTGGCAACTATTGTTAGGATACATCATTTCAATGTGGTACATCTTTAAAGAAACGTGCTCTTATCAAAAAATTCATGTTAAATGGATCTTTGGATAATGTTATTTTTTCTAATGGAAGTATCCCATTGAGTTATAGGAAAACATATAAGATATCTCTTAGAATAGTTCGTGGAATTTCTTATCTTCATTATGGATGTGACATGTAGATATTGCATTTTGACATCAAGACTTGTAACATTCTTCTTGAGGACGAATTCACTCCAAAGATTTTTTATTTTGGATTGGCAAGGTTATTGATAATAGTATTGTCACTTTGACCGCAGCGAGAGGAACAATAATGTACATGGCTCAAGTTATTATATTTTGGTTATTTTGCCTTGACTTTATGTCCGAATTCAATGGCCATAAACAAATGCTAGATGTCCTTATATGCTCTGATTCTCTTGCCGGCTAGCTTAAGAAAGCAATAAGATCTTCTTCTGAAGGTAGGAAGGCAATTTATGTAATCAAGTGGGGTCATTTCATGTATTTTCTAAAGTTTGAGAAGCTTAAATAGTTAAAGTTGCTGAATAGAGCTGGAAAAATGGGCCGGCCCTTCAAGGGCTCGGGCCTAAACGGGCCTAAAAAGTACCATAATTTTGAAGCCCATGGCCCTTCACGTGCTCGGGGCTTAAACAGGTTTAAACTCATTTTAATTCAAAAAAAAATTCTTTTTTAAGTTTTACAATTTATTTATTATTTTGCTTTAAATTGAGATACATTATTTTTAAAAGTCATAACTTTTTAGTTAAAATAATCATTTAATGTCCAAATTAGTCTTTTTTTTAAAGTTTAAATGAATAAACCATTGTAGAAAATAAAATAAATCAAACCAATTAAAAAGTGTTTGCCTGTTATTATATTTATTAATTTATTTTTTAAAAAAATTAAACAGGCCTAAAAGAGCTGGCCCTTTTAGGCCCCATTCCATTTTTAGTCTCTAAATCATAAGCTCGGCCCTTGAAGGGCTCGAGCCTAAACGGGTAGGCCCGACGGGCTCTACCTAATTTTCCGGCTCTATTGCTGAAGTTTATATAATTTGGGGTAACATATGGTTTGCTTGAGGCTTGGCTTACTGCCTTTCTCTACTATATACTTTTAGTCATCATATAAGTTGCATTACGAGAGTCATTTTTTTGTAACAATTTTTTCTTCTCGCTAGAGTTGTATGTGACCAATCATTACTTTGATATATATTTATTATATAAATGTTTTCTTCCTTTTACTCCTTGCAAAGTGTTTTCTTCAAGGACTTTACTTGCTGGTATTGCTTCAACTAGTAAGAGAAATAACAAAAGAAATTAATATTCACATATATAAGCAGCCAAAGCATTTACTTGCTGGTTTTGGTCTTTGGTAATTCCTTTACCTCCCTGCTTTCGCTTTAATTTCATCCATGGAATGTCTCTGGAGTACCCTTTCTTTTTCTGCTCAGAGAAATTTTAAAACTATCATTGTTGTTGTAGCATCTTGTTTCTGTCTTTCTTGTCTCTAGGCGTAATTAAACCTGGCTCTTAAATTTCTCTTCTAAATTCAGTCTCAATCAAGAAGAAAAGGTATTGTATAAAGCATATTATAATCTGTTTCTTTTAGTTCATGCATATAGTTCCCCCCCTCCTTTTTGACTTTTTTCTTCCTGTTGTTTTTTGGCTATGAAGTTTTTGAGATCTGAAATGGATCTTTCACTTGTCCATGTTTGCTGATTTCCATCAATTGGGATTTGCAGTATATTTATATGGATTTCTAGGCCTTTTCTAGGCCCTTATACACAAGAGGTACAAAGAATAATAACATATATACATGTTATGGCTGCTTTGGCTCAAATACTCAAACGGGCATGGCCTTATTTGGTTTCAATTTTGTTACAATTTGGCTATGCAAGCATGTCCATTATAGCCAAATTTGCTCTTGACCAAGGATTAAGCTAGCATGTTCTAGTAGCATATCGTCATGCCCTTGCATTTCTTGTGATTTCTCCTTTTGCAGCTTTCTGTAATACGTCTTAATTCCATTGATATTTGTACTTGTGTCTTTGAGTTTGAGTTTTGTGTTCATTATATACTTTTTGTGTTTCTAATGATGAAAATTACTGCTATTTTGACAGGAATCCAAGACTTAAACTGAAATTATGTCTTAGTAAAGATTATGTTGCTTTCACCTTTAGAGTAGGAGTGTTTTCCATTTAGTCTCCTTTGCTATGCTTAGCACCTACTTCAATTCTCAAAGTTTTGTTTAATTTGTTGGTTTGCAAGCCAAACAGGCCTGTCATAGATTAGAATTGATACTTTACTGGGATGAAGCTCACTACTGCAACATACACATCCACTTCTCCTGCTCCTTCAACAATGTTGAAGTTCTCTAGCACCCTCTTTTCAGTCATACACACAAACCCTTGTACAACCTCTCCAACAAAATATAGGCTACATTTATTGTGTTTTTAGGTCCATGTTGTGATATGTTGGTGAATTCTGTCCATAGTGATGATATCCAAAGTGTTAATGGATGTTTCATAATTACCTTTTGTACAACATCTGTCCAGAGTGTTAATGGATTTTCAAAGCTTGATACAAAGTTAAGATACACAATATAGGGACTGAAAACCTTCTTGTTATTCTGATGTGTATCTTGTAAATGTTATCATGTGTTTTGTAAATAACAGTGTTATTGTGAATTTCCTTTGTCTTGTAAATAGCTTTAAGTGTTTTTATCATTTTACTTATTTGTCTTATAAATGTGTGTTTATTTGTCTTATAAATAGTACAAATATTATTGTGAAGGCGCTTTTTTTTATCTTTTAAATGGTTTTAGTGTTCTTTTCATTTTACTTATTTCTTTTGTAAATTCTCTCATGTGTCTTGTAAATATCATGTGTTATTATGAATACCTTTTTTGTCTTGTAAATAGTTAAAATGTTTTTTTATTAAACTACTTTATTAATATAATAACATGTTAAGTAATTATAAAAAAAAATATCAATTATATTAAAAAAAACTTGTTTTCAAAAGAAATTATCCAAACAAGTTTTTTTTTTTGTTTTTGTGTTTTCAAAAACATTTAACCAAACAAGTGTTTTTTGTTTCCAAAACTTGTTTTCAAAAACATATTTATAAAATTATTTTTGAGAACAAAAAACAGAAAATAGAATCAAATAGGGTCCTAATTTCTTGTTACGTTTTTTTTCAAAAGCCTTCTTTTAAAATCTGCTGTTAACTAGACAAGAATAATCTTATTATCGAAAATCATTGTATACAATAGAACTAATCAAGTCTTCAAAAGTTTTAATCCTAGCAGATAAACCAAGTCATATAAAATATTGCACATATTGTGCATTCAGCACCTATTCTATTCAAAGAGATGATCTTTCAACACCATGTTAAGATGTAAATAATTCCTCAGTAGTTTCCATTTAAAAACTTGCACTCTGCGTGGGGACCTTTAATTTTCAAATAAAATATTTGTTATTACATGGTAGATTATGAGCTTGAAAGAAGATTAATAGCCTTAATTACACATAACACACATAATTACTAATAAAGAAAACAAGATGCTGAATTATAAAGGCAAAACCCAAACCACAAACAATAACAAAGTATTGCCATCTAATACAAATCTGTCAAGTTAAAACTTCCAAAAGGTACCAGCTTTGACCTCCTTTTTTCAATTGCAAGATGTTAATTTCCATTACTTGTTCCCTCACCAATACTACTATGAGAATGCACAGAAACAATGGATGCTGTTTCATCAGAGTTGGATATGTCATCCACTAAAACTCTCTCATTAGGATATAGAGAGGGTTTTGGAGGCATTTGAAGGCTTGAAACATCATTTGCCTCTAACATCTCTATTACTTTGTTCATTGAAGGACGATAAGCAGGCTTTAGCTATATGCACCACAGTGCTACTATGAACATCTTCTTTACTAAACCCTTTTCTTCTTCCATCAAATCTTCCATTTCTATATCTTTATTATCGTAAAATTGGTCATAAATCCATAAAGGATAGTATAGTTGGCTTGAATGTTCTGCTTGCGGATTCAAATTCCTTCTTTGACTTGCCATTTCCATAAGAAGCATCCCAAAACTATAAACATCAACCTTATGAGACACTCTTCCAATGTTCTTGTAGAACAACTCAGGAGCTATATATCCCATTGTTCCTCTTGCTGTCAATGTGGCAATATTACCATCAATTGCATATAAACGTGCTAATCCAAAATCTGAAATTTTTGGAGTGCAATTTTCATCAAGAAGAATGTTATGAGGCTTGATATCAAAATGCAATATTTGCATCTCACATCCATGATGAAGGTAAGCAATTCCACGAGCCACTCCTAGAGATATCTTATATATCTTACGATAACTCAAGGACATGTTTTCTCCTTTAGAAAAAATATAGTTATCCAAAGATCCATGTGACATAAATTCGTAGATAAGAGCACGTTTTGTTCCTTCAACACAGAACCCTACAAGATGTACCACATTGAAATGGTGAATCCTCCCAATAGTTGCCACTTCACTCATAAAATCTTGGCCATTAGCTTTATTGGATTTACCTAACATTTTGATAGCAACGTCAGGTCCACTCCTTAGCTCTCCCTTATACACAGTAGCGAAGCCTCCTTCACCCAACTTACTCTTGAAATTTTTTGTCATTGTCTTCAAATCCTTATAAGAGTACCTTATTGGAATGAGGTCATGAAGTCTTATAAAATCTTCAATATCTTCATATATTGACAGGTGTCTTCTACGGCATGTATAGATCAACACCGTAGACAACAGTACAACACCAAACAAAAATCTGACCGTGATAAATGGCAAAACAAATCTTCCAGTGAACACTCCTAATTTGAACAGAAGCTTTGATGGCCCAGAATCATAGTCAGTGTCGTAGTCTAGAGGAATATTGCTCGCTATCCGTTGTAGTCCTGCAAATGTATGTTACTTCAGTGTCAAAAAAGAGAATCAATAAATGTCAGCTGAAGCAATCATGTATGTCAAACAAACATAGCATTAGTTCACGGACAGTAATGGAAGCTGAAGCTTGAAAGAAAACATGATACACTTTTTTTAATCAAAGAAACATGATATAAATTAATACCTAAGAATTCAACTTAAAATATGTGTATTTAAAATGTAAATAAATTAGTTAAAGGGCTTCTAATAAAATTAACTCATGAAATAGAAAAATGTATGCCCTAAATCATAGGTGATAGGACCTTACCTTTAAAAATTCCCACGAGATAATCTGTAACAGAATTTTACTGAAGTCAACAATGGCAAAGATGATAATAGCAGCAAATAGCTATTAATTAAAAGAACGAGCAACCAATATTGGATGAAAAGAATTTTTCTGATAAAATTCGGTCTTCTCACCTATTTGGGCCGATGAATCACACAATTTACTATTACTAAATAAAATAACTTTTTATGAATGTTATATTAAAATTAATTTATTAATATTTATCTACATTGATGGTCAAATTTAAAATTTATTGTCAATTTAATTTAATTATACATTATTTTCTTATCAAATTGATAAAAGTGTCCCTTATTATATTATAAAATAAGACCACGCAAACTAACATATATTTTGTAATTTGAATCTACCATGATTACTAAAACACTATTAGTTTTGAGTCATAGGGGAGATACCTATATTAGGAGGGTAGCTTCAAACTCCAAAATTAGAGTAATCAGTTGCTAGGATACTTTGTAATAAAATCTAGAAAAGGTGTTGGATACTAGTTGATAATATAAAAGAAAAATAAAGATAAAGGAATGTGTATTCACTAATGTTAGTAATAATTTCAGTAATAAATAATTTCTAAAAACATTTATTTGATATAATTAAAATACAGCTACTATTTTTTCACTCTTAAAAATAATAAAAATATTAAATTTTCAATGCAAGTTGATTAATTTAGTCTCTCAATATATATTAATCCTTCTTGTGCCTTTACTGAACCAAATTGCAAAGTTAGTCTCCATGTTAAATCAAACAAGGTTACATGTGGATTAGAAAAATGACATATAATGTTAGCCGAGTACAAATATATACCCCCCTAGTTTTAAATATAAAAACCAGACAATTAATTTATAAAAAATAAAAAAATTCATTAAGTAACTTATTTGTAAAAGATACCCGTTGATTTTCCTAAAATACTCATTCTAATTATATGCATGAGCCAATACTCTTTTGATAGAAAATTTTCTTAATATGAGCGATCAATATGAAGAGTTTAGGGCAAAAAACCATATATCTTTGGGAAACAAAATGAAATGAGTTCTTACATGTAGAACCAAATGTAAATTATCTATTAATAACTCTTATATGTGATATTGGAGCAGCATGTGATGTGAAAAATACAAAGCTCGAGTATGATTGATTATCTTGCTATTTTATAATTGAATATAAGTAGGAGAATTACAGGCGATTGAAAGTTGGGAAAATCCCATATAAAGCTACCTGAAATAAGGAAATTTTAAATCAGGTTGGTAAATTTAATAAATTATTAATTAAGTTATCAACCCAATTTAAGATTTTAAAATATGAGTTAAATGACTTTATTGCTCTCTCCTAGTCTTCCTTCTCCTCTTAAAGGGTCTTAGTGACTGTAACTTATTTTTTTCAATAAGTATGTATATAACATCAATATATAATAAAATACAATATGATTAGCTTAAATCAATGAATTTTTGTGTCATGGAATGAGCATCAAGAATAATTCAAGCAACAAAAAAAAAAAAAAGAGGAAAGTATAGCCTCAAGATCAATTAAACTATTTTCAGTTGAATTTTGAGAATAAAAATTTTTATTTTTGACTAGATTTTTTTTTCGATGACAAGAAAATTAGACTATGTTAATAAGAAAAATAAATCTGACTAGTGTGAATATATCAAATATTTTCCTTAGTGGCATTTTAAAAAAAGTGTTTCAACAACGTAAAAAAACAAACTAGATATTACAATATTCAAATAAAAATTTAATGAAGTTTGATCTTTTTTATTGACAAAAAATTTTAAGTCGATTTTTTCTAAAAATACAATTTCTTATTCACGAGGCTCAAATAAAAATATTTTAATTAATATTGGGTTAATGCTTTCTTTTTATTTGTTGACTTGAATTATTCTTGTTTTTTCCCCATCAAAGGAATCACATTTTATTTTATTATATATTAATATTAAGATATATAAAAAACTAAGATACATAACAATAAAACTCTTTTAGAAGGAAAAAGAATAAAGTAGACTACAAGAGTACAATAAAATCATTTTATCTATATTTTAAAATTTTAAATTGGAACAATAACTTAATTAGAGATTTATTGAGTTTAACAACCTGATTTAAAATTTTTCTATTTCAAACAACTTTATATTGAATTTTCCCAAGTAAATAGGTAATAGAAAATTGTTACCTTCTGCATATATGCGCAGCCTTGGAAGCTTTCCTACATGGCCCAACGAAAACCTCATATTAATTCAACCTTCTGACATCATATCCAGGTAATACGGAAGTACCAGGTAAATGAAAATTCATCATTTTGAACTAAATTATATTTAATTTTTATTCTTGGTTCTGAGTTCTGACCCCAAAAAAAATATTAGATCGGATTTGAGTTGATAGGCAACCCTCAACTGATTTTAGTTATTTTTAAAAAATCTAGACAAGCTATATTGATGAAATGATTGTCAAATCACTTTCACATGTCGGATCCTCATCAAATTACGTATAATTAAATTAATATAATTTTAATTATATACTACTTGTTTTAAATTAAAAAAAAAAGAGTAAACACGATAACACAATTCACTCCAAAAAAAATAAATCATAACCAGACAATAATAAATTTTAAAATTAATGAATAAACATAAGAGGAAAAAACACATTTGAAAAGGTTAGTAAATATTTTATAATTTTAAAAATAAAATGAAATAATTATGTCATCTAAAATATCTATAGTTTTTGTTGATATTATCTATAATGTTTGTACTCACATATATCATAACCCTTCTAAATATTTGGGAAAAAGACATTAAGGTCCCAATAAAAAAAAATAATTACTATCCTTGGTATTAAATATAAGACTCATTTGACTTTTTTAAAGAGATTAAAGAAGCTAATTAAATACTTTAAAACATTTATATTTATCATTTTTTCTCCAAATTAATTTTTCTTACTTATAAACTGATATATAATTTAATCATACACAACATATGATATGATTAAATAACTTATTTAACTTTTTAAATCTCTCATAAAAAATTAACTAAGTCTTATATTGAGGACCAAAAGTAGTATCAGAAAAGCCTCGTTATTTCTCAATAACAAGTGAAAAAGCAACTATCGGTAAGTTATGGATTTTCTCTAATATTATTTTTTGTTGTTGAAACTTTGATGCCATTTTCCCTATATATTTTTTATAAGAGAGTGTCAATAAAAATAAATTGAGAAAAGATTAATAAATATGATATCTACGTCATATCTTTAAAATTGATATCAGCTCCTTAAATATCAAAGACGGGTTTTAAGTATCGAATGATATGGTAATAAAAATATTGAGAAAAGTAAAGGGACTTACGACAAGATTTATAATATATTCCCAGGGGACTTGCACAGTAGCATACGGTACATTTTGTATTCGAATAACAGTTAATTTCATATTATTAATTTAATTTTTAAGACAAAAACATGTTCAATAATTATACATGTGGAAGTGATTTAAATGGGTGAATCAAAAAAATAAAAATAAAAAATAAAAATAGAGTTATCCTATTTTGAAGATATAATAATAAGCTAAATTAAAATTGAAAAAGAAAAAAACACAGTACGTAATAGGGATGAAATTGTAGTTATTAGGATATTGAACCTGAACAATTAAAATTATGATATAGATAATCGGGATATTAAAAATTATACCAAAATTATGAATAATAAATCATAATCACATAATAGACAGATACCAAAAATACATAAGAATTACATTTTCCAATTTGATATAATAACTTTTATTATTTTACAACTTGATTTATTATTGTTGAATTATATTGAGTTTAATAACTTCGACCATATTTCATACACGTACATATTGAGAAATCCCACCCTCAACAACACATCCCTTAATTTAGGGTAATGTAGTTTATTTATATATTTGACTATATTATTTTCTTTGGGTGAAAGTTTATAAAAAGTTTCTTTTAAGTTTACATTAAATTATATTCATCTCACGCAATGTGTAGGGTGTAAATGCTTGTTTGGTTAAATTCAAAACAATTGACAACATAACTTAATTGGAAATAGGATATAAATTAAGGAATTCTCATAAATCACGGAAGTTTCATTGCAAAAATTATAAAACAATTGTTTGCCAATAAGTTGTAAATATGAAGAACTCGGTTATAAAACTAGAAGTTTAGTTGTAAGAAGTTGAACATATTTTTTTGCAAAGTTTTTATTTGATTTAATTAAGGGTATTTCAAAACCACTATAGACTTAAAACTAATTATTTTTTAGACTTGAGAGTGTACAAGGTTTTTATTTCTCCCAACAACTTCGCTTCAATAGATTAAACCTTATGTTCTCTTATGAGGGATGAGGCCACTTATATCCTCAAATATAGAGCTTGTTGCTGCTTTTTTAACAAATTTTATGTAGCTTACAACCTTTTTTCAACTACTTTTTTATAATTGCAAGTTTTTTGTTTTTTTTCCAGAATAATTACAAGTTTATAACTAGGCTTTTGAAATTTATAAAATATTCGTAATTTAATAATTTATTTATAAGTATCCTTTTCAAGTTTATAACTGAAATTTAAAGAACTACAATTAAAACTTTTGAATCTACAATCAAGCTATTTTTCATCATTCCACGGTTTTTTTCGGAGGTCTCATCAAATGACATGACTTTTTCAATGTACTATGGATCCATATTTTACTTTTTGTAGATGGTATGATCTTTTTTCTTTTTCTGTTTTTAATTAGAATTCTTTTAAATGGGTGAAGCTATAATCAACTCATACTTGCCTTTTTTGCATATCCTATCAGAGATTGATTTTGCACGGGATAATTCAATCTGCTTCATCATTCGATGCATTTTTGAACAACCTCTCTATTGTTACATACAAGAAGAATTTGTTCAATGATCTCCTTGTCCATCTTAATCTCAATGGCACTATAGAAAAGATGTAAACTTGCTGCTTCAATATTTTTCTATTTACTCTTTTTATAAAATTGATATACTCCAAACTCCCCCTTCTCTCAAACCAGTTACATCAACTCTAGTTGTTTAATTGATTTCATTTTATATAATTGATATGTTTTTCCCAAAAACAATAGAAATTTTCTTTTTAGGACACAGATTCTATATTAAACGTTGTTTTCACGGCTATTTTCAATTTTTCATTGTCAAGACTCTTTCGATGCACTTTCCTCTATTTTTTTTATTTCATTAAGGGTTTCTCCCTCAAGGTTTAGAGGATAAATGATTCTTATCTCTTCCAACAAATGCACTTCTCAGCATGCAAACTTGTATTCTCCTCTGTAAGAGAGTGAGGCCCCTTACTACCTCAACTAGCAACTTGTTGGTTTTCAATGCTCTTTCCTATTTATTAGAATATGGACATATCATAGAAACTTTATATATATATATATATATATATATATATATATATTATAGTATTTAAAAAAAATAGAATTACATGATATACTAACACTAAAGAGCAGCTCAGTACATAAAACTCTCACCAAGTAGGGTTTTGAGAGGGATAGATATACGCAATCGTACCCCCACAATCGAATAGGTTGTTTCTAGGAATTGAACCCGTTACCTGCTGGCATGTGACATGGAGATCATGGGTTCAAATCCTGAAAATAGTATCTCCGATTGTGGGAATAAGATTATATACATCTATCACTCTCCATATCCTAAATGGTGGGAGCCTTATGCATTGGACCGCCATTTAGTGTTAGTATATCATGTAGTTCTCACTTATTTTATAAAACAATATGGGGGACTCTTTTACTTGAAAATGAGCATTCTATATGTGTAATGTAACCCTTTTTTTTTTTTAACGAAAAAAAATAATTAGCGTTATTAATTAAAAAATATTATATGTAGGGGTATTACACAAATTTATCCATTATTTTTCTTATCAACACCTATTTCTATTTCGATATTTGAAGAATAATAAAGACAAGATTCCGTGGGCACACAGAAAAATACAATTATACTGATAAAGGTATTCATTTATAATCCCAACGTCGTTCATCAACAAAATACAAAATACAACGGAAGTTTTTAATAATTATAGGATATCACAAAATATCTAAAGCATAAACTAATTATAACCACTAGCTTTGACCTTCTCTCGAGACACATGACAATCACTTCTCGGTGTCTACGCCTTTGCCTTTCGTCTCACTAGCACTCACTGAGATGCTTGTTTAAAAAAAGGGGTTAGATTCCAAGGAATCCCAGTAGAAACATGCTATCGTTCATAGAAAATGTGAAAAGTATATATGTATGTGTTAGGTATGCACCAATTAATGAACATTATACACACATCATTTGCATGTATCACTACAAAAAAAATGGTATTCTGTAGCAGTGGCATTGTAGCGGTTATATCAAACCACTAAACCGCTACAAATTTGTAGCAGCAAGCTAAGCGCCAAGTGGCGCAACATATTAACAGCGTTTTTTGTAGCGGTTAGGTAGAAAAAACCGCTATAAATTTGGCGCGAAATTCCCACTAAAACTTATAACGGTTCAGTTGTAGCGATTAATAAACAAAAACCGCTACAATATTCCCACCACTTGGCGCGACCAAGACCCGCCAACAGTGTAGCGGTTATTTGTAGAGGTTATAGCAATAAAACCACTACAAAATCCCAAACGTCAAGTATTTGTAGCGGTTATAGGTGTTAACACTCATTTCCATTTCGATAATCGAAGAGTAATAAAGACGGAATTCAATGGGCATACATAAAAGTACAATTATACTGATAATAATATTCATTTACAATTATGATATCGTTTGTCGACGAAAACAGAAAATACAGCGGAAGTTTTAATATTTACAATTTTTACCAAAATATCACAAAATAGACTAATTATGACCATGATTTTGTCTGCGCCTCAAGACATGTGCCACTCACTTTCCGGCGTCTACATCTTTTCCCTTTGGCTTACTAGTACCCGCTGAGGTGTTTGTTTAAAAATAGGGTGAGATTCTGAAGAATTCCTGTAGAGACATATTATCATTCATAGAAAATGTGAAAAGTAAATATGACATGCGTCAAGGTATGCACAAATTAATGAACAATATAAACACATTATCTTCATGTATACATGAGTAGGGCCCAGCCCCACAATCTACACCGGTTGGGCTTTTGCCAACTCCCAGTGTAAGTGCACCTCTGGCACTAACTGCCCTTCTCTAGGCAAATCATGTTGATTAATAAAGTGCATTTACAAAACAATGGCATCCACACAATCACATAAATTATGGCATAGTGTATGAAGGATAATGTCCCTACCTCAAAGCTTTAATATCCCCTTTTAAATGTGTCTTGAAGAACGTGTCGTATCCGGCCTCCAAATCGGTCATAACCTATCCAAGTATCATTTTATACTCTTCCATAGTGTTTATTGTGGTTATATTAGTCTATGGTGAAAATTTACAAAAATGCCCCCGGGAACCCGGCCTGGCCCCACCGTACCCGGCCCAATGGCACGCTTTTCCAAAATTTTGACTAAGGTTATTCTGACTTATTTTCGCCTAAGGAATCCATTTCTAGACTTGAAACCACCAAATTCAGTCAAATTAAGAAAATACCCTTGACAGCCCCTATTTAGGTATTTCAATGGCGTCGTAATTATACTTTTTTGGCCTCTACCGAAAAAGTGCCCAACTGTAACCCCACCTACTTTTGCCCACTGAGTCCAATGGAACCATTTATTTCATGAAAATCCAACTCCTACTACCAGATCTGGTCTGGCCGAAATATTGAGAGAAAAATAGAAAAATAGAGCTTTGTGTTTTAGCTTCCAAAACTTGTACTTTTTCACTTCTAATCCTTGATTAACTCATTTAAACACTTCATAATCATGATTTAAAGGATTTTGGGCAGCATAACCCCTTAGGGTCATGGCTTTTCTAATTTTACAATTCAACCCAAAAATCACAAAACCAAACAACAATCACCAACAACAACTTCAATACACTAAGAAGTTGAGATTTTGGAGATTACCTCTTGATCCTTGATGTTTCTCTCTCTAGGATGTCCTCTCTCTCTCCTCAACCTTGAAGAATAGCTTGCTAAACCATGATTCCCATGAAGAACAAAAGATTAGGGGATGAACTACATAATATAGGAAGCTTATTCACTTGAAAACAAGCTCTTACCTTAACTCTTGCTTCCTTTTGCTCTCTAAATCACCAAGAACTCCCAAGCTCTCTCTCTCTCTCTTTTCTCTTTTCTTTGTGCGTGAAGTGCATGAAGGGAGGAAGGGAAAATATGTATTAACTTGTCATCTTTCATCTTAGCCCTTGATCTAGCCAATGGTTGAGATCTCTCCACCTTTCATGTACACCATTCCTCTAACCATGCCTCCCACCATACTCTCTCATTATGATCACCATGCATGTCTTTCACCTAGTGTGCACTCCAACTTTGCCATCATTGAGTTGTGCATGTAGTTTTGTCAACATCACCTTCATCTTGCTTCTTGGATTTACAATTTCCCTCTTCTTTCTATGAGTGGCCGAAACTTAGGGAGGAAAAAGAGGAAATTTTTTTTTTCATAATTTCCAAAATTCCTATAATTGTATGAAGTATAATTTCCCCTTAATTTCACAATTCTTGATTTATTCCACCAAGAATAACCACATTATGCATTTTCCTTGATTAATTGAAATTAACTCCAATTAATTGGAAAATAATAAATCTTGGGCTACATTGGCAAAATTATGATTTTGCTATCCCCTTTTTAATTTAATTCAATTTTTGAATTAATTTGGCCATTTCCTTATGAATCTGAATATTTGAAAATTCACAAGATCTAACTTCATGAATATTCACCACTTTATTGAATTATTCAAATAATTACAATATATTTTTTGGTGAATAAAATTTGGGGTGTTACAGTTCTCCCCTACTTAATTAAATTTCGTCCCCGAAATTTGTTACACTTATACATTCATGAATTCCGGGTAACGCTTCTTCATACTTTCTTCTGTTTCCCACGTAGCCTCTCTGGGTGATAACCCTCTCCAGACAACCTTGACAAACAGAATGCTCTTATTTCTGAGCTGCTTTTCTTGCTGATCGATGATTCGGTCATGTATGACTTCATAAGTCAGATCTTCACGCATTTCCACATCTTCATACTCTACCACGTGCTCTGGATCAGGTTGATACTTCTTCATCTGAGAAACATGGAAAACGTCATGTAGCCAGCTCAGACTCGATGGCAAAGTGATACGGTACGCTACAGGCTGAGCTACAACAGACCCAGGCTGAGGAGTCACAGGGGTTAGTGGACCCAACGGCTCCTTTGAAGGCGGTTCTGGGTCAAGCTAAGCACCCCGAATGCGTGCGGGGGATAGGGATAGGCGCCAGACCTAGCATGGTCTACGGCAGGAGCGCCGCCTCTGAGGCTGGCAGCTCTAGAGGGGTCAAATGTCCGAGGGATGAGTCTATTGACCAGCTGCGATCAGATTTGGAGTAGCATATGGCACAGCAGCAGCAGCAGATGCACCAGCTGCATCTACAGCAGATGCAGCTGCAGGCTGATTTGATCTACACTCAGCAAATGCAGTGGCGTGATATCGCGAACATCATGCTCGAGCGGTCATGGAGTCGCCTATTCCCTGACGAGCAGCATCCACAGGTTCCTGCTGTCCCTCGGTACGCCATCCAGCCAACTCCTCCTCCTGCTCCTGCTCCTACTGATGATGATGGTGCGGTTCACTCTGCCCAGCGGCCTGATCCAGCAGCACCTGAGGGAGTCCCACCTGAGGGATTACCAGATGATCAGCCCCCAGCTACTTAGTTTAGGACATCTTTTTTTTATTTGTTGTTGAAACATTTGTAAATAAATATATATAATTTTGTATTTCAGAACTTAAATTCTTATTCCATAATTATATTTATATTATTAGACCGCGTTGTTGAATTTGTGAATTAATTGCAACAATATTATTTATATTTCTAAAATAAAAAAAATAAAGCATATATGTATTTGTAGCGGTTTTATAATAAACACCACTACAAATATATATGGTTGTAGCGGTTCTACAATAAAAACCGCTACAAACATATACGGTTGTAGCGGTTCTACAATAAGAACCGCTACAAATATACAAAATATTTGTAGCGGTTTAACAATACAAACCACTACAAATATCAACATTTGAATTTTGGAATTTTCCGCCTTTGTGCACATTTGTAGCGGTTATTTTATGTATAACTGCTACAAATTAAAAATAATTTTTCCATTTGATATCCAATGGCTTTAATATTAGTAGCGGTTGTATATATAGAAACGCTACAAATACCCAACTTTTAAATTTTGAATTTCCAACCACTGTGTGCAAAATTCCAACGGCTTGAAAATTAGTAGCGGTTTTATACATATAACCGCTACTAATTTTTTAGAATTGTAGCGTTTTGTGAACTGCTACAAAAGTTTAAACGTTGGAATTTTAGAATATAAGGTTCTTGGCATTCGTCATTCTCTATTCACTCATCTTCTTCTCTATACTTTCTTCTCTCTCACTAGTAGCTATGGATAAATCATGGATCAGGTTGCCGCGCAATTCTCCGAAATATTTGTATGGATTAAACAATTTCTTGGATTTCGCATTTACTCACGCTAGCTGTAACGGCAAGATCGTCTGTCCATGACGGAGATGCAAGTTCAAGAGTGGCATACACGAAATGTGAAGGAACATTTCGTTCTGAAGATGCTCTTCCTCGAAGTTCTCAAGTGGTGTTCAAGTAGATGAAGATGATCCTGTGAATGATGCTGTGCATGATGCGTTTGGATTTCAAGGCGACAACTTCAACGAAGAAGTGCACGGTTCTGAGCCGGTTTTTATGAGGAATGAAGCAGCTCAGGATTTTTTCAGCTTAATGGATGAAGCAGATCGTCCTTTATATCAAGGTTATCACAAATATTCTAAATTATCTTTCTTGATCAAATTGTATCATATCAAGTGCTTGTGTGGAATCACAGATAAGGGAATGTCAATGTTGCTCGAATTATTACAAGATGCATTCCCCGACGCTGAGATTCCCACAACGTTCTATGAGGCTAAGAAGATTATCAACAGGTTGAGGTTGAACTATCAAAAGATTGATGCATGCCTAAACGATTGTATGCTATATTGGGGAGACGATTCCAGCAGGGAGACTTGTAAGAGATGTCACACATCGAGGTACAAGACAATTTAGAAGGGGAAAAAGTAGAAGAAGAAACCTGTAAAGATTCTCAGGTACTTCCCTTTGAAACCTCGCCTACAAAGATTATTTATGTCGTCTAAAATTGCGGAGCACATGAGGTGGCATGCCATTGATAACAATGAAGACGGTAAATTAAGACATCCCCGGGATGCAGATGCTTGGAAAAAGTTTGACAACGACTTTCTAGATTTCGCGACTGACCCCAGAAATGTTCGGCTTGCGTTGGCGACTGATGGTTTCAATCCTTTCGGGAATCTTAACATAAGTTACAGTATTTGGCCGGTAGTCTTAGTTCCCTAAACCTTACCCCCTGGATGTGTATGAAACAAAGCTCTTTCATTATATCTATGATCATTCCAGGCAAAAAGGCACTAGGCAATGACATCGATGTGTATCTCCAACCGCTTATTGCGGAATTACTTGACCTGTGGAATGTCGGCTTAGAGACGTACGACGCTTACGGTAATACTTTGTTTAACTTGTGTGCAGCCTTGATGTGGACGATTAGTGACTTTCCTACCCTTGGCACATTATCTGGTTAGAATGTGCATACTGGGTCGGCATGTCCAGCTTGCAATTTTGACTCTGAAGTAGTGTGCCTTTACTACAGCCAAAAGTGGTGCTTTATAGGGCATCAGAGGTTTCTCGATGGAAGGCATAAGTTCAGATTGCAACAGAATCGCTTCAATGGGAAACCAGAAAAAATTGGACCAACTCAGACTTTGTTCGGTATAGATATCTTACAGCAGCTTGAGCATGTTGACTTCAAGTTTGGAAAAAGCGACAATTCAGCACAAACTCGCCAAAAGACGCGCAGGACTTCGGCGCCTCAGTAGTGGAAGAAGATAAGTATTTTATTTACTCTTTCATATTGGAGATCTAATTTACTTTGCCACAGTCTTGATACAATGCACATTGAAAAGAATGTTTGCGACAATGTGCTGTATACGCTGCTTAACGAACCCGGCAAGGCAAAAGATCACCTTCAAACGAGGAAAGATTTACGCGACATGGGAGTTCGTGAAGACGCTTGGCCAAATGAGCATGACAAATTTCAGCCAGCAAAGTTTACCCTCACAAAACCGAACAAGGAAGTCTTCCTCGTGACGTTGAAGAAATTAAAAATTCCTGATGGGTATTCAAGCAACATTTCTCGATGTGTTGACTTGCAGGCTCGAAAGGTTGCTGGCCTGAAGAGTCATGACTCACATGTTCTTATGCAGCAGTTACTCCCTCTGGCTATAAAGAATACACTTCCTCCCGATGTTTCCATCGTTTTGGTGGAACTTTGTTCTTTCTTTCGGAAGTTGTGTTCTAAGGTTTTAATTGTTGAAGAGCTCGATCAGCTGCAGTCCAAAATCATTCTTACGCTTTGTCATTTAGAGATGATCTTTCCTCCATCCTTTTTTACTGTGATGGTTCACCTTACAGTCCACCTCGTTCATGAAATAAAGCTTGCTGGACCAGTACAATATCGTTGGATGTATCTGATTGAGAGGTACTCATTTTAAATATGTGCTTTATTCTCCGTATTTAATGTTTGCTAGTTGTCCTTTTCAGCATTTTATATCAATTTTCTCTTCTGTACTTCATAGGTTCCTTGGGAAATTAAAATCTTACGTAAGGAATAAGGCGTGGCTAGAAGGTTTTATAGCTAAAGGCTATATAGGGGATGAGGTGCTATATTTTTGCTCAAGGTACTTTGATGATCTTGAGACGGCTTTCAACTACCCACCTCGTGTTGACGATTGTCCTGAACCTGCTCCGACATCAGGAGATCTCTCGTGTTGGTAAACCAGTTGGAGCAACTAAGAACTTCAAACTAACAACAACTGAGAAGTTACAAGCACATAGACATGTCTTGATTAATTGCACTCAAGTTGAACCTTTCATACGGTAAGAATTGTACACTCACATGTTATTCGATCTATATCTTTTGTAACATTTATCACTTTCATTTCATTATCGTCTTTCCATTATTAATTGTAGGGAATTCAAAAGTCATGTTAAGCGTCAACTCAGGATCCGTACACAGACATCCTCGGAAGTTGATAGGAGGGTCCACAGAGAATTCCCGAGCTGGTTTGCACGCAGAATACTAAATGACCACAACCTACACTCACCAGATTTCAGAGCTCTCACAATTGGCCCTCCTGATCATGCGAAAAGGTTTACAGTATACAATGTCAATGGTTTTAAGTTTTGCACGGTTTCACGGGATCAAGGATTGCAAACTCAGAATTCGGGTGTTTATGGCACATTTGGGACAAGGAGTTATGCGAGCAGTAATGACGCCAACATGCAGTTCGGAGGCGTCCCTTACTATGGCAAGCTTCTTGATGTGGTCGAACTTAATTATCAAGGCCGTTTCACCGTGATGTTGTTCAAGTGTTTGTGGGCAAATACCACTACTTCTCGAGGACTGACAACTGACGACTTAGGGATCACATCAGTTAATTTCTCACGGCCAATTTATAATGGTATTTCTCAAGATGATGAGCCGTATATTCTAGCTTCAGAGGCACATCGGGTTTATTATGTCGAGGAAGAGAGGCACAGGGATTGGCACATGGTCATTCATTTAAAGCCACGAGACCTTTACGACATGGGTGAAGGCGATAACATCGCCTACGAGAGTGAGCCATTTCAGCCAGCCGATTTTGAAAACTGCTTCCCTGAAGGTGATGACAATTTACTTCTACTACGGTGAGTTTTTTTAAGTCCACGTCATTTAAATTAAATTTTTTAAATTTAATAATACATCCCTAACAATAATTTTTCTACATAATTTCTGTAGGGATGGCGACGATGAGTGATCAAATTCAAATTATGCTTTTGTTTTTTAAAAAAACTGGAAAAAAAATTTTAATTTTTTTTTTAAATTTAAAAAATAAAATAAAATAATATTTGTAGCGGTTATTAAACCACTACTAAATGGATACATTAACCGCTACAAATAGTATGTGAATCCCTATAAATACCCTTACCACAACTCATTTCAAACACTCCCCAATTTCTTTTCACCTTACCTTTCTTTCATTTTCTCTCATTTACAACTTCTTTTGTATGAGTAAAGGAGCTGAATAGTACGATCAAATATGCTAACAAGTTTTTTTTATTTTTTTTACAATACTTCTTTCCTTTATATAAAATTTATTCTCACCATTTTTTTTCAAGATATTTTAGAGCTGTATCTCATTTTCATCTATTTTTCATACACAATTACATTATATTAGACAACATAATAATTCCTTATTACCTACGTATCCTTAATAATATTATTAATATAATTTTTATACTAATCCAATTAAATTAAAATTTTCCTTTCAATTTATTAATAAGTTAAACTATTGAATAATAAGCTAATTAAATTAGATAAACTAATAAGAAAATAAACTATTTAATTTAATATTAAAAGAACAGAAACAAATGATCGTATATTTTAAAAAAAAATTTAAATATTTGTAGCGGTTATTAAACCGCTACTAACAAACGCGCCTTTTTAAACTTGAATTAAATTTTTTGGCGCTAAATTTGAATTTCATGAAATTAGTAGCGGTTTTATAACCGCTACAAATTTCATAAAAATTCAAAATTAGTAGCGGTTTATTAACCGCTACAAAATTGAAAAAATGTCATTTTTCTTTTCCCGCCTTCAAATTTTCAATTTTTTATATTTGTAGCCGTTATATAACCGCTACAAATATCTCTGAAAAAAATTTTGTTCATGGGGATGTTGTAGCAATTTGTTGTAACCAATACAAAGGATGTAGCAGTTATTTTCTGTGAGTAGCAGTTTTATATAACCGCTACAAAACCGCTTGCAACATACGATTTAGTTGCGGTTTTCCTAACTGCTACTAATGTTGTTTGTAGCTGTTAAAACCGCTACTAATACCCATTTTTAACAGCTACTAAATCACATTTTTTTGTAGTGTATACATGTGTAGGGCTCAGCCCTGCAATCTACACCGGTTGGATTCTCACCAACTCCCAATGTAAGTGCCCCTGGCACTAAATGCCCCTTTCTAGGCAAAACATGTTGATTAATAAAGCACATTTACAAATATGACATTCAAACAATCATATAACTGTGGCATGATGTATGAAGGATAATGTCCCAACCTCAAAGTTCTTTCAACCCCTTTTTAGTGTGCCTCGTAAAACGTGTCGCTTCCGGCTTCTGACTCGGTCCTAAAATATTAAATGTACAAGAAATATGTCATAACCTATCCAAGTATCATTTTAGACTATTCCATAGTATTTCTTGTAGTTATATTAGCCTATGGTGAAAATTTACCAAAATGCCCCCGGGACCCCGCCGGCCCTGCTGTACCCAGCCCGATGGCACGTTTTCCCAAAATTTTGACTAGGGCTATCATGACTTATTTTCACCCAAGGAATCCATTTTCGGGCTCAAAATTATCAAATTCAGTGTCAAATTATGAAAATACCCTTGACAGCCTCGATTTAGGGTTTTATAGGCGTTTTCATAATTATGCTTTTTTGGCATTTTCCGAAAAAATGACTAGTTGTAACTCCACTTATATTTGCCTCCTGAATCCAATGGAATCATCAAAAACATGAAAAACAAATTCCTTCCTCATTTCTGCCCACAAAAACGTCACACACACACACACACCTCCATTTAACTAAGTTTGATTTATCCTTTTACTCAATCAATTGGTACAAGAGTTGGCTACCTAACCTTATAACATAAGTAAGGACTTATGACACAACAATTATCTCCATCATCTTCATGTGGTGTTGACACTTTGTCTCATTGGATTTTGACACTTGTCTTCTCCTCTTTCATCCCTTAATTTCTAAAATAATTAAGAGAAAAAGGAACATTAATTTATTTCTTCAATTTTCAAACAAATAGAAAATCTGGGTAGAATTTTCACCAATCTATGAAAATTCATAACTAATTGTGTAGATGTCCAATTGGTATGATTCCAAAGCCTATGTAAAATATGCTTTGGAAAAATATCACCTTTAGCCAATTAGAACCCAATATTTCCCAGAATTTTGATCTTTGGGCGTTGCTATAGAAAAACTCCAGAATTTTTGGGCTTACTTCAAAAATTCATAATAAATTGTACGCATCTCCAAATAATTCACATTACCCATCAAATTGAAGCTTGATAAGTCTACATTGTGCCTGTAAAATTTCATAGGAATTGGACATCATTTACCTATTTAAAAGTGTCACACAATCAGGGTCGTTACACTGGAGAATTTACCAGTAACTATTCCAATGATTTAATTTATGTCCCAACCATGTTCTTATTATGTGTAACCACTAATCACCTTGTTTTATCCCTTATTTCCCCTTAATTACTTGGGATTGAATTTAATCGATTGGAAAATACTTAATTTTGCATTTTATTGGCAAATTACGATTGTGCCACTACGTTTTTGAATTAAATTCAAATCCATCATTTCTTGGCCAAAATTCACCATTTTATTTCCTTAAATATTTCCAATAATTACAAGGCATTTTGGTGAATAAAAATTGGGGTGTTACAGTTCTCCCCCACTTAATTAAATTTTATCCCTAAAATTTGCTACACTTATACATTCATAAACTTCGAGTAACATTTCTTCATACTCTCCTCTGTTTCCCATGTAGCCTCTCTGGGCGATAACCCTTTCCAGATGATCTTGACGAACAAAATGCTCTTTTTTCTGAGTTGCTTTCCCTACCGATTAATGAATCGGTCAGGTATGACTTCGTAAGTCAAATCTTCACGCATTTCCATATCTTCATACTTTATTATATGTTCTTGATCAGGTTGGTACTTTTTCATCTACGAAACAAGGAAAATATCATGTAGCCTGCTCAGATTTGATGGCAAAGTGATGTTGTATGCTATAGGCCCAATCTTTTATAAGATCTCAAACGGACCAATGTACCTTGGTTGCAGCTTCTTTACTTTCAATGCTCTGCCAATACCCGTAACATTTGATAGTTTCATAAACACGTGGTCACCGACTTCAAATTCTAGAGGTTTTTGCCTCTTATCCACATAACTTTTCTGTCACCTCTGAGCAGCTAGCAATCTTTGCTTAATCAACTTTATATGCTCCGTTGTCTAATCAACAAGATCTAGCCCCAGCAATTCCTTTGAAAACAACTCAGTCCAGCATACTGGTAATTGACACTTTCTCCCATAAAGTGCCTCATATGGAGCCATCTGGATGATCGAATGATCATTATTGTTGTAAGCAAACTCTGCCAATAGAGGGGATTTGTCCCAACTACCTTTATAATCAAGCACACATGCCCTTAGCATGTCTTTAGGGGTTTGAATAATTCATTATGTCTGCCCATCCGTTTGAGGATGATATGCTGTGCTGAATTAGAGCTTGATACCCAAAGCTTCATGTATTGCCTTCCAAAACTTGAAAGTGAATCGGAGATAATGTTCTTTGGAGTACCATGTAATCTCAAGCTCCTTAAGGTAGATTTCCGCCAGTTTGTCAGGAGAATAGTGAATACTAATCGGTAGGAAGTATGCTGTCTTTGTGAATCTGTCAACTATCACCTATATAGCGTCATGGTTTTTGACCTTAGGCAAACCTGTCACAAAATCCATAGTAACGCTTTCCCACTTCCACTCAGGAATATCAGGGTTCGTCAAAAGCCCAGATGGTCGTTGATGTTAAACTTTTACTTTCTGACATGTCAAGCAACGAGCGACAAACTCAGTCACCTCTCTTTTCATCCCTGGCCAATAATATTGAGCCTTCATGTTATGGTACATCTTTGTAGCCCCTAGATGTGTAGAGTGTACTTACTCTTATGTGCTTTCTCCAGGATTTACTGTTTCAGTTCTGGTTACAGTGGAACGTAAATCCGCTTCTTGTACCTAACTAATCCGCTAGGTGACAAGTCGCAATCTTGAATTTCGCCTCTACCGATCATACCTCTGATAGATAGTGCTTCATTATCCTGCTGTTGGGCTTCTTCAATTGCTGCCCTCAGATCGTTATATATCTGGCTGACCCCACTGCCTAACAGAATCTGACTAGACAGATTTAGGTCTCTGAAATCCTCAATCAGTTTTTGCTTATAGATCATCATAGATGCCACCTGCACTGATTTCCATCTTAATGCATCAGCGATGACATTAGCCTTACCGGGATGATACTTAATTTCTATATTGTAATCTTTTAGCAACTCCATCCATCTGTGCTGTCTCATATTAAGCTCTTTCTGATCATACAAGTACTTCAAGCTCTTGTGATTGCAGTACAACTCTACAGTCTCACCATGGAGATAATGTCTCCAGATCTTTAAAGCAAACATAATTGCCGCTAACTCAAGATCATGGGTGGGAAAGTTTAATTCATGAGGTTTCAGCTGTCTGGATGCATATGCCACTACTCGGCCATGCTACATCAATACACATCTTAATCCATGCCCACTGGCATCTGTACACACAACATACGACAATTGTGGATCTATGATCGTTAACACTAGTGCTGTAGTTAACCTCTGCTTCAACTCTTGGAAGCACTTCTCACAATTCTCATCCCACACAGAATGTTGAGCTTTCCATGTCAATTTTGTCAACGGTAATGCAATTCTGGAGAAATTCTATATAAACCTTCGATAATAACTACAACAAACTAGTCCAAATACGGACGGAAGATTCGATTCATGTAATCCATGAACACATCAGGTGCATTGGGCAGCCCAAATGGCATCACTAGGAACTCGTAATGCCCATATCTGGTTCTAAAAGCATTCTTCGTTACGTCCTCTGCTTTGACCCTTAACTGATGGTATCCCGATCGTAAATCGATCTTTGATAATATATAAGAACCAGACAATTGATCAATATAGATACGCAGGCTTCCGTCTTTCTTCTTTACAAAAAGCACTGGAGCACCCCAGGGTGATATGCTGGGTCGTATGAACCCTTTCCCAGGTAGTTCTTCAATCTGCTTCTTTAGCTCCGCCATTTCACTTGGAGCCATACAGTATGGGGTTTTGGAAATTGGACCTACTCCAGACTTCAAATCAATCGAGAACTCAACTTTCCTATCTGGAGGTAATCCACCAATATCCTCCGGAAAAACATAAGGAAACTCACTTACTACCGGAATACTTTCCAAGGCTACACAGTCTTCTGATTGCATAAAGCAGAATACCATGTACCCCTGACAACCTCTCTGTAGATAGCTCTCAACTTTAGCCGTGGAAAGTAAGTTAAAAGTGATTTCTGTGTCAACTTGCGGTTATGGATTCAGATATATGTCTATCTTTTGCTTAAAATCCAACAACACGACGTTCGCCATCAACCAGTCAATCCCCAAAATTACTTCCAATCCTTGCAATGGCAAACAAATTAGATCTACGGTCGATTAGTGCCCCTCAGTATTTACCGTTCAATTTAGACAAACGTCAGTCGTCACAATTCATGCACCTATAGGTGTAGATATAACCAAATTATAAGGGGATTTATGCACAGGTAAACATAATTGTCTCATGCAGTTGTATGCAATGAATGAATAGCTTGCACCAGAATCATACATAACATGCACTAAACTGTTGTTCAGAGAAATCGTACCTTGAATCAGCTCTGAAGACTTTTTGGCTTCTTCCTGTGTCAGTGTATAGACCCTGCCTAAAACTATGGGCCTTGTCTCCTCCTCTTGTTGCTTTTTTGGACAATCCCTAGCCATATGCCCCGGCTTGTTGCAAACATAACAAACAAGTATTTTACTCAGGCCTAGCCTAAACGGAATCCCGTTGCAAGATCTACCAGTGTGAATTGGCTTTTGATAACGCCAATAAGTCCTACTTCCTGAAGAACCCTGGCCTCCATGGCCCCAAGATTGATTTGACCTTTTAGGATCCCCTCCAGAAAATCTACTCTGTTCCTTTCGTTTCTATCCTGAGCTATTGCTTCAAGATACACTTTTATTTCTGGTTTGTGTTGCCCAGCTCGACATGCGCTTCTCAATGTATCGGCACTCCTCTGTCGCCTTACTGAATTCCATAAAGTGTTGAGAAATCAACCTCTCTTTGAACTCAGGTCTTAACCCTTCAATCATTATGTCCGCGTTCCACTCTTCATTGTCATTCAGCTTGTGATATGACGAGTATCGCTACAATCGGATATATCGGGCCAAATAGTCGTCAAAGCTCTCCCGATCTTGTTGTTTGATACAGAGGAATTCTTTCTCCTTTTCTCTTTTAATAGTTAGGGAAAATACTTCTCATTGAACTTCTCCTAGAATAATTCCCATATGATAGAAACATTCCTCCCCTTCAGGAATCTATGCCCTTCAACCAGCGATTAACATCACCTTCCAGCTTGTATATAGCTAACCGGTTTCATCACGTCTGGGCATTACAGCATATCGAATATCTTGTCCAAACAAGCTAACCAGGCTTCCGTTAGTTGAGGATCAAACTTTCCTTTGAATATAGGTGGCTGCTGCTTACTGAATCTGCTCAGCCAAGTTTCAATATCCACCTCAAGTTCTGGTGGTGAATTCTCTAGTGGAGATTCCTCATATATTTGTTTTACAATTTCCCCACGTAAACTCATCCATATGATTCTCCAGATGATCTTGCCTTTGTTGTACTCCCTAAGATCAACTCTTATTTTATTCATTGTTTGTTGTTGTTATTCTAACATATCCAGTATCCGCTGTTGGATAAGGTCAGGCCTTGGATCTTCCTCGTTGTTACCATGTCTTCCACACCCTCAGCCTCGACCTCTGCCTCGGTCTCTACCAACTTCTTTGGGTTGTGCCATTTCCATGATTCACTCTACATGAAATTTAAAGAAGAGTAAATTTTGATACAAGAGTAAGGCATTTTTTTGTCATTTCATAAACGTCAGGGTATAAATATGTCATACATAGCATAGCACAACTATTCACGGTAATTACAGAGAAACATAAATATCATTCATCCTACATACTACTGTACATGACATATTGTCTTTTACATATCCAAAATATCAAATTCATGCAACTTCCCAGGGGTCACCCATCCTCGACTACCCCTGGTCAAGAATACTTAACTATCCTGGTACCCTCCCAAAATATTGACTCTGGCTAAATCTTTCTCTATTTGTTGGTTCCGCTTGACTGCCCTTAACTCGTAATACGTGCTAGTCAGCTCCGGTCACCCAAAATCTACCACACAGGTCCCATGTCAATCGATCTACATATGATCTGCCACAAGGTGTTCACGTGACCCAGGAACTCCCAAAAGTTCCTACCCGGACCCCTCTCTACGATGAGGTTCTTTTATCAGTTCTAGAAGGCTGTGTCCAGGAAGAAACCCATAGTAGTATATACCCAGACCTCGTCCGTGAACCCCACTTCCATCTCCGTCTGAAGCCTATACATTGCTACCACGCCAACAAAAAACGTAAGATACTGGCTACGGAGAGTGTCATGCTCCAGTACCGCTCAAATGTGTTGACCCTGTAGGTAATGCCAACACTCAAGGTTCGGCCGTAAGTTATACAGCACAGCTACCAGCTCTGTCTGAGACTCACAGTCACTCGGCACGTCCTCTGGCATCACTTCTGGCTCATAGTCAGAATCCCACTCCAGGTACTCATATGACACATCTCCGGTCTCCCAAACCTCTGCCACTCTCGAGGACGCCGGCCTGCGCTCTGGACAGTATATTGGTAGTCTCGGCACTCTCTTTCATGCTGTGTAGCGCATATGCATAACGTCGTGCCCGAAGTAATCGATCATCGGCTCTTTGTCTGGAACACGCTGGTTCACTGTCATCTTGCTGTCACTGCTAATCACGATCACCGGCTCATTCAAACTATACATGAGTATAGGTGTACTCGGACTATTCATGAGCAGTCCTTTTACGGTGCAAACAAAACCATATCAGTATACAATTTTGATAATGCCAGAACCACTTATTATCTCTGATACCAAAAATGTCAACACCCGTTTCCATTTCAATATTCGAAGAGTAATAAAGACAAGATTCCGTGGATACACAGAAAAGTACAATTATACTGATAAAAGTATTTGTTTACAATCCCAACGTCGTTTGTCAATGAAATACAAAATACAGCGAAAGTTTTTAATAGTTACAGGATATCCCAAAATATCTAAAGCATAAACAATTATAACCACCATCTTTCACCTTGCCTCGAGACATAGGCCAATCACTTCTCAGAGTCTACGCCTTTAACTTTTGTCCCACTGGCACCCGCTGAGATGTTTGTTTAGAAAAAGAGGTGAGATTCCAAAGAATCCCTGTAGAAACATACTATCATTCATAGAAAATGCAAAAAGTACATATGATATACGTCAGGTATGCACCAATTAATGAACATTATAAACACATTATTTGCATGTATACATGTGTAGGGCCTAACCCCACAATCTACACCGGTTGGATTCTCACCAACTCCCATTGTAAGTGCCCCTGGCACTAAATGCCCTTCTCTAGGCAAAATATGTTGATTAATAAAGTACATTTACAAACATGGCATTCAAACAATCACATAACTATGGCATGATGTATGAAGGATAATGTCCCAACCTCAAAGTTCTTTTAACCCCTTTTTAGTAAAACATGTCGCTTCCGGCTTCCGACTTGGTCCTAAAATATTAAATGTACAAGAAATAGGTCATAACCTATCCAAGTATCATTTTAGACTATTCCATAGTGTTTCTTGTGGTTATATTAGCCTATGATGAAAATTTACCAAAATGCCCCAGGACCCTTGCCTGGTCCCTAGTACCCGGCCCAATGGCACGTTTTTCTAAAATTTTGACTAGGGCTATCCTGACATATTTTCACCCAAGGAATCCATTTCCGGTCTTGAAATTATCAAATTTAGTGTCAAATTATGAAAATACCCTTGACAGCCCCAATTTAGGGTTTTATGAGCGTTTTCTTAATTATGCTTTTTCGGCCTTTTCTGAAAAAGTGACCAACTGTAACCCCATCTATATTTGCCTTCTGAATCCCATGGAATCATCAAAAACATGAAAAACAAATTCCTTCCTCATTTCTGCCCACAAAAACGTCACACACACACACACACGTTTGCTTCATCCTTTTACTCAAGTCAATTGGTACAAGAGTTGGCTACCTAACCTTATGACATAAGTAAGGACTTATGACACAACAATTATCTCCATCATCTTTCATGTGATGTTGACACTTGGTCTCATTCGATTTTGACACTTGTCTTCTCCTCCTTCATCCCTTAATTTCTAAAATAATTAAGAGAAAAGGGAAGATTAATTTATTTCTTCAATTTTCGCACAAATAGAAAATCTATTATGAATTTTCTCCAATCTTTGAAAATTCATAACTAATTGTATAGATGTCCAATTGGTATGATTTTAAAGCCTATGTGACCATCCTTAAGTCTATTTTCAAGAAAAAATATCACCTTTAGCGAATTGGAGTATTTGTGTTCATTGTGGTTTGCTTATAACGGCATGACTTTTTGTGCACGCAACATGTAAATATTGGAAAAATAAGGGAGACTTGCTTTTGTAGTCAATTTCCCCCCATTTTGGGCTACTCGATAGTCATTGTTTGATTTGGATACTTTTTCAATGTTCTCAATTTATGAGAGATATATTATCATTTGTTTATAACTTAACTTATAATTATGGACGTCAGTTGTGGTTGGCTTTTTTCTTTACATAATGAGAAAAAGAAGTTCAGACATTCGTTTTCATTATAGTCATTGTCCAAGTCAATAGTCATAGTTGTGATGACGACGTTAATTTTGAACATAATAATTGTGGAAAGAATATGGACGTACGTGTCATTTCATAGAAGATTCTTCCTGGAAATATCCAAGTAATTGTGGAAGACTATGGATATGTCATTTCATAAATGTAGCACTTAATTTGGCGGTAAACTTTGGTAATAACTTAATTTATAAATCTAAAAATCTCTAACTTATCTTCTATCTTTGATTTTTTGCCTCCTCTTATTGTCTTTCTACCAAGTTTTCTTTTTGATTTTATCATTCAACTTGTTATTCTAACGTGTTCATTTAGTTCGGTTGATTTTTCAATCAAGCATCAATATCATGTGAAAATTTAGAGATACTTCTTTTTCATATATATTTGCCTAGCGTGCTAGTTTTTTTTTCCAAATTGACTTTTGATGTTTTTTTTTTTGTCTTTTTTAACTTATTTTATAATTCTAAATATTTTTTTCTCTTAAATTCTGCTTCAATTAGACGGACCTCCCCTTTATTTTAAAAGCATACATTTAAGTCTAAACAATTAACTTGGTTAAAAATAGGATAAAAATACGCTCTTTTAATTAAAATTTATATTAAAATAAATTTTATTTGCTAATTTAATCTTTACCATATTAAATCCCAAATTTAGTTTTGAAGAATTTACGAGTTTTCTTTTCCTTAATTATGATTTAATTATGATTTTCTAATTATGATTTAGTTCTCTAATTAGAGAACTAAATCCCAAATTTAGTTCTCTAATTATGATTTTCTTCAAGATTATACCATCTCTTTCTAATAACTTAATTTGTAAATCTAAAAATTTCTAAATTTATTTTCTTTCTCTATTTTTTTGCCCCCTTTTATACTCTTTCTATCATTTTTTTTTTCCTTTTTGACTTTATCATTCAACTTGTTTTACACTTCTAACGTGTTCATTTAGTTTGGTTGATTTTTCAATCAAATATCAATATCATGTGAAATAATAGACACACTTGTTTTCCATATATCGTTGTCTCGCCTGATAGTTTTCCCCCCCCAAAGTGCAGTGACTTTTGAAGGTTTTCCGCCTTTCTTTTTCTAACTTATTTAGTAAGTCTAGATATATTTTTCCAAAAAAAAAATAATAAAATCGTACAATTTACGCTTGCACCTTCCCCTTACGTGTTGATTCACTGACAAACTCGGAAGAATAAAAAAATGTAATGACTCGCATGTGAAATCGCAAACTCACAGTAAGATCGCGATATAATAGGTTTTTTACGAGTTTGACTATGAGGTTAACTTTCTTATCTTTTCTTCAGTTTTTCTCTCACCGCCACAGAATATATTGTCATACTATATTTTATTCAACTCCACGGTCAAAATCTGGAAATACTATATTTCAGGCTTTTTACTATCAAATAAATAAATCCCAGATCATGAAAAAATGATAAAAATCAACTCTATTCAATTACATTATATTAGTAACAAAAGCAAGTAGTGTTATTTCAGCTTTTGGAATTTTTTTAACAACCAGTTTATTTTTATTTATAAATAGAAGGATTTGAATTTATATAATGTAGACATATAATATTAACAATTTTTGTTTATAAATATTTTTTTATTTTGTTATTTGTTGGTGGTTTAATTTGGTTCCATGTACTACTACCTCTCATCCTTAATATAAAAACTAATTGACTTTTTTTGAGAGATTAAGAAAACTAATTAAGTTACATTAAAGTACTTATATTTATTATTTTTCTTCAAACTAATTTTCCTAAATTATAAACTAATATATAATCTAATAATTCACAACATATATTATGATTAAATAATTTATTTATCTTCATTAATTTCTTAAAAAAAAGTCAACTAACTCTTATATTAAGGACTGAAGAGAGTAAGATATATAAAAGAATTGCTTCCAAAAAGAGGATACATGCACTTATAAAAAGGAATTAACTTGTCATATATATATTTTTCTCAAATATATTAATTTATGCATAAATTAAATTAAATATTAATTTATTTTTAATTTCAATTATTTAGATTATATTTGAAATACATTTAAGCCAATTATTTTTTTATTTTTTATATTTTGATTATTTAAATATATACTTTTAATACCTATTTATTGATAGAGATAAATTCTTACGATTTTACGACCCGAGTTTACAATTCGAGTTTACGTCACTGTCACGAGTTTGCTTAAACTTGTGAGTTTGACAACCTTATTCACAACCCAACTTCATGTGTAGGTATAGAGCCGTAGAGGTTGAAAATTCATAAAGATTTTCTCCTTTTTTAACAAATTACAAGTTAAATTGTTGATATAGACAACATTTCATTTTACATTAAAATTGTTATATAATCCCCACTTATAAATCATGTTGATCACATGGAGACATTATTAAATCTAGAGACATGCTCTGACACCCAACGTCACCTAAATTTTCCTTTTTTAAAAAATCAAAAAAAATTCTTAATAGATTCTGAAAAACGTGGCAGCAAAAATATAAGCTTATTCAAAGATTACGCCTACAAACCAATTAATCATAGAAAGGAATTAACTGAATTATTATTGGCCCAACATCCGGTTTTTAAGAGATAACACATTGGATGTTAAAATAGGTAATTCGTTTTTGGATTCTTACATCTGTATTATAATTTTAAATATTATAATTAGTTCAGTTGATAAAACAATATAATGCACCTTTATTAAGTTAGGTTCAATACAAGCAGTCAGTTCTTTTCTGTTTCTTTTTGTTTGTTTTGCCTCCTTTTATTCTCTTTCAAATATTCAATCATTCTTTTTGGCTTTGTTTTATAATCCTAACGTGTTCATTTAATTCGGTCAAGTTTGCAATCCTTCCACATCCTTGTCTATAGCGTGATGTTCCCCCCCCCCCCAAAGTGCAATGACATTTGAAGATATTTTTCGTCTACTTTTCTAACTTCATAATAAATGCTGACAATTTATATGAATTTTCTTTTTGCTGAAAAAAATTACAAACAAAATTCTTGAAATTGAAAACATTTCATTTTACACTTGAATTGTTACTCACGCCAAAAATTATGTGACATGAAAATTCATATGAATTTTCCTTTTTGTTTCAAAAAAGAATTACAATGGAAGTTGTTGGAATTGAAAACATTTCATTTCACACTTGAATTGTTTTTCACGTCAAATTATGTGGCATGAAAATTCATATGAATTTTCTTTTTTGCTGGAAAAAATTACCAACGAAATTGTTGAAATTGAAAACATTTCATTTCACACGTTATTCACGTCAAATCATATGGCTTGAAAATTCATATGAATTTTCCTTTTTCTTTTAAAGAAAAATTACAATGAAAGTTGTTGGAATTGAAAATATTTCATTTCCCCTGGGGTGGTTGGGATGTGGGGAGACTCGGGCGGTGGTTCAATCCGAATATTACCCAACGAATTATGTGCGCTCATCCCCCCGGGGAGGCGAGAGGAGTGGATAAGTATATTTGGAAACCTTCTTCTGATGGTTGTTTTTCTGTTAGTTCTGCGTATCATTTTCTTTTTGCAGGTTTGCATAACTACTATGATCCTCTCTGGCGGAGACTTTGGAGATGGGCAGTTCCAGAGAAGATTAAAACATTCATGTGGTTGGTCGCACACGACAGAGCTCACACAGCGCAGCTTAGAGTGCGCAGAGGCCTAGCAGAGTTAGCGGGATGCCCCTACAGCTGTAGCCAGGAGGAGGACGGTATGCATTTATTAAGGGATTGTATCAACGCTCACGGAAGGTGGATTTCCATAATCAATCCGGTGCACTGGAATACTTTTAGCTCACTTCAAGGAAAGGATTGGATCCAATGGAATCTCAGGAATGAAATCGGCAGAAGATTCACTAAGAAGATCAGTTGGTCAATTTTATTCGGCTATGTCTGTTGGGATATCTGGGTCAATCGTTGTAATCGGCTGTTTGGGGAAGAATCAGAAGTGGTGATCCATAATGCCAATTCCAGTTTTTTAAAGCAGCCTAGGACTTGGACCTACTTTCTCAGAGTAAATTCTACGGCAAATTGCGGCATCGTCAGGAGGGAGGTGGTACAAGTAGTAATGGTTTCAGCTTTCTGGAGACGGATGGATCTGTTCTGGCGTCGGGTCAAAGTGCTTGTGCTGGTGTTATTAAGGGGGAGGATGGACAGTGGATCTGTGGCTACATGTGCAAACTGACTCAAGTGCCTCCGGTGGTGGCGGAAATTATAGCCATTATCCAGGGGCTTCAGATTTGCTGGACCAAGAATTTAAAACGAGTTTTAATCCGCACTGATTGTCTCCAGGCCGTATCTTTTCTCACTAGGGGATGTGATATTAATCACCCCAACCGAGAGGTCATTGAGGATGCGAAGTTATGGATGGTCAAAGATTGGAGGGTTCTTATTGATCATGTTTACAAGGAGCAGAATACCCTTGCGGATCACTTGGCAAGTCTAGCTCACAGCATCTCGGGAAACTTTGTTATCCTTGATCACCCACCTCCTTCATTTGGTGAGGCGGTCGGTGATAAGGGTTGAAGGAGTTTACGGTTTTTAGTTTTTGTTTGTAGTAACCTCTTGAAGGTTTACTGTATCTCAGTATCTTATTCAAAAAAAAAAAAATTTCATTTCACACTTGAATTGTTATTCACGTCAAATAATGTGGCATGAAAATGCATATGAATTTTCTTTTTTGTTTCAAAAAAATTACAAACGAGATTTTTGGAATTGAAAATATTTCATTTCATACTTGAATTGTTATTCATGCCAATTTATGTGGCATGACAATTCATATGAATTTTCATGCTTCTTTCAAAAAAATTGATATGAAAGTTGTTGGAATTGAAATCATTTCATTTCACACTTGAATTGTTATTCACGCCAAATTATGTGGCATGAAAATTCATATGAATTTTCGTTGTTTCCAAAAAAATTACGAACAAGATTGTTGGAAATAGAAACATTTTATTTTCACACTTGAATTATTATTCACGCCAAATTATGTGGCATGAAAATTCATATGATTTTATTTTTCTTTAAAAAAAATTTACAAACGAAATTTTTGGAATTGAAAACAATTCACTTTGCACTTGAATTGTTATTTACTCCAACTTATGTAACATGAAAATTCATATGAATTTTTCATTTTTTATTTCAAGAAAATCATAAACGAAATTGTTGGAATTGAAAACATTTCATTATTTCACATTTGAATTGTTATTCACGCCAAATAATCTAGCACGGTATTGATTTTGGTAAAGGATTTGTCAACAGATTCTTAGAAATATGGGAAAGAAAAAAATATTGAGCTGATTTATCTAGGAATAAAATGCCTCCATTAATTTCTCTTTCTATTTTGTTTCCATTTAGTGTATTCACCATTAAATCAAGTTTTAATAGTTAAGATTTATTCTATTTACCATAATAGATTTTTATTATATTTAATGTTATAATAATATTTGTATATATTATTAAATCCCAATCATTGAAACTTATCTAATGGTGGATTTCGAAAGAGAGAGAGAGAGATCAATAGAACTCAATTTACTATCATGCTTACAAATCGAACGAAAAAAAAATAGGAATTACGCGAATTATTGCCCCTTACAGGCATACAGTTACAGCCTATTTCTCAAGGGTGACACATTTGATGTTAAAATAGTATTTAGTTTATGGATTTATACTAAATAAATTACTTAATTATATAATGTGTTATATGATCTCTCTAAAATACTTATGAGTATAATTATTTCATATACAATCTATAAGTCAGAAAAATTAATTTGAAGAGAATGATAAATATAAATACTTTAAAATAATTTATTTAGCTTCCTCAATTTATGAAAATTAATCAACTGAATTTTATAGGAAGACATGAGCTAGTATTGTCTGATTTGTATATTTTATTTCAACTGTTTTGGAGAGTAATATGATATTAAATGAATATGCAGTTTAGTTTCAAAACAAGATTTTGAGAGCCAAATCTGACAGTGGCTTATTCATTTCAAGCAGGGGCCAATATGGGGCTTTCTAATACCAATAACCAAATCACTTAGCTGTTGCAAATGGCAGGTCTTGCATCTCCAGTTTTCTGTATTTCTTTACTCATTTAATAATTTGCTCAAATCAAATTATTTGAATTGAAATTTAATGAGCTCCGAATTGTAAATCTAAATGATTTTAATATGTTAATTGAATAATAAAACGAGATTGCTGAATTTTAAAACATCTGAACTCTTACTCATAGTCATACCCAATTGGCTAATTGGATTTGGTATACCTGCTGGCCAACATATAATCTTTTACAACAAACTGCCAAGCATCAATTTCTCTAACCATATGTTTGGATGGTGGAATGGAAGGAAATCAACAAAGAAAACACTTTCAAAAATAGCATAATTAATTTATTTTTAAATATATTTTTGAACTTATAATATGTGCAATAGAGGATGAGGACACACGAGGCTAAAACAAATTATATTTAAACTCTCAAATTCCCCAGAGAAAATAGCTTTGCTAATTAGGACTATAAATTTTTCTTTCCACGAGGCTAAAACAAATTATATTCAATTCAAATTAATGCTCCGTATGTTTAAAATACAGTGGGTAGCTTGTGGCAGTAACATTTAATAATAAATAGGCTAAAATACAAATAACGTGGTAGTTATATCACTACAAAAAAAAAAATAAAGAATTAGTGTTAGAATTTCATTTTGTCACTAATCCCTCAGAAATTCCATCCCTAAAATTAGCGACAGAATTTAGTGATGGAATTTTTCCGTCACTATTTATTTTTCCCTCGCATTCTATCGCTAAATTCCACTACCAATCCGTCTCTAATTCAGTCATAAAAAATTAGCGATATGGAAAAATTGTCACTAATTTTGCCCCTAATCTGTCACTAATTTATGTTAAAAATATTTTGTGACGGAATTAGCGACGGAAAATTTCCTGCGTGAACAACTATTCAGTTTTCACCAAAACTTCTGCTCATACAATAGTTGCCAAAACTAAGCAAGATTTTTAATATATTTTGAGTATGGTCAAATTGCTCGTCCTCTGCAGAAAAAAAGCATCAAAACCTCTTAGACCAGCAAGGCCAAAATAAATATTTCACATGTCTTTAAAACCTCTTAGACCGAGTCCAAGGGAGTAAATATTTCACACTATTCGGCCTCCCATCATCATTATCCTAGCTATGACATTTCTTATACCTAAAATTTAATCTTAATATATATATATATATATATTTGGTAGATTGTCTGTGAGATATCACCTAAGAAAGGTACTGGTTTCTTGACATGCACATATATATTACTCCCTCCTTTACTTAATAAAAATATCCACTTTAATGAATTGTCACTTGTCAAGCATAGAAAACACACGCACAAAAGAGAGCTCTACATAGCTTTCTCGATACTTGCCAATAACCGCAAAAGCTTGGTCTTGTTGGTAACAAGTATGGTGACAATCTCAGGAGGCTTCCATGTTAACTTTAATTTCTCCTTTCAAACATTTTATCAAACACCTAATGTGCATTGACATTCAAACAAAGTCATCAAGCTTATTAAACGACAATTTCCAGCTTGTTCCCATGTACCATGCACAACCACAATTCAATGAAGAAAATTTATGCAACTAAAAACATACCCTCACATACGACAATCACAGATTTAAAGAAAGATGAATTTTTCAAACATAACCCACATAATGGTGTTTTATCGAGTTGATGAAGGAGGAAGAAATGAAGGAGAATTCCATGATCTCGCATAGCATCAACAATAGAACAGAGGAGGAACATAATGATGTTTTCTCCTTTTCTGAGAGGGATTTAAACACCAAACACACCAAAAAATTTATATTAAGCTACTGTTTAGTTGATCCCCATTACTAGCCTAGGCTGATGACCAAATCTGGAGGTAGTACAGCTTCTATATAGTAATTGTAGAGGGGGAAATGTAGAGGACGATGAAGCATACCTCAAAAAAGAGATTGAAGACAAAGATGTCCCAGAAATGCAGTGAATAAGCAGGGACGACATCACCCACAACGACAACCACGAGCAGCTGAAGCAATGTATGACAGTACAGCGACCAAAGAGTGACGTCGGACTCGATTTAGAATGGGATCAGGTAAGGGACGGGGAGTCGACGGCTGAGGAGAGAAAAGATTGGGATCAAAGTAGCTTGGGTGATTCAGAATAGAAGGGATCGATTTCAGAATGGAAGAGGGCGGGAGTGTGAGCTAAGGCACGATGCGAAACTAAATTGGGGCAAATTTTTTAGACCGGTTAATAGGATAACCGGTCTTAAAAACCTTTTTTTTAGACCGGTTATCCTATTAACCAGTCTAAAATAAATATATTGTTGACCGATTCTCTCAATAACGGGTCTAAAAGATAAAATCCTTAATTTTTTTAGACCGGTTAGTATAGAACCGGTCTAAATAATCTTTTTTGGACCGGTTATTATAATAACTGGTCTCCCAACTTGTTTATAATTACGAAAATGCCACCGCGCATTTCTTTTAAACCTGCATCCACTACAACCGATCTAAATGGGCTAGTCTAAAATGCCTTTTTTGTGCTAGTGCGTCTTTTGTCATTGGGTGCATGATGCAGGAAGATTGACAGAATTGCGCAGGGTTGCTGAAGTAACATTAGATTTTGAGTTAACATTAGGTGGCGTTTTTGATGAAAATGATTAAGAAATTTATTGAGAGATTGAATTGACTAATTAATACTCGTAATATATAAGATACTATCAATATTTTAATTATTTTAAAAAATAAAACGAATAGTTTAGTTTTAATTTCATCAGAATTTTAGATACTTTAAGATAAACATGTGATGAGAGTTTTATAAAAGAATTTTTTAAAAATTAATTCTTGCGTAGAGCAAACACCCACCATCCACTTAAGTTATTAATAATAGTAGTCTCTTTAATTTGACTTCTGAATCCTGCATACTCATTATTAAAATTAAAAAAATGCATTATACTCGCATTCTAGGATTCTACAAACTTAACCTTCCTTTGGCCAAAACAAAAAACTTAACCCTCCTTTACTATTATTTTTGTGTTACGTACCCTCCTGGCCGTAGTTAACTCTTAAAAAATTCTCTTACAGCGTATGTCTGCGGGATTCGGGAAGGTACCGCTCTCTATTATTTCTTCCAACTGACTATATTATTTACACAATTCTTAATTTTTAATGTTGGTCATATTTGATAAAAAAATATCTGCTTTTTTGGTTTCTATTTTTTTTTTTTTGGCCAAGCTTTTTTGGTTTCTATTTAGATGCTGATATTAACCAAATTATTATATTTAAAAAAATAGTTAAAATTAATTAAAATTAATAAGCATATCGTGAACATATTTTTTTTTTAAAAAATATCCTTATTTATAAGTAGATAAATAAGAGAGAGTAATAGTTAAAATTGATGAAAGCGAGTGTATGGAGAAATTATTTAGAGATAATATTAGAAAAAAATCATTTAATACTTAAACAATCCCTAATAGGACCATATAAAGAGGATGGTAGGAGCACCTTATAAAGAGTTCCAGATGATCCTTGATAAATGTCATGATGAAAATAAAAAATTTTAGAACTTAGCGTTAAAGTTCATATAACACGTTGAAGTAGTATTTTTTTTTTTCTGAGGCGTCCCTAGCATCTTGTGATTCAAAAATGTCATTATCATTTTATTATGCAAATATTCTTCTCTTTCTTTAGCTCTGTTACTGGTGAGATATATTTTGAGTTACAAAAACATTTATCGCGCAAAGAGAAAATTAAAGTGATATAATTCGGATCAGACGGATAGTTTGGAATATCAAAGTAAGTTTTGAGAAAAAATAACATCCTAAACTATTTGTAGGAAATTTTCTTGGTCTGTATAATTGGATTTAAAAAAATCCTATGGAAAATGGAGGTAATAGAAATTAGGAGTTTAGTATAAAACAATAAATTAAGTAAAAAAACCTATATAAGGGGCCCGGGGGGTAATGTAAAGAAAACACTTAGCTCCATTTACCTATATTCATCAAATTCAATATTTTTCAATTAAATCTCACCACATGAACTTTTCCTAACAATAAAATTCACATTGGTATAATTTTAAAATTCTGAGAGACTATTATTAATAATAAAAATCACACGCGCGACATAATTTAATTAGAGAATGAGACCTAATAAAAATATAAGTAAATCAACTTAAGTATTAACTCTAATGTAACACCTTATTTACAAACAACTATATTTAAAAAAGGAAAAATTATGACAGATAGGTCAAGCCGAATCATGTGGGCTAACCCGTTTGGGTTCAAGAATAAAATTAGGTTAGATTAGACCAATCTATATATATCTTTCTGCATATATATATATATATATATATATATATATATTATATGTATGTATATGTATATTAGGACCTAAACCGCGTGAATTGGTGGTGATCAACTACCAACTCGCACTATTATTCATTTTCATCAATTTTCTTATAGATTTGTTCGATGGAACTAAGTAAGGTATAGCAATAGTGGAAAATCATTTACCTCAGTTTTAAGGTAAATGATGTTCCTCCATATTGGTTAGCATGTTTTTATACTATGAGGTATAGCAATCTTGAAGTAAATGACATATTAATTTTAAGAAATAAGATTTCAACTAAGAGTTTATGTATATAAATATCATTTTCCTCGTAATGTTAAGATAGAAAGAACCCATGTGATGCAGGGGTTGTGGCTAATGGTTGAAATTTAAGTACTTGCTTTAGTTGATATTGAGCTGATGAAATAACTGGTGATGGGTAAGGGAAAGGATATTTAATAAAATGAATCGAGTGTTGATGGATTATCGTGACAAAAAGGTTTATGATTGAATTGTATACGTTGTACATCTACTATATATATCTCCAATTATTAATATAATATCCATTAAACTAATTTGTGTAGGTTATAAACATTAGTAAAATTAGTTAGTTTTCAAAAATATGTCTTGGTTTTTCTGTAATACTCACTTAAACGATTTGCATTAAAACTACCCATTGACGCTAACTCCCTTAACATATAAAATCAGTAGGGGTCAAATAGAAAATAAATAAATATAAGGGACAAATTGGATTGGGGCTTATATATAGAATCAATTCCAACCAACCAACTAGCTTTTATACTATGGACCAGAGATAATATTTTGTAATTTTGGACCTTTGCTATAGTTTGTTGTTTGTTCCCTTTGCACAGGTAATGTTCTATGATTCACGTGATACCTATTCTATATTTCTCTTTTTCTAATTTGATCTGTCATGTTCCTGACTTTTTAATATGTGGTTATTTATTTCAAGCCAAAATGTCTTTCTAATTTTCAAATTCCATATTAACTGGTTGAATGCAATTATATATGCTTAGTTATAAGTTCATGAATAGCAGTAATTGATTTAGAGTTCATCCTCTTTTTTTTTTTAATTATAGAATCTATATTTGGCTGATATTTTCCATAAGTTTGGTCAAAATGAACAAATATGTTAATTTGCCCTAAGCCAGAATTTTAATTCATTTATCTTTTCTGGGCCAAGGTGAAACATGTAATTAAATTAAGCCCAATCCAAATGCCCACATCAATAAAGATTGAACCAACCCCCGCTGAAATATTGTGGTTTAGTTTGGTTTTTATTAATATATCTGCTAGGTAACCAGTGGTCTTATATTGTAGTGGCATGAAAGTTGCCCTATATATGGTAGGTCGTGGGTTCATTCTTACTAATTTAAGAAAAGTAAAATTAAAATATTTAATAAGGAAAAAAAAAGCATATAAGTACCAAATTAAAAATTGAAGAAAAATAAAGGTATCTAAAGAATGGTTTTGCCGTTTTCTTTCCACTTCTAGTTTTATCAAAGTTGCCCTATTTGAGACTGACCAGTTCTATGGACTATCGAAATATTCATGCGCAGGTGTATTAAGGAAGAAGAGATATTCAGATATCTATTTTGGCGGATTACATATTGCGTTTTTATTAGGAAAAATCACCGGAAGATATGTTTTGCCATTCATCACAGCCAGATATTTAGTTGGTATCATATTCCTAACTGGGCTGATAATTTTTACATTCCGCAGAAGACGCTTATCTATGTATGAAAACATTGAAGATTTCATAAGACTTCACAACCTCCTTCCTTTAAGGTACTCCCACCAAGATTTGAAGACTATAACTGAAGGATTCAAATACAAGTTAGGTAAGGGAGGCTTTGGCACTGTATACAAAGGGAAGCTAAAGAGTGGAATCGACGTTGCTGTCAAAATGTTGGTTGAGACCAAAGCTAATCGCCAGGGATTTATCAGTGAAGTGGCAACTATTGGGAGGATACACCATTTTAATACGGTGCACCTTGTTGGCTTCTGTGTGGACGGAACAAAGAGCACTTTTATCTATGAATTTATGGCCAAAGGATCTTTGGATAAATATATTTTTCCAAAGAAGAAAGCATCTCCTTGAGTTATCAGAAAATATGAGATATATTCAGAAGTGGCCCCATGAGATTGCTTATCTTCATCATGGGTGTGATATGCAAATATTGCATTTTGACATCAAGCCTCTAACATTCTACTTGATGAGAACTTCACTCCAAAACTTTCAAATTTTGGACTAGCAAAGATTAAATTCTGTTGATGATAGTATTGCCACTTTGACTGCAGCAAGAGGGATAATAGAGTACATGGCTCCTGAACTATTCTACAACAATATCGGACAGGTGTCTCACAAGACTGATGTTTATAATTTTAAAACGCTTTTGACGGAGATGACAAGTCGAAGAAGGAATTTGAATCCTCATACAGACCATTCAAGCCAACTTTACTTTCCCTTTTGGATTTATGACCAGTTTGATGAAGAGAAAAATATAGAAATGGAAGATTTAACAGAAGAGGAAAAGGAGTTAGCAAGGAAAATGTTTATAGCAGAACTTTGGTGTTTACAGTTGAAACCTGTCGAAAGACCTTCCATGAATAATGTAATAGAAATGTTAGAAACTGATAATGTTCAAACTATCGAAATGCCTCCAAAACCTTCTCTATATCCCAATGAAAGAGTTTTAGTCGATGATGAATCCAGCTCTTACCAAACATCATCCACTATCTCTACTTATTCCCATAGTACTAGTCTGGTGTAACGGCATAAAGAGAAGGGAAATAATAATAAGTTGTAATTGAAATTGGACGTCTGTGCAGGTACCTTTTTACTGGCTAATTAATCTAATTTGTTTTTTATGACAATACCTTGTTATTGCTGTGATTTGGATTTGCCTTAATAATTTAGCATCTTCTTTTCATTATTAATGACAATAAAGTACATAGTGATAATATCCCGTAATGATTTTTTTTTTAATAAACAATCAAAGCTCTTTGACAGAACCAAGCATTCCCATACATATTTCCCAACAACCAGATCAGGTGTTGTAGGTAACACAAAACCTTCATCAAATAACAAAATAGTTCCTCCAATACCATAACCACCAGCAACCCAGCTTAAATTCTGCACAAACCACTCCCTTCTTTGTACTGAGAAAAATTCATCTAGATCAGAGGATTAGAGATTTACATAACCAATTCCATAATCTCTTCACCATTGCACATCCCTTCACACATGCACATAGGGTTGCCCTCCATGGTCCTCATTCTCCTTTTAGCAGTTAATAGTCTGTCTAGTCCAGCTAACCAGAGGAAGATTTGAATTCTTCTAGTAGCTGGTAACTAGCTCCCACGCCTACTTCCATAACCTTTCACTACCTCCTTCCAAACCCTGGCTTCAACATTTTACATCCCCGCCACTAAGTATTCACCGTCACAAGGACCCAACCATTTAATTCGATCTTCCCCATCCTCCTCACAAGACGGGGGCATAACTATCATAAAGGTAGTTATGCATACGAGAAAATACCTGAGCTTCAGGAAATAAACACTTTATAAACATTTGTGTCTCTTCCTTCAATCAAATTATGGATCCAATCTAGGCATAAGACTTGAAAAGATTCTCGACTTGTGTCAACGTTTCCCCCCCCCCCAACCATCTCTAACGATAACATTCCATAACTGTAAATATTTGATTTATATGATACTTTCTCAAAGTTTCGAGAGAAAACTTCAAATGCAATGTAACCTAAAGTTCCTCTTACTACCGTTATTGACATTGTACTTTGATTTTTTAAACACAATTTAGCAAGACCAAAATCAAAAATTTTAGGAATGAAATTGTGATCTAATAACACATTATGAGGGTGAGAATTTGATAATCACAACCTTGGTGAAGGTAATCAATCCCTCTTGCTAGGTCAAGGGCTAACTCTTGCAACTTCAGCCATCCAAGGAAATTTTCATTGTTGTCCGGTGAAGATATGAACTTTTGGAGTGAACCATTTGGAAAGAAGTCATAAACAAGAGCACGACGAAAACCATCACCACAAAAGCCGAGCAAACGAACAATATTGATGTGATGAATTTTGCCCATAGTCCACATTTCATTAATAAAATCTTGTCCATCATTATATGAATTATTAAGCACTTTTACAGCCACTTGAATTTCAGAAGATAGCTTACCTTTAAAGACAGTCCCATAAGCTCCTTCACCTATTTTATCCTTCAAAAGGTTTGAAATTCTTTTGAGACCAGCATAAGAGAATCTAGCAGGCTTCATTGCCTTGTAATCTTCCATAAACTTTTCCAATCTTTCTTGATATTCTCCCTTCTTCTTGAAGTAGCCATGTATGTATAAACTTGCAATGAAAAGCAACACCAGCATAATTGACCCTGGAGTTACAAGAGCACATCATCAATTGAATATCCAATTTCAATTAGTGAAACATCCCAAAACCAAATTAAAATTTTCAAAAAACAAAAACAAAAACAAAACAATACAATACAAAACACAAGGAAACAACAAAATCAATGGGTGTCACTAGTACTTGGTGCAGCAATTGTAGGAATCATACTAGTTTTGTGCTTTTCAACTTTAGATTTTGGCTGCCACCAGTGCCATCTTAGTTCTAGGTCCAATCTCTGAAGTTGAAATGCTTGTATTGACGAAACTACCTGAAACATCATGGTGCAAGAAGCTACGTCCCACTCCAAGATACTAACCTCAAAAGGAAACAACATAGATCGGGCAGACGAACATATCCAATAGGTTGTTGATATTTCTCAGGTGTCTCGACCCAGCTGAAGAACAATCAAAGAAACAAACATTTTCACTCCAGCCAACAAACTCTAGAGGATAAATGGATGAATTGTAGAGACTATGTTGAAGAAAGAGTCTGGGAAGACAACAATTTGGATCACGCAAGGACATGTGTAAGAGGTTGGATTCATTGTGCATGTTATCGATTGTGAATCTTATTCCACTAACAATAGGAATAGAAGGGAACTCAACCATCGTCCCATTGTTATAGAGATGGAATGGAACAATTCCATCATCAAGTACATACTGGTTCTGATTATTCCCTAGTTTCAGAAGCAGCACCAACAACAAAAATTTGAGATACCAAATAATGGTAACAAAAGATATTTGTTTTCTCAAACACTTGGATCCAGATTCCTAAGTGTTAGGTATTCGCACATCTCATTAAAAACTAAAGCAGGGGAAGGGGACTGATAAAGAAAGCCGAAACTTCCTTTGGGGCCAGGATGAAAATCTCAGAAAGATGCACTTAATAACCTAGGATACAATAAGGAAAACCAGAAAAGCTGGTGGGTTAGAAATTAAAAGATTGGAAGAGCAAGATCATTCGTTCATCATGAAGTTGTGCTGGGGCCTAAATACTAAGCTAGACAAACTATGGGTCAAATGTTTAAGAGCTCAATATGAATGTGGGGAGGAGCTGGTGCCTTGAGTAAGCAGAAAGAAAACTAACTCCCTAACTTGGAAAGCTATTACTAAAGTGTGGGAAAAATTTATGACAAGGGTTGGAAAAAGAATTAATAATGGTCAAAGCACCAAATTTTGGTGGGAACCATGGTCATCTCTTAAAAGACCACTCATAGAATTGGCTACAAAAAAATATGGACATGAACAATACAGATGAGGTGGTAGCTTGAGCTTCTTTTACATTACAACATGGAAGGTGGGATAGGGGCAAATGGAAGCTCTTCTTCTCCATAGACATAATTAATATTTTGAAGAAAGTCAAACCCCCTTCAAATAACAGAAGGGATATAGTTCGTTGGAGGAGCTCACCTGATGGTTCTTTTTAAGTTAAGGTAGCCTAACAATTTCTGGCAAAACCAACTGAGGAGGTGGGTAATCCAGTCTGGAGGAAATTATGACGTTGGCATGTCCCTGAAAAAATTAAAATATTTCTTTGGCAAGCTAGCCATGGGAGAATAATGACTAACTCACTTATAGCCAAATGAGGGAATACACAATCAGGAGAGTGTCCTTGTGAAGAGAGTGTGCTGCATACATTGAGAGATTGTAAGAAAGCAAAAGAAATATGGAAGGAATTTATTAAACTTAATCCATATATTGCTTTTTTCTCTTTTGATTTTCAGGAATGGCTCAGATGGAATTCAATACATCAACCAGTGAAGGATAAGTTCTCACAATGGCCTTGGGCTAAGATCTTTGCATATGTATGCTGGGTCATTTGGAAGACTAGATGTGCACTTATCTTGGACTCCAAAAATGCCACTTCACGTAAGATTCTGCAGACATGTCTTTTTCATAATTTTAAAGAGACAACGGGTGGAAAGATCAAACACAATTTTTCAAGGGAACAATATCAAAGAACAACAATGGACACCACCAACATTAGGGGTGGTAAGAGTTGATGTGGATGCTTCTGTTCAACACTTCACACAGGCAACATGTGGAGGAATCATCCGAGATGCTAGAGGTCAATGGCTCATGGGCTTCAAGAAGACACTTGGACCGGTTTCAGTAACAGCTCGGAGATTTTGGCAATCAAAACAGGTTTGGAGGTCTGCAAAAATCTAAATTTGCAAAAAATACATGTATACTCGGACTCACTGGAAGCAGTGAATGAATTACTCAGAGAAAGCGGTATAAATCATACTTTGCGCAAAGAATTTGAAGACACTCAAAACCTCTTATATAGGGACTGGAATGTGGAATTATTTCATAAAGCAGGGAAATTTTGGAGTGTGCCGATTTATTGGCAAAGGATGCTCACTCTGACAACCAACAGACTGTTCTCCTTCGAGAGGTTCATCTGATTTGTATGCATAGGTTTCTGCCAGACCAATCTTTTGTTGTAGATGAACATCTACTACATTAGGTAGTGGACTGAGCTTTCAAGCTGAGCTTGCCAATCAATGCTTTTAAAAAAAAACTTAGTCCGACAAAAACGAAGTTGGCGAAGAGGGGCATAAAAGAAAAGTCATCAGTCAAACAGAAATTTCATGTCAACTTTGGGGTAAAAAATACAAATTATCCGCGTGGACCTAGAAGAAAAGTATGGATACTCATAATTCAGCAACTGCACATCATTCTCAAATCTCATCGATGTAAAGAAAGAGCAGTAGTCACTATCAGACAGAAATTTCAAAGCAGTTCATCTTTAGAGAAAAATACAAATTAGCCGCCTGCAGCAGTAAGAAAAGTTAAAGGAAATTTGGTCATCAATATATATACATAACAAAATTTTTAAGAAAATGATAGAGCTAAGAAAAGTAGCTAATTGAACGAGGAGGATCATAATCTAGAGGTGGAGCAGCTGCACATCATTCTCAACGATAGAAGAAAAAGGCTTAAAGTGTTGGTATTTGGTGTCGTTCTCTCTGCTTTTAACACATGGGGTTACGAATTCTCAAGAGCAGAATAAAAACTGTGCTCCGTCTCAGTGAGGCATTATCACAAACATCTCGTATCCATTCCCATTATGAGATGACCCACTTAACTGTGGAGACCCCAAATACGAGCTATCCTGTGAAAACAACGACACTCTTGTTCATTTATACAACGGAACATACAGAGTAATTGCAATAAACTACAACAACTACACAATCCGTCGTAGGTCATGGAATTCAGGCGGGAAATTGTTCCTCCCTCCCTCGTTATTTCTTATCCCAATCCAATTTCACTGAAACTTACCTCTTAAACATGGAATACGAAAGCAATAACTCCTACGACGTAAATCTGAAGTGGATAGGATTAGAAGTTTCATTCAAGGACAGTGCGTACCTGAACTGCAGTGATCCAATGAGGGACAATGCAGCATACCTGGATACATCTCTATGCGTGAATTAGGAATCCAAAGGAGAAGGAGGACGTTATATGTATGCTCTAGCTGGAGATTTACTGGTTAAGGAGCTAAAACGTCGGCGTCGTGTGAAATCGGTGGCCATCATTTTTGTTAGATTGGTATTCACAGGTGGTGGTGGAAACAAGTCATCATCATACACCGATATTCGTAGAGTGCTTTCTAATGCATTCAAGGTTTTGTGGTCAAAACGAGCTTGTGTTGATCATAGTTGTCCAATTTCCAGTTTATGCTCTTTGAACCGTGAAACTCTCGGTCTCCAATGCGCTCAGGATTTTCCAACCTATTACAGTCCCATGGGCATAACTGAGCATGAAGGCATGGAGTAAGCCACCTATTAACCTCCCTTTCTGCTTTAAATTTAGATTTAACATTTTTTTGGGCCAAGTGCAATCTGTCAAAAAATAATTTTCTTTATAAGTCTAGCATGAAAGTCATTTATGGCTGTTTTTTCCAATTTCACCGATGGGATAACTTTAGTAATAAATAATTTTATTGAGTATTTATAACAACTATCTATTTTTTTTATAAAAAATATATATAAATAATTTATTTGGGAGTAAATATAGTAATACCGTTAAGGAGATTTAACTTCCAATATTTTTTTGTACTGCGGGTCCTATTAGTCTTTTTTTTTCTATTATTTTAATATTTTTCAATAGGAAAATATTACTAATATCCCATGCAAACAATTTTATTTTAGTTAACCCACAAAAGATTATAAAATTTCACTAAATCTCCTTGGGTCAAAATAAAATTAAGTTTTATTAATGAAAAAATAATAATGCCCTTTATTTTTTTGTTTTGCATAAGAGCATTTACAAGATAAATAGGAGCATTTTTAAGACAATTAAAAATATTTACAAGATAAATACATGAATGAACCTCTTGGGTTAAAATTAATTAAATTTTGTCAGTGAAAAGACAATAATATCCTTACTTTATTTTTTTCATAATAGCATTCAAAAGACAAATATGGGCATATTTAAGATAAATACAAACATTTACAAGATAAATACATGAAGGACCAAAATTTTTTAACTCCTTGGTCATTCACATGTTTATCTGGTAAATGTCTTTATTTGTTTTTAAAATGCTAATATTTGTCTTATAAATGATCTTATGAAAAAAATTAAAATAAGGCTATTATTGTCTTTTTACTAACAAAACTTAATTTCATTTAATGCAAGCGGGTGTCATGAAATTTCATGACCCTTTGAGGGTTAACTGAAATAAAATTATTTGCATGGGGTCTAAGTGATTTTCCCGTTAAAAAATATTAAAATAATAGAGATAAGACTGGTGGGACCCACAGTGCAAAAAATAATGAAAGTTAAATCTCCTTAACACCGTTGTTATATCTACTCCCAAATAAATTATTTATGTCTTCTGTTTGCATCAAAAATATATAATTCTTATGAATACTTGTAACGAAATTGTTCATTACAAAATTTACATATTCACTCTTATTAAAAATGTAGGTGAGAGGAAATATATAACATCTCTTTTTTTCCCCATATTCATTATTAAATAAGCGAACATTTAGAAAAGTTAGAGAGTGTTTGGCATCACCTTTTAGAGGTAATAAGCCCGTTTTTTCTAGAAAAAGGCCCAAATAGAGCCTGAAAAATGGGCCGAGCCCATCGGGCTGGCCCTTTAAGAGCCGGGCTTGTAAATTGTAGTCTCAAAAGGAAGTCGGGCCTAAAAAAGCCGGCCCTATAGGGCCTTGGGCTTAAAAGGACCGGCACTGGAGAACCTCGGGCCGGCCCTTTAAGGCTGTTTATTTTTTATTTTTTTTGCTTGGACAAGAACCATGTTACATTTTTGAATTGCCTTATTGAATCTATATGTCACTCTATCCTCATATTGTATAGAGTATGATATTTGAGTATATTGTTTTGTCTAATTAAATAATATTGTGATTTTTGAGTATATTGTTCTGCCTATTTAGAATAAAATTATATTATATACTATTCTGCCTGATAGAATATGATTTTTTATGGAGGTTGTGATTATTTGACTACTTGAACCTACTCTTCAAAGTGAAACACAATCAAATGTCCTTGAAATTGATGATAGTGGCGAAGAAGGTGAAAATGATAGTCGTCATACTCATGTTGTTTAGAGGTTAGAGTATTGAGTTTCTTACCTTCTTATACTTTGGCCTTTGTGTGAGCTATTTATGGACATGATTTTACCTTTGATTATACATTAGTAACTGTGTTTGTTTGTTGCAAGAGACGTGTTATTTAAACCTTAATGTTGACAACATTTATTTATTAAATTAGAACTTTAGTCGTTGTTATTTATTAATTATATCTCTCTAGGGAAAATACGCAGGAAAAATAGTTCAATATTGTGAAAAGGACTTCCCGACCCTACGGGCCGGCCCTGGCCCCGATGCTCTTGGGCCGGGCTTTGAAAAACTGTAATTTTCCTGACCTCGAGCCCTTTAGGGCCGGCCCTATTAGGCCCTGACCCGTCAAGGACCGGCCCTGATTCCCAGCTCTAGCCCCAAATGAGTTGGGTTTATTTTTTTTTTATGTTTGGTTCAGTTTTTCTATTTGCATCACGGGTAGAATAAACTACTTATTAAATAAGCTCCTCACTGCAGTTTTTCTATTAAGTCACTTATGACGTAAGTCGAGATAAAACTTCTCTCACATACTTACCTCGTATATCATAAATCATGATTTATAAGCACTTATTGTCCAAAAATAAATTGTTCATCCAAACATAAATCACATTACAAAAACTAACTTTTCTATTAAGTCATTTTTAATAAGTCAGAATCATAATAAATCATTTTTCTTACCGCTATCCCAAATACACAATTAGTTAATTTAAGATATATTAAACGCCGGATCTACGGTTTTTTAGCATATAGCATTTGGTCAAATTAGACTTGTACTAATACTACCTCCAAGTATTAATATAAGAGTTAGTTTATTTTTTGGAGTGATTAAGAAAGTTAAATACTCCATCCAGTCTATAATATAGGGCACTTCTAGAAGGAAGACATGGTCCAAAATATAAATCACCTCTAATTTAATTAATGCTCTTTTTCTTTTTTTCCCTATGATTAATACTCATTTTTCAACTTTATCCACCCATTATATCACTTCTCTTTAAAATAACATTCCCAATGCAATTAAATATATTTCTAAAGAAGAGTAAAAGTGAAAAAAAAAAATTACATTTTATGACATATTAAATAACTTAACTGTCATTTCTCATTTCTCGAGATATAGTTTAAATATCCTATATTGTGGACCGAAAAGAGTAAGTTACATTAAAGTATTTATATTGATCGTTTTTCTCTAAATTAATTTATCTAACTTTTAAAATAATATATAATCTAATAATTTATTACATATACTATGATAAACTAATTTATTTAACTTTTTTAGTTTTTAAAAAACAAAAGTCAAATGGCTTTTATTCTAATTTCAAGAGTGAGTAATAAAAATCAGAGTGTACCTTAATCATCTGCATTTGACCCTCCCGCGGGTTTTGAATTAATATCATGTTTTATTTATGTGTGATGCAGAGGAGTTAACAAAGCTGCGCGTTTTGGGCTTTTGGCAGAAGGTAATAATTCCACTTTATTTGGTCATAATCCGGGGATAAATATTGACATAATGCTATATTACTATTAGTCTACTTTATTAATTTTAATCTATTCCTGCCGTGTCGTTTGACTTTTTCAAAATTTCTTCCTTTCAGAAATGTGTGTTTGTTTTAATGTTTGGTGAGGCAATCGAGCGATTTTTCCACTGTTTATTGACAATAACGATTAGGTGAAGAAATGAGGCGTTTGGTATGAAGTTTTGTTTGATGGGCTTATTTCCATAAGCAGTTGTTCTTTATAAGCTCATAATTGTAGCTTCTGGAACCACCGATGAGTTTTTAACTGTTACCTATGCATTTGTTTTTTTTGCCCAACTACCTATGTATTTATTTGGCTTATATGTGTGTACATATAATAATATTGATAGGAATATTTTTATATATTTGGGAATCAATAAGGTACTCAAAATTACTTCTAATCACAAAACTTCTTTTATGAAAAATGTTCTAAATAATTTTCTCTACCTTTAGATAGTAATCTTCTGTTAGTTAGAGAATACTTTGGGATAAGAGTTTAGGTAAGTTTTGAGTTTTGTCAATATATGACTGTTGAAATGTAGAGGATAATTAATAATTAATTTTAATCAATTTAGATTTATTATTTGGTTGTTTTATGATTTTATAATCAATTTATTTTATTAACATGTCATAAATTAGTTTCTATATGGTGTTTTTACAGATTAAATTTAGTTTAAATAATTTATTTGGATTTAATTTTGAAATTTTAATCGGTTTATTTTGTTAGATTTTGAATCATGTGAAAATATGAGTTAGGATTTAATATTTAATCGGATTCAAAGTTAATTTTTTGAAAAATTGAGAAAAAATCCCTCTGTGTGTATATATCTTTCCAGGTCCCATTTAATAATTAAGTTGCCAATGAGGTCTTTTTTCATAATTATCCCTTCATTTTTTCTCATTTTTCATAATTTTTACAATTTTTTCTCTTAAATAATATAAAAGCCACTTATGCAAAAGCCAAACCAAACATCATTCACTTTTACATAAGTTACTTATCCAATCGCCAATCCAAACACTCATCATTTTACCCAATCTAACTTTTTTCCAATTTTAAGATTCCATAAGCCTAAGTAAAAATAAGTCACTTATCCAATCGTCAATCCAAACACACCTTATCTCTACAGAATTTAGAAAGGCAAAGTTTCCATATGATTTATGTTCCTGGTTTCTTATATTTTTCATATTTTATTATTCAATCTATATTTAATTTTAATTTATTTTCTTAATTAGTTTATTTTAATTTATTTTTTAACTTATAATTTGTGACATATTTTTCTTCAACTTTCAAGTTCACGATGACGATTCTTTCTTTGAATGGAATGAAAAAAAGAATAAAAGTATAACATATATTCTTAATAAAGATCAGTCTAATTAGTAAGGGTTAGCTTATAACTATAATGTTGTGAGTTTAAATCCTATCAATATAAGGATCTTATTGATGGATGATATATAAGTACCTTTATACTTTATATCTAGTGTGCAATTCAATTATTATATTGTCACATGTTTTTGGTGCTTGCCTCGAAGTAGTATATCCAATGTTCACTTATTATCTTGTCACATCTTAAAGTTTAAGAGAATTATTTCTTATATTTTAATGATCGACCTGATGATATCATAGTTAGATCTTTGTTCAAACAATACTTAAGATTGATTGAAAATTTATTATCGTATAGTTTCATTATTTTTATCTGAGTAATAATCATATTCTCGTCACAAACCAATTCCATGACCCCTTTTTGTTGGGAATATACATATTTGTCTAGGACTGAGCCAAGTAGTGGGGAAGGATACATAGACCCCTCACCATGAAGACCATGATTTAAATTTTATAAATTTAGTTGATTGAACCATATTTTTATACATATTTTCATATTTAATTTAGGATTTTTAATTCATTTTTTAGGATATTATTACATATTTAAGTACTAATTTAAATTAAGGGTAAAGTAGTCATAATTTGTTGATTATTCATGTAAATGGTTTTTTAAACTTTTGATACTACATTGTGTTTAATCTTGCATTATAGGTGTTTAAAATGTCAATTGGGTAAGAATTAATAATTTTTTAAGATGGGGAAAATTACAGAAAAGAACCCCATAATTTCTAAAAATTTCAACTCAATGAAGAAGAGGGACCAAAAGTTTTAAAAACTATAGTTACCCTATAAACATTTCAAAAATTTCAATATAATCCCTCCACAAACTTTTAAATGTTTTCACTAGTCCCTTGGTCAAAGCGCACGTTTTGACTGAAGGGACTTGGGCCGTCTTCTTCGGCAACATTTGTAATATCCTGAATTTTGAGGTTGGAGGCTTGAGAATAATTCTAAATTAAGTAGACTGCTAAGCCCCAGTTTAGCAGGTATCTCAAATATATTATCTAATATTTCTTATATCTTTGGGGCATTAAAGAAAGTAAAATGATGAATTTTGGAGAAAGTAATTATATTTTTGGTGAAATCGCCTATGAGGTAGTAAGCTTGTCATGTTCATTTAAATGATCAAATGATGAGAAACAATTATGAGATTTTATAGGATGAAAGTAGACATCCTAAGCTTTTATTTGATAGGTCATATGAATCAATTAGATCTATATACCAACAGATATTAATTTTTGAAGTCAGCACAGAAAAACTGTGAAATTTCTGGAACAGTATGCAAAGATTGAAATTCTGGGAATTTTGTGATTCCATTCAGTAAAATTATATATTTTTCCTTGAAACTAGACTCAATAAGGGTTCTATAGGCTTTGGAATCACTCCAATTCTATTTTTCTAGAATTAGTTATGAGTTTTCAAAGTTTGGGCAGAAATCTGCCAGAATTTTGTAAAATCCAAAATTTTTGGAAAATTAGTAAATGAATAGAATAGAATATATAATATGATATAAGCTCTTTCCTTCTTCTTCAGCCCTGCATCTGACGCCATTTCAGTTTTAGAGAGAGAGAATGGGAGGAAAAAACTTGCAAATGTAAGTTATTTCTTCGGTAAATCGGTTCCTAATGCGTATAACTCCGTTCCTAAGCTTCCTTTGCATATGATTTAAGGTTTGGAAGCTCATCTTTTGGTGTTTCAAGGGTTAGGGTTCAGCCATCTTGAGAAAAGCTAGTAGGAGCTTGAGGTAACTTCCAAACTCTTGTGTATTGACTATTCTAGTTGCTGTAGGTAATTTAATCGGTGAAATTTTGCCGGATTACCATTAGTTTTAATTTTTGGAAATGGGTTGGCCTAGGGGTTATACTGCCCAAATTGGTACTAAATGATAGTTGTAACCTAATGGAATAGTCAATAAAGTGGTTAGGAGTAGAAAGGAACGAGTTTACGGAGCTGAAACCGAAAAATCCCAATTTTTCCTAAATTCTTATAAGTTTCAGCCAGCTCTAGAAATAGGTTTTAGATTTGGATTTTCAATGATTTGATGATTCCATTGAGTTCAGGAGGGAAAATTAGGTGGGGTTATAGTTGGGCACTTTTTCGGAAAAGGCTGAGAAAGCATAATTACGACAATGCCCCTAAAACATTGAAATAAGGGCTGCCAAGGGCAATTTCATCTTTTGGCAGTGAATTTGGTAATTCCAAATCCGGAAATGGGTTTCTTGGGTGAAAATATGTAAGAATAGCCCATGTCAAAATTTCAGAAAAAGTACAGCCGGACCGGGTACAGCGGGGCCCAGCCGGGTCCCCGGGGGTATTTTAGTAATTTTTCAAGATAGACTCATATAACCCCCAAAAACACTATGGAAGTGTCTGAACAGTACCTTTGGCATTATATGATCAAATATGGGGCCCGAGCTATTGGCACGCGTTACGAGGAAGACGTTTCAAGGCAGAAAAGGGTTAAGGTATGGGACTTACCTTACTTGCATGTATTTGATATCTTTGCTTGTGTAATAATGTATGTGATTACTTTACTTGATTGTGTAGAGCATATTTGAATAAATGAAGCTCTGTTTCTGTTTTCGCTGTGGCCATAGTCTTGTTGTATGAAACATTGAGCATGCAGAAATATCATTATAGGGCATACATCTAGATAAAGCTAACATGTCATACACATAGCATCAATCATGCATGCATTATGGTATCTGTTTCCTACTGAGATTCTCTCAAATCTCACCCTCCCTTACCAACAATTTAAACAGGAGACGACAGAAGATATGCAAACAACAATGCATAGTACAGTACGAGGGGATTGCAGTAGTAGAACGAAGACAGGAAGAAGTCTCCGTTTCACTGGGATGAGTTTAGACACCCTAGTAGCCTTATGCGGCTACCTTAATCGTAAGTATCATGCACGAACCCCTATGGGGAATTTCTGTAATCGAGCACTTTTTATCAGTATTTTTATGCTATTCTTGTGTTGCCCACCGAACCGCATATCATTTTCTGTGAATACTCTAGTAAAGGTGAAATTAAAGTAAGGGTGTGACAACATTGTAGACCGAGAGATGTGGAGAGTGTTTTTGGAACCAATTTCACCGCCATGGCATCACAGTGGGAACGAGGGAGCTTGGGAGATCTTGAGAGAAGAGGGAAAGAGACGGAGAGCTGAAGACTTCCTTCCTCACCATCACCGATGTTCTTCTCTGCCAGAGGCTCAAAGTTGAGAAGCTCGGTGATTACAGAAGCAGAGTGAAAACACCGCGAAGAGATCTTTAGAGACCAGAGTTGATATCGGACTTCATCACCCTCGCCGTTCTTCACCACACCACCATAGCATCCACCATAGTCTAATTTTCTGGTCAATCTCTGTATTTTCCTTTGAGCTTGTTTCCATGGCTGGTTCAATTTTATAGATTGTGTTGGATGCTCTAATGGACGTGTCTTACTAAATTTCTTGCTTCTTGGTAACGAGGACTTGTTTTTAAGCTCACGAAGTTTTCTATTATTCCATTAGTTTAGAATTATATATTTGGACTTTCTAGTTTTAGGAATTATTGGTTATGGTTCTGGAACTGAGATTGAGATTGAGGTTAATTGTCTTTATTGGTTTGATATATATAGTTGAGATTGAATTTTGTAATGTAAAGATTATTTAGTTTGAATTTCTTTGTGGTTGCAATGAAATTATGTTAATTTGCATGTTATTGTCTAGTTAATGTGGTTGATTTGTGCCCCATGAGGGACTATTTAGCACTCAAATTCAAGAAGACTTATGATACATCATTGCAATTTCAATTGCACATTAAGTGGTTTTAAACAATATCTCAAGAGATAGTAGCTAGCAATATTTTTAGGAGCTACTATTAATTGGAAATATTAGATTCAAGTGTTATCTTGAGGTTCTTCTTAAGAATTAATGAATTTTAACTCTGAAGGGGCCACGACACCATTGGCCCATGTTTATAAAAGAAGGCAAGCCCATGGACCTGAGAAGCCCAATATGGCCAGCTCAGAAAAAGGGAGGGCAAAGACAGTTATCTAGGGTATTGTGCTGAAAGGAATGGATATGGATTAAGACATTGGAGGCTGGGGAGAGTGCCTGACCTCTTGAACGTTAGGAGGCTGGTTCTGTTTTCTATTTTATTTCTATTGCATTTTGCTTGTCAGTTATTGCTTGTATTTCCTCATTGTAATATCTTTGGTTAGCTACTTCCTATCAGTTTTACCCCTTCCTTCTAACATTGAAGGGGTTGTAGTTGATCATATCTTTAAAAAATCGGCCTAATATATTACAGTTCCATCAACTTGGTATCAGAGCAGGACTATCTTGTGAATGGTAGGTACGAGAATGGAAGCTAGGTTGGAAAGTGTGGAGAAGACGATACAGAAGATTCCGGAGCTCCGACATACTATCGTTGAGTTACAGAGAGTAAGTGTAAAGGCTAAGGAGGAAAGGGCTAATATGCTACGGACCATACAACAGTTGCAGGGGCGTTCAGACAATATTATGACCCTGCTCCAGGAGTGATTACCCAGGGACCGAATCCTGAACAACTAAATGGCCAGCCGCGCTGACCACATATAGACGGTGCCAGCCCTTCTAATAATGGAGGAGGTGGGAATGGTGGTGAACATGATGGGCAGAAATATCGGTGGTTGGAGATGCCTATATTTGATGGCGCGGATCCCATTGGGTGGACATTTCGGATGGAAAGGTATTTCTCTGTTAATGGAATCATTGAGGCAGAGAGGCTAGATGCTGCCATAGTGGGGTTGGAAAGGATGGCCCCCAACTGGTACCAAAGGGCCGAAACAAGGGCTCCTATGGTGAACTGGAACAAATTTAAGAGTGGGGTGATTAAGCGTTTTCATGCTTCTCACATAGGGGACAACTATGAGTGATTAGTGTGTTTGAAATAGGGGAGTAGGTCTGTATCCGATTATCATGAGAGGTTGTCAGCCACTGTAGATGAGGTGTCTAAAGTAACGCTGAAGGGAATGTTCTTGAATGGCCTTCAGGAGGAAATTAAGGCAGACGTGCAATTGATAAAGCCCGGCACCCTGCATGACCTCATGGATGCTGCTTCAGAAATAGAAGGGTGAAATTAGACTCTTGATCAAGCTCGCCGTCGACGTTAGGTGCAGGGAACAAAGAAGGAGAACCCCTCGAAGTGGGCCATGTCAATTCCCCAATATTCGAGGTCGACTTTTCTTTCGGATGTCCCAAAGAGTCTGAATGTAACCAGCCCCAATCGGGGAAGCCATAGCAAAGGAAGCGAGAGTCCGAAGGAAGCCAGCAACTCAGTGCAAGGGTCAAGCTCTGTGCTGAGCAGTGGGAGTAGTAGTGTCCGTGGGCCTAAGAATTACTAGAGGCAGAACTGAACCGAAGAATAGAGCTAGGCCTATGCTTTAAGTGTGACAAGAAATATGGGCCTATTCATAAATGCAAGGCTAAGTGATTACAGCTGTTGATAGTAGAAGATGAGAAGGAAGAGGAGATTGGAGAGGAGGATTTTGAAGTACTAGCCGAAGAGGAGAGTGAGAAGTCGTGTGCTAATATAGAACTTTCCCAGACCACTATACAAGGAATTTTGAGTTACAAAACTATGAAGTTAATGGGGGAGATACAAGGTAAGTCGGTGGTAGTGCTTATAGACAGTGGTGCAACCCATAATTTCATTTCTCAGACTATTATCAGTGAGCTAGGGGTGGCAATTACACGAACCCCAGAATACTCTATGTTCGTGGGAGATGGTCGTCTAGTAGCTGCTAGAGGGAAGTGCAGGGATCTTGAGCTAAACCTACAGGGACTAAAGGTGGTACAAACCTTTTATTTATTTCCCTGGGCAAATGTCGACTTAGTCTTGGGAATGGCTTGGCTTCAATCCTTGGGTGAGGTCTAAGTTAATTGGGGACAACTACATATGAAGGTGAAGGTGGAGAGGAATTGGCTGTGTTTTAAAGGTGATCCTAACTTGACCTGAAAACAAGTCTCTTTTAAAGCTCTCAAGAAGGCCATAAAAGACAGTTTTGAGTGATACTTGATAGAAATCAGTGCAGTCGAGCTACAAGCCAAACGAGAAGTAGACACTATCCCTGGTTGTGCACCTGAAATTTGAGAGTTGCTTGAATATTTCAAGGTGGTAGGAGAGGGCCCAGTAGGACTACCTCCCCGACAGTCTAATGATCATGCCATAGTGCTCACAGAGGGGGTTCAACCACCCAATCTAAGACCTTACAGGTATTCCTTTGTTCATAAAGCTGAGATTGAAAAATTAGTAAAAGAAATGCTTGCAGCAGGGATTATTCAGCCTAGTAGCAGTCCCTTCTCAAGCCCAGTCCTCTTAGTAAAGAAAAAAGATGGAAGCTGGAAATTTTTGTGTGGATTTTCGGGCTTTAAACAAAGTCACAGTACTGGATAAATACCCCATCCCTACAATTGATGAGCTTTTAGATGAATTGAGAGGAGCCATGATCTTCTCTAAGTTGGATCTCAAATTTGGTTACCATCGATCCGAATTCGGGAAGGATATGAGCATAAAACTGCTTTTCATACGTATGACGGACATTATGAATTTTTGGTGATGCCTTTCGACCTTACTAATGCTCCTTCTACTTTTCAATCTTTGATGAATGATGTATTTCATGACTATTTGAGGAAATTTGTTTTAGTTTTCTTCCATGACATTTTAATTTACAACAAAGATAAGGAAACTCATGTGGAGTACTTGCGCAAGGTGTTGGAAGTTTTGCAGCAACATTAGCTAGTTATTAATGTTAAAAAGTGTAGTTTCGAGCAGCAGCAGCAGCTGGAGTACTTGGGCCACATAATTACAGTCGGTGGGGTGAAAGATGATCCTGCTAAGATTGAATCTATGGTGTCTTGGCCTGTACCTAAAAATATTAAGAGCTTACGAGGGTTCTTGGGGCTCACAGGGTACTACCGCAAGTTCATTAAGGACTATTGGAAGATTGCAACTCCTCTCATAGCATTATTAAAGAAGAATGCTTTTGGGTGGAATGAGCGAGCTCAAGCTGCCTTTACAAAACTTTAATCTACTATGACAAGTGCACCTGTATTAGCTATGCCGACTTTGTACTTCCTTTTGAGATAGAGCAGACACATGTAGGGTTGGTGTGGGAGCAGTCCTTATGCAACGAGGCAATCCAATTGCCTATTTTAGTCAGCAATTGTCACACAAGGCTCAGCTGGGATCAATCTACGAGAAAGAATTAATGGCGCTTGTTCTTGCCATTAAAAAATGGTAGCACTACCTTTGTGCACAACCCTTCATCATTCGAATTGACCAAAAGGCACTAAAATATCTTCTCGAACAACGAGCCATTAACCCCAATCAGGAGAAGTGGGTTTAGAAGCTGATGGGATATAAATTTGAAATTCAGTATAAGCCCGGCAAAGAAAATAGAGCTGCTGATGCGTTGTCTCATTGAGAATCAGCAGAATTGTCTTTGAGTGCCCTGTCCCTTTAGTAATATATGGGAATAGAAGATTTTGAAGCTAAAATATCTAAGGATACACGATTAAGTGCTATAAGGCAGCAAGTGTTACTTGGGCAAGCCACACCTACTGGATATTCGATAAAAAATGGGTGTTCGTAGCATTATGGTAGGATAGTATTACCATGGGAATCACTCAAAACTGCAGAATTAATTCGAGAGTTCCATCACTCTCCGGTTGGGGGACACTCAGGGTATCTACAAACTTACAAGCGGCTATCGAAAGATGTTTATTGGGAGGGAATGTGGCGTGATGTGCAGAACCAAGTCGCCATATGTAAAGTATGTCAGAAAAGAAATATGAGGCAGTCAGTCCCGCAGGTTTGTTGCAACCGTTACCTATGCCCCAACAAGTTTGGGAGGACGTTAGCATGGATTTTATAGTGGGCATGCCTAAGTCGAATCGATATGACACCATCATAGTGGTGGTGGACCGACTCACTAAATACGCTTATTTCATCCCTCTATCACATCCTTTTACCGTGAAGGAGGTAGCGAAGATTTTTATTGCTGAAAATAGTGAAGTTGCATGGCTTTTCAAAGTCAATTGTGTCTAACCATGATCGAGTGTTTATTAGCCAGTTTTGGAGGGAGCTATTCTCATTATCAGGCACCATAATAAAGTATAGTTCTGGCTATCACCCTCAAATTGATAGCCAAACCGAAGTTGTCAACCAAAGTTTGGAGACCTACCTAAGGTGTTTTGCTGGAGAATGTCCAAAGAAGTGGGTGAAGATGTTGCCATGGGCAGAGTTTTGGTTCAACACTTCCCTATAACAGATCCCTGGGCACCACTCCATCTAAGGCCTTGTACGGAAGAAACCCCCCCTTCTGTATTCAAATGGAACAATGATGATTCAATGGTGGAAGAGGTCAATGAACAGTTACGAGAAAGAAATGAAACCTTGCAGTAACTTAAATTCCATTTGGAGCAAGCTTAGGCTCGGATGAAGGAACAAGCTGATAAGAAACGTAAGGATGTGGAGTTCCAACTAGGAGATATGGTGTACCTACGAATTCATCCTTATAAGCTCAAGAACCTTGCTAAAAAACACCATGAGAAGTTGGCACTAAGGTTTTACGAACCTTATGAGGTACTGCAATGGGTAGGAAAAGTGGCATATAAGCTGAGATTACCAGAAGCTGCAAGAGTTCACCCTACTTTTCATGTCTCCCAACTCAAGAAATCGTTGGCAGCACCTCAGAATGCTCAGCCACTTCCTAAATTCCTTACTAAAGATTATGAGCTGCAAGCGAAACTTGAGGCAGTTCAAAAAGTAAGAGTCATGACTGATGGCATCAAACAGGTATTGATTAAATGGCACTAGTTACCAGATTGTGATAACACTTGGGAGGATGTCACTGCAATTACCGTCCAATTCCCAGACTTCCACCTTAAGGACAAGGTAACTTTTTTAGAGGGGGAAAATGATAGGGCCACGACACTATTGGCCCATATTTATAAAAGAGGGCAAGCCCATGGACCTAAGAAGCCCAATACGGCCAGCTCAGAGAAAGGGAGGGCAGAGACAGTTATCTAGGGTATTGCGCTGAAAGGAATGGATATAGATTAAGACAATAGAGGCTGGGGAGAGTGCCTGACCTCTCGAACGTTAGGAGGCTGGTTTTGTTTTTTATTTTGTTTCTACTGCATTTTGCTTGTCAGCTATTGCTTGCATTTCCTCATTGTAATCTCTTTGGTTAGCTACTTTCTATCATTTTTACCCCTTCCTTCTAACATTGAAGGGGTTGTAGTTGATCATATCTTTGAGGAATCGGCTTAATATATTACTGTTCCATCAAACTCTCATAATCTTTTTGAGCAAGGATAGTCACTTTTTTCATTACCAAGAGCATTCATCATTCATATTTTCCAATCCAATTCCATTCACTCCTTCACCATTTTTATAAAAATACCAAAAATAATAGTTTAGCTTTTAATTAAATTGCATTACTCTTTTAGTTCTTAATTTGAAAAAGCCCAAAACCAATTTTCCCTTATTTTCATTGTATTTGAGTGGCATTTAGATAACTTAGGAAGAACCAATAAAAGACTCCTTGAAAAGAGAAAACGATCCTAGGTTTGCCAATAAACAATTTTTGGTTAATTTTTACTGTGAACATCAAGACTAACGTACAAAAAGACCCTCATCACACATTAAGAATAAGTACCGAAAGAGGTGTTGTGGAAGGTGTTGTGCCATACATCCTAGTCACACATTGTTGATTTATACATTTCACATAAAACACTTGTCAATGTATGAAAACATCGAAGATTTCATAAAGCTTCACAACCTTATTCCAATAAGATACTCCTACAAGGAGTTGAAAACAATGAGTGAGGGTTTTAAGAAAAAATTGGGTTAAGGAGGCTTTGGCACTTTATATAAAGGGAAGCTAAGGAGTGGTCCTGAAGTTGCTATCAAAATGTTGGGTGAATCGTAAACTAATGATCAAGATTTTATCAATGAAGTGGCAACTATTGTTAGGATACATCATTTCAATGTGGTACATCTTGTTGGGTTTTGTATAGAAGGAAAGAAACGTGCTCTTATCAATAAATTCATGTTAAATGGATCTTTGGATAATGTTATTTTTTCTAAAGGAAGTATCCCATTGAGTTATAGGAAAATATATGAGATATCTCTTAGAATAGTTCATGGAATTTCTTATCTTCATTATGGCTGTGACATGAAGATATTGCATTTTGACATCAAGACTCATAACATTCTTCTTGATGCAAATTCACTCCAAAGATTTCTGATTTTGGATTGGCAAGGTTATATTCTATTGATTATAGTATTGTCACTTTGACTACAGCGAGAGGAACAATAATGTACATGGCTCTTGAGTTATTCTACAAGAATATTAGATGAGTGTCTTATAAGACCGATGTTTATTGTTTTTGAATGCTTTTGAAGGAAATGCCAAATCGAAGAAGGAATTTGAATCAAGATGTAGAAGATTCAAGCTAAGCTTACTTGTGGATTTATGACCAATTTGATGAAGAGAAAGACATAGAAATGGAAGATTTAATCGAGGAGAAAAAGAATTTGGCAAAGAAAATGTTTGTAGTAGCACTTCGGTGTATATAACTGAAACCTGCTGATCACTCCTCAACGAATAAGTAATAGAGATGGTAGAAAGCCACGATATTAAAAGTCTAGAAATACCTCCAAAACTTTCTCTATATCCTAATGAAGGGTTTTAATGGATAACAGTTTCTACTCTAGAGGATCAACATCCACTATCTCTTCACATTCTCAGAGTAGTCTAAGTTAGGTTGCAAGTGATTATGGGAAATAATAATTAAATTTGCAGTTGAAATTAGTCAAAACCAATATATTGCTTTAAAGTTTAGCTCATTAGTTTGTATTTAATAACAACAATTGTCTTATTACCCTAATCTGGGTTGTGATTTAATAATATAGCATCTCGTTTTCATTATTAATTATGCCGTACAATGACATGTTCATAGTAGCACTTCGATTCTATATTTTAAATTATAGATTTGTCAATTCTTGTTTGGGATCATGTTTGTGATCCCAAAAGTACTTATTCAAGTAAATCGAGACCAAACTCTTCTCACATACTTACCTCGTATACTGTAAATTATTATTGTAAAGTTGCTTAAAGTGAATGATGCCATGGCTCTATCTGCTCTATAAGCATGATCGACGGCTTGTGGGTTTTTATATTTGGATTTTGTTTGAACAAATTTTGTTCATGATCCTGTGAATAATGTTACCTTCTTTGAATATTTTAGTGAGCGGATTAGTTTTTGTATGTTTGAATCGACTGTCCCTAAAGTTAAGTGAATGGAGTTTTTGACTCAAACTTTGCCTAAGTCAAATACACCACTCTCAAATTAAAGTTTCTATAACCATCTCCTTGGGTGTCAATATCAATTTTCCCATGGGTTTTGCATCAAAAATATTTTTATGCCCATGCTTTCCTTTATGCCAAATTGCATCTATGATACCATTTAAATTCAGCCTACATGCATCTCATACAGATATTTTTTTCTTCAAGGTTGATAAGTATTTACTTTTTCACATGATTGATGATTTTTAAAGCCATTATATTATTATATTTTGGTTATTTTTGCTTGACTTTTTCTCTGAATTCAATGGGCATAAACAAATGCTAGATGTCCTTATAACTCTGATTCTCTTGCCGACTAGCTTAAGAAAGCAATAAGATCTTCTTCTGAAGGTAGGAAGGCAATTTATGTAATCAAGTGGGGTCATTTCATGTATTTTCTAAAGTTTGAGAAGCTTAAATAGTTAAGGATGCTGAGGTTTATATAATTTGGGGTAACATATGGTTTGCTTAAGGCTTGGCTTGCTGCCTTTCTCTAATATATACTTTTAGTCATCATATGAGTTGCATTACGAGAGTCATTTATTTTGATAGTTTTTTCTACTTGCTAGAGTTGTATGTGACCAATCATTACTTTGATATATATTCATTATATAAACGATTTCTTCATTTTACTCCTTGCAAACACTACAAAAAAATGTGATTTAGTAGCGGTTAAAAATGGTCATTAGTAGCGGTTTTAACCGCTACAAGAAACATTAATAGTGGTTTACAAAACCACTACTAAATCGCATGTTGCAAGCGAATTTGTAGCAGTTATAAACAACTGCTACTCAATCAAAATAACCGCTACTTTATTTGTATCGGTTCAATCCCACCGCTACAACATCACCACAAGCCGAAAGCTCTTTATGGGATATTTGTAGCGGTTATATAACCGCTGCAAATATCAAAAAGAAAATTTTCAAGGCGGAAAAAGAAAAATAAAATTTTTTTTCTCATTTGTAGCGGTTTAAGAACCGCTATTAATAAAAATTTTCTAAAATTAGTAGCGGTTCCAGAACCGCTACTAATTCATTAAAATTCAAAATTCCAGCCAAAAATTTAATTTCGGTTTGAACCAGGTGCGATAATTAGTAGCGGTTTAATAACCGCTACAAAAATTAAGAAAATTTTTTTAAAAAATACAATCATTTGTGTCTGTTATTTTGATATTAAATTAAATAGTTTATTTTTTTAATAGTTTAGCTAATTTAATTAGCTTATTATTTAATAGTTTAGATCATTTATAAATTAAAAGAAATAATTTAATTTAGTTGGATAAGTATAAAAATTGTATTGATAATATTATTAAGGATACGTAGGTAATAACACTACAAAAAAAAACGTGATTTAGTAGCGGTTAAAAATGGGTATTCGTAGCGGTTCTAACCGCTACAAACTAGATTAGTAGCGGTTACGAAAACCGCTACTAAATCATACGTTGCAAGTGGTTTTGTAGCGGTTTTATAAAACCGCTACTCAATAAAAAATAACCGCTACAACCTTTGTAGCGGTTTATAGTAACCGCTACAAAATCAAGAGATATTTGTAGCGGTTATATAACCGCTACAAAGATAAAAACTTTTATTGAGAGCTTTAAAAAAGGATTTTTTTTTTGTAGCGGTTTAAAAACCGCTACAAATATATAAAAATGAAAATTTGTTAAAAATGACATTTTTTATTTGTAGCAGTTAAGAAACCGCTACTAATTTTGAATTTCATGAAATTAGTAGCGGTTTTAAAAACCGCTACTAATTTCATGAAATTCAAAATTAGCGCCAAAAAATTTAAATTTAGCTTTAAAAAGGCGCGTTATTTAGTAGCGGTTTAATAACCGCTACAAATATTTAAAATTTTTTTTAAAAATATACGTTGATTTTTTTCTTTTTTTTCAATATTATATTAAATAGTTTAATTTTTTATTATTTTATCTATTTCAATTAGTTTATTATTTAATAGTTTAACTTATTAATAAATTAAAAAGAAAAAATGTAATTGAATATGATTAGTATAAAATTTATGTTAATAATATTATTAAGGATAGTTAGGTAATAAGGAATTATTATGTTTTATAATATAATGTAATTGTATATGAAAAATAGATGAAAATGAGATAGAGTTATGATATATGTAGAAAAAAAGATGTTTAGAATAAATTTTATAGAAAGGAAAGAAGTATTCTAAAAGAAATTGAAAATCTTGTTACCATATTTGATCGTATTATTCAGCTCCTCTACTCATACGAAAGAAGTTGTAAATGAGAGGAAATGAAAGAAGGGTAAGGTGAAAAGAAATTGGGGAGTGTTTGAAATGAGTTGTGATAAGGGTATTTATAGGGATTTACGTATTATTTGTAGCGGTTAATGTAGCGGTTAATGTAGCGGTTACTAATTAGTAGCGGTTATTTATATTTTTGTAGCGGTTTAATTATTTGTAGCGGTTAATGTAGTGGTTAATGTAGCGGTTATTATTTAATAGCGGTTTTTTATTTTTTTGTAGCGGTTTAATAACCGCTACAAATATTATATTAATTTTTTTTTAAAATTTTTTTTTACATTTTATTTTAACACAAATTTTTTGCATTTTTTGTAAAGAAAAATTTTTTACACTTGAATTCTACAAATATTATTTTACTTTTTTTTTACATTTTATTTTAACACAATTTTTTTGCATTTTTTGTAAAGACGAACTTTTTGTTGGCGTCACTGCTGCTCGCATAACTCCTTGTCCCAAATGTGCCATAAACACCCGAATTCTGTGTTTGCAATCCCTGATCCCGTGAAACCGTGCAAAACTTAAAACCATTGACATTGTATGCTGTAAACCGTTTTGCATGATCAAGAGGGCCGATTGCGAGAGCTCTGAAATCCGATGAGTGTGGGTTGTGGTCATTTAGTATTCTGCGAGCAAACCAGCCCGGGAATTCTCTGTGGACCCTCCTATCAACTTCCGAGGATGTCTGTGTACGGATCCTGAGCTGACGGTTGACATGACTTCTGAATTCCCTGCAATTAATAATGGAAAGGCGTTAGTGAAATGAAAGTGAGAAATGTTACGAAAGATATAGATCGAATAACATACATGTGAGTGTACAATTCTTACCGTATGAAAGGCTCAACTTGAGTGCAATTAATCAAGACATGTCTATGTGCTTGGAACTTCTCAGTTGCCGTTAGTTTGAAGTTCTCAGTTGCTCCAACTGGTTTACCAACACGAGGGATAAATTCTCCTGATGTCGGCGCAGGTTCAGGACAATCGTCAACACGAGACGGGCGGTTGAAAGCCGTCTCAAGATCATCAAAGTACCTTGAGCAAAAATATAGCACCTCATCCCCTATATAGCCTTCAGCTATAGAACCTTCTGGCCACGCCTTATTCCTCACGTAAGATTTTAATTTCCCAAGGAACCTACGAAGTACATAAGAGAAAATTGATATAAAATGATGAAAAGGACGACGAGCAAACATTAAATACGGACAATAAATGAAAGCACATATTTAAAATGAGTACCTCTCAATCGGATACATCCAACGATATTGTACTGGTCCAGCGAGCTTTGTTTCATGAACGAGGTGGACTGTGAGGTGAACCATCACAGTAAAAAAGGACGGAGGAAAGATCATCTCCAAGTGACAAAGCGTAAGAATGATTTTCGACTGCAGCTGATCGAGCTCCTCAACGATCAAAACCTTAGAACACAACTTCCGAAAGAAAGAACAAAGTTCCACCAAAACGATGGAAACATCGAGAGGAAGTGTATTCTTTATAGCCAGAGGGAGTAACTGCTGCATAAGAACATGTGAGTCGTGACTCTTCAGGCCAGCAACCTTTCGAGCCTGCAAGTCGACACATCAAGAAATGTTGCTTGAATACCCATCAGAAACTTTTATTTTCTTCAACGTCGCTAGGAACACATCCTTGTTCGGTTTTGTGAGGGTAAACTTTGCCGGTGTAAATCTGTCATGCTCATCTGGCCAAGCGTCTTCACGAACTCCCATGTCGCGTAAATCTTTCCTAGCTTGAAGGTGATCTTTTGTCTTGCCGGGTTCGTTAAGCAGCGTATACAGCACATTGTCGCAAACATTCTTTTCAATGTGCATTACATCAAGACTGTGGCAAAGTAAATTAGATCTCCAATACGGAAGCGTGAAGAAGATACTTATCTTCTTCCACTACTGAGGCGCCGAAGTCCTGCGCGTCTTTTGGCGAGTTTGTGCTGAATCGTCGCTTTTTCCAAACTCGACGTCAACATGCTCAAGCTGCTGTAAGATATCTGTACCGGACAAAGTCTGAGGTGGTCCTCTTTTCTCTGGTTTCCCATTGAAGCGATTCCGTTGCAATCTGAACTTATGCGTTCCATCGAGAAACCTCCGATGCCCCATAAAGCACCACTTTTGGCTGTGGGGAAGGCGCAGTGCGTCAGAGTCGAAATTGCAAGCTGGACACGCCGACCCAGTGTGCACATTCCAACCAGATAATGTGCCAAGGCCAGAAAAGTCACTGATCGTCCACATCAAGGCTGCACGCATGTTGAACAAAGTCTTGCTGTGAGCGTCGTACGTCTCCAAGCCGACATTCCACAGGTCAAGCAATTCGGCAATAAGCGGTTGGAGATACACATCGATGTCATTGCCCGGTGCCTTTTTGCCTGGAATGATCATAGACATAATGAAAGAGCTTTGTTTCATACACATACAGGGGGTAAGTTGTAGGGAACTAAGACTACCGGCCAAATGCTGTAACTTGTGCTAAGATTCCCGAAAGGATTGAAACCGTCGGTCGCCAACGCAAGCCGGACATTTCTGGGGTCAGTAGCAAAATCTGGAAAGTCGTTGTCAAACGTTTTCCAAGCAACTGCATCCCGCGGATGTCTTAATTTACCGTCTTCGTTTTTATCAACGGCATGCCACCTCATGTGCTCAGCAGTTTTAGACGACATAAATAATCTTTGTAGACGAGGTTTCAAAGGGAAATACCTAAGAATCTTTGCGGGTTTCTTCTTCTGCTTTTTCCCCTTCCGAATTGTCTTGTACCTCGATGTGTGACATCTCTTGCATGTCTCCCTGCTGGAATCGTCTCCCCAATACAGCATACAATCATTTGGGCACGCATCAATCTTTTGATAGTTCAACCCCAACCTGTTGATGATCTTCTTGGCCTCGTAGAAGGTTGTGGGAATCTCGGCGTCGGGGAATGCATCTTGTAATAAGTCGAGCAACATCGACATTCCCTTATCCGTGATCCCACACAAGCACTTGATATGATACAATTTGATCAAGAAAGATAATTTAGAATATTTGCGACAACCTTGATATAAAGGACGATCTGCCTCATCCATCAAGCTGAAAAAATCCCGAGCTGCTTTATTCCCCATAAAAGCCGGCTCAGAGCCGTGCACTTCTTCGTTGAAGTTGTCGCCTTGAAATCCAAACGCATCACGCACAGCATCATTCACAGGATCATCTTCATCTACTTGAACGCCTACTTGAGAACTTCGAGGAAGAGCCTCGTCATATCTAACGCCGGCCTTCTCACCATGAACTGCCCAGAACGTATAGTCCTCAGGGAAAGGCTTCACAAGCAAATGTTCCTTCACAACATTTCGTGGATGCCACTTCTTGAACTTGCATTTCCGACACGGACAGACGATCTTGCCGTTACAGCTGGCGTGAGTGAATGCGAAATCTAAGAAATTGTTTAATCCGTACAAATATTCAGGAGAATTGCGCGGCAACCTTATCCATGATTTATCCATAGCTACAAGTGAGAGAGAAGAAAGTATAGAGAAGAAGATGAGTGAGAAGATAATGACGAATGCCTAGAACCTTATATTTTGAAAATCCAACGTTTATAACTTTGTAGAGGTTATTAAACCGCTACACCAACCGCTACAGAAATTCCAACGTTTATAATTTAGTAGCGGTTACATATATAAAACCGCTACTAATATTCAAGCCGTTAATTGGTGGGAAATTCAAAATGTACTTGTTGAATATTAGTAGCGGTTTTATATATATAACCGCTACTAATGTTCAACGAATTAGTAGCGGTTATATATATTAAACCGCTACTAATATTAAAGCCGTTGGACATTAAATATAAAAATAATTTTGTAATTTGTAGCGGTTATACATAACATAACCGCTACAAATGTGCACAAAGGCGGCAAATTTCAAAATTCAAATGATTTGAGTGTTTGTAGCGGTTATTAGTTCATAACCGCTACACACATATATATTTGTAGCGGTTTCTGAAGGGAAACCGCTACAAATATATAAGTAAATTTGTAGCGGTTGTGAGTTCATAACCGCTACAAATATATATGTTTGTAGCGGTTATGAACTAATAACCGCTACAAATATATACATTTGTAGCGGTTTTAACTTAAAACCGCTACAAATATATATATAATTTATTTTTTTTTTAAATTTATATTTAAATCATTTATAAATTATTTCAATGCGATATAATAATATAAATATAATTATATAAAACACAATAAGAAAATTCTGAAATAAAATCTCATAAATATTTACAAATGTTTAAAAGAAATGAAAATGTCCTAAACTAAGAAGCTGGGGGCTGATCCTCTGGTGCTCCCTCAGGTGGGGCTCCCTCAGATGCCGCTGGATCGGGCCGCTGCGTAGACTGAACCGCACCATCCTCATCAGCAGGAGGAGAAGCTGTAGGAGGAGGAGTAGTGCTCGGGATGACGTAGCGAGGGACAGGGGGGACCGCTGGATGCTGCTCGTCTGGGAACAGCCGACTCCATGCTCCCTGGAGCATAGTGTTCGCGATCTCACGCCACTGCGTCTGCTGCGCGTACATAGTGTCTGCGTGGATCTGCAGCAGCTGCTGCTGCTACACGTGCATCTGCTGCATCTGCGCCATCTGCTGCTGCGTCTGCTCCAAATCTGACCGCAGCTGGTCAATCGACTCGTCCCTCCGACGTCTGACCCCTCTAGAGCTGCCAGCCTCAGAGGCGGCGCTCCTGCCGTAGATCATGCTGGGTCTGGCGCCTATCCCCATCCCCCGCACTCGTCCGGGGTGCTCAGGCTGAGCCAGACCCGCCTTCAGAGGAGCCGTCGGGTCCACTGACCCCTGTGACTCCTCAGGCTGGGTCTGTCGCAGCTCAGCCTGCGACTGCTGCATCCGCTCCTGCCATTTTATGAAACAATTAATAATTACCATTTTTCATTATTAACTTGGTTTTATAAAAAATATAATAATAAAATTACTTACAATGGCCGCCTCTGCCTGCTGAGAGGTCGCAGTCCCGTCACGGTGTCTGTGTGTGATGGCGTACAGCTCCGCATAGTCCGTCTGACGGTTCTCCTGCTGAGCCCTCGTCTCCTGAAACAATTACAAAACAATTAGTATTATGAAATAATCAACTAAAAGTAAGTAAAGCACTTGAAAAGTTACCAGCTCGCTGTAGGTCACAGCAAAGGTCTTCGATCCTGCTGTGTGGTGGATCGTCTGCTGCGCCCGGATCTCGGCGTTCCTCCGATCAAGCTCCTGGAAAAAAAAATTAAATGTATTATAATTTAAAATTAAATACAAAATAAATTGATATTATAATTTAATATTTAACAATTACAAAATTATATATCAAAAATCTAATAAATACATTACCTGCGCCTCAGGGCTCCTCCTGAACTGGACAAAACGCGCCCAGTCGTTCGGCGGCACGCCGTCCAGGACGCTCTCCTGCAGCTGCTCCAGAGGCATCGTCCCGTCTCCATCCACACTGTGGAAGAGACGGTTCCTCCTGTTCCTCCAGGCGTCACTCATCTTCACGAGGGCGTACCTCTTCCGGTTGGCCCGGACGGCAAACCGCAGCTGAAAAAAATACATTTAAATATCAATAATTATAAAAACCATAATTTAAAAAAATAATTAAATAGAATTAATTAAAAAAATATTAATTAAATAGTTTTAATTACCTGAACCACCTCCTCCCAAGCCTGGTCCTTCGGCCCCCTCGGAATGTGCCTCCACTTCGGGAAATGAAGGGGGAACCGCATCCAATTCGATCCCAGGTCGCTCAGGAAGCGGTTGAGCAGGTGACCCCCATTGTGGATCAGCTAGTCAGTGCCCTCGTTCCACGGCACTATAACTCGCAGGGACCGGTCCATGCTGTTCAGACCGGCCACATCCAGCCTCCTAGTCGACACGTTCCCCTGCTCATCTGCACAGTTGACCGCACGTTAGATAAATTATAATTCAAAGTTAACATTGCTAATTTAAATAAATAATTTACTAAATTACAAAATTAATTTACCTTCGACCTGCACCTCAAACCCAGTGGACCGCGAAGACGACCCTCGTGGGTTGTTCTGCTCTCGAGCCTCCTCCTCATCGAGGAACTGCTCCATCTCCCTGAACCCACTAATCGGGATCTCGAACTCCTCCTCGTTGAGGAAGTCCTCAACGCTAATATCTGTCCCCTCCACCTCAGGCACCTCTGGTACAGTCGTCGCCTGTGGGATCGTCGGCGGTGCCTGTGGGGGGCTGGGCTGAGATGCAGCGGTAGCCCTGCCTGCGCGCTGCCCCCTCCCTCTGCCCCCTGCCCGGCTGCTGCCACCCCGTAAAGTAGGTCTGGGGACCACAGGGGCCTTCCCCTTATCCTGTCCTGAAGCCATATCAACTGTACAAATTTAAAAAAAAAATTAGTCCATTATTATACAAAAATATAATAAAAATACAAATATAAATAAAAATATGTGTTATATACGTACCTCAAGTGTAAATACTGCGGAATACTAACCAAAAACTCCTATAGAGACGTCTGAACGCTCAAATCTCGAAGAAATCACTCAGAGGAACCTCAGAAAACAAAATGAGCAAACGGAGAAATGAAGGAGGTGGGGGGTTTAAATAGGCCAGTAATAACCGCTACTCTAACCGCTACAAATTTCCAAATTTGTAGCGGTTTTATAATAACCGCTACAAATCTTCACAACGTTTGAAATTCTGTAGCGGTTATTGCCCAGAACCGCTACAAATTTGGAGTCTCTTGAAATTCTGTAGCGGTTCTTGCCCAAAACCGCTACAAAATTCTGACCTTTGGTATTTTGTAGCGGTTATTGTGCATTAACCGCTACAAAATAACCGCTACAAGTTTTGGCGGGAATTTCGCGCCAAATTTGTAGCAGCTTTTTGTAGGAAACCGCTACAAATATTCTTGCCGCTACAAATTTGTAGCGGTTTAGGTAAAAACCGCTACAAATGTCATTATTTGTAGCGGTTTAATATAACCGCTACAAGTCCACCGCTACAAAATACCTTTTTTTTTGTAGTGTAAGGAACTATTATGTTGTCTACTATAATGTAATTGTGTATGAAAGATAGATGAAAATGAGATAAAGCTCTGAAATATCTGAAAAAAGAAAATGGTGAGAATAATTTTTATGCGAAGGAAAGAAGTATTGAAATAAAAGATTAAAAAACTTGTTACCATATTTGATCGTATGTTAAGCTCCTCAACGCATACAAAAATATTTATAAATGAGAGAAAATGGAAGAAGGATAATGTGAGAAGAAATGGGGGAGTGTTTGAAATGACATGTGATAGGGGTATTTATAGGAATCTGCGTAGCATTTGTAGCGATTAATATACCTATTTTGTTGCGGTTTTTAATTAGTAGCGGTTATTTATATTTTTGTAGTGGTTATAGAACCGCTACAAATATTATTTTATTTTATTTTTAAATATTGTTTTTCCAGTTTTTTTAAAGAAAAAACATAATTTGAATTTAATCACTCATCCTCGCCATCCCTACAGAAATTATGTAGAAAAATTATTGTTAGTGATGTATTACTAAATTTAAAAAATTTAATTTAAATGATGTGGACTTAAAAAAACGCATCGCAGTAGAGGTAAATTGTCATCGCCTTCAGGGAAGTAGTTTTCAAAATCGGCTGGCTGAAATGGCTCACTCTCGTAGGCGATGTTATCGCCTTCACCCATGTCGTAAAGGTCTCGTGGCTTTAAATGAACAACCATGTGCCAATCCATGTGCCTCTCGTCCTCGACATAATAAACCTGATATGCCTCTGAAGCAAGAATATACGGCTCATCATCTTGAGAAGTACCAATATGAATTGGCCATGAGAAATTGACTGATGTGAACCCTAAGTCGTTAGTTGTCAATCCCCGAGAAGTAGTGGTATTTGCCCACAAACACTTGAATAGTGTCACAGTGAAACGGCCTTGATAATTAAGTTCGACCACATCAAGAAGCTTTCCATAGTAAGGGACGCCTCCGAACTGCATGTTAGCGTCACTGCTGCTTGTAACCCCCTCCGTAATTATATCCAAAATACGCGATTAAAATGAAATAGAGACCAATAATAATCAAATAACATTTACTAACCCATCACATGATAGGGTTTTCAAAAATACCTTTCGAAATCATTTATAAACTTGGTCTCATATTCACATTTCGAATACAATTACTACGTGAAGATAAATCACATTCATATAAATATCAGAAAGCACAACATAATCATCCTGGCAATCCCGGGTACATACCTTCACTAAAGATACACAGGGCACAATTGCCCATTACAATTCTTCAAATGGGGATTACACAATCTCATCTCGAAGGAGTCCTAATCGCTCCTTCCACGAGCCACTTGCCTTGTCTAAATTGTTGGTAGGGGAGGGTGAGATTCGAAAGAATCTCAGGAGGAAACAGATACCATAATGCATGCATGATAAATGCTATGTGTATGACATGTTAGCTTTATCTAGATACATGCCCCATAATGACATTTCTGCATGTTCAATATTCCATGTAACAAAACTATGGCCACAGCAAAACAGAAACAGAGCTTCATTTATTCAAATATGCTTTACACAATCAAGTAAAGCAATCACATACATCACTACACAAGCAAAGGTATCAAATACATGCAAGTAAGGTAAATCCCCTACCTCCAATCTTTTCTCCTCGATTTGCGTGCCAGCAACTCGACGCTTCACATTCAATCCTACAATGTCAAATGTACTATTTAGACGCTACCATAGTGTTTCTGGGGGTTATATGAGGTTATATTGAAAATTTATTAAAATACCCCCGGGGACCCGGCCTGGCCCCTCCGTGCCCAGTCCGGCTGTACTTTTCTTGAAATTTTGACAAAGGCTATTTTGACATATTTTGGCCAAGGAATCCATTTCCGGACTCGAAATTATCAAATTAAATTTCAATTTACAAATTTCCCCTGGGCAGCCCCACTTTAAGTGTTTCAGGGGCGTTTTCGTAATTATGCTTTTTCGGGCTTTTCCAAAAAAGTGATCAACTGTAACCCGACCTAATTTTCGCTCTTGAACTCAATGGAATCATCAAATCATTGAAAATCCATCTCTAACCCCTCCAAACTAGCCTTGGCCAAAATTCTCAATTCCTCAGGAAAAATTGGGGTTTTTCGGTTTTGGCTCCGTAAACGTGTTTCTTTCTACTCCTAACCACTTTATTAACCATTACATTAGGTTAAAACTAACATTAAGACCCAATTTGGGCAGCATAACCCCTAGGCCATGTCATTTCCAAACTTTAAAATCAATGGCAATTCGGCGAAATTTCACCGATTAAATTGCCCACAATAGCCAGAATAAGCAATATACGAAAGTTTGGAAGTTACCTCAAGCTCCTAATAGCTTTTCCTTGACTTGGCTGAAAACCCTAGCCTCTTGAACACCAAAGTTTCTTCTCAAACACCTTAAATAACATAGAAGAGAAGCTTAAGAGAAGGATTATATGCGTTAGGTACGAATTCACCGAAGAAATCAACTTACCTCTTGAGTTTTCTTCCTCTTCTCTCTCTAAAACTCCCTCTCTCTCTCTCACTTTCTCCATGGTGCTTCACGGTTTTTGGCTGATGGAGGAAGAGGATGATGACTTTATAACATTTAGCTTATGTCATCTTTAATTATGATGATGTCATAATTCCAAAATTGACATTTTTGGATTTTCTGGCAGATTTTCTGCCCAATCTTTGAAAAATCATAACTAATTCTAGAAAACTCGAAATGAGGTGATCCCAAAGCCAAATGAAATATATTTAAGTCCTATTTATAAGAAAAATATAGACCATTACTAGAAATCACCACAAAAATACAGAACTACACAAAACTCAACACTGCTCCAAAACAGAGTCCAGTTTTGATCCCAAACTTTGGATAGACATATCTCCCAGTTCCCAAAACGAAATGGTACAAATTATATGTCTATTTTAAAGCTTGGGATGTGAAATTTAATAATAGAAAGTTTCATAATTTTTAGACACCATTTGGTCATTCAAAACGTTCACACAAACTGACTGCCCAGAATAGAGTTTCACTGGACAGAATTTCAGATTTTGCATCTTTGCTTCCATTGGTCTCATTTTCATACCAAACATCATCCCCGCATAAAGTTTCACAAGGAATCCATTGGAAACACCAAATCAATCAAATTCACATCTCATTGACATGTTTTCACAACAATCTCAACATGTCACACAATTCACATTTCAAAACCTAACATTGCAACTTTTCCATTCCAAAGTTCCAAACCAATTTCAATGATATCAAAACACATTATGACACCATTCCAACACAATACCCCATTAAATTCTTCCCTTTATTATAAGTCAATTTGGATGTTAATCCATAATTGAACTCAAATACAGGGTTTCGGCACTACTCACAACACACATGAATCACATTCAAGTGCCAAGTCACATCATATTCTCCAAAAGGGTTATTTATCACTGACCACATCCACTTTTGAAGTCATTAACCCTTAATCACAATTTGGGATCTTGCTAAACTGAGGCTTAGCAATCCACTAATCTCAGGCTTATTCTCTAAGCTCAAGTCTCAAAAGTTGGGGTATTACACTGCTCGCATAACTCCTTGTACCAAATGTGCCATAAACATCCGAATTTTGAGTTTGCAATCCTTGATCCCGTGAAACTGTGCAAAACTTAAAACCATTGACATTGTATGCTGTAAACCTTTTTACATGATCAAGAGGGCCGATTACGAGAGCCCTAAAATCTGGTGAGTGTGGGTTGTGGTCATTTAGTATTCTGCGAGCAAACCAGGTCGGGAATTCTCTGTGGACCTTTTTGTCAACTTCTGAGGATATTTGTGTACGAATCCTGAGTAATTACGTTTATAATCAAGTAATTAAGTGAAATTAGAGACCTTAACTGATTTAAGACTTAAACAAAATCAGACTTCCCAAAATCAGGGTTTACAAAACATTTCTAAAACATATTCACAAAGGTTTCATAGTCACATCACAAATACAAAAATGGCCTGTACAAGTTGATTCCATTCATACATATCAGAGTACAACATAAATTCCTGACACACTCGAGATCCATTAATTCATCAAAAGGGTTCATACAAAGGCACAAAACCCTTAATTCATACCCTTAACTCGGGGATTACACAAAACTATTCACCCATCTCAATATACATACATTTGATCCCAAAAATATCCAAAGGATTTACATGACAACTAATAACCAAATAATCAAAATGAACTCATACATTAGAGCTCTAGCCACTTTTTATCATCTGCTTTCCCTTCGATCCTTCTGCCCTATCTAAAATATTGTTTTGGGAGAGTGAGATTCTAACAAATCCCCGTAGTGTCAAATCACTCAGAATGTTCACAACAATAAGGTATGAAACAATAATATCACACAGACATTGCAACTACAACGACAGTTACAGCGGCAAAGGCAGTTATGATGAACGCCACCCTTACGTTTGCTCACAGTGAATTGCTCACACTGTATCGCACATATCACAATTCACAACAATATATATATCACCACAGTTGGGTTTCATATAACAGTTCACAATGCATAGCCGTACTGGCCTGTTTACAATTCACAATAAATCTATGTTGATTACAACGACAGTTCAACGGCTGGGGTAGGTGTGATAAGCATCAACCCCCTACGACGGCTCCCGCTGAAGTGCTCACGCTGTAATGGACTATGGCACATTTTCCTTCACATTTCACTAAGCACAAATTCACATTTCACAAACACTATGATAAATCATGCATACTAGATATCATACACAATATGAGAGAGAAATCACTACCTGATCGTTCCTTCCGTGCATGCCCTAGCACTGCTTACTCCCAAGTAGGGCAAATGTCATATCCTATAATTCATAATCAGTGACGAAGTATCAATTCTCTATTCTCAATGACTTCTCACACTTAATTGGTTATCATTATTGCTCTTTAAGTACCCATGAATCACTCTATCAATAGCTCTAAATGGTTGGAAGACTATCCCCAAAGATCCCCTTTTTGAAGCTCCACACTGATATTTTCTACTATGACACTCTAGTGAAGATGACCTCACTCGAGTGAGATTGTACGGACACTCGAGTGAAGAAGGCCTCACTCAAGTGATGGTACGGTTTGCACTCGGGTACTTGAGAGTGAAGGATAGTGAGTGCACACCCAAGAACACAAAGGAAATTGCAATAGCCAGAATGACTCACTGCACTCAAGCACAACACAACTCACTCGAGTGAAAGCCAGATGCTCACCTGAGTCCCCAAAAGTGTATTACAGGAAGTGCTCTCCCGAGAGCACAAGAGTTTTCAAGAATCAGGAAGACTCGAGCACAGGCCATTACACTCGAGTGAATACTTTATACCCGCGAGTGAGAAGGCACACTCTTGCACCAGAATCGTGAGTAACAACCCGAAAGGCAAGTCCTTGGTGTCAAATACAGCTACACTCGAGTGATGTCCCACCATACTCGCAAGTGAGACAACACTTGCCTTTTACCACGGAAGTGTAACAAGAACACCAAGAGTAGAAAATGAAGTTTGCACTACTGCACTCGAGTGGGACTCATTACCACTTGAGTAATATTCATCCTGCACTTGAGTGAACCCCAATTACTCGAGTGATTCTATCAGAAACCAGAAAACACAGCAAAACTAACCATATTTCCTAACACTTGGCCAAATGATCCCAATGGACACAAAACTTATACCAAAGCTACTCCCACACAAAAACACCTAAGAAATTCAATAGAATCATCAGAATTACCAAAATCCTATTCCATTATCATGCTTTGGTTTTGGGCAACATAATCATCAAATTTCCAAAATCATCCAAACAAAACATTTCAATCCCTAAATCAATCTATCTATCCCAAACTCACCACAAAATACTATTGTCATGCCAATACCATACTAAATACCCAATAATACTTATTTTGAATTTAAGGCCATAATTACCAAAAATTCCAAACTTCATACAATGGCAAGAAATATAGATAGAAAGATTGGGTTCACTTACCTTAACAACTTTCTCAAAGACACTTTTTGATTCTCCAAACTTCAGATTTTCATGATTCCTCAAATCACCATCAATAGAGAAGCTACAACCATCAAATTGAAGCTCTTAACTCAATGAACAACATTAATGAAGAGCATTTTGGCATTTGAGGCCTTTTACTTACCCAAATCACAGCTTTTCTTCTTCCCTTCTTTGGTCTCCAAGGGCACACAAGCGAAAGAAAGAAGGAGAGATGAGAGAGAGATGAAAAATGATGATGATTATACTCCCTCCATACTGTCTACTGAAAATGAGGGAGAGGAAGAGAGAGAAAATGGATAAAATACTCCCCCATTTAACTTTTCTTCCCTTCACTCATCATACCCACTTTTGCCACATGTCATATTTCTATTGGCTCTCCACAAATTAAGTCACCAATTAGCCACTTTAATCCCTCCATTAGCCATTTTAATTACAATTCTCATTTTCCTCTTAGCTAGTAATTAATTTCTCCATTAATCACTAACTTATTGCCTAACAATTTCATTCTTTCAATTTCCACTAATTATGGCATATTAATTAATATTGCCACCAAAACACATAATTATTCTACTTTTACTCGATAATGATCCTCAATAATTATCATTAGCCCTTAATCAAAAATTGGGATGTTACAGACGCTTAACATGACTTCTGAATTCCCTGCAATTAATAATGGAAAGGCAATAGTGAAATGAAAGTGAAAAATGTTACGAAAGATATAGAATAACATGTGAGTGTACAATTCTTACTGTATGAAAGGTTCAACTTGAGTGCAATTAATTAAGACATGTCTATGTGCTTGTAACTTCTCAGTTGCCGTTAGTTTGAAGTTCTCAGTTCCTCCAACTGGTTTACCAACACGAGGGATAAATTCTCCTGAGTTTTAGCGCAGGTTCAGGACAATCGTCAACACGAGGTGGGCGGTTAAAAGCCATCTCAAAGTCATCAAAGTTCCTTGAACAAAAATACAGCACCTCATCCCCTATATAGCCTTTAGCTATAAAACCTTCTAGCCACACCTTATTCCTTACGTAAGATTTTAATTTCCTAAGGAACCTACGAAGTAAAGAAGAGAAAATTGATACTAAATGCTGAAAAGGATGACTAATAAACATAAGAACTAACAATGAAACACATATTTAAAATGAGTACCTCTCAATCGAATACATCCATGATATTGTACTGGGCCAGCGAGCTTTGTTTCATGAACGAGGTGGACTGTAAGGTGAACCATCACATTAAAAAAGGATGGAGGAAAGATCATCTGCAAGTGACAAAGCGTAAGAATGATTTTGGACTGTAGCTAATCGAGCTCCTCAATGATCAAAACCTTAGAACACAACTTCTGAAAGAAAGAACAAAGTTCCACCAAAACGATGGAAACATCGGGAGGAAGTGAATTCTTTATAGCTAGAGGGAGTAACTGTTGCATAAGAACATACGAGTCATGACTCTTCAGGCCAGCAACATTTCGAGCCTGCAAGTCAACACATCAAGAAATGTTGCTTGAATACCCACTAGGAACTTTTAATTTCTTCAACGTCGCGAGGAAGACTTCCTTGTTCCGTTTTGTGTGGGTAAACTTTGCCGGCTAAAATCTGTCATGCTCATCTGGCCAAGCATCTTCACGAACTCCCATGGCACGTAAATCTTTCCTCACTTGAAGGTGATCTTTTGTCTTGATGGGTTCGTTAAGCAGCGTATATAGCACATTGTCGAAAACATTCTTTTCAATTGTATGACATCAAGACTCTGGCGAATTAAATTAGATCTCCAATATTTTTTTTTGATAGAAAAGGAGAAAACATAGCCCTACCGGCTCTATTCTACTAACTCATTACAAATATATTGGTTCGCAACATCTTCCATGATCAGACTTTTGACTTCATCAGGTTCTCTATCCAGCACAAGAAAATCCACGGTCATATTCCATGCTCTTTTTGCCAAGTAATCTGCCACCCTATTCGCCTCCCTACAACAATGTAATATCTCCACATCCCAGTCACGTTCCAGCATCGAATGAATTTCCAAGATTAAAGTAGCATCATGATGTTCATCGGGAATCATTCCTTGAATAAGATCCAGTACTTCGCTGCAGTCACTCTCAACAATAATATGCCTAAATCCTCCTTCCCAAGCTAATTTCATACCCCACAAAATTCCCCAGGCCTCTGCTGTGATAACCGATCCGCTTCCAATCCTAAACATAAACCCTTGAATAAATCCATTTTTTTCATCCCTTATCACCCCACCACAGGTACAGCATCCCGTCGCTTCATTCCTGGATCCATCTGTATTAATTTTAACCATCCCAGCAGGTGGAGTTCGCCAACCCCTACTTGTTACGGTATAAGACTTAGGTTGCATGTGGGTAGACATACCCCAAGACAACACGGAACCGTGCCAGTAACTCCTGCTTACTCCATTGTTTGTTATTGAAGATACGGTCATTCCTTGCCAACCAAATGTGCATGCATAGGACCGTAAACCAATGTCGAAACTCGTAGCCATACACATGATCACGACGGCTTAAACACCATGTTAACCAAATGTTTTTATCAGTTGAGCCAAAGAAATGCCGATGCCATGGACTAGGTAATGACTCACTCCATATCTCTTTAACCATCACACAATCTCGAAGTACATGCATAATTGATTCAGTTTTATCTTGACAAATAGGGCACATCTCATTTGTGTGGATTCCCCGTTGAGCTCGTGCCAAATTAGTCATTAAACGACCATGAGCGCATAACCACAAAAACATTCTGTAACGTTGAGGGACCTTTAGCTTCCATATAAGCCTCCATCCGAACAAAGAACTGTTTTCACCTTGCCCTGCTATCCTCTTGTACGCGGCTTTTAGTGCAAATTTACCATCAGATGTCCATCTCCAAATAGGAAAATCACCACTAGTATTGCGGTTAATATTCACTCTTTGGATTGCAACCATGACATCTTTTGGTAATAAATGCCCAAACTTATCTAGATCCCATTGACCCGACGGAGTAATACAGTCAACCGTCTTCCATTCCCTTATTTCATCTGTTAATGGTTGAAGTGTCAAACTCTCCAATCTGTCAAAATGGGGGACCCATAGATCATGCCAAAAAGACACCGAAGTTCCATCAGTAATCTTCCAAGCAATACTATCAGTTACACTTTCCCAATTTTGTCTAATCCCCTTCCATGTGCTTGGTTCTGACCATCTTTTTTCTACTTCTGGCACCAAATAATTGCCCGTCTTGTACTTCTCCCGAAGAAAATGAACCCACAATGCATCTCGTTTGTGTATCAAGCTCCACCCCAATTTTATCATGTAGGCCTGATTCTGAATCCTTGCCTATCTTAAGCCTAGTCCACCATCATTCTTCTGAGAACAAACACGACTCCAAGCCACCAAGTGTGGCTTACGACTTGTGGATGTACTTCCCCAAAGAAATTGCCTGCACTTTTTGTCTATCTCATCACAGGTACCCAATGGGAGGGGAGTAGTTTGCATTGCATAGGATGGCATAGCCGACATGACTGATGATACAAGAGTATGTCTAGCTGCCATTGATAACATGTTTGGTTTCCAGCTTGCTAGTCGAACATTCATCTTGTCAAGAATAGATCTGTATGAGGACTTAGTACTTCGCCCATGCAAGATTGGCATTCCTAAATATTTTCCCAGGTTGGAAGTCAGGGAAAAATTCAAGAACTCACTAATGTCCTTTCTTCTCGTATTACCCACATTCTTAGAGAAGTAAATGTGCGATTTTGCATTATTTACTTTCTGACCAGAAATATCACAGAAATCATCCAGTATGCTTTCACCACCCCGGCTTGATCCATATTTGCTTCTACAAACAGAATAAGGTCATCAGCGAAAAAGACATGAGAAATAGGCGTACCTTGCCTGGACAACTTAAAAGGTTTCCAATCTCCATCTTCTACTGCAGTCTGGATTAAATGCCCAACCTCTCCATCATAATAACAAAGAGATACGGTGAGATAGGATCTCCTTGACGAACTCCTCTGGAAGGGAAAAAAGATTTTGCAGCACATCCATTCCAAAGTAACTGCATTTGCAGAGTAGATACACAAGCTTTTATGACGTCACAGAGGTACTTAGGAATCCTCAGTTCATTCAAGCATTCGAAAAGAAAACTCCATCTGAATCGGTCATATGCTTTCTCCAAGTCAATCTTTATTGCCATAAATCCCTGCTTCTTCTTCATGCTCTGCATAGAGTGAATGATTTCCTGTACTAGAATAATATTATCAGTACTTTGGCGCCCCTTCACAAAACTACATTGGTTCGGGGCCACAACCAATGGCATAATAGATTTAAATCTATTTGAAATAATTTTTGTAACAATCTTATACACTACATTACAGAGGCTTATTGGGCGAAAATCACAGAAAGATTATGGATGATCAATTTTAGGAATAAGAACAATTTGAGTATCATTAATATTATGTACCCAATCTGGATTAGAAAATACCCTAGCTGAAAGACCAACCGTATCCCATTGGCTCTGATAAAAAAGAGGATTTAAACCATCTGGACCCGGAGCTTTTAAAGAACCCATATCGAACAAAGCTCGTTTAATTTCCATTTCATCAACCTGTCTTCCCAAAGCACATCTGTCAGTTGTGTCAATCTCAGGATAAGTACACCCAAACACCAAAGACCCCTGGTACGTACTCATTTCCGTATCTAGATCTTCAAAAAAATTACTGCCAAATTCTCGTATTTCTTGCTCATCATAAGACCATTCTTGAGAATCAAGTTTAAGAGCTAAGATCCGATTCCTTCTTCTTGGACCATTTGCCTTTGAATGAAAATATCTTGTATTTCGGTCACCCTGAATATACCAAGTAGCACGAGAGTATTGGATCCACATAATTTCCTCCTGAGCCAAGATTTTCTCAAGTTCCTTCCATAATTCACATTGCAAATTCTCTAATCTCACTGATGGCCCAACTCTAGCAATTATGGTATTAATCCCATCAAGACGTCTATATAGCTTGTTCTTCATATAAATTAAATTCCCAAATATCTCTTTGTTCCAAATTTTCAGATGCTCAGTAAAATTTTCTAAAGATCCAAACCAATCTTCCTTGACATTCCATTGTTGCTTAACAAAAGCCGAGAATTCATCATGCATAACCCAAGGGGCGAAGAAAAGGAAAGGCCTTTGTTTATTCTCACCATGCGCTACCTTGTCAGTATTAACCAGAATGGGGCAATGATCAGATTTGTACTTTGGTAGATGAAGCACCGAAGCATTTGGAAACTGCGCATGCCATCTGCCATCTACCAATGCTCTATCGATTCTGCTTTGACTAGACGACGTTCCCCATGTAAAATGAGGACCACTAAAGCCAATATCAATTAATCCAGTATCAGTAATCCACTCCCGGAAAAATCTGTCAACTCCACTGGTTTCCCGAATTTTCATGCTCCATCTATCCTCAGGACACGAAACAGCATTGAAATCCCCAACTACCAACCAACCCCCATGAACAACCTGGCTAATGTCTCTTAATGAAGACCATAGCAGGCGCCTCGGGTAAATATTAGGATGTCCATAAACAATTGTAAAGGACCATTCATTATCATTTCCTGCATTAACCATTCCATGGACAAATTGCTCACCCGCCGAAATAATCGAAAAGTTACAACTTGAATCCCAAAATAACCAAATGCCCCCACTAAATCCTCGTGCATCCACCACATGCATATTAGACCATCCAATCTTCCAAGCCAATAACTTTGCCTTTATTCCCGCCTGTCTAGGTTCCAATAGTGCAAATAGATTAACTCCTTGTTTACCAATAATATCACTAATTAAACGATGAGAAGAGGCACCACCGGCACCCCGAGTATTCCATGTCATAACTATCATTAAACAAGTAATAAAAGATAAAGGATTCCCAACATTCTGGAAAATACTACTTGGACGTAGGCCCGTAAGCTCCCTCACCTAACTCCTTCATAACAACATCACCCACCTCACTTGGGAGATTGATACTAGTTGAATAGTTAATCTTTCTACCTGCACCTGGATCAATAGGGTCAGAAGCACTATTTCTATTAGATTTTGGTGGTTGAAGTTTCACACCTTCTGATTTTAAAGGCGTCCCCGAATAGGCCTTAATTGGTTGCAATTTGGAGGATCCTGCGACACTCTTCCTTCCTTTATTAAAACCTTTTGCCAAGCCCCTAGCACTATGTACTTTTCCACTTTCTGAGGTCAAACTAGAATTATCTTGGTCTACCATTTTATTCTTCACTTGTTGGTAATGTTCCATTGGGTTCACCAAATCCGTCTTACGTTCCACCATATTTTCTTTAGTCCCAGAATTAATCCCCACAAGCTTCTTCTTACTAGGCAAGGATCCACATGATTTAATAATTCAGACTGATGAAGATTCTGTAGCATCATGTGCCGAATTATTGGTTGCCATTAAAGTGATTTCATTTCCTTTCTCTTCCGTATTCTCATCTACCAATGCTGCGAATCTTGATCCTCCACCATTATTGTTTCTATGCAAATCACGCACCCCTCCCCATCTAATATTCAATTCTCTCCCGGTGCCACACTGCATTCTTCGACGTCTGGGTGCCACTATCCATTCACCATAGGTTATGGCTTCTGGGTTATGGTTAGTCGACATCGAATCCGCTGTTCGTCCATCACACTCAGTCTCTGAACTTTGAACTCCCGAAGGTCCAGATTCTTTCTTTCGTGAGCAATATTCGGCTCCATGTCCATACCTCCCACATGAAAAATATATCAGGTGTAGACCCTCATATGCTATTTTTTTTTCCTTGCCATTAATCATAATTGATGGGAGAAGTGGGGAATTCAGGTCTATTTCAACACATAATCGAGCAAAACGACCTTTTGTTTGTTTCAATGTATTATTATCCACCTTAAGCACCCTTCCAATCTGACTACCCACAACATATAAGATACCTTTATCATAAAAATCAACTGGAAATTTTGGAATACGTACCCATGCAGCGATCTTCGGTACCTCCCCAGCATTAGGATCGAACTCAGGTTTCTATGGCTGTACAGCTAGGTAATGTTCCATGTATAACCATGGGCCACCAGTCAAAGCAAACTCATAATCCTCCTCGCTTGTTAGACGAACCAAGAAATATCCAGAACCAATTTCTATCGTTGTTACCTCACCCCTTCGACCCCATAGTTGCTGCAACTTTCTACCAAGTTGTTCTTCATGAACCATACGTCCCAGAAGCCTAACAATCAGAGAAGTCCTCCATTTCTTTGCTAGTTTTTGACGGAATTCCGGTGAGACAACAATATTTGGACCTTTTTGAGTGATCTCAACCTCAATTCTTGATTTCCATCCATCCCCACACCACCATTCTTCCTCCTCGTCAGACATATCTCCCGCCATCGATATATCAACACAAGCTTCCTTGTAAGATTTCTTCTGTTGTGTAGAAACCTCCTCCACCACCTCTGCATCAGTCATCCAATCCTCCACCTTTGGTACAAGGGATTGGTGTTCAGAGAACTCATCCTTCCCATCTCTAATTTTCTTTCGGCTTCTTACCATAGCATCTTGTTCTTCCGATGTTGGCACCGGAGTTACTCTCTCATAACTTCTATCTCGTTCATGTATATTGCTTCCCATTCTGTTCTCAGGTTACACAGCTCTCCGAAAACTTTGGAAAGCCAGAAAAACGTTTCATTCCACAGATCACCAATGACTGAAACTGAAACTAGAAGCCAAGATCAGCGTTCTTCAAACAATGAAGAATCAGTGACGATGACTTAGTCCAGCTGAGACAGAAAAAAATTCCAACGTAAAAACAAGCAAACTGAAGCAAGATGAAAACAGAGCCTTCTCCTTTGTAGAGATCCTCACGTCGGCGTTTATACAGAGCTCACTGACGAAGAATCTCATTAACGCTGAAAAAACAGAACCACGGCAGAAAAAATAGAGCCTAATCCCAAGAGAAAAGAACTCCTCCATGCTAGACGACCATGCCATAAGCCTGCAATCGGTGCAACTGCAAAGAGAAGCTCCAACTGTGCAGACCCAAACGGAGATCGCCGACGTTTCAAGTTCACCGTTACTCTTGAAGTTGATCTCAGAAAAACAGAGCCCAATCACGAAATGACGATGCAAAATGAGCCTCCAAGCGTAAAGCTGCAAAGAGCAGCTCCGGCGGAGCAAACCCATACGGCGATCGTCGACGTTGCAAGGTCACCGTTGCTCTGCAACGGTAATGCTTCGACAAGACGAACTGTTCACTGAGAGAGAATTCGAAAAAAGCCAACGCAGATCTCCAATATGGAAGAGTGAATAAAATACTGATATTCTTCCACTGCTGAGGCGCCGAAGTCCTGCACGTGTTTTGGCCCGGACGGCAAACCGCAGCTGCAAAAAAATTATTTAAATATCAATAATTACAAAAATCCTATTAAAAATATTAATTAAATATAATTAATTACAAAAAATATTAATTAAATACTATTAATTACCTGAACCACCTCCTCCCAAGCCAGGTCCTTCGGCCCCATCGGAACGTGCCACCACATCCTGAAGTGAAGGGGGAACCACATCCAATTCGAGCCCAGCTCATTCAGGAAGCGGTTGAACATGTGACCCCCGTTGTCGATCGGCTGGTCCGTGGCCTCATTCCACGGCACTACAACTCATAGTGTCTGGTCCATGTTGTTCAAACTGGCCACGTCCAGCCTTCTCGTGGACACGTTCCCCTGCTCATCTACACAATTTACCGCACGTTAGATAAATTGTAATTCAAATTTAACATTTCAAATTTAAATAAATAATTTATTAAATAAAAAAAATTATTTACCTTGGACCTGTACCTCAAGTGCAAATAATGAGAAATACTGCAGCAAAAACTCTTCCACAGATGCCTGAACGCTCAAATCTAAAAGAAAACACTCAAAGAAATCTCAGGAAACAAAATAGCCAAACGGAAAAGTGAAGGGGAGAGGGGGGTTTAAATAGAGGCGGCCTTTGTAGCGGTTCTTAAAATAACTGCTACATAAACCGCTACAAAAATGTTTGAAGTTCTGTAGCAGTTATGGTACAAAACCGCTACAAATTTTGTGACCTTTCAAATTCTGTAGCGGTTATAAATCTATAACCGGTACAAATATGCGACCTTTCACATTTTGTAGCGGTTTAATTGATTAAAACGCTACAAATAAATGCTACACTATTAACTCATTTTGTTCGTGCCAAATGGCGCTAACTTTGTAGCGGTTATAATTTACTAACCGCTACAAAGGTACAGCTACAAATTTTGGCTGGAATTGTGTGCCATATTTGTAGCGGTTATTTATACTTAACCACTACAAAAACATTGTCAATCTGTCCCGCCACTTGGCGCGTAGCTTGCCGCTACAAATTTGTAGCGGTTTAGGCTTTAACCGCTACAAATCTTAACATTTGTAGCGGTTAATTGTAACCGCTACAAAATACCATTTTTTTGTAGTGAAAGTGTTTTCTTCAAGGAATTTACTTGCTGGTATTGCTTCAACCAGTAAGAGCAATAACAAAAGAAATTAATATTCATGTATATAAGCAGCCAAAGCATTTACTTGCTAGTTTTGGTCTTTGGTAATTCCTTTACCTCTCTGCTTCTGCTTTAATTTCATCCATGGAATGTCTCTGGAGTACCCTTTCTTTTTCTGCTCAAAGAAATTTTAAAACTATCATTGTTGCTGTAGCATCTTGTTTCTGTCTTTCTTGTCTCTGGGCGTAATTAAACCTGGCTCTTAAATTTCTCTTCTTAATTCAATCTCAATCGAGAAGAAAAGGTATTGTAAGAAGCATGTTATAATCTGTTTCTTTTAGTTCATGCATATAGTTTCCCCCACCTTTTTATCTTTTTCCTTCCTGTCATTTTTTGGCTATGAAGTTTTTGGGATCTGAAATGGATCTTTCACTTGTCCATGTTTGTTGATTTCCATCAGCTAGGATTTGCAATATATATTTATATGGATTTCTAGGCTTTTTTTAGGCCCTTATACACAAGAGGTACAAAGAATAATAATATATACGTATATGTGTGTGTGTGTGTGTGTGTGTTATGGTTGCTTTGGCTCAAATGCTCAAATGGGCATGGCCTTATTTGGTGTCAATTTTGTTACAATTTGGCTATGCAGGCATGTCCATTATAGCCAAATTTGTTCTTGACCAAAGATTGAGCCAGCATGTTCTAGTAGCATATCGTCATGCCCTTGCATTTCTTGTGATTTCTCCTTTTGCAGCTTTCTGTAATACATCGTAATTCCATTGATATTTGTACTTGTGTCTTCGAGTTTGAGTTTTGTGTTCATTATTTACCTTTTGTGTTTCTACTGATGAAAATTACTGCTGTTTTGATAGGAATCCAAGACTTAAAATGAAATTACGTCTTAGTAAAGATAATGTTGCTTTCACCTTTCAACACCATGTTAAGATGTAAATAATTCCTCAGTAATTTCCATTTAAAAACATGCACTTTGCGTGGGGACCTTTAATTTTCAAATAAAATATTTGTTATTAGATGGTAGATTATGAGCTTGAAATAAGATTAATAGCCTTAATTACGCACAACACACATAATTACTAATAAAGAAAACAAGATGCTGAATTATAAAGGCAAAACCCAAACCACAAACAATAACAAAGTACTGCCATCTAATACAAATTTGTCAAGTTAAAACTTCCAAAAGGTACCAGCTTTGACCTCCTTTTTTCAATTGCAAGATGTTAATTTCCATTACTTGTTCCCTCACCAAACTACTAGGAGAATGCACAGAAACAATGGATGCTATTTCATCAGAGTTGGATATCTCTTCCACTAAAACTCTCTCATTAGGATATAGAGAGGGTTTTGGAGGCATTTGAAGGCTTGAAACATCATTCGCCTTTAACATCTCTATTACTTTATTCATTGAAGGACGATCAGCGGGCTTTAGCTGTATGCACCTAAGTGCTACTATGAACATCTTCTTTACTAAACCGTTTTCTTCTTCCATCAAATCTTCCATTTCTATATCTTTATTATCATCAAATTGGTCATAAATCCATAAAGGATAGTATAGTTGGCTTGAATGTTCTGCCAGCCTGCGGATTCAAATTCCTTCTTTGACTTGCCATTTCCATAAGAAGCATCCCAAAACTATAAACATCAACCTTATGAGACACTCTTCCAATGTTCTTGTAGAACAACTCAGGAGCTATATATCCCATTGTTCCTCTTGCTGTCAATGTGGCAATATTATCATCAATTGCATATAAACATGCTAATCCAAAATCTGAAATTTTTGGAGTGAAATTTTCATCAAGAAGAATGTTATGAGGCTTGATATCAAAATGCAATATTTGCATCTCACATCCATGATGAAGGTAAGCAATTCCACGAGCCACTCCCAGAGATATCTCATATATCTTACGATAACTCAAGGACGTGTTTTCTCCTTTAGAAAAAATATATTTATCCAAAGATCCATGTGACATAAATTCATAGATAAGAGCACGTTTTGTTCCTTCAACACAGAACCCTACAAGATGTACCACATTGAAATGATGAATCCTCCCAATAGTTGCCACTTCACTCAAAATCTTGGCCATTAGCTTTGTTGGATTTACCTAACATTTTGATAGCAACGTCAGGTCCACTCCTTAGCTTTCCCTTATACACAGTAGCGAAGCCTCCTTCACCCAACTTATTCTTGAAATTTTTTGTCATTGTCTTCAAATCCTTATAAGAGTACCTTATTGGAATGAGGTCATGAAGTCTTATAAAATCTTCAATATCTTCATATATTGACAGGTGTCTTCTACGGCATGTATAGATCAACACCGTAGACAACATTACAACACCAAACAAAAATCTGACCGTGATAAATGGCAAAACAAATCTTCCAGTGAACATTCCTAATTTGATCAGAAGCTTTGATGGCCCAGAATCATAGTAAGAGTAGTAGTCTAGAGGAATGTTCTTCGCTATCCGGTGTAGTTCTGCAAATGTATGTTACTTAAGTGACAAAAAAGTGAAAATAGCGTTTGGGCTAACATCCTTAATTTAGCCTTATTATTAATTCAACATATATAATAAATGTGGGTTAAGGAGCAGATTTATCAACAAAGTTTTAAAAAAGAAGCGTCTGGCACAATTATGTTTTAAAGGGGGCAAAAATACACATAAGGAATTAAAAATGGAGCATCCAGCACAAAACTGTTAAATTTGACCTAACGACGTTAAATTATAAAAGAAGAAAACTCCTAACGGCGTTAAGTCAAATTTAATGGTTTTGTGCTGGATGCTCCACTTTCAATTCCTTATGTGTATTTTTACCCCCTTTAAAACATAATTATGCCAGACGTTCCTTCCTTAAAACTTTATTGGCAAATCTACTCCTTAACCCAATAAATATAAGCTGAAGCAATCATATATATCAAACAAACATAGCATTAGTTCACGGACAGTAATGGAAGCTGAAGCTTGAAGGAAAACACGATACACTTTTTTTAATCAAAGAAACATTATATAAATTAATACCTAAGAATTCAACTTAAAATATGTGTATTTAAAATGTAAATAAATTAGTTAAAAGGCTTCTAATAAAATTAACCCATGAAATAGAAAAATGCATGCCCTGAATCATAGGTGATAGGACCTTACCATCAAAAATTCCCCCGAGATAATCTGCAACAGAATTTTACTGAAGTCAGCAATGGCAAAGATGATAATGGCAACAAATAGCTATTTATTAAAAGAACGAGTAACCAATATTGGATGAAAAGAATTTTTTTGATAAAATTCGGTCCTCTCACCTATTTGGACCGATGAATCCCACACTTTACTATTACTAAATAAAATAAATTTTTATGAATGTTATATCAAAATTAATTTATTAATATTTATCTACATTGATGCTCAAATTTAAAATTTATTTTCAATTCAATTTAATTATATATTATTTTCTTATCAAATTGATAAAAGTGTCCCTTATATTATAAAATAAGACCACGAAAACTCACATATATTTTGTAATCTGAATCTACCATTATTACTAAAATACTATTAGTTTTGAGTCCTGGGGGAGACACCTATGCTAAGAGGGGTAGCTTTAAACCCCAAAATTAGAATAATCAGTTGCTCGGATACTTAGTCTCTCAATATATATTAATCCTTCTTGTGCCTTTACTGAACCAAATTGCAAATTAAAGTTAGTCTCCATGTTAAATCAAACAAGGTTACATGTGGATAAGAAAAATGACATATAATGTTAGCCGAGTATAAATAGATACCCCCTCTAATTTTAAATATAAAAACCAGACAATTAGTTTATAAAAAATAAAAAAATTCATTAAGTTAGTTATTTGTAAAAGATACCCGTTGATTTTCCTAAAATACTCATTCTAATCACATGCATGAGCCAATACTCTTTTGATAGAAAATTTTCTTAATATAAGCGATCAATATGAAGAGTTTAGGAGGAAAAAAAACATACATCTTTGGGAAACAAAATGAAATGAGTTCTTACATATAGAACCAAATGTAAATTATCTATTAATAACTCTTATATGTGATATTGGAGCAGCATGTGATGTGAAAAATACAAAGCTCGAGTATGATTGATTATCTTGCTATTTTATAATTGAATACAAGCAGGAGAATTACAGGAGATTGAAAGTAGGGAAAATCTCATATAAAGCTGTCTGAAATAAGAAAATTTTAAATCAGGTTGGTAAATTTAATAAATTATTAATTAAGTTATCAACCCAATTTAAAATTTTAAAATATGAGTTAAATGACTTTATTGCTCTCTCCTAGTCTTCCTTCTCCTCTTAAAGGGTCTTAGTGGCTGTAACTTATTTTTTTCAATAAGTATGTATACAACATCAATATATAATAAAATAAAATATGATTAGCTTAAATCAAAGAATTTTTGTGTCATGGAATGATCATCAAGAATAATTCAAGCAAAAAAAAAAAAAAAAAGAAGAAGAAGAAGAAGAGGAAAGTATAACCCCAAGATCAATTAAATTATTTTCAATTGAATGTTGAGAATAAAATTTTTTATTTTTGACTAGATTTTTTTTTCGATGACAAGAAAATTAGACTATGTTAATAAAAAAAATAAATCTGACTAGTATGAATATATCAAATATTTTCCTTAGTGGCATTTTAAAAAAAGTGTTTCAACAACGTAAAAAAAAAAAACTGGATATTACAATATTCAAATAAAAATTTAATGAAGTTTGATCTTTTTTATCGACAAAAAATTTTAAGTCAATTTTTTCTAAAAATACAATTTCTTATTCCCGAGGCTCAAATAAAAGTATTTTAATTAATATTAGGTTAATGCTTTCTTTTTATTTATTGACTTGAATTATTCTTGTTTCCTCCCCATCAAAGGAATCACATTTTATTTTATTATATATTAATGTTAAGATATATAAAAAACTAAGATACATAACAATAAAATTATTTTAGGAGGAAAAAAAATAAAGTAGACTATAAGAGTGCAATAAAATCATTTTATCTATATTTTAAAATTTTAAATTAGATCAATAACTTAATTAAAAATTTATTGAATTTAACAATCTGATTTAAAATTTTTCTATTTCAAACAACTTTATATTGAATTTTCCCAAGTAAACAGGTAATAGAAAATTGTTACCTTCTGCATATATGCGCAGGCGCAGCCTTGGTAGCTTTCCTACATGGCCCAACGAAAACCTCATATTAATTCAACCTCCTGACATCATATCCAGGTAATACGGAAGTACCAGGTAAATGAAAATTCATCATTTTGAACTAAATTATATTTAATTTTTATTCTTGGTTCTGAGATCTGACCCCCAAAAAAAAAAATATTAGATCGGATTTGAGTTGATAGGCAACCCTCAACTGATTTTAGTTATTTTTAAAAAATCTAGACAAGCTATATTGATGAAATGATTGTCAAATCACTTTCACATGTCGGATCCTCATCAAATTACGTATAATTAAATTAATATAATTTTAATTATATACTACATGTTTTAAATTTTAAAAAAAAAAAGAGTAAACACGATAACACAATTCACGCAAAAAAAAAAAAAATCATAACCAGACAATAATAAATTTTAAAAATAATGAATAAACATAAGAGGAAAAAACACATTTGAAAAAGTTAGTAAATATTTTATAATTTTAAAAATAAAATGAAATAATTATGTCATCTAAAATATCTATAGTTTTTGTTGATATTATCTATAATGTTTGTACTCACATATATCATAACCCTTCTAAATATTTGGGAAAAAGACATTAAGGTCCAACAAAAAAAATATTACTATCATTGGTCTTAAATATAAGACCCAATTAACTTTTTTAAAGAGATTAAATAAGCTAATTAAATACTTTAAAGTATTTATATTTATCATTTTTTCTCCAAATTAATTTGTCTTACTTATAAACTGATACATAATTTAATCATACACAACATATGATATGATTAAGTAACTTATTTAGCTTTTTAAATCTCTCATAAAAAGTCAACTAAGCCTTATATTGAGGACCAAAGGTAGTATCAGAAAAGCCTCATTACTTGTCAATGACAAGTGAAAAAGCAACTATTGATAAGTTATGAAATTTTTCTAATATTATATTTTTTTGTTGAAACTTTGATGTTATTTTCCCTATATATTTTTGGTAAGAGAGTATTAATAAGGATAAATTAAAAAAATATTAATAAATATGATATTAATGTCGTATGTTTAAAATTGATATCAGCTCCTTAAATATCAAAGACGGGTTTTAAGTATCGAATGATATGGTAATAAAAATATTGAGAACAGTAAAGGGGCTTACGACAAGATTCATAATATATTCCCATGGGACTTGCACGGTATCTCCTCCACGAAATCAAAACAGGCTTCGATTTTCAGTGCTGAAACGGCATTCATCGGTGTTATCTGGACAATGAAGATCATCACAAGCTCGTGGCCACCATGAAAGTTCAAATCCAAAGGAAAGGAGTTTGTGAATATCAGCGTAGGACTTGATTCCATCAGGCACCAGCGATTCCCAATCTGAGGCAACGAGGGTCACAAATTCCAGACGACAAGTCACCAGCCACGGCATAAAGATGGCCTCCTCCTTTCACACAAGGAGCCGTATCCACATACGCTGTGTCGTCCCTCACTGGATCGCTGCAGTTCAGGTACGCCACCTGATCACTATAGGTAATGCCATAATAATCATAAGGACTCCAGGAATTGATCACAGAGAGGGATGAGGGATAGAGAGGGAGGGATGAGCAATTGCCCGCCTGAATTCCTGGATCTACGAGTTTGATTGTGAGGTTGTGGTAGTTTATTCCCACCACTCTGTATGTTCCTACCACCCGGTATGTTCCATTCTTCAAAAATTCGTCATGATCATCATATTGATGTAAATGAAGGAGAGTGACGTTGTTTTCACAGGCTAGCTCGTATCTGGGGTCGCCGCAGTGGGATGGATCATACGATAATCGGAATGGAGATGAGATGTTGTGATACTGCCACACTGAGAAGTACAGGTTTTGTTGTAAAGGTCAGAACCCACAACTCCGTCCATTAGAAGCAGAGAGAGCCACAAAACTAAACACCAACAACACCATAATCCTTTCTCTCTTCCCATCGCTCCTGCGCTTATGAATGCTTCCATCTACGCCTTTTCTTTCTTAATCTCTGCTCCATCCCTCAATTCCTTCTTATTTATAGTTTTATATGACTCAACTTAGCTTCCTTTTTTTATTTTATTTTTGCCCCTTTTCTAAGGAAATAAATATTTTGAATTTTTAACTATGTAAAATAAAAATAGTTTTACCTGTAAATATTAAAAAAAAACATATGGTAATTTATCTGTAATTTTATTCTAAAACTTTTATGATTAAAAACTGAAAAAATATCCAAAGCTGTTGCAAGTTGTAAGCAAGCGCCAGCTCAAACAATTTAATGTACAAAGAAGTTTAGAATCATAATGTGTATGTATATATTGCATATGAATTATAAAATTTATGACAACATTTTTATAACCATTCAGGCTATCAGTTATCTTACGCTTTTTTTAGATCCTATTACTAATAAGTATTCAAGTAACATATAATCCAGATCAGGAGTTTACAATTAAGATGCCTCTCCCCAAATATCTTTTTTAAAAAGCTAGGTGAGGTTCAAACCTCACTCCTCCTACTTTGTAATTTAGTTAGTTTATTGTTAGATCAAATACTCTTGGGTTGTATAACAATAATATCACACTTTTCAGGAAAAAAAAATTGCAGTATTTACTTTTAAGGTCTATGCAAAATATAATTTGAATGGAGCTAAAAAACGAAAAGACTCACTTTTATTTGTATGATTTTTACATCTTCTCTCTCTCTCTCTCTCTCTCTCTCTCTCTCTCTGAGCATAAATTAATTTCAATATAAAATTTATTAAAATTGTGTTATCGTGAATCATGAATAGTAATTTTTTCTTGACATTTCAAATTATTTTTGACATTTCAATTTTTTGCTCAAAAGATATACATGATTTAAATATTAAACTATCAAATATATCTGTTTTTTGGTAGCATTATGAAAAGGGAGAATCTCTGAAAAAGAATTTGAAAATTAGAAAATGATAAATCAGGTTTTTTACTATGAGTTGATTAAAAAATGTCGAAACTTAATAAACAATCTCTAACATTTTTTTGAGAGATACTTGATTTACCATTTTCCAATTTCTAAATTCTTTTTAAGAGATTCTCCCTTATGAAAAAATATTTGGGAAAATGACCCAAAAAGAACTTTTAATATACCAAAAGACAGAAAGATGTGAGAAGATTTGGAAATACCACAAAGGTGCTAGCACCTGTCAGGGATTTACAATTTCATGGGCAAATTACCATTTTACCCTTACCTATTTTTTTATTAAAATAATAAAAGCCCCTCCGCCGGCGGTACCCGCTAGCGGCCGGCCCCTGGCGACCCCGCCGCGGAGCTTTGGGAAAAAAATCCCAAAGCTTTGGGGGGTGGGGGGTTCAAACCCCCCCACTTGTGATCATGCACCAACCACTGGGCTAAGGAAGCCTATCAGTAATTATACTACAAAATAAAAATATATAGTAAACTTTGATTTTTAACTAAACCAACCAACAAATTTAGTTAAGGAATTGACAGATTAATAAAAGAAATTAACAACTTCATATAAGAATTTCACAACTTTCGTTTTTTAAGCAAAAAATCCACCTACTCTATCAGACCATTCACTAGTTTAGATAAAGAATTCTCAAGTTCATATGACGAATTAACAAATTAAGATAAGGATTTTGCAACTTTTATTTAGTAAAAATATTTTAAATTAAATTTTATTAATAAGCTCCTTTTTGTTAGTAAAAAAATTTAGACAAAAATTTGTATAAACGGACGAACTCTCGGGATTCTAAATCATTAGCAGGTAACCCGCTAGTGATGATCACCAAAGGGTTACCCTTTGGCGACCCCGTGACCCCGTCACCAAAGGGTAACCCTTTGGTGATGACCCCGTCACCAAAGGGTTACCCTTTGGTGATTTGGTGATCATCACCAAAGGGTAACCCTTTGGTGATCATCACAAACGGGTTACCCGCTAGTGATTTAGAATCCGAGAGTGTACGAATTTTTGTCTAAATTTTTTATTAACAAAAAAGAGCTTATTAATAAAATTTAATTTAAAATTTTTTTATTAAATAAAAGTTGCTAAATCAGTATCTTAATTTGTTAATTCGTCATATGAATTTGGGAATTCCTTATTTAAACTAGTGAATGGTATGATAGAGTAGGTGAATTTTTTGCTTAAAAAACGAAAGTTGTGAAATTCTTATATGAAGTTATTAATTTCTTTTATCAATCTGTCAATTCCTTATCTAAATTTGTTGGTTGGTTTAGTTAAAAATCAAAGTTTACTATATATTTTTATTTTGTAGTGTAATTATTGATAGGCTTTCTTAGCTCAGTGGTCATGCACCTACCCCCCAAAGCTTTGGGGAATATTCCGCCACGCCGGGGACCGGCCGGCGGAGGGGCTTTGATTATTTTAATAAAAAAATGAGTAAGGGTAAAAATGGTAATTTGCCCCTGAAATTGTAAATCCCTGACAGGTGCTAGCACCTCTGTGGTATTTCCAAATCTTCTCACATCTTTCTGTCTTTTGGTATATTAAAAGTGCTTTTTGGGTCATTTTCCCAAAATATTTTGAGTTTAATTTGGAAAAAAAAAGAAAAGAAAGGAAACAGTGGGGTTTGTAATGATTTTAATAATTGACTGACTTCTCCTTGCCGTGGCTGACTTGTTAAAAACGGGGAAGATGCCCCTCCGGGGCCCACATGAAACCACATTAGTTGACTGACTTGTTAAAAAATAAGTGAAATGCCCCGGGGCCCACATGAGATACATTCTCTTGAATATTATTTTGGAGCTTTTCCTTTCATTTTGTCTCCGTTTACCTGAAACTACACCTTTTTTATGTTAAAAAGGAGGTTGGGTTTTTTTTTTTAATAACATTCAGCAATTTTTTATTTTTTAGTAGTAACTATAATATAGCAAAATTCACCTTAAAGTATTTTTTTTCAGTAACACCTAATATCATAAATTAATTTTTAACTCACTCATCACCCTAAATAATTTTTTTTAATAACATCAAGTATCTTAAAATAATTTTTTTTGGCATCTAATCTCGTGAAATGTTTTTTTATCAACATTCTGCATTTTAAGTTTAGACTGCTCGTTGTAATTAGAAAAATATTTTAAAGTGCTCGATGGATAAAAAATTATTTTAGGATATTAAATACCACTGAAAAAATTACTTCAAGGTGCTAAATATTATTTTTGAAAAAAAATGGGCCCAACCTCCCCTTTTAAATTTAGTAAAAATATAAAATACTCCATTAATGAACATTAATATTAAAAGATAAATTAGGGATTTGGTATAATGAGGGATAACTTTATAAACAATTTTTATTTTAATATGATGTTTAATGTAAAAATATACTTGAAGAGTATTTTAGAATATTCTTGTTTATGATTTGGACTAAAGTATATGTTTTCAAAATAGAGGAGATGCCTGTATAATTAGGGTAAAATAGAAAGATTGTTAGGGTATTTTACTCTAAATTTCATATATATTTACATGATTTAAATATTAAACTGTCAAATTTATCTTTTTTTTCCGTAGCATTATGTAAAATTATTTTGAGTTTAATTGAAAAAAAGAGGAAGAAAGGAAACAGTGGTTTTTATAAAGATTTTAATATTTGACTGACTTATGCTTGCCAACATTAGTTGACTGACTTATTACAAAATAAAAATAAGGGAGATGGCCCCCGGGGCCCACATGAGATACATTCTCTTAAATTTTATTTTCTTGCAATCTCTTTTATCTATCAACATATCCATTAAAACATGCTCCTTGATTTTATTAATACATATTTATTTAATTTGATTAGATTAGATTAAAAAAATTAATTAAATTTAATAATATAATTTATATTTTTTAAAATATCTTAATTATCTTTTTTAATTCTCTCATTCTTTCTTCATCTTGATTATTATTAAGAAAATATCAATAGAAGTAAATTAAAAAAATGTTGACAAATATAAAAATTAGAAAAACGAGATTTTAATTTTTTTTATCAGTTTTGGGTGTCATTTTTCAAAATCATGGTTTTATTCCAGAAACTTTTTTTCCCCCATCCAAACACGCCGTTCTCTTAAATATTACTGCATTACTGCATATAATAACACTACTTGGAAAGACAAATTATTGAATAGTAGAGGCCTAGCGGGTACTTATATTATTAAATAGCCTTCTGAATCCAAGTTTCAGATTTCACAAAAAACTAATGATTTGGCATCACAGATTCTTGTTGTTGGTGATGAGCCTGGTATGGTTGCTGCTTCAGAAACAAGGGAATGGTGAGGACCAGCAGGTTCAGTTGCCGCCTGTTCCTGATGCTCTTCAAGGACTCAATCTCTCCGTCAGTTCCATAGACAATGAATCCCACTTCATATACATGTCCTTAGCAGATCCAGAGGATCCAGAAGGTTGTCTTCCCAGACTCTTTCTACAACGCCGTCTCTACAATTCGTCCATTTATCCTTTTGAGTATGCTTATGGGACTGATGAAGAAGACATTGTTACTTTCTTCAATTGTTCTTCCGCCATATATGACTCCAGATCCTGCCCCATTCTTGCTCTTGGCTCCCAGGAAAGTGTCCTGTCAGTGAAACATAACCTTACTCTCTGCACCATGATCTCACGATTACGTTCGCCAATATCGGCATACTATCTTCAGAGCAGGGAACTTTACCTCATATGGATGTTCCAACCAAAAGTCGAAAACCGCAAAACCAGAATTATTTTATCAAGCACAGGTGAGACATTAATTAGGCTTTGGGATGTTGCTTGGATTGAAATTTAAATTTTCATTTGTTGTGCTCCTATGACTCCAGGTTCCATTGCGCTACTTTTGCTGTTGGTTGTGTGCTTCTACATATGCCGCTACTTCAAGCACAAAGGCGAAGACCAAGTCAGACTTGAAACGTTTTTGAAGGATTACCAGGCACTTAAGCCCACCAGATTCTCTTATGCTGATATTAAAAGAATCACCCACAAATTCAAGGATAAATTAGGTGAAGGTGCACATGGAACTGTCTTTAAAGGTAAGCTATCTACTGAAATTCAAGTGGCTGTCAAAGTACTCAATAATTCAGATCATGATGGAAAAGACTTCATTAATGAAATGGGGACAATGGGCAAAATTCATCACATCAATGTTGTTCGCTTGTTGGGCTTTTGTGCTGATGGTTGTCGCCGAGCTCTTGTTTATGACTTCTTTCCAAAGGGTTCCCTCCAAAAGTTCATCTCTTCCCCGGACAACAAAGAAATTTTTTTGGGATGGTCAAAGCTGCAACAAATTGCTCTTGACATGGCAAAAGGGATTGAATATCTTCATCAAGGCTGTGATTACAGAATCCTTCATTTTGATATAAATCCTCGTAATGTATTATTAGATAACAATTTCACCCCCAAAATTTCTGATTTTGGTCTAGCTAAATTGTGTTCTAAAGATCAAAGTACTGTATCAATGACTGTAGCAAAAGGAACCCTAGGATATATTGCACCAGAGGTTTTCTCTCGAAACTTTGGAAATGTGTCGTACAAATCAGATATTTATAGTTATGGAATGTTGCTCTTAGAAGTGGTTGGTGGAAGGAAAAATGTTGACACTAATCAAGTTCTATATCCAGAATGGATCCACAATTTGATTGAAGGAGGAGATGTAAGCATCTATATAGAAGATGAAGCTGACATTAGAATTGCTAAGAAACTAGCAATTGTAGGACTCTGGTGCATTCAGTGGCATTCAATAAATCGTCCATCCATGAAAACAGTGATACAAATGTTGGAAGGAGAAGTAGATAAATTAAAAGTGCCTCCTACTCCTTTTGATTTCACTACCTCAACCAATATAAACACTGTTATTCCAGCAAGACATTTGAATTTAGAGTTAGACGTCATTCATGAACTAGAATAAATATATATGTTTACTTTAGCTTTTACTTTTATTTAGAACGTTTTGCAAGATTTATCAATCCTTTTATTATCAATGTCCTTTTGTATGCTTTCCGTTTAACATAGTCATATTTTACATACTCCATAACATTGTCAAGTTAATTTAGTGGACGACAGAATTACATGAACATATTATAAGTTGTACATTTTATTAACTAAATTTTTATTTCTAGATGGGTCCATTATTATCTATATATCCAACTTTTTTTATAATTTTGGAGGTCTATTTTTATCAGGGGCGAGTAATCTTTACCAAGTTGCAGAAAACTGGAGATATTAGTTTTTGTAGTTGCTGTAACGACATGACTTCTTCTATGCACTTTAGTTTCAATTTTCGATATATATTATTATCCCTTTTCCACTTATTTTCTATTTTTTGGAGGTCTGATTTACTAGAAAAGTCTTCTTATATCAGCGTATGTGTGTTAATCAATCAATCATCAACTTTATACATGAAACCTTGTAATACCCTTTTAAAAACCCATTTGATTAAAAATGGGTTAGGTAATCACATCATTAAATTAATCCATGCATAATTATATTTACACTCAATTAGTTAATACCCATTAAAGTAATTTTATTTTTTTTAAAAAAAATTATAAATTATTCCCTAATATAGACAATTTCCCTTTACTCCAGAAATTTTGATCTCTTCAATAATAATTCCAAACTAAAATTTATGCATTCTTTTTTCAATTTATTCTAATTTATTGAGATATTATTCACATTTAAGTTTAATTCACATTTTTTATTATTGGAGTTTTACAATAAGGTAATAAAGTAAATTGAATTTGAAAATCATGAATTAAATTTGATTGATGTAACACCCCAAATTTTATTCACCAAATATACATTGTAATTATTTAAGAAATTCAATAAAATGGTGAATATTTATAAATTTGAATCTTGTGAATTTTGAAATATTCATATTCATAAGGAAATGGGCAAATTAATTCAAGAATTTAATTAAATTGCAAAGGTGATCAAAAAATCACAATTTTGCCAATTTAACCCAAGATTAATTATTTTTATAATTAATTGAATTTAATAAGCAAAATAAAGGAAAATGTATAATTGGATTATTCTTGATGGAATAAATCAAGAATTGGGAAATTAGAGGGAGTTATACATAATTCATTTAATTGAATTATGGAATTATTAAAACACAATTTTAATTTCCTTTCTCTTCCATAATTTCGCCACACACATGAAATTAAGGGAGAAAAATTAAATTCCAAGCGCCATGCCAAAATGTTACATGAAAATTTAGTATTAGTTGGTTAGATGGGAAAGGAATTGGTTTGGCTAACTAAAGGGAGATGGGGACGGTTTTTGGAGGAGCAAGACAAGGGAAAATCTAGTTCAAACCCAATTAAAGACAAGTGATGAGAAGGCATGGCATAAAGTTAACAGAGTATGGCATAAAGTAGAGGGTATGGGTGGAGGTATGGGAGGAGGAATAGTATGCATGATAGGTGGTGTGATCTCAACCCTTGATGACATTAAGGGCTAGGAAGAAAGGAGACTAAATTAATAAAATACACATTCTCGTCCCTTTCTCATACACATTTCGGCCAAAGCAAGCCAAAAAGAGAGAAGAGAGAGCTTGAGAAATAAAGAGAAGAGGAGAGCTCAAGACGGAAGAAGTTTAAGATAGGTATTGTTGTTCTTGTGTTCAAGCTTCCTCTCTTGCATAATAGCTTCTCTAATCTCCTTTTCTTTATGAATCACCATATTAGCAAGCTAATCTCAAGGTTAAGGAGAAGAGAAAGAGAGAGGACTCCCTAGAAAGAGAAATACCAACAATCAACAGGTAATCTCCAAAACCTCAAACTTCTTAGTGTATTGATGTTGTTGATGTGATTTTTGAGTTGTTTGGTAGTTTGTTGTTGGTTTTGCAAATTTGAAAAGCTATAACCCTAAGGGGTTATGCTGCCCAAAATCCTTTAAATCATGATTAATAAGTGTTTAAGTGAGTTAATCAATGATTAGAAGTGGAAGAGTACAACTTTTAGAATATAAAACACAAAACTATTTTTTCCTATTTTCTTCAATATTTCGGCCAGGACCAGAACTGGGGTTAGGAGTTGGATTTTCATGAAATAAATGGTTCCATTGGACTCAGTGGGCAAAAATAGGTGGGGTTACAGTTGGGCACTTTTTCGGTAGAGGCCGAAAAAGCATAATAAGAAAATGCCACTGCAATTTCTAAATAGGGGCTGTTAAGGGTATTTTCATAATTTGATAGTGAATTTGGTGATTTTGATCCCGAAAATTGATTCCTTGGGCGAAAAGAAGTCACAATAGCCTTGGTCAAAATTTTAGGAAAATGTGCCACTGGGCAGGGTACGGAGGGGCCGAGCCGGGGTCCTGAGGGCATTTTGATAAAATTTCACTATAGACTAATATAACCACAAGAAACACTATATAAGAGTCTAAAATGATACTTGGATAAGTTATTACCTATTTCTGGTATATTAAATATTGTAGGACCGAATCGGACGACGGAACAACACGTTTTTCGAGGCACACTGAAAAAGGGATTTAACAAACTTTAAGGTAGGGACTACCATCTTTCATACACTATGTGAATAATTATATGTATTTGTTACTGTATTTCGTGATATGATTGCGTGCTAGAGGCATTGTACCTAGTTGTGGTTCGCTACCCAACAACGGTATATCGGAAAATCCTAGCTGTGTCGATGACTTAGTTGAGGTATATTATCGGAAATCCTAGTTGTAGTCGGTGACCTGGCTGAGGTACATCTATATGAATCTAATCGAATCTTCATTTTTGCCTAATATAGTGCATTGCATATTTAATTTTCATATTTTATATGTCGATCGTATGTCTCTACGGGGATTCTTCGAAATTTCACCCTTTTTCAAAAACAAATATCTCAGCGGATACCAGTGGGCCAAAGGGCAAGGATGTAGACACCGGAAAGTGAATGGCACGTGTCTCGAGGCGAGGACAAAATAGTGGTTATATTTAGTCTATGTTTTGGATATTCTGAAGAAAGTTGTAAATATTAAGTTTTCGCTGTATTTTCTGTATTTCATCGACAAACGATATCGGTATTGTAAACGAATATTTTTATCAGTATAATTGTACTTTTCTCTATGCCCATTGAATACCATCTTTATTACTCTTCGATTATCGAAATGGAAATGGGTGTTGCCATTTTTTGTATCAGAGCTAATAAGCGGTTCTGGCATTATCAGAAATGTATACTGATAAGATTTTGTTTACATGACGACAGGATATCATGGACGGACCGAGAGGACCGATGATTGATTATTTCGGTAGCGGGGGTATGAAGCTGCGTTATACAGCACGGAAGAGCGTGTTGATGCTACCGGTACACATACTGCAACCGAGACCTGAGACTTCACCGTGATCTGAGGTAGGTGAGTCAGGACATCTTCTAGCATACGATCCGAAGGAGGACCTCGTTGAGGTTGGTTCGAGCGAGGGATTCTCGAGGATAGAGACCGTACATGTATTGTGCAACATGCAGCCAGACGAGGAGCTAGTTGATTACTTGTGGATCAAGCTAAGGTAGGCGAGATGGGAGTTCGCCGACCTAGATGATTACTACTTGGTGTACCTGGGTTCCGTCGAGAAACTGTACAACCTACTACGTCTGCTGGATATCAACTTACCGGACCCAACCTGGATTCTTACTACTATGAGTTTCTTCCCAAATACTACTTTTTGGAACCAAAAGAAGATCAGCATCATCAGGAGGGTCCCAATCGTGACTTTTTGGAGTTTATGGACCACATCGGCCCGTACACTAGGGAGTACCTAGACAGGGAGGAGTGATGTGGATCAACCTATATTTTGTGTGACCGGGAGGTACCGGCACATATTTTGAGGCTAGGGCAGTCATAGGATACTAGCAGACAGAAGAAATTTTAGCCGGAAGGTGTATTTTGGGAAGGGTACAGAGGAAACTATAAATTAATATTTTGGTTATGTATCGAACAATATGTCATGTACAGTAGTAGTTAGGACATGTGTTGTTTCTATTTCTCACTACTACTATAAATAGTTAATTATGATATACTATGTATGACATATTTGTACCTTGAATTTTTATGAAATGATGACAATGCCCTTGCTTATCAAAATTTACTCTTCTTTAAAATTTATGTAGAGTGAATTATGGAAATGATACAACTGGAAGAAGGTTGTAAAGGCCGTGGTAGAGGCCGAGGTAGAGGTCGAGGCCGAGGGCGTGGTAGATAGGGTAACAATGAGGGTGAACCGAGGCCTGACCCTATCCAACAGCAAATACTGGAGATGCTAGAGCAACAGCAACAGACCATGAAATAAGAACTGATCTTTGGGGAGTACAGAAGAGACAGGACCACCTGGAGAATCGCATGGATGAGTTCATATAGGGGAATTATGTAGAAATCTAGGAGGAACCTCCGCTAGCTAATTTACCACCAGAGCCTAAGGTGGATATCCAAGTTTGGCTGAGCAGATTCAGTAAGCAGCAGCCACCCACATTCAAAGGGAAGTTTGATCCTCAGATGGCGGAAGACTGGTTGGCTCATTTGGACAAGATCTTTGATATGTTGCAGTGTCCAGATGAAGTAAAAGCCTAACTTGCCATATATAAGTTAGAGAGTGAAGCCGATCACTGGTGGAAAGGCATGGACCTCATCCTGAAGGGGAAGAATGTTCCTATCACATGGGAACTATTCCAAGAAAAGTTCAATAAGAAGTACTTTCCTCTGACTGTCAAGAGAGAGAAAGAGAAATAGTTCCTCAGCATCAAGTAGCAAAACCGGGAGAGCTTTGATGACTATCTGGCCTAGTACATCAGAATGTCGCGCTACTCGCATATGCCAAACTGAACAACAATGATGAGTGTAATTCGAACATGATGATAGAGGGGCTGAGACTTGAGTTCAAGGAGAGGCTGATCTCCCAACACTTTACGGAATTCAGCAAAGCGGCAGAGGAGTGCCAATACATCGAGAAACATCTGTCGAGCTGGTCAACACAACATGGAAATAAAGGTGCTTTTGGAAGATGTAGCTTAACGCAAAAGTGAAAGGATCAGAGTGGATATTCCGGAGGGGATCCCAAGAGGCCGAATCAATCTGGGGGCCGAGGAGGCCAGGGTTCTACAGGAAGCAGGACTTGTTGGCGTTGCCAGAAGCTAATACACCTTGGTAAATCTTGCAGCGGGATTCCATTTAGGCCAGACCCGAGTAGACCACCTGTCTATTATAATTGTGACAAGCCGGGACATATGGCTAGGGATTTTCCACAAAAGCAGCAGCAGCAGGAGACGAGACCTAGAGCTTCTAGCAGGGTCTATACACTGACACAGGAAGAAGCCAGAAAGTCTCCAGAGCTAATTCAAGGTACGATTTTTTTTGAACGGCAGTTTAGTGCATGTTATGTATGATTCTGGTGTAAGCCATTCATTCATTACATACAACTGCGTGAGATGATTATGTTTACTGATGCATAAATCCCCATATGATTTAGTTGTATCTACGGCCAAGAGCATTCGAATTGTGACAGCTGAAGTTTGTTTAAATTGCGTGGTAAATGCTGAGGGGCACGAATCGACCGTAGTTAGGGAAGTGGAGTTCTCGATTGATTTGAGGCCAGGAGCAGGTCCAATTTCTAAAACCCTATATCGTATTGTACCAAGCGAGATAGCAAAGCTAAATAAGCAGATCGAGGAACTACTTGAGGAAGGGTTCATACGACCTAACGTATCATCCTGGAGTACTCCAGTGCTCTTCGTAAAGAAGAAAAATAGAAGCTTGCATTTCTGTATTGATTACCGAGAGCTGAACAAGGTGACCGTTAAGAACAAGTATCCATTCCCTAGAATTGATGATTTTCTTGACCAAATTTCTGGTTCCCGTGTATTCTTGAAGATTGACTTGCGATTGGGATACCATCAGTTGAGGGTAAAAGCAGAGGATATAGCAAAGACCACTTTTAAAACCAGATATGGGCATTACAAGTTCCTAGTGATGCCATTCGGGTTTACCAATGCACCTGCTGTGTGCATGGACTACATGAATTGGATCTTCTATCCATACTTGGACCAGTTCATTGTAGTCTTCAATGATGGTGTACTGATACATTCGTGGAGTGAGTCTGAATGCGAACAGCATCTGAAAACTGTGTTAAATGTATTACGGGATAGGCAATATGCCAAGTTGAGCAAGTGTGAGTTCTGGCTTGTAGAGGTGAGATTTCTGGGTCACGTAGTCGCACAACAAGGGATCCTGGTAGACCCTGGTAAAGTGGAAGCAGTACTGAACTGAGAAAGCCAGAAACTGTGGTTGTGATACACAGTCTTCTGAGTCCTGTTGATTATTATGAGTAGCTTAATGGTAGTAGCCTTAGTCAAGACCGCGATCTTATGCTCTTAGGGGCGTGTGTTCAAGGCTACAGGAGGCAAAAGAAATGCGGTTGAGTTGGAGGGGCCACAGATATCCTAGTGAGTCCATGCTTGTAGTTTGCTCGTAGTCCCTTGGAATGGGGAAGTGCAGGGTGTGACAATAAAAAGGAAGAGATGTTTATATCGAAATTTCCTAGAACTCAACATTATGCATGGGATGAGGATTGTGAGAGGAGCTTTAGAGAGCTGAAGTGAAAAATTTATTGAAGTACCAACATTGATAATCTCATATCCATAGTGGGCCATTGTTGTCTTCACTAATGCCAGACGGCATGGATTGGGAAGGGACTTGAGTCCCGGATGCAAACAGGTATAGATCGAGATGAGAATTGATGCAAGCCGAGTGAGGGCGTATGCATTATGTCAGCTAAAGCTTCAGGAATTGAACTATCCCATCCATAATCTTGAGTAAATGGTAATAATGTTTGCTTTGAATCTAGAAACATTGTTTTTATGGTGTAATTATGGAGTTGTGTTGCGATCACAAAGATTCAAAGTTCTGATAGGAGAAGGGCTACCTATAGAAAGTTCTGATCAGAGAAGGGCTACCTACGGAGAGTTTTGATCAAAGAAGGGCTACCTATGGAGGGTTCTGATCGTAGAGGGCTATCTACGGTAAAAAATGATCGGAGAGGGCTACCTACGGAAAGTTCTGATTGGAAGGGCTAACCAGGTGTATGGCCGTCTGTCTGAAGCACCGAGTACAGTTCCCTAGAGTGCAGCCATCGTGACGATGAACCCTGGATTGTAACCACCGTGATGACAAACCCTAGAGTGCAGTCGCTGTGATGTTGAATCGTAGAATAGAGCTACAGGAACATTGCCTTTCAATGATGGTGCATTGTAATAAGTTCCATATTGAAGGGGTTTTGATAAGAGTTTATATGGCTCAGAATGATTCAAGTGGAATCGGGTTAAGGTCTGGCATAGAGAAACACCAGTTTTGGGTGCCGTCAGGTATTATGGAGATTCCTGTGGGACTCCTATTGAATCATCATGACCTTGTTGATGCATAAAAGAGGAGATAAACCTCAAAGTACATACCGTATCACTTTGCCACCAAGTTTGAGCAGGCTACACGATGTTTTCCATATTTCTTAGATGAAAAAGTATCAATTTGATCCAGAGCACGTAATAGAGTACGAAGACGTGGAAATGCGCGAAGATTTGACTTATGAAGTCATACCTGACCGAATCATCGATCGAAAGGAAAAGCAGCTCAAAAACAAGAGCATTCTATTGTCAAGGTTGTCTAGAGAGGGTTATTACCCAGAGAGGCTACGTGGGAAATGGAAGAAAGTATGAAGAAACGCAAAGGTGATCGAATTAATTCAAGAATTTAATTAAATTGCAAAGGTGATCGAAAGATCACAATTTTACCAATTTAACCCAAGATTAATTATTTTTCTAATTAAATGAATTTAATTTCAATTAATTAAGTAAAATAAAAGAAAATGTATAATTGGATTATTCTTGATAGAATAAATCAACAATTGGGAAATTAGAGGGAGTTATACATAATTCATTTAATTGAATTATGGAATTATTAAAACACAATTTTAATTCCCTTTCTCTTCCATAATTTCGCCACACACATGAAACTAAGGGAGAAAAATTAAATTCCAAAAGAGCCATGCCAAAATGCTACATGAAAATTTAGTGTTAGTTGGTTAGATGGGAAAGGAATTGGTTTGGGTAACTAAAGGGAGAGGGGGACGGTTTTTGGAGGAGCAAGACAAGGGAAAATCTAGTTCAAACCCAATTGAAGACAAGTGATGAGAAGGCATGGCATAAAGTTAAGAGAGTATGGCATAAAGTAGAGGGTATGAGTGGAGGTATGGGAGGAGGAATGGTGTGCATGATAGGTGGTGAGATCTCAACCCTTGATGAGAGATCAAGGGTTGGGAAGAAAGGAGACTAAATTAATAAAACACATTCTCTTCCCTTTCTCATACACATTTCGGCCAAAGAAAGGCAAAAAGAGAGAAGAGAGAGCTTGAGAAATAGAGAGAAGAGGAGAGCTCAAGGAGGAAGAAGTGTAATGTAGGTATTGTTGTTCTTATGTTCAAGCTTCCTCTCTTGCATAATAGCTTCTCCAATCTCTTTTTCTCCATGAATCACCATGTTAGTAAGCTAATCTCAAGGTTAAGAAGAAGAGAGAGAGGACGCCCTAGAGAGAGAAACACCAAGAATTATGAGGTAATCTCCAAAACCTCAAACTTCTTAGTGTATTGATGTTGTTGATGTGATTCTTGAGTTGTTTGGTAGTTTGTTGTTGGTTTTGCAAATTTGAAAAGCTATAACCCTAAGGGTTTATGCTGCCCAAAATCCTTTAAATCATGATTAATAAGTGTTTAAGTGAGTTAATCAAGGATTAGAAGTGGAAGAGTACAAGTTTTGGAAGATAAAACACAAAATTATTTTTTTTCTATTTTCTTCAATATTTCGTCTAGGACTAGAACTGGGGTTAGGAGTTGGATTTTCATGAAATAAATGGTTCCATTGGACTCAGTGGGCAAAAATAGGTAGGGTTATAGTTGGGCACTTTTTCGGTAGAGGCCAAAAAAGCATAATTACGAAAATGCCACTGGAATCTCTAAATAGGGGCTGTCAAGGGTATTTTCATACTTTGACAGTGAATTTGGTGATTTCAAGCCCGAAAATGGATTCCTTGGGCGAAAGGAATTCAGAATAGCCTTGGTCAAAATTTTGGGAAAACGTGCCATCGGGCCGGGTACAGAGTGGGTGGGTCGGGGTCCTGGGGCATTTTGGTAAAATTTCACTATAGACTAATATAACCACAAGAAATACTATAGAAGAGTCTAAAATGATACTTGGATAGGTTATCACCTATTTCTGGTGCATTTAATATTGTAGGATGGAGTCGGACGACGAAACGACTGGTTTTTTGAGGCACACTAAAAAAGAGATTTAACAAACTTCGAGGTAGGAACTACCATCTTTCATACACAATGTGAATAATTATATGTATTTATTACTGTATTTCATGATATGATTGCGTGCTAAAGGCACAGTACTTAATTGTGGTTCGCTACCCAACAACGGTATATCAGAAAGTCCTAGCTGTGGTCGATGACTCAGTTGAGGTATATTATCAGAAATCCTAACTGTAGTCGGTGACTCGGCTAAGATAAATCTATATGAATCGAATCAAACTTTCATTTTTGCCTAATATAGTGCATTGCATATTTAATTTTCACATTTTATATGTCGATCGTATTTCTTTACAGGGATTTTTCGGAATCTCACCCTTTTTCAAAAACAAATATCTCATTGGGTACTAGTGGGCCAAAGGGCAAGGACGTAGACACCGGAAAGTAAGTGGCACGTGTCTCGAGGCAAGGACAAAGTAGTGGTTATATTTAGTCTATGTTTTGGATATTCTCAAGAAATTTGTAAATATTAAGTTTCCGTTGTATTTTCTATATTTCGTCGACGAACGATATTGGTATTGTAAACGAATAGTTTTTATCAGTATAATTGTACTTTTCTGTATGTCCATTGAATACCATCTTTATTACTCTTCGATTATCGAAATGGAAACGGGTATTAACAATTGAATTTGAAAATTGACATCAAATCATAAATCATAATCACCTAATCAACATATGGAGGATATAAAAGCTACGGGATCTCTAATCATTTTAATGTCAGAATTTCCATTGATTAGTTTATTAATGGAATAAATTATATGAATAATTATATTATTGTGAGCAAATTTGGGCTTAACATACGGTAAATTTTGTATTCGAATAACAGTTAATTTCATATTATTAATTTAATCTTTAAGAAAAAAAACATGTTCAATAATTATACATGTGGAAGTGATTCAGATGGGTTAATCAACCAAAAATAAAAATAAAAGTAGAGTTATCCTTTTTTGAAGATATAATAATAAGCTAAATTAAAATTGAAAAAGAAAAAAACATTGTATGTAATAGGGATGAAATTGTAGTTATTAGGATATTGAACCTGAACAATTAAAATTATGATATAGATAATCGGGATATTAAAAATTATGTCGAAATTATGAATAATAAAGCATAATCACATAATAGACATATACCAAAAATACCTAAGAATTACATTTTCCAATTTGATATAATAACTTCTATTATTTTACAACTTGATTTATTATTGTTGAATTATATTGAGTTTAATAACTTCAACCATATTTCATACACGTACATATAGAGAAATCCCACCTTCAGCAACACATCCTTAATTTAGGGTAATGTAGTTTATTTCTACATTTGACTATATTATTTTCTTTGGGTGAAAATTTATAAAAGTTTCTTTCAATTTTACATTAAATTACATTCATCTCATTCAATACGTAGGGCGTAAATGCTTGTTTGGTTAAATTCAAAATAATTGACAACATAACTTAATTGGAAATACCTTATAAATTAAGGAATATATTCTCATAAATCACAGAAGTTTCATTGCAAAAATTAAAAAACAATTGTTTGCCAATAAGTTGTAAATATGAAGAACTCGGTTATAAAACTAGAAGTTTAGTTGTAAGAAGTTGCACATACTTTTTTACAAATTTTTTATTTGATTTAATTAATGATATCTCGAAGCCACTATAGACTTTAAATTAATTATTTTTTAGACTTAGAGTGCACAAGGTTTTTATTTCTTCCAACAACTTTGCTTCATCATATTAAACCTTGTGTTCTCTTATGAGGGATGAGGCCACTTATATCCTCAAATATATAGCTTGTTGCTGCTTTTTTAACAAATTTTATGTAGCTTACAAACTTTTTTCAACTACTTTTTTATAATTGCAAGTTTTATTTTTTTGTGAGAATAATTACAAGTTTATAACTAGGCTTTTGAAGTTTATAAAATACTACCTCCGGTCCTAAATATAGGACATAGTTTATAGTGCAAATTGCACTACAAACTATGTCCTATATTTAGGACCGGAGGGAGTATTCATAATTTAATAAGGGAGAATTGCCCAAAAATACCTTAAAGGCAAATTAATTGTTGATTGCTACCATTGAAGATCTGTTACATATAACAGAAGATTTTTGTACCCACGAAAGATAGTTTGTACAAAACGGAAATCGCTTGCACACTTGGTAGCGATCAGCCATTAATTTGCCTCCAAAATATTTTTGGGCAATTCTCCCATTTAATAATTTATTTATAAGTATCCTTTTCAAGTTTATAACTGAAATTTAAAGAACTACAATTAAAACTTTTGAATTTACAATCAAGCTATTTTTCATCATTCCACAGTTTTTTTCGGAGGTCTCATCAAATGACAGGACTTTTTCAATGTACTCTGGATCCACATTTTACTTTTTGTAGATGGTATGATCTTTTTTCTTTTTCTGTTTTTAATTAGAATTCTTTTAAATGGGTGAAGCAATAATCAACTCATCCTTGCCTTTTTTGCATATCCTATCAGAGAGTGATTTTGCACGGGATAATTCAATCTGCTTCATCATTCGATGCATTTTTGAACAACCTCTCTATTGTTACATACAAGAAGAATTTGTTCAATGATCTCCTTGTCCATCTTAATCTCAATGGCACTATAGAAAAGATGTAAACTTGCTGCTTCAATATTTTTCTATTTTCTCTTTTCATAAAATTGATAAACTCCAAACTCCCCCTTCTCTCAAACCAGTTACATCAACTCTAGTTGTTTAATTGATTTCATTTTATATAATTGATCTGTTTGTCCCAAAAACAATAGAATTTTTCTTTTTAGGACACAAATTCTATATTAAACGTTGTTTTCACGGCTATTTTCAATTTTTCATTGTCAAGACTCTTTCGATGCACTTTCCTCTATTTTTTTATTTGATTGAGGGTTTCTCTCTCGAGGTTTAGAGGACAAGGATTCTTATCTCTCCCAATAAATGCACTTCTCAACATTCAAACACTAGTAGAAAAATAACTTTTAAGACCGGTTAAAAAAGACATTTTAGACTAGTTCTGGATCTGGTCTTGATATAGCCGGTCGTAAAAGTTTGCTACTTTTTAAACCAGTTATAAAACCGGTCTTAAAAAAACGTTTTAAGACTGGTTATTATAAAACCGGTCTAAAAATAAATATTTTTAGACCGGTTATCAGAGGAACCGGTCTAAAAGGTTCAAATTTTAGACCAGTTTTCTGAAAAATCAGTTTAAAAAGTTGAAATTTTAAGTACTTTTAAGACCAGTTTTATAGTAAACCGGTCTTAAAGTAATATTTTTAAGACCGATTCTCTCCAAAATAGGTCTTAAATGTACTTTTTAGACCGGTTTTGGAGAGAACCGGTCTTAAAAGCAGTTTTTTTTAAACAAATTTTGTTTAAAAAATTTACTTAGCAAGCCAGTTCCCCTGTTAAAACATTTCACTCAACAAGCAGTAGTCAGTTCAACGACATTCAAATAAATCTTCTCTTACAAATTATAACTAACATCTTAATGACATGTGAGAAACTTAAAACTCATTGAAACATATTAAAACTCAACTCCCTTGTGCTTAAACAGTGCTGGCCAAAACAGAAGAAAGGAAAACAACCATAAATAATAAACTCACAATCATAGACAGAATTATAATGCAAGGAAATCATACAACCATGACAATGCTGTTTTGATCAAGTTCCTTATCTTTTTACTTACATACATACATCAAAGATTAAATTACATTAATGACAATGCTGTTATTTGTTATGGCCAAAATACTTTATACACACTCTTCTCAGGCTGATGATCAATACTGCTTTCAACAATTGGTATTTTTTATACCCCGGGTACAATCACGTCTCAGCATTACTGCACATATTACCATATGCATGTGATTGCTCAAAAGTCTCTTATCATAAATCACAAATAATATCCTTTATCTGATCATCCATATCCGTGTCATTATTATCAAAGTTCACTCGCCCCTGTTGAGATGAACTTGACATTTCTAATTCTTCACCATGCCATACCCACACTGTATAACTCTTACAAAATCATTCACAAATTAAATGTGTATATATATCTGCAGTACTTAGTCGCTTCTCATTCAAACATACTACACAAGGGCAATAAAACTTCCCACTACCATCATCGGCATTTCTTCTAGCGAAATATAAAAAACCCCTCAACCCATTATCATATTCAACACTCGTTCGTTTAGTGTTTATCCAACTATGATCCATATATATCTCAACACTTCTAGCACCCTATATCAATAACAAAAAGATAGACAAAAAACAACAACAATAGAGTTTTAGAGATTTCAACGAAATTAACATGCACCATTTGAAACTAGTATTGTTTTAACAAACTTGTATTCTCCCCCGTAAGGGAGTAAGGCCCCTTACTACCTCAACTAGCAACTTGTTGGTTTTCAATGCACTTTCCTATTTTGTTGAATATGGACATATCATAGAAACTTTATATATATATATATAGTATTTAAAAAAAATTAGAATTACATGATATGCTAACACTAAAGGGCAGCCCAGTGCACAAAACTCCCACCAAGTAGGGTTTGGAGAGGGATAGATATACGCAATCGTACCCCCACAATCGAATAGGTTGTTTCTAGGAATTGAACTCGTTACTTGCTGGTACGTGACATGGAGGTCATGGGTTCAAATCCTGGAAATAGTATCTCCAATTGTAGGAATAAGACTACGTACATCTATCACTCTCCATACCCCAAATGGTGGGAGCCTTAAGCATTGGACCGCCATTTAGTGTTAGTATATCATGTAATTCTCACTTATTTTATAAAACAATTTGCGGGACTCTTTTACATGAAAATGAGCATTCTATATGTGTAAAGTAAACTCTTATTTATTTAAAGAAAAAAACTAATTAGCGTTTCTAATTAATAAATATTATATGTAGGGGTATTACACAAATTTATCCATTCCTATTCTTGCCAACAACCGTTTCCATTTTGATATTAGAAGAGCAATGAAGACAAGATTCCGTTGGCACACAGAAAAGTACAATTATACTAATAAAAGTATTCATTTACAATCCCAACGTCGTTCGTCAACGAAATACAAAATACCACGGAAGTTTTTAATAATTACAGGATATCCCAAATATCTAAAGCATAAACTAAATATAACCACTAGTTTTGACCTTGCCTTGAGACACGCGCCAATCACTTCCGACATCTATGCCTTTGCCTTTCATCCCACTGGCACCCATTGAGATGTTTGTTTAGAAAAAGGGGTGAGATTCCAAGAAATCCCAGTCGAAACATGCTATCGTACATAGAAAATGCGAAAAGTACATATGATATACGACAGGTATGCACCAATTAATGAACATTATAAACACATCATTTGCATGTATACATGTGTAGGGACCAACCCCACAATCTACACCGGTTGGATTCTCACCAACTCCTAGTGTAAATGCCCCTGGCACTAAATACCCCTCTCTAGGAAAAACATGATGATTAATAAAGCACATTTACAAACATAGCATTCAAACAATCATATAACTATGGCATGATTTATGAAGGATAATGTCCCTACCTCAAAGTTCTTTTAACCCCTTTTTAGTGTGCCTTGTAAAACATGTCGCTTTCGGCTTCTGACTCGATGCTAAAATATTAAATGTACAAGAAATAAGTTATAACCTATCCAAGTATCATTTTAGAATATTCCATAGTATTTCTTGTGGTTATTTTAGCTTATGGTGAAAATTTACCAAAATGCCCCCGAAACCCCTGGCCCAACCCCCTGTATTAAGCCCGATGTCACGTTTTTCCAAAATTTTGACTAGGGCCATTCTGACATATTTTCACCCAAGGAATCCATTTCTGGGATCAAAATTACCAAATTCAGTGTCAAATTATGAAAATACCCTTGACAGGCCCGATTTAGGGTTTTAGGGGCGTTTTCGTAATTATGCTTTTTCGGCCTTTTCCGAAAAAGTGACCAACTATGAACCCACCTATATTTGCCTCCTGAATCCAATAGAACTATCAAAAACATGAAAAACAAATTCCTTTCTCATTTCTAGCCACACAAACGTCACACACACACACACACCTCCATTTAACCAAGTTTGCTTCATCCTTTTACTTAAGTGAATTGGTATAAGAGTTGGCTACCTAACCTTATGACATAAGTAAGGATTTATAACACAACAATTATCTCCATCATCTTTCAAGTGGTGTTGACACTTGGTCTCATTAGATTTTGACACTTGTCTTCTCCTCCTTCATCCCTTAATTTCTAAAATAATTAAGAGAAAAAGGAAGATTAATTTATTTCTTCAATTTTCGCACAAATAGAAAATCTAGCCAGAATTTTCACTAATTTTTGAAAATTCATAACTAATTGTGTAGATGTCCAATTGGTATGATTCCAAAGCCTATGTGACCATCCTTAAGTCTATTTTCAAGGAAAAATATCACCTTTAGCCAATTGGAATCCAATATTTCCCAGAATTTTGATCTTTGGGCGTTGTTATAGAAAAACGCCAGAATTTTTGGGCTTACTTCAAAAATTCATAATAAATTGTACACAACTCCAAATAATTCCTATGACCCCTTAAATTGAAGCTTGATAAGTCTACTTGTGCCTGTAAAATTTCATAGGCATTGGACATTGTTTATCTATTTAAAAGTGTCAAACACACTAGTGGAAAAATGGGTTTTTAGACTGGTTAAAATTGACTTTTTAGACCGGTTTTGGATCCTGTCTTGATACAATCGGTCTTAAAAGTATGTCACTTTTAAGACCGGTTCGATAACCGGTCTTAAAATTCTCACTTTTAAGACTGGTTGTATTAATAACCAGTCTTAAAGTAAACACTTTTAAGATCGGTTGTCATGAGCACCGGTCTTAAAAGATCTCTTTTGTAAGTTATTTACATAACATTTTAAAGACCGATTATTATTATAATCCGTCTTAAAAGTAATTTTAAGACCAGTTTCATATATAATAGTCTTAAAAATTTTAATTTTAAGACCGGTTGTACATAAAACCGATCTTAAAAATTCAATTTTAAGACTAGTTATATGCGAAACCGGTCTTAAAATTACTTTTAAAATTACTTTTAAGACCGGTTATTTTTATAACGGGTCTTAAAAGTATTATAATTTTTTTAAATTGTGTGTGATTAGGTTAGTTACCAAAACACATCCTAAAATTGCTACTTCCCATGCCATACTTATTAAGTGCCATAAGGTATTCAGTTTACTTCCTCTTACCAGTTCCTTTTTGTTTAACCTTCTCATTGGGAACTTGCATTGTAACATAACATGTCATATATCCTCATGTAATGTGTTGTTTAAAACCATATGTATATATGCATAATTGTTTAAAACACATGCAGGCCAATGACATGGCTCAAACATATTCACATGATGTATAAATGCATGGTTGCACATAATCACAAAAACAACAAACATGTCAAATCTTGAAACAACAAGTTTTACAACCAACCAACATGTCAATTCATCATCAATATATACAAAAAATTTATCAATTTTACAAGAACTCACTGTTGTAAAAGTTCATAAATGAATTCAGCACAACAATTACGAATGTGATCAATATCTTTTTATGGAAAGGGGTCAGCAAGATCAAACATCTGAAACACTAAAGCCAGACAAAACATTAACTTCACTCAAAAAAAATAAAAGTAATACAAAATTTTTTAAATATATATACATTTACCTTTTGAGTAAATTCTGTCGTACCTAGGGTAATAATATTATAAATGTGCCTCAAAACATACAACCCACACAAGTTGGACCCCGGTGGTTGCCTACGGGTATGAAAAATAATATGATACCATCAAAACAAGTATAAAATTAAAACATGGCTTATTATTGAATACATTCTTAAAACAAACCAATATGTAACTAACCTTTGGCAAGATCCATGTAGGGTCTTTTACTTCACGAATAGGCCTACCTCAAGCAGTGTGTTGGAATGTCCATATAGCCGTATATCATCAAAATCACAAAGGTTACTTATTTTACACAAATTTCATAAATTTTGCACACGAAAGGTAATTAATAATGCAAGAAAACTTACGAGTTCAAACTCTTCTTCAATTCACTAGTTGGCTTGCTGAGGTAGAGGGAGCATAAGAGGATAACAGAATACCTCTTCTTGCCCAAAATAGCCAATTGCCAATGATCACTGAAAAAAGGGAAGACTTTTAAGTAAATATAAAACATTATGTATATTATGAAATATAAATTTGTTTTGTACCCATGCAAATATAGAGCCAAGAAAAACTCAGTTGAGGTTTCACTAAGCCTGTGCAATAAGTATGTGTGTCTGATAGCAGCAGTGGTCCCTTTATCGTAGAGTTGAAGTGGTATAGGAGTCCAAATTTATTGGTTTCGCCAGAGTTAACCAACCTACGATTCATGTACCTATAATAATACAAGTACACAAATCAAAGTTTAATGGCGTAATTTGTAAAATATTAACTTCCAATTTAAGAAGATACTTACATTAAAAAGAGTTGGACAATCGAAATCATAAGCTGTTGTTGAGGAGCTACTAGGGACATTAAATCATCATTCTCAAGATAGCATTGTGCCCCTACTTGCCAACAGTTGACTCAGTAGGCCCATCTCTTGTTCGAAAGGATGTATCATATGCCATCAGGATCACTTGCTGCATGACATTTAATGGAGGCCGTGAAATATCTTGAGTGGAGGGAGGTGGAGGTGGAGGTGGAGGTGGAGATGGAGGTGGCGGGGATTCCTCAGCTCGATTAGAAACAAGGTTCTTTGGCCACAAGATGAAAGAGTTGTGGACATTGCCTACAACCTTTAAGTCATCAACAGGGATAGGGATAGGGATAGGTGCATCTGCAACGATCACCTCTTCAACTGCCACTCTGACTTGATCATCCTTTATTTCTTGGTGGTGGATAATTGATCCCAAGTTGTGCACGCTCCCCCGTGCAACTAATCATCTCAGAGGATCCTCCACAAACAAGTCACAAGGATCACCAATTGCTTTTCCAGGACCCTCTGACACTGACCAACACAACTCCCTTTAGTGCTCTGTTTAGGGTTTAGGGAATGAGCCTGTGGAGCACTGGTATCTGCTTGTCTTGTGCTCGCCATGATCATCTATTCCTCCTTCATCTTGCTAAACATTTCTTCAAATCATGCATCAAATTATGCTTCTACCTCGGCCCTAGCTTCCGCCCTCACAGTGGCCAATATATGCTCCATCTCCTCCATCGTCACTATACTACTTGAGGAACGGCGTGGGGGTGCTCCAAAGTAATCCCTTATGCCTACCCCTCCTCCAACCCCCTTGAAACGGCCAGGATGCTCACGTTTTTGTATAGCTACGATCAGGATGTCATTCCTCCCATCCGACCTAAACGATCCCTCGGCTTGTTTTTTTAGAAGCTCCTCCTATAAAACACAGATGAAAAATATTAGTAATGAAATTTGCTTAATAAATAATTAATAACAACAAGTCGACAACAATACTTACAATTTTCTCACCAACTATACTAGAGTGTTCACTCGTATAACACCCACTCCTCTTTTGGTGAGTGAACAACCACTTCTCTTCGTGATGTATAGGAGATGGTGGAGAAAGAAGAACAGAAGGATCAGATTGAGATGCTTCTTCCAATCTCTTCCGTTTGGCTACCAACAAGTCTTTCCTGGCCTTCGCATAACTCCCACGAGACATTGTATGGGGGCAATCATTCTTTCTACCACTCTCTTGGGCCTTTTGCCTTTTTTCCTGCAAATAAGAAATCAAAATTAAGGTACAATCAATAAAGACAATTCACAATTCATAAGTAAATCAAATGCAAAATAAGTCAACTCACCAATGCTTCTGGAGTAGTCCAAAGTCATCTATATTCTTGCCAAGTGTGTTCGTCAATATAAGAATATTAGTCACATTGATTAGGATGAGGCTGACCTTCTTCTACCTCGATATGCACGTAATTGTTGGCTAGACTTGTCTTAAACTTCCTCTAACGTTCATCACAATACGTCATTATCTTGTTATACAGGGCTTCATTCTCAGGAATGTCGTAGGTGAGCTGTATAGTTTCCCAAATATGTCGTTTCACATTTTTATCCATATTTCTCCACTGCTCTATTAAGATGCTAGGCTTGTTGCATGCTAGGAGGCTGACAAAACTCCTATACCGTTGGGCATTAGGACCAATTGGTTTCCAATATCTATCAAACTCAATCAGAATCTTTTCCCCGGTATTCCAATTGAGAGGAATGTCTCTCAAACGAGTGGCTCTCCTACCCCTTCGTCTAGGCTAGTTACGTGGCTCACTGTGTTCCTGGCTCGGAGCATTGCTAGGCTCGCTTTGATTAACATTAGTTGGATCCGGAGTACCCTCACTAGGATGACTCATTATCCTCACTTAAATGACACTATTTAAGGATAGCTAGTAATGGTTTAAGGAAATTTTGCTACACGGTGCTTATTGCTATAACACGGCACTATCTACAAAGGCATCGTTCAAAATCAATTCCCAAGTTATGCAAACATGAACAAATAATTAATTGCAATTCACAAGTTGATAACCAATATCAAGCAATATCAGCACTATGAATCCAGAGAATGTATTGAAGCAAAAATACAGAGTTAGGCAATATGAACATACATGAACACAAGCAAGTTCAAAAGCAATTCCCAAGTAATTTACTATATTGAATATACATGCGAAAAAAATAGAATTAGTATTGAAGCAAAAAGACAGAGTTAGGCAATATGAACACAAGCAAGTTTTCATTCATCAAAATGTTCCTGTAAGAGTTTATATAGTATGAACCACCATGAACACATAGACAGTCCTAAATGCACTAGGAGGCAGACTCAGAACCCTTCTCATACACAACCAAAATAAACCCAGGTCTATAGAAGCATAAGGACATTAACCTCAGACACATGCATATAGTAAAAGTCTTCAGAATAATTAATGGTACCTTCAACCTTTGCTTGAGGATCCTCTTCTTCCTCTGGATTTGAGCAGTCTTTGGCCACTTTACGAATCGAGTAAGGTCTCTCTTAGGAGGCAATGGATGCTTCTGAAAAGCGAATTGATGACTTGCTGCAAGAATCGAACAAAGAAAATAGAGGCTAAGACATCTCACAATTTCAATGAAATACCCAAACATGAAACCAATAATTTAATTGAACACCTGGCGATTGAAACACAAACCTAACAAAAAAAATGAGGTTGAGAACGAAGCCAATCGGAGGGAACAAGTGACGATAGCCTTATGGCAATGTATTCAACTGTAGATCAGCGTTGACGGCGACCAAGGTTAATGACGGAGGAGAGAAGGGGAAAGGAGGAGCTGCTGCTGCGAACCGACCAGGGGTTTTGCTGATGTGCTTGAGTATCGGATTTCAGAGTTAAAATTAGGCGCGATTTGAAATTTAGGTCAGTTTTAAAACCGATTGTAATAAAAAACTGGTCTTAAAAGTAATATTTAAGACCGGTTATTAATAAATAACCAGTCTTAAAAATATAAAAACTTTTTAAGATCGGTTATTAATAATAACCGGTCTTAAATTTTTAATATTTAAGACCGGTTTTTATTTACAGCCGATGTTAAGAATAATAAACATTTTATTTTTTTTAATTCAGATAATATTTTCTAGACCGGTTATATATAGAACCGGTCTAGAAAATATATTACATATTTTTATTTTTTTTAATTGTATATATTTTAAGATCGGTTTTTATTAGAATCAGTCTTAAAATTAGTTTTAAGACCGATTTTTATTATAACCGGTCTTAAAAGTATTTTTATGACTGATTTTAAATATAACCGGTCTTAAAATTTGATCATAATTACAAAAATGCCACCGGTCATATTTTTAAGACCTTATCTGATATAATCGGTCTAAATGTTCTGGTCTAAAATCCCTTTTTTGTACTAGTGACAATTAGGGTCGTTACACCAGAGAATTTACCAGTAACTATTCCAATGATTTAATTTATGTCTTAACCATATTCTTATTGTGTGTAACCACTAATCACCTTGTTTTATCCCTTATTTCCCCTTAATTACTTGGGATTGAATTTAATCAATTGGAAAATACTTAATTTTTCATTTTATTGGCAAATTATGATTTTACCACTACGTTGTTGAATTAAATTCAAATCCATCATTTCTTGGCCAAAATTCACCATTTTATTTTCTTGAATATTTTCAATAATTACAAGGCATTTTGGTGAATAAAAATTGAGGTGTTACAGTTCTCCCCCACTTAATTAAATTTTGTTCCCGAAATTTGCTATACCTATACATTCATAAACTCCGGGTAACATTTTTTCATACTCTCCTTTGTTTCCTATGTAGCCTCTCTGAGCGATAACCCTTTCCAGATGATCTTGATGAACATAATGCTCTTGTTTCTGAGTTGCTTTTCCTGTCGATCAATAATTTGGTCAGGTATGACTTCGTAAGTCAAATTTTCGTGCATTTCCACATCTTCATACTTTATTATGTGTTCTGGATCAGGTTGGTACTTTTTCATCAACGAAACATGGAAAACATCATGTAGCCTACTCAGATTTGGTGGCAAAGCGATGCGGTACACTATAGGCCCAATCTTTTCCAAGATCTCGAACGGACCAATGTACCTTTGTTGCAGCTTCTTTACTTTCAATGCTCTGCTAATACCCGTAACAAGTGATACTTTCATGAACACGTGGTCACCGACTTCAAATTCCATAGGTTTTCACTTCTTATCAGCATAACTTTTCTGTAGGCTCTGAGTAGCTAGCAATCTCTGTTTAATCAACTTTATCTGCTCCGTTGTCTGATCAACAAGATCTGGCCCCGGCAATTTCATCTCAAACAACTCAGTCTAGCATACTGGCAATTGACACTTCCTCCCATAGAGTGCCTCCTATGGAACCATCTGGATGCTCGAATGAGAACTATTATTGTAAGCAAACTCTGCCAATGGAAGGAATTTGTCCCAACTACCTTTATAATCAAGCACACACGCCCTTAGCATGTGTTCAAGGGTTTGAATCATTAGTTCTATCTGCCCATCCGTTTGAGGATGATATGCTGTGCTGAATCAGAGCTTGGTACCCAAAGCTTCATGTACTGCCTTCCAAAACTTGGAAGTGAATCGTGGATCTCGATCGGAGATAATGTTCTTCAGAGTACCATGTAATCTCACAATCTCCTTAATGTAGATTTCCTTCCGCTAGTTTGTCAGGAGAATAGTAAATACTAATCGATAGGAAGTGAGCTGTCTTTGTGAATCTGTCAACTATCACCTATATAGTGTCATGGTTTCTGACCTTAGGCAAACTTATCACAAAATCCATAGTAACGCTTTCCCACTTCCACTCAGGAATCTCAAGGTTTGTCAAAAGCCCCGATGGTCATTGATGTTTAACTTTCACTTTCTGACATGTCAAGCAAAGAGCGATAGACTCAGTCACCTCTCTTTTCATCCCTGGCCAATAATATTGAGCCTTCATGTTTTGGTACATCTTTGTAGCCCCTGGATGTAGAGTGTACTTACTCTTGTGTGCTTCCTTCAAGATTTTCTATTTCAGTTCCGGTTGCGGTGGAATGTAAATCCGCTTCTTGTACCTGACTAATCCATTGGGTGACAAGTCATAATCCTAAGTTTCGCCGCTACCGATCATACCTCTGATAGATAGTGCCTCATCATCCTACTGTTGGGCTTCTTCAATTGCTGCCCTCAAATCGTTATATATCTGGCTGACCAACTGCCTAATAGAATTTGACTAGATAGATTTAGGTTTCTAAAATCCTCGATCAGTTTCTTCTTATAGATCATCATGGTTGCCACCTACACTGATTTTTGGCTTAATGTATCAGCGACGACATTAGCCTTACCGAGATGGTACTTAATTTCTAGATTGTAATCTTTCAGCAACTCCATCTATCTGTGCTATCTCATATTGAGCTCTTTCTGATCATACAAGTACTTCAAGCTCTTGTGGTCGTAGTACAACTCTATAGTCTCACCATAGAGATAATGTCTCCAGATCTTTAATAAAGACAAGATTCAGTAGGCACAAAGAAAAGTACAATTATACTGATAAAATTATTCATTTACAATCTCAACGTCGTTCGTCAACGAAATACAAAATACAACGGAAGTTTTTAATAATTATAGGATATCCCAAAATATCTAAAACATAAACTAGTTATAACCATCAGCTTTGACCTTGCCTCGAGACACATGACAATCACTTCTCGGTGTCCACGCCTTTGCCTTTCGTCCCACTGGCACCTGCTGAGATGTTTGTTTAGAAAAAGGGGTGAGATTCCAAGGAATCCCAGTAGAAACATGCTATCATTCATACAAAATACGAAAAGTACATATAATATGCACCAAGTATGCACCAATTAATGAACATTATAAACACATCATTTGCATATATACATGTGAAGGGCTCAACCCCATAATCTACACCGGTTGGATTCTTACCAACTCCTAGTGTAAGTGCCCTTGGCACTAAATGCCCTTCTCTAGGTAAAACATGTTGATTAATAAAGCACATTTACAAACATGGCATTAAAAAAATCAGATAACTATGGCATGATGTATGGATAATGTCCCTACCTGAAAGTTCTTTTAACCTCTTTTTAGTGTGCCTCATAAAATGTGTCGCTTCCGGCTTCCGACTCGGTCCTAAAATATTAAATGTATAAGAAATAGGTTCATAACCTATCCAAGTATCATTTTAAACTATTCCATAGTGTTTCTTGTGGTTATATTAACCTATGGTAAAAAATTACAAAAGTACCCTAGGGACCCCGGCTCAACCCCGCCGTATCCGGCCTGATGGCACATTTTCCCAAAATTTTGGCTAAGGGTCTCCTGAAGTATTTTCGCCTAAGGAATCCATTTCTAAATTTGAAATTATCAAATTCTATAAAAATACCCTTGACAGCCCTGATTTAGGGTTTTAGAAGCATTTTCGTAATAATACTTTTTCGGCCTTTTCCGAAAAAGTGACCAACTGTAACCCCACCTATTTTTGCCTCCTGAATCCAATGGAACCATCAGAAACATGAAACACCAATTCCTTCCTCATTTCTGCCCACAAAAAGACACACACACACACACACCCCCTTCATTTAACCAAGTTTGCTTCATCCTTTTACTTATGTCAATTACAAGAGTTGGTTACCTAACCTTATGACAAAAGTAAGGACTTATGACACAACAATTATCTCCATCATCTTTAATGTGGTGTTGACACTTGGTCTCATTGGATTTTGACACTTGTCTTCTCCTCCTTCATCCCTTAATTTCTAAAATAATTAAGAGAAAAAGGAAGATTAATTTATTTATTCAATTTTCGCACAAATAGAAAATCTAGCCAGAATTGTCACCAATCTTTAAAAATTCATAACTAATTGTGTAGATGTCCAATTGGTATGATTCCAAAGCCTATTTGACCATCCTTAAGTCTATTTGCAAGGAAAAATATCACCTTTAGCCAATTGGAACGTAATATTTCCCAGAATTTTGATCTTTGAACGTTGCTATAGAAAAATGCTAGAATTTTTGGGCTTACTTCAAAAATTCATAATAAATTGTACACAGCTTCAAATAATCCTCATGATCCATCAAATTGAAGCTTGATAAGTCTACTTTGTGCCTGTAAAATTTCATAGGCATTGGACTTCGTTTACCTATTTAAAAGTGTCACACAATCAAGGTCGTTACACCAGAGAATTTACCGGTAACTATTCCAATTATTTAATTTATGTCCCAACCATATTCTTATTGTGTGTGACCACTAATCACCTTGTTTTATCCCTTATTTCCCCTTAATTACTTGGGATTGAATTTAATCGATTAAAAAATACTTAATTTTGCATTTTATTGGCAAATTACAATTTTGCCACTACGTTTTTTAATTAAATTCAAATCCATCCTTTCTTAGCCAAAATTCACCATTTTATTTCCTTGAATATTTTCAATAATTACAAGGCATTTTGGTGAATAAAAATTGGGGTGTTACAATTCTGCCAGTGAACCAAATTGAGCAAGCAGTTTGTTTTAATTGTTACTTTCCAGTGTGATGGTTTTTTCTGAGCACAAAAACTTTCGAAGATTTTATATATCTCTTTCTAGCTTATATGGAAAGTTTAGAGGCTTTTTTCTATAGGAGAGAGTATTCTATATACAAAAACGTAAAAAACTTCACACACGCACGCAAGTGTCATTATCATGATTTTCTTAGAAGATAATGTGAAAAGATTGATATATTTGTAGAAATAACCTTGAAACATTTGTTTTCCACACATAATGTGGAGAAAGTGGACAAATTTGTGCATCAATAAGTTTTCAACTCTATAATAATCTCTTTTTAACTATTCCATATATAATTATGAAAATCTTTATATATTACCTCCCATTCTAAATATATGAGTAAGAAGATATGTTTTCTTTTGTTTTAAATATAAGATATCAATTCACTTTATCTCTCCAAAGTTATACTTGCTCTCCAAATTATTCCTACCGATTGCGCATAGGTAAGGGAGTTTCATCAAAGGGTATACAATGCATATTAATTACAACTATGTAGTTCCAATGTATATGATGATTAAAAAGAATGTTTTAGAAAAATTAACATACGTTTGTTAAAAATAATTAATTTAACCAATTTATTTAATATTAATGAATTAATTATCTTTTTTTCTTCGAGAAAAAATAACAAATTAATTATCTAACGGAGTATTTGTTTTCATTGTGCTTTGCTTATAACGGCATGACTTTTTGTGCACGCAACATGTAAATAATGGAAAAATAAGGGAGACTTGCTTTTGTAGTCAATTTCCCCCCATATTGGGCTACTCGATAGTCATTGTTTGATTTGGATACTTTTTCAATGTTCTCAATTTATGAGAGATATATTATAATTTGTTTATAACTTAACTTATAATTATGGACGTCATCAGTTGTGGTTGGCTCTTTTCTTTACATAATGAGAAAAAGAAGATTCTTCCTGGAAATATCCAAGTAATTGTGGAAGAATATGGATATGTCATTTAGTTGTTGTCATCGTTCATAATCAATACTACTCCTACTTTCATAAATGTAGCGCTTAATTTGGCGGTAAACTTTGGTAATAACTTAATTTATAAATCTAAAAATCTCTAACTTATCTTCTATCTTTGATTTTTTGCCTCCTCTTATTGTCTTTCTACCAATTTTTCTTTTTGATTTTATCATTCAACTTGTTATTCTAACGTGTTCCTTTAGTTCGGTTGATTTTTCAATCAAGCATCAATATCATGTGAAAATTCAGAGATACTTCTTTTTCATATATATTTGTCTAGCGTGCTAGTTTGTTTTCCAAATTGACTTTTGATGTTTTTTTTTTTTGTATTTTTTAACATATTTTATAATTCTAAATATTTTTTCTCCTAAATTTTGCTTCAATTACACAGACTTCTTATCTATTTTAAAAACATACATTTAAGTCCAAACAGTTAATTTGGTTAAAAATAGGATAAAAATATGCTCTTTTAATTAAAATTTATATTAAAATACATTTTATTTACTAATTTAATCTTTACCATATTAAATCCCAAATTTTGTTTTGAAGAATTTACGAGTTTTCTTTTTCTCAATTTTATTTTTGATATAGTTCTCTAATTATGATTTTCTTCAAGATTATACCATCTCTTTCTAACTTAATTTGTAAATCTAAAAATTCCTAACTTAATTTTCTTTCTCTATTTTTTTGCCCCCTTTTATACTCTTTCTATCATTTTTTTCTTTTTGACTTTATCATTCAACTTGTTTTACACTTCTAACTGGTTCATTTAGTTTGGTTGATTTTTCAATCAAATATCAATATCATGTGAAATAATAGTCTACTTTTTGAATATGACTTTTGAAGGTTTTCCGCCCTTCTTTTTCTAACTTATTTAATAAGTCTAGATATATTTTTCCAAAAAAAAAAAACAAATTCAACTTTCACAACCCAACTTCCTGTGTAGGTAGAGCCGTAGAGGTTGAAAATTCATAAATATTTTCTCCTTTTTTAACAAATTACAAGCCAAATTGTTGATATAGACAACATTTCATTTTACATTAAAGTTGTTATATAATCCCCACCAAATTATTTAGTATGGTATTGATTCCCAGCCAATGAAAATAGGTCTATTTGATAAGAAGTTAACTTATAAATCATGTTGACTACATGGAGACATTATTAGTGAGCAGTTTGTTTGTAAGCACTATTTAAATCCTGAGACATGCTCTGACACCCATCTCAAGGAACCCACCTAAACTTTCCTTTTAAAACAAAAAAAAGATTCTTAGGAGATTCTGAAAAACATGGAGGCAAAAATATAAGTTTATTCAAAGATTAGGCCTACAAACCAATTAATCATAGAAATGAATTAACTGAATTATTATTGGCCCAACATCCGATTTTTAAGAGATCACACATTGGATGTTAAAATAGGTAATTAGTTTTTGGATTCTTACATCTGTATTATAATTAGTTCAGTTGATAAAACAATATAATGCACCTTTATTAAGTTAGGTTCAATACAAGCAGTCAATTCTTTTCTTTTTCTTTTTGTTTGTTTCGCCTCCTTTTATTCTCTTTCAAATATTCAATCATTATTTTTGGTTTTGTTTTATAATCCTAACGTGTTCATTTTTTTTTTTGATACATAACGTGTTCATTTAATTCGGTCAAGTTTGCAATCCTTCCACATCCTTGTCTATAGCGTGATCCCCCCCCCCCCCCAAAGTGCAATGACATTTGAAGATATTTTTCGTCTACTTTTCTAACTTCATAATAAATGCTGACAATTCATATGAATTTTCTTTTTCCTGGAAAAAATTACAAACGAAATTGTTGAAATTGAAAACATTTCATTTTACACTTGAATTGTTATTCACGCCAAATTAAGTGGCATGAAAATTCATATGAATTTTCCTTTTTCTTTCAAAAATGAATTATAATGGAAGTTGTTGGAATTGAAAACATTTCATTTCACACTTGAATTGTTATTCACGCTAAATTATGTGGCATGAAAATTCATATGAATTTTCATTTTTCTTTCAAAAAAATTACAATAAAAGTTGTTGGAATTGAAATCATTTCATTTCACACTTGCATTGTTATTCACACCAAATTATGTGGCATGAAAATTCATATGAGTTTTTGTTTTGTTTCCAAAAAAATTACAAACAAAATTGTTGGAAATAGAAACATTTTATTTTCACACTTGAATTGTTATTTAGCCAAATTATGTGGCATGAAAATTCATATTATTTTTTTTTCTTTCAAGAAAATTCACAAACGAAATTGTTGGAATTGAAAACAATTCACTTCGCACTTGAATTGTTATTTACGCCAAATTATGTAAAATGAAAATTCAAATGAATTTTCCTTTTTTTTTCTTTCAAGAAAATCATAAACGAAATTGTTGGAATTGAAAACATTTCATTATTTCACATTTGAATTGTTATTCACGCCAAATTATCTAGCACGGTATTGATTTTGGTAAAGGATTTGTCAACAGATTCTTAGAAATATGGGAAAGAAAAAATATTGAGCTGATTTATCTGGGAATAAAATGCCTCCATTGATTTCTCTCTCCATTTTATTTCTATTTAGTGTATCCATCATTATATCAAGTTTTAATAGTTGAAATTTATTCTATTTACCATAATAGATTTTTATTATATTTAATGTTATAATAATATTTATATATACTATTAAATTCCAACCATTGAAACTTATCTAATGGTGGATTTGGAGAGAGAGAGAGAGAGATCAATAGAACTCAATTTACTATCATGCCTACAAACCGAACGATGAAAAAATAGGAATTACACGAATTATTGCCCCTTACAGCCTATTTCTCAAAGGGGACACATTTGATGTTAAAATAGTATTTAGTTTATGGATTTATACATCTCTATTATAATTACGAAGATTATGATTAGTTCAGATGATAAAATACTACTACCTCTAGTCTTTAATTTAAGATATAGTTAATTAATTTGGAGAGATTAAGAAAGCTAAATAAATTATTTAATTATATCATATGTTATATGATCTCTCTGAAATACTTATGTGTATAATTATTTCATATACAATCTATAAGTCAGAAAAATTAATTTGGAGAAAATGATAAATATAAATACTTTAAAATAGTTTATTTAGCTTCCTCAATTTATGAAAATTAATCAACTGAATCTTATATAGGAAGACATGAGGTAGTATTGTATGATTTATGTATATTTTATTCCAACTGTTTTGGAGAGTAATATGATATTAAATGAATATGCAGTTTAGTTTCAAAACAAGATTTTGAGAGCCAAATCTGACAGTGGCGTGTTCATTGCAAGCAGGGACCAATATGGGGCTTTCTAATCCCAATAACCAAATCACTTAGCTGTTGCAAATGGCAGGTCTTGCATCTCCAGTTTTCTGTATTTCTCTTCTCATTTAATAATTTTCTCAAATCAAATTATTTGAATTGAAATTTAATGAGCTCCGAATTGTAAATCTAAATGATTTTAATATGTTAATTGAATAATAAAACGAGATTGCTGAATTTTAAAACATCTGAACTCTTACTCATAGTCATACCCAATTGGCCAACATATAATCTTTTACAACAAACTGCCAAGCATCAATTTCTCTAACCATATGTTTGGATGGTGGAATGGAAGGAATTCAATAAAGAAAACACTTTCAAAAATAGTATAATTTATTTATTTTTAAATATATTTTTGAACTTATAATATGTGCAATAGAGGATGAGGACACACGAGGCTAAAACAAATTATATTTAAACTCTCAAATTCCCCAGAGAAAATAGCTTTGCTAATTAGGACTATAAATTTTTCTTTCCAGGATCTATGTCGATAATTATTTTCACAAATTTGTTTAATATATAAAATGCTTTTCACGAAAATTCAATTCAAATTAATGCTCCGTATGTTTAAAATACAGTGGGTAGCTTGTGGCAGTAACATTTAATAATAAATAGGCTAAAATACAAATAACGTGGTAGTTATATCACTACAAAAAAAATAAAGAATTAGTGTCAGAATTTCATTTTGTCACTAATCCCTCAGAAATTCCGTTACTAAAATTAGCGACGGAATTTAGTGACGGAATTTTTCCGTCACTATTTATTTTTCCCTCGCCACCACCAATCCGTCTCTAATTCCGTCATAAAAAATAATCGATGAAAAAATTGTCACTAATTTTGCCCCTAATCCGTCACTAATTTATGTTAAAAATATTTTGTGACGGAATTAGCAACGGAAACTTTCCGTCCCTAATTTATGTTAGTGATAGTTAACTTTTTCAATAATTATATTTTTTTATAATTATAAATTTTTTAAATAATTTAAATTTAAAATATTAAATTATTATAAAATTATAATACTAATATTAAAATAAATAAAAATTATCAATTCTTCTTTATTATTGAAACTGAAATTATAATATAATATATTTTAATTTTTAATAATATATTATATAAAAATAAAAATAAAATTTTTTTTAAATAATTTAAATTTGAAATATTAAATTATTATAAAATTATAATATAAATATTAAAATAAATAAAAATTATTAATTCATATTTATTAGTGAAACTAAAATTATAATATAATATATTTGAACTTTTAATAATATATTATATATAAATAAAAATACAAATTTTATACAGACAAACAAAAACTAAAATATATAATAAAATGAATAAAGAAACATATTAATAATAAAAATTTAAGTAGAATAGTTACATAAAATAAAATAAGAAAACTAAATTGAAATATATACATATATATATATATATGTGTGTGTGTGTGTGTGTGTGTCTGATTTTGAATTTAAATTACACAGGTTCTCCTTAACTCAATTGGCAAAAGCATTAGCACACGCGTGAGAGCTCATGGCTTCAAATTCCAACTTGGTCACAAAATGCAACCAATTTGTAACTTGGACACTTGGCAGGTGACGGAGGGTGACATGTGGCGCGAGAGAGAGGGTGACAAGTGGCGGTTGATCGGGACACGTGGCGGCAGGAGGCGAGGTGGCAGAGGCTGACGAGGACACATGGGCAGCTGTGGGTACACTTGACAGTCGCAGGCAAGAGACATATGGTGAGGACTTGTGGCAATTTAAATTATATAAAATAATAATTTGTGATAGATTAGGGTTGGAAATTTCCTCGCTAATTAGTGACGGAAAATTCCGTCTCTAATTTGTGAATTCACTAGCTAATTAGTGACAGAATTTCTACCACTAATTATTCCGTCGCTAATCCGTCGTAGATTAGCGACGAAATTCAAAATTCCGTCATTAATCAATTAGTAACGCCATATTTACCAACAAAATAAATTCCGTTGCTAATCTGATTCCGTTGCTAACTAATTAGTGATGAAATTTTCGTAACTAAATTCTGTCCCTAATTTGATTTTTTTTTTTTTGTAGTGTATATAGTCCATTATCATTAGAAGTTTAAAACCAACACCCTTATATTTCGTATTTTGACCAATGGCCTCTTGGTGTTAAAAAAATGTTTAGTCTAACGGAATGTGTGCCATGCCATATTAGTCAAGATGACTTGATATGAAATTTTTATTATTTCATTGATTAAACACATAGTTAAAGATTAAGTTATAATTAGGTCAAAACCATACAAAGAAAAGGAGTAATTGCCCCGCTTTAATTACTTCACTTCTTTTAGGCCACTATCAAAGATGTAGGTTGCACTTAACTTATTTATTTAGTTTTAATATATTGAAGACTCTTATCTTTGGATTATTTTAGTTACAAATATAATGATTATTTTTACACAAAATAGTGTATTAAGTTGAATCTCATAAAAATATGCACATTTCATGCATAGAAAATACTAATACTCAAAAAGTTATACAAATATATAATCAAAAAGTTAATATTTTTATATTTAGATTCAAAATTCTTCCTCTATGTATTGAAATATGACGAGCTCAAATGTGAAAAGGTTCTTTTCTTAAAAGATGATGATCATTCACGCCCCAAGGCCATATTATTTATACTTAAATTGAGATTCCTATCGGCATGGGATTATTTTACATGATGTTTGGTAGCATATTTTATGGCTTGGGCTGATTAAAAAATATGAAGGAATCAGCATGGGCACCATATGAATACAGGTAAAAATATCATATATATGCACTATTATTTTCAAATCTAAGAAATAGTCCAGCGTAAATTTCAAATGTAAGCACTACTATTTCCAAATGTAAAAAATAGTCCAGTGTTGCATAATGAGGGCCACCTGGCAACTCTAACAAACTAAGCCCCACGCACACAAACACAGAGAGAGACATACAGATATATGAATTAAAAAAAGAATATATACCCTAATGTTGACTACCTTTGACCACATGATCAATTTTCTAATAATGAACAAGAGGGAAAAAGTATGCCTCAGAATTTTTATATTTTCATTCTTTGACCAAATAACATGTGACTGCACATTACAATTATTTTAAAAACAAATTTTTATATGACTTCAAAACAAGTGAGCTTACCAGCATTGCTTTTCCTAATTAAGTGCTCGTTTGGAACAGTGATTAGAATACTTAAAAGTAACTTTTCAATCATGATTTATGGCATGTGAGGTAAGTATATGAGATGAGTTTTATCTCAATTTACGTGAAAAACAGCTTACAAGTAATCTTAACATCAAAACAAACATGCCCAAATATTCGGAATTGTGTGAATGTAGAGAGAAAAGTCATATGAGAGAAGTAATTAATAATGCTCAAATGCTTTTTTTTGGATGAAGCTAAATTAGGTATCTTTGCGTAATTACTCTAGATAGGGAGATTAAAAAATGTAATTTTTCTTAATCTATTCATCCCTTATAATTAATTAAGTACATTATTCAATTTGTGGAAAGTTTGTGTTAAGTGAGTATTTTCTATGGATGTCACGGGATATCTATCCTTAAAATTGGCCTAGCTTGTTATTTTCCGTAAACTAAGTCAGATTTATTAGAATGTATCAGTATGTTAGCATTTTTTTTTTTTGCCAACAGTATGTTAGCATATAATTGATGTAATTGTGGGCAGTGTGTGTGTGTGTGTGTAATTGATGCAATTGATAATTGTTTGTGACAGGGATAATTGGCCTGGTCAAGTTACTTTGTGATGTGGTGTCAGTACGTCAGCCCATTTGTTGGATGTTTAGGACTTTTTTGGTATGCTGGAAATTTTGATAGAAATGGAAATAGATGGAGATAGAAATTGGCTTTAAAAGTATGTTTGGTATGTCTGGTATGTCATAGAATTGAGACTTGATTTTTATATCAAAAGACTAAAATATCCTCCTAAATATAAAAAAAAAAAAAAACCCCAAAACAACACATCTCATCTTCACCTTCAAAAATTAAATCATTCTCTCTCCTCCCTTTCCTTCTTCCTCTCCGAACATTGTCTCGTAGAGTTACAATTTTTTGGTGGCAAACTTCGTTGATTAGACAAATAGCTAACATGCCGTCATCTGAATTGCCTCCAGTGTGAGTTGGTGAAGGGAGTTATTGGCCCAAGAACAACAAAAACTTAGATAAATAAATAAAAGAAAGTAGTGCCACTGTTCCTCAAACTAAAAAACTGGAGCTTCTAAGCTGGAGCATCTCGCAGCTTAATGGTGAGATTTAGTTGAATGTTTGATCTCAGTAGCGTTAAATTTTGCATCCTTGTCTTGATTTCTGTTTGGGTATATTCGGGTGATGTGATTTGTGCAAAAGTTTGAACTTGTTTTCAAATGTTCAGGACCGAGTAAAAAATTCAATCAAAGAACGCAAGTTTGAACCCAAATCTGGAGATCTGGAATCGTCGAAGGGGAAAGCGCCGCCACCGTTGCAGAAGGCAGTCATCGTCGTTCAACTAGATCAGTGGAGGCACTGTCAGTGGGGTGAGAGGAGCTCGTGGTCAAGCGTGGTGAGTAAAAGGCAAAGAGGGTAAGGTGAGAAATGAGGGTATGAAATTGTAAATCTGAGCTTTTTTTTATGGAATTATTTTGGTGGAATTAGCTGATGTGGCTTCCACCTGTAATTCTAATTCCATGGCCAATTCTTTGTACCAAACATGTAATTAGTGTAGAATTCAATTCCAATTCCAATTCCATGTCTCCAATCCTAGTATACCAAACATGCCATTAGTCTTTGTATATTATGTGTATAAATATGAGGGTCACACTGTGACCCTAACATTGGATATTATTTTTATCAACCCGGAACGTATAAATTTAACAATGAACAATTTTGTTACGAACATTAATAAGAACTAATTTATTTTTGGTGCAAAAAGTAAACATAAACAATTTATTTAACAGTAGATATAACAACGCTGTTAAAGAGACTTAACTTCCGTTACTTTTTACACTATGGGTCCAACCAGTCTTCTCTCTATTATTTTAATATTTGTAGTGGATAAAAATCACTTAGATCCCATGCAAACAACTTTATTTAAGTTAACCCTTAAAAGATTTTGAAATTTTATGGCACCCTCTTGGATCAAAATGAAATTAAGTTTTATCAGTAAAAAGACAATAATATCCTTATTTTATTTTTTCATTAGAGCACTTATTAAACAAATATGGGCATTTTGAAAACAAATAAAGATATTTACAAGACAAACATGAGAATAACCAAGGAGTTACAAAATTTTGATCATTCACATATTTATCTTATAAATAATTTTAATAAAGTAAGGGTATTATTATCTTTTCACTAAAAAGCTTAATTTCATTTTGACCTAAGGGGACTTAGTGAAATTTTATAATTTTTTGAGGGTTAACTGAAATAAAATTATTTGCATGGGACCTAAGTGATATTTTTCCATTAAAAAATATTAAAATAATAGAGAAAAGATTGGTGGGACCTATGGTACAAAAAGTAACGGAAATTAAGTCTCCTTAATGGCGTTGGTATATCCGCTCCCAAATAAATTGTTTATATTTATTTTTTGCACCGAAAGAAACAATTCTTATAAATGATTAGACCGAAATTATTCATTGCTAAATTTTAACCAGGGCAATGAAACCCGGACCGGACCGGCCAGTCCGGCCCGGAAACCGGCGAACCGGCCGGTAAACCGGTCCGGTCCGGGTTACCTATCTTAAAAAAAAAATTTTTTAAAATTTTTCCTTTAGAATTTTATACTATAAGTCTACAATTTTCAATTTCTCACCGGTTTGGTCCCGGTTTAGCTCCGGTTTGGCCCCGGTCTGACCCACTGACCCTTAACCCAGTACCCCGACCGGTTCAATACCCGATCCGGATTTTAATACCTTGATTTTAACCTACACCCCTTTTATCAATAATAATAATAAAGAAAGGTGGCTTCCGGCTTACCATTTTATCCAGAAAAGTAATACCAACCAACATGGCATCAGAGCCCAACATTCTATACCTGTAAGCTCAACTCGTTGTTTTGAGTCCAGCAGGCCCATAATCAATAAACCTGTCCAGACATATCGGGCACCCAAGATCTGGTCGCACAAGGGTGGAGCTCCGACGAATACAGTCCGAGAATCCATATCCGGGCGCATAAGGGTGCATCACCGTCGATTACCCATCTGAGAATCAAGACCCGAATGCGAATGCACACCAAGATGGAGCCCTAACAATTACCCATCTTGGTCCGATTGAACATTCTGCTCTGCGCAAGACGACGTGAGCAAAAATCATCTGATTTCGCACCAGACACATATTCCAGATCTGGGCGAGACAATTGGTGAATCATTTCACCAACGACACCGCATTATGATTTAGCAAGAACGATATTCTCCACTCATTTCACACCAGACGCCACGATGACGTCCGCGGCTACGACCTAATGAATGAATTAAAAAGAAAAGTTAAAACTGATTACTGTGTCACCTGTAACTGACAAAAGAATACTGAGCAACTTGCTGATTTCTTGCTTTTCAACTTTTGGTGGGAAGGGTCATTTCAGTCTTGCGAAGTTCCACTGAAGAGTCCTTGCGGGTACTGGCGAAAACGTAGTCGTGAGATCATGGTGCAGGAAGTAAGGTTCCACTGTGAAAGGAGTTGTTGAACATATCATGTTGTGGAGAACAATGGAAGAAAGTAACAATTTCGGTCTCATTGTCATAATCGTACTCTAAAGGATGAATATTGGATGAATTATAGAGATGGTGTTGCAGAAAGAGTGCGGCAATACAAGCTTCTGGGCTTGTATCAGATATGTCTAAGGTGTGGGATTCATAGTCTATGTAACTGACAGGCAAACTTACTCCTTGAAGAATAGGAATAGACGGAAACTCAACTATTAATTCGGAATTGCTATTATTATGGGGACGGACGGAAGAGTTTCATCATGAGGCAGCTGTTGGTTCTCACCATTGCCTTGTATCAGAAGTATCACCAACAACAAAAATATGCCATACCAAAACATTATTCTAGTCTCAAATTAAACTTGGATTCAGATGAGCAATTGTAATAATCAACTCGCTTGATGATATGGGAACACCAATAAAAAGGGTCAGCGGCAAAGGATTTTCAACATCACGCTGAATTAAAAATGTGAAATGTCTTATCACACATGGCCACCATGCATGGACTCCGCACAAAGAATACGACTTGAGTTGGGGCACTATGATGCATTAATCTAGAATTAATTTGTTGGCAAAAAAAAATCTAGAATTAATTTGAGTGCTTATCAACCAGGGGCATCAAAAGATTTATATTAAATATTATCTGTGTGGACGTAACAAAGCGCGCTTTATCTATGAATTTATGCCCAAAGGGTCTTTCGATAAATATATTTTTTCCAAAGTAAGTATCTCCTTGAGTTATCACAAAATATATGAGATATCTTGAGAAGTGCCCCATGGGATTGCTTATCTTCATAATGGGTGTGATGTGCAAATATTGCATTTAACCATCAAGCCTCATAACATCCTACTTGATGATAATTTCACTCCAAAAATTTCAGATTTTGGACTAGCAATATTATATTCTGTTGATGATAGTATTGCCAATTTGACTGCAGCAAAAGAGACAATAGGGTACATGGCTCCTGAACTATTCTACAACAATATTGGACGAGTGTCTCACAAGGCTGATGTTTATAGTTTTGGAATGCTTTTGATGATGGAGATGGCAAGCCAAAGGAGGAATTTGAATCCACATGCAGAACATTCAAGCCAACTTTACTTCCCCTTATGTATTTATAACCAGTTTGATGAAGAGAGAGATATAGAACTGGGAGATTTGACAGAAGAGGAAAATGATTCAGCAAGGAAAATGTTTATTGTAGCACTTTGGTGTATACAATTGAAGCCTACCGATCGACCGTCCATGAATAAAGTAATAGAAATGTTAGAAGCTGATAATGTTGAAACTATCGAAATGCCTCCAAAATCTTCTCTATATCCCAGTGAGAGTTTTAGTCAATGATGAATCCAGCTCATACCAAACAACATCCACTGTCTCAACGTATTCTAATAGTAATAGTCTGGGGTGACGGCACAAAGTGATGGGAAATAATAATAAGTTGTAATTGAAATTGGACGCTTGTGCAGGTGCCTTTTTATTGACTAATTAATCTAATTTGTGTTTGATAACAATTCCTTGTTATTGCAATTATTTGGATTTGTCTTAATAACTTAGCATCTTCTTTTCATTATTAATTCCATTACAATCAAAGCTCTTTGACAGAACCAAGCATTCCCACACATATTTCCTAACAACCAGATCAGTTCCTCCAATAACATAACCACCAGCAACCCATACTAAACACCACCCTCCAATCCGTGCTGCAGCTTAAATTCTGCACAAACCACTCCCTTCTTTGTACTAAGAAAAATTCATCCACATGATCATATTTACCTAACCAATTCCATAATCTCTTCACCACTAGACATTTCCTTTACACATGCACGTAGGGTTGCCCTCCATAATCCTCATTCTCCTTTTAGCAATTTACAATCTGTCTTGTCCAGCTAACCAGAGGAAGATTTGGATTCTTCTAGTAGCTGGTAATTAGCTCCCTTACCAACTTCCTGATGACTCCCCATTTTTAATAGAATTTGAGATATATTTTGATATGTTTTAGGAGTCATCAATGCTAAATTAAAGGGATTTATTGAAGATTTTTATAAGATATCGATTTAGTACATTATTTAGGGGATTTAAAATAAAATATCATAATTTTAGATTAAATAGAAATATTTAGATTTAGGTAAAAAGATAAATAAATTATAATAGTTTAAAAATTTTGTTAATATATATATATAAAGAAGCAAGTTTCGGTGGTAGCTATCAAGGTGTGTTATTATTTGGTTTATTAGAATATTATAATCATTTTTTCTTTCTTTTTCAAAACTAAACAGATGCGACACCGTTTGGAGAGAAAAAGGGTAGACCTAATTGAAGGAAGGAACGCGTGAGACCAAAGGGGGGGCCGCGAGTTCACTGTGGGAGGAAATTAGAAAAACAAGAGAGCGGCTGAATCAGAGAAAGAGGAACACAGCCGCACAGAAGAGAACAGAGAGCTCCGGAGTTCATTCTTTCTGGCATCCTCCACCTTCGTCTTTATCTCTCTCGCCGGCGGCTCATCCACCACCACAGGCCGCCGGCGAGCTGCATCATCCCGAGACAGAAGAGAACCAGAGCTGTGAGTAACAGGGCTGAGAGGATCAGAGGGAGCTGGGAGTTGGAGGTTGAAAACACAGCTGAGGTCGAGGAGCCCAGTCGCGATTTGGAAGACAGGAGTGGAGAGGAGAACAGCAGCTGCCGTTGTCAACTAAGAAGGAGGACCGAACTGAACAAGGAGTCAGAGGAGAGAAGACCAACATTAATCACTGCAGCGTTCTTCATCTTGGGTTGTTTTTCATATCTTTATTTAATTTCCCTCTGATTTCCATATTGCTGTTGCGTCTGGATGTTGCTGAGATGATGTTGGTGTTAATTATGAGTAGCTAGTTACTTTGCATTAGGATTATTTCAAAGCATTGTAAGGATTGAGACTTATTATTATTATTCTCTTTTATTGTTAATGGCAATTATGTGTTAATTTTATCTCGTTCCTAATGCTTCTATGTGACTGGCCATCACTTGGATTGTTTTGTTCAATTAAATTAAGCTTGAGAAAGTTAGTTTAATTGTATAACTTAGGTAAAATTATGCTAGACCTGAAGCTTAGGATTAAATTGATGGTTTGTTAGTAACATAGAGATATAGTTACTAACCTAGCATTGTCAAATTAAGGTTGTTACTTAATGATTATTTTCTCTTAATTGTAGCAAGAGATTGTACATGTTAATTGAGGATATAAATTTGGTTTTGACTTGAGAAAGCTTAATCAAATGCTTTTGAACCTTAGACTAATATGTAATGTCATTTAATCACTAATGGAGTGATAATTATTTAAGTCTCATGAATTGCAATGGTTAGAAATAATCCTATGCTCCTCTTGTCTTCAAGTAGAGTTTTAATTTAGTTTTAGTCAAATTGCTTTCCTTTTCTTGAATTCAAATAATCTTTAGGACATAAACTCTCTAAATGGTTTTACTCAACCTAATTGATAGCATAATCATGACAATTAATCCACTTTTGCCTTAGTCCTCGTGGGAACGATCTTTACTTATCACTTTATTACTTGGCGTGACCCGTGCACTTGCGGTGGCGAACACTTCCATATCGTTTCACTACCTCTTTCCAACCTTGGCTTCAACATTTTACATCCCCGCCACTAAGTATTCACCGTCACAAGACCCCAACCATGTAATTCAATCTTCCCCATCCTCCTCACAAGGCGGGGGCTTAACTATCATAAAGGTAGTCATGCATACAAGAAAATACCTGAGCTTCAGGAAATAAACACTTTATAAACATTTGTGTCTCTTCCTTCAATCCAATTATGGATCCAATCTGGGTATAGGACTTGAAAAGATTCTTGACTTGTGTCAACATTTTGTCTTCCCCCAACCATCTCTAACAATAACATTCCATTGTAAATATTTGATTTATATGATACTTTCTCAAAGTTTTGAGAGAAAACTTTAGATGCAATATAACCTAAAGTTCCTCTGGATGCCATTGTTGACACTGGACTTTGATTTTTTAAACACAATTTAGGTAGACCAAAATCAGAAATTTTAGGAATGAAATGGTGATCTAATAACACATTATAAGTATTGATGTCAAAGTAGAGAATTCAATAATCACAACCTTGGTGAAGGTAATCAATCCTTCTTGCTATGTTAAGGGCTCACTATTGCAACTTCACCCATATAAGGAAATTTTCATTGTTGTCCGTTAAATTATGAACCTTTGGAGTAAGCCATTTGGAAAGAAGTCATAAACAAGAACACAATGAAAACCATCATCACAAAAGCCAAGCAAATAAACAATATTTTTTTAATAGAAAACTGGCCAAATATAACTTGGAGATTACAAATAAAGTTCAAAAGTTAACATTAGGCCATAGAATTATGATCCTGGGCCAAGTCAACAAGACATTGAGGGAGTGGCTCTGGTAAGACCACCAAGTCCGCATCTAGCTGTTGAGCATCCTTTGCTAAAAAAGTAGCACACAAAATACCATCTCTTGACACGTATTGAAGCTCAATGTCCCAATCAGAGTATAATTAGTCTCTGATAGCATTAACCTGTATCCTCAATGGGTGATACATGCTCCCATCTCTCATGACAAGGTTATACATTTCAAGAGAAGCTGCATAGGCAACAACCTTGTAAAAGTTGTGTTGTTTACAAATTTAGAGACCAATTAAAAGTGCAAACAGCTCCGCCGAAGTGCATGGAGTGAAACCCAACTTCCGTTGGAATCCTAGGACCCAGTGTTCCCGTTCATCACGTATCAGGCCACCACAAGCTACAAAGCCCTAGTGATTGACAGAACTGTTTGTGTCAAGGTGAATAGCTCCTGGTGGCGGGTACCAGGCCGCGTCTTCATCTCCATGGAACTGGAAAATTTGGTGATTGAAGGCATCATTTGAGCTGGACTCCATCATCAGGTACATAACAACATGGATGATTTCATTTGGTTGAGCTCGAACACCGTCCATAATTCTACGGCATTTGTTCTCTATAATGACCAGTAAATGACACTGAAGGTCTTAGGCCATAACCATCTACGAAAGTGACTCATGATCATGTTCTTGGACATGTTTTCCTTAAGCTATACTTGCAAATTAGACTGAAAAAAATCTAAGATGAGAGTTAGGATTAATAAAGTGTAACCACACCTCATGGGCGCTCTCACAATCATGAAGGATATGAAGGATACTCTCAGCTCTCTGACATTGAAATGGACACTCATCACTAATAGCTAAACCTCTCAAAGCTCTGACTGAATTTGTAGGCAGTCTCTTATGAAGAACTTGCCATAAAAACATCTTAACTTTCTCTGGCACTGGTACCTTCCAAACTTTCTTCTACAGAATCGGGCCATGCCATTCCCGCTGAGCAAACACAAATTTATAGGCAGCTTGGACACTGAAGTTTCCATTAAAAGCATTTCGCCAACAGAAAATATCTTCTCTCCCCTCATTTGGTGGTTTAACTTTACTAATTATGTTAACCACCTAATGTGGGAGGAATTCAGTCCACTTCTGAACATTCCACCCCTATGATCCAGTACAAAATCATGTACTTTTGCACACAGGTCCAAACGGTGGATACCTCGAGTCACAAAATGGATTAGAGGCTTGTTAATTAGAGTCCAGAGATCCCACCACCCATTACAAGTGCTTCCACTTTTCAATCTTCTTCCTACACCATTGTAAAATTTCCCCCAAACAACAGTAATGCTATGCCAGACATTATAGGAGTTCGTCTTTCAATAAACAATAGGGTAGTCAACTTCTCCACATCCATACTTTCCTTTAAGGCATTGCACCCAAAGAGTGTTGGGTTTAGTGAGCAGACCCCAGCTTAACTTCATGATGAAAGCAATATTTTGGCTCTGCAAATCTCTGATGCCTAAACCACCATGATCCTTATCATGTTTAATATGATCTCGTGCAATAAGATGCATTTTCCTACCTTCTTGACCTTGGTTCCAAAGAAAACTGCGGCTCACCTTTTCTTAATCCTTAAGAATTCCCTTAAGGAGTAATATGGTTTGCATTTGGTGGCTAGGCAGGGCTGAGAGGACAGCTTTAACCAACACCCTTCTCCCTGCCATAGTGAGAAACCTGCCTTTCCAATTTGCTAGGAACTTCTGAGCTTTGTGAAGGAGAGAATAGTATGTAACCCTGGTTACTCTATTATGTAATAGAGGCACACCCAAATATTTCCCCAGATCTCCAGTGATTCTAATGCCTAACCCTTGGCTTAGATCAAGGGCTCGGTTAAAGTTAATGTTTCTACAGAAATAAGCCTTAGACTTAGCCAAATTGATCTTATCGCCTGAGACTTGACAAAAGGCATTCATGATATGCCACATTAACTCGATCTGGGCCATGGAAGCTTCCCCAAACAAGAGAAGATCATCGAAAAAAAATAGGTGGGAAATTATAGGAGTATGATGATTAAATCTTAGTCATTTCTATTATCCCTGATTAACTTCTTTGCTAATCAGCTGTCCAAGTCTCTCCATACAGAGGATGAAAAAGGTAAGGAATGAGAGGATCACCCTAGCGAACTTCGTGAATAGGATGAAACTTGGAGGATTCAACCCCATTCCATTTAACCTCCATGGATGCCGAAGAAATACAGGCCATGATAAGACTAACCATTGTGTCTTGTATACCAACCTTAACAAATGTGGAGCAAATAAATCCCCAGTCTAATCGATCAAAAGCTTTTTCCATGTCAACTTTAACAGCAACAAGACCTTTTTTCCTTCGTTTACATCACATGGTATGAATAGCCTCCTGGGCAATGATGATATTATCACTACTTTGTCTCCCAGTAATGAAGCTACACTATTGTGGTTGGATCAGATAAAACATCGCACCCTTCAATCTCTCAGCAATAACTTTAGTAATAATCTTGAAAATAACATTACAGAGAGAGATAGGATGAAAATCTTTTAGGTCCATAGGGTGATCAATTTTGGGAATAAGGATGAGATGAGTATGATTGATATCCCTAACCTTTTCTGGATATTGCCAAATGTCTCGAATAAGGGTACAGACTCTATTTCCAACTATACTCCATTAAGATTGGAAAAAATGATCTTGTAAGCCATTCGGCCCTGGGGCTTTAAGGGCCCCCATCATAAAAGCTGCATTTTTAATTTCAATATCTGACACCCCCTATGAATAATCTCAACATCCAGGTTCTTAAGTGGTGGAAACTCTACAAACCAACTAGAAGAGTCCTATACTCTAACACCACTAGTATACAGGTCTTTGACGAACTCCCCTGCCATTTCACACAATACCTTTGGATCCGAAATCCAGTTTCCATTGGCATCCTGAAGAGCTTCAATCCTTTGTTTTTGCCTCTGGATCATAGTGGAGGCATGGAAAAATCTAGTGTTCTTATCCCCCCAGGCAAGCCATCGACACCTAGCTTTCTGGTACCAAACAAGCTTCTTCTACGCAGTTAACTTACTATAATCTTTCCAAAATTTTTTCCAAAGCTTGTGTAAGCCAGTAGCTGTGTTATTATGCCTGGCTCTATCTATGCCTTCAAGTCTCTTGAGAAGATTCATTCTCTTCTTGGGAATATTACCAAGAACAGTTGAATGCCATTTAGTAGCTTCGATATCAAACCTTCGCTTCCCTTCAAACCAATCATTGTTATCCTAAGCTTGACGCACGACATTTGAGAAGCTATTCTCCAAGGCCCATACAGCATTCTATTTGAAATGACGTCTCTGTCTACTATGGGCGTTGTTGGTCATATTAGAGACAATGAACAGCCTATGATTTGATTTATACCGAAGTTTATGGAGAACTTTATAATCAAGATGTCCCAATTCCCAAGCCAAGTTCCCAAAAACCCAGTCCAAGCGTTCCTTCACTCCATCTTTTCTCCATGAAAAGCATTCCCCTACAAAAGAAATTTCCAGTAAATCTGATGCTTTGATGCAATCCACAAATTGTTTCATAGGCCGAATTAAAGGACAACAACCTCCCATCTTATCAACTGGCTCCATAAAGGTATTAAAATCCCCAAAAACTAGCCATGGCCCCACAATACTACTGGCAATAGCCTGTAGAGAGTTCCATAATCCTTCTCTTCTATTAACCACCAGTTCACTGTAGACCATAGTGACAAGAAAAGAATGATTATTTGTCTTGTCAATGACTTTCCCGTGAACAAGTTGGGTAGTCGAAAGAATGTAATCTACCTGCGAGTTAATATCATTCTACAAAATCCAAATGGCCCCTGCAAAACCAGAGGCTTCATGCCTAATCCAATTACTAAAACCAAGTTTTTGAGTCACCCTGTCCACCCTATCACCACTAATCCGGGTTTCAAGAAGACATAAAATATCAATTGCATTATCTTTCACCAATGTTTTAATGGTTGTGGGAAAATATCTACTCCCAGCCCCTTTACAATTCCAGGATTCAATAATCATATTAACAAAAATAATAAAGAAAAGTAAGAAAACTTACTCGACATCCTGATTCACCCTATCTCATAGGGTTGAATGGATGGTGTCATGAGTTACCAACTCACATGCCTTAGCAATCATAAAATCATCACCAATATCATCATCCAATGTCATGGAGTTTAAAGGCAGGAGAGAAGTAGCACAGTCCATATGGTCACTCTATTCGCACTTCTCTTTCAAAAATGCATCAGATTTCTGTGCATTCAAGACTATTGGCCCTTCTAACAATAAAACATTACTTTGTTGATCATGAGAGGTGTGGGGTGCATTGTGCATGGAAGGAGTAATTTGAGATGAGCCCATTTGACTCATGTTTCCGCTAACCACAACATGTTCCCTTCAGCCCATTGTATGTCTAGAAGGCCCATATGATTTAATTCCTTTGTCATTCCTTGCTCCACCGCCTCCAACATACTTTTTCACGTATTGGGCTTTCCCACCCACATGAAGCCCATTCGGCCTTTGACTATCACCCCCTACTCCCTTTGATTGAGCTTTTTGCTTCCCTAATTTTTGCGCATCTTCAGGTATGAACAACTTCTCTTTCCCTTTGTCCCCAATCCGACACCCTTGTGACTTGACCGCACCATTGTCAAATTTGGAATTCGTGCCATCTCGGCTTCATCGAGATCAGCCAGCGCTTTGAACCTTGAGTCCCCTGCTCCTAGCTTAGACGGCCAAACTTGTGTTTGCCCGGAAGTACCGACTAGTGGTCGTGATTCTAGCTGTACCGATGCACCCGTCGAGTTGTGTCTTCTAGATGACCATACACGGTGTGCATTACCGACCAGCATCCATGGCCCAAAGCTTTCATTAGTCTTGGCCAGCTTGGACTCTGACGACAGCACCATTACTACCAATGAGACGGCCTGAGTTTGCTCCACCTTTTTCTGGTTAGGTTCAACATAGGTCCACTAACAATCATCATTCCGATGACCATATCATCCACATGGGAAGCATATAAGCCCCAAACCTTCATATTCTACCTGATAAACCGAGTGAGCTGTAATTACTCGAGACACCAGTCTTTTTTAGAGATCAAGCTCAACGTATACTCAAGCATACTTGCCCCTCTCAATCTTTACAGTTATGGATTGATTATCTGATGGAGTAAGCATATCTATTTTAATTGTTCTCCCTATCCTATTGCCCAGTCTTGTAATAAACTCAGTATTATAGCATTGCATAGGTATATTTTGAATTATAACCCAAGTAATAATCCATCCCAGGGGATTGTTAAAGGGATCAAAACTTGGGAACCATCTTTGAACCATAATAGTATGTTGTTGCACAACCCAAGGACCTTCATAGAGCACTCTCTGATATAAATGTGCCCACCCTTCTTTTTGGAGAAATTGAACAATGAAGTATCCACCAAATCAAAATATGGCGTGTTCCATATCCGACTGAGGTGGGTTTTTAAAGTATATGCATTATAACTCTTACCTAACACAGTGATAATTAAGAGGGTATTCCAAGGTTTACACCACTCATTGTATTACTCTGCTGTGACCGGCACTATAGGATGATTCTGCATGAACATGCAAACTTCTTCAGTGAGTTATGGCATCTCCTATTCCTTATTAAGGACATCAGATAGTAGTTCTTCATCCTCCATATTATTCCCTCCATTAGCTATCCCATTAAAATCGATAAGAGAATCCTTATAGGATAGCAGAGGTATTGCAGTCTGATTTTGCAACTGGACTGCAAGGTTGTCATGTTCCATGGAGTCATTTCCCTCAAATATGTTCAACTGAGGCGCTTCATCAAACATATGAGTGTCCAAGATTTCCTATGATGAATCAGTTTTCTTTTGTTTTTTACTACCACTAGTTAGGATATCATACGGCTGATTCGGCGGTAGTTTCCGGTGAGGTTGGTCACCTATACCAGAGGAGAAGAGATATGCACGCTTTTCAAGAGAGAGAATACCGAAAACTACTTAGAGCTTTTTCCTTCCAATATAATTTATCAACGAACAATATTGATGTGATGAATTTTGCCCATAGCCCCCATTTTATTAATAAAATCTTGTCCATCATTATCTGAATTATTAAGCACTTTTACAGCCACTTGAATTTCAGAAGATAGATTACCTTTAAAGATAGTTCCATGAGCTCCTTTACCTATTTTATCCTTCAAAAGATTTGTAATTCTGTTGAGATCAGCATAAGAGAATCTAGCAGGCTTCATTGCCTTGTAATCTTCCATAAACTTTTCCAATCTTTCTTGATATTCTCCCTTCGTCTTGAAGTAGCAATATATGTATAAGCTTACAAGGAAAAGCAGCAACAACATAATTGACCTTGGAGTTACAAGAGCACATCATCAATTGAATATCCAATTTCAATTAGTGAAACGTCCCAAAACTAAATTAAAATTTTCAAAAAAAAAAAACAATACGAAAGGGAAAAACAAAATCAATGGGTGTCACTAGTACCTGGTACAACAATTGTAGGAATCATACTAGTTTTGTGCTTTTCAACTTCAGATTTTGGCTATGGTCAGTGCCATCTTAGTGTGTGTTTGGATTAACGATTGGTAGTTGGGTTTATTTTAATTGGACTTTTGGTAATATTACTTTTGGTAAAAGTTAAATTGTGTATTGTTATTTATGTTTGGATTGGCGGTTGTATAAATGACTTTTGCAAAAATGAAACTTGTTTGGATTGACTTAAGCACAAGTGACCTTTATGATAATAGTAAGAGAGAGTGGGTAAAAAAATATTTTAAAAATCAAGTAAATATTTAAAAATTACTTTAAAATATTAGGTGCTACTGGAAAAATATTTTAGAGTGGGTAAAAATTAATAAATCAGTACTCTAAATTTTTGGTGCTCTTCACTACTAAAAAAAATACATTAAAAGTAAAATTGTAGTCAATCTCCTAAGACTAGGTACAATTGAAAAATTATTTAAAGAGTTAAAAACACACACAAAAAAAAATTAAAGTAATTTTTGGAGCTGAAAAATTACATTAAGGGTAAAATTGCAATAAGTCTAATAACAAACTTGGTACAACTGGAAAAATATTTTAAGGCGTTAAAAACACCAAAAAATATATTTTAAAGTAATTTTTGGAGCTGAAAAAGTATATTAAAGATAAAATTGTAATTAGTCTAATAACACATTGGGTACAGTTGAAAAAATATTTTAAGGGGTTAAAAACACTCAAAAAATATTTTTTGAGTGGGTACAACTAGAAAGTGGGTAAAATTACAATCAATCTGATAGCACACTGGCTAGTGGGTATAATTAGAAAAATATTTTAAAGAGTTAAAAACACTCAAAAAATATTTTTTGATACTACATACTATTTAAAAAACATTTTATGGAAAAAACCAATATCATATAACTAATTTCTAAATAACTCAATCTAGTATAAAATGTCATTAACTTTTAACAAAAGCTCCATTCTCTAGCTTCTCTCAATTGAGCTTTCATCAATTGGGCTTTGACAAAAGCGCAATTGCTAGTTGACCTCTCCAAACACTCAAAATTTGTGTTCTCATTTGATAATTAAGCTTATGGTATTTAATTGAGTTTAAAGGGAGTCCCCAAACACACACTCGGAGTCTGGGATGCCTGCCTACAAAATGTCGTCAATCCCCTCTCGGAGTACTTTCCTATTGCCGTAAGTATATATATGATTCCATTTTCAAGGATGCTCCATTCTAGGAGATAACACCCAATTAACTTTTTTTTAAATAGTTAAATAAATCATTTAATCATAATATAAGTTGTGTTTTATTATATTATCTTTTTTATATTACTATCCGATATTCGGTTTGAGGTTTATGACTGTGCTTTTTAATATAAGTGTCTCTTCTAAGACTCAAACTCGAAACCACAAAACGGGGCCTTACACCGCTACACCAACTCTATATTACTTATCATTATAATCTATATCAGCTTTTAAATAAAAAAAATTAGTTTGGAGAAAAACAATGAATATAAATGTTTTAAATTACTTTATTTAACTTTCTTAATTTTTCTAAGAAAATCAATTAGGTCTTATATTAAGGATTAGAGGTAGTATGACTATTTATCTCTCAAACATCTATCGTGGCCCCCTCAATAATCAGATACCAACAAATATTTTTTAGCTGTAAATATATATATAGTTTTTTAAAAAATAATTATTTTTAATTAATTAAAAAATGTGTGAAAGTAAAAATTTTTGTTGTAAGTTAAAAATTATATTATTTGTAATCGTAATTATAAATTTCATATTTACATTTAATATTTTTTTAAAAATTATTTGAAATTTGACTGTAATTTTGTACTATTTTTCTTAATTATAAACAGTGAATTTTATTTTATTTTTAAATTTACTAAAACAACAAACATCTAACTATATGTTAGATAATTAGAAAAAAAAATATTTTCTTGCAACTTAACCTTATTTAAACATTGAATATTAAACCTATATGGGATTAAATTTTAATGAATATTTATTTACTTGGTACTTTTTGATTGATCTGGCTGTGGTCACTGAATTTTGGGTCACTTTATCATCGGGTGCATGATGCAGGAAGATTGACAGCGTGCGCATGGTTGCTGAAGGTAACATTAGATTTTGAGTTAACATTAGTTGGCGTTTTGGTGAAAATGATTAAGAAATTTATTGAGAGATTGAATTGACTAATTTATACTCGTAATTTATAAGATATTATCAATATTTTAATTATTTTAAAAAATAAAACGAATGGTTCGGTTTTAATTTCATCAGAATTTTACATCTTTTAAGATTAACATGCGAGAAGAGTTTTATAAAAGAACTTTTTGAAAAATTAATTCTTGCGGAGAACATACACCCACCATTCACTTAAGTTAATAGTAGTAGCCTCTTTAATTTGACTTCTGAATCATGCATGTTCATCATTAAAATTAAAAAAATGCATTATACTCGCATTCCAGTATTCTACAAACTAAACCGTTTTTTTTTAGAATTACACTAAGGTCTTTAAGGAAGAAGATAAATGAAAAAATGGTCTTTTGAAATTATAAAATGAAAAAAAGATCTCATTAACAACTCCAGGAGCATGTCGTTGATAACTCTAGGAGCGTGTATTGACAACTTCATGGGACCATTTTTTTTATTTTACAATTTTAAAAAACCATTTTTTCATTCCTTTTCTTCTTTAGGACCTGAATGTAACCCTCTTTTTTTTTTTTGGGAAAATTCTCTTACAGTCTATGTCTCCGGGCTTGAGGAAGGTACGGCTCTCTATTATTTCTTCCAACTAACTATATTATTTACACAATTCTTAAGTTTTAATTTTGGTCATATTTGCTTTTTACTACCCCGCTGTTTCTATTTATATGCTGATATTAACCAAATTATATTATTTAAGAAAACAGTTAAAATTAGTTAAAAACAATGCATATCACAAATATATTTGTTTTTTCAAATATCGTTATTTATGAGTGAAAAAAATGAGAGAAAGTAATGGTAAAAAATGATGAAAGCGAGAGTACGGAGAAAATTAATTAGAGATAACATTAATAAAAATGTATTTAATATTTAAACAATCCCTAATAGGACCTTATAAAAAGGATGGAACGAGCGCCTTATAGAAAGTTCTAGATGATCCTTGATGAATGTCATGATGAAAATAAAAAATATTAGAACTTAGCGTTAAAGTTAATACAACACCTTGAAGTGTCTTTTTTTTTTTTTTTTGATATAACAGTGACCGGGTTCAAACCCGGATGGGGGAGGGGGGAGAAGTGCCTTAAAGGCACTTCGATAACCATGTCGCCTAAAGGCGCTGGTTGTCTTTTTTTTTTTTTCGCAGGCGTCTCTTGCATCTTGTGATTCAAAAATGTCATTATCATTTATTATGCAAATATTCTTCTCTTTCTTTAGCTCTATGACTAGTGAGAGATATGGTTGAGTTACAAAAACATTTATTGCGCAAATAGAAAATTAAAGTGATATAATTCGGATCAGACGGATAATTTGGAATATCAAAGTAAGTTTTGAAAAAAAAAAAACATCCGAAACTATTTGTAGGAAATTTTCTTGGTCTGTACAATTGGATTTAAAAATATATATATATATATAATATAAAAAAAAATTCTTGCTCGTTTGGAATAGACGGATCAGACGGATAATTGTATAATTGGACTGTATATCAAATTTTCTTGCTCATTTGGAACAGTGATTGTAATGCTTAAAAGAAACTTTTCAATTGTGATTTATGGTATATAAAATAAGTATGTGAGAGAAGTTTTGTCTCGACTTATGTAAAAAGCAGCTTATAAGCAATTCAATCGCCAATACAAACATGCCCAAAAATGGAGGGAATAGAAATTAGGAGTTTAGTATAAAACAATAAATTAAGTAAAAAAACATTATATAAGTGGCCTGGGGGGAAGCTAATGTAAAGAAAAAACTTAGCTCCATTTACTTATATTCATCAAATTCAATATTTTTCAATTAAATCTCAGCACATGAACGTTTCCTAACAATAAAATTCACATTGGTATCGTTTTAAAATTCTGAGAGATTATTATTAATAGTAAAATCACACGCGCAACATAATTAGAGAATGAGACCTAATAAAAATATCAGTAAATCAACTTAAGTATTAACTCTAATGCAACACCTTATTGACAAACACCTATATTTAAAAAGAAAAACATTATGATAGACAGGCTAAGCCAAATCATGCGGGCTAACCCATTTGGGTTCAAGAATAAAATTAGGTTAGATTTGACCAATCTATGTCTATCTATCTGTGCGTGTGTGTGTGTGTGTGTGTGTGTGTGTGTGTGTGTGTATTAGGACCTAAACCGTGTGAATTGGTGATGCTCAACTACCAACTCGCACTATTATTAATATTCATGAATTTTCTTATAGATTTGTTGGGTGGAACTAAGTAAGGTATAGCAATGGTGGAAAATCATTTACCTCAGTTTTAAGGTAAATGATGTTCCTCTATATTGGTTAGCATGTTTTTATACTATATGAGGTATAGCAATCTTGAAGTAAATGGCATATTAATTTTAAGAAATAAGATTTCAACTAAGAGTGTTTATGTATATAAATATAATTTTCATCGTAATGTTAAGATAGAACCCGTGTGATTCAGGGGTTGTGGATAATGGTTGAAATTTAAGTACTTGTTTTAGTTAATATTTAGCTGATGAAATAACTGGTGATGGGTAAGGGAAAGGATATATAATAAAATGAATCAAGTGTTGATGGATTGTCGTGACACAGAGGTTTATGATTGAATTGTATACGTTGTACATCTGCTATATATATCTCCAGTTATTAATATAATATCCATTAAAAAATTATGTAGATTAAAAAAATTAGTGAAATTAGTTATTTTTCAAAAATATGTATTGGTTTCTCTATAATACTCCCTCAAATAATTTGTATTGAAACTATCCCTTGATGCTAACTCCCTTAATATATAAAATCAATAGGGGTAAAATAGAAAAAAAAATTTATAAATATGGACAAATTGGATTGATACGTTATATGTAGAATCAATTCTAACCACCAATTAGCTTTTATGTTACGGAGCTGAGGTAGTATATTGTAATTTTGAACCTTTGCCATTAGTTTGTTGTTTGTTGGCTTTGTACAAGTAATGTTCTATGATTCACGTGATAACTATTCTATATTTCTCTTTTTCTAATTTGCTCTGTCATGTTCCTGACTTTTTAATGTGGTTATTTATTTCAAGCCAAAATGTCTTTCTATTTTTTAAATTCCATAATAATTGGTTGAATGCAATTATATATGCTTAGTTATAAGGTCATGAATAGCAGCAATTGATTTAGAGTTCATCTTTTTTTTTTTAAATTCTAGCGTCTATATTTGGCTGATATTTTCCATAAGTTTGGTCAAAATGAACAAATATGTTTGCCATAAGCCAAAATTTTAATTCATTTATCTTTATAGGGCCAAGGGGAACATGTAATTAAATTAAGCCCAATCCAAATGCCCACATCAATATAGATTTTGGGCGAACCCTAGCCGAAATAATGTGGTTTAGTTTGATTTTTATTAATAAATCTTTTTGGTTGCCAATGGTCTTGTGTTATAGTGACATGAAAGTTTCTCCGTATATAGGAGGTAGCGGGTTCATTCTTACTAATTTAAGAAAAGTAAAATTAAAAGATTTAATAAGAAAAAAAAACACATAAGTACCTAATTAGAAATTGAAGGAAAATAAAGGTATCAAACGAATGGTTTCCCCATTTTCTTTCCGCTTCTAGTTTTATCAAAGCTGCCCCATCTGAGACTGACAAGTTCTATGGACTATTGAAATATTCATGCGCAGGTGTGTCAAGGAGGAAGAGGTATTCAGATTTCTATTCTGGCGGATTATATATTGCGGCCTTTTCATCAGGAAAAATCACAGGAAGATATGTTTTGCCATTCATCACAGCCGGATATTTAGTTGGTATCATATTCCTAATTGGGCTGATAATTTTTACATTCCGCAGAAGACACTTATCTATGTATGAAAACATTGAAGATTTCATAAGACTTCACAACCTCCTTCCTTTAACGTACTCCCACAAAGATTTGAAGACTATAACTGAAGGATTCAAATACAAGTTTGGTAAGGGAGGCTTTGGCACTGTATACAAAGGGAAGCTAAAGAGTGGAATCGACATTGCTGTCAAAATGTTGGGTGAGACCAAAGCTAATGGCCAGGGAGTTATCAATGAAGTGGCAACTATTGGGAGGATACACCATTTTAATGTGGTACACCTTGTTGGCTTCTGTGTGGACGGAATAAAGCGCGCTCTTATCTATGAATTTATGCCCAAAGGGTCTTTGGATAAATATATTTTTTCCAAAAAAAAAAAAACCATCTCCTTGAGTTAGCACAAAATATATGAGATATCTCTAGGAGTGGCCCGTGTGATTGCTTATCTTTAATTATCATGGGTGTGATATGCAAATATTGCATTTTGGCATCAAGCCTCATAGCATTCTACTTGATGACAACTTCACTTCAAAAATTTTAGATTTTGGACTAGCAAGATTATATTCTGTTGATAATAGCATTGCCACTTTGACTGCAGCAAGAGGGACAATATGGTACATGGCTCCTGAACTATTCTACAACACTACAAAAAAAAAGGTATTTTGTAGCGGTGGCCTTGTAGCGGTTATATTAAACCGCTACAAATTATGACATTTGTAGCGGTTTTCACCTAAACCGCTACAAATTTGTAGCGGCAAGAATATTTGTAGCGGTTTCTTAAAAATAACCGCTACAAATTTGGCGCGAAATTCCCGCCAAAACTTGTAGCGGTTATTTTGTAGCGGTTAATGCACATAAACCGCTACAAAATACCAAAGGTCAGAATTTGTAGCGGTTTTTGGGCAAAAACCGCTACAGAATTTCAAGAGACTCCAAATTTGTAGCGGTTCTGGGCGATAACCGCTACAGAATTTCAAACGTTGTGAAAATTTGTAGCGGTTATTGTAGAACCGCTACAAATTTAATTATTTGTAGCGGTTTGAGTAGCGGTTATTTTTAATAACCGCTACTAATATCTGCCTATTTAAGCCCCTCACCTCCTCCATTTCTCATTTTGCTCATTTTGTTTCCTGAGGTTTCTCTGAGTGGTTTATTCGATATTTGAGCGTTCAGACGAGTCTATAGGAGTTTTTGGTCAGTATTCCACAGTATTTACACTTGAGGTACGTATATAACACGTATTTTTATTTATATTTGTATTTTTATTATATTTTTGTATAATAATGGACTAATTTTTTTTTTTAATTTGTACAGTTGATATGGCTTCAGGACGGGATAAGGGGAAGGCCCCTATGCCCCCCAGACCGACTTTACGGGGTGGCAGCAGCCGGGCAGGGGGCAGAGGGAGGGGGCAGCGAGCAGGCAGGGCTACCGAGGCATCTCAGCCCATCTCCCCACAGGATCCGCAGACGATCCCACAGGCGACGACCGCAGCTGAGGTGCCTGAGGTGGAGGTGCCAGAGATTAGCGTTGAGGACTTCCTCAACGAGGAGGAGTTCGATATCCCGATTAGTGGGTTCAGGGAGATGGAGCAGTTCCTCGATGAGGAAGAGGCTCGGGAGCAGAACAACCCACGAGGGTCGTCTTCGCGGTCCACTGGGTTTGAGGTGCAGGTCGAAGGTAAATTATTTAATTTTTTAATTTTTTAACTTTTTAACTTTGAATTATAATTTATCTAACGTGCGGTCAACTGTGCAGATGAGCAGGGGAACGTGTCGACGAGGAGGCTGGATGTGGCCGGTCTGAACAGCATGGACCGGTCCCTACGAGTTGTAGTGCCGTGGAACGAGGGCACTGACCAGCCGATCCACAATGGGGGTCACCTGCTCAACCGCTTCCTGAGCGACCTGGGATCGAATTGGATGCGGTTCCCCCTTCACTTCCCGACCTGGAGGCACATCCCGAAGGGGCCGAAGGACCAGGCTTGGGAGGAGGTGGTTCAGGTAATTAAAACTATTTAATTAATATATTTTGTAATTAATTCTATTTAATTATTTTTTTTAAATTATGATTTTTAGTATTATTGATATTTAAATGTATTTTTTTCAGCTGCGGTTTGCCGTCCGGGCCAACCGGAAGAGGTACGCCCTCGTGAAGATGGGCGACGCCTGGAGGAACAGGAGGAACCGTCTGTTCCACAGTGTGGATGGGAACGGGACGATGCCTCTGGAGCAGCTGCAGGAGAGCGTCCCGGACGGCGTGCCGCCGAACGACTGGGCGCGTTTCGTCCAGTTCAGGAGGAGCCCTCAGGCGCAGGTAATGTATTTATTATATTTTTGATATATAATTTTCTAACTGTTAAATATTAAATTATAATTTCAATTTAATTTGTATTTAATTTCAAATTTTATAATACATTTAATTATTTGTTTTTCCAGGAGCTTTCTCAGAGAAACGCCGCGATCCGGGCGCAGCAGACGATCCACCACACAGCAGGATCGAAGACCTTTGCTGTGACCTACAGCGAGCTGGTAACGTTTCAAGTGCTTCAATTACTTTTAGCTGATTAGTTGATAATACTAATTGGTTTGTCATTGTTTCAGGAGACGAGGGCACAGCAGGAGAACCGTCAGACGGACTATGCGGAGCTGTACGCCATCACACACAGACACCGTGACGGGACTGCGACCTCTCAGCAGGCAGAGGCGACGATTGTAAGTTATTTTATTATTATATTTTTTATAAAATCAAGTTATTAATGAAAAATAGTCATTATTAATTGTTTCATAAAATGGCAGGAGCGGATGCAGCAGTCGCAGGCTGAGCTGCGACAGACCCAGCCTGAGGAGTCACAGGGGTCAGTGGACCCGACGGCTCCTCTGAAGGCGGGCCTTAGTCAGCCTGAGCACCCCGGACGAGTGCGGGGGATGGGGATAGGCGCCAGACCCAGCATGATCTACGGCAGGAGCGCCGCCTCTGAGGCTGGTAGCTCTAGAGGGGTCAGACGTCGGAGGGACGAGTCGATTGACCAGCTGCGGTCAGATCTGGAGCAGACGCAGCAGCAGATGGCGCAGCAGCAGCAGCAGATGCAGCAGATGCTGCAGGTGCACGCAGATACGATGTACGCTCAGCAGACGCAGTGGCGTGAGATCGCGAACACTATGCTCGAGGGAGCCTGGCGTCGGCTGTTCCCGGACGAGCAGCATCCAGCGGTCCCCCCTGTCCCTCACTACGTCGTCCCGAGTACTGCTCCTCCTCCTGCTGATGACGATGGTGCGGTTCAGTCTGCGCAGCAGCCCGATCCAGCGGCATCTGAGGGAGCCCCACCTGAGGGAGCGCCAGAGGATCAGCCCCCAGCTCCTTAGTTTAGGATTTTTTCTTTTCTTTTAAACATTTGTAAATATTTATGAGATTTTATTTCAGAATTTTCTTATTGTGTTTTATATAATTATATTTATATTATTATATCGCATTGAAATAATTTATAAATGATTTAAATCTAAATTTAAAAAAAAAATTATATATATATTTGTAGCGGTTTTTTGTTAAAACCGCTACAAATGTATAGATTTGTAGCGGTTTTTGGATAAAACCGCTACAAATATATATATTTGTAGCGGTTCTTGGATAAAACCGCTACAAATGTATATATTTGTAGCGGTTATTAGTACATAACCGCTACAAATATATAATAATTTAATAAATTAAATATATATATAATTAATTTTTTTAAATATATTTTAAAAAAAATAAATTATATATACATTTATAAATAATTTATAAATGTATATTTGTAGCGGTTTTGAACCCGTAACCGCTACCAATTTACTTATATATTTGTAGCGGTTTCTCTTCAGAAACCGCTACAAATATATATGTTTGTAGCGGTTATACACTAATAACCGCTACAAACAGTCAAATCATTTGAATTTTCAAAATTGCCGCCTCTGTGCACATTTGTAGCGGTTATCATATGTATAACCGCTACAAATTAGAAAATTATTTTTATATTTAATGTCCAACGGCTTTAATATTAGTAGCGGTTTTATATAGATCACCGCTACTAATAGGTTGAACATTAGTAGCGGTTATTGATATAAAACCACTACTAATACTCAGCAAGTACATTTTGAATTTCCCACCAATTAACGGCTTGAATATTAGTAGCGGTTTTATATATGTAACCGCTACTAAATTATAAACGTTGGAATTTCTGTAGCGGTTTAATAACCGCTACAAAGTTATAAACGTTGGATTTTCAGAATATAAGGTTCTTGGCATTCGTCATTATCTTCTCACTCATCTTCTTCTCTATACTTTCTTCTCTCTCACTTGTAGTTATGGATAAATTATGGATAAGGTTGCCGCGCAATTCTCCTGAATATTTGTACGGATTAAACAGTTTCTTAGATTTCGCATTCACTCACGCCAGCTGTAACGGCAAGATCGTCTGTCCGTGTCGAAAATGCAAGTTCAAGAAGTGGCATCCTCGAAATGTTGTGAAGGAACATTTGCTTGTGAAGCCTTTCCCTGAGGACTATACGTTCTGGGCAGTACATGGTGAGAAGGCCGGCGTTAGATATGACGAGGCTCTTCCTCGAAGTTCTCAAGTAGGCGTTCAAGTAGATGAAGATGATCCTGTGAATGATGCTGTGCGTGATGCGTTTGGATTTCAAGGCGACAACTTCAACGAAGAAGTGCACGGCTCTGAGCCGGCTTTTATGGGGAATGAAGCAGCTCGGGATTTTTTCAGCTTGATGGATGAGGCAGATCGTCCTTTATATCAAGGTTGTCGTAAATATTCTAAATTATCTTTCTTGATCAAATTGTATCATATCAAGTGCTTGTGTGGGATCACGGATAAGGGAATGTCGATGTTGCTCGACTTATTACAAGATGCATTCCCCGACGCCGAGATTCCCACAACCTTCTACAAGGCCAAGAAGATCATCAACAGGTTGGGGTTGAATTATCAAAAGATTGATGCGTGCCCAAATGATTGTATGCTGTATTGGGGAGACGATTCCAGCAGGGAGACGTGCAAGAGATGTCACACATCGAGGTACAAGACAATTCGGAAGGGGAAAAAGCAGAAGAAGAAACCTGCAAAGATTCTCAGGTATTTCCCTTTGAAACCTCGTCTACAAAGATTATTTATGTCGTCTAAAACTGCTGAGCACATGAGGTGGCATGCCGTTGATAAAAACGAAGACGGTAAATTAAGACATCCGCGGGATGCAGCTGCTTGGAAAACGTTTGACAACGACTTTCCAGATTTTGCGACTGACCCCAGAAATGTCCGGCTTGCGTTGGCAACCGACGGTTTCAATCCTTTCGGGAATCTTAGCACAAGTTACAGCATTTGGCCGGTAGTCTTAGTTCCCTACAACTTACCCCCCTGGATGTGTATGAAACAAAGCTCTTTCATTATGTCCATGATCATTCCAGGCAAAAAGGCACCGGGCAATGACATTGATGTGTATCTCCAACCGCTTTTTGCGGAATTGCTTGACCTGTGGAATGTCGGCTTGGAGACGTACGACGCTCACAGCAAGACTTTGTTCAACATGCGTGCAGCCTTGATGTGGACGATCAGTGACTTTCCTGGCCTTGGCACATTATCTGGTTAGAACGTGCACACTGGGTCGGCGTGTCCGGCTTGCAATTTCGACTCTGACGCATTGCGCCTTCCCCACAGCCGAAAGTGGTGCTTTATGGGGCATCGGAGGTTTCTCGATGGAACGCATAAGTTCAGATTGCAACGGAATCGCTTCAATGGGAAACCAGAGAAAAGAGGACCACCTCAGACTTTGTCCGGTACAGATATCTTACAGCAGCTTGAGCATGTTGACTTCGAGTTTGGAAAAAGCGACGGTTCAGCACAAACTCGCCAAAAGACGCGCAGGACTTCGGCGCCTCAGCAGTGGAAGAAGATAAGTATCTTCTTCACGCTTCCGTATTGGAGATCTAATTTACTGCGCCACAGTCTTGATGTAATGCACATTGAAAAGAATGTTTGCGACAATGTGCTGTATACGCTGCTTAACGAACCCGGCAAGACAAAAGATCACCTTCAAGCTAGGAAAGATTTACGCGACATGGGAGTTCGTGAAGACGCTTGGCCAGATGAGAATGACAGATTTACACCGGCAAAGTTTACCCTCACAAAACCGAACAAGGATGTGTTCCTCGCGACCTTGAAGAAATTAAAAGTTCCTGATGGGTATTCAAGCAACATTTCTCGATGTGTCGACTTGCAGGCTCGAAAGGTTGCTGGCCTGAAGAGTCACGACTCACATGTTCTTATGCAGCAGTTACTCCCTCTGGCTATAAAGAATACACTTCCTCCCGATGTTTCCATCGTTTTGGTGGAACTTTGTTCTTTCTTTCGGAAGTTGTGTTCTAAGGTATTGATTGTTGAGGAGCTCGATCAGCTGCAGTCGAAAATCATTCTTACGCTTTGTCACTTGGAGATGATCTTTCCTCTGTCCTTTTTTACTGTGATGGTTCACCTCACAGTCCACCTCGTTCATGAAACAAAGCTCGCTGGACCAGTACAATATCGTTGGATGTATCCGATTGAGAGGTACTCTTATTAAATATGTGCTTTCATTTATTGTCCGTATTTAATGTTTGCTCGTCGTCCTTTTCATCATTTTATATCAATTTTCTCTTCTGTACTTCGTAGGTTCCTTGGGAAATTAAAATCTTACGTGAGGAATAAGGCGTGGCCAGAAGGTTCTATAGCTGAAGGCTATATAGGGGATGAGGTGCTATATTTTTGCTCAAGGTACTTTGATGATCTTGAGACGGCTTTCAACCGCCCGCCTCGTGTTGACGATTGTCCTGAACCTGCGCCGACATCAGGAGAATTTATCCCTCGAGTTGGTAAACCAGTTGGAGCAACTGAGAACTTCAAACTAACGGCAACTGAGAAGTTCCAAGCACATAGACATGTCTTGATTAATTGCACTCAAGTTGAGCCTTTCATACGGTAAGAATTGTACACTCACATGTATGTTATTCGATCTATATCTTTCGTAACATTTCTCACTTTCATTTCACTATCGCCTTTCCATTATTAATTGCAGGGAATTCAGAAGTCATGTCAAGCGTCAGCTCAGGATCCGTACACAGACATCCTCGGAGGTTGATAGGAGGGTCCACAGAGAATTCCCGGGCTGGTTTGCTCGCAGAATACTAAATGACCACAACCCACACTCACCGGATTTCAGAGCTCTCGCAATCGGCCCTCTTGATCATGCAAAACGGTTTACAGCATACAATGTCAATGGTTTTAAGTTTTGCACGGTTTCACGGGATCAGGGATTGCAAACACAGAATTCGGGTGTTTATGGCACATTTGGGACAAGGAGTTATGCGAGCAGCAGTAACGCCAACATGCAGTTCGGAGGCGTCCCTTACTATGGCAAGCTTCTTGATGTGGTCGAGCTTAATTATCAAGGCCGTTTCACCGTGACGCTGTTCAAGTGTTTGTGGGCAAATACCACGACTTCTCGGGGACTGACAACTGACGACCTAGGGATCACATCAGTCAATTTCTCACGCCCGATTCATACTGGTATTTCTCAAGATGATGAGCCGTATATTCTAGCTTCAGAGGCACATCAGGTTTATTATGTCGAGGACGAGCGGCATAGGGATTGGCACATGGTCGTTCATTTAAAGCCAAGAGACCTTTACGACATGGGTGAAGGCGATAACATCGCCTACGAGAGTGAGCCATTTCAGCCAGCTGATTTTGAAAACTACTTCCCTGAAGGCGATGACAATTTACCTTTACTGCGGTGAGTTTTTTTAAGTCCACGTCATTTCAATTAAATTTTTTAAATTTAATAATACATCAATAACAATAATTTTTCTACAAAATTTCTGTAGGGATGGCGACGATGAGTGATCAAATTCAATTGTAAAGAATTTGTCTTTAAAAAAAATGCAAAAAATTTGTGTTAAAATAAAATGTAAAAAAAAATTAAAATAATATTTGTAGAATTCAAGTGTAAAAAATTTTTCTTTACAAAAAATGCAAAAAATTTGTGTTAAAATTAAATGTAAACAAAATTTTAAAAAAAAAATTAATATAATATTTGTAGCGGTTATTAAACCGCTACAAAAAAATAAATAACCGCTACTAAATAATAACCGCTACATTAACTGCTACAAATAATTAAACCGCTACAAAATATAAATAACTGCTACTAATTAGTAACCGCTACATTAACCGCTACATTAACCGCTACAAATAATACGTGAATCCCTATAAATACCCTTATCACAACTCATTTCAAACACTCCCCAATTTCTTTTCACCTTACCCTTCTTTCATTTCCTCTCATTTACAATTTCTTTCGTATGAGTAGAGGAGCTGAATAATACGATCAAATATGGTAACAACATTTTCAATTTCTTTTAGAATACTTCTTTCCTTTCTCTAAAATTTATTCTAAACATCTTTTTTTCTACATATATCTTAACTCTATCTCATTTTCATCTATTTTTCATATACAATTACATTATATTATAAAACATAATAATTACTTATTATCTAACTATCGTTAATAATATTATTAATATAATTTTATACTAATCATATTCAATTACATTTTTTCTTTTTAATTTATTAATAAGTTAAACTATTAAATAATAAACTAATTGAAATAGATAAAATAATAACAAATTAAACTAATTAATATAATATTGAAAAAAAAAAAATATCAACGGAAGCTTTTAAAAAAAATTTTAAATATTTGTAGCGGTTATTAAACCGCTACTAAATAAGGCGCCTTTTTAAAGGTATATTTAAATTTTTTGGCGGCAAATTTGAATTTCATGAAATTAGTAGCGGTTATAAGAACCGCTACTAATTTCATGAAATTCAAATTTGGTAGCGGTTTCTTAACCGCTACAAATAAAAAAAGTCATTTTTAACAAATTTTCATTTTTATATATTTGTAGCGGTTTTTTAACCGCTACAAAAAAAAATTCTTTTTTTAAGACTGTAAATAAAATTTTTTATATTTGTAGCGGTTATATAACCGCTACAAATATCTCTTGATTTTGTAGCGGTTACTATTAACCGCTACAAATTTTGTAGCGGTTATTTTTGATTGAGTAGCGGTTTTATATAACCGCTACAAAACCTCTTGCAACGTACGATTTAGTAGCGGTTTTTCTAACCGCTACTAACCTATTTTGTAGCGGTTAGAACCGCTACGAATACCTATTTTTAACCGCTACTAAATCACATTTTTTTTGTAGTGCAACAATATTGGACAAGTGTCTCATAAGGCTAATGTTTATAGTTTTGGAATGCTTTTGATGGAGATGGCAAGCCGAAGAAGGAATTTGAATCCACATGCAGAACATTCAAGCCAACTTTACTTTCCCTGTTGGATTTATGACCAGTTTGATGAAGAGAAAAATATAGAAATGGAAGATTTGACAGAAAAGGAAAAGGATTTAGCAAGGAAAATGTTTATAGCAGAACTTTGGTGTATACAATTGAAACTTGTCGAACGACCTTCCATGAATAAAGTAATAGAAATGTTAGAAACTGATGATGTTGAAACTATCGAAATGCCTCCAAAACCTTCTCTGTATCCCAATGAAAGAGTTTTAGTCGATGATGAATCCAGCTCTTACCAAACATCATCCACTGTCTCTACTTATTCCCATAGTAATAGTCTGGGGTGACGGCACAAAGAGAAGGGAAATAATAATAAGTTGTAATTGAAATTGGACGTTTGTGCAGGTACCTTTTTACTGGCTAATTAATCTAATTTGTTTTTTTTATAACAATACCTTGTTATTGCTGTGATTTGGATTTGCCTTAATAATTTAGCATCTTCTTTTCATTATTAATGACAATAAAGTACATAGTGATAATATCCCGTAATGACTTTTTTTTTGTAATTCCATTACAATCAAAGCTCTTTGACAGAACCAAGTATTCCCATACATATTTCCCAACAACCAGATCAGGTCTTGTAGGTAACACAAAACCTTCATCAAATAAAAAACAGTTCCTCTAATACCATAACCACCAGCAACCCAGCTTAAATTCTTCACAAACCACTCCCTTCTTTGTACTGAGAAAAATTCATCTAGAGGATCAAAGATTTACCTAACCAATTCCATAATCTCTTCACCACTGCATATCCCTTCACACATGCACATAGGGTTGCCCTCCATGGTCCTCATTCTCCTTTTAGCAGTTAATAGTCTGTCCAGTCCAGCTAACCAGAGGAAGATTTGGATTCTTCTAGTAGCTGGTAACTAGCTCCCACACCTACTTCCATAACCTTTCACTACCTCCTTCCAACCCTGGCCTCAACATTTTACATCCCCGCCACTGAGTATTCACTGTCACAAGGACCCAACCATGTAATTCAATCTTCCCCATCCTCCTCACAAGGCGGGGGCATAACTATCATAAAGGTAGTTATGCATATGAGAAAATACCTGAGCTTCTGGAAATAAACACTTTATAAACATTTGTGTCTCTTCCTTCAATCAAATTATGGATCCAATCTAGGCACAAGACTTGAAAAGATTCTCGACTTGTGTCAAAAATTTTTCTTCCCCCCCAACCATCTCTAACAATAACATTCTATATATAACTGTAAATATTTGATTTATATGATACTTTCTCAAAGTTTCGAGAGAAAACTTCGTATGCAATGTAACCTAAAGTTCCTCTTGCTGCCGTTATTGACACTGTACTTTGATTTTTTAAACACAATTTTGCTAGACCAAAATCAAAAATTTTAGGAATGAAATTGTGATCTAATAACACATTATGAGGGTTGGTGTCAAAGTGGAGAATTTGATAATCACAACCTTGGTGAAGGTAATCAATCCCTCTTGCTAGGTCAAGGGCTAACACTTGCAACTTCAACCATCCAAGGAAATATTCATTGTTGCCCGGTGAAGATATGAACTTTTGGGGTGAACCATTTGGAAAGAAGTCATAAACAAGAGCATGACGAAAACCATCAGCACGAAAGCCGAGCAAACGAATAATATTGATGTGATGAATTTTGCCCATAGTCCACATTTCATTAATAAAATTTTGTCCATCATTATCTGAATTATTAAGCACTTTTATAGCCACTTGAATTTCAAAAGATAGCTTACCTTTAAAGACAGTCCAATGAGCTCCTTCACCTATTTTATCCTTCAAAAGGTTTGAAATTCTTTTAAGATCAGCACAAGAGAATCTAGCAGGCTTCATTGCCTTGTAATATTCCATAAAATTTTCCAATCTTTCTTGATATTCTCCCTTCGTCTTGAAGTAGCGATATATGTATAAGCTTACAAGGAAAAGCAGCAACAACATAATTGACCCTGGAGTTACAAGAGCACATCATCAATTGAATATCCAATTTCAATTAGTGAAACATCCCAAAACCAAATTAAAATTTTCAAAAAACACAAAAACAAAAACAAAAACAATACAATACAATACAAAAGGGAAAAACAAAATCAATGGGTGTCACTAGTACCTGGTACAGCAATTGTAGGAATCATACTAGTTTTGTGCTTTCCAACTTCAGATTTTGGCTTTCGCCAGTGCCATCTTAGTTCTAGGTCCAATCTATGAAGCTGAAATGCTTGAAAGACCACTCATAGAATTGGCTACAAAAAAATCTGGACATGATCAATACAGATGAGGTGGTAGCTTCTTTTACATTACAAGATGGAAGGTGGAACAGGGGCAGATGGGAGCTCTTCTTCTCCACAAACATAATTAATATTTTGAAGAAAGTCAAACCCCCTTCAAATAACAGAAGGGATATAGCTCGTTGGAGGAGCTCACCTGATGGTTCTTTTTCAGTGAAGGCAGCCTAACAATTTCTAACAAAACCAACTGAGGAGGTGGGTAATCCAGTCTGGAGGAAATTATGGCGTTGGCATGTCCCTGAAAAAATTAAAATATTTCTTTGGCAAGCTAGCCATGAGAGAATAATGACTAACTCACTTATAGCCAAAAGAGGGGATACACAATCAGGAGAGTGTCCTTCTGAGTGTCCTTGTGAAGAGAGTGTGCTGCATACATTGAGAGATTGTAAGAAAGCAAAAGAAATATGGAAGGAATTTATTAAACCTAATCCATATAATGCTTTTTTCTCTTTTGATTTTCAGGAATGGCTCAGATGGAATTCAATACATCAACCAGCGAAGGACAGGTTCTCACAATGGACTTGGGCTAAGATCTTTGAACAAATATGCTGCGTCATTTGGAAGACTAGATGTGCACTGATCTTGGACTTCAAAAATGCCACTTCACGTGAGATTTTGCAGACATGTCTTTTTCATAATTTTGAAGAGACAACGGGTGGAAAGATCAAACACAATTTTTCAGGGGAACAATATCAAAGAACAACAATGGACACCACCAACACTAGGGGTGGTAAGAGTTGATGTGGATGCTTTTGTTCACCACTTGACACAGGCAAAATGTGGAGGAATCATCCGAGATGCTAAAGGTCAATGGCTCATGGGCTTCAAGAAGACACTTGGACCGGTTTCATTAACAGCTGTGGAGATTTTGGCAATCAAAACAGGTTTGGAGGTCTGCAAAAATCTAAATTTGCAAGAAATACATGTATACTCGGACTCGCTGGAAGTAGTCAATGAATTACTCAGAGAAAGCGGTATAAATCATACTTTGCGCAGAGAATTGAAGACACTCAAAACCTCTTATATAGGGAATGGAAAGTGGAATTATTTCATAAAGCAGGGAAATTTTGGAGTGTGCCGATTTATTGGCCAAGGATGCTCACTCTGACCACCAACAGACTGTTCTCCTTCGAGAGGTTCCTTTGATTTGTATGCATAGGTTTCTGCCAGACAAATCTTTTGTTGCAGATGAACATCTACTACATTAGGTAGTGGACTGAGCTTTCAAGCTGAGCTTGCCAATCAATGCTTAAAAAAAATCAGTCTCAAATACAAATTATCCGCGTCGACCTGCGAGAAAATATGGATACTCATAATTCAGCAACTGCACATCATTCTCAAATTTCATCGATGTAAAGAAAGGGCAGTAGTTGCTACCAGACAGAAGTTTCAAAGCAGTTCATCTTTAGAGAAAAATACAAATTAGCCGCCTGCAGCAGTAAGAAAAGTTAAAGGAAATTTGGTCGTCAATATATATATATATATATATATATATAACAAAATTTTTAAGAAAATGATAGAGCTAAGAAAAGTAACTGATTGAACTAGGAGGATCATAATCCAGAGGTGAAGCAGCTGCACATCATTCTCAACGATGGAAGAAAAAGGCTTAAAGTGTTGGTATTTGGTGTCGTTCACTCTGCTTCTAACACATGGGGTTACGAATTCTCAAGAGCAGAATAAAAACTGTGCTCCATCTCGGTGCGGCATTATCACCTACATCTCGTATCCATTCCCATTATGAGACGACCCACCCAACTGCAGCGACCCCAAATACGAGCTATCCTACGAAAACAATGACACTCTTGTTCATTTGTACAACGGAACATACAAAGCACTAGCAATAAACTACAACTACACAATCCGAGTCGTAGATCCTGGAATACAGGCTGGAAATTGTTCCTCCCTCCCACGTTATTCCTTATCCCAATCCAATATCACCGAAACTTACCGCTTAAACATGGAATACGAGAGCAATAACTCCTACGACGCAAATCTGAAGTGGATAAGATTAGAAGTTTCATTCAAGGATAGTGCGTACCTGAACTGCAGTGATCCAGTGAGGGATGACGCAGCATACCTGGATACATCTCTTTGCGTGAATTAGGAATCCAAAGGAGAAGGAGGAGGTTATATGTATGCTATAGCCAGAGATTTACTGGTTAAGGAGCTAAAACATCGGTGTCGTGTGAAATCGGTGGCCATCATTTCGTTAGATTGGTATTCACAGGTAAGTGGTGGTGGAAACAAGTCATCATCATACACCGATATTCCCAGAGTGCTTTCTAATGGATTCAAGGTTTTGTGGTCGAAACGAGCTTGTGTTGATCATAGTTGTCCAATTTCTAGTTTATGCTCTTTGAACCGTGAAACTCTCAGTCTCCAATGCGCTTGGGATTTTCTGACCTATTAGTAGTCCCATCGGAATAACTGAGCATGAAGGCATGGAGTAAGCCACCTATTCACCTCCCTTTCTGCTTTAAATTTAGATTTAACATTTTTTTGGGCCAAGTGCAATCTGTCAAAAAATAATTTCCTTGAATATAAGTCTAGCATGAAAGTAATTGACTGTTTTTTCTAATTTTATCTATGATGTAAATTTAGTAATAAATAATTTTATTATGAGTATTCATAAGAACTATCTATTTTCAGTATAAAAAGTAGATATAAATAATTTATTTGGAAGTAAATATAGTAACACCGTTAAAGATATTTAACTTCTGATATTTTTTTGTACTGTGGGTCCCACCAGTCTTTTTTCTCTATTTTTCAATAGGAAAATATCATTAAAATCCTATGAAAACAATTTTACTTTAGTTAACACCCAAAATATTATAAAATTTCACTACATCTCCTTGGGTCAAAATGAAATTAAGTTTTATCAGTAAAAAGACAATAATGCCCTTTATTTTTTTTCCCATAAGAGCATTTACAAGACAAATAGGGGCATTTTTAAGACAATTAAAAATATTTACAAGATAAATACGTGAATGAACCTCTTGGGTTAAAATTAAATTAAATTTTGTCAGTGAAAAAACAATAATGCCCTTACTTTATTTTTTTCATAATAGCATTTACAAGACAAATATAAGCATTTTTAAAACAAATATAGACATTTACAAGATAAATACGTGAAGGACCAAAATTTTTTAACTCCTTGATCATTCGCATGTTTATCTTGTAAATGTCTTTATTTGTTTTAAAAATGCTAATATTTGTCTTATAAGTGATCTTATGAAAATAAAATAAAATAAGATTATTATTGTCTTTTTACTGACAAAACTTAATTTCATTTTAACGCAAGCAGGTGCCATGAAATTTCATAATCTTTTAAGGGTTAACTGAAATAAAATTGTTTGCATGGGATCTAAGTGATTTTTTCCCGTTCAAAAAATATTAAAATAATAGAGATAAAATTGGTGGGACCCACAGTACAAAAAGTAACGGAAGTTAAGTCTTCTTAACACCGTTGTTATATCTGCTCCCAAATAAATTGTTTATGTCTTCTTTTTGCATCGAAAATATATAATTCTTATTAGTGCTCATAACAAAATTGTCCATTACTAAATTTATATATTCGGTCTTATTAAAAATGTAGGTGAGAGGACATATATAACATCTCTTTTTTTTTCCCAATATTCATTATTAAATAAGGGCAAGTTTAAAAAAGTTAGTCAATTTAAGATATATTATAGGGAAAATTCCAAAAAACTACATTGGAAATAGCAAAAGGACAATTCAGTACATTGAAATTGCAAAAGGACAGATCAGGCGGTGTCAGACGGGCAGAGGAATCTGGCATTTTGAAATCTCAGCCAAATGACGAAAATGCCCTTCAGCCCTCCATCCCCACTTCAGAATAACAACATGATCCTCGGAATTAACACCTCCAGATTCGTTATTAACAACTTCAATTCTTCTTTTACAATTCACAAGTTTCAAGGCCAATAACACCACCGATCTCGCCATTAACAACTCCATTTTCTTCTTTCGCACTTAACAAATTTCAGGGCCAATAACGACACCCATATCTTAATTAACAACTCTGGATTCGAAATTAACAACTCAAATTTCTTCTTTCACAAATAACAAGTTCCAGAGCCAATAACACCATTAATCTCGCCATTAACTACTTCGGATTCGCCATTAACAACTCCTATGTTGTTATTCCGACTGAGGGTTGAAGGGCATTTTCGTCATTTGGCCGAGATTTCAAAATCCCAAATTCATCTGCCCGTCTGACACCGCCTGATCTATCTTTTTGCAATTTCAATGTACTGAATTGTGCTTTTGCTATTTCCAATGTAGGTTTTTGAAATTTTCCCTATATTATATGTCCGATCTACGGTTTTTTAGCATATAGCATTTGGTCAACGTAGACTTGTACTAATACTACCTCTAAGCATTAATATAAGAGTTAGTTGACTTTTTGGAGTGATTAAGAAAACTAAATACTCCATCCAGTCTATAATATATGGCACTTCTAAAAGGAAGATATGGCATAAAATATAAGTCACATCCGGTTTAATTAATGCTCTTTTTCTTGTTTTCCCCATGTGATTAATACTCATTTTTCAACTTTGTTCACTCATTATATCACTTCTCTTTAAAATAGCATTCCCAGTGCGATTAAATACGTTTCTGAAGAAGGGTAAACGTGAAAAAAAAATTACATTTTAGGACATATTAAATAACTTAACTGTCATTTCTCATTTCTCGAGATATAGTTTAAGTACCCTATATTGTGGACCGGAAAGAGTAAATTATATTAAAGTATTTATATCGATAATTTTTTTCTAAATTAATTTATATAAATTTTAAAATAATATATAATCTAATAATATGTTACATATGTCATGATAAACTAATTTATTTAACTTCTTTAATTTTTAAAAACAAAAGTCAAATGGCTTTTATACTAATTTCAAGAGTGAGTAATAAAAATTAGAGTGTCCCTTAGGGCCTGTTTGGTACAAGGAAGATCTTGGAAGGGAAGGGAACATATGCAAGTTCCCTCGTTTGGTTTGGTACGCAATTTTAGCTCAATCTTCTCAGGAACTCAAGTTCCTGGGCCCACCAATGTTCCCTTATTCATAGAAAGATGAGATCCCACTAAAATTGGTGGGATCTTAAGTTCCTTTAGTGGAGAAAGATTTGAAAGATAAATATGCCCCTGAAATATTTAAATTAAAAGGCGGAAAATTCGAATTTACTACAGAATTTGCTTATCAAATTCGAACTTTTAAGGATTCCCGCCTTGCAAATTCCAATTTCATCAATAAATTTGAATTTTTTAAGATTCCCGGCTTGCAAATTCAAATTTCTACAGAATTTGCTTATCATATGAAAAAATAATTTCAATTTTATTAATAAATAAATTATTTTTTTATTTTTTAAAATTATAATTTATATTTTATTCTTTTTATTTAATTTTTAAATTATTTTACTACTAATTATTTAATTTATGAATTGAAATATAAATTTAATTAATATATAATTATTAATTTATGTTGAGGGTAAAATAGGCATTTCTCATTTTTTCCCTCAAGTTCCACCCTCAATTTTTTTCCTACCAAACAACCCATCTTCTATCACCCTTTACAATATTTCTTTCCCATCTCTAAGTTCATTTCTCTCCTCAAATTTTCCGTGCACCAAACAGGCCCTTAATCATCTGCATATGATCCTCCCGCGAGTTTTGAATTAATATCATGTTTTATTTATGTGTGATGCAGAGTAGTCAACAAAGCTGCGCGTTTTGGGCTTTTGGCAGAAGTAATGATTCCACTTTATTTTGTCATAATCCGGGGTTAAATATTGAGATAATGCTATATTACTATTAGTCTACTTTATTAATTTTAATCTAGTGCTGCCGTGTTGTTTGACTTTTTCAAAATTTCTTCCTTTCAGATTATCTCTACGGAATTCAGAAAGGCTTTGAATATGATTTATGTTCCTGGTTTCTTATATTTTTCATATTTTATTATTTAATTGATATTTAATTTTATTTTTTTTAGTTAGTTGATTTTAATTTATTTTTTAACTTGTAATTTGTGACATATCATTCTTCAACTTTCAAGTTCCCGATGACAATTCTTTCTTTGAATGGAATGAAAAAAAGAATAGAAGTATAACATATATTGTTAACAAAGATTGGTCCAATTGATAAAGGATTAGCTTATAACTATAACATTGTGAGTTTAAATACTACCGATATAAGAATCATAGATGATTTATAAGTACCTTTATACTGTATATCCAGTGTTCAATTCAATTATTATCTTGTCACATTTTTTGGTGCATGCCTCGAAGTAGTATATCCAATGTTCACTTATCATCTTGTCACATCTTAAAGTTTAAGAGAATTATTTCTTATATTTTAAAGATCGAATGATGATATCATAATTAGATCATTGTTCAAACAGTACTTAAGATTGACTGAATTTATTACCGTATAGTTTCATTATTTTTTTCCAAGTAATAATCATATTCCCGTCACAAACCAATTCCATGACATACATATTTGTCCAGGACTAAGCCAAGTAGTGGGGACGGATACATAGACCCCTCACCATGAAGACCATGATTTTAGTTTTACAATTTTGGTTGATTGAACCATATTTTTATAGATCTTTTCATATTTAATTTAGGATTTTTAATTCATTTTCTAAGATATTATTACATATTTAAGTACTAATTTATAATTAGGGGCAAAATAGTAATAATTTATTAATTATTCATGCAAATGGTTTCTTGAAATTTTGATATTACATTGTATTTAATCTTGCATTATAGGTGTTAAAAAAGAACATTACTTTGAAAAATGTCAATTGGGTAAGAATTAATAATTTTTTAGGATGGGGAAATTACAGAAAAGAGCCCCATAATTTCTAAAAATTTCAAGTCAATGAAGAAAATGGATCAAAAGATTTAAAAACTACAGTGACCCTATAAACATTTCAAAAATATAATCCCTCCACAAACTTTCAAATGTTTTGACTAGTCCCTTGGTCAAAACGCACGTTTTGACCGAAGGGACTTGGGTGGTCTTCTTCAGCAACATTTGCAGATTGAGGGATGTGGAGAGTTTTTTAGGAACCAGTTTCACCGCCGCGGCATCACATTGGGAACGAGGGAGCTTGGGAGATCTTGAGAGGAGAGGGAAAGAGACGGAGAGTCGAAGACTTCCTTCCTCACCATCACCGCTGTTCTTCTCCGCCAAAGGCTCAAAGTTGAGAAGCTCGATGATGACAAAAGCAGAGTGAGAACGCCGTGAAGAGATCTTTAGAGACCAGAGCTGAGATCGGACTTCATCACCCTCACCATTCTTCACCACACCACCATAGTCTTCTCTCCTCAGGTTCAATTCGCCATCATTCCACCAAGCTTCACCATCGAGATTCATTGTTTTGCTGTCAAAGATCGTGTCACCTTCATCAAGACCACCACTGTCGGCCTTCTTCTATTATGTCCGGCGAGATTCTTTGATTTTCCGACGATTCTGTGGTGCTCTAGCGATTCTTCCTTTTTCCGGCGAAATCTCTAATTTTCCAGCGAGTCTCTATATTTTCCTTTGAGCTTGTTTCCATGGCTGGTTCGATTTGACAGATTGTGTTGGATGCTCTAATGGACATGTCTTGCTAAATCTCTTGCTTCTTGGTGATAAGGACTTGTTCTTAAGCTTAGGGAGTTTTTCTATCATTCCAATAGTTTAGAATTATATATTTAGTGTAATCAAAAAAAGAATTATATATTTAGATTTTCTAATTTTAGGAATTATTGGATATGATTCTGGAACTGAGATTGAGATTGAGATTCAGGTTAATTGTCTTTATTGGTTTGATATATATAGTTGAGATTGGATTTTGTAGTGTGAAGATTATATAGTTTGAATTTCTTTGTGGTGGCAATGAAATTATGTTATTGTCTAATTAATGTGGTTGATTTGTGCCCTTTAGGGACTGTTTAATGCTCAAATTCAAGAAGACTTATGTTACATCATTGCAATTTCAATTGCACATTAAGTGGTTTTAAACAATATCTCAAGAGATAGTAGTTATCAATGTTTGTAGGAGCTACTATTAATTGGGAATATTAGACTTAAGTGTTATCTTGAGGTTCTTCTTAAGAATTAATGAATTTTAACTCTCAATCTTTTTGAGCAAGGATAGTCACTTTTTTCAATACCAAGAGCATTCATCATTCATATTTTCCAATCCAATTCCATTCACTCCTTCGCCACTTTTATAAAAATACCAAAAACAATAGTTTAGCTTTTAATTAAATTGCATTACTCTTTTAGTTCTTAATTTGAAAAAGCCCAAAACCAATTTTCCCTTATTTTCATTGTATTTGCATGGCATTTAGATAACTTAGGAATCAATAAAAGACTCCTTGGAAAGAGAAAACGATCCTATGTTTGCCTATGAACAATTTTTTATTGTGAACATCAAGACTAACGTACAAAAGGACCCTCATCACACATTATGAATAATCACCGGAAGAGGTGTTGTGGAAGGTGTTGTGCCATACGTCCTAGTCACACACTACTACAAAAAAGTAAAGCTGTGGCGCTTATAATTGCATTAACTGTGGCGCTAGAGAAGTGCCACATATCTAGATGCCACTAAAAAAAGCTGTGACGCTTGGAAGCGCCACAACATTTTAAAATTTTTTTTTAAAAAAAATACCCTCCTGTGGTGCTTGTTTGAGGAAGTGCCACAGGAGGGGGGCCTCCTGTGGCGCTTGCTTGAGCAAGCGCCACAATAGGGTCCTTTTTTTTTCTTTTTTCTTCTTCTTTTTCTTTTTTTTCCTGTGGCTTTTTTTTATGCTTCCTGATTATGAAATTTTATATAAAATGAGTGGATTTCGTGTTTATCATCTCCACAAATTGTCAATCTTTCTATTTTATATTTCAACCTATTATATATATATATATATATATATATATAATTTTCATATTTAAAATTCAAGTTCCCCAACAATAATGTTCTTACATTAATACTCTCCAAAGCTAACATAAAAAATATCACAATACAAGAACTTGATATGTGAACACAGTACATCAACAACTAATTAAGTAAATTAAAAGATTACTAAAAAACGCAAGCTTGTCGGCAAAAAAATTTAAACAAAGCAAAAAGGCAAACGAAACAAGCTAAGTTTTCATTCTTTCCTATTAAATTAGGAACAAAAAGGCAAACGTTATATTACGGTTTATCTTGACTAAAAAAAAAATTTAAACAAAGCAAGCTAGAATGAAATAGTATTCTTCTTACAAATCTATTAATTGACCAGCGCAGGGAGTGGGAGACCATGCACGTTAGTGATGCTAGCTTGAGTGACGAGTGAGCGTATGGGTGTGTTTTTTAGTGTGAAGATGATAGGAAATGGAGGGAGGGGGTCGACGGATCCACTAAGAAGATGAGAAAGGGAAAGTAGTTTAATGGAGGAGAGAGTAGTTAAATAATTAAAGTGGAGTAGTAGTCAAAAAGAGAAGGAATGGGGGGCGGACACAAAACCAGTACGCGGGAAATGAAATAATTGTGGTCAAAAAGAGAAGTTGAATTTTTTTTTTTTAAAAAAAAGTGGGCAATTGTGGCACCTAAATAATTAGGCGCCACAATTGCCTCTCTTCAGCTGTGGCGCCTAAGCATTAGGTGCCACAGCTGATCAACACATTAGCATGTGTGGCGCCTATTTAATTAGGCGCCACACATGCCCACATTTAAAAAAAAAAAAAAAATTTCAATGCTGCAGCTGTGGCGCTTGGTGGGTTAGGCGCCACAGCTGCTTTTATGGCCCCAAGTGTGGCGCCTGCGTAGGCAGGCGCCACACTAGGCCTCCTCAATTGTGGCACTTAATCTATTAGGCGCCACAGCTGGTACCGAAAATTAAAAAAAAAATTATAGAGGTAAAAAAAAAAAAAAGAGAAGCTGTGGCACTTGTTTAAAGAAGTGCCACAAAATGTGCGCCACCTTTTACCCTTTTTGTAGTAGTGACACATTGTTGATTTATACATTTGACATAAAACACTTGTCAATGTATGAAAACATAGAAGATTTCATAAGGCTTCACAACCTTATTCCAATAAGATACTCCTACAAGGAGTTGAAAACAATGAGTGAGGGTTTTAAGAATAAATTGGGTTAAGGAGGCTTTGGCACTTTATAAATAGGGAATTTAAGGAGTTGTCCTGAAGTTGCTATCAAAATGTTGGGTGAATCCAAAACTAATGATCAATATTTTATCAATGAAGTGGCAACTATTGTTAGGATATGTAACACCCCAAAATTTATATTCACCAAAAATATTATAAATATTTGGAAAATTCAATAAAATGGTGAATATTCATAAATTTAGAATTTATGAATTTTATAAATGTTCATTTTCATGAGAAAATGGGCAAAATAATTATGGAACTAATTTGGGTAATTTAAAAAGCCCAATATTAAGGTTAAAAAATGAAGAAATATTAGAGAAAGTATTTGGTCCAAAAATATATGGAAATTGGCCAAAGAAAAATAAGAGAAGAATTTGGATTAAAAAGGTAATAGCAAAATCGTAATTTTGTCAAAATATCACAAAATTAATTATTTTCCAATCAATTGAAGTTAATTTCAATTAATTAAGGAAAATAAATGCAAAAAATATATTTAGAATATTTTGATCAATTTAATATGAATTTATGGAAAATTTGAGCAAAAAGTGTAATTTTGATCAAAATTGAGACTATACGTGTATACGTAATCGGAACAAGTTGTGAAGCCAATTGAGACCATAGGGAACACAATTATTTCGGCCAGGGGTGTTTGAGGGCCTTAGAGTTGGATTTTCAATGATTTGATTATTTCATTGGATTCAGTGGGCAAAAATAGGTGGGGTTACAGTTGGGTACTTTTTCAGAAAAAGCCGAGAAAGCATAATTACGGAAACGCCCCTAAAACCCTAAAAGTAGGGCTGCCAAGGGCAATTTTGTAATTTGACATTGAATTTGGTAATTTTGAGTCCGAAAATGGATTCCTTGGATGAAAATACGTCAGGATAGCCCTAGTCAAAAATTTGGGAAAACGTGCCATCGGGCGGGTACAGCGAGGCCGGGTCCTGGGGACATTTTGGTAAATTTTTGCCATAGGCTAATATAACCACAAGAAACACTATGGAAGTGTCTAAAATGATACTTGGATAGGTTATTACCTATTTCTTGTACATTTAATATTTTAGGACCGAATCGGGAGTCGAAAATCGACACGTTTCACGAGGCACACACAAAAGGGTCGATAATACTTCGAGGTAGGAATTACTATATCTCATATACTATGTGATTATTTGTATGATGCGTGTTACTGTATTTTGTGACTTGAACACGTGCTGAAGGCACATTACCTAGCTGTGGTCTAGGACCTAACTGAGGTACACTAGTCTTACCTAGCTGTAGTCAAGGACTCAGCTGAGGTACATGTAGGGGTTTCAACGGGTTAGTTGGCCCTGAATTTTGTGTACACACATGGATGATATGTGTTTTCATTTTACTTGATACGGTGCATTGCATATTTAATTTTCGTATTTTATGTGTTGATCATATGTTTCTACTGAGATTCCTTAGAATCTCACCCATTTTTCTAATCTAAATGTCTCAGTGGGTGCCAATGGCTCAAAAGCCAAGGATGCAAAGAAGGGAAACTGACGGGCACGTTTCCTAAGATAAATACAGTGGTTGTATATAGTCTGTATGTGAAATAGTTTTGGAACATACTATACATATTTGTCATTATTATCGATGTCTGCTCTATTAATGACTGTCTTTAAACAAATACTTATTATCAATATAACTGTACTTTTTTGTTTGCCTATGGAACTTGTTCATTATTGCCCTGCGCATATCAAAATGGAAATGGGTGTTGACATTTTTGGTATCAGAGATAATAAGCAGTTCTGACATTATCAGAATGGTATAATGATATAGTTTTGTTTGTATGGCGACAGGACATCATGAGCAGTTCGAGTGAGCCCATGACCAGTTCGAGTGTACCATTTGAGGGGTCAAAGGTGTCCGTCAACCAGAGCCCTCTAAAGCAGCGGATACCAGACGGGTGGCTTTTCATCGGGTACTTTGGACCTGGGGGCGTTCGTATGAGGCGGACAGCATGAAAGAGTGTGCTGCAACTACCTGTATTTGGACCAGAACCCAGGCCAGCTTCTCCAGGGCAGTCTCGGGTAGGAGAGACCGATGAGTATCCCAAAGAGGACTTTGAGGAGGATCCAGAGTGGGATCCTGATGATGATCCAGAGGAGATCCTCGAGGACAAGTCGAACGATCATGAGTCTCAGGCAGAGCCAGTACAGGTGCCGTATAACCTGCAGCCAAACCTTAAGTTGTGGCACTATCTGCAGGGCCGATATATCCGAGTGGTACAGGAACATGACACTCCCCGCAATCAGTATCTTACGTTCTTGATAGGTGTAGGAACGATGTATAGGCTTCAGGAGGATATGGGAGTGAGGTTCATGAATAAGGTATGGGCATATACTACTATGGGCTTTTTTCCAGATACAGCGTACTGGAACAGACAGAAGAATAATATTGTAGAGAGGGGTCCGGGTAGGGATTTTTGGGAGTTCTTGGATCACGTGAACACCCTCGTATCAAAATATATGTATCTAGGTTGATGTGGGACCCACGTGGTATATTTTGGGTGACCGGAGCTGACCAGTACATATTATGAGATAAGGGCAGACAAGTGGAACCGACAGACAGAAATGATTTAGCCAGAGTTAGTATTTTGAGGAGGGTACAGATAGGAAAATGTAATGTAATAAGGAACAATATGTCATGTACAGTAGTTTATAGGTTATCTGATGTTTTGTTTCTATGTAGCTACTGTAAATAGTTGTGTATGCTATGTATGACATACTTGCACCCTGACTATTTATGAAATGACAAAGATGCCCTTGCTCTTGTATCAAAATTTACTCTTCTCTAATTTTATGTAGAGAGAATTATGGAGATGGTACAACTAGGAGAAGGCGGTAGAGGCCGAGGGGTGGTAGACATGGTACCAACGAGGGAGAACCAAGGCCTGACCCTATCCAGCAGCGAATCTTGGATTTATTGGAACAGCAATAACAAACCATGAATAAGATAAGAGTTGACCTCCAGGGAGTACAGCACAGACAGGACCACCTGGAGAACCGCATGGATGAATTTATGTGGGGAAATTATGAAGAAATACCGGAGGAACCCCAACCAAAGGATTTACCACCAGAGCCTGAGGTGGATATTCAAGCTTGGCTGAGTAGATTCAGTAAGCAACAACCACCTATGTTCAAGGGGAAGTTTGATCCTCAACAAGCGAAAACCTGGTTAGCTCATTTGGAAAAGATTTTTGATATGCTGCAATGTCCATATGAGATAAAAGCCCGGTTAGCCATATACAAGCTAGAAGGTTATGTCGATAGCTGGTTGAAAGGCATGGACTTCATCCTGAAGGGGAAGAATGTTCCTATCATATGGGAACTATTTCAAGAGGAATTTAACAAGTATGTTCCTCCGACTGTCAAGAGAGAGAAAGAGAAAGAGTTCCTCAGCATCAAGCAGTACGACCGGGAGAGTTTTGATGACTATCTGGCCCGGTATATCTGACTGTCATGCTACTCATCATATGCCAAGCTGAACGACAATGATGAGTGGAATTCAGATATGATGATAGAGGGGCTGAGACCTGAGTTCAAGGACAGACTGATCTCCCAACACTTTACTGATTTCAGTAAAGCAGTAGAAGAGTGCCAATACATTGAGAAGCGTATGTCGAGCCTGACAAGTCAGACTGGTAATAAAGGTGCTTCTGGGAGTGGAAGTTCATCATAGAAAATAAAAGAACAGGGTGGACCTTCTAGGGGCGATAATAAGAGGCCGAATCAAGCTGGAGGCCGTGGGGGCCAGGGTTTCCCAAGAGGCGGAACATGTTGGCATTGCCACAAGCCATTTCATCCTGGCAAGACGTGTAGTGGAGCCCTGTTTAGAACGAATCTTAACAAACCACTCACTTGCTATAACTGCGATAAGCCAGGGCACTTTTTGAAAGATTGCCCACAGAAGCAGCAACCGGAGGGGACTAGACCCAGGATTCCAGGAAGGGTCTATACACTGACACAGGAAGAAGCTCGAAAATCTCTGAAGTTGATTCAAGGTATGATTTCTCTCAATGGCAGTCTAGTGCATGTTATGTATGATTCTGGTACTAGCCATTCATTTATTGCATATGACTGCGTGAGACGATTGAATTTACGTATGCATAAATCCCCATATGATTTGGTTGTATCTACATCTATGGGCACACGAATTGTGATGGATGATGTTTGTTTGAATTGCGGGATAAACACTGAGGGGCATGAGTCAATTGTAAATCTGATTTATTTGCCACTGCAAGGGTTGGAAGAAATTTTGGGGATTGACTGGCTGACAGCAAATGGTGTGTTATTGGATTGTAAACAGAAGAGAGTTTTATATCTGAATCCTCAGCCACAAGCTGACACTGAAATCACTCTTAACCTTTTATCTGCGGCTAAGGTTGAGAGGTATTTGCAGAAGGGATGTTAGGGGTACATGGTATTTTGCTCTATGCAATCAGAGGCTGGTGTAGCCTTGGAAAGTATCCCTGTGGCAAGTGAATTCCCTAATGTTTTTTTGGAGGATGTTGATGGACTACTTCCAGATAGGGAAGTGGAGTTCTTGATTGATTTAAAGCCTGGAGCGGATCCAATTTCTAAAACCCCATACCATATGGCTACAAGCGAAATGGTAGAGCTGAAGAAACAGATTGAGGAACTACTTGAGAAAGGGTTCATACGACCCAGCGTATCGCCCTGGGGTGCTCCAGTGCTCTTCGTCAAGAAGAAAGACGGAAGCCTGCGTCTCTGTATCGATTATCGAGAGCTGAACAAAGTAACCGTCAAGAACAAGTATCCACTCCCTAGAATTGATGATTTGCTCGATCAGTTGTCTAGTTCCTATGTATTCTCGAAGATCGATTTGCGATCGGCATACCATCAATTGAGAGTCAGAGCAGAAGATGTATCGAAGACTGCTTTTAGGACCAGATATGGGCATTACGAGTTTCTTGTGATGCTATTCGGGCTAACTAATGCACCTGCCTGTTCATGGACTACATGAATCGAATCTTCCATCCGTATCTAGACCAGTTCGTTGTAGTCTTTATCAATAATATACTAGTGTATTCATGGAGTAAAGCTGAATACGAGCAGCATCTAAAAATGGTGTTAAACATATTGCGAGATAGGCAACTCTATGCCAAGCTGAGCAAGTGTGAATTCTGGCTTTCAGAGGTAAAGTTTCTTGGCCACGTTGTCTCACAGCAAGGGGTCTCTGGTGATCCTAGCAAGGTGGAAGCAGTACTGAGTTGGAAGAGGCCAGAGACTGTATTTGAAGTGCGCAGTTTTCTGGGTCTAGCTGGCTACTATCAAAGATTTATTCAGAATTTCTCCAGAATTGCATTACCATTGACAAAATTGACGCAGAAAGCTCAAGATTTTGTGTGGGATGAGAATTGTGAGAAGATCTTCCTAGAGTTGAAGCAGAGGTTAACAACAGCACCAGTGTTGACCATCCCAAATCCACAATTTATGTATGTTGTTTATACAGATGCCAGTGGGCAGGGATTGAGATGCGTGTTGATGCAGCATGGCCATGTGGTGGCATATGCATCCAGACAGCTGAAACCTCATAAATTGAACTATCCCAACCACGATCTTGAGTTAGCGGTAATTGTGTTTGCTTTGAAGATCTGGAGACACTATCTCTATGGTGAGACTATAGAGTTGTTCTGTGACCACAAGAGCTTGAAGTACTTGTATGATCAGAAAGAGCTCAACATGAGACAACGCAGATGGATGGAGTTGCTGAAAGACTACAATTTAGAAATCAAATATCATCCCGGTAAGGCTAATGTTGTCGCAGATGCATTAAGCTGGAAATCAGTGCAGGTGGCAGCCATAATGATTTATGAGCAGAAACTGTTCGAGGATTTCAGAGACCTAAATCTGTCTAGTCAAATTCTGTTAGGCAGTGGGGTCAGTCAGATATACAATGATCTGAGGGCGGCAATTGAAGAAGCCCAACAACATGATGAAGAAGTGTTTTATATCAAAGGTATGATTGATAGGGGTAAGACTCAGGATTACGACTTGTCTCCTAGCGGGCTAGTCAGGTACAAGAAGCGGATTTATATTCCACCACAACCAGAATTGAAACGACAAATCCTGGAGGAGGTAGATAAGAGTAAGTATACTCTGCATCCAGGAGCCACAAAGATGTACCATGACTTGAAGGCTCAATACTATTGGCCGGGAATGAAAAGAGAGGTGACTGAATTTGTTGCTCATTGCTTAACATGTCAGAAAGTGAAATTTGAACATTAGCGACCCTCGGGGCTTTTGACGAATCCTGAGATACCTGAGTGGAAGTGGGAAAGCGTTACTATGGATTTCGTAACAGGATTGCCAAAGGTTAGAAACCATGATGCTATATGGGTGATAGTTGATAGATTCATGAAGACAGCTCACTTCTTACCTATTAGCATTCACTATTCTCCTGATAAACTAGCAGAAATTTACATTCAGGAGATTTTGAGATTGCATGGTATTCCGAAAAACATCATCTCTGATCTAGATCCACGATTCACTTCCAAGTTTTGGAAGGCGGTTCATGAAGCTTTGGGTACCAAGCTCCGATTCAGTACGGCATATCATCCTCAAACTGATGGGCAGACAGAGCGAACGATTCAAACTCTTGAGGATATGCTAAGGGATTACTCTTGAGGATATGCTAAGGGATTATGTACTTGATTAAAAAGGTAGTTGGGACAAATTCCTTCCATTAGCAGAGTTCGCCTACAACAATAGTTATCATTCGAGTATTCAAATGGCTCCATACGAGGCACTCTACGGGAGGAAGTGTCAATCGCCAATATGCTGGACTGAGTTGTCTGAGAGGGAATTGCTAGGGCCAGATCTTGTTGATAAGACAACGGAGCAGATAAAATTGATCAAGCAGATATTGCTAGCTGCTCAGAGCCGACAGAAAAGTTATGCAGATAAGAGGCGAAAACCTCTGGAATTTGAAGTCGGTGACCACGTATTCATGAAAGTATTACCTGTTACGGGTATTGGCAGGGCATTGAAAGCAAATAAGCTACAATCAAGATACATTGGTCCGTTTGAGATCTTAAAGAAGATTGGGCCTGTAGCATATCGTATCGCTTTACCACCGAATCTGAGCAGACTACATGATGTTTTTCATGTTTCCCAGATGAAAAAGTATCAACCTAATCCAGAACACGTAATAGAGTATGAAGATGTGGAAATGCGTGACGATTTGACTTACGAAGTCACACCTGACCGAATCATCGATCGGCAGGAAAAGTAGCTAAGAAACAAGAGCATTCCATTCATCAAGATTGTCTGGAAAGGGTTATCGCCCAGAGAGGCTACATGAGAAACAGAGGAAAGTGTAAAGAAACGTTACCCGGAATTTATGGCTGATCAAGTGTAGCAAATTTCAGGGACGAAATTTATTTAAGAGGGGGAGAACTGTAACACCCCAAAATTTATATTCACCAAAAATATTGTAAATATTTAGAAAATTCAATAAAATGGTGAATATTCATAAATTTGGAATTTATGAATTTTATAAATGTTTATTTTCATGAGAAAATGGGCAAAATAATTATGGAATTAATTTGGGTAATTTAAAAAGCCCAATATTAAGGTTAGAAAATGAAGAAATATTAGAGAGAGTATTTGGTCCAAAAATATATGGAAATTGGCCAAAGAAAAATAAGAGAAGAAATTGGATTAAAAAGGTAATGGCAAAATCGTAATTTTGCCAAAATATCACAAAATTAATTATTTTCCAATTAATTGATGTTAATTTCAATTAATTAAGGAAAATAAAGGCGAAAAAATATATTTAGAATATTTTGATCAATTTAATATGAATTTATGGAAAATTTGAGCAAAAAGTGCAATTTTGATCAAAATTGAGACTATACGTGTATACGTAACCGGAACAAGTTGTGAAGCCAATTGAGACCATAGGGAGGGACCTAGGGGTGTTCAAATCCCAGGACAGGACCGGGAATACCCATTCCCGGTTCCTGTCCCGGGATTGCCCGGGACTGGGATGTCATTCCCGATCCCAGTCCCGCTTCCCGGGAAAATCCTAGGACAACCGGGACCGGGAATTTCCGATCTTAATAATATAATTATATTAGTTAAATTTTTTATAATCTAGTGTTTAAAGTGATTATTTAACACCTAATAAGATCATAAAAATCACACAAATTGAGTTAGAATTGAAAAATAACATATTATTATTCATATTATTATCACATTCATCATTTTTGTTATTATCTTTATACATTATATAGTTAGGATTTGTATCACGATATATACGATTTAACTCAAACTAAATATGTGATATACATTTTATCAAATGATAACTTAATTTATGGAGTAAAAAATACAAAAATAAAATAGTAACCTATTTTTTAAGGAAAAAAGAAAAAAAAACCGGGACCGGGAATTCTGGGGATCACAAGGTGTGATCCCGGTCCCGGGTTTTTTAGATCCCGGTGCCGGTCCCGGCCGGGACGGGAAATTCCTGGGATAAAATATTCGGGACCGGGCCGAGACAACCGGGACCGGGATACTTTGAACACCCCTAGAGGGACCCCTAGGTATCTCCTACATGTGGCATAAATAAGGAAATATTAGTTGGGTTTAATGAGCATGGTTACATGTACATAAGGTTTATGTACATAAAACTTCATTTTTAGAATTTTGGAAAAATTGTTAAACAATTAAAGCATAATGTTATATATTATAAAACATATGTTGCATCTCCTTCCTTCATCTCATTCACGCATAGAACAGACCTAAAGTTGAGAGAGAAATTTGAGAGAGTTTAGAGAGAGAAAGAGAAGAAAAATCACAAGGTAAGCCGATTTCTCCGACGATTTCGCTCCTAATGCGTATAACTCCGATCCTAAGCTACTCCTCTTTGTTCTTTAAGGTTTGGAAAGCTCAAATTGGGTGTTCTAAAAGTTATGGTTTTCAGCCAAGAGCAAGAAAAGCTAGTGGGAGCTTGAGGTAACTTCCAAACCTTCGTATATTAACTATTCTGGCTGCAGTGGGCAATTTAATCGGTGAAATTTCACCGGATTGCCATTGGTTTCAAATTTTGGAAAATTGTGTGCCTAAGGGTTATGCTGCCCAATTTTAGTTCAAATGGTTGTTATAACTCAATTAGATGGTTAATAAAGTGGTTAGGAGTAGAAAGGAACGCGTTTACGGAGCCGAAATCATAAAACCCCGATTTTTCCCGGAGAACACAATTATTTCAGCCAAGGATGTTTGAGGGCCTTAGAGTTGGATTTTCAATGATTTTATTATTCCATTGGATTCAGTGGGCAAAAATAGGTGGGGTTACAGTTGGGCACTTTTCAAGAAAAGGCCGAGAAAGCATAATTACGGAAATGCCCCTAAAACCCTAAAAGTAGGGCTGCCAAGGGCAATTTTGTAATTTGACATTGAATTTGGTAATTTTGAGTCCGGAAATGGATTCCTTGGATGAAAATACATCAAGATAGCCCTAGTCAAAAATTTGGAAAAACGTGCCACCGGGCCGGGTCCTGGGGACATTTTGGTCAATTTTCGCCATAGGCTAATATAACCACAAGAAACACTATGGAAGTGTCTAAAATGATACTTGGATAGGTTATGACCTATTTCTTGTACATTTAATATTTTAGGACCGAATCGGGAGTCGAAAATCGACACGTTTCATGAGGCACACAAAAAAGGGTCGATAATACTTCGATGTAGGAACTACTATCTCTCATATACTATGTGATTATTTGTATGATGCGTGTTACTGTATTTTGTGACTTGAATACATGCTGAAGGCACATTACCTAGCTGTGGTATAGGACCTAGCTGAGGTACACTAGTCTTACCTAACTATAGTCAAGGACTCAGCTGAGGTACATGTAGGGGTTTCAACGGGTTAGTTGACCCTGAATTTTTTGTACACACACAGATGACATGAGTTTTCATTTTACTTGATACGGTGCATTGCATATTTAATTTTTGCATTTTATGTGTTGATCGTATGTTTCTACTGAGATTCCTTAGAATCTTACCCCTTTTTCTAATCCAAATGTCTCAGCGGGTGCTAATAGCTCAAAAGCCAAGGATGTAGAGAAGGGAAACTGACGGGCACATTTCCTAAGATGAATACAGTAGTTGTATATAGTCTGTATGTGAAATAGTTTTGGAACATATTGTACATATTTGTCATTATTATCTCTGTCTGCTCTGTTAATGACTGTATGTAAACAAATACTTATTATCAGTATAACTATACTTTTCTGTTTGCCTATGAAACTTGTTCATTATTGCCCTGTGCATATCAAAATGGAAACGGGTGTTGACAAGATACATCATTTCAATGTGGTACATCTTGTTGGGTTTTGTATAGAAGGAAAGAAACGTGCTCTTATCAATAAATTCATGTTAAATGGATCTTTGGATAATGTTATTTTTTCTAAAGTATCCCATTGAGTTATAGGAAAATATATGAGATATCTCTTAGAATAGTTTGTGGAATTGCTTATCTTCATTATGGCTGTGACATGCAGATATTGCATTTTGACATCAAGACTCATAAAATTCTTCTTGACGATGAATTCACTCCAAAGATTTCTGATTTTGGATTGGCAAGGTTATATTTATATTCTATTGATAATAGTATTGTCACTTTGACTACAGCGAGAGGAACAATAATGTATATGGCTCTTGAGTTATTCTACAAGAATATTAGATGAGTGTCTTATAAGACTGATGCTTATAGTTTTGGAATGCTTTTGAAGGAAATGGCAAGTCAAAGAAGGAATTTGAATCAAGATGTAGAAGATTCAAGCTAAGCTTACTTTCCCTTGTGGATTAATGACCAATTTGATGAAGAGAAAGACAAAGAAATGGAAGATTTAATAGAGGAGAAAAAGAATTTGGCAAAGAAAATGTTTGTAGTAGCACTTCGGTATATACAACTGAAACCTACTGATTACTCCTCAACGAATAAGGTAATAGAGATGTTAGAAAGCCACGATATTGAAAGTCTAGAAATGCCTCCAAAACCTTCTCTATATTTTAATGAAGGGTTTTAATGGATAACAGTTCCTACTCTAACGGATCAACATCCACTATCTCTTCACATTCTCATAGTAGTCTAAGTTAGGCTGCAAGTGATTATGGAAAATAATAATTAAATTTGCAGTTGAAATTAGTCAAAAGCCAATATATTGTTTTAAAGTTTAGCTCATCAGTTTGTATTTGATAACAACAATTGTCTTATTACCCTGATCTGGGTTGTGCTTTAATAATATAGCATCTCGTTTTCATTATTAATTATGCCATACAACGACATGTTCATAGTAGCACTTTGATTCTATATTTTAAATTATAGATTAGTTAATTCTTGTTTGGGATCATGTTTGTGATCCCAAAAGTACTTATTCACATAAATCGAGACAAAACTTTCCTCACATACTTACCTCGTATACTATAAATCATGATTTTAAAGCTGCTTCAAGTGAATGATGCTACAGCTCTATCTGCTCTATGAGCATGATTGATGACTTTTGGGTTTTTATATTTGGATTTTGTTTGAACAAATTTTGTTCACAGTCCTGTGAATAATGTTACCTTCTTTGAGTATTTTAGTGAGCGGGCCAGTTTTTGTATGTTTGAATTTACTGTCGCTGAAGTTAAGTGGAAGGAGTTTTTGACTCAAACTTTGCTTAAGTCAAATACGCCACTCTCAAATTAAAGTGTCTATAACTATCTCCATGGGTGTCAATATCAATTTTCCCATGGGTTTTGTATCAAAATTTTTTATGCCCATGCTTTCCTTTATGCCAAATTGCATATATGATACCATTTAGATTCAGTCTACATGCATCGCATACAGATATTTTTTCTTCAAGGTTGATAAGTATTTACTTTTTCACACGATTGAATGATTTTTAAAGCCATTATATTATTATATTTTGGTTATTTTTGCTTGACTTTATGTCTGAATTCTATGGGCATAAACAAATGCTGGATGTCCTTATATGCTGTGATTCTCTTGCCGGCTAGCTTAAGAAAGCAATAAGATCTTCTTCTGAAGGTAGGAAGGCAATTTATGTAATCAAGTGGGGCCATTTCTTGTATTCTCTAAAGTTTGAGAAGCTTAAATAGTTAAGGTTGCTGAGGTTTATATAATTTGGGGTAACATATGGTTTGCTTGAGGCTTGGCTTACTGCCTTTCTCTAATTTATACTTAGTCATCATATAAGTTGCATTAAGAGAGTCATTTATTTTAACAGTTTTTTCTACTTGCTAGAGTTATATGTGACCAATCATTACTTTGATAAATATTCATTATATAAACGCTTTCTTCCTTTTACTCCTTGCAAAGTGCTTTCTTCAAGGACTTTACTTGCTGGTATTGCTTCAACCAGTAAGAGCAATAACAAAGGAAATTAATATTCACATATATAAGCAGCCAAAGCATTTACTTACTAGTTTTGGTCTTTGGTAATTCCTTTACCTTCCTACCTTCGCTTTAATTTCATCCATGGAATGTCTCTGGAGTACCCATTCTTTTTCTGCTCAGAGAAATTTTAAAACTATCATTGTTGCTGTAGCATCTTGTTTCTGTCTTTCTTGTCCTGGGTGCAATTAAACCTAGATCTTAAATTTCACTTCTAAATTCAGTCTCAATTGAGAAGAAAAGGTATTGTATGAAGCATGTTATAATCTATTTCTTTTAGTTCATGCATACAGTTCCCCCCTTGTTTCTATCTTTTTTCTTCTTGTCGTTTTTTGGCTATGAAGTTTTTGGGATCTGAAATGGATCTTTCACTTGTCCATGTTTGCTAATTTCCATCAGCTGGGATTTGCAATATATCTATATGGATTTCTAGGCTTTTTTTAGGCCCTTATATACAAGAGGTACAAAGACTAATAATATATATACATGTTATGGATGCTTTGGCTCAAATGCTCAAACAGGCATAGCCTTATTTGGTTTCAATTTTGTTACAATTTGGCTATGCAGGCATGTCCATTATAGCCAAATTTGCTCTTGACGAAGGATTGAGCCAGCATGTTCTAGTAGCATATCGTCATGCCCTTCCATTTCTTGTGATTTCTCCTTTTGCAGCTTTGTGTAATATGTCTTAATTCCATTGATATTTGAACTTGTGTCTTTGAGTTTGAGTTTTGTGTCCATTATTTAGCTTTTGTGTTTCTACTGATGAAAATTACTGCTATTTTGACAGGAATCCTAGACTTAAACTGAAATTATGTCTTAGTAAAGATTATGTTGTTTTCACCTTTAGAGTAGGAGTGTTTTCCACTTAGTCTCCTTTGCTATGCTCAGTACCTACTTCAATTCTCAGAGTTTTGTTTAATTTGTTGGTTTGCAAGCCAAACAGGCCTATCATATATCAGAATTGGTACTTTACTGGGATGAAGCTCACTACTACAACATACACATCCACTTCTCCTGCTCCTTCAGCAATGTTGAAGTTCTCTAGCACCCTCTTTTTTGTCATACACACAAACCCTTGTACAACCTCTCCAACAAAATATAAACTACATTTATTGTCTTTTTAGGTCCATGTTGTGATATGTTGGTGAATTCTGTCCATAGTGATGATATCCAGAGTGTTAATGGATGTTTCATAATTACCTTCTGTACAACATCTGTCGAGAGTGTTAATGGATTCTCAAAGCTTGATACAGAGTTAAGATACACAATATAGGGACCGAAAACCTTCTTGTAATTCTGATGTGTATATTGTAAATGTCATCATGTGTTTTGTAAATAACAGTGTTATTGTGAATTCCCTTTGTCTTGTAAATAGCTTTAAGTGTTTTTATCATTTTACTTATTTGTCTTATAAATGCTCTTATATGTCTTGTAAATAGTACAAATATTATTGTGAAGGCACTTTTTTTGTCTTTTAAATGGTTTTAGTGTTCTTTTCATTTTACTTATTTATTTTGTAAATTCTCTTATGTGTCTTGTAAATATCATATGTTATTATGAATACCTTTTTGTGTGTTGTAAATGGTTAAAATGTTTTTGATTAAACTACTTTATTAATATAATAACATATTAAGTAATTATAAAAAAATATCAATTATATAAAAAAACAAAAAAATTGTTTTCAAAAGCAATTATCCAAACAAGTTTTTTTGTTTTTGTTTTTGTGTTTTCAAAAACATTTATTCAAACAAGTGTTTTTTGTTTCCAAAACTTGTTTTCAATAACATATTTATAAAATTATTTTTGATAACAAAAAACGGAAAATAGAATCAAATAGGGTCCTAATTTCTAGTTACTTTTTTTTTTCAAAAGAGTTCTATTAAAATATGTTGTTAACGAGACAAGAATAATCTTATTATCCAAAATCATTGTATACAATAGAACTAATAAACTCTTCTAAAGTCCTAATCCTAGCAGACAAACCAAGTCATATAAAATATTCCACATATTGTGCATTCAGCACCTATACTATTCAAAGAGATGATCTTTCAATACCATGCTAAGATGTAAATAATTCCTCAGTAGTTTCCATTTAAAAACTTGCTCTCTATGTGGGGACCTTAATTTTCAAATAAAATATTTGTTATTACATGGTAGATTATGAGCTTGAAAGAAGATTAATAGCCTTAATTACACATAACACACATAATTACTAACAAAGAAACAAGATGCTGAATTATAAAGGCAAAACCCAAACCACAAACAATAACAAAGTACTGCCATCTAATGCAAATCTGTCAAGTTAAAACTTCCAAAAGGTACCAGCTTTGACCTCCTTTTTCCAATTGCAAGATGTTAATTTCCATTACTTGTTCCCTCACCAATACTACTATGAGAATGCACAGAAACAATGGATGCTGTTTCATCAGAGTTGGATATGTCATCCACTAAAACTCTCTCATTAGGATATAGAGAGGGTTTTGGAGGCATTTGAAGGCTTGAAACATCATTTGCCTCTAACATCTCTATTACTTTGTTCATTGAAGGGCGATCAGCAGGCTTTAGCTGTATGCACCAGAGTGCTACTATGAACATCTTCTTTACTAAACCCTTTTCTTCTTCCATCAAATCTTCCATTTCTATATCTTTATTATCATCGAATTGGTCGTAAATCCATAAGGGATAGTATAGTTGGCTTGAATGTTCAGCCTGCGGATTCAAATTTCTTCTTTGACTTGCCATTTCCATAAGAAGCATCCCAAAACTATAAACATCAACCTTGTGAGACACTCTTCCAATATTCTTGTAGAACAACTCAGGAGCTATATACCCCATTGTTCCTCTTGCTGTCAAAGTGGTAATATTGCCATCAATTGCATATAAACGTGCTAGTCCAAAATCTGAAATTTTTGGAGTGAAGTTTTCATCAAGAAGAATGTTATGAGGTTTGATATCAAAATGCAATATTTGCATCTCACATCCATGATGAAGGTAAGCAATCCCACGAGCCACTCCTAGAGATATCTCATATATCTTACGATAACCCAAGGACGTGTTTTTTTCTTTAGAAAAAATAAATTTATCTAAAGATCCATAGGACATAAATTCATAGATAAGAGCACGTTTTGTTCCTTCAACACAGAACCCTACAAGATGTACCACATTGAAATGGTGAATCCTCCCAATAGTTGCCACTTCACTCATAAAATCTTGGCCATTAGCTTTATTGGATTTACCCAACATTTTGATAGCAACGTCAGGTCCACTCCTTAGCTTTCCCTTATACACAGTAGCGAAGCCTCCTTCACCCAACTTATTCTTGAAATTTTTTGTCATTGTCTTCAAATCCTTATAAGAGTACCTTATTGGAATGAGGTCATGAAGTCTTATAAAATCTTCAATATCTTCATATAGTGACAGGTGTCTTCTACGCCATGTATATATCAACACCGTAGACAACAGTACAACACCAAACAAAAATCTGACCGTGATAAATGGCAAAACAAATCTTCCAGTGAACACTCCTAATTTGAACCGAAGCTTTGATGGCCCAGAATCATAGTAAGTGTCGTATACGTAGTCTAGATGAATGTTCGCTATCCGTTGTAGTCCTGCAAATGTATGCTACTTAAGTGTCAAAAAAGTGAAAATACCGTTTAGGCTAATATCCTTTAATTTAGCCTTATTATTAATTCAGCATATATAACAAATGTCAGCTGAAGCAATCATATATATCAAACAAACATAGCATTAGTTCACGGACAGTAATGGAAGCTGAAGCGTGGAGGAAAACATGATACACTTTTTTTAATCAAAGAAACATGATATAAATTATCACCTAAGAATTCAACTTAAAATATGTGTATTTAAAATGTAAATAAATCAGTTAAAAGGATTCTAATAAAATTAACCCATGAAATAGAAAAATATAATGTATGCCCTAAATCATAGGTGATAGGACCTTACCTTTCCAAATTCCCTCGAGATAATCTGTAACAAAATTTTACTCAAGTCAACAATGACAAAGATGAGAATAGCAACAAATAGCTGTTAATTAAAAGATCGAGTAACCAATATAGGATGAAAAGAATTTTTTTGATAAAATTCAGTCCTCTCACCTATTTGGACCGATGAGTCGCACATTACTATTACTAAATAAAGTAAATTTTTATGAATGTTATATTAAAATTAATTTATTAATATTTATCTACATTGATGCTCAAAGTTAAAATTTATTTTCAATTCAATTTAATTATATATTATTTTCTTATCAAATTGATAAAAGTGTCCCTTATATTATAAAATAAGACCACGCAAACTCACATATATTTTGTAATATGAATCTACCATTATTACCAAAATACTATTAGTTTTGAGTCCTGGGGGAGATACCTATGCTAAGAGGGGTAGCTTCAAACCCCAAAATTAGAGTAATCAGTTGCTCGGATACTTTATAATAGAATCTAGAAAAGGTGTTGGATACTGGTCGATAATATAAAAGAAAAATAAAGATAAAGGAATGTGTATTCACTAATGTTAGTAATAATTTCAGTAATAAATAATTTCTAAAAACATTTATTTGATATAATTAAAATACAGCTACTATTTTTTCACTCTTAGAAATAATAAAAATATTAAATTTTCAATGCAAGTTGATTAATTTAGTCTCTCAATATATGTTAATCCTTCTTGTGCCTTGACTGAACCAAATTGCAAAGTTAGTCTCCATGTTAAATCAAACAAGGTTACATGTGGATAAGAAAAATGGCATATAATGTTAGCCGAGTATAAATATATACCCCCTCTAATTTTAAATATAAAAACCAGTAAATTAATTTATAAAAAATAAAAAAATTCATTAAGTTAGTTATTTGTAAAAGATACCCGTTGATTTTCCTTAACTATTCATTCTAATCATATGCATGAGCCAATACTCTTTTGATAGAAAATTTTCTTAATATGAGCAATCAATATGAAGAGTTTAGGGGAAAAAAACATACATCTTTGGGAAACAAAATGAAATGAGTTCTTACATGTAGAACCAAATGTAAATTATCTATTAATAACTCTTTTATATGTATATATATATATATATATATATGTGTGTGTGTGTGTGTGATATTGGAGCAGCATGTGATGTGAAAACACAAAGCTCGAGTATGATTGATTATCTTGCTATTTTATAATTGAATATAAGCAGGAGAATAACAGGATTGAAAGGGAAAATCCCATATAAAGCTGCCTGAAATAAGGAAATTCTAAATTAGGTTGGTAAATTTAATAAATTATTAATTAAATTATTGACCTAATTTAAGATTTCAAAATGTGAGTTAAATGACTTTATTGTCCTCTCCTAATCTTCCTTCTCCTCTTAAAGGGTCTTGGTGGCTATAACTTATTTTTTTCAATAAGTATGTAGGCAACATCAATATATAATAAAATAAAATATTATTAGATTAAATCAAAGAATTTTTGTGTCATGGAATGATCATCAAGAATAATTCAAGCAAAAAAAAAGAAAAAGGAAAGTATAACCCCAACATCAATTAAATTATTTTCAGTTGAATTTTGAGAATAAAATTTTTTACTTTGACTTGATTTTTTTTTCGATGACAAGAAAATTAGACTATGTTAATAAAAAAATAAATCTGACTAGTGTGAATATATCAAAAATTTTCCTCAGCGGCATTTTAAAAAAAGTGTTTCAACAACATAAAAAAAAAACTAGATATTACAATATTCAAATAAAATTTTAATGAAGTTTGATATTTTTTATTGACAAAAAATTTTAGGCCGATCTTTTCTAAAAATACAATTTTTTATTCATGAGGCTCAAATAAAATATTTTAATTAATATTGGGTTAATGCTTTTCTTTTTATTTTTTGACTTGAATTATTCTTGTTTCTTTCCCATCAAAGGAATCACATTTTATTTTATTATATATTAATGTTAAGATATATAAAAAACTAAGATACATAACAATATAACTCTTTTAAGATGAAAGAGAATAAAGTAGACATAAGAGTACAATAAAACCATTTTACCTATATTTTAAAATTCTGAATTGGGTTAATAACTTAATTAAAGATTTATTGAGTTTAACAATCTGATTTAGAACTTTTTCTATTTCAAACAACTTTATATGGGATTTTTCCTTTAAAGTAAATAGGTAATAGGAAATTGTTACCTTCTGTATATATGCGCAGCCTTGGTAGCTTTCCTACATGGCCCAACGAAAACCTCATATTAATTCAACCTTCTGACGTCATATCCAGGTAATACGGAAGTACCAGGTATATGAAAATTATCATTTTGAACTAAATTATACTTAATTTTTATTCTTGGTTCTGAGTTCTGACCAAAACAAAATTTTTAGATCGGATTTGAGTTGATTGGCAGTTATTTTTAAAAAATCTAGACAAGCTATATTGATGAAATGATTGTCAAATCACTTTCACATGTCGGATCCTCAGCAAATTACGTATAATTAAATTAATATAATTTTAATTATATACTACCTGTTTTAAATTAGAAAAAGAGAGTAAACACGATAACACAATTCAAGCAAAAAAAATAAATCATAACCAGACAATAATAAATTTAAAAAATAATGAATAAACATATGAGGAAAAAATACATTTGAAAAAGTTAGTAAATATTTTATAATTTTAAAAATAAAATGAAATAATTATGTCATCTAAAATATCTATAGTTTTTGTTGATGTTAACTATAATGTTTGTACTCACATATATCATAACCCTTCTAAATATTTGCGAAAATGACATGAAGGTTCCGATAAAAAAAAATTATTATCCCTTATCTTAAATATAAGATCCAGTTGACTTTTTTAAAGAGATTAAATAAACTAATTAAATACTTTAAAGCATTTATATTTATCATTTTTTCTCCAAATTAATTTGTCGTACTTATAAACTAATTTATAATTCAATCATATATAATATATGATATGATTAAATAACTTGTTTATTTTTGTTAATCTCTCATTAAAAGTCAACTAAGTTTTATATTTAGGGCGGAGGTAGTATCAAAAAAGCCTCATTACTTGACAATGACAAGTGAAAAAGCAACTATTGATAAGTTATGGAATTTTTCTAACATTATTTTTCTTTTTTGAAACTTTGATGCCATTTTCCCTATATATTTTTGGTAAGAGAGTGTCAATAAAAATAAATTGAAAAAAGATTGATAAATATGATATATATGTCATATATTTAAAATTGAAATCAACTTCTTAAATATGTATTATATGAAAGACTGGTATTAAATATCGAATGCTATGGTAATAAAAATACTGAGAAAAGTAAAGGACTTACGGCAAGATTCATAAAATATTCCCAGGGGACTTGCACAGTAGGTCCCTCGCGAGATCCCGAGCGACGGCAAGCAAAACAGGCTTAGATTTTCAGAGTTGAAAAGGCATTCAGCGTTATCTGGACAATGACGATCATCACAAGCTCTTTGCCACCATGAAAGTTGAAATCCAAAGGAAAGGAGTGTGTGAATATCAGCGTAGGACTTGATTCCATCAGGCACCAACGATTCCCAATCCGAGACTATGGGGGTCACAAATTCCAGACGACATTGAGGTTGAAACCGGGGAGCCAACAAGTCACCAGCCACGGCATAAAGATGGCCTCCTCCTTTCACACAAGGAGCCGTATCCACATACGCTGTGTCGTCCCTCACCGGATCGCTGCAGTTCAGGTACCCCACCTGATCACTATAGGTATTTTCATAATAATCGAAAGTAGTCCAGAAAAGGTTGTGGGCGGATAAGGAATAGAGAGGGAGGGATGAACAATTGCCCGACTGAATTCCTGGATCTATGAGTTTGATTGTGAAGTTGTGGTAGTTTATTCCCACCACTCTGAATGTTCCTACCACCCGGGATTTTCCATTCTTCAAAAATTCATCATGATCATCATATTGATGTAAATGAAGGAGAGTGACGTTGTTTTCACAGGCTAGCTCGTATCTGGGGTCGCCGCAGTGGGGTGGGTCATACGGTAGTCGGAATGGAGATGAGATGTTTGTGATACTCCCACACTGAGAAGTACAGGTTTTGTTGTAAAGGTCAGAACCCACAACTCCCTCCATTAGAAGCAGAGAGAGCCACAACACTAAACACCAACAACACCATAATCCTTTCTCTCTTCCCATCGCTCCTGCGCTTATGAATGCTTCCATCTACGCCTTTTCTTTCTTAATCTCTGCTCCATCCCTCAATTCCTTCTTATTTATAGTTTTATATGACTCAATTTAGCTTACTTTTTTTTAAATTTTGCTTCACCTATTTTTGCCCCTTCTCTAAGGAAATAAATATTTTGAATTTTTAACTATGTAAAATAAAAATATTTTTACCTGTAAATATTTTTAATAAAAAACACATGAGTAATTTATCTGTAATTTTTTTTTTCAAAAACTTTTATGATTAAAAACTGAAAAAATATGGGTCAATCCAAAGCTGTTGCAAGTTGCAAGCACGCGCCAGCTCAAATAATTTAACCAGAAAAGAAGTTTAGAATCATAGTGTGCATGTATATATTGCATATGAATTATAAAATTTATGACAACATTTTTTGCACAAAAGATATACATGATTTAAATATTAAACTATCAAATATATCTTTTTTTCCGTAGCATTATGAAATAGTATTTTGAGTTTAATTGAAAAGAAAAACAAAAAAGGAAACAGTGGGGATTGAGTAATTGACTGACTTCTGCTTACCAATATTAGCGGACTGACTTGTTCAAAATAAGGGAGATGCACCGCCGGGCCCACATGAGATACATTCTCTTGAATATTATTTTGGAATCCGGCTCTGCCATACTTTCCCATTCCTTTTCTCATCCCAAAAACTACGCGTTTTGGAAGTTAAGAAAAAGTTGTTTGGGCCCTTTTTCTTCTTCTCACCTTAGCTTCCTTTTTTTATTTTATTTTTACCCCTTTTCTAAGCAAATAAATATTTTGAATTTTTAACTATGTAAAATAAAAATATTTTTACATGTAAATATTAAAAAAAACATATGGTAATTTATCTGTAATTTTATTCAAAAACTTTTATGATTAAAAACTGAAAAAATATCCAAAGCTGTTGCAAGTTGTAAGCGAGCGCCAGCTCAAACAATTTAATGTGCAAAGAAGTTTAGAATCATAATGTGTATGTATATATTGCATATGAATTATAAAATTTATGACAACATTTTTATAACCATTCAGGCTACCAGGTATCTGACCATTTTTTTAGATCCTATTATTAATAAGTATTCAAGTAACATATAATCGAGATCAAGAGTTTACAATCAAGATGCCTTTCCCCAAATGTCTTTTTTAAAAAGCTAGGTGAGATTCAAACCTCACTCCTCCTGCTTTGTAATTTAGTTAGTTTATTGTTAGATCAAATACTCTTGGGTTGTATAACAACAATATCACACTTTTCAGGGAAAAAAATTGCACTATTTACTTTCAAGGTCTATGCAAAATATAATTTGAATGGAGCTAAAAAAACGAAAAGACTCACTTTTATTTGTATGATTTTTACATCCATTCCCCCCCCCCCTTCTCTCTCATATTTAGCATAAATCAATTTCAATATAAAATTTATTAAAATTGTGTTATCGTAAATCATGAATAGTATTTTTTTTTCTTGACATTTCAATCTTTTTTCAAATTATTTTTGACATTTCAATTTTTTGCACAAAAGATTTACATGATTTAAATATTAAACTATCAAATATATCTTTTTTTTCGATAGCATTATGACAAAGGAGAATCCCTCAAAAAGAACTTGAAAATTAAAAAATGACAAATCAAGTGTTTTACCAAGAATTGATTAAAAAATGTCGAAACTTAATAAGTAATTCCTAACATTTTTTTGGAAGATACCTGATTTATCATTTTTCAATTTTTAAACTCTTTTTAAAAGATTCTCCCTTATAAAAAATTATTTTGAGTTTAATTTGAAAAAAGAAAAGAAAAGAAAGGAAACAGTGGGGTTTGTAATGATTTTAATATTGGGAAAATACCAGTTAGGTCCCAAGGTACAGAATTAATACCAAAAAAGTCCCTTTGCAAATTCCAATGTCAGAAAAGTCCCTAGGGACTTTTCTGACGGCATTTCCCTTTGAACAATTACTAAAATAGCCCCCACTTGTATTTACAACTTCATAAGCGGCGTTTACAACTTGGGTGGGAGTGGTTGTAAATGTAGCTTAAAACTTTGTAAAAAGAGCTAAAGGTGTTGTAAACGTAGCAACAAGTGTTGTAACATAAACCATTTAGATTTTCTTTCTCTCAAGTTGTAAACGCCGCTTATGAAGTTGTAAATACAAGTGGGGCTATTTTAGTAATTGTTCAAAGGGAAATGCTGTCAGAAAAGTCCCTAGGGACTTTTCTGACATTGGAATTTGCAAAGGGACTTTTTTGATATTAATTCTGTACCTTGGGACCTAACTGGTATTTTCCCAAAAATAAAAATAAGGGAGATGCCCCCCGGGGCCCAGATGAGACAACATTTGTTGACTGACTTGTTAAAAGATGAGACAACATTTCCATTCAAACACGCCGTTCTCTTAAATATTACTGCATTACTGCATATAATAACATTACTTGGACAGGCAAATTATTGAATAGTAGAGGCCTAGAGGGTACTTGTATTATTAAATAGCCTTCTGAATCCAAGTTTCAGATTTAACAAAAAACTAATGATTTGGCATCAAAGATTCTTGTTGTTGGTGATGAGCCTGGTATGGGCGCTGCTTCAGAAACAAGGGAATGGTGAGGACCAGCAGGTTCAGTTGCCGCCTGTTCCTGATGCTCTTCAAGGACTCAATCTCTCCGTCAGTTACATAGACAATGAATCCCACTTCATATACCTGTACTCAACAGATCCTGCAGGTTGTCTTCCCAGACTCTTTCTACAACGCCGTCTCGACAATTCATCCAATATTTTTCCTTTCGAGTATGCTTTCGAGGATGCTCTCGAGTATGCTCATGGGATTGATGAAGAAGACATTGTTACTTTCTTCAATTGTTCTTCCACATCCTGTCCCATTCTTGCTCTTGGCCCCCATGAAAATGTCCTGTCAGGGGACAATAACCTTACTTTCTGCACCATGATCTCACGATTACGTTCGCCAATACGGGCATCCTATCTTCAGTACAACGAACTTCACCTCAAATGGATGTTCCAACCAAAAGTTGAAAACCACAAAACCATTATTATTTTATCAAGCACAGGTGAGACATTAATTTGGCTTTGGTATGTTGCATGGATTGAAATTTAAATTTTCATTTGTTGTGCTCCTATGACTCCAGGTTCCATTGTGCTGCTTTTGCTGTTGGTTGTGTGCTTCTACATATGCCGCTACTTCAAGCACAAAGGCGAAGACCAAGTCAGACTTGAAACGTTTTTGAAGGATTACCAGGCACTTAAGCCCACCAGATTCTCTTATGCTGATATTAAAAGAATCACCCACAAATTCAAGGATAAATTAGGTGAAGGTGCACATGGAACTGTCTTTAAAGGTAAGCTATCTACTGAAATTCAAGTGGCTGTCAAAGTACTAAATAATTCAGATCATGATGGAAAAGACTTCATTAATGAAATGGGGACAATGGGCAAAATTCATCACATCAATGTTGTTCGCTTGTTGGGCTTTTGTGCTGATGGTTGTCACCGAGCTCTTGTTTATGACTTCTTTCCGAAGGGTTCCCTCCAAAAGTTCATCTCTTCCCCGGACAACAAAGAAATTTTCTTGGGATGGTCAAAGCTGCAACAAATTGCTCTTGACATGGCAAAAGGGATTGAATATCTTCATCAAGGTTGTGATTACAGAATCCTTCATTTTGATATAAATCCTCATAATGTATTATTAGATAACAATTTCACCCCCAAAATTTCTGATTTTGGTCTAGCTAAATTGTGTTCTAAAGATCAAAGTACTGTATCAATGACTGTAGCAAAAGGAACCCCAGGATATATGGCACCAGAGGTTTTCTCTCGAAACTTTGGAAATGTGTCGTACAAATCAGATATTTATAGTTATGGAATGTTGCTCTTAGAAGTGGTTGGTGGAAGGAAAAATGTTGACACTAATCAAGTTCTATATCCAGAATGGATCCACAATTTGATTGGAGGAGGAGACGTAAGCATCTACATAGAAGATGCAGCTGACATTAGAATTGCTAAGAAACTAGCAATTGTAGGACTCTGGTGCATTCAGTGGCATTCAATAAATCGTTCATCCATGAAAACAGTGATACAAGTGCTGGAAGGAGAAGTAGATAAATTAAAAGTGCCTCCTACTCCTTTTGATTTCACTCCTTCAACCAATATAAACACTGTTATTCTGGCAAGACATTTGAATTTAGAGTTAGACGTGATTCATGAGCTAGAATAAATATATATGTTGACTTTAGCTTTTACTTTTATTTAGAACGTTTTGCAAGATTTATGAATCCTTTTATTATCGATGTCCCATTGTACGTTTTCCGTTTAACATAGTCATATTTTACATACTCCATAACATTGTCAAGTTAATGTAGTGGACGACAGTATTACATGAACATATTATAAGTTGTACATTTTATTAACTAAATTTTTATTTCTAGATGGGTCCATTATTATCTATATATCCAACTTTTTTTATAATTTTGGAGGTCTATTTTTATCAGGGGCGAGTAATCTTTTCCAAGTTGCAGAAAACTGGAGATATTAGTTTTCGTAGTTGTTGTAACGATATGACTCCTTCTATGCACTTTAGTTTCAATTTTCGATATATATTATTATCCCTTTTCCATTTATTTTCTAATTTTTGGAGGTCTGATTTACTAGAAAAGTCTTCTTATATCAGCGTATGTGTGTTAATCAATCAATCATCAACTTTATACAAGAAACCTTGTAATACCCTTTTAAAAACCCATTTGATTAAAAATGGGTGAGGTAATCACATCATTAAATTAATCCATGCATAATTATATTTACACTCATTTAGTTAATACCCATTAAAGTAATTTTCTTTTTTAAAAAATCATTATAAATTATTCCCTAATATAGACAATTTCCCTTTACTCCAGAAATTTTGATCTCTTCAGTAATAATTGCAAACTAAAATTTATGCATTCTTTTTTCAATTTATTCAAATTTATTGAGATATTATTCACATTTAAGTTTTATTCACAGTTTTTATTATTGGATTTTTACAATAAGGTAATAAAGTAAATTGAATTTGAAAATCATGAATTAAATTTGATTGATGTAACACCCCAAATTTTATTCACCAAATATACATTGTAATTATTTAATAAATTCAATAAAATGGTGAATATTCATGAATTCGAATATTGTGAATTTTGAAATATTCATATTCATAAGGAAATGGACAAATTACTTCAAGAATTTAATTAAATTGTAAAGGTGATCAAAAAATCACAATTTTGCCAATTTAACCCAAGATTAATTATTTTCTAATTAATTGAATTGAATTTCAATTAATTAAGGAAAATAAAGAAAAATGTATAATTGGATTATTCTTGATAGAATAAATCAAGAATTGGGAAATTAAAGGGAGTTATACATAATTCATTTAATTGAATTATGGAATTATTAAAACACAATTTTAATTCCCTTTCTCTTCCATAATTTCGCCACACACATGAAATTAAGGGAGAAAAATTAAATTCCAAGAGCCATGCCAAAATGCTACATGAAAATTTAGTATTAGTTGGTTAGATGGGAAAGGAATTGGTTTGGCTAACTAAAGGGAGAGGGGGACGGTTTTTGGAGGAGCAAGACAAAGGAAAATCTAGTTCAAACCTAATTGAAGACAAGTGTTGAGAAGGCATGGCATAAAGTTAAAAGAGTATGGCATAAAGTAGAGGGTATGGGTGGAGGTATGGGAGGAGGAATGATGTGCATGATAGGTGGTGTGATCTCAACCCTTGATGAGATCAAGGGCTGGGAAGAAAGGAGACTAAATTAATAAAACACGCATTCTCTTTCCTTTCTCATACACATTTCGCCCAAAGCAAGGCAAAAAGAGAGAAGATGAGAGCTCAAGGAGGAGGAAGTCTAAGGTAGGTATTGTTGTTCTTGTGTTCAAGCTTCCTCTCTTGCATAATTGCTTCTCTAATCTCTTTTTCTCCATGAATCACCATGTTAGCAAGCTAATCTCAAAGTTAAGGAGAAGAGAGAGAGGACACCCCAGAGAGAGAGAAACACCAAGAATCAAGAGGTAACCTCCAAAACCTCAAACTTCTTAGTGTATTGATGTTGTTGATGTGATTCTTGAGTTGTTTGGTAGTTTGTTGTTGGTTTTGCAAATTTGAAAAGCTATAACCCTAAGGGGTTATGCTGCCCAAAATCCTTTAAATCATGATTAATAAGTGTTTAAGTGAGTTAATCAAGGATTAGAAGTGGAAGAGTACAAGTTTTGGAAGATAAAACACAAAACTATTTTTTTTCTATTTTCTTCAATATTTCGGCCAGGACCAGAACTGGGGTTAGGAGTTGGATTTTCATGAAATAAATGATTCCATTGGACTCAGTGGGTAAAAATAGGCGGGGTTACAGTTGGGCACTTTTTCGGTAGAGGCCGAAAAAGCATAATTACAAAAATGCCACTGAAATATCTAAATATGGGCTGTCAAGGGTATTTTCATAATTTGACAGTGAATTTGATGATTTTGAGCCTGGAATGGATTCCTTGGGTGAAAAAAAGTCAGAATAGCCTTGGTCAAAATTTTAAGAAAACGTGCTATTAGGCAGGGTAGGGTGGGACAGGGCCAGGGTCCGGTGGGCATTTTGATAAAATTTCATCATAGACTAATATAACAACAAGAAACACTATAGAAGAGTTTAAAATGATACTTGGATAAGTTATGACCTATTTCTGGGATATTTAATATTGTAGGACTGAGTCGGACGATGGAACGACACGTTTTTCAAGGCACACTGAAAAAGGGATTTAACAAACTTTGAGGTAGGGACTACCATCTTTCATACACTAAGTGAATAATTATATGTATTTTTTACTGTATTCCATGATATGATTGCGTGCTAGAGGCACTGTACCTAGTTGTGGTTCGCTACCGAACAACGGTGTATTGGAAAATTCTAGCTGTGGTCGATGACTCAGTTGAGGTATATTATCAGAAATCCTAGCTGTAGTCGGTGACTCGCCTGAGGTAAATCTATATGAATCGAGTCGAATCTTCATTTTTGCCTAATATAGTGCATTGCATATTTGATTTTCACATTTTATATGTCGATCGTATGTCTCTACGGGGATTCTTCGGAATCTCACCCTTTTTCAAAAACAAATATCTCAACGGGTACCAGTGGGCCAAAGGGCAAGGACGTAGACACCGGAAAGTGAGCGGCACGTGTCTCGAGGCAAGGACAAAATAGTGGTTATATTTAGTCTATGTTTTGGATATTCTGAAGAAATTTGTAAATATTAAGTTTCCGCTATATTTTCTGTATTTCGTCGACAAAGGATATCTGTATTGTAAAAGAATATTTTTATCAGTATAATTGTACTTTTATGTATGCCCATTGAATACCATCTTTGTTACTCTTCGATTATTGACATTTTTGGTATCAGAGCTAATAAGCGATTATGGCATTATCAAAAATGTATACTGATAAGATTTTGTTTACATTACGACAGGATATCATGGACGGACCGAGAGAACCGATGATTGATTATTTCGGTAGTGGTGGTACGAAGCTGCGTTATAGGAACGGAAGAGCGTGCCGATGCTGCTGGTACACATACCGCAGCCGAGACCTGAGACTTTGCCGCGATCTGAGGTAGGTGAGTTAGGACATCCTGTAGCGTACGATCCGGAGGAGGACCCCATTAAGGTTGGTTCGAGCGAGGAATTCTCGAGGATAGAGACCGTACATGTACCGTACAACATGCAGTTGGACGAGGAGCTAACTGATTACTTGTGGATCAAGCTGAGGCAGGCGAGACGGGAGTTCGCCGACCCAGATGATTACTACTTGGTGTATCAATGACAGTAGCAAAAAGAAGCTCAGGATATATTGTGCCAGAGGTTTTCTCTCGAAACTTTTGAAATGTGTCGTATAAATAAGATATTTATAGTTATGGAATGCTGCTCTTAGAAATGGTTGGTGGAAGGAAAAATGTTGACACAAATCAAGTTCTATATCCAGAAAGGATTCACAATTTGATTGAAGGAGGAGACTTAAGCATCTACATAGAAGATGCAGCTGACATTAGAATTGCTAAGAAACTAGCAATTGTAGGACTCTGGTGCATTCAGTGGCATTCAATAAATCGTTCATCCATGAAAACAGTGATACAAGTGCTGGAAGGAGAAGTAGATAAATTAAAAGTGCCTCCTACTCCTTTTGATTTCACTCCTTCAACCAATATAAACACTGTTATTCTGGCAAGACATTTGAATTTAGAGTTAGACGTGATTCATGAGCTAGAATAAATATATATGTTGACTTTAGCTTTTACTTTTATTTAGAACGTTTTGCAAGATTTATGAATCCTTTTATTATCGATGTCCCATTGTACGTTTTCCGTTTAACATAGTCATATTTTACATACTCCATAACATTGTCAAGTTAATGTAGTGGACGACAGTATTACATGAACATATTATAAGTTGTACATTTTATTAACTAAATTTTTATTTCTAGATGGGTCCATTATTATCTATATATCCAACTTTTTTTATAATTTTGGAGGTCTATTTTTATCAGGGGCGAGTAATCTTTTCCAAGTTGCAGAAAACTGGAGATATTAGTTTTCGTAGTTGTTGTAACGATATGACTCCTTCTATGCACTTTAGTTTCAATTTTCGATATATATTATTATCCCTTTTCCATTTATTTTCTAATTTTTGGAGGTCTGATTTACTAGAAAAGTCTTCTTATATCAGCGTATGTGTGTTAATCAATCAATCATCAACTTTATACAAGAAACCTTGTAATACCCTTTTAAAAACCCATTTGATTAAAAATGGGTGAGGTAATCACATCATTAAATTAATCCATGCATAATTATATTTACACTCATTTAGTTAATACCCATTAAAGTAATTTTCTTTTTTAAAAAATCATTATAAATTATTCCCTAATATAGACAATTTCCCTTTACTCCAGAAATTTTGATCTCTTCAGTAATAATTGCAAACTAAAATTTATGCATTCTTTTTTCAATTTATTCAAATTTATTGAGATATTATTCACATTTAAGTTTTATTCACAGTTTTTATTATTGGATTTTTACAATAAGGTAATAAAGTAAATTGAATTTGAAAATCATGAATTAAATTTGATTGATGTAACACCCCAAATTTTATTCACCAAATATACATTGTAATTATTTAATAAATTCAATAAAATGGTGAATATTCATGAATTCGAATATTGTGAATTTTGAAATATTCATATTCATAAGGAAATGGACAAATTACTTCAAGAATTTAATTAAATTGTAAAGGTGATCAAAAAATCACAATTTTGCCAATTTAACCCAAGATTAATTATTTTCTAATTAATTGAATTGAATTTCAATTAATTAAGGAAAATAAAGAAAAATGTATAATTGGATTATTCTTGATAGAATAAATCAAGAATTGGGAAATTAAAGGGAGTTATACATAATTCATTTAATTGAATTATGGAATTATTAAAACACAATTTTAATTCCCTTTCTCTTCCATAATTTCGCCACACACATGAAATTAAGGGAGAAAAATTAAATTCCAAGAGCCATGCCAAAATGCTACATGAAAATTTAGTATTAGTTGGTTAGATGGGAAAGGAATTGGTTTGGCTAACTAAAGGGAGAGGGGGACGGTTTTTGGAGGAGCAAGACAAAGGAAAATCTAGTTCAAACCTAATTGAAGACAAGTGATGAGAAGGCATGGCATAAAGTTAAAAGAGTATGGCATAAAGTAGAGGGTATGGGTGGAGGTATGGGAGGAGGAATGATGTGCATGATAGGTGGTGTGATCTCAACCCTTGATGAGATCAAGGGCTGGGAAGAAAGGAGACTAAATTAATAAAACACGCATTCTCTTTCCTTTCTCATACACATTTCGCCCAAAGCAAGGCAAAAAGAGAGAAGATGAGAGCTCAAGGAGGAGGAAGTCTAAGGTAGGTATTGTTGTTCTTGTGTTCAAGCTTCCTCTCTTGCATAATTGCTTCTCTAATCTCTTTTTCTCCATGAATCACCATGTTAGCAAGCTAATCTCAAAGTTAAGGAGAAGAGAGAGAGGACACCCCAGAGAGAGAGAAACACCAAGAATCAAGAGGTAACCTCCAAAACCTCAAACTTCTTAGTGTATTGATGTTGTTGATGTGATTCTTGAGTTGTTTGGTAGTTTGTTGTTGGTTTTGCAAATTTGAAAAGCTATAACCCTAAGGGGTTATGCTGCCCAAAATCCTTTAAATCATGATTAATAAGTGTTTAAGTGAGTTAATCAAGGATTAGAAGTGGAAGAGTACAAGTTTTGGAAGATAAAACACAAAACTATTTTTTTTCTATTTTCTTCAATATTTCGGCCAGGACCAGAACTGGGGTTAGGAGTTGGATTTTCATGAAATAAATGATTCCATTGGACTCAGTGGGTAAAAATAGGCGGGGTTACAGTTGGGCACTTTTTCGGTAGAGGCCGAAAAAGCATAATTACAAAAATGCCACTGAAATATCTAAATATGGGCTGTCAAGGGTATTTTCATAATTTGACAGTGAATTTGATGATTTTGAGCCTGGAATGGATTCCTTGGGTGAAAAAAAGTCAGAATAGCCTTGGTCAAAATTTTAAGAAAACGTGCTATTAGGCAGGGTAGGGTGGGACAGGGCCAGGGTCCGGTGGGCATTTTGATAAAATTTCATCATAGACTAATATAACAACAAGAAACACTATAGAAGAGTTTAAAATGATACTTGGATAAGTTATGACCTATTTCTGGGATATTTAATATTGTAGGACTGAGTCGGACGATGGAACGACACGTTTTTCAAGGCACACTGAAAAAGGGATTTAACAAACTTTGAGGTAGGGACTACCATCTTTCATACACTAAGTGAATAATTATATGTATTTTTTACTGTATTCCATGATATGATTGCGTGCTAGAGGCACTGTACCTAGTTGTGGTTCGCTACCGAACAACGGTGTATTGGAAAATTCTAGCTGTGGTCGATGACTCAGTTGAGGTATATTATCAGAAATCCTAGCTGTAGTCGGTGACTCGCCTGAGGTAAATCTATATGAATCGAGTCGAATCTTCATTTTTGCCTAATATAGTGCATTGCATATTTGATTTTCACATTTTATATGTCGATCGTATGTCTCTACGGGGATTCTTCGGAATCTCACCCTTTTTCAAAAACAAATATCTCAACGGGTACCAGTGGGCCAAAGGGCAAGGACGTAGACACCGGAAAGTGAGCGGCACGTGTCTCGAGGCAAGGACAAAATAGTGGTTATATTTAGTCTATGTTTTGGATATTCTGAAGAAATTTGTAAATATTAAGTTTCCGCTATATTTTCTGTATTTCGTCGACAAAGGATATCTGTATTGTAAAAGAATATTTTTATCAGTATAATTGTACTTTTATGTATGCCCATTGAATACCATCTTTGTTACTCTTCGATTATTGACATTTTTGGTATCAGAGCTAATAAGCGATTATGGCATTATCAAAAATGTATACTGATAAGATTTTGTTTACATTACGACAGGATATCATGGACGGACCGAGAGAACCGATGATTGATTATTTCGGTAGTGGTGGTACGAAGCTGCGTTATAGGAACGGAAGAGCGTGCCGATGCTGCTGGTACACATACCGCAGCCGAGACCTGAGACTTTGCCGCGATCTGAGGTAGGTGAGTTAGGACATCCTGTAGCGTACGATCCGGAGGAGGACCCCATTAAGGTTGGTTCGAGCGAGGAATTCTCGAGGATAGAGACCGTACATGTACCGTACAACATGCAGTTGGACGAGGAGCTAACTGATTACTTGTGGATCAAGCTGAGGCAGGCGAGACGGGAGTTCGCCGACCCAGATGATTACTACTTGGTGTATCAATGACAGTAGCAAAAAGAAGCTCAGGATATATTGTGCCAGAGGTTTTCTCTCGAAACTTTTGAAATGTGTCGTATAAATAAGATATTTATAGTTATGGAATGCTGCTCTTAGAAATGGTTGGTGGAAGGAAAAATGTTGACACAAATCAAGTTCTATATCCAGAAAGGATTCACAATTTGATTGAAGGAGGAGACTTAAGCATCTACATAGAAGATGCAGCTGACATTAGAATTGCTAAGAAACTAGCAATTGTAGGACTCTGGTGCATTCAGTGGCATTCAATAAATCGTTCATCCATGAAAACAGTGATACAAGTGCTGGAAGGAGAAGTAGATAAATTAAAAGTGCCTCCTACTCCTTTTGATTTCACTCCTTCAACCAATATAAACACTGTTATTCTGGCAAGACATTTGAATTTAGAGTTAGACGTGATTCATGAGCTAGAATAAATATATATGTTGACTTTAGCTTTTACTTTTATTTAGAACGTTTTGCAAGATTTATGAATCCTTTTATTATCGATGTCCCATTGTACGTTTTCCGTTTAACATAGTCATATTTTACATACTCCATAACATTGTCAAGTTAATGTAGTGGACGACAGTATTACATGAACATATTATAAGTTGTACATTTTATTAACTAAATTTTTATTTCTAGATGGGTCCATTATTATCTATATATCCAACTTTTTTTATAATTTTGGAGGTCTATTTTTATCAGGGGCGAGTAATCTTTTCCAAGTTGCAGAAAACTGGAGATATTAGTTTTCGTAGTTGTTGTAACGATATGACTCCTTCTATGCACTTTAGTTTCAATTTTCGATATATATTATTATCCCTTTTCCATTTATTTTCTAATTTTTGGAGGTCTGATTTACTAGAAAAGTCTTCTTATATCAGCGTATGTGTGTTAATCAATCAATCATCAACTTTATACAAGAAACCTTGTAATACCCTTTTAAAAACCCATTTGATTAAAAATGGGTGAGGTAATCACATCATTAAATTAATCCATGCATAATTATATTTACACTCATTTAGTTAATACCCATTAAAGTAATTTTCTTTTTTAAAAAATCATTATAAATTATTCCCTAATATAGACAATTTCCCTTTACTCCAGAAATTTTGATCTCTTCAGTAATAATTGCAAACTAAAATTTATGCATTCTTTTTTCAATTTATTCAAATTTATTGAGATATTATTCACATTTAAGTTTTATTCACAGTTTTTATTATTGGATTTTTACAATAAGGTAATAAAGTAAATTGAATTTGAAAATCATGAATTAAATTTGATTGATGTAACACCCCAAATTTTATTCACCAAATATACATTGTAATTATTTAATAAATTCAATAAAATGGTGAATATTCATGAATTCGAATATTGTGAATTTTGAAATATTCATATTCATAAGGAAATGGACAAATTACTTCAAGAATTTAATTAAATTGTAAAGGTGATCAAAAAATCACAATTTTGCCAATTTAACCCAAGATTAATTATTTTCTAATTAATTGAATTGAATTTCAATTAATTAAGGAAAATAAAGAAAAATGTATAATTGGATTATTCTTGATAGAATAAATCAAGAATTGGGAAATTAAAGGGAGTTATACATAATTCATTTAATTGAATTATGGAATTATTAAAACACAATTTTAATTCCCTTTCTCTTCCATAATTTCGCCACACACATGAAATTAAGGGAGAAAAATTAAATTCCAAGAGCCATGCCAAAATGCTACATGAAAATTTAGTATTAGTTGGTTAGATGGGAAAGGAATTGGTTTGGCTAACTAAAGGGAGAGGGGGACGGTTTTTGGAGGAGCAAGACAAAGGAAAATCTAGTTCAAACCTAATTGAAGACAAGTGATGAGAAGGCATGGCATAAAGTTAAAAGAGTATGGCATAAAGTAGAGGGTATGGGTGGAGGTATGGGAGGAGGAATGATGTGCATGATAGGTGGTGTGATCTCAACCCTTGATGAGATCAAGGGCTGGGAAGAAAGGAGACTAAATTAATAAAACACGCATTCTCTTTCCTTTCTCATACACATTTCGCCCAAAGCAAGGCAAAAAGAGAGAAGATGAGAGCTCAAGGAGGAGGAAGTCTAAGGTAGGTATTGTTGTTCTTGTGTTCAAGCTTCCTCTCTTGCATAATTGCTTCTCTAATCTCTTTTTCTCCATGAATCACCATGTTAGCAAGCTAATCTCAAAGTTAAGGAGAAGAGAGAGAGGACACCCCAGAGAGAGAGAAACACCAAGAATCAAGAGGTAACCTCCAAAACCTCAAACTTCTTAGTGTATTGATGTTGTTGATGTGATTCTTGAGTTGTTTGGTAGTTTGTTGTTGGTTTTGCAAATTTGAAAAGCTATAACCCTAAGGGGTTATGCTGCCCAAAATCCTTTAAATCATGATTAATAAGTGTTTAAGTGAGTTAATCAAGGATTAGAAGTGGAAGAGTACAAGTTTTGGAAGATAAAACACAAAACTATTTTTTTTCTATTTTCTTCAATATTTCGGCCAGGACCAGAACTGGGGTTAGGAGTTGGATTTTCATGAAATAAATGATTCCATTGGACTCAGTGGGTAAAAATAGGCGGGGTTACAGTTGGGCACTTTTTCGGTAGAGGCCGAAAAAGCATAATTACAAAAATGCCACTGAAATATCTAAATATGGGCTGTCAAGGGTATTTTCATAATTTGACAGTGAATTTGATGATTTTGAGCCTGGAATGGATTCCTTGGGTGAAAAAAAGTCAGAATAGCCTTGGTCAAAATTTTAAGAAAACGTGCTATTAGGCAGGGTAGGGTGGGACAGGGCCAGGGTCCGGTGGGCATTTTGATAAAATTTCATCATAGACTAATATAACAACAAGAAACACTATAGAAGAGTTTAAAATGATACTTGGATAAGTTATGACCTATTTCTGGGATATTTAATATTGTAGGACTGAGTCGGACGATGGAACGACACGTTTTTCAAGGCACGCTGAAAAAGGGATTTAACAAACTTTGAGGTAGGGACTACCATCTTTCATACACTAAGTGAATAATTATATGTATTTTTTACTGTATTCCATGATATGATTGCGTGCTAGAGGCACTGTACCTAGTTGTGGTTCGCTACCGAACAACGGTGTATTGGAAAATTCTAGCTGTGGTCGATGACTCAGTTGAGGTATATTATCAGAAATCCTAGCTGTAGTCGGTGACTCGCCTGAGGTAAATCTATATGAATCGAGTCGAATCTTCATTTTTGCCTAATATAGTGCATTGCATATTTGATTTTCACATTTTATATGTCGATCGTATGTCTCTACGGGGATTCTTCGGAATCTCACCCTTTTTCAAAAACAAATATCTCAACGGGTACCAGTGGGCCAAAGGGCAAGGACGTAGACACCGGAAAGTGAGCGGCACGTGTCTCGAGGCAAGGACAAAATAGTGGTTATATTTAGTCTATGTTTTGGATATTCTGAAGAAATTTGTAAATATTAAGTTTCCGCTATATTTTCTGTATTTCGTCGACAAAGGATATCTGTATTGTAAAAGAATATTTTTATCAGTATAATTGTACTTTTATGTATGCCCATTGAATACCATCTTTGTTACTCTTCGATTATTGACATTTTTGGTATCAGAGCTAATAAGCGATTATGGCATTATCAAAAATGTATACTGATAAGATTTTGTTTACATTACGACAGGATATCATGGACGGACCGAGAGAACCGATGATTGATTATTTCGGTAGTGGTGGTACGAAGCTGCGTTATAGGAACGGAAGAGCGTGCCGATGCTGCTGGTACACATACCGCAGCCGAGACCTGAGACTTTGCCGCGATCTGAGGTAGGTGAGTTAGGACATCCTGTAGCGTACGATCCGGAGGAGGACCCCATTAAGGTTGGTTCGAGCGAGGAATTCTCGAGGATAGAGACCGTACATGTACCGTACAACATGCAGTTGGACGAGGAGCTAACTGATTACTTGTGGATCAAGCTGAGGCAGGCGAGACGGGAGTTCGCCGACCCAGATGATTACTACTTGGTGTATCAATGACAGTAGCAAAAAGAAGCTCAGGATATATTGTGCCAGAGGTTTTCTCTCGAAACTTTTGAAATGTGTCGTATAAATAAGATATTTATAGTTATGGAATGCTGCTCTTAGAAATGGTTGGTGGAAGGAAAAATGTTGACACAAATCAAGTTCTATATCCAGAAAGGATTCACAATTTGATTGAAGGAGGAGACTTAAGCATCTACATAGAAGATGCAGCTGACATTAGAATTGCTAAGAAACTAGCAATTGTAGGACTCTGGTGCATTCAGTGGCATTCAATAAATCGTTCATCCATGAAAACAGTGATACAAGTGCTGGAAGGAGAAGTAGATAAATTAAAAGTGCCTCCTACTCCTTTTGATTTCACTCCTTCAACCAATATAAACACTGTTATTCTGGCAAGACATTTGAATTTAGAGTTAGACGTGATTCATGAGCTAGAATAAATATATATGTTGACTTTAGCTTTTACTTTTATTTAGAACGTTTTGCAAGATTTGTGAATACTTTTATTATCGATGTCCCATTGTATGCTTTCAGTTTAACATATTAATATTTTACATACTCCATAACATTGTCAAGTTAATGTAGTGGATGACAGAATTACATAAACATACTATAAGTTGTACATTTTATTAACTAAACTTTTATTTCTAGATAGGTCCATTATTATCTATATATCCAAAATTTTTTATAATTTTGGAGGTCTATTTTTATAGGGGGCGAGTAATCTTTACCAAGTTGCAGAAAACTGGAGATACTAGTTTTCATAGTTGCTGTAACGATTTGACTCCTTCTATGCACTTCATTTTGAATTTTTGATAAATATTATTGCCCCTTTTCCACTTATTTTCTAATTTGTGGAGGTCTGATTTTCTAGAAATGTATTTTCATATCGAGAAATTATTACATGAACCTGATTTACTACGTTAAAACCCACGGAATTTAAGTTTTCCAATGGAAATGCAATTACCGATGGAATACGTTCCGTCTCTAAAAAGTACGTGTCCCTTTAACCTTGCACCACGTGTCTCTGGGAGATAATTGCTGCGTTTTGTAAGAAAGGTGGGATTCGAACCTTGGACCTCTAGTGTGTGTTCTGATGCCTTTTGCCAGTTGAGCTGTTTTGACTTTGCGTTATTTTTTCACCTAATAATATATATAATGTAATAATTAAAAAACAAATATAATATTAATATAAATATATATAATATTAAATATATAATTATATATTTCGTTTTTTATAATATAAAATTTAAAATTTTTTAATTTCTTATTTCATTTAGATATTTAATATAAATATATATATATATATATATTTATATATATATATATATATGATATTACATATATATATATATTTGAATATAATTATATTTTTTTTTATAATATAAAATTTAAAAAATTTTAATTTCTTATTTCATGTAAATATTTAATATTAATATAAATATATATGATATTACATATATAATTATATATTTCATTTTTTATAATATACAATTTCAATTTTTTTAATTTCTTATTTCATTTAAAATTTTTATTAATAATATTTTATATATATTTAATATATTGTATTAAATATTAATTTTATGATATTTGAATATTTTATTTTTTTTATAGATTTATTTTTATTTTATTATTTTATATAAATTATTAAAATATAATAAAAAATTATTAATTTTACCTACGCATCACCCATGAAATTCCACAGGTAATTTCAGTTTCAACATCAGATTCACACAAGAATTTCTTTTCTTAGATCAACATATGTGTGTTAATCAATCAATCATCAATCATCAACTTTATGTATGAAACCTTGTAATAATACCCACTTAAAACCCATTTAACTAAAAACGGATTGGGTAATCACATCATTAAATTAATCCATGCGTAATTATGTTTATACTCATTCAGTTAGTACCCGTTAAAGTAATTTTCTTTTTCAAAAAACCATTACTAATTATTCCCTAATATTGACAATTTCCCTTTACTTCAGAAAGTTTGATCTCTTCAATAATAATTTCAAACCAAAATTATGTATTCCGTTTCTAAGTTATTCAAATTTAGTGGGATATTATTCCCATTGAAATTTAATTCACAATTTTTATTATTGGGGTTTGATGATAAAGTAATAAAGTAAATTAAATTTAAAAATAGACATTAAATTATGAATTAAATTTGATTGAATTTGAAAATCGACATCAAATCATAAATTATAATAATCTAATAGACATATGAAGGCTATAAAAGCTACGTATAATCACATACCAGAATGACAAAAAATACCTAACTCCAGCAATACATCCCTTAATTTAGGGTAATGCAGTTTATTTTCATATTTGACTGTATTATTCTCTTTTTATGATTTTCTCTTTAGATGGGAGTTTATAAAAGTTTCTTTCAATTTTACATTGAATTATATTTATCTCGCGCAAACGCACGGAGTGTAAATGCTTGTTTGATTAACAATTGACAACATAACTTAATGGGAAATAGGTTATAAATTGGAGAGTTTTCATAAATCACGGAAGTTTCATTGCAAAAATTTTAAAAAAAAGTTGTTTGCAAATAAGTTGTAAATATGAAGAACTCGGTTATAAAACTAGAAGTTTAGCTGTACGAAGTTGCACATGTTTTTTTTACAACTTTTTTATTTGATTTAATTAAGAGTATCCCGAAACCACTATAAACTTGAGACTAATTCTTTTTGAGACTTAAGACTGCAAAAGATTTTTACTTCTTTTAACAACTGGACTTCACCAAATTAAACCTTGTGTTTTCTTTCTAGGGATGAGGTCACTTATATCCTCAAATAAACAGCTTGTTAATTATTTTTGTTACAAATTTTATTTAGCTTACAACCTTTTTTTCAACTACTTTTTTATAATTACAAGTTTATAACTAAGCTTTTGAAATTTATAAAATATTCGTAATATAATAATTTATTTATAAGTATCCTTTTAAAGTTTATTGCTGAAATTCAAAGAACTTCAATTAAACCTTTTGAATTTACAACCAGGCTATTTTTCATCATTCCACAGTTTTTTTCGGAGGTCTCATCAAATGACATGACTTTTTCAATGTACTCTCGATCCACATTTTATAGATAGTATGATTTTTTTTTTTTTTTTTGCTGTTTTTTAATTAGGATTCTTTTAAATGGGTGAAGCTATAATCAACTCATCCTTGTCCTTTTTGCGTATCCTGTCAAAGATTGATTTTGCACGGGATAATTCAATCTGCTTCATCATTCGATACATTATTGAACAACCTCTGTATTGTTACATACAAGAAGAATTTGCTCAATGGTCTCCTTGTCCATCTTAATCTCAATAGCGCTACAGAAAAGGATGTAAACTTACTGCTTCTATATTTTTCTATTTACTCTTTTTATAAAATTGATGCAGTCCAAACTCCCCGTTCTCTCAAACCAGTTACATCAACTCTAGTTGTTTAATTGTTTTCATTTTATATAATTGATCTTCTTATCCAAAAAAGAAATAGAAATCTTCTTTTTAGGACGCGTATTCTATATTAATCGTTGTTTTCATGGCTACTTTTCAATTTTTCACTGTCAAGAATCATTCGGTGCACTTTCCTTTTTTTTTTATTTGGTTAAGGGTTTTCCCTCTAGGCTGCGTACATCTATCCCTCGCAAGACCTCACCTGATGGAAGCCTTATGCACTAGGTCACCCTTTGATGTTAGTATATCATGTAATTCTCACTTATTTTATAAAACAATTTGGGGGACTCTTTAACATGAAAATGATCATTCTATATGTGTAATGTAAACTCTTTTTGTCAAAAAAAGGGCGAGTGTTTTCTTCTATTTTTATTTTATTGGGATATCGTCTCCATACTTAGACTTAATAAATATTTTCTCCGTTACGTTCTATAATATTGAAGTTGCATAGCTAATTTATATCACTGTGACCCTTATCATAAGTTATCTGTAGAGGAAATTTTTGGCCATAAATATAACTCACTTGTTGGGTATTTAATTATTGTTTTCCAATTTTATACTTATTTAATTCTCATATGAAAGAGAGAACGGAGAGAAAGCTGAAAATGATTTGTAAATACAGAAAAGAAAAAAAAAAACTTTAATAAGGATAAATTTAAATTTTTTTTATCAATTTAATGCATTATGTTATATGTGAGAAAAAGTTACAAGTGATCTATAACAAAGACTGTAGTGGTAAATATTAATAAAGTTAGTTAAATTCATTTTTTTTATAATAAATATGAATTGATTTTCTTAAAATATCATTTTTAATCATTAACCTCGTGGATGGAAAGGTCATTTAATGTATGTAATAAATAGCAGCTTATTAGAAAAAAAAATTCTAAATTTAATTTAATTTGAAAGGAAAACGTGGATTGATGTCTTATATTTACAATCAAACCAAACCTCTTAACTAGTTTTTACATTTAGAATCGGATTGGATAATGTATTCTCTTGTTTTTTTTTTTTTTAATGTAGAGGCCCCGATTAATTTGTGCAAATGTATATGGGCAAATGATCCAAGAGGGTTATTATAGGTTTATTTTAATATTCTAACTAGTTCATTTCGTATTGGGGATATATTTTCAATCAAATATCGTCATGCGGAAAACTAATGACGTTTTTTAAGATTTTTTTATCACTTTCTAACTTAATTGTGAGTTTTACGTGTGTCTCTTTAGAAGCATGAGTATTCTACAAGCATAGTGGAAAACTCACACTTATTTTCAATTTCTTTGTCTAATGAAATCATTTTTATCAAAACCGGACTGGACCGGTTGGTTTAGGTTGGAAACTGGTCAACTGATGGTCCAATCGGTTCGGTAGGTCGGACTGGTTTGACTGGTTCAACCGTTTTAAAATTTTTTTAAAAAATAATTCCCTCTTTTTAAAATTTTATTCAAAATTTAGTATAAATGACCATAAAATCCTTACTTTCTCATTGGTCTAGTTTTTGATTAGCTCTGATTTGATTCCGATCTAACCTTTAACTCAGTATTTCAACCGGTTGAGTTGTCTATCCATGTTTAATAACCTTGAATGTGATAGGTACACGTGTCTTTTTAGAGAATGATTATTCCACACGAAATGTGGAAAACCTGCATTAGTTTTTTCCACACTTAATTTTGTTGCGTGTAGAATATAATAATCATCCTGTGAATTATTGTTGGGCCAATAATTCAGATAATTACTTTTATGATTTGATTTGTAGGCCTACTTTTCAAAAGAGTCGATAAATCAACCCAATATTTTTGCTTCCTATTATCCATTCACAAAATCAATGCAATGCCGGATAATTTCGTGTGAATGACAATTCAAATGTGAAATGAAATGTTTTCAATTCCAACAATTTCGTTTGTAATTTCCTTTTGAATGAAAAATGAAAACTTATACTCCCTTCGGTCCTAATTATAAGACAGAGTTGACTTTTTTGGAGAAATTAAGGAAGTCAATTAAATTATTTTAGAGTGTTTATATTTTTAGTATCTTTAGATTATATATTAGTTTATTAGTCAAATTAATTAGTTTGTAGAAAAAATAAAAATATAAACATTCTAAAGTAATTTAATTGGCTTCCTTAATTTTTCCAAAAAAATCAATTTTATCTTATAATTAGAACCGGAGGGAGTATGAGTTTTCAGCCTCTACTAATCAATATGTTCTTCTTCTTTTGAAGGAAAACCTATATATAGACTTACAAAATAAGTTAGAAAGAGATGAGAAGTATCTTCAAAAGTTATTATAGTGTGTAAAAACCCATCACGTACACTAGACAACGACATCAAAGAGAATTGTCTCCGATTTTTCACATGATATTGACGTTTGATTGAAAATTCAACTGAAATTAAATGAGCGCGTTAGGACTAGGAATTAAAACAAGTTGGATGACCAAGTCATAAAGAAAAAATGATAGAAGAGAATAAAAGAGGGTTAAAAAAGGAAAGATTTTTTGATCAATTTGAATATTAATAACTAATTAATTATTTTCTTTAGAAACATAATCTCAGTCAAAGACTTATTAAAATTTAATCTAATAATTGAGATTTTAAGTGGGGAGAGAAGTTATTGGTAACAGTCTTTTCCCTCCCCTCATCAGGTACCAATGAAAATCATTGGTACACTTTAACATATTTTAATTATAAAATGTATGTACTGCAACTAATTAGTATGGAGAAAAAGGAAATAAATAACGGACGAGTAAAGTGAACGTTTCTATACGGTGCCCTTTAAATTGCGTATACCACTCTGGTTTTATTATAAATGCAGTGTTAGAGAAATAAATATATTTTATATTTTTTTACCCCTATTAATTACAATAAACAAAAAAAAATTTATTCATGCTGACTTTTGGAACCAATCATAAATAAGAGCGAAATTAGAAATTTAGCCCATAATTAATGAGTTAACTAACTCTTCTTGATATGTGAGAATTAATTAGAAAATGTTTATAAATAGAATCAAAATGATATTTTGGGAAGAAGACTTTCCTACAAAATTAACCTCCCGAGTCCTGAGTTGAGTTACAGAAACAAGTTACAAATAAATGAAGATGGATAAGAAGAGACTGCGTTGAAAAATCAACATTAAATTCGACCAAAAAAAAAATCAACATTAAATGATGACCAATAAAAATGTATCTCGTTTTCCGGGGGGATTGATAACCGATCCCCTATAATAATAGACCCAAGAATTAAATCGGTCTGGCCCCCATCCTTTTTCCTTTTAAAGAAAGGATGGTCTTTTTTTCATATGAACTATTGGATTAAGATTTTAATGGTATAGATTTAATATATTATAAAAATATTATCAATTACTATAATTGATAATATTTTTATAATATATTAAATCTGTACCGTTAAGATTTTAATCTAATATCACTTTGATCCTATTTATAAGTCTTTTTTATCATAAAAATTGGGTCCTATTTATAAGTTTTTTTCAGGGTAGTAAATGCATTTTATACTTTTTTACCCGTATTAATTGCAATAAACCAAAGGAACTTATACATGTTGACTTTTGGAACCAATCATAGATAAGGGCGAAATTGAAAATTTAGCTCATAGTTAATGAGTTAACTAACTCTCCTTGATATGTGAGAATTAATTAAAAAGGATTTATAAATAGGACCAAATCAGTGATAGTTCATATGAGAAATCCACCATCCATTTCTTTCCAAAAAAAAAATGAGAGCCAGATCCAATTTAATTCTTGGGTCTATTATTATAGGGGATCGGTTATCAATCAACTTGAAAAATGAAATACATTTTTATTGGTCATCATTTAATGTTGATATTTCAATGCAGTCTGTTCTTATCCATCTTCATTTATTTGTAACTTGTTTCTGTAACTCAACTCAGGACTCGGGAGGTTAATTTTGTAGGAAACTCTTCTTCCCAAAATACACGCAATTTAAAGGGCACGGTATAGAAACATTCACTTTATTCGTTCGTTATTTATTTCCTCTTTCTCCACACTTATAATAATAATAATATTTTTATAATATAATAAATCTGAATCGTTAAAATCTTAATCTAACGATTTCGATTTAAAAAAATACACCGTTCTTTTCCTGCAGGAAAATGATGAGGGAATCGGCTCTCATCAAAGCCACTTATTGAAGTGTCATAGCACTAGAAAGTGACAATTGAAAACAGATTTCTGGCTCCCTTTGTATTAGGCGATTATGTGCAGAAAGGACTGGGAAAATGTGTGTAATATAATAATATTTACTATATACCCCTCTGGCTCTTACTCCTCTGAAGCTAAATCTGGAATACTACAAACTATGTCTTATATGTAGGAGCAGAGCTAGTATTATATAAGACATTTATTCGTTAGTTTTTGTGTTAAGTAGCAGTAATTTTTAAAAGGAGGGGGTAAGCGTTACTAGTAGTTACTTTTTATCTATATTAAAATTTTTCATTTTATCCCAATTTACATAATCAAATAACATCTCTTGTTTTCTACTTCTAGAGTAATGCATGATGTATATGTTTGGGAAGAAGACTTTTCTCTATCTTATTTTGAAGTTAAATTTCTTCTTCACGTAATATCAATATATTCTCACCAATCAACACAACAATAATTTTTGGCCATGTTTTATATGTGGTTACCAATTTTCTGATGGCATTAAATTTCTTATTCTTTTGGTACCAAAATTTAAACCCAAATTAATAAAAAAAATAGATTGTTTTATAATATACACCTTAATTTTGACAACATTTATGTGTTAAATTGAGACTTTTATTGTTATAGTTTTATTTCTTTAAAAAAAGCTAAAAAAAATTAGTAAAAGATTGTTAAATTAGCTTCGGCCCTGTAAAGATGGCTCTGCCCTTTATGTTCAAGGGCCGGGCCTCAAAAAATGACTTTTTTCTTTAGCCACACCTAAACGGGCCAGCCCTTTAGGCCTTGACCCTTTAAGGGCTGGCCCTTTTTACCAGCACTATTTATTTATTTATTAATAATTTTATTTTTTATGAATATTTTTATAAAATATTGAATCTGAACCGCTCACATTTCAATTTAAAGGCCGAGATGAGATGGAGGGGAAGAGGACAAGAAGCAAACGGCAGCCAATTCCAATTGAAAATGACTTTTATTTTAGACAAAACATGAGGGAGTATATAGTAAATAACCCAATTTCCCAGTCCTTTCTGGTGCTAATCCAAACATATTTGTTTTCATTGTCACTTTCTAGGGCCATCCCACTTTAATTCTGGGGGTCTATTGAATAAACGAAAGAAGTTATGTATCCATCGACTTGGCCTGGAAAATAAGGCATATTTTTATGGTAATCATTTCTCGGGGTCTATTTTGTTTTTTGCTGGCCATCTTGGGGTCTATTGTACAAAGGTGACTTGTTATATATCCATCAACTTGGGGGCGTAACATCTCTTGTTTTCTACTTCTAGAGTAATGCATGATGTATATGTTTGGGAAGAAGACTTTTCTCTATCTTATTTTGAAGTTAAATTTCTTCTTCACGTAATATCAAAATATTCTCACCAATCAACACAACAATAATTTTTGGCCATGTTTTATGTCAACACCCATTTCTATTTTGATATGCGCAAGATAATAATGAACAAGTTTCATAGGCAAACAGAAAAGTACAGTTATACTGATAATAAGTATTTATTTACAGACAGTCATTAACAGAGCAGAAGTCGATAATAATGACAAATATGTACAGAATGTCTCAAAACAATTTCACATACATACTATATACAACCGCTGTATTTATCTTGGGAAACGTGCCTGTCAGTTTCCCTTCTCTGCATCCTTGGCTTTCGAGCCGCTGGCACCCGCTGAGACATTTGGATTAGAAAAAGGGGTGAGATTCCAAGGAATATCAGTAGAAACATACAATCAACACATAAAATATGAAAATTAAATATGCAAAGCACCGTATCAAGTAAAATGAAAACTCATATCATCCTTGTGTGTACACAAAATTCAGGGCCAACTAACCTGTTGAAACCCCTACATGTACCTCAGCTGAGTCCTTGACTACAGCTATGTAAGACTAGTTACCTCAGCTAGGTCCTAAACCACAGCTAGGTAATGTGCCTTCAGCATGTGTTCAAGTCACAAAATACAGTAACACGCATCATACAAATAATCACATAGTATATGAGAGATAGTAATTCCTACATTCATGTAACCATGCCATCATTTCCAACCAATATTTCCTTCTTTATGCCACATGTAGGAGACACCTAGGGGTCCCTCCTTATGGTCTCAATTGGCTTCACAACTTGTCCAGGTTACGTATACACGTAAAGTCTCAATTTTGGTCAAAATTGCACTTTTTGCTCAAATTTTCCATAAATTCATATTAAATTGACCAAAATATTCTAAATATATTTTTAACCTTTATTTTCCTTAATTAATTGAAATTAAATTCAATTAATTGGCAAAATAATTTATTTTGTGCTATTTTGGCAAAATTACGATTTTGCCATTACGTTTCTAATCCAATTTCTTTTCTTATTTTTCTTTGGCCAATTTCCATCTATTTTTGGACCAAATATTTTCTCTAATATTCCTTCATTTTTGGACCTTAATATTGGGCTTTTTAAATTACCCAAGTTAATTCCTTAATTATTTTTTTCCCAATTTCTCATGAAATTGAACATTTATAAATTCATAAATTCCAAATTCATGAATATTCACCATTTTATTGAATTTCTCAAATATTTACAATACTTTTGGTGAATATAAATTTTGGGATGTTACATTTTATATGTGGTTACCAATTTTCTGATGACATTAAATTTCTTATTCTTTTGGTACCAAAATTTAAACCCAAATTAATAAAAAAAATAGATTGTTTTATAATATACACCTTAATTTTGACAACATTTATGTGTTAAATTGGGACTTTTATTGTTATAATTTTATTTCTTTATAAAAAGCTAAAAAAAAATTAGTAAAAGATTGTTAAATTAGCTTCGGCCCTGTAAAGATGGCTCTGCCCTTTATGCTCAAGGGCCAGGCCTCAAAAAATGACTTTTTTCTTTAGCCACACCTGCCCTTTTTTACCAGCACTATTTATTTATTTATTAATAATTTTATTTTTTATGGACATTTTTATAAAATATTGAATCTGAACCGCTCATATTTTAATTTAAAGGCCGAGATGAGATGGAGGGGAAGAGGACGAGAAGCAAACGGCAGCCAATCCTAATTAAAAATGACTTTTATTTTAGACAAAACATGAGGAAGTATATAGTAAATAACCCAATTTCCCAGTCCTTTCTGGTGCTAATCCAAACATATTTGTTTTCATTGTCACTTTCTAGGGCCATCCCACTTTAATTCTGGGGGTCTATTGAATAAATGAAACAAGTTATGTATCCATCGACTTGGAAAATAATCTCGGGGTCTATTTTGTTTTTTGCTGGCCATCTTGGGGTCTATTGTACAAAGGTGACATGTTATATATCCATCAACTTGGGGGCGTAACTTTTTTCTGTAGCCGTGGGGGTGTAACTTTTTTAGAAAAGTTTTACAAATAACACGCAATTTAAAGATCCCAGTATTGAGAACATTTTATTTTGGCCGATATTTATTTTCTTTTTCCATATTAATTAATACTACTCCACTACTCCCGTATTCCTTCCAATTTTTATTATATACGTCTTTTAGAATAAATACATTGTTCTTATTAATAATAAGCCTCCAAATAGAGTATCAACTTCAATTTTTAGAAGAAATCCCTATTTAAAATCTCATCAAGTACAATTTCCTTTTCTTATATAGGTATAAGTATCCTCTTATTAGAGGCAATTTTGTTTGAAACACTGTCAGACACTAAATAGGGTATATCTCCTAATGGGAGATTCGAACTTTTGTTGGTCATACCATAAGGGAATAGACCCTTTATGTTAAACCCAACCCCTATTGGTGGGCGATCTGTATGTACCTTTATAAGTGCTCTAAGTCCTAAGACATGCCCTGGTCTGGTGAGCCACCGGGACCCAACTCAAACTTTTATGTACCAAAACAAAATTTGGAAATTTATTTTTTCAGAAAAATTTAATAGTTTAACTATCTCTCCTTAATTTTAATAAGAAGGTTAGATGTGACTAAATTTTATAATTGAAATGTGAAGTTTCTCTATTGCTCGTTATTAATGATTATATGTATTCACTATACCCGGTGAGCAGATGCACTACTTTAGCTCAAATTTTATTTCTAGAGCAAAAATTGATTAGTGATAGATTAATATGCAAATTGATCCAAAAATGTTTTCATCATTTCACATTTAATAAGTATGGTCATAACTAGTAGAACTTCTGCAAAATCTGATATAGTTAATTCGAAGGAGGAAATACAAGCAGTGAATTCTTTTCCTTCTTTCCTTTTTCTTTTGCCCTCATTTTATTCTCTTTCTATAATTTTTTCTTTTTGGCTTTAGTATCCAACTTGTTTTATAATTCTAATGGGTTCATTTAACTTGGTCGAGTTTTCAATCAAATATCAATATCATGTGGAAAAATAAATAAAGTTGTTTTCCATATCCTATTCTAGTGTGATCGTTTTTTCCAACGCATAATAGTCTTCAAATATTTTTTTATCTCTTTCTAACTTAATTTGTAAGTCTAGAGACTTTTCTTTTTAAAAAAGAAAATTCAAGTTCCAACACTCAACTTCATAAGTAGAGGCTGAAAATTCAACTAATTAGTTTTGTCTATTTCTCAAAAAATAAAAAAACAAAATTGCAAACGATTTGTTGAAATTGAAAACATTTCATTTCACATTTGACTTTTTATTCACAGCACATTATTTGGCATCGTATTGATTTTGGCAAAGAATTTCTTGGCAGATTCTGAGAAACATGGGAAACAAAAATATTGGGCCGATTTATCAGCTCATTTCAAGATCAAATCTGCAAACCAAATCATAAAAACGAATTATCTGAATTATTGGTTGATAAAATACTGTACCTTCTATTAAGTTAGGTTGGATTTTTTGTGGAGTGTATTTTGATATTAAGTGAAGAAGAAATTTAGGTTCAAAACAAGATTTTAAGAGACAACTCTGAGCAGCCTATTCATTTGAGCCCAATAGATAAACCAAATCATATAGCTCTAGCAAATGGTGTCGCATCTCCAAGTTGCTCTGTTTCCTTACAATCTAAATCTGACTCCTCACATAACTTCGCAAGTTTTTATAATAAAATAGTGCAAATAATGTAGGCTGTGAGATGGGCCAAGTCTCAAAGAAGCCACCAAAAACAGTGATAGATATAGATGTCGGTAATGTCAAATATTAAAAAAAAAACGTAACTATGTATAATAAATGCAAGTACGTGAAATATGAATACTATTTCCAGTATTTAATATAAGATTTCGTTTGTAGTGCAAATTATATTATTATTTTGCATCACTAACAACCTAATTTGTATTATTATTATTTTTATTATTCTTATTATTGGAATGCTCAGAGATATATAGTGGAAGTTAGATCCGTCATCCACTAATAAAAACTGTTTTCATTAGTAGGATATAGATTGACAAGGTTTCGGAGTCATTTCAAGACTCGAAACATAATTAGTTTGTAACATCTCTATTATTTTATTTATTGAAGCATATATATGAAGCATCTCTTAATGTGGTACTCGTTATATAAAGTCGCTATTTGTTTCTTGCTTTGGAGTCGACCCGTCAATATGAGGTTCTCAGCAACATTTGGCAGATGCTTCTCTCAAAAGTTGATGGGTTGTTCTCAAATCTCTAAGGTATATACATACAGCGAATTCTGTCTTTTCAATGGCTTTTTGCTTAGATTATTCATCTTATTACAATACACACACACAGAGGGAGCGAGGGAGTACTGTGACAAAAAATCTTTTTCAAATCTCTTGCGTCCTCAAAGTACTCCTAGGTTCCTACTCTATTCGCTAGAGAGTATTGTGACATAAAATGAACTTGCAATGACATATTACATAGTAGATTTTCATGATTATATATGAAAAAAATAGGTGATTCGATTTTCACATATTATTACGTCATTGTGAGAAAATGAAAATGAGACGCTAAATTATTACACAAAGATCCAAATCAAGGCAATAACTATTGTTCAAATACTGATTGATAGGCGAAACTTAATAAGGTACGTATCAGCTTTGACATCCTTAACTTGCGAAGTATTATTCTCCACTTCTGCTTGTGCCTTCATCACGTGGACTATTATGAGAACGTACAGAGATAACTTTTTTTGTTTGGTATGTGCTGGATCCATCATCCACTAACACTGCTTCATTAAGATATGAAGAAGGTTTTGGAGGCAATTCAAGACTCGAAACATCATCAGCTTCGAGCATCTCTATTACTTTACTCATTGAAGGACGATTTGCATCAATTGTATACACCATAATGCCACTACGAACATTGTTTTTGCTAAATTATTTTCCCCTTATGTCAAATCTTACATTTTTATATCTTTTTCTACGTCAAAGGGGTCATAAATCCATAAGAGAAAGTAGAGCAGAGCATGTGGATCCAAATTCTTTCTTTGACCTGCAATTTCCATAAAAAAACATTCCAAAGCTATAATCATTAGCCTTATAACACACTCCCCCTATATTCTTGTACAATAATTCTAGAGCCATGTATCCTATTGTCCCTCTTGCTGTAGTTTAAGTTACAACACTCTCATCAACTTAATATAATCTTGCCAGTCAAAAATCTGAAATCTTCTTAGTGAAATTGGCATCAAGAAGAATATTATGCGGCTTGATATCAAAATGCAATATTCCCATATCACAACCATGATGAAGGTAAGCAATTCCATGAATCACTTCCAGAGATATCTCATATATCTTGTGATAACTCAAGAAAATGCTTTCTTGTTAGGAAAAAAAAAATATTTATCCAATGATCCATTAGACATGAATTCATAGACAAGAGCTCACTTTGTTCCTTCCACATAGAATCCAACAAGGTGTGCCACATTAACATGGTGCATCCTTCCTGTTGGAATATATTAGTCCACCCTTGGTGAATTGGGGCCCGGTCCAAATTAAAAGGGGTTGTTATGCAAATATGGAGAGATATTGGTTATAAAGAGAGATATACTTTATGGTTTAAAAGTTATCTCAATTATCATATAACCACACGTTTATGGGTTACATCAACCACTACATGACCGTACATACACTATATATATATAGGATGTGAAATTGAGGGAGTAGTCTAGTCTGAATATAACACACACAATTCCCTCTTTAAAAGATTTTCTCATAAGAGTTTTCTCTTCTCTTTCTCTGTTTAGTGCATTTGTTGTGTAACGTGATTGGGGTCCACATCGGTGCTTCAGTTTTGTGTGGATACTTCAGCACGTCATTCGGATTCCGGGTACGCCCAAAATTCTTACACTCCAATAGTTGCCACTTCATTGATAAATTCTTGGCTATTAGCTTATGGATTTACCCAACATTTTGATAGCAGCATCATATCCACTCCTTAATTTTCCCTCGTATATAGTGCCGAAGCCTCCTTCACCTAACTTATCCTTGAAACCTTTGGTAATTGTCTTCAAATCCTTGCAGGAGAACCTTATTGGAATAAGGTGTTGGAATAATCCAACATTAAAGATTCCAAATATATTGTATAAATTCTATAAGAAAAAGCAGCAACGGACGACTTGATGAAATACCTCCAGCCATAGTGATTCTGTATGTATCTCACAATCTGGAAATTATAGAAAACAAGAAACAATTAATATAAATATATTATAATAGGTTAGGGTTTATTCTAACGGCAAGATGAGGCATAGTGATGGTCTGTAAATAGCTGTCACCTATCAGGGAACCCCTAAAGAGCAAGTAAGTATTCGATGTACTACTCCAAGACCCAACCTAGGTTATTTATAGCCTCCCATCAAGGCTTGTAACAACTTTACCGGTGAGTCAGGTGACTCTAACCCGCAGTGTGCGGGTTGCGGACCAGCCCGCAGGGCCGCATTTTTTTTTTTTGAAAAAAAAATTCATATTTTTTTAAAGAGGATTAAAAATATGAGACACATATATATGAGTAATTAAATTTACCTTCTAATATCAATAATTTCTCTTATACAAATTTAAAAACATAATCTACAATTTAAGATATAAAGTTATCAAATTTGTTAGAGTTTATAAAAAAAACATAAACTCATCCTCAAGCAACCAAGATATTATAATTTTGTTTAAAGAAGAAGGGAAGAAGCTAAGATTTTTTCTCTTTGGATTGAGAGGTATCAAGATAGGAGTGGAAAACTTATAAGTTTTGTAAAATTATTATATATAAATAAAAAATTAAAAATTTTGTGGGCCAACCCGCCAACCCGCGGGCTGGCCCGCATTAACCCGCGGGTTATGCAGTGCGAGCCTGTGCGGCCCGCATTTTTGCTGGTTGGGATTTTCCCAACCCTAACCCGTCAAAACCCGCAGGCTCACGGATTGAGCCCGCGGGTTGGGCCCATATTACCGGCTCTAACACAATGATCCAAATCAAGGCAATAACTATTATTCAAATACTGATTGACAGGCGAAACTTAATAAGGTACGTATCAGCTTTGACATCCTTAACTTGCGAAGTATTATTCTCCACTTCTGCTTGTGCCTTCATCACGTGGACTATTATGAGAACGTACAAAGATAACTTTTTTTGTTTGGTATGTGCTGGATCCATCATCCACTAACACTGCTTCATTAGGATATAAAGAAGGTTTTGGAGGCAATTCTTTTTTTGAATACAAACCTATAACTAGGTTACATAGGAGAACTATTCCCAAGAGGGAACGACAAAACAACAATCAACCATGATCAACTACCGCCTCCAGAAAGGGAGGTGGTGGTTGGTCAAGGATAACGAAATTCTCGGTAATGCTATGAGCTAACCTTGCCAATGAGTCAGCAAGGGTATTATCCTCTCTAGGAACAAAATACAAAATAACTTGCCAGTCTTTAGCTAACCAAAGTCTTGCATCCTCAATCACATCCTTGAACGGGTGATCCTTATCAGATCCTCTTGTGAGAAGGTTTATGGCTTGCAGACAATTAGTGAATACAATGACCTTCTTCAAATTCCGGTTCCAACATATTTGGAGACCCTGAATAATTGCAATAATCTCAGCCACCACAGAAGGAACGTGAATAATCCGACTAATGTACCTACACAACCATCTCCCATCTTCATCCTTAATCACTCAGGCGCAACCTGACATGCCTGATTGTAGTACCGACCCATCTGTTTCCAGAGTAACAAAACCTGGTCTTCCCCTCCTAGCATCTCCCTCTACAGCAACATTACGATCGTAAAAACCACAATTGTTGGATAGATCGAGATCTCCACTGGCTCTGAACAAACTTGAGTATCCATTTTGGTGTCCCAACTCTTCTGCATTCCCAAACAGCTTAGAGCAACGATCAACCCAGATATCCCAGCAGACATACCCGAACAGGATCGGCCAGCTAACTTTGTGAGTGAAGTTTCTTCCAGCTTCGTTTCTGAGGTTCCATTGTATCCACACCAAACCATAAAGATTAGAGAACTTAGACCACACACCAGGTTTAATTAGTGAAATCCATCTCTCCTTTGCATTGTTATAGTATCTCAGTAGGTGCATCAAATCCTCATCCTCATCACATCCGAAAGGACAATCTGCATTCTCTAATAAGCCTCTATGTTGTCTAAGCTTAGCCGTGTGAACTCTCCCATGAGCAGCAAGCCACATAAAATATTTGATCTTTTCAGGTACCTTCCACTTCCATAGCATCTTCCAAAATGCTTGGTTCTGATTCTGGTGACTTGCAAAATAGAAACGATATGCAGAACTAACAGAGAACTTACCATCTGTAGCTGGAGTCCAGAAATGCTTATCCTCTCCCCTCTCCTCAGAAGGAGGATTAACGCTTGTAATCCGCTCGATGATCGGCCACTGAAACCATTGACTTAGCTTGCGAATATCCCACTCGCCCTACGAATTCACATAATTTTGAACTTTATCATTTATGTCCCTAAAGATCTCCGAACCCGGGAGCAGTTCTATCAAGGGTCTATTTAAAGCAGACCAATTATCATACCAGAAAGAGGCCTTCGCACCATCTCCAATTTTAATCCTCACGCCTTTTTGGAATTTCTCCCATATCACACAAATGCCCCTCCATGTATACGAAGCAACTTTACGAGGTAACGGACCGTTCAATTGATCCCATTTATACTTGCTCCTGAGTACTCTCGTCCATAAGGCATCCTTGTTGGTAAGGAGATGCCAACACAATTTCATAATGAAGGCTTCGTTCTGCTTACACATATCCTGAATGCCAAGCCCTCCTTCTTTCTTATCTTTCTTAACCTGATCCCAAGATATAAGATGTAACTTCCGCTGATCATCCTTCTCATCCCATAAGAAACTTTTGCTCTTCTTTTTAATATCTCTCAGGATTCCTCTTGGCAACAACATGGTCTGCATATAATAAGCTAGAAGAGCAGCTAAAACAGATTTAATGAGAGTGATTCTTCCTGCCATATTCAAACATCCTCTCTTCCAACCTGTTAGTCTCTTTTGCGTCTTCTCCAAGATAGGATTGAATAGGATCCTGGAAACCCGTTTATGAATCAAGGGAATGCCAAGATATTTCCCCAAATCCCCGGTTAATGGAACCCCCATAGCTCTGCTAAGTTCATATGCTCTGTTGAAATGAACATTCTTAGAGAAACAGACCCTCGTCTTTCTCTTATTAACTTTCTGGCCGGAGACATCACAAAATTTCTGAAGACATCCCAACATTTGATCTATCTGATCATGTGACGCTTCTCCAAATAAAATTAGATCATCAGCAAAAAAGAGATGAGAGATGGGAGGACCTCCTCTATTCAGCCAAATTGGTTTCCACAGACCCCCATTAACTGCATCTTGAATAATGTGGCTAAGACGCTCCATACATAGAGTGAAAATATACGGTGAAAGGGGGTCTCCTTGTCTAACTCCGCGAGAGAATGTGAAAGTATTAGAGGCTTCCCCATTCCACAGCACCTGAAAAGATGGGCTTGATATACAAGCCATAATGAGATCACGAATTTTTCCATCTATGCCAACAGCCTGAAGGGTATCATATATGAAAGGCCATTCCAGCCGATCATACGCCTTTTCAAGATCGACCTTCACAACCATCCAACTTTTCTTCCCCGTCTTATTTCTCATAGAGTAGATAACTTCTTGAGTAATAATGATATTATCACTGCTCTGAAGGCCCGTAATAAAGCTACATTGATGTTGCCCAACAAGTTTGTCTATAACCCCCCGAAGGCGACCACTGAGAATCTTGGTGATAATTTTATAGCTTACGTTACATAGAGAGATGGGTCTGAAATCCATAATAGTCTCAGGGGTATCTAATTTGGGAATGAGCACAATATTTGTATTGTTGATGTCTCTGATTCGTTTCGGATCTTGAAAAACGTTTGACACCAATTCGATAATGTGTTTCCCCACCACCGGCCAATATTCTTGATAAAAAATAGCCTGAATTCCATCGGGTCCCGGCTCCTTGAAAGCCCCAATCTCAAACGTAGCTCTTCTAATCTCATCTTGAGAAACATTTGCATTTAACATGATAAGATCCGTGTCACTCAAGTTGGTAAACTTTGTTTGGGTAACAACACTGGTAAAATTCTGAAGGCCACATTGAAACAGATTTTTATAATAATCAACAGCAAGATTCTTGAGCTCCTCCTGATCAAAAGACCACTCGTCGGCATTCTTTTTCAACCCCTCAATCCTATTGCGCCGTCTCCTGACAATTGCAGTAGTATGGGAAAATTTGCTATTTTTATCCCCCCATTTCAACCAATTACACCTCGATTTTTGGTACCATATCAATTCCTCTTGAGCTAAAAGCTTGTTATACTCTTTCCACAACTCATTTTCAGTTTGGATCAAAATTTGGCTAACCCTTCTGGCCTTAGCTCTTTCTACACCTCCAATTCTTTGAAGAGTCCTTCGTTTTTTTTCATATAAATTCCCCACTCTTCTTTTATTCCACTCCCCCGCCATGTTGGAAAAATTATTAACTTTCACATTCCAATGATCCATATTCCAAGCCTCCTTAATGATATCCCTAAAACCCTCCTCCAAAAACCAAGCAGCTTGGCATCTAAAGAAGGGTTTAGAACGTCGGCCATGAGAAGGGAAAACTTTAAGTAAGATAGGCCTATGATCAGACCCAAATTTAGGCAGATGATGAACTTTCGTTAACGGATATGAAAGATTCCATTCAGAGTTCATAAAAGCCCAATCAATTTTTTCCTTAATCAAACCACATTCCCATGTAAATTTATCCCTAACGGTTTCAATATCCAGGAGCAGGCACTCAGAAATACAATCTTGGAATTGCCCCATGGATCTAAGATTCAGCCTCGCACCCCCACATTTATTGTCACTATATAAGTAAGCATTAAAATCTCCTATCAGTATCCAAGGCATGTTGATAAGACTACTCAAATCAACCAGCTCATTCCAAAGATTTTGACGGAGAATACGGTTTGGTTCAGCATAAACACATAGAGAACAAATTCCTTAGAATCTTTATTAATCACAATTTTAATATGAATGGCCTGTGTTGACGAGGAGATATAATGAACAGATAAATCTTCTGTATTCCATAAAACCCAGATGCCCCCAGCAAAACCCGTTGCTTCCAAATGTAGCCAAGTATTAAATCCCATTCTCTTAATAATTCTATTAGCCTTCGCACCACTGACCCGAGTTTCCATAAGGATCAAAATTTTAATATCATTATCCTTAAGCACATCCTTAATTTTACCAGGAAAATTTTTGGATACAGCTCCCCTGCAGTTCCAAGATAAAATATTCATATTATCCATAATAAAATAATGAGAGAAAAAAAAACGTACCTGAGGATACGCTATTGATGAACTATTTCTGGCAATTGCATCACTTCAATATCAACAAGCCTATCTTCTCCTATCTCCTTAGACTCGTTGCCCTCCAGGTTTATTTCCCCGGTTCTGATATTATTCACAAATGGTACTTGTTGAGCCTTGTGTTGCATCATTTGTTCCATATAGTTCAAGGATACATCCTCTTCCTGTTGATTTTCCATTTGGATACTAGCTGGATTTATTGTTTCGGTAGAGAGTATCGGTAAAGGCTGGGTATAATTTTCTTGGTTGGACATGCTCAATTGGATGGGTTCATTAAATGATGAAGATCCAAAAATCAAGTTATGCTTCCTTCCCATTTGCTTCTTCTTAACCTGTGAAGAGGAGACTTTTGGCCCATCCCTATTTTCATTTTTCCTGCATTTCAATTTCTCCCAAAATGGCCCCTTGCGTTTTTTAATTTCTTGCCTAGAGAGCTCCCTTGTTTGGGCTTGAATCTGGCCATTATCTTCTTTCATCGGTTGACCATTCCCTTCCTCCGTCTGGGCTTCTTTATGAGACTTATCCCTTACTTGGGCTTGTCTCGGCCCACTTTCTTTATTAGATTTCTCCCATCAATTTCCTTTCCTTTAGTTAACGTCAGCCCAACTCCTCCGTCCTGACCCTTTTTTCCCGTTGAATCCGTCAGCTTCGTCTTCTCTTCACCCACTTGGCCTGACAGTTTTTTCCCAGCTGTCTCCATCGGTTCTTTCTTCGAGTCCAGAGGAGCCATGCTGCTACAGTCTCCTTCCTCGAATAAAGAGATTAGGCTATCAATTTTCTTTGGATTCCTTCCCTCCTCGCTACTTTTTGGTAAGTTCTGAACCTCCTTTTTCCTCCACTGAACCTCAGCCCCCTTTCCTTTTCGATTTATCCTTGGCACATCCTGTGATAAGACAGGCGTATCTCGATCCTGCAAGACGGCAAACCTTGAGCCCTCCATAGGTTCAGTATCCTTCCCATTCTTCCGATGAGAAAGAGTTGTTCTGTCCTGCTAATTTCTATCCGAATCAGCATTTGGTGACCGCGATTTGCGTGATCTGGTCGTTGATCTCACCTGCATCCAAGGCCCGTACTCGTCTTCCACAGCTATGCCAGGTACGGATACTATTGGGTGCTTCTCGATGCCTTCTCCGCCCTCTAGTACCGCCTGTGATTTTTCCGGCACCATTGAATCTTTAATTTCTGGTGACTGTGTTTGGCATGATTCCCTAGTATGTCCATATAATCCACAATTAAAGCATATTGCATTAAGTCCTTCATACTCTACCGTGTACACTCTGTTTCTGAGGATAAATCTTGATTGAAGTTTTTTGTTCAAGTCAACTTCAACACTGACTCTGGCATATTTTCCCCTTTCCACAGTTTGCTTGTTGTTGTCCTGATTGGCAAGAGTATTCATATCAACTTTCAGAGTTCTTCCTATTAAATTCCCTATTTCAAATATGCACTCCTCAGAATACATGTGCACCGGAAGAGTTGGTACCCTTATCCATACAGCAACCTTCCTCACTTTGTTACAATAGGGATTAAAGTTGGGGCTCCAACGTTGAACCGCAAGATAATGGCCTTGGATTAGCCATGGACCATCAAACAACAATTTTGAGCACAACGTTTTATCTACTGATCTACATATAAAATAATTATTCGGCAAATCTATTAGCTCAAAATTTTTTGATCTCAATAGCCTCCTGACTCTGTCTTTCATCATATATAGATTAGTTCTCTTACCCAGAAGAGTTATGATCAAAGCATCTTTCCACGGCCTACACAGCTCTTTGAATTTATCGTTGGATATTTGCAGAGAAGGAATAGAATTTAAATTTTGTCTTTGCTCCTCTGTTACCTCTGGACATAGGGCCTCGTCTTCTTTCAACCATTCCATCATCTGCTCATCAAAAGTCTTATCCTGGCTTTTCTCTTCCTCCCCTAAAAGTTTAGCTTTATAGGAGATTTGGCTCTTAACAGCCTGTTTCATGCTCTGTTTTTTCTGTGTGCCTTGAGCTTCTACATCCTCCCTCGGAGCATCAGAGAATTTTTCTATTTGTTCGTCCATATTGCCACTCATCTCTATATCCATTTCTGTTTGCATCTTCTTTATACTCCTTCTTAGCAAATCATCTTTTTCTTCTGAATTTCCTTCTCCTCTGTCAGATTTGTTTCCAGCAGATACTGAGCTTTCGATGATGCTCGGGAACCCATTGCTCTTGCTCTGTGTCACACTAGCTTTCTCGCTCATTGTCGTATTTGCTTGATGTTTCTTACTTCTATATAGGGGTCAAGATTGATGTGAAGGTTTTGGAGGCAATTCAAGACTCGAAAAATCATCAGCTTCGAGCATCTCTATTACTTTACTCATTGAAGGACGATTTGCAGGCTTTAATTGTATACACCATAATGCCACTACGAACATTGTTTTTGCTAAATTCTTTCCCCCTTAGGTCAAATCTTGCATTTTTATATCTTTTTCTACGTCAAAGAGGTCATAAATCCATAAGAGAAAGTAGAGCAGAGCATGTGGATTCAAATTCTTTCTTTGACCTGCCATTTCCATAAAAAACATTCCAAAGCTATAATCATTAGCCTTATAACACACTCCCCCTATATTCTTGTACAATAATTCTAGAGCCATGTATCCTATTGTCCCTCTTGCTGTAGTTTAAGTTACAACACTCTCATCAACTTAATATAATCTTGCCAGTCAAAAATCTAAAATCTTCTTAGTGAAATTGGCATCAAGAAGAATATTATGCGGCTTGATATCAAAATGCAATATTCCCATATCACAACCATGATGAAGGTAAGCAATTCCATGAACCACTTCCAGAGATATCTCATATATCTTGTGATAACTCAAGCAAATGCTTTCTTGTTAGAAAAAAAATATATTTATCCAATAATCCATTAGACATGAATTCATAGACAAGAGCTCACTTTGTTCCTTCCACATAGAATCCAACAAGGTGTGCCACATTAACATGGTGCATCCTTCCTGTTGGAATATATTAGTCCACCCTTGGTGAATTGGGGCCCGGTCCAAATTAAAAGGGGTTGTTATGTAAATATGGAGAGATATTGGTTATAAAGAGAGATATACTTTATGGTTTAAAAGTTATCTCAATTACCATATAGCCACACATTTATGGGTTACATCAACCACTACATGACCGTACATACACTATATATATATATAGGATGTGAAATTGAGGGAGTAGTCTAGTCTGAATATAACACACACAATTCCCTCTTTAAAAGATTTTCTCATAAGAGTTTTCTCTTCTCTTTCTCTGTTTAGTGCATTTGTTGTGTAACGTGATTGGGGTCCACATCGGTGCTTCAGTTTTGTGTGGATACTTCAGCACGTCATTCGGATTCCGGGTACGCCCAAAATTCTTACACTCCAATAGTTGCCACTTCATTGATAAATTCTTGGCTATTAGCTATGGATTTACCCAACATTTTGATAGCAGCATCATATCCACTCCTTAATTTTCCCTCGTATATAGCGCCAGAGCCTCCTTCACCTAACTTATCCTTGAAACCTTTGGTAATTGTCTTCAAATCCTTGTAGGAGAACCTTATTGGAATAAGGTGTTGGAATAATCCAACATTAAAGATTCCAAATATATTGTATAAATTCCATAAGAAAAAGTAGCAACGGACGAGTTGATGAAATACCTCCAGCCATAGTGATTCTGTATGTATCTCACAATCTAGAAATTGTAGAAAACAAGAAACAATTATAATATGAATATATTATAATAGGTTAGGGTTTATTCTAACGGGAAGATGAGGCACAGTGATGGTCTGTAAATAGCTGTCACCCATCAGGGAACCCCTAAAGAGCAAGTAAGTATTTGATGTACTACTCCAAGACCCAACCTAGGCTATTTATAGCCTCCCATCAAGGCTTGTAACAGCTTTACCGGTGAGTCAGGTGATCCTAAACCAAATCTTTATCCAAATCACTTTGTGGGACATAATCAGGAGATATTTTATCCAAAATATATTAAACTGATAATATTTAAAGCAATATGCTAATATTCAGAATATCTTCATAATATCTAGAATATTCATTTGATCAAAATAACCAACTAGTATATCCTTTATATGATCAAAGAATAAACATATATCTAGATATAATCTGAATAAAAATATTATCATTCTAATAAAATATCTAACATTCTCCCACTTGACCCGCAACCTAACGTTATTTGGTGAGTATGGTTGATTTAAGCAATACTACATGAATCATGGCGATAAGTCCTCTTTGATTGAGTATTACCTTCTATGCATCACAAGTAGTACCCTTACTTAATGGGTCAAAAACTTAATGAATAAACCCATAATGTTTATTCGGTTCCAACCTAAATGTTTGTTAAAATCTTATAATTTAGGTACCAATAATTGAGACAACAAACTTCAACTTGAATTTCATCACTTAATAATGTCTCATCTAGATCACCAAATGTGATCCATCCCTGCTAAGATATTTAATCCGTTTGATTTCTCTAGATTCATGCTCTTTATTAAAGGATATATCTTTATGTGTTTATGACCTCTTGACTCTATGGTCATATAACTCCCTTAATTAGTTTGGATTAATTTAATAATTTCAAAACCCTTTGATGAAATTCTATAATTGGCAATCTTGTAACTTGCCTCTAAGAATGACTAGGTTAAGCAATACATGGTGGAAGTAAGCAATCAATGACTATTTAGCAATCTTATACTTCTCCATGATGCAACTTATTCAGTAAATGTAAAAATGTATCATAATGTCAACTCTTTTATAGTTAACGCATCTTACAAGACTAAACAAGATAATCATTCCACAATATATAAAGCATGAAACTTAATGTACATTTAGTAATGTACCACATGACTTGTAGCTCTTCAGTCATTATTCAAGTAAAATATGCTTTGATAATCCTCCTAAAATTCCTTTACAATGGTGATGAATCCCTATTTTATCATATTTTTCAATACTTTATTTAGGGATTTTATCATGTTATTTTGGCCAAACATGCATTTATTATGACTAATTGGGATTAAAAGTGATTGCATGAATTAGTTGATAAAATGGGTAGAAATGTCATTATTTTCATGATTATCCAAATACATGGTATTACAATAGTTTGAATTTCATTTCAGGGTATTTTGGTCAAGCAGATGAATTTTGGAAATTTCAGTTCAGTCCCTGAATTCCAGGAATGACATTTTAGTACCCAAAGATATTGTCAGTTTAGTACCTGAATTTCTAAAATGACATTTTGGTCCTGAAATCCGAAAATCAGCGATGTTATCCTCTGAAATCAGATTTTAAGAGTGCACACACATCCAAATCGAAGAGGTTGGGGATCCAGATTTCACATTTGTCACCCTCCTTTCACTACACCTGCCGGATCCACCTCCACCACCATCTCCGGCGTTCCTTCACCTCATCCACTGATCATTCTTCTTCTCCATCACTGTCCGACACTCCTCTCTTTCTATATTGTTGTGCGATGGCCATTGGAGGACTTAGAGCTCGTTGTATTGTTGGAGGTAATGGAATGATTAGAATGGTATGACATGGGAAGATGTGTGGGTTAAATGATAATTAGTGAATGAAAGAAAGAAAAGACCCATAAGGTGCATGCAAAGTGGAAAATCATGGAACACAATGGTATAATTGAACAAGTAAATGCAACACAATGATATTTATACATCCCTTCTTATTCTTTATTCCTCTTTTTCTTCTTTTCTTTTCTTTTTTATTCTTTTTTAATTTTTTTCTTCTTTCTCTCTATTTTTTTTTTGTATCATTTTTTTCTATTGTCTTCTTTTTTTTTTCTTCAGTTTTTTTTTTCTTTTGTTTTTACTTCTGTTTCTTTCCTTTCTATCATAAATTGCACTTCTAGCCACTTAACAAGATTAAATCACTACAACCTGAGGAAGTGTCTATTTTGATATCACATTTTAAACAAGGTTCAACATCGCTAACAGCCTCTAAAGTCATGACAACATGGTTTTATGCTCAAAGATACCATAATGCCCTTTCTATGATAGTATGCACTGCACATAGGTCCTCTCAAGAATGAAATGGAGGTGCAGAAACCAAAAATGATGTTAGGCTCAAAGGGTTAAACAATAGATAACATGATCAAGGTTGGCTATTTGGTTAACTAGCTAATGAATATGAATGCCTATGTCATTTCTACTCATGCCAATGCAAAATGTAGCCTCAAGCAAGAAATAAGACAAGTTCTAGAGAGTAGTAGACTAAGTGGATGAATCACACACTGAAATGAATAATTAGGCCCAAAATACCTTCCAACTAGGCTTTAGTTTCCTATCAAATTCATCGAAACTAAACAATGCATCATTTTTCGGACTTAAAATATATGGAAACACACTTCATTTAGACAAGTTTCAACATCAATATCTAATCATATGCAATTGAGATACTTGATCATACCTAAACATCAAAATTTTGAAAAACTTGGCTTAAACTTTAGACAAAACAGTAGCTAGCAAGATTATGACAGCATAGTGGAGTTCTTACAAACACAAAACAAAACATTATTCATCCCTCCCCTACACTTAGTCCTTGCATTGTCCACAATGCAAACATAGACTAATGATACAACAATGGTACTCAATAATGCAGCAAGGAATCAATGTGAGAAAGAATAGATTAACAAACAAAAACAAGACAGAAACATCACACAAGACACAAGCTACCTTTTTCTACTAGAGTGTCCCTCCCCCACACTTGTTCAACATCATGTAATCATGTAATTAACAGTCTAAAATAGTAGAACAAGGTAAAGGAAGGAAACAACCTTATCATGGAGGCTTGTAGCTATTGTGGTATATGTGAAGGCGGTTGGACTTGATGTGAAAATATTTCCCATATCCATCCTTCACTTTTACTTTTCCATTATGGCATAATGTAATTACTTCAAAAGGACCAACCCAACTTTTCTTGATCTCTTCAATTGGTGTTACATAGTTGGTGAAGTAGGCCATGACATGACCACCATGCTCATAGTTTGTCTTCTTCGCCTCAAGAATGTTTAAGTCTAAAGTCTTTTCTTCAAGCATATGTGGAAGTTTGAGATAAGTCACAGCTGAATCTTCTTTGGCATATTTGTGTTTTGCCTTTTCACCTTCATCATAGTGAAGTTTTGATGGCTTTATGACTTTCAGCATGTCATCAATTCTTTGAGATTACACAGCAGCAACCACTCCCTCTTGATGAGCAGCCTCAGATAGTTGAGGGGAGGGAGTAGAGTGGATCATACATTCTATAAATACTGGTCCATGAGTAGCATTCAAGGCTCTCAGCTCCTTGAAAATGTTGAAAGGTTTCTTTGGCTTTTTCTTTATTTTAGAACCTGCAGAATCACCATAGAAAGTACCCTTCTCAAGCTCATTTTGGTCAAATAGAGATTGATCAAGCTTAGTATCCTCAAGTAAATTAGAGCATGGTGTTGAAATGGTGTAATCTAGTGAAAGATCACTAGAACACTTCATTTCATCACCATGAAAAGAAGGGGTAGAAGAAGGATAGCTAGAAACAATTGGGGAATTACTAAAATTAGTCATATGTGCACTCTCAACAATCTCAGCACTAGAACAAGAAATGTCATGCATGTCAATACTTGAATCAGCACATAAAAGAGTGAAAGTATTGCAAGTCACGTGCTCATTTAAGTTACTACCGCTAGAGGCAGCATGTGTAGTATTTTCATGTTCACTAGCAACCACAACCTCTTGATAAACATTAGAGTTCAAGGAAGATTCAATGCATCTAACAACACTCATATAATCATCATCAACCATGCATGCAATAGTGGAATCAATCCCATGAATAGAAGTGGGTGAATGCAAGCAATTCTGAATTTCAGCACATGCCATACATTTAGAATTAGTATTACAATCATTACAAATGATTGATGCATTAGAATCTAATGAATGAAAGTCATTATCCAGCAAAGAGGGAACAGAAATACTCCCCATTTCAGCCTTGACATTGCAGCCAGTAGCATCTTGAGATGGCTCTCCTTGCTCTTGAATGTCTATGCAGAGAATGTCATGTTGCTCCAGCTTGGTTTCAGCTTTAGGTGGCGCTTCATAAGACTCCCAAATTCTGGGCAGATTGGAGTTGAGTAAGCTTCAAAACATTTTCAGTTCTTCCCTCTTGCTTTACATGCAACCGTGGAAAGATTGGAGTTCCCTCTTCACCACCAGACTTCTCCCACCATATATGAAATAGGATAGCATTTGAGAGGTCTACCATTTCATTGAGCTTATCCATTTGCTCCTTCAAAGTGCCAGATTCCAATGCAGCATCAAGCAAGCGTTGATGTTCTGTATCTAACTTGTTATTTACTTCCCTTAAGGCATGCACTCGATCATCAACAATTGGGATGGCAAGGAGTGATTTTAGGTTTAATTCAACTGCATAAAAGTCAAAAACACCTTTCCCAAGAATAACATGGTTAGTAGAAACAATTTCAGTACTAGGACTACCCAAATTATCACAGCCATGTTCAAGAGAATTAGTATCACATTTAGCATCTTCACAATCTTTCTTTAGACTAGGATTCGAATAATGCCCACTACAATTCACATTTTCATGCATGTCATCACCAACATTGCCAATGCAAGATGCAGCAAACATGGCATCCTTCACATCATCACACATAAATGAAGAAGTAGTGCAATCACCATGTTCATTCAAGTCATGAGTACTAGAAGGAAGAGATGTGACCATGTCATGCTGAAACATGTGGGGTGACTCAACTATAATTTCCTCATCAACCTCTTCATCACTCAAAGCCTCACTTGCCTCATTAGATTTAGAAATAGCCAAAGTAGGCGCAACTTCTACAAGTAAGGGCTCAAGATCTATGAGGGAAGACTTTTCTGGTATTTCTCTTGTCTTGCTACCATCCAAAGTGTTGCTTCCTAACACACTCATAAATTTATCCAATGGATTGTTCAGTTCTTGCAAGAAACTCCTAAACCCATCATTAGTAGAAGACTCTTGACTTGGCACACATGGTGGAGGAAAAGGTTCATGAAGTGGAAGGTGACTCGATTGGAATGAAGGATGGTATGGGAGATAAAAGGGTTGATGATATGGTTGAAATGGAGGTTGGTGGTATGGTTCATGTTTGTATAGTGGAGAAGAAAATGAAGGTTCATAGGATGGTTCATATGGGAGGTAATCAATGGAATTGGTGTTATAGGTACTAGGGAAAGGATTGTGTATATGATGGTAGTGGGGATTTCCAAGACAAGGCCTCTCATTCCCAGACTTATATAAACACTCATGTGGCTGAGGTATAGAAGGGTGCACTCTAGCATTATGTATTTGGGAATCCAAAATCCTTTTGACATTTTCCACTTGAGATTGAATAAGATCCCATTTTTGTTCCAATAGTTGAAGTCTTTGAGAAGATGTCTCCTCCATCTAAAGGTTATATCCTGGAACAATCAAATTCTAACCAGGGAAAGAAATTAAGCAAACAAAGCAATTGTCATCCAAGGATGCAAATCAGGAAGTTCTTGGCTATGGCAAAGTAGGAAACCCAAGAGGATTTGACAGCAGCCAATTCACAGTCAGAGAGCCCAAACAAGTCCAGCAAACTATGAGCGAATTTCAAGCAATTTCCAACCAAATGCACTTTAGTTTATATGCCCAAGATGATATTCAAGCACTCCGATAAGAAAATACTATCCAAAACAAATTCAAAATAACCTACCAACTAATAGAAAGCAAAGAACAAAATTAAAAACACACCTAATGAAAAGCTGAAAAAATTCGAAAAAAAAAAATTGAAAAAGTGCCCAAAATGATGGAATTTGGTCAAAATTCACTACACCCAATAGCAAAGCTATTGGTCTTGCTTAAAATGGTCCAAAACTTTAAGAAACCGATGCTCAGAATTTTCTGGAAAAGATTTCCAAAAATTGACAGCAACCATCAATGATTAGCCACTTAAGCAAGTCCAAAAGCAATGCACACCAATAACAGCAGATTTGAAGCCCAAATGACAGCAGCAACAATATAGATTAAGCAATGGAAACTAGAAGGACCAATCCCTTTACAATATATGCCAAATAAATGATCAATTGCAGCAGATTCAATCGACCAAATAACAGCAAATGAAAGGATCAATATGTTGGTGTGAGCAACAGCAAATTTAAAGTGTGAAACTCTAAACTTGTTCACACAGGTCCAGTCAATTACAACAGAGAAAAACTTTAGTTAGGAACCCAAAATTCAGTGGAAGTTTCAAGGTACACACACATCAAATCCCAGTTCCAAAAATCTGTTACTTTGGCAAGGTGATTGCAGAAACTAGCACTATAAGTGAAATAACTAGAGTCTCATATGCATCAAACTTTAGCTTCTAGTACCACGCACAAACAGATTGCACTTATATTTCAGCAACCAAACTATTAAATCAGATATGTAGCATGAGTGAGATATGTGACACAGAAAAATCTTCCCAAGTTCAATTAGCCAATAGCAAATCTCAACAACAATATTATATTTTTCTTCTGCACAACAATTTTAGATTCACAAGTGTTCCAAGATTGATCACAGCTCATATAATAAAAAAAAAAAAAAAAACAGCAGATTATGTGCACAAGTTCAGGGTGAAATGACAGCGAAAATTAATCTTAGGCTCACCAAAACACTCAATTCAGTTGGAAAAAAACAGACTTGAATGTAGCACAACAGTCATGTGAGAGAAACAGCAACTCACAAGAATTTGGCACCTAACTTTTGAAATCAATGAACCAGGAAACTCAAGAATTCAGTTCAGTCAGGAAAATCAGCTTACAACAAACAAGCATGTGCTACCACGCTAGACAGCTACAATAATTTCAGATTCAGAATGTCCCAAAGTTGGATAGACTCAGAGATTGCAAAACTATTTCTAGCATATGCAACTTGACAATTTAGTCAAAACAAGGAGTCCCTAGTAATTACAAGATTCCAATCAGTTATATAAATCCAAGATTTTCTCAGCAGAAACAGAATATTCCAACAGCAAATGCTCACAGCAATAGCCAAATTAGTCCAGAAAATTCAACAGCAAGCAAGGTACAGAGGTCCAGCACAAGTTTCCAGCCACTTTCAGATGCAAAGACAGCAAAATGACTTCTCGGATTCAGCAAAAATGGTCAAACAGCAGCAGCTTAAACTCAACGGATAAAAATTCCTAATTCACTCAAAACTCTTGTTTTTTTTTTTAAATGACAATGATAGATGTTCCAGCATCCAAAATTGGTTCACAAGCACAGTTATCAATTCCAAACTTTCAAATTCTGTGCAGCAATTTCCCAAGATAGCAGCCAAGCCAAAATTGAGCAGTGATAACACCAAGTACAAGTACCCAATGAGCAAGGCAAAAATGCTATGGATGGAATAAATGCATGTATGCATCAATCTATATGACACTATCTATGCATGAAGTAACTTTAATTTTTTTTTATTTTCTATACAAATGCAAGAAAAAGGCTATGGAGAACTAACATCCACATGTCCAAAACTTAAACCTAAGCTAGACAAATCAAAAACACTAAAAGCTAAAATTCTAACAAGCTCACACAAGCAACCCCAGTCAATAAGAAAATTGACACTTAGTTAACCAAGGAGTCAAAAATGACTCCCCGGCAACGGCGCCATTGATTTGTGCGCACTTTCAAGCAAGCCTACACCTTAGAAATTGAATTAGAAGGAATAGGATGATATTAGAGACATAAGGACAATCTAATCATATTCTCATAATAGATGTTACTCTCAACAACCGCCATTATGCATAAATGTTCAAATGTTTGTGATCGTAGGTTACTCATGATATTCTCAAATCTTTTGAGAATAATCTCTTTATGCATTCCAAAAGAATACCACACCTAATACGGTCATATCACAATTTTGAACAATGGTGACTTAGTCATTTATAACACCTTAAATCAAAATGCACAAGCTATAAATGAATCATCATTTTATACCATATAGATGACTCAACTCCCACTAATTCAATAATATAATAAAACTTATGATATTCTCAACATGATCCTATATGTAATCACATCATGATACCTTAATTATCACTATTGTGAGATTTACTTATGACAAAATGATCTCCTAATTCTGTTGACTAAATTCTCTTTATTACTTATGCGACCATCTCTACTAATGCACATATATACCTCTCCTTATGTCCAAAATGAAAAGATACAAATAATATCTCAACTTAAGATAAACATTTAACTATCATGAAGATATAGAAGGAATTATACATGAATATAGGAGGAAATACCTCACTAAATCAATTCATTTTTCATAGAAGAGTTATTGCAAACAACTTTATTTGTATTACTTAATATTGCAGACTAGTAACTTTACAAATAAACTTATGTTGTTGCTTACCTCATATTTTTCATGAATTAACGCCTTTATTTGGAATTTATGATCACTCTCGATATTTATGTTCTAGTCAGATTTCTTGAAGTACATCACATAGTAACTATGAATTGTCAAATTTTAATCACCATTGATCTCAACTGAATCCATTGATGGATTGAAACTCAACAAGGTGAGTGCCATGTAAAACCAATGTTCTACCACAATTAGAGGTGGGAATCCTCCATATGTGATCATTCTCAGTGAGTCTAATCACTCCCACTAATTTTGGCATTCCTAAATAATCTGACATTTCATAATACTAAACAAAACTGTAAACTAAAATGGACAACTTATTTAAATTCCTAAGACATCTCAGCATTTTCACCAAAATATGCAGTCTCAAGATATTTTCCTTCCACACTTTTTCTTTTATAAGACAGTTATATGCAAGAGTATATTTTAAACCGAGCTTCCAACCTTTGAGATTGAAAAGATTTAAACAAAAATTTTGTTAGAAACTCATAAAAAAATATAAAATTGTCTTTAGTGTGTCCTTAAGAGGAAAACTGTATTATCCATTATGTTTCTTCTTGCAGCACTTTCACCTGTATTAGGTGAGTCCAAGTATGAAGAAACTTTACATATAGACTAAGTCCCAGTCCATTAATGATGTACTTATCATGTTACTCATCTCTTCCTATGAATTTCACTATATTAATCCGTTTATCAGATTAACCTCCTAATTTTGCTTTATTTACTCTAGATGCATCTAATGACACTACTCAATTACAAAATAAATAACCTTTGGGTCTTATGAAAGGTCAATTATAAAAACAGATGAATTATTTCACAATTAGATAAGGCTAACATAAAACCTAAATCCTCCTTTGGCCCAGATGTTTTGAACAGTGCAATGCAGAAAGAGAAAGAAAAAATAACAAGCCCAAAATAACAGTCTTGGCCTAGATTAGGAAAAATAAAAAATCAGGAAAAGAAAAAACATCAAAGCCCAATTATTAAGGCCCAACACTCTATCCAGCCCACCTCACCGGCATTAGTGAAACGGTGCGTTTCACTAGGCAGAAGAACGACGTCGTTTGAGTTGGCAGGAGAAGATAATCTTGATACACGTAAAACGACGCCGTTTTAAGTGTCTTCTCCACCTAGTCGGATCCCTTGACCCGATCCACATGACTACGCGACCTGATTTGCAGACCACAGCCACCCGAAATTTCAAGCAACCTCATGCAGCAATTCTGGGCATGAAAAGCCGGCGACTTTAACGGCGTTCTTCATGAAAAATCGCGGCAAACAACATATAGATTATAATTTCACCCAAAAAGTTGCACAAAACCAAAATGAAAAATTCTTTTCATTCATGAACCCGAAAACAAAACGCGATAACAGGTTCAGATCTCAGTTGCTTTGACGGCAATACGAGTGGCGGTGAAGATGAAATGAACGAGTAAAGATGATATGATATGGGCAGCAATGTTTCAACTAAATGCAAAAAATCAAGTCAAATATTCGCACTAGCACGAAAACAGAGACGTGATTTTTGGACCCTTCAAAAACTCCCAATGTTTGGACAAAAACAAAACCTTGAATTCTGATCCTTCAAATTTTATTAAAGATGATGACGCTTCATTTGACACAAGAATTAGTCTCCTCTCATCCCAATAATCCGAAATCTCAAACGTATATGTAGATCCATGATTAAGCAAGAATATATTATTTTCCTCTGGTCCCAATAACAGAAACTCAGACATACATTTGAAAACGAATCTCGAGAAAAGAACCCAGATCAAACAAATCCATATATTGATTAAAGCATATTTTGTTCTGTTTCTAAAATCATCGGCAAGATTGAATCAAGAGTTTGAATCACTTGACAGGATAGATCATGTTCTCAAAAAAAAAAAAAAAAACGGGCATAATCCAATTGATTAACACAACAAAAATAACAAATACATTCCATGGATCAAAGCACCACGCCTCACAATAAAATTTAAATAACACACACGAAATACTAGGCAGAGGGGATGAAAAAACCTGTTCTGATACCGCATATTGAAATAATCCAACATTAAAGATTCCAAATATATTATATAAATCCCATAAGAAAGAGCAGCAGCGGAAGACTAGATGAAATACCTCTAGCCATAATGATTATGCATGTATCTCACAATCTAGAAATTGTAGAAAACAAGAAACAATTAGAATATGAATATAATATAATAGATAACCCTTCTAACGGGAAGATGATGCACAGTAATAGTCTGTAAATAGCCGTCACCCGTCAAGGAACCCCTAAGGAGTAAGTAAGTATTCGACGTACTGCTCCAAGAACCAACCTAGACTATTAGCCTCACATCAAGGCTTGTAACAGCTTTACCGGTGAGTCAGGTGACCCTAAATCAAATCTTTATCTAAATCACTTTGCGGGATATAATCAGGAGATATTTTATCCAAAATATATTAAAATAATAATATTTAAAGCAATATGCCAATATTCAGAATATCTTCATAATATCTAGAATATTGATTTGATCAAAATAACCAACTAATATATCTTTTATATGATCAAAGAATAAACATATACCTAAATATAATCTGAATAAAAATATTATCATTCTAATAAAATATATAAGGTTGTGAAGTCGTATAAAATCTTTGCGATGTTTTCGAACATTGACATGTGCCTTCTACGGTATGTATATATCGACAATATGGACAACAATATGAAACCAATTAAATGAAAATCTGAGTGTGATGTATGGCACAACACCTTTTGTAGTAATGATGCCCAATTCGTTTGCAGGATTTGTTATTGTGGTGAGGGTCTATAATCTTCCTTTGTTAATATTTGAATCAGTCCAGGACATGTTTGTCCAATAAGCATCATATAATTGGTTAGTGCCAAGAATATAATTACTTTAATCTACGTGAATTAATTACTAGTATTTTTTTCACAGTAGGATTTTACCAAGATTAAAAAGGAATCCGTGTGAAAAAAAATATAAGTAATGGCACTTTTAGAGTTATAAACAAGTGCTGCAAATTAAGGCATATATGTTTAATATATTGGTGAAGCTTTATTTGATCTCTATAAAGTATTCGTCCGACCCCTTTTTCTTTGTTCCAATACTGCAGAAGCGCTTCGTCTCTGTCCGTTGGCTCCCTCAGCCAATGATTCGCGGCCCTCATCATCCGCTTCTGCCTTCGCCGTCAAACCTATTGCTTCCAAACCTATTTCTGGCAATGAATCCGTCACGCTCGTTCGTCTTTGCGTATCGGTTTCTATCTTTATCTGTATGAAACTCCCAACTTTTAATTTGAAGACACATTTTCAACTTGCTCCAGAGCTCCTTTGTTCAAATGAATGAGACCAACATCACCCCGCACAAAAATTTTTCGACGTTTTCTCCATAGATATGAAGTTGAAATTCCTAAAAAGCAGTCAAAGCCCAGACTTTAATGCCATTAATAAATTAAAAAACCTGCAGTTTAACAGTAACCTGCAGTTTTCAAAACATTGTGTTAATGCGGGGGGGAAGGACAAAGAAGTAACGGTGGCTAGTGGAGGGAATAATAGCAATGGGAGAAAGTGGGGTGGTGTGTGATCAAATTAAGAGAATTTGCGGCACGGATGTTTCAATTTAGACGAGAAAGGTGAAAGAGAATGCAAGGATGCACAGATGTTTTAAATTCTGTTAAGGAGGGTTGAAATTGAACCGTTTTTATTGCATTATGGGCAATTATTAAACATGAAATTTGAATTAAATTTCGTTTACTAGGGCTGAAATTGCACCTAATGGTTTAGGGATGTTAGGTTCACTTTTACCCAATTATTAACCATGAAATTGAATACATTCCCTACATTCATCCAATATGCTCAGCTTTGAAAAATGACCTGTAAGATGCAGAAATGTAACATTAAATTAATTCAAAAATTGAAAATTCTAATTCTCAATAAAAAAATTTAAACTTTAGTAAAAAAAAACTATTTTTGTTATTAATGATTGACCATAGCTGAAAAATTTGTTTGTTTTATTTAGGGCCAATAAAACTGTTAAAACAAACCTGAGTTAAGTGAGAAGTACTGAGAAAATATTTATTCACTTAAAAAAATATTGAAGTGCCAAAAATTATTTAATTTAAACCGGAAATTAGGAAAATTAACCTCACATTTTATTCATCACAAACTCATCATCACCATGAAAGCTCAAATCCAACAGGAAAACACTGTGTGAATCTTAGCGTACAACACCAATGACTCCCAATCTGAGGCTATGGCGGCCACTGATTTAACACAACACCGAGATTTAACCGGTAAGTCGGCAAGTCTGCGACAACTGTATAAACATGGCATCCTCCTTTGGACCCCGATTCACGCAGTGAGCTATCCAGGTACGCTGTGTCGTCCCTCATTGGATCTCTACACTTTAGGTACACCGCATGCTTGAATATAAATTGTCTGTGACTCAGAACGACGTCATAGGGGTTACGGTTGGAAGTATCAGCGAAATTGGATAGAGATAAGAAATAGCGAGGGAGGGAGGAACAATTTCCCTCCTGAATTCCAGGATCTACGAGTCGGATTGTGTAGTTGTTGTAGTCAATTCCTAGCACTCTGTATGTTGCCGAATACAAATGAAGCAGAGTGACGTTGAATCATCTCGTAGTCGGAATGGAGGCGAGATGTTTGTGAAAATGCCGCAACGCACAAGACTTGGTCTGCTCGAGAACTCGTAAGTCCATGCATTAGAAGTAGTGTATAATAATATTTTTTCCCCAACAAGTCGTGCACAACAATATTTTCTCTATAATCGCATCTACAATGACTTCTAAAGAGGTATGGCAGATTTTGAAGATTGGGTTTTTAGGCTCAGACAACGTAATCTCTGCAAAACTCCAATTATTATGTCGTGAATTTGAGAATCTTCCTATGCAGAAGAGTGAGTCAGTACACGATTACTTATCTAGAGCTAGTTCTGTAGTTAATAAAATGAGGTTGTATCGAGAAAAAATTATTGATTAAACAGTTGTTGCAAAAATTCTGAGAACTCTAACTCCTGGATTAAAATTTTTTGATGTTGCAATTGAGGATGCTCATGACCTTTCGAAATATTCTTTTGATAAATTAATGAGCTAATTGCAAGCTCACGAGGACAGGATGAATCAGTTTCAAGAAAAAAGTGAAGAGCAGGCTTTTCAGGTGAAAGGAGAGTTTACAAGTGGAGGTAGAGGTAATGGCAGAGGTAGTTTTTGTGGTAGAGACAGAGGTAGAGGAGGCTATGGTATTGGTAGAGGTCGTGGTCAATTTAATGAACGACAACAATCAAGTGCTTCCCATAGAAGTTCTATTTAATCTCATTGCTGCAAACAATTGGGGCATAAGGAAGCCTATTGCTAGGCAAAGCAACGACGTGATAAAAAGCATGTTGATTTTGCAGAGATAGAAGATGTAGAGATTTCGTTCATGGCACATATCCCTAACACTCAATCCTCTAAAGATGTTTGGTTTATTGACAGCGGATGTTCCAATCATATGACTAGTTCACGCTCACTATTTGAAGAAATAGAAGAATCTCACCAATCTAATGTTCGGCTTGGTGATGATAAGCAAATTCACATAAAAGGTAGAGGTATTGTTGCTATTCGAAATGATTATGGTAAAAAGAAACTCTTGAATAATATTTTTCATGTGCTTAGTTTGACTAATAATTTATTGAGTGTGGGACAAATAGTTGCAAAGGTCCCTATATGACTAAAAATCATATGTTCCCTCTTGATATTTCCTCTATTGACAAAAGGGTTTTAGTTGTTAAAGAAATTAGCAATTCTTATTTGTGGCATTTACAATATGGTCATTTGTATCTTAATGAATTGCAATTGCTAAGTAAAAAGAATATGGTTTTTGGGCTGCCAAAGATTGACGCTGTTAATTTTTGTGAAGGTTGTGATATGGGGAAACAAATTAAAAAGTTATTTCCTGTAGGGAAGTCTTGGAAGGCTTCTCGATGTCTTGAGTTACTGTATGTTGATTTGTGTGGATGAATGAATACTGAATCTTTAAATAGTAGTCATTTTTTTTGGTTATTTACTAATGTTTATAGTAGAATTAGTTGGGTTTTTTTTTTCTTAAAATTTAAATTTGAAGCATTTGAAAATTTCAAGAAATTTAAAGTTCTTGCAAAAAAACAAAGTGGTTGTTGCTCAAAGGTATTACGTACAGATAAAGGAGGATAATTTTGTTCTAATGAATTTGCTACTTTTTGTGAGGAGAATGGTATTTGTAGGGAGCTCAGTTCACCACATGCGCCAGAGCAAAATGGCATTGCTGGATGAAAAAACCGAACTGTGGTAGAAATGGCCAAAAGCATGATGAAGGCAAGAGAGCTTTCTAATCAATTTTGGGCAAAAGCTATAGCCACCATAGTGTATCTACTAAATTTGTCTCCCACAAAAGCAGTACATAATATGACACCTTATAAAGCATGGAGAGGTATAAAGCCCGGGGTAAGCCACTTAAAAGTTTTTTATTGTATAGCCTATGCTTTGGTAAAATCTTCTCGTCAAAAACTTGATGAAAAATGTATTTTTGTTGATTATAGCTGGCAATCCAAATTTTATAGGTTGTATAATCCATTTAGTGGCGTTAGTAGGTATGTTGTATTTAATGAAGAAGCTAGTTGGAATTAGAGTGACAAAATAGATGAAAAATCTATCTTTATTCCAATAATTATTGGAGCAGGGAACTCTGAACAAGAACCAACAAGTTTGGAATCAATTACATCTAGTGGCAGTAGCTCGCAAACGCCACATTCATCACCTTCTAGTGCAGATAGAATTACATCATCACCAACAAGCTCATTCTGCACGTCATAATTGAGTGAAACTCCTCCTCGAAAGGTTCGAGCTCTAACAGATATTTATGAATCTTGTAATTATACTCTGTTTGTTTATGATCCTGAGTCATATGTGGATGGTAAAAAAGAGTAAGTTTGTAAAAATGCAGTGGTTGAAGAGATAAATTGTATCAAGAAGAATGATACGTGGGAGTTAGTTGTTCTTTCTAAAGGTAAGAAGACAATTGGGTGCAAATGGGTGTCTCGAACTAATATAAAGCTGATAATAGTGTGCAGAAGCATAAAGCACAATTAGTAGCTAAAGGCTATGCTTAATAATAAGTTGCAGATATAATGACCAAGTCACTCTCTATTGGCAAAGTTGAAGATTTCAGAATGCAGATAGGAGTGTGCAACTTTGAAGCAAGGGGGAGTGTTGAATAATATTTATATATTATATATATAATGTATATATGCTTTATGTGCTGCAGTTCTATAGATTATTTATTTTAAGGTAAAAGTGTAGCCATCACCCTGAACTATTTTTGAAGATACAATTAACACCCTAAAGTATTTAAAGGTGCAATTCTGACTCTAAATAATTAAATTGGAGCAATTGTGCCCTTTATCCTAACCTATAGTTAACATCGTTAGAAAAAAGCTTCACAAAAGGCTTCAATCTGATGACCACCGCCGACCACCACCCATTGACACTACCTCGATGAGAATGCAGCTTCTCACACTCAAGAGCCCTTCCTATTCCCTTCTCTCTTTCTCTCTTAAAACTCTTTTAAGCCCTCTCCTTCTATATATATATATATATATATATCTCTCTCTCTCACAAGAAACAACGATGAGCACAAACGCTAAATTCCTCTCGATATGGCTGAAGATCCCTAGAAAGCAGCTGAGGAAGTGGCAACAGCAAAGGCAGTTGCCGAGAAATTTGTTGTTGAAGAGTAAGAGGCCGAGAAGCGGTTCATTGAAGCAGAGCCTGATAAGGAGAAGCCCATTGCTAAGAGCGAGAAAAAGGATGAAGAGAAACCGGCGAGGCCTACCAAGGAAGTTGTGGAGGAGGAAGAGAAGAAGGGCTTGGAGGTGGTGACAATAGAGGAGGAGAAACAGGATGAGAAATCTGCGGTAGCTGAGGGAAAAACTGAAGCAGAGCCTTTTAATGATGATGTTGTTGTTAAAGAGCCAGCTAAGATTGAGGCTTAAGCTGTTACTAAAGTGAAAATTTAAAATCAATTAAAAGGAAAAAAAGAAGCCTGTACTTGAAGCTCCAACTGTTGCTACTGTTACTGAAGAGAAAAAGGAGAAGCTGTTGTTGCCAATTGCCACAGAGGTGGTTAAGAACATTTCTACCGAAGTATAGGATGATTCTAAGGCAGTGGGGGAGAGGATGGTCAAGAGTGATGCTGTTTGTTTTAAATGGGGGTTAACAGTCTGTTAGATGAGGGGCACAATTGCTCCAAATGAATTACTTTAGGGTTAAAAGTACACCCCTAAATACTTTAAGGTACTAATTGCACCTTTGAAAATAGTTCGGGGTACTGGCTGCACCTTTACCTTGTATTTCATTAGTTATTATTTAAGTATTATTTTATTAGTTGTTTGATTTAGGTAGAATTTCTATTTGATCGATTTCCCTGTAGAAAGATTTGTATAAGATTCATATCCCCATATCCACATCCATTTGTTGCCTATATAAAGCTCATATGTATACTTATTTATTCAAGGATTAATAATAGAAGTTCTTATTTCCTCTATTTTTTCTATCTCCAACAAATCGTCCATATGATGATGTGAAGCTGCGCCACCTCTTCTCTTATTAAAGACAGCTCCATATCCGCCCCCCCCCAAACGGGGGAAGATTAAAAAACTCTTGTAAATCGAAATTGGAATGACTAGTATTTTCCAAAGCTGACTTCAATTTTTGGCTAATAAGGGTTAAGAGGCAATTTTGCCCTGAAAGTTCTCACTGACAGGCAATGTTGCCCTGGAAGTGAAAACAAGAGAGAAATTTTGCCCTGACTGTTATTCCAATTAATTTTGACTGTTAGTTGATCAAATATACTGAGCTGGCAATCCACATGTCATACACATAATTTTTGTAAGATTCAAATTTGCACATAAAAAAATAATGTAGATGACATGTGTTAGTGCAAGTATTTCACCCAAGAGGGGGGCTGAATTGGGTGATACCATAAATTTCGTTGTGTATATAAAAATTGACTGGAAATTTAAAACAGTTAAGAGCTAGGAGAAATATCACCGAAGTATACACCGGGAGTTATACTGGTTCGGCCACAACCATTTTGACCTACGTCCTATCATCAGAGTTTCTTTGAGAGTTTCACTATATCTTCCAAGATTCAGTGGGTTCTTGACACCTCAGTACACAGCAAGTTCATTCACTAGACACTCGCTCCCCCTTACACGTTATAATCAAATCCCCAACTCCAGGTTCCACAACCTTAAGTTGTCTCAATAACAAATATTGAGTTTGTAATGAAAAACTCTCTCACAGAGCATATGTATAATCACTAAAGTACAAAGAGTGAATATAAGAAACAGAGTACTAAGAATATAATGATCGATGTAAGTTTGTGTGTTCTCAGTTATTTTGCCATAATCCGGGGTTAAATATTGACATGATGCTATATTACTATTAGTGTACTTTATTAATTTTAATCTATTCCTGCCGTGTTGTTTGACTTTTTCAAAATTTCTTCCTTTCAGATTATCTCTACGGAATTCAGAAAGGCAAAGTTTCCATATGATTTATGTTCCTGGTTTCTTATATTTTTCATATTTTATTATTTAATCGATATTTAATTTTAATTTATTTTCTTAATTAGTTGATTTTAATTTATCTTTTAACTTATAATTTGTGACATATTTTTCTTCAACTTTCAAGTTCACGATGACGATTCTTGCTTTGAATGGAATGAAAAAAAGAATAAAAGTATAACATATTGTTAACAAAGGTTAGTTCAATTGGTAAGGGATTAGCATATAACTATAACATTATAAGTTTAAATCTTACTGATATAAAGATTTTATTGATGAACAATCTGTAAATACCTTTATACTATATATCTAGCGTTCAATTCAATTATTATCTTGTCACATTTTTTGGTGCATGCCTCGAAGTAGTATATCCAATGTTCACTTATCATCTTGTCACATCTTAAAGTTTAAGAGAATTATTTCTTATATTATAAAGATCGACCTGATGATACCATAATTAGATCTTTGTTCAAACAATACTTAAGATTGATTGAAAATTTATTATCATATAGTTTCATTATTTTTATCCAAGTAATAATCATATTCCCGTCACAAACCAATTCCATGACCCCTTTTTGTTGGGAATATACATATTTATCCAGGACTAAGCCATATACTGGGGAAGGATACATAGACCCCTCACCATGAAGACCATGATTTTAGTTTTATAAATTTGGTTGATTGAACCATATTTTTATAGGTTTTTTCATATTTAATTTAGAATTTTTAATTCATTTTCTAAGATATTATTACATATTTAAGTACTAATTTATAATTAAGGGCAAAATAGTCATAATTTATTAATTATTTATATAAATGGTTTCTTGAACTTTTGATACTACATTATATTTAATCTTGCATTATAGGTGTTTAAAAACAACATTACTTTGAAAAATGTCAATTGGGTAAAATTAATAATTTTTTAGGATGGAGAAAATTACAGAAAAGAGCCCCATAATTTCTAGAAATTTCAAGTCAATGAAGAAAAGGGAGCAAAAGTTTTAAAAACTACAATTACCCTATGAACATTCCAAAAATTTTAATGTAATCCCTCCACAAACTTTCAAATGTTTTCACTAGTCCCTTGGTCAAAACGCACATTTTGACCGAAGGGACTTGGGCCGTCTTCTTCAGCAACATTGCAGACCAAGAGATGTGGAGAGTTTTTTTGGAACCAGTTTCACCGCTGCGGCATCACAGTGGGAACGAGGGAGATTGGAAGATCTTGAGAGGAGAGGGAAAGAGACGGAGAGCCGAAGACTTCCTTCCTCACCATCACCGCTGTTCTTCTCCTCTAGAGGCTCAAAGTTGAGAAGCTCGGTGATTACAGAAGCAGAGTGAGAACGCCGCGAAGAGATCTTTAGAGACCAGAGCTGAGATCGGACTTCATCACCCTCGCCGTTCTTCACCACACTACCATAGTCTTCTCTCCCTCAGGTTCGCTGTCGTTCCACCAAGCTTCATTGTCGAGATTCATTGTTTTGCTGTCAAAGATCGGGTCACCTCCATCAAGACCACCACTGTCGGCCTATTATGTCCGGCGAGATTCTTTGATTTTCCGGCTATTCTGTGGTGCTCCAGCAATTCTTCCTTTTTTTGGCGAAATCTCTAATTTTCTGGTGAGTCTCTATATTGTCCTTTGAGCTTGTTTCCATGGCTGGTTCGATTTCACAGATTGTGGTGGATGCTCTAATGGACATGTCTTGCTAAATCTCTTGCTTCTTTGTGATGAGGACCTGTTCTTAAGCTCTGGAGTTTTTCTATCATTCCATTAGTTTAGAATTATATATTTGTATTTTCTAGTTTTAGAAATTATTGAATATGATTCTGGAACTGAGATTGAGATTGAGATTGAGGTTAATTGTCTTTATTGGTTTGATATATATAGTTGTGATTGGATTTTGTAGTGTGAAGATTATATAGTTTGAATTTCTTTGTGGTTGCAATGAAATTATGTTAATTGGCATGTTATTATCTAGTTAATGTGGCTGATTTGTACCCTTGAGGGACTGTTTAGCACTCAAATTCAAGAAGACTTATGTTACATCATTGTAATTTCAATTGCACATAAAGTGATTTTAAACAATATCTCAAGAGATAATAGTTAGCAATGTTTGTAGAAGCTATTATTAATTGGGAATATTAGACTCAAGTGTTATCTTGAGGTTCTTCTTAAGAATTAATGAATTTTAACTCTCATAATCTTTTTGAACAAGGATAGTCACTTTTTTCATTACCAAGAGCATTCATCGTTCATCTTTTCCAATCCAATTCCATTCACTCCTTCACCATTTTTATAAAAATACCAAACATAATAGTTTAGCTTTTAATTAAATTGCATTACTCTTTTAGTTCTTAATTTGAAAAAGCCCAAAACCAATTTTCCCTTGTTTTCATTATATTTGTATGGCATTCAGATAACTTAGGAACCAATAAAAGACTCCTTGAAAAGAGAAAACAATCCTAGGTTTGCCTATAAACAATTTTTTGTTAATTTTTATTGTGAACATCAAGACTAACGTATAAAAAGACCCTCATCACACATTAGGAAATATCACCGGAAGAGGTGTTGTGGAAGGTGTTGTACCATACATTCTAGTCACACATTGTTGATTGATACATTTCGCAGAAAACACTTGTCAATGTATGAAAACATCGAAGATTTCATAAGGCTTCACAACCTTATTCCAATAAGATACTCCTACAAGGAGTTGAAAACAATGAGTGAGGGTCTTAAGAATAAATTAGGTTAAGGAGTCTTTGGCACTTTATATAAAGGGAAGCTAAGGAGTGGTCCTGAAGTTGCTATCAAAATGTTGGGTGAATCCAAAACTAATGATCAAGATTTTATCAATGAAGTGGCAACTATTGTTAGGATACATCATTTCAATGTGGTACATCTTATTGGGTTTTGTATAGAAGGAAAGAAACGTGCTCTTATCAATAAATTCATGTTAAATGGATCTTTGGATTATGTTATTTTTTCTAAAGGAAGTATCCCATTGAGTTATAGGAAAATATATAAGATATCTCTTAGAATAGTTCGTGGAATTTCTTATCTTCATTATGGATGTGACATGCAGATATTGCATTTTGATATGAAAACTTGTAACATTCTTCTTGAGGACGAATTCACTCCAAAGATTTCTCATTTTGGATTGGCAAGGTTATATTCTATTGATAATAGTATTGTCACTTTGACTACAGCAAGAGGAACAATAATGTACATGGCTCAAGTTATTATATTTTGGTTATTTTGCCTTGACTTTATGTCCGAATTCAATAGCCATAAACAAATGCTAGATGTCCTTATATGCTCTGATTCTCTTGCCGGCTAGCTTAAGAAAGCAATAAGATCTTCTTCTGAAGGTAGGAAGGCAATTTATGTAATCAAGTGGGGTCATTTCATGTATTTTCTATAGTTTGAGAAGCTTAAATAGTTAAAGTTGCTGAATAGAGCTGGGAAAACGGGCCGTCCCTTCAAGGGTTCAGGCCTAAACGGGCCTAAAAAGTACCATATTTTTTAAGCCCGTCGCTCTTCACGTGCTCGGGGCTTAAACAGGTTTAAACTCATTTTAATTCAAAAAAAATTCTTTTTTAAGTTTTACAATTTATTTATTATTTTGCTTTAAATTGAGATACATTATTTTTAAAAGTCATAAATTTTTAGTTAAAATAATCATCTAATGTCCAAATTAGCCTTTGTTTTTAAAGTTTAAATGAATAAACCATTGTAGAAAATAAAATCAATCAAAAAAATTAATAAGTGTTTGCCTATTATTATATTTATTAATTTATTTTTAAAAAAAATTAAACCCCTTTTTAGCCTCTAAATCATAAGCTCGACCCTTGAAGGGCTCGGGCCTAAACGATGGGCTCGACCTGATTTTCCGGCTCTATTGCTAAAGTTTATATAATTTGGGGTAACATATGGTTTGCTTGAGGCTTGGCTTACCGCCTTTCTCTGCTATATACTTTTAGTCATTGTAATATCCCAAAAAGTGATTAAGGGCTAATGACTTTAAAAGTGGATATAATTATTGTTGAATAAACACTTTTGGAGAATGTGTGATGGGAATTTGGATATTTTCATGATTCCAATGGATTCCTTGTGAAAATTTATGTGGGAATGATGTTTGGTATAAAAATGGAACCAATGGAAGCAAAGATGCAAAATCTAAAATTCTGTCCAGTGAAATTCTATTCTGGGTAGTCTTCTCGTGTGGATGTTTTGACTAAGCAAATGATGTCATAAAATTATGAAACTTTCCAGTCTTAAAGATAACATCCCAAGATTCAAAATGGACATATAATTTCTGCCATTTCGTTTTGGGAACTGGGAGATATGACTGTCCAAAGGTTGAGGTCGAAAATGGACTCTGTTCTGGGGCAGTGATGAAATTTGTGTAATTCTGGAATTTTGTGGTGATTTCTAATAATGGTCCATATTTTTCCTATAAATAGGACTTAAATACCTTTCATTTGGCTTTGGAATCACCTCATTTCAATTTTTCTAGAATTAGTTATGATTTTTCAAAGTTTGGGCAGAAAATCTGCCAGAAAATCCGAAAATGGGAATTATGACATCATCTCATTAAAAGATGATGTCAGCATGGAATTACATATGTTATCATCTTCCTCAGCTCATTTATGTCTCACACAGCAGCTGAATGAGGAGTGAGAACGTTGAGGTTTGTAGAGAGAGAAAGGAGAAGAAAAATCACAAGGTAAGCCGATTTCTCCGACGATTTAGCTCCTAACGCGTATAACTCCGATCCTAAGCTACTCCTCTTTGTTCTTTAAGGTTTGGAAGCTCAAAATCTGTTGTTGAGCACTTAGGGTTTTCAGCAATATTTGGGAAAAGCTTGTGGGAGCTTGAGGTAATTTCCAAACTTTCGTATATTGCTTATTCTGGCTGCTGTGGGCAATTTAATCGGTGAAATTTCACCGGATTGCCATTGGTTTTAAAGTTTGGAAATGATATGGCCTAGGGGTTATGCTGCCCAAATTGGGTCTTAATGTTAGTTGTAACCTAATGTAATGGTTAATAAAGTGGTTAGGAGTAGAAAGGAACGCGTTTACGGAGCCGAAACCGAAAAACCCCAATTTTTCCCGGAGAACATGTATATTTCGGCCAAGGCTGTAAATGGGTCTTAGAGTTGGATTTTCAATCATTTGATGATTCCATTGGATTCAGTGGGCGAAAATAGGTGGGGTTACAGTTGGGCACTTTTTCAAAAAAGGCCGAGAAAGCATAATTACGGAAACACCCCTAAAACCCTAAAAGTAGGGCTGCCAAGGGCAATTTCGTAATTTGACATTGAATTTGATAATTCTGGGTACAGAAATGGATTCCTTGGGCGGAAATATGTTAGGATAGCCCAGATTAGAATTTCGGGAAAAGTGCAACCAGACCGGGTACGGCGGGCCCGGGCCGGGTCCCCGGGGGTATTTTTGTAAATTTTCATTATAGACTCATATAACCCCAAGTAACACTATGGAAGTGTCTAAATGGTGCATTTGGAATTGTAGGATTCGATATTTGCCGCCCTCGTGAGCCAACTGCGCTGAAGGACGTCAGGAAAGGACAAGGTAGTGACTCTCTCTCTCTTATACTGTGTGTAATGCTTTGTATGTGTGTGTTATCATGGTTCTGTGATGATTTCTTTAATGCTGCTGCGGTTACAGCTGGTGATAGCTGTCGTTTACAGCGCAAGCTGTCGTTATTGTGATTACAGCGTAAGCTGTCGTGATGAAGATTACAGCGAGAGCTGTCGTATTGTGTATACAGCCATGAGTGCTGTCGTTTGTGGTGAAAACCATGTATCTTTGAGATTGATGTTGCTGTTGTTGCTGGTTGTGATTTATATACATGCTTGGTATTTATACATTGTATGAGTGGTTTGTTACTACTGAGATTCTCTCGAATCTCATTCCTTCCTATGACTAACCTTTCAGACAGGGCATGTGGCTCAAAGGAGAAGAGGCCGACCCGGAGCACTTAGGACCCTTAGGGGTATAGTTGATTTTGGAATGTTGGTTATATCTTTTGAATTCGGGATTACTGTATAATCTGAAATATGAATAGTATATTCGATTTTGGATGTAATCCCCTAGTGGATACTTAAACCTCAGGTTATATATGTATAGAATCCGGGAGTTGCCGGGGAATTGGTTTTACACTCTGTCATACGTGAATGTAGATAAACTGCACAGGTGATTATATTCGAATTTTGAAATGGAGACCAGGAACAGGAAAGAGATTTTGAATGATTTTGTGAAAACCCTACCACAAAGTAGGAGATTGAAATGAGTTTAAGTTATCCGAAGGTCTCTAATCTACTTTAATTATTTAATATCGAATTATAATTACATGATTAAAGGCAGGGTGTTACAGTCATCATATAAGTTGCATTACGAGAGTCATTTTTTTGTAACAATTTTTTCTTCTCGCTAGAGTTGTATGTGACCAATCATTACTTTGATATATATTCATTATATAAACGTTTTCTTCCTTTTACTCCTTGCAAAGTGTTTTCTTCAAGGACTTTACTTGCTGGTATTGCTTCAACTAGTAAGAGCAATAACAAAAGAAATTAATATTCACATATATAAGCAGCCAAAGCATTTACTTGCTGGTTTTGGTCTTTGGTAATTCCTTTACCTCCCTGCTTTCGCTTTAATTTCATCCATGGAATGTCTCTGGAGTACCCTTTCTTTTTCTGCTCAGAGAAATTTTAAAACTATCATTGTTGTTGTAGCATCTTGTTTCTGTCTTTCTTGTCTCTCGGCGCAATTAAACCTGGCTCTTAAATTTCTCCTAAATTCAGTCTCAATCAAGAAGAAAAGGTATTGTATAAAGCATATTATAATCTGTTTCTTTTAGTTCATGCATATAGTTCCCCCCCTCCTTTTTGACTTTTTTCTTCCTGTTGTTTTTTGGCTATGAAGTTTTTGAGATCTGAAATGGATCTTTCACTTGTCCATGTTTGCTGATTTCCATCAGTTGGGATTTGCAGTATATTTATATGGATTTCTAGGCCTTTTTTAGGCCCTTATACACAAGAGGTACAAAGAATAATAATATATATACATGTTATGGCTGCTTTGGCTCAAATACTCAAACGGGCATGGCCTTATTTGGTTTCAATTTTGTTACAATTTGGCTATGCAAGCATGTCCATTATAGCCAAATTTGCTCTTGACCAAGGATTAAGCTAGCATGTTCTAGTAGCATATCGTCATGCCCTTGCATTTCTTGTGATTTCTCCTTTTGCAGCTTTCTGTAATACGTCTTAATTCCATTGATATTTGTACTTGTGTCTTTGAGTTTGAGTTTTGTGTTCATTATTTACTTTTTGTGTTTCTAATGATGAAAATTACTGCTGTTTTGACAGGAATCCAAGACTTAAACTGAAATTATGTCTTTGTAAAGATTATGTTGCTTTCACCTTTAGAGTAGGAGTGTTTTCCACTTAGTCTCCTTTGCTATGCTCAGTACCTACTTCAATTCTCAAAGTTTTGTTTAATTTGTTGGTTTGCAAGCCAAACAGGCCTGTCATAGATCAGAATTGATACTTTACTAGGATGAAGCTCACTACTGCAACATACACATCCACTTCTCCTGCTCCTTCAGCAATGTTGAAGTTCTCTAGCACCCTCTTTTCAGTCATACACACAAACCCTTGTACACCCTCTCCAACAAAATATAGGCTACATTTATTGTGCTTTTAGGTCCATGTTGTGATATGTTGGTGAATTCTGTCCATAGTGATGATATCCAAAGTGTTAATGGATGTTTCATAATTACCTTTTGTACAACATCTGTTCAGAGTGTTAATGGATTCTCAAAGCTTGATACAGAGTTAAGATACACAATATAGGGACCGAAAACCTTCTTGTTATTCTGATGTGTATCTTGTAAATGTTATCATGTGTTTTGTAAATAACAGTGTTATTGTGAATTTCCTTTGTCTTGTAAATAGCTTTAAGTATTTTTATCATTTTACTTATTTGTCTTATAAATGTGTTTATTTGTCTTATAAATGTGTGTTTATTTGTCTTATAAATAGTACAAATATTATTGTGAAGGCGCTTTTTTTATCTTTTAAATGGTTTTAGTGTTCTTTTCATTTTACTTATTTGTTTTGTAAATTCTCTCATGTGTCTTGTAAATATCATGTGTTATTATGAATATATTTTTTGTCTTGTAAATAGTTAAAATGTTTTTTTATTAAACTAATTTATTAATATAATAACATATTAAGTAATTATAAAAAAATATCAATTATATTAAAAAAACTTGTTTTCAAAAGCAATTATCCAAACAAGTTTTTTTTTTTGTTTTTGTGTTTTCAAAAACATTTATCCAAACAAGCGTTTTTTGTTTCCAAAACTTGTTTTCAAAAACATATTTATAAAATTATTTTTGAGAATAAAAAAACGGAAAATAGAATCAAATAGGGTCCTAATTTCTTGTTACGTTTTTTGTTTTTCAAAAGCGTTCTTTTAAAATCTGCTGTTAACTAGACAAGAATAATCTTATTATCCAAAATCATTGTATACAATAGAACTAATCAAGTCTTCGAAAGTTCTAATCCTAGCAGATAAACCAAGTCATATAAAATATTGCACATATTGTGCATTCAGCACCTATTCTATTCAAAGAGATGATTTTTCAACACCATGTTAAGATGTAAATAATTCCTCAGTAGTTTCCATTTAAAAACTTGCACTCTGTGTGGGGACCTTTAATTTTCAAATAAAATATTTGTTATTACATGGTAGATTATGAGCTTGAAAGAAGATTAATAGCCTTAATTACGCATAACACACATAATTACTAATAAAGAAAACAAGATGCTGAATTATAAAGGCAAAACCCAAACCACAAACAATAACAAAGTACTGCCATCTAATACAAATCTGTCAAGTTAAAGCTTCCAAAAGGTACCAGCTTTGACCTCCTTTTTCCAATTGCAAGATGTTAATTTCCATTACTTGTTCCCTCACCAATACTACTATGAGAATGCACAGAAACAATGGATGCTGTTTCATCAGAGTTGGATATGTCATCCACTAAAACTCTCTCATTAGGATATAGAGAGGGTTTTGGAGGCATTTGAAGGCTTGAAACATCATTCGCCTCTAACATCTCTATTACTTTGTTCATTGAAGGACGATCAACAAGATTTAGTTGTATGCGCCAAAGTGCTACTATGAACATCTTCTTTACTAAACCCTTTTCTTCTTCCATCAAATCTTCCATTTATATATCTTTATTATCATCAAATTGGTCATAAATCCATAAAGGATAGTATAGTTGGCTTGAATGTTCTACCTCCGGATTCAAATTCCTTCTTTGACTTGCCATTTCCATAAGAAGCATCCCAAAACTATAAACATCAACCTTATGAGACACTCTTCCAATGTTCTTGTAGAACAACTCAGGAGCTATATATCCCATTGTTCCTCTTGCTGTCAATGTGGCAATATTACCATCAATTGCATATAAACGTGCTAATCCAAAATCTGAAATTTTTGGAGTGAAATTTTCATCAAGAAGAATGTTATGAGGCTTGATATCAAAATGCAATATTTGCATCTCACATCCATGATGAAGGTAAGCAATTCCACGAGCCACTCCCAGAGATATCTCATATATCTTACGATAACTCAAGGATGTGTTTTCTCCTTTAGAAAAAATATATTTATCCAAAGATCCATGTGACATAAATTCATAGATAAGAGCACGTTTTGTTCCTTCAACACAGAACCCTACAAGATGTACCACATTGAAATGGTGTATCCTCCCAATAGTCGCCACTTCACTCATAAAATCTTGGCCATTAGCTTTATTGGATTTACCTAACATTTTGATAGCAACGTCAGGTCCACTCCTTAGCTTTCCCTTATACACAGTAGCGAAGCCTCCTTCACCCAACTTACTCTTGAAATTTTTTGTCATTGTCTTCAAATCCTTATAAGAGTACCTTATTGGAATGAGGTCATGAAGTCTTATAAAATCTTCAATATCTTCATATATTGACAGGTGTCTTCTACGGCATGTATAGATCAACACCGTAGACAACAGTACAACACCAAACAAAAATCTGACCGTGATAAATGGCAAAACAAATCTTCCAGTGAACACTCCTAATTTGAACAGAAGCTTTGATGGCCCAGAATCATAGTCAGTGTCGTAGTCTAGAGGAATATTGTTCGCTATCCGTTGTAGTCCTGCAAATGTATGTTACTTCAGTGTCAAAAAAGTGAATCAATAAATGTCAGCTGAAGCAATCATGTATGTCAAACAAACATAGCATTAGTTCACGGACAGTGATGGAAGCTGAAGCTTGAAGGAAAACATGATACACTTTTTTTAATCAAAGAAACATGATATAAATTAATACCTAAGAATTCAACTTAAAATATGTGTATTTAAAATGTAAATAAATTAGTTAAAAGGCTTCTAATAAAATTAACCCATGGAATAGAAAAATATAATGTATGCCCTAAATCATAGGTGATAGGACCTTACCTTTCCAAATTCCCACGAGATAATCTGTAACAAAATTTTACTGAAGTCAACAATGGCAAAGATGAGAATAGCAACAAATAGCTGTTAATTAAAAGAACGAGTAACCAATATGGGATGAAAAGATTTTTTTTTTGATAAAATTCAGTCCTCTCACCAATTTGGACCGATGAATCACACACTTTACTATTACTAAATAAAATAATTTTTTATGAATGTTATATTAAAATTAATTTATTAATATTTATCTACATTGATGCTCAAATTTAAAATTTATTTTCAATTCAATTTAATTATATATTATTTTCTTATCAAATTGATAAAAGTGTCCCTTATATTATAAAATAAGACCACGCAAACTTACATATATTTTGTAATCTGAATCTACCATGATTACTAAAATATTATTAGTTTTGAGTCTTGGGGGAGACACCTATGCTAGGAGGGGTAGCTTCCCGAAATTAGAGTAATCAGTTGCTCGGATACTTTGTAATAGAATCTAGAAAAGGTGTTGGATACTCGTTGATAATATTAAAAAAAATAAAGATCAAGGAATGCGTATTCACTAATGTTAGTAATAATTTCAGTAATAAATAATTTCTAAAAACATTTATTTGATATAATTAAAATAAAGCTACTATTTTTTCACTCTAAGAATAATAGAAATATTAAATTTTCAATGCAAGTTGATTAATTTAGTCTCTCAATATATATTAATCCTTCTTGTGCCTTTACTGAACCAAATTGCAAAGTTAGTCTCCATGTTAAATCAAACAAGGTTACATGCGGACAAGAAAAATGACATATAATGTTAGCCGAGTATAAATATATACCCCCTCTAATTTTAAATATAAAAACCAGACAATTAATTTATAAAAAATAAAAAAAATTCATTAAGTTAGTTATTTGTAAAAGATATCCATTGATTTTCCTAAAATACTCATTCTAATCATATGCATGAGCCAATACTCTTTTGATAGAAAATTTTCTTATAATGAGCGATCAATATGAAGAGTTTAGGGGAAAAAACCCATATATCTTTGGGAAACAAAATGAAATGAGTTCTTACATGTAGAACCAAATGTAAATTATCTATTAATAACTCTTATATGTGATATTGGAGCAGCAGGAGATTGAAAGTATGGAAAATCTCATATAAAGCTGCCTGAAATAAGGAAATTCTAAATCAGGTTGATAAATTTAATAAATTATTAATTAAGTTATCGACCCAATTTAAGATTTCAAAATGTGAGTTAAATGACTTTATTGCCCTCTCCTAATCTTTCTTCTCCTCTTAAAGGGTCTTAGTGGATGTAACTTATTTTTTTCAATAAGTATGTATACAACATCAATATATAATAAAATAAAATAGATTAGCTTAAATCAAAGAATTTTTGTGTCATGGAATGATCATCAAGAATAATTCAAGCAAAAAAAAAGAAGAAGAAGAAGAAGAAGAGGAAAATATAACCCCAAGATCAATTAAATTATTTTCAGTTGAATGTTGAAAATAAAAATTTTTATTCTTGATTAGATTTTTTTTTTCGATGACAAGAAAATTAGACTATGTTAATAAAAAAATAAATCTGACTAGTGTGAATATGTTAATTATATATTCGACCAAAAAAAATATATCAAATTATATATCAAATATTTTCCTCAGCGGCATTTTAAAAAAAGTGTTTCAACAACGTAAAAAAACAAACTAGATATTACGGTATTCAAATAAAAATTTAATGAAGTTTGATCTTTTTCATTGAGAACAAATTTTAAGTCGATTTTTCCTAAAAATACAATTTTTTATTCACGAGGCTCAAATAAAAATATTTTAATTAATATTGGGTTAATGCTTTTCTTTTTATTTGTTGACTTAAATTATTCTTGTTTCTTTCCCATCAAAAGAATCACAATAAAACTCTTTTAAGAGGAAAGAGAATAAAGTAGTCTATAAGAGTACAATAAATTTATTTTATCTATATCTTAAAATTCTAAATTGAATCAATAACTTAATTAGAGATTTATTGAGTTTAACAACTTAATTTAAAATTTTTCTATTTCAAACAACTTTATATTGAATTTTCCCTTGAAGGTAAATAGGTAATAGAAAATTGTTACCTTGTGCATATATGCGCAGCCTTGGTAGCTCTCCTACATGGCCCAACGAAAACCTCATATTAATTCAATCTTCTGACATCATATCCAGGTAATACGGATGTACCAGGTAAATGAAAATTCATCATTTTGAACTAAATTATATTTAATTTTTATTCTTGGTTCTGAGTTCTGACAAAAAAAAAATTAGATCGGATTTGAGTTGATAGGCAACCCTAAGCTGATTTTAGTTATTTTTAAAAAATCTAGACAAGCTATATTGATGAAATGATTGTCAAATCACTTTCACATGTCGGATCCTCATCAAATTACGTATAATTAAATTAATATAATTTTAATTATATACTACCTGTTTTAAATTTAAAAAAAAAATAAAGAGTAAACACGATAACACAATTAACGCAAAAAAAAAAATCATAACCAGACAATAATAAATTTTAAAAATAATGAATAAACATAAGAGGAAAAAATACATTTGAAAAAGTTAGTAAATATTTTATAATTTAAAAAATAAAATGAAATAATTATGTCATCTAAAATATCTATAGTTTTTGTTGATATTATCTATAATGTTTGTACTCACATATATCATAACCCTTCTAAATATTTGGGAAAATGACATTAAGGTACCAAAAAAAAAATATTATTATCCATGATCTTAAATATAAGACCTAATTGATTTTTTAAAGAGATTAAAGAAGCTAATTAAATACTTTAAAGCATTTATATTTATCATTTTTTCTCCAAATTAATTTGTCTTACTTATAAACTGATATATAATTTAATCATACACAATATATGATATGATTAAATAACTTATTTAGCTTTTTTAATCTCTCATAAAAAGTCAAATAAGTCTTATATTGAGGACCAAAGATAGTATCAGGAAAGCCTCATTACTTGTCAACAACAAGTGAAAAAACAATTATGGATAAGTTATGGAATTTTTCTAATATTATTTTTTTTTTGTTGAATCTTTGATGCCATTTTCCCTATATATTTTTGATAAGAGAGTGTCAATAAAGATAAACTGAGAAAAGATTTACAAATATGATCATATATTTAGAATTGATATCAGCTACTTAAATATCAAAGACGGGTTTTAAGTATCGAATGATATGGTAATAAAAATATTGAGAAAAGTAAAGGGACTTACGACAAGTTTCATAATATGTTCCCAGGGGACTTTCACAGCCTTCCATAATGCAAGTCAGACTTGGATTTTCATCGGTGACAGAGCAGTAAGTGATGTTATGTGGACAATGAAGATCATCACAAGCTCGTCGCCACCATGAAAGTTCAAATCCAAAGGAAAGGAGTGTGTGAATATCAGCGTAGGACTTGATTCCATCAGGCACCAACGATTCCCAATCTGAGGCTATGAGGGTCACAAATTCTAGACGACATTGAGGTTGAAACCGGGGAGCCAACAAGTCACCAGCCACGGCATAAAGATGGCCTCCTCCTTTCACACAAGGAGCCGTATCCACATACGCTGTGTCGTCCCTCACCGGATCGCTGCAGTTCAGGTACGCCACCAGCTTTAATACATCTAAAGGTTCTAGCCGTCCGTTGTTTAGAGGACTATAGGTATATTCATAATAATCGTAAGGACAGTGGGAATAGTGGAAGTCGTATAGGGATAAGGGATAGAGAGGGAGGGATGAGCAATTGCCCGCCTGAATTCCTGGATCTACGAGTTTGATTCTGAAGTTGTGGTAGTTTTGTTGAGTGGAGTCACCAGTGGTTTATGAGCTGAATAATTTCTCTATATTGAATCAACTGAACTGAATTATAAACATGTGTCCAATATTTATAGACCTAATAACCAGACTCATACAGAGGCCCAATACATGTGGCCCAACTACATATATACAAGTCCTGAGTTTTAACAATAACAACTAAATCTATTACACACTAAATCTCAACACCCCCTTCAAGTTGGGAGCTTATACAAATCAATAGTTCCTAACTTGCTAAGCATCCTATCTTGTATCTCTTTACCTACTGCCTTAGTCAAGATATCCGCTTCTTGACTATAAGATCGAACATGCTGCAAAGCAATCACCTTTTCTAAAAGCTTTTCTCGAACAAAATGAAGATCTATCTCAATGTGCTTGGTTCTCTCATGGAAAACCGGATTCGAAGCAATGTGTAAAGCAGCTTTATTGTCACAATACACATTAACAGGAGTTAAATGGTCATATCCAATCTCTTTGAGTAGTCCAACTACCCACACAACTTCTGCTACCGCAGATCCCAATGCCCGGTACTCCGCTTCGGCTGAAGACTTCGAAACCGTTTGCTGCTTCTTAGTCTTCCATACCACAAGCGAACCACCAAACTTTAGAAGATATCCCGTAACTGATCTTCTAGTCGTTTCACACGCTCCCCAATCAGCATCACAGAAGCTATCTAACGTAGCAGTGCCTTCTTGACTAATAAGCACTCCTACCCCGGGGCTCTGCTTCAGGTACCGCAACACATGCAAAGCCGCTGCCATGTGACACTTCATGGGCTGGTGCATAAATTGACTCAAGACCTGCACAGAGAAGCAAATATCAGGTCTGGTAGCAGTCAAATAGATTAGCTTACCCACTAGTCTTCGATATCTTTCCGGGTCATGAAATATATCCTCCTTCTTGTGCTTCCCTTCCTCATATGCTGATAGTTTGAGTGTAGTAGCCATAGGTATTGATAGTGGCTTGCAACCACTCATACCTGTCTCTGCAAGCAAATCCAAAACATATTTTCGTTGGGAAAGCACAATACCGGCAGAGGACCTTGCTACCTCAATACCAAGGAAGTATTTCATTATTCCCAAGTCCTTGATTCTGAAATTCCTATGCAACAAGTCCTTTACCTCTTGAATTCGTATCTCTGAACTACCAGTAATAATCATATCATCCACATATACCAGAACTATAACATTATCAACACCAAATTTCTTAAAAATTAAAGAGTAATCATGTTTACTACGTTTAAAACCACCACAAACCAATGCAGCACACAACTTATCATTCCATTGTCTAGAAGCCTGTTTAAGACCATAAAGGGACTAGTTAAGTTTACAAACCATCTCCCCCCCTTGACTTTCAAAACCTTGCGGAACGGTCATGTAAACTTCCTCGTTCAGATCTCCCTGCAAAAATGCATTATCTACATCCATCTGAAATAATTCCCAGCCATACATAACAGCTAATTTTAACACAATTCTAACTGTAACCATTTTTACCACAGGTGAGAAGGTCTCATGATAATCGATCCCTTCTCTTTGGGTGAAACCTTTAGCAACTAAACGAGCTTTATATTTATCAATAGTCCCATCAGATCTATACTTAATCTTATAAACCCATTTACAACCAATAGGCTGTCTCCCCTTTGGTAGAGGAACAATATCCCATGTTTTGTTGCGTTCCAAGGCTGCAATTTCCAGATTCATTGCTTGAACCCATTCTGCATTTTTTATGGCTTCATAATAAGAAGTAGGTTCAACCACTGAATCTATATTACATAAGAAACACATGTGTGAACTAGAAATATGATTATAAGACATATACTTTTGAATGGGATATACACATTTACTGTACTTTGTGCGCACTTCTGAATCGGAAACAACAAGTCCACAAACATAGTCAGTAGCCCATATGGGAGGTCTACGCTCCCGTGTTACCCTATCACGACCAGCAAGCGACGTTTGTGAACCTGATTCCGTATGGCTACTTTCAGAATCAATAATACTATCATCATGTACATGCTCATGATTACCATGGTATCTTGTTGTAGGAGGGACAATAGGAGGAAAACTCACATTTTCTAGAGATACATCATCATCAAAGAGAAACATTTTTCTAAATTCTGCCTTTTCATTTACCTGATCAGCAGGCGCATTATCAAGAAAAGGAAATGCATCCTCAATAAAAACAACATGTCTACTTATCAAAATGCTCTTAGTACGCAAATTAAGAAGAACATACCCCTTTTGATGAGTCGGGTAACCAAGAAACACACAAGGGATGGCACGAGACTGAAACTTATCACAATTAGTCAAATCGGTAGCATAAGCCAAACAACCAAAAGTCTTTAAGGAATTATAATCCGGTTGATTCTTGTATACCCTCTCATAGGGAGTTTGAAAACCTAAGATTCTAGAGGGCACTCGATTAATTAAGTATGCTGCCATCTTTACACATTTCCCCCAGAACCGAATTGGTATGTGAGATTGAAGCATAAGACTCCTAGAGACTTGCATAAGGGTCCTATGTTTTCTTTCCACAATACCATTCTATTCTGGGGTGTATGAGCAAGATGTTTCATGTATAATGCCCTTTTCAAGAAAATAGGTTCGTAGATTATTGTTCACAAATTCAGTTCCATTATCACTACGTACTCGTTTAACATGAAAAGCAAATTGATTAAGAACATAGGCAATAAAATTTTTTATATAACTGGCAGTTTCAGATTTGTTCCTCATTAAGAAAACCCAAGTTGCTCTTGAGTGGTCATCAACAATTGTTAAAAAGAATTGATGACCTTGATGTGTGGGTGTCCTATATGGACCCCATACATCCATATGAAGGAGCTCAAAACAATGAGTAGATTTGATACAACTAGAGGAGAAGGGGAGTTTTGTTTGCTTAGATTGAATGCAAACCTCACAACTTTTATTCATATCAAAACTTTTGTCCTTTACAAATTTGAGATGTTTCAAAACTGACAATGGGGCATGCCCCAACCTATTATGCAAGGTCCAGATATCTATAGGTTCATGCTGATCACAAATCCCTCTATCAACCAAATTTACAAGATGTATATCAGTATTAGGTTCATTTTGCAGAATGTATAGACCCTCAATTAATCTACCAGTCGCCCTCATTTTTCCAGCTTGGAGGCCCTGCAAAATGCAATGGTTAGGAAAGAAGGTGACCATGCAATGTGCATCTTTTGTAACCCTAGAGACAGATATCAGGTTAAATTGCAATTTTGGTGCATACAAAACTTTATGTAATTCAAAATCATTAGAGAATCGCACGTTACCTACATGAGTAACTAATACTCTATCACCATTAGGAATTTTAATAGTTTTGATAGGCCCTGTGTATTTCTCATATGAATTTAACAGAGATAGATCACCAACCAAGTGGGTAGTTGCACCAGAATCTATTACCCAAGTAACATGTGAATAAGGATAATGAGAGAAACTCAAACCTGTACCGGTTAATGCATGAATGTTAGAGCTTGGGTCTGTGTCGGTTTTGAGGAATTCCATGAGCTCCTCATATTGTTCACGAGTGAATGTTGGGGCAATCATATCATCATTGTGTGGAACGTCCTCCTTAACAGTCTGACTGAGATTAGCAGGTTGAAATGTTTTTGATCGGTTTCCCTTAAAATCTGGTGGGAAGCCTATCAAATGCCAGCAGTTGTCTTTGACATGCCCTTTTTTATTACAGTGAGAGCACTCAGGCAGTGGAGAATTTCTACCTCGTCCTCTGCCACGCCCCCTTCCACGGGCAACCATTGCAACCCCTTCAAGTGGATGTGTGTTAATAGTGCTACTGAGGTTACGCTGAGCCTCATCTTCTATAATCATACTAAACGCTTGATTGACAGTAGGTAAGGGGCTCATGAGCAAAATTTGACTCTTGGGTGCACTATAAGTGTCATTCAACCCAAGTAAAAATTGCAACAACTTTTGTTGCTGTAGACGTTGCGAATAGACTTGAGAAGTAGAACACTTACAAGAAGGAAGAGGCAACAGAACAGATTCTTCATCCCAGAGTTCTTTCATTTTTGAGTAATATTGGGATACTGTGAGAGCTCCCTGTCGCATGGAAGTAATTTCTCGGTGAAGGCTAAAAATTCGCGACCCTGTAACCTTGTCAAAACGCTCTTGCAGATCGAGCCAAACAAGATGAGCTTCTTGATGAAAAATGACACTATTGGCCAAATCTTTAGAAAGAGAATGCAGTAACCAAGAAAGCACTATGGCATTACACCGTTCCCACTGGTCTTGGAGTTTGCTATCTTGTGCATCTTTGGTGCAGGACCCATCTATGAAGCCTAGTTTTTGTTTCCCTTTAAGAGCGATTCTCATCGATCGGCTCCATATGGTATAATTTTCACAGCCAGTGAGCACCTGAGGAATAAGGGCCGAACCTTGTGTATCAGAAGGGTGAAGGTAGAGAGGATGAGTAAACGGGAGTGAATCGACTGTAAGCTCTGCCTTCCTTTCAGCCATGTGTGATCAGAAAAAAGAAATCTGGCGGGGAAATGATCGTTGATCGGCAGCAAGAATCTGAAGAAGGTCGATGATCGTTGATGCAGGGCGTCGATTATGCTGAACTAGAGGAAATTGCGAGTGGCGTCATCGGGTGATTCTGGATCTCGAGTGCCATCGTTGAAGCGAGTGACGGATCTTGCGTCGATGATTCTGGATTTCTCGCGATGTTTGAGAGAATGATGGAAGATCGGTGGTGAGAATGATGGAAGATTCTGGATTTCTCGTCGCCGATTCTGAAGCAGGTGAAAGTCGCTAGTGGCGTCGATGATTCTGAAGCGAGTGACGGATCTTGGAGATCCGAACTGGTGATTGAGTTTCTTGGAGATCCGAACTGGTATTCTTTGGTATTCTTCGTCTCTAGCTCGTGGAATGAAGGACGAAGAACAACCTTCTGGGCCTGGGTTCTTTAGTTGTGGGCCTCTAAAGTCGAAGCTTGAGGCATATACCAGGCAGGTTCTTTCAATGGTCCAAATGTGGAATTGTTGAGTTCTTGAATATCCGACTTGTGTGGGTCGGTTTCTTGAATTTGGGGCCTCTAAAGACAAGGCTTGAGGCATAAACTGAGCATCGAAACCTGGTGCTCTGGTACCATGTTGAGTGGAGTCACCAGTGGTTTATGAGCTGAATAATTTCTCTATATTGAATCAACTGAACTGAATTTCATGTGTCCAATATTTATAGACCTAATAACCAGACTCATACAGAGGCCCAATACATGTGGCCCAACTACATATATGCAAGTCCTGAGTTTTAACAATAACAACTAAATCTATTACACACTAAATCTCAACAAGTTTATTCCCACCACTCTGTATGTTCCTACCACCCGGTATGTTCCATTCTTCAAAAGTTCATCATCATCATCATATTGATGTAAATGAAGGAGAGTGACGTTGTTTTCACAGGCTAGCTCGTATCTGGGGTCGCCGCAGTGGGGTGGATCATATGGTAATCGGAATGGATATGAGATGTTTGTGATGATGCCACACCGAGAAGTACATGTTTTGTTGTAAAGTTCAGAACTCACAACTCCGTCCATTAGAAGCAGAGAGAGCCACAACACTAAACACCAACAACACCATAATCCTTTCTCTCTTCCCATCGCTCCTGCGCTTATGAATGCTTCCATCTACGCCTTTTCTTTCTTAATCTCAGCTCCATCCCTCAATTCCTTCTTATTTATAGTTTTATATGACTCAACTTAGCTTCCTTTTTTAATTTTATTTTTGCCCCTTTTCTAAGCAAATAAATATTTTGAACTTTTAACTATTTTTACCTGTAAGTATTTTTAATAAAAAACATATGGGTAATTTATCTGTAATTTTATTCAAAAAATTTTATGATTAAAAACTGAAAAAATATCCAAAGCTGTTGCAAGTTGTAAGCAAGCGCCAGCTCAAACAATTTAATGTGCAAAGAAGTTTAGAATCATAGTCTGCATGTATATATATTGCATATGAATTATAAAATTTATGACAACATTTTTTATAACCATTCAGGGTATCAAAATATTTTTTCCAATAATATCTAATATCATAAATTAATTTTTAACTCACTCATCACCCTAAATAATTTTTTCAATAACACTCTGTATCCTAAAATAATTTTTTTGGTATCTAGTCCTCTGAAATATTTTTTCATCAACACTCTACATCTTAAATTTATATTGCTCGTTGCAATTAGAAAAATATTTAAAGTGCTAGATGCACAAAAAATTATTTTAGGATATCAGATGCTGTTGAAAAAATACTTTAGAGTGCTGAATATTATTTTTTAAAAATATGGGCCCAACCTCCCTTTTTAAATTTAGTAAAAATATAAAATACTCCATTAATGAACATTAATATTAAAATATTAATTAGGGATTTGGTAAAATGAGGGGTAACTTTGTAAACAATATTTATTTTAATTTGATTTTTAATGTAAAAATATACTTGAATATTTTTTTAGAATATTCTTTAACGGTGTTAATAATTTGGACTAAAGTGTATGTTTTCAAAATAGAGGAGAGGTCTGTATAATTAAGGTAAAGTAGAAGGGTAGTTAGGGTATTCTACTCTAAATTTTATATATATTTACATGATTTAAATATTAAACTGTCAAATTTATCTTTTTTTTCCGTAGCATTATGTAAAATTATTTTGAGTTCAATTTAAAAAAAGTGGAAGAAAGGAAACAGCTGGGTTTTTAAAGATTTTAATATTTGACTGACTTATGCTTGCCAACATTAGTTGACTGACTTGTTAAAAAATAAAAATAAGGGAGGTGCCCCTCGGGGCCCAGATGAGACAATATTTGTTGACTGACTTGTTAAAAGTAAGGGAGATGCGCCACCGGGCCCACATGAGATACATTCTCTTAAATATCACTGCATATAATAACATTACTTGGACAGACAAATTATTGAATAGTAGAGGCCTAGAGGGTACTTATATTAATTAGCCTTCTGAATCCAAGTTTCATATTTAAAAAACTAATGATTTGGCATCACAGATTCTTGTTGTTGGTGATGAGCCTGGTATGGGTGCTGCTTCAGAAACAAGGGAATGGTGAGGTCCCGCAGGTTCAGTTGCCGCCTGTTCCTGATGCTCTTCAAGGACTCAATCTCTCCGTCAGTTACATAGACAATGAATCCCACTTCATGTACATGTCCTTAACAGATCCAGAGGATCCAGAAGGTTGTCTTTCCAGACTCTTTCTACAACGCCGTCTCTACAATTCGTCCATTTATCCTTTCGAGTATGCTTATGGGACTGATGAAGAAGACATTGTTACTTTCTTCAATTGTTCTTCCGCCATATATGACTCCAGATCCTGCCCCATTCGTGCTCTTGGCTCCCAGGAAAGTGTCCTGTCAAGGTACTTTAGCCTTACTCTCTGCACCATGATCTCACGATTACGTTCGCCAATACCGGCATACTCTCTTCAGAACAGCGAACTTCACCTCAAATGGATGTTCCAGCCAAAAGTTGAAAACCACAAAACCAGAATTATTTTATCAAGCACAGGTGAGACATTAATTAGGCTTTGGGATGTTGCTTGGATTGAAATTTAAATTTTCATTTGTTGTGCTCCTATGACTCCAGGTTCCATTGCGCTACTTTTGCTGTTGGTTGTGTGCTTCTACATATGCCGCTACTTCAAGCACAAAGGCGAAGACCAAGTCAGACTTGAAACGTTTTTGAAGGATTACCAGGCACTTAAGCCTACCAGATTCTCTTACGCTGATATTAAAAGAATCACCCACAAATTCAAGGATAAATTAGGTGAAGGTGCACATGGAACTGTCTTTAAAGGTAAGCTATCTACTGAAATTCAAGTGGCTGTCAAAGTACTCAATAATTCAGATTATGATGGAAAAGACTTCATTAATGAAATGGGGACAATGGGCAAAATTCATCACATCAATGTTGTTCGTTTGTTGGGCTTTTGCGCTGATGGTTGTCGCCGAGCTCTTGTTTATGACTTCTTTCCGAAGGGTTCCCTCCAAAAGTTCATCTCTTCCCCGGACAACAAAGAAATTTTCTTGGGATGGTCAAAGCTGCAACAAATTGCTCTTGACATGGCAAAGGGGATTGAATATCTTCATCAAGGTTGTGATTACAGAATCCTCCATTTTGATATAAATCCTCGTAATGTCTTATTAGATAACAATTTCAGCCCCAAAATTTCTGATTTTGGTCTAGCTAAATTGTGTTCTAAAGATCAAAGTGCTGTATCAATGACTGTAGCAAAAGGAACCCCAGGATATATTGCACCAGAGGTTTTCTCTCGAAACTTTGGAAATGTGTCGTACAAATCAGATATTTATAGTTATGGAATGCTGCTCTTAGAAGTGGTTGGTGGAAGGAAAAATGTTGACACTAATCAAGTTCTATATCCAGAATGGATCCACAATTTGATTGAAGGAGGAGATGTAAGCATCTATATAGAAGATGAAGCTGACATTAGAATTGCTAAGAAACTAGCAATTGTAGGACTCTGGTGCATCCAGTGGCATTCAATAAATCGTCCATCCATGAAAACAGTGATACAAATGCTGGAAGGAGAAGTAGATAAATTAAAAGTGCCTCCTACTCCTTTTGATTTCACTACCTCAACCAATATAAACACTGTTATCCCAGCAAGACATTTGAATTTAGAGTTAGACGTGATTCATGAACTAGAATAAATATATATGTTTACTTTAGCTTTTACTTTTATTTAGAACGTTTTGCAAGATTTATGAATCCTTTTATTATCAATGTCCCATTGTATGCTTTCTGTTTAACATAGTAATATTTTACATACTCCATAACATTGTCAAGTTAATGTTGACGACAGAATTACATAAACATATTATAAGTTGTACATTTGATTAACTAAATTTTTATTTCTAGATGGGTCCATTATTATCTATATATCCAACTTTTTTTATAATTTTGGAGGTCTATTTTTATCAGGGGCCAGTAATCTTTACCAAGTTGCAGAAAACTGGAGATATTAGTTTTCGTAGTTGTTGTAACGATATGACTCCTTCTATACACTTTAGTTTCAATTTTCGATATATATTATTATCCCTTTTCCACTTATTTTCTAATTTTTGGAGGTCTGATTTACTAGAAAAGTCTTCTTATATCAGCGTATGTGTGTTAATCAATCAATCATCAACTTTATACAAGAAACCTTGTAATATCCTTTTAAAAACCCATTTGATTAAAAATGGGTTAGGTAATCACATCATTAAATTAATCCATGCATAATTATATTTACACTCATTTAGTTAATACCCATTAAAGTAATTTCCTTTTTTAAAAAATCATTATAAATTATTCCCTAATATAGACAATTTCCCTTTACTCCAGAAATTTTGATCTCTTCAGTAATAATTGCAAACTAAAATTTATGCATTCTTTTTTCAATTTATTCAAATTTATTGAGATATTATTCACATTTAAGTTTTATTCACAGTTTTTATTATTGGAGTTTTACAATAAGGTAATAAAGTAAATTGAATTTGAAAATCATGAATTAAATTTGATTGATGTAACACCCCAAATTTTATTCACCAAATATACATTGTAATTATTTAAGAAATTCAATAAAATGGTGAATATTCATGAATTCGAATCTTGTGAATTTTGAAATATTCATATTCATAAGAAAATGGGCAAATTAATTCAAGAATTTAATTAAATTGCAAAGGTGATCGAAAAATCACAATTTTGCCAATTTAACCCAAGATTAATTATTTTCTAATTAATTGAATTTAATTTCAATTAAATAAGGAAAATAAAGAAAAATGTATAATTGGATTATTCTTGATGGAATAAATCAAAAATTGGGAAATTAGAGGGAGTTATACATAATTCATTTAATTGAATTATGGAATTATTAAAACACAATTTTAATTCCCTTTCTCTTCCATAATTTGCCACACACATGAAATTAAGGGAGAAAAATTAAATTCCAAGAGCCATGCCAAAATGCTACATGAAAATTTAGTATTAGTTGGTTAGATGGGATAGGAATTGGTTTGGCTAACTAAAGGGAGAGGGGAACGGTTTTTGGAGGAGCAAGACAAGGGAAAATCTAGTTCAAACCTAATTGAAGACAAGTGATGAGAAGGCATGGCATAAAGTAGAGGCTATGGGTGGAGGTATGGGAGGAGGAATGATGTGCATGATAGGTGGTGTGATCTCAACCCTTGATGAGATCAAGGGCTGTGAAGAAAGGAGACTAAATTAATAAAGCACACATTCTCCTTCCTTTCTCATACACATTTCGCCCAAAGCAAGGCAAAAAGAGAGAAGATGAGAGCTCAAGGAGGAGGAAGTCTAAGGTAGGTATTGTTGTTCTTGTGTTCAAGCTTCCTTTCTTGCATAATAGCTTCTCTAATCTCTTTTTCTCCATGAATCACCATGTTAGCAAGCTAATCTCAAGGTTAAGGAGAAGAGAGAGAGGACACCCCAGAGAGAGAGAAACACCAAGAATCAAGAGGTAACCTCCAAAACCACGAACTTCTTAGTGTATTGATGTTGTTGATGTGATTCTTGAGTTGTTTGGTTGTTTGTTGTTGGTTTTGCAAATTTGAAAAGCTATAACCCTAAGGGGTTAGGCTGCCCAAAATCCTTTAAATCATGATTAATAAGTGTTTAAGTGAATTAATCAAGGATTATAAGTGGAAGAGTACAAGTTTTGGAAGATAAAACACAAAACTATTTTTTTCTATTTTCTTCAATATTTCGGCTAGGACCAGAACTGGGGTTAGGAGTTGGATTTTCATGAAATAAATGATTCCATTGGAATCAGTGGGCAAAAATAGGTGGGGTTATAGTTGGGCACTTTTTCGGTAGAGGCCGAAAAAGCATAATTACAAAAATGCCACTGAAATATCTACATAGGGGCTGTCAAGGGTATTTTCATAATTTGATAGTAAATTTGGTGATTTTGGACCCGTAAATGGATTCCTTGGGCGAAAAAAAGTTAGAATAGCCTTAGTCAAAATTTTAAGAAAACGTGCCATTAGGCAGGGTAAGGTGGGACCGGGCCAGGGTCCAGGGGGCATTTTGATAAAATTTCATCATAGACTAATATAACCACAAGAAACACTATAGAAAAGTTTAAAATGATACTTGGATAAGTTATAACCTATTTCTAGTATATTTAATATTATAGGACTGAGTCGGACGACGGAACGACACGTTTTTCAAGGCACACTGAAAAAGGGATTTAACAAACTGAGGTAGGGACTACCATCTTTTATACACTAAGTGAATAATTATATGTATTTTTTATTGTATTTCGTGATATGATTGCGTGCTAAAGGCACTGTACCTAGTTGTGGTTCGCTACCGAACAACGGTGTATCGGAAAATTCTAGCTGTGGTCGATGACTCAGTTGAGGTATATTATCAGAAATCCTAGCTGTAGTCGGTGACTCGGCTGAGGTAAATCTATATGAATCGAATCGAATCTTCATTTTTGCCTAATATAGTGCATTGCATATTTAATTTTCACATTTTATATGTCGATCGTATGTCTCTATGGGGATTCTTCAGAATCTCACCCTTTTTCAAAAACAAATATCTCAGCGGGTACTAGTGGGCCAAAGGGCAAGGACGTAGACATTGGAAAGTGAGCGGCACGTGTCTCAAGGCAAGGACAAAATAGTGGTTATATTTAGTCTATGTTTTAGATATTCTAAAGAAATTTGTAAATATTAAGTTTCCGCTATATTTTCTGTATTTCGTCGATAAAGGATATTGGTATTGTAAAAGAATATTTTTATCAGTATAATTGTACTTTTATGTATGCCCATTGAATACCATCTTTATTACTCTTCGATTATCGAAATGGAAACGGGTGTTGACATTTTTTGTATCAGAGCTAATAAGCGGTTATGGCATTATCAGAAATGTACACTGATAAGATTTTGTTTACATTACGACAGGATATCATGGACGGACCGAGAGAACCGATGATTGATTATTTCGGTAGCGGTGGTACGAAGCTGCGTTATACGGCATGGAAGAGTGTGCCGATGCTGCTGGTACACATACCGCAGCCGAGACCTGAGACTTCGCCGCGATCTGAGGTAGGTGAATCAGGACATCCGCTAGCGTACGATCCGGAGGAGGACCCCATTAAGGTTGGTTTGAGCGAGGGATTCTCGAGGATAGAGACCGTACATGTACCGTACAACATGCAGTTGGACGAGGAGCTAGCTGATTACTTGTGGATCAAGCTGAGGCAGGCGAGATGGGAGTTCACCGACCCAGATGATTACTACTTGGTGTATCAATTACTGTAGCAAAAGGAAGCTCAGGATATATTGTGCCAGAGGTTTTCTCTCGAAACTTTTGAAATGTGTCGTTTAAATAAGATATTTATAGTTATGGAATGCTGCTCTTAGAAATGGTTGGTGGAAGGAAAAATGTTGACACAAATCAAGTTCTATATCCAGAATGGATTCACAATTTGATTGAAGGAGGAGACGTAAGCATCTACATAGAAGATGAAGCTGACATTGGAATTGCTAAGAAACTAGCAATTGTAGGACTCTGGTGCATTCAGTGGCATTCAATAAATTGTCCATCCATGAAAACAGTGATACAAGTGCTGGAAGGAGAAGTAGATAAATTAAAAGTGCCTCCTACTCCTTTTGATTTCACTACGCCAACCAATATAAACACTGTTATTCTGGCAAGACATTTGAATTTAGAGTTAGACGTGATTCATGAGCTAGAATAAATATATATATGTTTACTTTAGCTTTTACTTTTATTTAGAACGTTTTGCAAGATTTGTGAATCCTTTTATTATCGATGTCCCATTGTATGCTTTCGGTTTAACATATTAATATTTTACATACTCCATAACATTGTCAAGTTAATGTAGTGGACGACAGAATTACATAAACATATTATAAGTTGTACATTTTATTAACTAAACTTTTATTTCTAGATAGGTCCATTATTATCTATATATCCAACTTTTTTTATAATTTTGGAGGTCTATTTTTATCGGGGGCGAGTAATCTTTACCAAGTTGCAGAAAATTGGAGATACTAGTTTTCGTAGTTGCTGTAACGATTTGACTCCTTCTATGCACTTCATTTTCAATTTTTGATATATATTATTGCCCCTTTTCCACTTATTTTCTAATTTGTGGAGGTCTGATTTTCTATAAATGTATTTTCATATCGAGAAATTATTATATGAACCTGATTTACCAGGTTATTTCACTACAAAAAACAATCAAATTACCAACGGAATTACCCATAAAATTACCCACGGAATTTCAGTTTTCCAACAGAAACAAATACGTTCCGTCTCTAAAATGTACGTGTCTCTGGGAGATAATTGCTGCGTTTTGTGAGAAAGGTGGGATTCGAACCTTGGATCTCTGGTGTGTGTTCTGATGCCTTTTGCCAGTTGAGCTGTTTTGACTTTACATTATTTTTTCATCTAATAATATATATAATCTAATAATTAAAAAATAATTATAATATTAATATAAATATATATAATATTAAATATATAATTATATATTTCGTTTTTTATAATATAAAATTTAAAATTTTTTAATTTCTTATTTCATTTAGATATTTAATATATATATATATATGATATTATATATATATATATTTAAATATAATTATATATTTCGTTTTTTATAATATAAAATTTAAAAAATTTTAATTTCTTATTTCATTTAAATATTTAATATTAATATAAATATATATGATATTACATATATAATTATATATTTCATTTTTTATAATATAAAATTTCATTTTTTTTTAATTTCTTATTTCATTTAAAATTTTTATTAATAATATTTTATATATATTTAATATATTGTATTAAATATTAATTTTATGATATTTGAGTATTTTATTTTTTTATAGATTTATTTTTATTTTTATTATTTTATATAAATTATTAAAATATAATAAAAAATTATTAATTTTACCTACGCATCACCCATGAAATTCCACAGGTAATTTCAGTTTTAAAATAACCCACGGAATTCCACAGGTAATTTCAATTTTAAAATTACCCATGGAATTCCGTGGGTAATCCATCGATAATTACTGACAGAAAAAATTCTGTGGGTAATCTGTCGGTACTTACCGACATATTTTTTTCCATTTTTAATCACCGACGGAATTTTTTTCGGTCGGTAAGTCCGTTGGGAAAATTATTTTTTGACGGAATTTTCAGACTGAATTTTCCGACAAAATTTTTCTGCGAAAATCCGTCGGGAATTTTCCTATGGAAAATCCGTCTGTAATCTGTCCGAATTTACCGACAGAAATAATTCCGTCGGTAATTTGATGTTTTTTGTAGTGTTTGTAGTCTAATCAATTAAAATAAAATAATTTATGAGTTGATTTGGCACATCCTAAATATTAGCCAGAATATTAATAAAATTAAAAGATTTAACAATATTTACTTTTTCATTACTTGTGAAATCCTAATTATTGAATTTATTTTTTTAAGAAAATAAAAGTGTAAATTACATGGGCAGTTAACTAAGCTTAATATTAGTCAAGATGTCTTATTTTAATTAGTTAGACCATAAATAACGTGACAAATCAGATTCACACAAGAATTTCTTTTCTTAGATCAACATATGTGTGTTAATCAATCAATCATCAATCATCAACTTTATGTATGAAACCTTGTAATAATACCCACTTAAAACCCATTTAACTAAAAACGGATTGGGTAATCACATCATTAAATTAATCCATGCGTAATTATGTTTATACTCATTCAGTTAGTACCCGTTAAAGTAATTTTCTCTTTCGAAAAACCATTACTAATTATTCCCTAATATTGACAATTTTCCTTTACTTCAGAAAGTTTGATCTCTTCAATAATAATTTCAAACAAAAATTACGTATTCCGTTTCTAAGTTATTCAAATTTAGTGGGATATTATTCCCATTGAAATTTAATTCACAATTTTTATTATTGGGGTTTGATGATAAGGTAATAAAGTAAATTAAATTTAAAAATAGACATTAAATTATAAATTAAATTTGATTGAATTTGAAAATCGACATCAAATCATAAATTATAATCATCTAATAGACATATGGAGGCTATAAAAGCTACGTATAATCACATACCGGAATGACAAAAGTACCCAACTCCAGCAATACATCCCTTAATTCAGGGTAATGCAGTTTATTTTCATATTTGACTGCATTATTCTCTTTTTATGATTTTCTCTTTAGATGGGAGTTTATAAAAGTTTCTTTCAATTTTACATTGAATTATATTTATCTCGCGCAAACGCACACGGGGGTGTAAATAAGTTGTAAATATGAAGAACTCGGTTATAAAACTAGAAGTTTAGCTGTAAGAAGTTGCACATGTTTTTTTTACAACTTTTTTATTTGATTTAATTAAGAGTATCCCGAAACCACTATAAACTTGAGACTAATTCTTTTTGAGACTTAAGACTGCAGAAGATTTTTACTTCTTTTAACAACTGGACTTCACCAAATTAAACCTTGTGTTCTTTTTCTAGGGATGAGGTCACTTATATCCTCAAATAAACAGCTTGTAAATGCTTTTGTTACAAATTTTATTTAGCTTACAACCTTTTTTTCAACTACTTTTTTATAATTACAAGTTTATAACTAAGCTTTTTAAATTTATAAAATATTCGTAACATAATAATTTATTTATAAGTATCCTTTTAAAGTTTATTGCTGAAATTCAAAGAACTTCAATTAAACCTTTTGAATTTACAACCAGGCTATTTTTCATCATTCCACAGTTTTTTTCGGAGGTCTCATCAAATGACATGACTTTTTCAATGTACTCTCGATCCACATTTTGTAGATAGTATGATTTTTTTTTTTTTGGCTGTTTTTTAATTAGGATTCTTTTAAATGGGTGAAGCTATAATCAACTCATCCTTGTCTTTTTTGCGTATCCTGTCAAAGATTGATTTTGCACGGGATAATTCAATCTGCTTCATCATTCGATACATTATTGAACAACCTCTGTATTGTTACATACAAGAAGAATTTGCTCAATGGTCTCCTTGTCCATCTTAATCTCAATAGCGCTACAGAAAAGGATGTAAACTTACTGCTTCTATATTTTTCTATTTACTCTTTTTATAAAATTGATGCAGTCCAAACTCCCCGTTCTCTCAAACCAGTTACATCAACTCTAGTTGTTTAATTGTTTTCATTTTATATAATTGATCTGCTTATCCAAAAAAGAAATAGAAATCTTCTTTTTAGGACGCGTATTCTATATTAATCGTTGTTTTCATGGCTACTTTTCAATTTTTCACTGTCAAGAATCTTTCGGTGCACTTTCCTTTATTTATTTTTTATTTGGTTAAGGGTTTCCCCTCTAGGCTTACATCTATCCCTCGCAAGACCTCACGTGATGGAAGCCTTATGCACTAGATCACCCTTTAATGTTAGTATATCATGTAATTCTCACTTATTTTATAAAACAATTTGGGGGACTCTTTAACATGAAAATGATCATTCTATATGTGTAATGTAAACCCTTTTTGTCCAAAAAAGGGCGAGTCTTCTCTTCTATTTTTATTTTATTGGGATATCGTCTCCATACTTAGACTTAATAAATATTTTCTCGGTTCTATAATATTGAAGTTGCATAGCTAATTTATATCACTGTGACCCTTATCATAAGTTATCTGTAGAGGAAATTTTTGGCCATAAATATAACTCTCTTGTTGGGTATTTAATTATTGTTTTCCAATTTTACACTTATTTAATTCTCATATGAAAGAGAGAACGGAGAGAAAGCTGAAAATGATTTGTAAATACAGAGGAAAAAAAAAACTTTAATAAGGATAAATTTAAAATTTTTTATCAATTTAATGCATTATGTTATATGTGAGAAAAAGTTACAAGTGATCTATAACAAAGACTGTAGTGGTAAATATTAATAAGGTTAGTTAAATTCATTTTTTTAATAATAAATATGGATTGATTTTCTTAAAATATCATTTTTAATCATTAACCTTGTCAATGGAAAGGTCATTTAATGTATGTAATAAATAGCAGCTTATTATAAAAAAAAGTTCTAAATTTAATTTAATTTGAAAGAAAAACGTGGATTGATGTCTTATATTTACAATCAAACCAAACCTCTTAACTAGTTTATACATTTAGAATCGGATTGGATAATGTATTCCCTTGTGTTTTTTTTTTTTTAATGTAGAGGCCCCGATTAATTTGTGCAAATGTATATGGGCAAATGATCGAATTGATAAGAGGGTTATTATAGGTTTATTTTAATATTCTAACGAGTTCATTTCGTATTGGGACATATTTTCAATCAAATATCGTCATGCGGAAAACTAATGACGTTCTTTTAGATTTTTTTATCACTTTCTAACTTAATTGTGAGTTTTACGTGTGTCTCTTTAGAAGCATGAGTATTCTACAAGCATAGTGGAAAACTTACACTTATTTTCAATTTCTTTGTCTAATGAAATCATTTTTATCAAAACCGGACTCGACCCGTTGGTTTAGGTTGGAAACCGGTCAACTGGTGGTCCAATCGGTTCGGTAGGTCGGACTGGTTTGACTGGTTCAACCATTTTAAAATTTTTAAAAAAAATAATTCCCTCTTTTTAAAATTTTATTCAAAATTTAGTATAAATGACCATAAAATCCTTACTTTCTCATCAGTCTAGTTTTGGATTAGCTCTGATTTGACTCCGATCTAACCTTTGACTCAGTATTTCAACCGGTTCAGTTGTCGATCCATGTTTAATAACCTTGAATGTGATAGGTACATGTGTCTTTTTAGAGAATGATTATTCCACACGAAATGTGGAAAACCTGCATTAGTTTTTTCCACACTTAATTTTGTTGCGTGTAGAATAATCATCCTGTGAATTATTGTTAGGCCAATAATTCAGATAATTACTTTTATGATTTGATTTGTAGGCCTACTTTTCAAAAGAGTCGATAAATCAACCCAATATTTGTGCTTCCTATTATCCATTCACAAAATCAATGCAATGCCGGATAATTTCGTGTGAATGACAATTCAAATGTGAAATGAAATGTTTTCAATTCCAACAATTTCGTTTGTAATTTCCTTTTGAATGAAAAATGAAAACTTATATGAGTTTTCAGCCTCTACTAATGAATATGTTCTTCTTCTTCTTCTGAAGGAAAACCTATATATAAACTTACAAAATAAGTTAGAAAGAGATGAGAAGTATCTTCAAAAGTTATTATAGTGTGTAAAAACCCATCACGTACACTAGACAAAGACATCAAAGAGAATTGTCTCTGATTTTTCACATGGTATTGACATTTGATTGAAAATTCAACTGAAATTAAATGAGCGCGTTAGGACTAAGAATTAAAACAAGTTGGATGACCAAGTCATAAAGAAAAAATGATAGAAGAGAATAAAAGAGGGTTAAAAAAGGAAAGATTTTTTGATCAATTTGAATATTAATAACTAATTAATTATTTTCTTTAGAAACATAATCTCAGTCAAAGACTTGTTAAAACTTAATCCAATAATTGAGATTTTAAGTGGGGAGAGAAGTTATTGGTAACATTCTTTTCCCTCCCCTCATCAGGTACCAATGAAAATCATTGGTACACTTTAACATATTTTAATTATAAAATGTATGTACTGCAACTAATTAGTGTGGAGAAAAAGGAAATAAATAACGGACGAGTAAAGTGAACGTTTCTATACCGTGCCCTTTAAATTGCGTATACCACTCTGGTTTTATTATAAATGCAGTGTTAGAGAAATAAATATATTTTATATTTTTTTACCCCTATTAATTACAATAAACAAAAAGAATTTATTCATGCATGCTGACTTTTGGAACCAATCATAGATAAGAACGAAATTAGAAATTTAGCCCATAATTAATGAGTTAACTAACTCTTCTTGATATGTGAGAATTAGTTAGAAAAGACTTATAAATAATACCAAAATAATATTTTGGGAAGAAGACTTTCCTACAAAATTAACCTCCCGAGTCCTGATTTGAGTTACAAAAACAAGTTACAAATAAATGAAGATGGATAAGAAGAGACTGCATTGAATAATCAACATTAAATTCGACCAAAAAAAAATCAATATTAAATGATGACCAATAAAAATGTATCTCGTTTTCCAGGTGGATTGATAACCGATCCCCTATAATAATAGACCCAAGAATTAAATCGGTCTGGCCCCCATCCTTTATTGGATTAAGATTTTAATGATACAGATTTAATATATTATAAAAATATTATTATTATAGTAATTGATAATATTTTTATAATATATTAAATTTGTACCGTTAAGATTTTAATCAAATACCACTCTAATCTTATTTATAAGTCTTTTTTATCAAAAAAATTGGGTCTTATTTATAAGTTCTTTTTCAGGGTAATAAATGCATTTTGTACTTTTTTACCCGTATTAATTGCAATAAACCAAAGGAACTTATACATGTTGACTTTTGGAACCAATCATAGATAAGGGCGAAATTGAAAATTTAGCTCATAGTTAATGAGTTAACTAACTCCCCTTGATATATGAGAATTAATTAAAAACGATTTATAAATAGGACCAAATCAGTGATAGTTCATATGAGAAATCGACCATCCATTTCTTTCCAAAAAAAAAAAGATGGGAGTCAGATCCAATTTAATTCTTGGGTCTATTATTATAGGGGATCGGTTATCAATCAACTTGAAAAATGAGATACATTTTTATTGGTCATCATTTAATGTTGATTTTTCAATGCAGTCTGTTCTTATCCATCTTCATTTATTTGTAACTTGTTTCTGTAACTCAACTCAGGACTCGGGAGGTTAATTTTGTAGGAAACTGTTCTTCCCAAAATACACTCAATTTAAAGGGCACGGTATAGAAACGTTCACTTTATTCGTTCGTTATTTATTTCCTCTCTTTCCACACTTATAATAATAATAATATTTTTATAATATATTAAATCTGAATCATTAAGATCTTAATCCAACGATTCCGATTTCAAAAAAACAACCGTCCTTTTCCTGCAGGAAAATGATGAGGGAATCGGCTCTCATCAAAGCCACTTATTGAAGTGCCATAGCACTAGAAAGTGACAATTGAAAACAGATTTCTGGCTCCCTTTGTATTAGGCGATTATGTGCAGAAAGGACTGGGAAAATGTGTGTAATGTAATAATATTTACTATATACCCCTCTGGCTCTTACTCCTCTGAAGCTAAATCTAGAATACTATAAACTATGTCTTATATGTAGGAGCAGAGCTAGTATTATATAAGACATTTATTCGTTAGTTTTTGTGTTAAGTAGCAGTAATTTTTAAAAGGAGGGGGTAAGCGTTACTAGTAGTTACTTTTTATCTATATTAAAATTTTTCATTTTATCCCAATTTACATAATCAAATAACATCTCTTGTTTTCTACTTCTAGAGTAATGCATGATGTATATGTTTGGGAAGAAGACTTTTCTCTATCTTATTTTGAAGTTAAATTTCTTCTTCACGTAATATCAAAATATTCTCACCAATCAACACAACAATAATTTTTGGCCATGTTTTATATGTGGTTACCAATTTTCTGATGACATTAAATTTCTTATTCTTTTGGTACCAAAATTTAAACCCAAATTAATAAAAAAAAATAGATTGTTTTATAATATACACCTTAATTTTGATAACATTTATGTGTTAAATTGGGACTTGTATTATTATAATTTTATTTCTTTAAAAAAAGCTAAAAAAAATTAGTAAAAGATTATTAAATTAGCTTCAGCCCTGTAAAGATGGCTCTGCCCTTTATGTTCAAGGGCCGGGCCTCAAAAAATGACTTTTTTCTTTAGCCACATCTAAACGGGCGAACCCTTTTAAGCCTTGACCCTTTAAGGGCTGGCCCTTTTTACCAGCACTATTTATTTATTTATTAATAATTTTATTTTTTATAGACATTTTTATAAAATATTAAATCTGAACCGCTCACATTTCAATTTAAAGGCCAAGATGAGATGGAGGGGAAGAGGACGAGAAGCAAATGGCTGCCAATCCCAATTGAAAATGACTTTTATTTTAGACAAAACATGAGGGAGTATATAATAAATAACCCAATTTCCCAGTCCTTGGTGCTAATCCAAACATATTTGTTTTCATTGTCACTTTCTAGGGCCATCCCACTTTAATTCTGGGGGTCTATTGAATGAATGAAACAAGTTATGTATCCATCGACTTGGAAAATAAGGCACATTTTTATGGTCATCATTTCTCGGGGTCTATTTTGTTTTTTGCTGGCCATCTTGGGTTCTATTGTACAAAGGTGACATGTTATATATCCATCAACTTGGGGGCGTAACTTTTTTCTGTAGCTGTGGGGGTGTAACTTTTTTAGAAAAGTTTTACAAATAACACGCAATTTAAAGATCCCAGTATTGAGAACATTTTATTTTGGTCGATATTTATTTTCTTTTTCCATATTAATTAATACTACTCCAGTATTCCTTCCAATTTTTATTATATACGTCTTTTATAATAAATACATTGTTCTTATTAATAATAAGCCTCCAAATAGAGTATTAACTTCAATTTTTAGAAGAAATCCCTATTTAAAATCTCATCAAGTACAATTTCCTTTTCTTATATAGGTATAAGTATCCTCTTATTAGAAGCAATTTTGTTTGAAGCACTGTCAGACACTAAATAGGGTATATCTCCTAATGGGAGATTCGAACTTTTGTTGGTCATACCATAAGGGAATAGCCCCTTTATGTTAAACTCAACCCCTGTTGGTGGGCGATCTGTAAGTACCTCTATAAGTGTTCTAAGTTCTAAGACATGCCCTGGTCTGGTGAGCCACCAGGACCCAACTCAAACTTTTATGTACCAAAACAAAATTTGGAAATTTATTTTTTCAGAAAAATTTAATAGTTTAACTATCTCTCCTTAATTTTAATAAGAAGGTTAGATGTAACTAAATTTTATAATTGAAATGTGAAGTTTCTCTATTGCTCGTTATTAATGATTATATGTATTCACTATACCCGGTGAGGAGATGCACTACTTTAGCTCAAATTTTATTTCTAGAGCAAAAATTGATTAGTGATAGATTAATATGCAAATTGATCCAAAAATGTTTTCATCATTTCACATTTAATAAGTATGGTCATAACTAGTAGAACTTCTGCAAAATCTGATATAGTTAATTAGAAGGAGGAACTACAAGCACTGAATTCTTTTCCTTCTTTCCTTTTTCTTTTGGCCTGATTTTATTCTCTTTCTATAATTTTTTCTTTTTGGCTTTAGTATCCAACTTGTTTTATAATTCTAATGGGTTCATTTAACTTGGTCGAGTTTTCAATCAAATATCAATATCATGTGGAAAAATAAATAAAGTTGTTTTCCATATCCTATTCTAGTGTGATGGTTTTTTCCAACGCATAATAGCCTCCAAATATTTTTTTATCTCTTTCTAACTTAATTTGTAAGTCTAGAGACTTTTCTTTTTAAAAAAGAAAATTCAAGTTCCAACACTCAACTTCATAAGTAGAGGCTGAAAATTCAACTAATTAGTTTTGTCTATTTCTCAAAAAATAAAAAAACAAAATTGCAAACGAGATTTGTTGAAATTGAAAACATTTCATTTCACATTTGACTTTTTATTCATAGCACATTATTTGGCATCGTATTGATTTTGGCAAAGAATTTCTTGGCAGATTCTGAGAAACATGGGAAACAAAAATATTGGGCCGATTTATCAGCTCATTTCAAGATCAAATCTGCAAACCAAATCATAAAAACGAATTATCTGAATTATTAGTTGATAAAATACTGTACCTTTTATTAAGTTAGGTTGAATTTTTTGTGGAGTGTATTTTGATATTAAGTGAAGAAGAAATTTAGGTTCAAAACAAGATTTTGAGAGCCAACTCTGAGCAGCCTATTCATTTGAGCCCAATAGATAAACCAAATCATAGAGCTCTAGCAAATGGTGTCGCATCTCCAAGTTGCTCTGTTTCCTTACAATCTAAATCTGACTCCTCACATAACTTCGCAAGTTTTTATAATAAAATAGTGCAAATAATGTAGGCTGTGAGATGGGCCAAGTCTCAAAGAAGCCACCAAAAACAGTGATAGATATAGATGTCGGTAATGTCAAATATTTAAAAAAAAAAAAAAACGTAACTATGTATAATAAATGCAAGTACGTGAAACATGAATACTATTTCTAGTATTTAATATAAGATTTCGTTCGCAATGTAAATTGTACTATTATTTTGCATCACTAACAACCTAATTTGTATTATTATTATTTTTATTATTCTTATTATTGGAATGCTCAGAGATATATAGTGGAAGTTAGATCCGTCATCCACTAATAAAACTGTTTTCATTAGTAGGATATAGATCGACAAGGTTTCGGAGTCATTTCAAGACTCGAAACATAATTAGTTTGTAACATCTCTATTATTTTATTTATTGAAGCATATATATGAAGCATCTCTTAATGTGGTACTCGTTATATATAGTCGCTATTTGTTTCTTGATTTGGAGTCGACCCGTCAATATGAGGTTCTCAGCAACATTTGGCAGATGCTTCTCTCAAAAGTTGATGGGTTGTTCTCAAATCTCTAAGGTATATACGTACAGCGAATTCTGTCTTTTCAATGGCTTTTTGCTTAGATTATTCATCTTATTACAATACACACACACACAGAGGGAGCGAGGGAGTATTGTGACAAAAAATCTTTTTCAAATCTCTTGCGTCCTCAAAGTACTCCTAGGTTCCTACTCTATTCGCTAGAGAGTATTGTGACATAAAATGAACTTGCAATGACATATTACATTGTAGATTTTCATGATTATATATGAACAAAATAGGTGATTCGATTTTCACATATTATTACGTCATTGTGAGAAAATGAAAATGAGACGCTAAATTATTACACAAAGATCCAAATCAAGGCAATAACTATTGTTCAAATACTGATTGACAGGCGAAACTTAATAAGGTACGTATCAGCTTTGACATCCTTAACTTGCAAAGTATTATTCTCCACTTCTGCTTGTGCCTTCATCACGTGGACTATTATGAGAACGTACAGAGATAACTTTTTTTGTTTGGTATGTGCTGGATCCATCATCCACTAACACTGCTTCATTAGGATATAAAGAGGGTTTTGGAGGCAATTCAAGACTCGAAAAATCATCAGCTTCGACCATCTCTATTACTTTACTCATTGAAGGACGATTTGCAGGCTTTAATTGTATACACCATAATGCCACTATGAACATTGTTTTTGCTAAATTCTTTTCCCCTTATGTCAAATCTTGCATTTTTATATCTTTTTCTACGTCAAAGAGGTCATAAATCCATAAGAGAAAGTAGAGCAGAGCATGTGGATTCAAATTCTTTCTTTGACCTGCCATTTCCATAAAAAACATTCCAAAGCTATAATCATTAGCCTTATAACACACTCCCCCTATATTCTTGTACAATAATTCTAGAGCCATGTATCCTATTGTCCCTCTTGCTGTAGTTTAAGTTACAACACTCTCATCAACTTAATATAATCTTGCCAGTCAAAAATCTGAAATCTTCTTAGTGAAATTGGCATCAAGAAGAATATTATGCGGCTTGATATCAAAATGCAATATTCCCATATCACAACCATGATGAAGGTAAGCAATTCCATGAACCACTTCCAGAGATATCTCATATATCTTGTGATAACTCAAGCAAATGCTTTCTTGTTAGAAAAAAATATATATATATCCAATGATCCATTAGACATGAATTCATAGACAAGAGCTCACTTTGTTCCTTCCACATAGAATCCAACAAGGTGTGCCACATTAACATGGTGCATCCTTCCTGTTGGAATATATTAGTCCACCCTTGGTGAATTGGGGCCCGGTCCAAATTAAAAGGGGTTGTTATGCAAATATGGAGAGATATTGGTTATAAAGAGAGATATACTTTATGGTTTAAAAGTTATCTCAATTACCATATAACCGCACGTTTATGGGTTACATCAACCACTACATGACCGTACATACACTATATATATATAGGATGTGAAATTGAGGGAGTAGTCTAGTCTGAATATAACACACACAATTCCCTCTTTAAAAGATTTTCTCATAAGAGTTTTCTCTTCTCTTTTTCTGTTTAATGCATTTGTTGTGTAACGTGATTGGGGTCCACATCGGTGCTTCAGTTTTGTGTGGATATTTCAGCACGTCATTCGGATTCCGGGTACGTCCAAAACTTTTACACTCCAATAGTTGCCACTTCATTGATAAATTCTTGGCTATTAGCTATGGATTTACCCAACATTTTGATAGCAGCATCATATCCACTCCTTAATATTCCCTCGTATATAGTGCCAAAGCCTCCTTCACCTAACTTATCCTTGAAACCTTTGGTAATTGTCTTCAAATCCTTGTAGGAGAACCTTATTGGAATAAGGTGTTGGAATAATCCAACATTAAAGATTCCAAATATATTGTATAAATTCCATAAGAAAAAGCAGCAACGGATGACTTGATGAAATACCTCCAACCATAATGATTCTGTATGTATCTCACAATCTGAAAATTGTAGAAAACAAGAAACAATTATAATATGAATATATTATAATAGGTTAGGGTCTATTCTAACGGGAAGATGAGGCACAGTGATGGTCTGTAAATAGCTGTCACCCATCAGGGAACCCTTAAGGAGCAAGTAAGTATTCGATGTACTACTCCAAGACCCAACCTAGGCTATTTATAACCTCCCATCAGGGCTTGTAACAGCTTTACCAGTGAGTCAGGTGACCCTAAATCAAACTTTATCCAAATTACTTTCTGGGACATAATCAGGAGATATTTTATCCAAAATATATTAAACTGATAATATTTAAAGCAATATGCTAATATTCAGAATATCTTCATAATATCTAGAATATTCATTTGATCAAATTAACCAACTAGCATATCCTTTATATGATCAAAGAATAAACATATATCTAGATATAATCTGAATAAAAATATTATCATTCTAATAAAATATCTAACATTCTCCTACTTGACCCGCAACCTAACGTTATTTGGTGAGTATGGTTCATTGAAGTAATTCTACATGAATCATTGCAATAAGTCCTCTTTGATCGAGTATTACCTTCCATGTATCACAAGTAGTACCCTTACTTAATGGGTCAAAAACTTAATAAATAAACCCAGAATGTTTATTCGGTTCCAACATAAATGTTTGTTAAAATCTTATAATTTAGGTACCAATAATTGAGACAACAAACTTCAACTTGAATTTCATCACTTAATAATGTCTCATCTAGATCACCAAATGTGATCCATCCCTGATGAGATATTTAATCCTTTTGATTTCTCTAAATTCATGCTCTTTATTAAAGGATCTATCTTTATGTGTTTATGACCTCTTGACTCTATAGTCATATAACTCCCTTAATTAGTTTGGATTAATTTAATAATTCCAAAACCCTTTGATGAAATTCTATAATTGGCAATCTTGTAACTTGCCTCTAAGAATGACTAGGTTAAGCAATACATGGTGGAAGTAAGCAATCAATGACTATTTAGCAATGTTATACTTCTCCATGATGCAACTTGTTCAGTAAATGTAAAAATGTATCATAATGTCAACTCTTTTATAGTTAACGCATCTTACAAGACTAAACAAGATAATCATTCCACAATATATAAAGCATGAAACTTAATGTACATTTAGTAATGTACCACATGACTTGTAGCTCTTCAGTCATTATTCAAGTAAAATATGCTTGATAATCCTTCTAAAATTCCTTTACAATGGCATTGCCGATTTGTGCACACTTTCAAGCAAGCCTACACCTTAGAAATTGAATTAGAAGGAATAAGATGATATTAGAGACATACGGACAATCTAATCATATTCTCATAATAGATGTTACTCTCAACAACCACTATTATGCATAAATGTTCAAATGTTTGTGATCGTAGGTTACTCATGATATTCTCAAATATTTTGAGAATAATCTCTTTATGCATTCCAAAAGAATACCACACCTAATACGGTCATATCACAATTTTGAACAATGGTGACTTAGTCATTTATAACACCTTAAATCAAAATGCACAAGCTATAAATGAATCATCATTTTATATCATATAGATGACTCAACTCCCACTAATCCAGTAATATAATAAAACTTATGATGTTCTCAACATGATCCTATATGTAATCACATCATGATACATTAATTATCACTATTGTGAGATTTACTTATGACAAAATGATTTCCTAATTCTGTTGACTAAATTCTCTTTATTACTTATGAGACCATCTCTACTAATTCACATATATACCTCTCCTTATGTCCAAAATGAAAAGATACAAATAATATCTCAACTTAAGATAAACATTTAACTATCATGAAGATATAAAAGGAATTATACATGAATATAGGAGGAAATACCTCACTAAATCAATTCATTTTTCATAGAAGAGTTATTGCAAACAACTTTATTTGTATTACTTAATATTGCAAACTAGCAACTTTATAAATAAACTTATGTTGTTGCTTACGTCATATTTTTCATGAATTAACGCCTTTATTTGGAATTTATGATCATTCTCGATATTTATGTTCTAGTTAGATTTCCTGAAGTACATCACGTAGTAACTATGAATTCCCAAATTTTAATCACCATTGATCTCAACTGAATCCATTGATGGATTGAAACTCAACAAGGTGAGTGCCATATAAAACCAATGTTCTACCACAATTAGAGGTGGGGATCCTCCATATGTGATCATTCTCAGTGAGTCTGATCACTCCCACTAATTTTGGCATTCCTAAATAATCTGACATTTCATAATACTAAACAAAATTGTAAACTAAAATGGACAACTTATTTAAATTCCTAAGACATCTTTGCATTTTCACCAAAATATGTAGTCTCAAGATATTTTCCTTCCACACTTTTTCTTTTATAAGACAGTTATATGCAAGAGTATATTTTAAACCGAGCTTCCAACCTTTGAGATTGAAAAGATTTAAACAAAAATTTTGTTGGAAACTCATAAAAAAATATAAAATTGTCTTTAGTGTGTCCTTAAGAGGAAAACCGTATTATCCATTATGTTTCTTCTTGCAGCACTTTCACCTGTATTAGGTGAGTCCAAGTATGAAGAAACTTTACATATAGACTAAGTCACAGTCTATTAATGATGTACTTATCATGTTACCCATCTCTTCCTATGAATTTCACTATATTAATCCGTTTATCATATTAACCTCCCAATTTTGCTTTATATACTCTAGATGCATCTAATGACACTACTCAATTATAAAGCAAATAACCTTTAGGTATTGTGAAAGGTCAACTATAAGAACAGATGAATTATTTCACAATTAGATAAGGCTAACATAAAACCTAAATCCTCCTTTGGCCCAGATGTCTTGATCAGTTCAATGTAGAAAGAGAAAGAAAAAATAACAAGCCCCAAATAACAGTCTTGGCCTAGATTAGGAAAAATAAAAAATTAGGAAAAGAAAAAACATCAAAGGCCAATTCTTAAGGCCCAACACTCTATCCAGCCCACCTCACCGGCATTAGTGAAACGGTGCGTTTCACTAGGCAGAAGAACGACGTCGTTTGAGGTGGCAGGAGAAGATAATCTTGATACATGTAAAACGACGCCGTTTTAAGTGTCTTCTCCACCTAGTCGGATACCTTGACCCGATCCACATGACTACGCGACCTGATTTGCAGACCACCGCCGCCCGAAATTTCAAGCAACCTCATGCAGCAATTCTGGGCATGAAAAGCCGGCGACTTTAACGGCGTTCTTCATGAAAAATCGCGGCAAACAACATATAGATTATAATTTCACCCAAAAAGTTGCACAAAACCAAAATGAAAAATTCTTTTCATTCATGAACCCGAAAACAAAACGCGATAACAGGTTCAGATCTCAGTTGCTTTGACGGCAATACGAGTGGCGGTGAAGATGAAATGAACGAGTAAAGATGATATGATATGGGCAGCAATGTTTCAACTAAATGCAAAAAATCAAGTCAAATATTCGCACTAGCACGAAAACAGAGACGTGATTTTTGGACCCTTCAAAAACTCCCAATGTTTGGACAAAAACAAAACCTTGAATTCTGATCCTTCAAATTTTATTAAAGATGATGACGCTTCATTTGACACAAGAATTAGTCTCCTCTCATCCCAATAATCCGAAATCTCAAACGTATATGTAGATCCATGATTAAGCAAGAATATATTATTTTCCTCTGGTCCCAATAACAGAAACTCAGACATACATTTGAAAACGAATCTCGAGAAAAGAACCCAGATCAAACAAATCCATATATTGATTAAAGCATATTTTGTTCTGTTTCTAAAATCATCGGCAAGATTGAATCAAGAGTTTGAATCACTTGACAGGATAGATCATGTTCTCAAAAAAAAAAAAACGGGCATAATCCAATTGATTAACACAACAAAAATAACAAATACATTCCATGGATCAAAGCACCACGCCTCACAATAAAATTAAAATAACACACACGAAATACTAGGCAGAGGGGATGAAAAAACTTGTTTTGATACCACATGTTGGAATAATCCAACATTAAAGATTCCAAATACATTATATAAATCCCATAAGAAAGAGCAGCAGTGGAAGATTTGATGAAATACCTCCAGCCATAGTGATTCTGCATGTATTTCACAATCTGGAAATTGTAGAAAACCAGAAACAATTAGAATATGAATATAATATAATAGGTAATCCTTCTAACGGGAAGATGGTGCACAGTGATGGTCTGTAAATAGCCATCACCCATCAAGAAACCCCTAAGAAGCAAGAAAGTATTCGACGTATTGCTCTAAGACCCAACCTAGACTATTAGCCTCCCATCAAGGCTTGTAACAGCTTTACCGGTGAGTCAGGTGACCCTAAATCAAATCTTTATCCAAATCACTTTGCGAGACATAATCAAGAGATATTTTATCCAAAATATATTAAACTGATAATATTTAAAGCAATATGCCAATATTCAGAATATATTCATAATATCTAGAATATTGATTTGATCAAAATAACCAACTAGTATATCCTTTATATGATCAAAGAATAAACATATATCTAGATATAATATGAATAAAAATATTATCATTCTAATAAAATATATAAGGTTGTGAAGTCGTATAAAATCTTTGCGATGTTTTCGAACATTATTGACATGTGCCTTCTACGGTATGTATATATCAACAATATGGACAACAATATGAAACCAATTAAATGAAAATCTGAGCGTGATGTATGGCACAACACCTTTTGTAGTAATGATGCCCAATTCGTTTGCAGGATTTGTTATTGTGGTGAGGGTCTATAATCTTCCTTTGTTAATATTTGAATCAGTCCAGGAAATGTTTTTCCAATAAGCATCATATAATTGTTTTTTTTTTTTTTTTTGCCATCAAAGAAAATATCATTAATAAAAGGACCAACAACCATACACATAAAGTCTGAGAAATAGAAAACCCAAAAGGACACCACAACTATCCATTGTCAAAATTACTATCAGTACTATCTTTCTCCAAAATGTTTAAGAGCTGTAATGGAGGTCTCCAAAGCCAATCTTCAAGGCAAGACCTCCGCAATGAAGCTTTGGCGAGCCAGTCAGCTACCAAATTTGCTTCCCTGGAAATCCACATAAAAGAGTGATTTCTAATAAAACTTCCTAGAATGAGGATATTCTCAAGAATAATATCACTATCCCATTCAGGAGAAGGAGAGCTGTTGTTTAAACAATTCATCAATAATTTACAGTCAGATTCAAATATTACATCATCGAGATGATTCTCAGAAGTATACCGAACAGCCTCCAACAAAGCTAAGCATTCTCCCATAAAAGGGGATGAGGCCTTAAATAAGATGGTACCCCCATCTAAAGGCCATCTATTTACATCCCTCATCACCCAAGCAGTAGCAGCTTCCCCACTATTGGTAGAAAAGGAGCAATCTACATTAATTTTTAGCTCATTACCTTTTGGTGAGGTCCACTTCTTCCTTTCAACATTAGACGCAGAATGAGCAGACTTTTCACTTTGCTGAGAGCTCAACCATCCCTATGCCTCCCAAAACTCTTGTAATAAAGAACCTGCTTGAGAAAAAACCCATATTGGATCAACATGGATATCTTGATAAATATAATTGCATCTAGCTTTCCAGACCTGCCATAATATCATTACAAATAGACCCTTATGCCAATCAGACAAGTCTCTATTGATTAAGCAGTCTTTAATCCATGATCGAACATCTAAGGGGGTAAAATTCTGGAAATTAAAAGAAAAACAACTCCCAGACCATACTAATTTTGCCCAATCACAAGTTAAGAATAGATGGGTGTCCGTTTCAGCTTTACTTTTGCAGATCAAACATAGGTGTGAAACAGAGCACCCCCTCTTTTGTAGATTAGACATGGTAGGACTAGAATTGTGAAGCACCCTCCATAAAAAGTTTTTAACTTTCTAAGGTACTTTCAGATTCCACACATATTTCCAAGAAATTGGTTCATCCATGGAAGAATATTCAGGTCTACCAGAATTCCTACACTCCACTAAGTCCATAGCCACCTTGTATCCTTCCTTTACAGTATAAAAACTCTTTCTGCCCCCAAACCAAATCCATTTATCTGACCTATTATTTAAAGCACTTCTGGTATTAAAAATGACATTTAACTCTTCATGTGTCAGATAATTATTAATAGTCGAAAAATCCCATCCATCATTACATTTAATGTCTGCTACCCGCAACTTAGAAAGAGATAAGGGCGGGCAAGGGGAGATAAGCTTTTTACCAGGTAGGTCTTGAAGCCAAGGATCGTTCCACACCCTTGTATTTCGCCCATCTCCAATACTAGAGATAATATTATCTTCAAGAACTTCTCTACCAGCCAAGATACTGTTCCATACCAAGACGCATTCCGCCCCTTCTTGGCTTCCAAAAAGTTGCAATTGGGAAAATATCTCTTTTTCAAAATTCAAACCCAGAGCTGATCTGGTTCCTGCAAAATTCTCCAAGCAAGTTTAGCAAGCAATGCAAGATTAAAAGCTTCAAAGTCTTTAAATCCTAAGCCTCCCTCTTCCTTTGTGGCTTTCATCTTTTTATTTGAAACCCAATGAATTTTCCTATTATCCTCTGAACCCTTCCACCAGAAAATATTAATGATAGACTCCAGCTTCCTAAGGGTAGTCTTTGGAAATAGGAAACAACTCATAGGGTATACTGGAATGGAATTTGCAACAGATTTTATAAGTACCTCTCTTCCAGCTTCAGATAAGAAATTTTTCTGCCACCCCTGTACGCGTTTTCTGACTTTATCAATTACAAAATTCAGAGCTTGAATTTTGTATCTTCCCCAGATAGTTGGAAGGCCCAAATAGTTGCCGGGAATGTCAACAGCAGCAACCTAAAAAATGTGGCCAATCTCCTCCTTTAACCGATTTGGTACATCACTAGAAAAGTAGAGGCATGATTTATTCACATTTATGAGTTGCTCGGATGCATCACAATATAAGTCAAGTAAATGTTTCAAGTTTCTACAATTATCCACCTCAGCTTTCAGGAAAAAAACAGCATCATCAGCAAAGAAACAATGCGTCAACTCAGGAGAGGCTCTAGCCAATTTGAGACCATGAAGTAACCCCTGACTTACCCACTTTTCAATAATAAGAGATAGGACATTGCTGACCAGAATAAATAAATATGGAGATAATGGATCTCCTTGTCTCAAACCCCGATGAGGTAATACTTGAGATGTCCTTTTTCCAGAGAGCATAATAGAGAAATTAACAGAAGTAATACACCAAATGATCCTATCAACCCATTCTTTACAAAAGCCCATTTTCAAAAGTACTGCAACTAGAAAATCCCATTCAATTCTATCATAGACTTTATTCATATCAAGTTTAAGAGCCATTTCGCCCTTACTTCTTCCACTTTCCAGATGATGGAAGGCTTCATGTACAATGACAATATTATCCTAGATAAGCCTACCAGGAACAAAGGCTCTCTAGCTCTCAGAAATAAATTCTTTAAGCATTGGCTTTAACCTGTTAGCAATAACCTTGGAAAACACTTTATATGAAAAATTACATAAGCTTATAGGCCTAAAATCACTAACAGTTTCAGGACATTCTATCTTTGGAATCAAAATGAGATCAGTTTGGTTAAGTTCATGCAACTGAAAACCATGAGAAAAGAATTTTCATACAAGATTGCAAACCTGGCTTCCAATGACGTGCCACTCCTTCTGATAGAAAAGCCCTGTATAACCATCAGGTCCCAGATCCTTTGTTGCTCCCAATTCAAACACTTCCTGCTTGACTTCTTCATCAGTAACTTCAGCCATTAGATTCAGATTGTCCTCTGCTGTTACCACATCCTCAATGAATCTCAGGATTTGGTGAAAATCACGCTGCCCCAAACTAGCAAATAGCTGAGAATAAAAATTATTGAAACAATGCCCAATCTCAACTTCATCCTCTACCCAATTATCAGCATCATCTCGCAGCCTTGTAATTCTATTTTTGCTTTGTCTCTGAATAGTAGTCATATGAAAAAATTTAGTATTTTGGTCTCCACATTTCAGCCATTGGACTCTAGATTTTTGAGCCCAATACTATTCCTCTTGTTGCCAATGATCATTCAGCTTCCTTTTCAGCTCATCCAACTCCCTAACTGTATCATCATTCCATTCTTTGTCCAAGCAAAGGTGCACTTTTTCCATCAGCTTATTTATGATCATTGAATTGTTCCCAAACTCTTTCTTACTCCATTTTGAAAGAACATCACTAAGCTCATATATATTTTTCACAAAGTTAGCCAGTAGATCACCCACATCATCCCCCTTCCAATTGTGCTTTATCAATTCATCTAAATGAGGGTGACTAAGCCAGCACGCATCAAATCTAAAAAGCTTTGGGGTAAGTGAGTCCTTATGTTCAAATTCAAAAAATAACCGATTATGATCCGAACCCACTGCTTCCAATACCTGATATTGTCCCCGTGGGAACCTTGTACCCCATAAGCAATTAGCCACAACTCTATCCAGTTTTTCTTTTATAAGCCCCTCACCATCTCTGTTGTTTCTCCAGTGAATTTACTCCCTTTAGAAACCACCTCAAGTATATCACATTGCAACATAAAGTGTCTAAAGTCATCCAGTTCTCTATTTGTCTTTGCTCGCCCTCCTTCTTTATCAGCATGATAGAGAACATCATTAAAATCCCCTATTACCAGCCAGGAAAAATTGGAACCAGGATTTAAGTGTTCCAAATCCCTCCACCAGGTATGCTTCAGTACAACATCACAAGGACCATAAACAAAAGTAATAGAACCATACAGTACTCCATTTATCATAACCTCATCCACATGAATTATATATCTACTGACAAAACTTAATCTCAACTTTACACCTTCCTTCCACCATAACGCTAAACCTCCAGAACGACCTAAAGGATCAAAATAAACAGAGTGGTCAAATTTCAACTTTCTTCTAATTCTTTCAATCTTAATTTGCTTCATCTTTGTTTCAGATAAAAATAGAATATCCGGTTTTTTCCTCCCGCACTGGAACCTAAGATGACGAACTGTCAAGGAGGTTCCCAATCCCTGACAGTTCCACACTAGACAACTCATGGCGACTTGGTGGCTGTCTTCGGCCAGCCACCATGCCTCTCAGAAATACTTGTGTTCCCATAATTAATAGAACCTAATACATGACCCATATCATTAATATCAGGAAAAATTGGATAAGGGACCGAACCTAGAAATAGAGCCCTTCTAATATCCTTACCCTTCTTCCTATTTGACACTTTATCATTGCGCCTTTCCTTAAAATGTAAAGATCCAAAGAAATCAAAGCGTACAATGGCAGTTTGTTGCATTTCCAGTTCATCCTGTGATCTCTTCTCAGCTTTTCCGGGAGAGTCATCATTAGATTTCTTACTCCGTTTAGAAATTGGTGAGACCTATTCAGAGTTTGCAAGGCGTTTCAGGTTCACCCTCTCGATTTGATTCACTAGATTCCCAACAGCTTCTGCTATGATGATATGAGCATTTGGATTTTCACCAACCTGTTGAATCGCCCCTTCCCCATCAAATTACACTCTAAAATTATACCCTTCCTCGTTTACACCGTATTCGACAACCTGATTCAGCCCTTGGTCTAAATTCTTACTGGAATCGTCCCGAGAAATGATATCCTGAGCAATTGAAAGTCCAGGTTGTTTTTCATTACCCAGTTGGGTAATATTTGAAATCCAGCTCATTGGCCCAACAGAAGAAGACTGGCCCACCACTTGTTCCTTTGGCCCATGAGGATTAGAAAGGTCTATTTGCACACGTGAGGCACTAGCAGAAATTAAAATTCCCATCTCTGAAGTCAACACGGACCCCACTTCCCCATGCTTACAATTAATGTTTCCTCTTTCCCCATGCACGACCTCATGCCTTCCCTCACTAGTCTGAGCATCGACCGTCACCGACTGCACCTTAATTGCCGAAGTAGAAGAAGAACCTTGATGTACCTGAATTCCCGGAGCACAGAGATTTGAATTGAAATTCTGAGACGTCGAGCTTTCAGCACCAGCGCTGTTATCGAACTTGCACACCCTGCAATCGTGCCCCAACCGTCCACAGCTATAGCAAAACTTTTGTAGCTTTTCATATTTGAATTGAATCCATACTTTACCATTACCAGGTTTATCCAATGGTGTTGGTCTTGTCACATAAACCCCTGGAATCAATGGTTTATCAGTGCCAAATTTCACACGCGCTCTACCAAACGCTCGCCTCAAACCCTGAGCACTCTTTGGATTTTCAACATCGACAACTTTCCCAACTTTATTTGCCAAGTATCGAATATTATCAATCGATCTCCCCTCTGGTGGAACATCATGGAATTGCACCCAGAGATTACACGAATTGATGACAATTTCACTATCACTCGTAAATGGCAGCCTTCTCTTAAGACTTAGAAAGTGACTCTTAACTAACCATGGCTCATCATCCAGAACACGTTGAAGCACACTAACATCATCAAAAATGAAAGAGTAAAGGTTATCTCTTATATTACGTACTGTTAATCCTTTTTCAATATTCCATGCCGCCTTCACAGTATCCCTAACCGCAGTAAAGCTGACCTTTGATTGTGCTATCACCAGTCCAACGAGTTTGTCGCCCCCTTCCGGTAGATCTTGCCACTTAAACTCAAGTTCCTTCTCTTCCTCTTCTATTCACTGATCTTGCTCCATTACTTCCATTCTTGTTTACAATGCTAAGTATCAGTAGATACAAAGCATTAAGAGAACCAGTCAACTTGCACTGAAACACCAGAGGCCGGTAACAAAAAAGGTAGAAGGATATCGGAACCCTAAGCAACTCTCAGGGAAGAGAAAATGACTCTACGAGAGAGAGAAAATGAAAGAAGCTTCTCTCAATTCTATCAAGGCCCGTTAAACATAAGGCAACATGACACGCATCATATAATTGGTTAGTGCCAAGAATATAATTACTTAATATACGTGAATTAATTACTAGTATTTTTTTCACAGTAGGATTTTACCAAGATTAATAAGGAATCCGTGTGAAAAACAATATAAGTAATGGCACTTTTTGAGTCATAAACAAGTGCCGCAAATTAAGGCATATATGTTTAATATATTGGTGAAACTTTATTTGATCTCTATAAAGTATTCGTCCGGCCCCTTTTTCTTTGTTCCAATACTGCAGAAGCGCTTCGTCTCTGTCCGTTGGCTCCCTCGTCCAATGATTCACGGCCCTCATCATCCGCTTCTGCCTTCGCCGTCAAACCTATTGCTTCCAAACCTATTTCTGGCAATGAATCCGTCACGCTCGTTCTTCTTTGCGTATCGGTTTCTATCTTTATAAGTATGAAACTCCCAACTTTTAATTTGCAGACACATTTTCAACTTGCTCCAGAGCTCCTTTGTTCAAATGAATGAGACCAACATCACCCCGCATAAAAAATTTTCGACGTTTTCTCCATAGATATGAAGTTGAAATTCTTAAAAATCAGTCAAAGCCCAGACTTTAATGCCATTAATAAATTAAAAAACATGCAGTTTAACAGTAACCTGCAGTTTTCAAAACATTGTGTTAATGCGGGGGGGAAGAACAAAGAAGTAACGGTGGCTAGTGGAGGGAATAATAGCAATGGGAGAAAGTGGGGTGGTGTGTGATCAAATTAAGAGAATTTGCGGCACGGATGCTTCAATTTAGATGAGAAAGGTGAAAGAGAATGCAAGGATGCACAGATGTTTTAAATTCTGTTAAGGAGGGCTGAAATTGAACCGTTTTTATTGCATTATAGGCAATTATTCATGTTTTAAAAGTCGGACTGGACGTCAAGCTGGAAAAGCTAACGGGTCACGGTTCAGCCGGTCTAACCGGGTGAACCGTTCGGTTGAACTACTAATATAATTATTAAATTACAAATATTATTATACTTCCTTTAGTCTTACTAATAACTCACCCACTCTCTCAACAAATAAGAAAATAATATATAATAACGGAAACATAAGAAATAACGTGAATAAATTGAAAAAAGTAAACCAAATGAACACAATATATTAATTATTAACACATAAAATATAAATATAATTAATAATTAATTTTAAAATTTTTATAATAATTCTTATCTTTAAAAATAATTACAATATTATTATGTAAATAGTTTTTATTACTTAAATATTTTTATAAAATAAAATGGTAAATATTTAACTCTTCTAATAGATATAATAATCCTACTCTATAAAAAAGATATAATCTAATCCAACATTAAAAGAGAACGAGATACTCATAAATAGAAGGAGATATTTGGATGTGTAAAATTTTAAAAACGGCATCATAATATATCCCAACAAAAGTCAAATCGTACTTCAGTAGTTGAATTTGGATATTTTAAAACATTTCAGAATAAAAAATTTCAAAAAATATTAAATATTAAATATTAATTTGTTACTCATTAAAACTCAACGTGTAGAACACGTTTTTCCTTTTCGAGTTACGAGGCGTTTGTTTCTTTTCTCCACTGCCTCCCCTTCTTTCTTCCTCATTTCACAGTTTTAGTCTGTCATCTACTTATCTCAAATTCGTGGGTCGTCGGAGATATTCTCAAATGAATGGGCTCCTTCACTTCTTTGCAGTGGCAATCATGGTAAAAATCTATTTAATGGCAGTGTATATGTTAAGGATAAAGGATCTGCATCTTCTTTTCTCTTCTTGCTCCTCAGTTTTCCTTTTTATCTTCTCATGGTCTTGTGGGTTTAAGCCGTCCGGTTTTTATAAATCCGTTCCGGGTGACGGCTCAAATCCGGTTTCCGGTCCAAAATGCGGTTCTGAACGGCCTAATCCGGGCTAATCCCATGAACGGCTTAACTATGAAGTTCGGACCATTCTTCCTTACGGTCAACGGTTGATCCATCCGGACCGTCTGGTCCAGTCCGATTTCCAAAACGTTGCAATTATTAAACATGAAATTTGAATTAAATTTCGTTTACTAGGGCTGAAATTGCACCTAATGGTTTAGGGATGTTAGGTTCACTTTTACCCAATTATTAACCATGAAATTGAATACATTCCCTACATTCATCCAATATGCTCAGCTTTGAAAAATGACCTGTAAGACGTAGAAATATAACATTAAATTAATTCAAAAATTGAAAATTCTAATTCTCAATAAAAAAATTTAAAATTTAGTAAAAAAACTATTTTTGTTATTAATGATTGAACATAGCTAGAAAATTTGTTTGTTTTATTTAGGGCCAATAAAACTGTTAAAACAAACCTGAGTTAAGTGAGAAGTACTGAGAAAGCTCAAATCCAAAAGGAAAACACTGTGAATCTTAGCGTACGACACCAATGACTCCCAATCTGAGGCTATAGCGGCCACCGATTTAACACAACACCAAGATTTTAATCGGTAAGTCGGCAAGTCTACGACAACCGTATAAACATGGCATCCTCCTTTGGACCCCGATTCACGCAGTGAGCTGTATCCAGGTACGCTATGTCGTCCCTCATTGGATCTCTACACTTTAGGAACACCGCATGCTTGAATATAAATTTTCTGTGACTCAGAACGACGTCATAGGGGTTACGGTTGGAAGTATCAGCAAAATTGGATAGAGATAATAAATAGCGAGGGAGGGAGGAACAATTTCCCTCCTGAATTCGAGGATCTATGAGTCGGATTGTGTAGTTGTTGTAGTCAATTCCTAGCACTCTATATGTTGCTGAATACAAATGAAGAAGAGTGACGTTGAATCATCTCGTAGTCGGAATGGAGGCGAGATGTTTATGAAAATGCCGCAACGCATAAGACTTGGTCTGCTCGAGAACTCATAAGTCCATGCATTAGAAGAAGTGTATAATAATATTTTTCCCCAACAAGTCGTGCACAACAATATTTTCTCTATAATCGCATCTACAACAACTTCTAAAGAGGTATGGCAGATTTTGAAGATTGGGTTTTTAGGCTCAAACAACGTAATCTCTGTAAAACTCCAATTATTATGTCGTGAATTTGAGAATCTTCCTATGCAGAAGAGTGAGTTAGTACACGATTACTTATCTAGAGCTAGTTCTGTAGTTAATAAAATGAGGTTGTATCGAGAAAAAATTATTGATTAAACAGTTGTTGCAAAAATTCTGAGAACTCTAACTCCTGGATTAAATTTTTTTGATGTTGCAATTGAGGATGCTCATGACCTTTCGAAATATTCTTTTGATAAATTAGTGAGCTCATTGCAAGCTCACGAGGACAGGATGAATCAGTTTCAAGAAAAAAGTGAAGAGCAGGCTTTTCAGGTGAAAGGAGAGTTTACAAGTGGAGGCAGAGGTAGTTTTTGTGGTAGAGATAGAGGTAGAGGTAGAGGAGGCTGTGGTATTGGTAGAGGTCGTGGTCAATTTAATGAACGACAACAATCAAGTGCTTCCCATAGAAGTTCTATTTAATCTCATTGCTGCAAACAATTGGGGCATAAGGAAGCCTATTGCTGGGCAAAGCAACGACTTGAAAAAAAGCATGTTGATTTTGTAGAGATAGAAGATGTAGAGATTTCGTTCATGGCACATATCCCTAACACTCAATCCTCTAAAGTTGTTTGGTTCATTGACAGCGGATGTTCCAATCATATGACTAGTTCACGCTCACTATTTGAAGAAATAGAAGAATCTCACCAATCTAATGTTCGGCTTGGTGATGATAAGCAAATTCACATAAAAGGTAGAGGTATTGTTGCTATTCGAAATGATCATGGTAAAAAGAAACTCTTGAATAATATTTTTCATGTGCTTAGTTTGACTAATAATTTATTGAGTGTGAGACAAATAGTGGAAAATTGTTTTAGAGTCACTTTTGATGATTTTTGTTGTGAAGTTTATGATAAGAAGTCTGGACAAATAGTTGCAAAGGTCCCTATATGACTAAATATCATATGTTCCCTCTTGATATTTCCTCTATTGACAAAAGGGTTTTAGTTGTTAAAGAAGTTAGCAATTCTTATTTGTGGCATTTACAATACGGTCATTTGTATCTTAATGAATTGCAATTGCTAAGTAAAAAGAATATGGTTCTTGGGCTGCCAAAGATTGACGCTGTTAATTTTTGTGAAGGTTGTGATATGGGGAAACAAATTAAAAATTTATTTCCTGTAGGGAAGTCTTGGAAGGCTTCTCAATGTCTTGAGTTACTGCATGTTGATTTGTGTGGACTAATGAATACTGAATCTTTAAATAGTAGTCATTTTTTTGGTTATTTACTAATGTTTATAGTAGAATTAGTTGGGTTTTTTTTCTTAAAATTTAAATTTGAAGCATTTGAAAATTTCAAGAAATTTAAAGTTCTTGCAAAAAACAAAGTGGTTGTTGCTCAAAGGTATTACGTACAGATAAAGGAGGATAATTTTGTTCTAATGAATTTGCTACTTTTTGTGAGGAGAATGGTATTCGTAGGGAGCTCACTTCACCACATGCGCCAGTGCAAAATGGCATTGCTGGATGAAAAAACCGAACTGTGGTAGAAATAGCCAAAAGCATGATGAAGGCAAGAGAGCTTTCTAATCAATTTTAGGCAAAAGCTATAGCCACCATAGTGTATCTACTAAATTTGTCTCCCACAAAAGCAGTACATAATATGACACCTTATAAAGCATGGAGAGGTATAAAGCCCGGGGTAAGCCACTTAAAAGTTTTTGGTTGTATAGCCTATGCTTTAGTAAAATCTTCTCGTCAAAAACTTGATGAAAAATGTATTTAAATGTGAAATTCTGACTCTAAATAATTAAATTGGAGCAATTGTGCTCTTCATCCTAACCTATAGTTAACATCGTTAGAAAAAAGCTTCACAAAAGGCTTCACTCTGATGACCATCGCTGACCACCACCCATTAACACTACCTCGATGAGAATGCAGCTTCTCACACTCAAGACCCCTTCCTATTCCCTTCTCTCTTTCTCTCTTAAAACTCTTTTAAGCCCTCTCCTTCTATCTCTCTCTCTCTCTCTCTCTCACAAGAAACAACGATAAGAACAAACGCTAAATTCCTCTCGATATGGCTGAGGATCCCTAGAAAGCAGCTGAGGAAGTGGCAACAGCAAAGGCAGTTGCCAAGAAATTTGTTGTTGAAGAGCAAGAGGCCGAGAAGCGGTTCATTGAAGCAGAGCCTGATAAGGAGAAGCCTATTGCTAAGAGCGAGAAAAAGGATGACGAGAAACTGGCGAGGCCTACCAAGGAAGTTGTGGAGGAGGAAGAGAAAAAGGGCTTGGAGGTGGTGACAATAGAGGAGGAAAAACAAGATGAGAAATCTGCGGCAGCTGAGGGAAAAACTGAAGCAGAGCCTCTTAATGATGATGTTGTTGTTAAAGAGCCAGCTAAGATTGAGGCTTAAGCTGTTACTAAAGTGAAAATTTAAAATCAATTAAAAGGAAAAAAAGAAGCCTGTACTTGAAGCTCCAACTGTTGCCATTGTTATTGAAGAGAAAAAGGAGAAGCTGTTGTTGCCAATTGCCACAGAGGTGGTTAAGAACATTTCTACCGAAGTATAGGATGATTCTAAGGCAGTGGGGGAGAGGATGGTAAAGAGTGATGCTGTTTGTTTTAAATGGGGGTTAACAGTCTGTTAGATGAGGGGCACAATTGCCCCAAATGAATTACTTTAGGGTTAAAAGTGCACCCCTAAATACTTTAAGGTACCAATTGCACCTTTGAAAATAGTTCGGGGTACTGGCACACCTTTACCTTGTATTTCATTAGTTATTATTTAAGTATTATTTTATTAGTTGTTTGATTTAGGTAGAATTTCTATTTGATCGATTTCCCTATAGAAAGATTCGTATAAGATTCATATCCCCATATCCACATCCATTTGTTGCCTATATAAAGCTCATATGTATACTTATTTATTCAAGGATTAATAATAGAAGTTCTTATTTCCTCTATTTTTTCTATCTCCAACAAATCGTCCATATGATGATGTGAAGCTGCGCCACCTCTTCTCTTATTAAAGACAACTCCATATCCGCCCCCCCAAACGGGGGAAGATTAAAAAACTCTTGTAAATCGAAATTGGAATGACTAGAATTTTCCAAAGCTAACTTCAATTTTTGGCTAATAAGGGTTAAGAGGCAATTTTGCCCTGAAAGTTCTCACTGACAGGCAATGTTGCCTCGGAAGTGAAAACAAGAGAGAAATTTTACCCTGACTGTTATTCCAATTAATTTTGACTGTTAGTTGATTAAATATGCTGAGCTGGCAGTCCACATTTCATACACATAATTTTTGTAAGATTCAAATTTGCACATAAAAAAATAATGTGGATGACATGTGTTAGTGCAGGTATTTCTCCCAAGAAGGGGGCTGAATTGGGTGATATTAGAAATTTCGTTGTGTATATAAAAATTGACTAGAAATTTAAAACAGTTAAGAGCTAGGAGAAATATCACTGAAGTATACACCGGGAGTTATACTGGTTTGACCACAACCATTTTGACCTACATCCTATCCTCAGAGTTTCTTTGAGAGTTTTACTATATCTTTCAAGATTCAATGGGTTCTTGACACCTCAGTACACAGCAAGTTCCTTCACTAGACACTTGCTCCCCCTTACATGTTATAATCAAATCCCCAACTCCATGTTCCACAACCTTAAGTTGTCTCAATAACAAATATTGAGTTTGTAATGAAAAACTCCCTCACAGAGCATATGTATAATCACTAAAGTACAAAGAGTGAATATAAGAAACAGAGTACTAAGAATATAATGATCGATGTAAGTTTGTGTGTTCTCAGTTATTGTGTTCTATTCTTTGTTGAATGTTCCATATATATAGATGAATTGTAATGTCCATTGGAAGCATTTCAAACATGTCTGTTAGAGTCACGCAGCTTCGTTTGACCGTTCTTCAAATTTGAAAACTAGCCATTTGCAATTGGTAGGCGTTTCGGTTGTTGCGGACGATATATTTGACTTCTCCCTTAATGCATGATCTCTCCATTATTTCTCTGCAAATACACTTAGGAAATTAACACATTGAAAGGTCAATCATATATATAAAAAATCAATGAACGTTGGATTAAAATCATGCTTTTCGTACTGCACTACTCGAGTGATCATGCTTCATTACTTGAGTGGCTACTTGAGCGAGCCTTGGAAAAACTTGGAAGAGAGTTAAGTCAATGTTTACTGGCCATATTACTCGGGTAAGTCATTGAGTAATTCATCTTACAATACCTGGCAGACTTGATTACTCGAGTGATCCCTTGAGTAAGTCTTTCTTTCTTCTCTGGTTACCTAAGTGATCCCTGGAGTAATGCTTGCAATTCTTCTCTCATTACTTGAGTAATCTCTCGAGTAAAGGCATCAAATTCTTGGCCGAGAGTAACTTCTTCATTGCTTACCTGATTACTCGAGTGGACCCTCGAGTAATGCTTCAAATAATTTTACAGATTACTCGAGTGATCCCTTCGAGTAATGTCACTCATTCTTGGCCGAGAGCTACTGGATGGTTTCTTCCGTGATTACTCGAGTGGTCACTCGAGTAATGTTTCAAATAACTCTGCAGATTACTCGAGTGATCCCATAGAATTCTTGATAGAGAGCTTATTGGAATATTTTCTCACACATTACTCGAGTAGTCCTTCAAGTAATAAAGGTCATTACCCGAGTGCTCACTTGAGTAATGTCTTCAAAAATTTCACCGTGTTCCTTTCACCTATACTCTGTCTTTCACTTCATCTTCATTACTTGAGTGCCTACTCGAGTAATGCTTTTTTCTGGCATGAAAAACTTGGTTACTTTGTTCAAACCTTTTTGTATCATTAATCCAGTCTTTGTTATCATCAAAACATATGGGATCTAACAACATGTGGATTATCAGCTCAGCAGATTTGGTCAACTAACGATCAAAATTAACAGGGATAATGACCAAAGCAAAATTGTTCCATTTTTATACTTCTGGGGCAAAATTGTCCCTTGAAAAACTTTCATGCTCTTGTTTAGGACTTCTTTCCAAATGGTTCACTCCAAAAGTTCATATCTTCGCCAAACAACAAAGAAAATTTCCTTGGATAGTTGCAACAGTTGACCCTTGCCATAACCAAATGGATTGAATACCTTCATCAAGGATGTGACTACCATATTGTTCATTTTGATATCAACCTCATAATTTGTTATTAGATTACAATTTTATTCTGAAAAATATTTAATTTTGGGCCTAGCTAAATTGTGTTCTAAAAATCAAAATACTGTATCAACAAGCTTGTGCTCTCTCGTGCGTTGCACGGGATGATTGTACTTTAACGCATTAGTCAAATATGGTTAGTCATGTATAACATTTGAATTGATTGAGTTCAACTTAAAAGAAAGGAACATTTAAATATGATTGCAGATGAAAGACTATATATTATAAATGAAAAAAAGAACAACGTGTCACAACAATATCCTTTCATCCATAAAGTCTACATAGTAGAAATGAAACCTGACCAATATTACATAGCAATATCCTCACATTATATTTTCCCTAAAATCATGGCTTGAAATTAAATCCTTAAATTTTAATCTCATTTTGAATAAATTCTCCTTACCGAATAATTTGATCTTGCATTTAACGAAGCACTTTTGTCCATTTGCTTATTTGATGAAACAAAAATGCAGACTTACTAACCATGAAACACAGCTTATGAAGCAACAGTAATAGCCTGCCTGATGTGTAGACATATAGTATACATAATAACAAACTCACCTTGAGTGCTATGCAACTAAGGAACTTTATCTATTGTCTAGGCAAACTTACCTTTCCAGCAGAACTTTGAATGAGGATTCCAAAATCTACCTGTTAGTTTGAAGGCTTAAAAATGACCTATACAATGGCCTTTATGCTATATCTGTAGGACAAAACTCATGAATACATTAACCAATCAGAAATCAGAGTACATGAATTTTCTTATATCAATAGCAGAAGACTTATAAAAATTACCTCTCACCATTGCTAAGCTTTGATCGGACAGAGAACTCACAAATCCTGATGAAAGAGAGCTGCAAAAGGAATTGAAAACAGAAGATAATTGTCAGGTCTCTTTTTGACTGGCTGTGAGGCACAACGATGGCAACTGGGTTAAGAGCTGTCGCCAGTCGGAGAACCTCAGATGAGTAGCTATAGTTTTTACTCGTACGCTCACTTTTGACGGCTGAAACCTAATTGTGTATTTTTTACCATAAAAAAAATCACATTAATAGTCAATAACTCTAATATTGAATTCAGCCTAAATCTAACTAATGAGCCACACTCAGGATATTTTAATTAATTACCCAATTAATAACTAATAATAATTATAATATATTAAAATATCGGGTTAATATAACTTTTGGTCCCTGAAGTTTGATCCAATTTTGGTTTTGGTCCCTCAAATTTGAAATCGGTGGTTTAGGTCCCTGAAGTTTTACCCAATTTTGGTTTTAGTCCCTAAAGTTTGAAATCGGTGGTTTTGGTCCCTGAAGTTTCACCCGATTTTGGTTTTGGTCCCTCAAGTTTGAAAAGGACTTGGCGACCTGTTTTAAACCCGACCCGACCCGGAAAAAAAACCAAGTCCTTTTCAAACTTGAGGGACCAAAACCAAAATCGGGTGAAACTTCAGGGACCAAAACCACCGATTTCAAACTTGAGGGACTAAAACCAAAATTGGGTAAAACTTCAGGGACCAAAACCACCGATTTCAAACTTGAGGGATCAAAACCAAAATTGAATCAAACTTCAGGGACCAAAAATTATATTAACCCTAAAATATCTAACATTCTCCCACTTGGCCCGTAACTATACATCAGTTGCCCTGTTCAGATTAATTAAGGCTATACTGCAAGAATCATGGCCATAAGTCCCCTTAAGTTGAGTATTGCAGCTAGAAGATATCAACATTTGTCTCAAATGCAATTTTTTTCAAATCTAGCAAAATTAAAAAACCAATCAGACTTCATATATCAAAATAAATATAGTATTAACACTATAAAGTTGTACTTCATGAAATATAAAAAACATTACCAAGCTTTGTCTTTTGTCTATCATCATCTCCTTCTTCAACAAGATATTCCAATGATTGTCTAAGCCAATCTTGAGCACAAATTAGAAATTGCACAACTTTAGGAGTCAAAGAGCTCCTAAATGAATCTAGAACTCTTCCTCCCATGCTGAATGTAGATTCTGAGGCAACCATGGAAATTGGCATAGCCAAGACATCTCTTGCTACTTGAGAAAGAACAGGAAATCTAGGACTATTTAGTTTCCACCAACCTAACAAATCAAAGTCATCTTTCCTAATTTCAATTTCTTCATTCAAATACCTATCAACCTTAGTTCTGCTTGTCTTTTCACCTAAATTTTCATCCATGAATAATTGCTCATCCATATGAAGCAATTTTCTAATTTTTGCATCAGGATCTTCATCACCATGAAGATCTTCTTGCATGTCATGCAGCAGCTCACTTTCAGTTTTAGATTAGGTTGATGAATGAAAACTTTGATTGTATTCATTATACATAGAAATCACAACTTGTTTAATTTGTATCACTAATTGTTCACAACTGTAAGTGAATACATCTTAGACAAAGCAAATTGCACCCATTTCAACTTATATCAGGGATCAAGAACAGTAGCAACATAAAGAAGTTTATTCATCTTTAAAGGATCTCCCCAATATTATCATACTTCTCTTTCATTTTTTTTTTTGCAATGTTTGATGTCTCCATAACATCACTCTTTCTCCACTCATCCAAAAAACAATGCAACTTATAATTTCAGGAAAAAAACAGTTAGATGTCACAAACAAAGAACCATATATGCGCAAAGTAAGATCATAAAAATGACCTAACATCATAGTCAACCTTCTAACATGCTTCCAATTATTAGTTTCAGGCATTCCCAACCCAAGGTGAAGGTCAAAATAAAAGTAAGGATACTTGAGATTGTACCTTTTAAAGGCTGCCTCAAATTTTTGGGTAGTGTCCAGCATCAAATAAGTTGAGTTCCACCTAGTAGGTACATCTAAACACAACATTTTCTTACTCTGAAGTTTTTCATCCTCATAACTTTCTTTAAACTTTCTCATCCTAAGGGGAGATTGCCTAATAAAATGAACTGCCTCTCTCACTCTTTTCACTGAGCTCCCTATTTCTTTCAGGCCCTCAGTACAATTAAATTCAGAATGTGTGCAACAAATCTCATATGTAAGAACTTACATTTCATAACTGCATAGCCCTAATTTGTTATTTTGTCCTCCAAATAACCCATAGCCATATCATTAGAACTAGGATTATCTACAATAATTGTCAACACTTTTTCAGTTCCCCATTCACGTAGACATTTTTCAATTCCCATTCCGATGTCATTCCCCTTATGATTGGAAATGGGAATGAAATTCAATATCCTTTTTTTCAAATTCCATGTATCATCTATGAAATGGGCAGTAAGACATATATAATTTACTCTTTGAATGGAAGTCCAGGTGTCTGTAGTAAGGCACACCCTTTGCTTTTTACTAGACAAAAAATCTTTAAATTTAACCTTTTCATTAATATAAACCCCAAAACAGTCACGAGCTATAGTCCATCTTGATGGAATATGAAATTTGGGTTGAGCACAAAACATAAATTTCTTGAATCCCGCCCCCTCAACAAACTTGAATGCTAATTCATCAGTTATTATCATGCATGATAAGGCTTTCCTAACAGCATCTTGATCAAATTTCCAATTAGCAAGACCCATTTTATCACCCTCTATATTAAAATTCAAGTGTGATTATGTAAGCTCTTCAGGAGGGAGCCTCCTTTTACATACTCTCATGTGATTGTTAAGTGCAGTGGTACCATTAAGTTTAGAATCACATGTAATCTCATTTTCACAGTAATGACATTTACCTTTAACTTCACCAGCCTTATTCACAAATCTACTAAAATGTTCCTAATCTTTGGACCTTGGTTTGATGGCTTTTCTTTTTCCAACTCTAGCTGGCTCAGCTTCATTTGTCTCAGTAGCAACAGGTTGATTTGCCTGAGTAGCACCACCAGCAATTTGAGTATTGGGGCCTCCTTCAGTTGTTTGTTCAGCCATATCTTGGAAAAACAGATAAAATTATCAGTACTTGGCAAATGAAAAATGATTTATTTCACAGTATATGGAATAATGGTTGAACAGAAATGAAGTTGAAGAAGAAATTTATAATAATTAAGCCAGAATCATTGTACACAGACAGAACGATCATGTGCAGTGGACTAGTGCAGACATAAATTTATAAAAGGTGCCTCTTGAAAAAATACAGAGACACAGAAACGAACACAAAAATTTACAAAAGGTGCAAACACAAATTTATAAAATGCAGACAAAAACGATTATGTGCAGTAGACTAGTGGAGTAAACATAGAAAGGAAGACAACAATTTCCCCCAAAGGTCCCTTTTTTATTCAAAAAAAAGTAAAAAAAAATAAAATTATCAATCCTTGGCAGATGAAAATTGGTTTATTTTACTGTATATGGAATAATGGCAGAATAGAAATGAAGCCAATGGTAAGCCAGAATCATTGTACACAGACAGAATCGATTATGTGCAGTGGACTAGTGCAGACATAAATTTATAAAAGGTGCCTCTAAAATAAATAGAGAGACACAAAAAGGAACACAACAATTTACAAAAGGTGCAGACACAAATCTATAAAATGCAGACAAAAATGATCATGCGTAGTGGGTTGGTGGAGTGAACATAGAAAGGATTAAAGGAGGACAAGAAAATTTCCCCCCAAAGGTACATTTTTTATTTTAAAAAAAAGGAAAAAAAAATCATCACTCTACACATAATTCACAGAAACGAAAACAACAAGTGAAAAAGGTACCATCTTCCCCAAAAGGTACCTTTTTTATTCAAAAAAAAGTAACACACTTCCGTCATTGCAAGCTTACAGATAGAAAGTAACACACTAGTGCAGACAGAAATGAATAAACAAAGCAAACATTCAACTTGGACATGGCAAGCTTACCATATGACCATGGGAGTGAACATAAAAGATGATTAAGACGGAAAGCTTACCAGAAATTGAAGCTCGAGGGTTGAAGTCCAAGGGATAACCAGGGCAAGTTGCTTGATGGACGCCTATACTTGCTCGGACGGACTGTAAGGTGAAGTCGTTCCTCTAACAATGGGAGGTTGGGAGGTTGCTCAACTGACGGTGGCTCTTCCATAGACTTTGAGGCAACGTCGTTGAGGGTTAGGGCAAAGGGAGGCTCTCGACTCAGGGTGATGCTTCCACGGATAGTTAGGCACTATGGTGACATTCTTTAGCTTGAGGGTTAGGGAAAGGGAGGCTGAGCCGCTAAGATCTGAGGATCTTCCTACTCCACAGTTGACGGTCGATACTCGAGAGCCCAGCGTCGAGAGTAGAGGAGGGCTGGAGTGGAGGACCGAGGACGTCAGGATCTGAAGGACTTTGGTCGATCTAGAGTTCTTGATGGAGGAGGAGGAGAATCAAACTATCTGGATTCTTGAAGTCTCAAGCCTGGACTTGAGAGGGGAAAGTGCAGAGTATAACGCGTAAGAAAAGTCAGTCAGAGCAGAGGCTAACTTCTGAGTTCTAACTCAAAAGACTAGAAGACTGAAAACGAATCTCAAATTTGATTTCAAGATATTTAATTATGGGGATGAGTCATAACTCATGAAGGATTTTTTGAATTACACATTTGAAATCTGGTGTGAGGTGTTTAGACAAATACGGGCTATTGGATTAAAGCTAATTGGACTTGAAAACAAATTGGATCAAAGGAATACTCAAATGGGCTTAAACCTGGGCCTACCTAAGTCTTTTTAGTTTTTATATGGCTAGACTAACAAAAAAAATATTTGTAATAGTTTGGTTAATCGGTTTTAACCGATTTTTTTTAAAAAAACCGCACCGATAACCGAAAAATCCGAAATTCTAAATTGAAAAAACTGATTAACCAAAAAAACCGAACTTAATATGGTTCGGTTCGTTCTTCGGTTTCGGTTTGATTTTGTTCACCCCTACTCCTTACCGAATAATTTGATCTTGCATTTAACGAAGCACTTTTGTCCATTTGCTTATTTGATGAAACAAAAACGCAGACTTACAAACCATGAAACACAGCTTACGAAGCGATAGTAATAGCCTACCTGATGTGTAGCCATATAGTATACATAATAAGGAACTCACCTTGAGTGCTATGCAACTAAGGAACTTTATCTATTGTCTAGGCAAACTTACCTTTCCAGCAGAACTTTGAATGAGGACTCCAAAATCTACCTGTCAATTTGAAGGCTTAAAAATGACCTACACAATGGTCTTCAGGCTATATCAGCCTTTCAAATACACTGGGTTGCTATTTTTATTTGCCTTGCCACCATATTGGGATTAGTTTCCTTAGATATATGAAGTAAGGAAGAAAACCCATCAAATTATAACACAATTAATAACCGAAGAACATATAAGAGTATGAACAACAGACGGCTTTTTTACCGGTACCCTATATCCAGTAAAAAAAATACCGAAATGCTATAAGGTGTGAAATATTTACCAATATACTACACCTAAAGTTCATCACGCCAAGAACGATTTCCACTATCTGATGTGATGTTATGATTATTTTTTAATTAAAAAGCAAACTCGTTCTTTGCAAGAACGATTTCACTTTTTCTGATTAGATTGAGAGAGAGAGAGGGAGAGAGAATGAGAGAGAGGGAGCTATGAGGGGGAGTGTCACTGTGGGAGGAAAAGGGAGGGATGGAGACAAAAGAAAGGGAGGGAGGTAGAGAAAAATACATGACTTTTAACAAGTTTACGATTCGAGTGCATGATCTGAGTCATATTTTTTGAGTTCAAGTTTAAAGAAAAAAGAAATTGAGGGAGAGATGTGGGCTGAAGTGGGGTGAAATGAAAGCAAGAGTGTCAAACTTATGAGTTTAAGAATATAAACTCAGATCGTGAACTCGAATCATAAACTCATAAGTTTGACATCCTTGCTTTCATTTCACCCCACTTCAGCCCACATCTCTCCCTCAATTTCTTTTTTCTTTAAACTTGAACTCAAAAAATATAACTCAGATCGTGCACTCGAATCGTAAACTTATTAAAGTTTATATTCATTAATAAATAGATGTTAAAAGTATATAATAAAATAAGAACAATATAAAATGACAATAATTAAATTTAATTATATTTTAAATATGAATAATTAAAATAAAATCCACCAACATTGAAGATTTATCATATCCAAAAAGGAATTTATATGAAGTTCATATATAAAGCCATTAAATATGATCAAAATGAGCAAATTAACACGATTTTAAGAACAACATGACACACTTTTATGAGATAAAAACGTAAAAAGAGTAAATTTAATGTGTAAACTCGCGAGTTTAATTAAGTTTATGGCTAGTATGAGTTTAAGTACAAACTTACACAATTTTATAAATTAAAAATATAAAAACGGTAAATTCGAAGAATCAACTTGTGAGTTTAACAATAACGAGTGAGAGTCTAAGAGGGATGTGGAGAAATTGGTGATAGTGGAACTGAGAGAAAAATAAATTTTAAAAGTCATGTATTTTCTCTATCTCCCTTCCTTTCTTTTGTCTCCATCCCTCCCTTCCCACAGTGACACTCCCCTTCATAGCTCCCACTCTCTCTCTCTCTCAATCCAATTAGAAAAAGTGAAATCGTTCTTGCAAAGAACGAGTTTGCTTTTTAATTAAAAAATAATCATAACATCACATCAGATAGTGGAAATCTTTCTTGACATGATGAATTTCTGTACAAATCTAAAATCGTTCTTGGCGTGATGAACTTTAGGTGTAGTATATTGGTAAATATTTCCCACCTTATAGCATTTCGGTATTTTTTTTTTTACTGGATATAGGGTACCGGTAAAAAAGCCAACAACAGACATATAATATAAAAATAATAATATCGGTGATAATTTACAGATTAAGAAAAAGAAAAAATATTTTACTTTATTTTATTTTTATGTTTTCTTTTCTTTTCTACATCAGTACACTGTCGTTTTGGACCCAATGGAAAAAGCTGGCCTAAACCTAAAAGGCAATTAGTTTCATAGAAGAAAAGGAGGCAACCACGGTTTTTCGGGGAACTGTTCATCACAATCTTCTTAAACTAAATCAGGGGAGGCCGACTGCTACAGGCTGACTCTTCTTCTTCTTCTTTTTCAATCTTCCCTCGACGGCAATCAGAGTGAAGAGGGAAGGTATTCCGATTTGTCATCTCTTTCTTCTGATTCTTTTCTGTATCTTCGATTGGCAGTTTGAGAGAGTGGAGGTCAAGTTAGTTGGCGGAGCCACATGGGTTTACCCTTGTTGGCCATGTTCTCGGCGCAGAGCACAGGTGAATCTGGGTAGTCATTGGAGAAGAGACGGAGCAACAGGGTAAGGGATGGTAGGGATCAAAGTGTCTGAGGTGGGGTTATGTCGTAATGGACTTCTTCTGAGATGAGGCAGAGGAGACAATAGATAACGAAGATAAAGGAGGAACAGTTTTAGAGAAAATAAGGAGCAGAAGGTAGAGAAAGATGTCACGCACGAGGCAGTTCAAAAGTATTGCTGGAAATTGCGACCTCCCGTGACTGAACCGGCTCGAAGCCATATGTCTTGCTGCGGGCCCATTAATTGCCTGACACGGCTCAATGGAAGCCAGATCATGATTCTTTTATTTAGGGATAAATCCTTCCAGCTTAGCTACAGTGTTTTTTGTGAGTAAAGCCATTGTACTCATCGGTTCGAAAGCTTAGCTACAGTGTTTTTGTGAGTAAAGCCATTGTACTCATCGGTTCGAAAGATGTGATATTTTAAATAAATAGGATGAAGCTGTAAATTTATTAATGAAGTTTTATTCCAAGAGCATTTGACATAAATATTTTTTAGAAGGGGTAAAAATATCAATAAATAATTAAAAAGGGACATCCACCACAAAAACCGTTAATTCGTACTAATGGCATTAAATTATAAGAGAAAAAAACCTCTAACGGCGTTAGTACGGATTTAACGGTTTTTGTGGTGGATGCCTCTTTTTAATTGTTCATTGGTATTTTTGTCTTTTCTAAAAGATATTTGTACCAGACACTTCTCAGACAAAATTTCATTAATAAATTTGCACCTTAACCCTTTTAAATATATTGATGACAGCAACAAAAGGAACCTATACGCTACATTGCACTTAAAATTTTCTCTTGAAATTTTGGGAATGTGTCATATAAATTGGATATTTGCAATTATGGAATGCTACTACTAGAAATGATTGGTGGAAGGAAAAATGTCAACACAAATATAGAAACTTACAAGTGTTATACCCAAAATAGATTCATAATTTGATTGAACGAGGTGATATAAGTATCTACGTAGAAGATGAAGTTGATATTAAAATTGCAAGGAAACTAGCAATTGTGAGACTTTAGTGCCGGCAATACACACTCAGTGCAGCTACAGAATTATGTAACAATGACAATGGAAACCTCAACTCATCCCAGCTGCAACCTTTCTTTCTTTCTTTCTTTCTTTCTTTTTTTAATCAAGCCCTAGACAACGGTAGTAAGTCCACAGCAGACCAAACCTACTAACAGTCATACAACCACATCAGAAATAATCTTTTAGCACATTTCCATAGTCCCAAAATCACAACTGGCAGTCCAACTCTCAACAAATGACAGCAATGAGAGGATTATGTCCTAGCCAAGAGTAACCTCAATGAATTCAGCAATTGTATCAAATAGAAACTCAACACGGCAGCATAAATTTTCTCCTCAATTAGTGATTAATGGCAGCAATGATATTTGACAATAAAATCAACAAATCAATGAACAAGGTTTCAACTCTTCAATAACAATTTCTTAGAAAATACAAAGAATGCAGTAGATCTTAGTAAATCACACCAACAAATATCACCAATCAGCTTAGTGTTCAATTTCAAGAATTAAGAAGCTCAAGCAGTGATAAGAAGAAGCAATTGCTCCAATCCACCTAAATGAATGTGATTACATCCAAAATGGTGCCAAAATCATCAATTGCAGAATTTCAGTTCTCAATTCTTTTTCGCAGCAAAAAGTCAGAAATATGGGCACAGTTTGAACTGTCTAGAAAAACCAGGTTGAAATCCAAGAAATTAGGAAAATTGCTCAGGTAAAGAACAATAACTCAAGAAGCACCAGAGTAATGTCCAGGTGAACAATAATGTGCAATGTTTAAGTTTCTAGTCAAAAGTTCCAAGAGAGTTGCAGCAAGAATAGTGAGCTTGTAAAATCTCAAGTCTAGTAAAACAAGCATCACAAAATAACACACCACAGCTAGTATGAATTGTAACAAATATCCAATCAAAATGCAGCAAGTACCATGTAGCTTCTAGCCAATATGATTCAGACGCAGAAGTAGAATGTCAGAGATGGATGTAAAGCTTTGGAATATAAGATTCAGCAAAAATCCTGATTTGGACAACAAATTCAAGTCACTGCACCAAAAATCTAACCCAAGTCCGCAAAGTTCAGTTTAATCATAGAACAACTCAGTATTTTAGCACCAAGCACCAATCAAATGGTCCACAATAAAGCTCCAAAGACTACAAACAGTAAAGGCACAATAAAATCAAGTTGAATCCGACACTGAATTAAGCTAAATCCTAGACAAATCGAAACAAAGATCTTTGTTTGTTTGTTTTTTTTAACACTAAAAGTTTCCTTTAAGAATGAAAGCAAAATAGTATGCTAAAAAAAATATGCAAAATGAAAAACTAACTAAAATGCAATCTAAACTATGACTAAGTAAGTAAGTATGAAAACACTATAAATGTAAAATTCCTAAAGGCTCAACCCAGTCAAAAATACTCGACACTTAGTTACTAGGAAGCCAATTTCCTAGCTCCCCGGCAATGGCACCACTTGAAGAACTCCCTTTTAGTCACCTCGGGGTTATTAAGAATAAAACTGTATTAATTCAATATAGCACACAACTCGGGTCATTTTACTTTGAGGAGCCGATTATGAAACTAATTCCTAGTAAACTAAGTAATTATAATGCAAACTTGACAAAGGCAAAACATGATTGATTGATTTTCGAAACTATGAATTGAATACAATTAAAATATATATTTTTGGAATTTTCAAATAAGGAGGAATGGAAATGGGTTAGAAATGCAAATGATGAAAATGCTCTTTGAAATGGTTTTAATGGCTATCTTTACTAAATTAAAATATTTGGAGAGTTAATACACTAAGCTTCTAATATTTCAAACCTCATTAACCAATGAGTCTAGCATTACAAGAGAGGAACCCCTATCCTTGAAATGTTATTAAGCCCTCTTAGTGTAATAAGTTTCTCTAAGTTGCCTAAAATTCCAAACCTCAATTACCATTGAGTCTAATGCTTAAACTCATGAACCCGTTCATTTAAGCATTATTAAAACTTCTCAGAGAGTGACCATGAAATAAGAAATGTATTAGGTTAAACTATAATTCTATTTCAATCAAACCATTCAATAATATTGTGTTAAATAGATAGAAATTAATAAAATCATGAAGAAACATATATATAAATATATATATTGATAATTACAAATTTTCGTGACAAATCCTAAATATACGAACTCAATCCATAGAATAAATAATAATTAAAATCATAATATCATTATATAAATAAATTCCTAAACCTAAAAGATCACAAATATAAGCTATAGATAAAATAAATTTAAAGTAGACATAAGCTCGAGCCATCTCCAAATCATCCCTAAAAGCTACGGAAGTCAGCTATCACAGCAATGGATTCAAGAAGCAAAACCACATTCTCATCACCACCGGACAAAGGAGATTAATGATAAAGATTGAAGAGTGGCGGGTAATAATGAAATAGGAACAGAGGAAAATGCCACGGTTGGATGAAGACAGAGGAATTCGTCGACGGAGATGAGAATGAATGATTTCCGGCGAAGGTGATGGTGAGCGATGGTGGATAATGATGGAAGGCGTGGTGACTGTGGAGTCGAGCTTGAATGTCGATGGCAAATGTCCAAGCTCCAGGTCAGGTTAACGGCTCTGCTTCTCTTGATGAAGGCTGGAGAATGACGATGGAGGAGGTGAGATGGAAGAAGTTCGCTGGCCAAGATGGTGGCGGATGGTGGAGTTGGTGGCCGGCGAAGGTGAGGTGAAGGTGAAGAAGATGAAGTCCCAAGCTCCGGAGCAAATCGTTCGCGGCTCTGCCTCTGGTTGTAACTCTCAGAACTGGTGAAAATCTTACCTATTTTCAGAGGGCCAAAACGTTGAAGTTTTCGGTACCAAACTGTTATTTCTAAAATTCGTGGTACCAAACTGTTATTTCTAAAATTCGAACCCCAAACTGCCATTTTCAAATTTAATCCAATTTTTTAAGCACCTATAATTAAAAACAATTAAACCAACATCAAATATTCTTAAAAAATTTAACGATATAGAGTAATTACAATTTTTATAATAATTTTTCCTTTTTAATTTTAATTTAATATATTTACCCATAATCTTAATTTATCTTAAGAAAGACATTTTAAACTTAATAATTATGACAAAATCTACAATTAAAATATAAAAATATATAATAAAATAGGGATTTGTTAAGTACATTCAATGACACCCAATAAATCGTCCATTCATGAAAAGTGTGACAAATATTTGAAGGAGAGGTCGATAAATTAAAGGTGCCTCCTGCTCCATTTGACTTTACTATTTCAGCCAATATGACTACTACTATTCCTTTGAGACATCAAAATTTAAAGTTAGAAGTGATTCATGAATTAGAATAAATACTTGCCTAGATATAATTGTTCTAATAAAATAACCCGATCAAAGTAAAAATGGGAGATGATGAATGTATTTAAGCACTACATTCTCTTTCATATTTTCTCTCGTTATTGTTTTATTTCTTTATCTTACTTGCTCTCTTATAAATAAAGTCATGCTTGAATAACATAGTTCATTTCTTACATATTTATTACTTTGAACAAATTGTAAATATTTTTTTAAACTGCGGAACTTGACTATCGGATTTTTATAAAAAGAATAGGAGGGAGGAGGGAGTAAATAAACACAATTTCTCAGTCCTTCCTGATGCTAGTCCAAAGAGAGCAAGAAATTTGTTTTCATTGTCATTTTTTGATGCTATGTCATTTTAATTAGCTTGCGTCAGTTGCATGCTTTGTATAGTGGACAAGTTATCCATCAACTTGGAAAACACGACTCATGCATGCTGTTGTCGGCATCATTTAATGCTGTGACTTTTCATTGCATCTTATTATTTTCATTTTTTCCACGTGCGTTCAAATTAATTTTTAGAGAATAGCTTTTATAATTTAAGAAATAAAAGTATATAAAAAATGTTTTATCTCGATGTGCAGAAAATGGTTTTTGAAACTGTGGTTTGGGGTTACCCAAACACACACAATTAATGTCTCGATTACCCAAACTTGTTTATGTAGCTGTGATGGAGGTTTAATTTTGTAGAAAAGCCTTCTTCCCAAATATACACGCAATTTTAAAGGGGTTCAATATTGAAAACATTGATTTTACTCGTTATTTATTTCCATTTCTCTATATTAATTAATATTCTCCCCCCTCGTTCTTATTATAATGCACCTTTTAAAAGAAATAGATCGTTGTTATTATAATTTTTAAGTCACCTAATGGGAGTATTTTTCTAAAATTGTCTCTATTTAAAATATCATTAATTGCACTTTCTATGACTTCTTGAATATAATCATACTAGTAAATATGAATAAATTTGGAAACCTATTTTATTTTCAGCCAAATTTAATGATCTTACCAAATTTATATGATTTTGATGGGGGGGTTAGAGGTGAATAATGATATGAGACTGCATACTCCTTCCGATCCACAATATAAGTCACTTCTAAAAAAATATTTTAGCCCACAATATAAATTATCATTTGGAGAGTAATTCATATTTATTTGTCAATTTTATCAATGTAGTTAAGGCTTAAATGTGACTTTTTGTATGTTTTCTCTTACTTGAAATCTAATTTAATATGGGTAAAGTGGGGGGGGGGAATTTAATTTAAGACATATTTATTGAATTAACTATCTTTTCTTAATTATGATGAATCAGTTGAAGTACCTTATATTATAGACCGAAAGGAGTACATGCATTTATAAATTATAATTGAAATGCCTTGTAGCTCAAATTTTGCTTCTAAACCAAATAATTGGTTAGTAATTAATATGCTAATTGTTCCAAAAATGTTTTTATCACTTCATAATAAATAAGTACGGCTATGACCATAACTAATAAAACTTATGAAAAATCTGATTATTAGGAGCAAATACAAGCAGTGAATTCTTTTCTTTCTTTCGTTTTTTGGTCCTTTTAGTCTCTTTCTATCAATTTTTCTTTTTTCTTTTTTTGCCTTCACTATCAATTTTTGTTTTTAACTTTATTATCCACCTTGCTTTATAATTCTAATGGGTTCATTTAATTTGGTCGAGTTTTCAATGAAACTTCAATATCATGTGCAAAATTAGAGAAAGTTGTTTTCCATATCGTTGTCTAGTGTGATTCTTTTTTCCAACGTACAATAACTTTCAAATATTTTTTTTATCTCTTTCTACTTATATTTTGTAAGTCCGGAGATTTTTCTTAAAACTTTAAAAAAAAAAATCAAGTTCCACAACTCAACTTCATATATAAGTAGAGGCTGAAAATTCATCTAATTAGTTTTCTCTTTTTTCCTCCAAAAAAAAAATAAACAATTACAAACGATAATGTTGAAATTGAAATCATTTCATTTCACATTTGACTTGTTATTGACGCCAAATTATCAGGCATGACATTGATTTTTGCAAAGAATTTCTCAGCAGATTCTGAGAAACATGGGAAGCAAGATATCAGGTCTACAAACCAAATCATAAAAACGAATTATATGAAATCAGTTGACAAAATACTGTATCTTTTATTTACTTAGGTTGAAATTTTTCTGAAGAGTATTTTGATATTAAATGAAAAAGAAATTTAGGTTTTTTTTATTGGACCTGGAAAAAGAAATTTAGGTTCAAAACAAGATTTTGAACCTAACCCATGATGCAGGGAAACCACACATGAGGAAGATTCCATGGTCGATCCTATTTCGGTATACATGTTGGGATATTTGGGTATCGAGATGTAACACTCTTTTGGGGCAAAGTAACCAGAGGGGTGTACATAGCACAAGTTCATCCTTCTTCAGAGCCAGTATGGACCAAGAGCTCTTGCACAACGGGGTACTCTGCAACACCAACGCTCCGAGACAACAATTTCAACCCAACAATGCCGGAAATTTATTCTCTCTTGAGGTGGACGGTTCTGTCTTGCGCAGCGGTCGTAGTGGATGTGGAGGAGTGGTCAGGGATCCTAATCATCAATGGATATGCGGGTTCAGCTGCAAGTTGATTGGAGTTCCGCCAGTAGTTGCGGAGTTAATTGGAATGATTCAAGGACTGTACTTATGCTGGAGTAGAGGTATCCGAGAAGTATGTCTGTTTTCTGATTGTATAGAGCCCATTAATCTTGTCATTAGAGGTTGTGGGATGGATTACCCCTTTAGGGACCTAGTCGAGGAGATTAGAGCTCTTATCAACAGGGATTGGCATATTAAATTAGCTAATGTTCCGCGTGAAGACCTTATCCTTGCTGATAGGCTGGTGAAGTTGTCTCATAACATTACAGGAAGCTTTTGTATCTATGATCATCCCCCACCTCCCCATCTGGAAATGGAGGAAGAGGGAAGTAGTATAGGGAGTTTCTGACTTCTTTGTTCGAAGTTGGTTTTGTAAGCGTCCAGTACTAATCAAAAAAAAAAAACAAGATTTTGAGAGCCAAATCTGAGAGTACATAGCTCATTCATTTCATGCAGGGGCCCATTTGGGGTTTTATGAGCCCAATATATAAACCACATCATGTAGCTCTTGCAAATCATATAGCCCAATGGGTGTGTTTGGATTCAATTTTTTTAATTGATTCTCAGCCCAAACCATGGTTTCCCTTAAAAATATCCAAACATCCAAACGGGATTATGTTTGCCATAATCCCGTTTTGCCTCAAACCTTAGTTTTGAAGCCTCAAACCTTGGTTTACCAAGAATCTATTTTTTCCTCAATTCTGCAGCAATTTTTGACCGATGGGGTCATTATTACTTTTCTCTCTCTTCCTTTTCTCTTTTCCTTTTCTCTTTCTTACGTAACTTTCTTTTTCTTCTTCTTCGATATTCCATTATTCCTTCAGTCCCATCTGCATTTTTTCGTTTTTTTTTTCCTGATTTGCGTGAACAGAACACGCAAATTTTTTTTCTTTATTCATTCACTATGAAAAAATGAAACTTTTTATTATAGTTAAATGAGATTGAGAAAATAGCCAAATTACCTGCTGGGCTTCTATTCTAAATTCAATTGCACTGGTTTAATTTTGGTTGTTGGCGTCATTTTTATTCTGATTAGATAACATTTTCTGAAAAAATATGTAAATACCTACTGATCTGTTAAAATTTTGTCATCTATTTTTTTTATATTACATAATTGACAAATGTTATGATTTTACAATTTTTTGACAAATTTATTTCATTTTTTGTATTTATTATGCAATTTAATGTTAAATAATACTTAAAATATAATATTATCATTTATATGTAATTATCACAAAAGTTAATGTCCTTTTTAGTAATTTGATCATGAAAAAAGCTATTCTGATTAAAACATCCAAACACTCTCATTTTATCAAAATCACTTTTTTCTCATAATCTATTCTTCTTATAATATATTCTCCAAAAGCTATTCTCCATTTTTTCTCCAAAAGCTATTAAAAAAAGCTAATCCAAACACACACTAAATCTTTGAAAATCATAAAAAAAAGTTATACTCTTTTTTATCTATAAGATATTAAAATGTCATTTATTTTATGTAGAATGCAATGGACAAGAGAAATAAAATACATTTGGAAAGGAAGGAGATTTGTGACTGGCGGACAGTGGACATCCCAAACCCAAGGTGGCAATGCCACTTAATATGTGTGTGTAGAAACACACGCGCACATGAATTTGTGCGTGTGTGTGTAAAACTGTAAATCACCAAACGCAAATAGCATTGGCTCACTCCAGCAAGTTTTGTAAAGACTGCACTCTATGGTAATTATGACAGGGTTAGTTCTGATTATAAAATAATGTACTCCCTAACGATAAAGTTTGGAATTGAAGCCATGACCTTTCATATGCATATCAATATCTTTGCCGGTTGAGCTAAATAACATTCGTATGATTTAAATGCAAAATCATATATATATTTTACTTTACAAATAAAATTAGAAATATAAATTTTAATATATTATTAAATATTTCAATTTAGTTTTCTTATTTTATTTTACTTAGATATTCTACCTAAATTATTTTTATTAATATCTTTTTTAATTCATTTTATTACATTTTTAATTTTTTTGTTTGTATTTATAAAATGTGTATTTTTATTTGTATATAATATATTATTAAAAATTCATATATGTTATATTATAATTTAAATTTTAATAATAAATATGAATTAATACTTTTTATTTATTTATATTAATATTTATATTATAATTTTATAAGAATTTCTGCTATGAAGATTGTGCTCTATTTTTGTGTGCTTAGACAAAGACAAATGAACATGGCCAAGTATTATGTGTTTATAACCTATATTATACGATTTCAAAAGGTTTCGTCAATACAAAGTGTTCTAAAGTTGTTAATATTGCTCATATAGTTGTTAATAACAAGTTTTGTTCTGTAGGGTGACAAAAAAGATGGAGAGTATGTTTGTAAAACATGTATTATGTTTCTTGCGTATAGAAGGAAGGACAATTTTTAAATGGAGGACAAGATGATTTGCAATATGTGGAGGGTAGCATAGAACAAAAACCATAAAAGGAGGTGCTATGTATGAAGAGTTGAGAACAATTATAACATCAGTTGTTAGAAAAGAAAGTAGTATAATTGTCATAAAATTCATGCTGACCTTTGATGCAACAACCTTTGTAGATCTTGTAGATGATGAATAAGTAGAACATATTATCAAATTCGATGGAGAAAGTGGTCATGTGTATGTAGGAGAGAATGTAGATAACAACACACAACAACAAAGGATGATGCAAGAAAGGAACAATATGTGTAAGTTGTATTTGCTTTTTGAACTAATATTTTTTGTAGTCACTTGTGGTCATGAAAATTGTCATTGGAAGCTTAAAACTTGTCATTGGTTGCTTTAAACTTGTCATTACTAACAAGGGGGCAAAATTATATTTTCATGTTTGGAATTAATAGCACCCAAGTCCCTTGAGACTTCACAACAATTTTGATGATTTTGAGGAATCTAGTTGCCATTAAGTCTGTTAATTCAAACCTCATTGTAATTTTTTCATAAAAATTTAGTACAACTTATAATATGTTTAAGTGTATGTTTAAGCAATTCTGTCGTCCACTACATTAATTTGACAATGTTATAGAGTATGTTAAATATTACTATGTTAAACGGAAAGCATACATTGGCACATTGATAATAAAAGGATTCATAAATCTTACAAAACGTTCTCAATATAAAAGAAAAATCTAGGGTCAACATATATATTTATTCTAGTTCATGAATCACATCTAACTCTAAATTCAAATGTGGTCTTGCTGGAATATTAGTATTTATATTGGTTGAGGTAGTGAAATCAAAAGGAGTAGGAGGCATCTTTAATTTATTTATTTCTCCTTCTAGCATTTGTATCACTGTTTTCATGGACGAACGATTTATTGAATGCCATTGAATGCACCAAAGTCCTACAATTGGTAGTTTCTTAACAATTCTAATGTCAACTTCATCTTCTATATAGATACTTACATCTCCTCCTTCAATCAAATTGTAGATCCCTTCTGGATATAGAACTTGATTTGTGTCTGACATTTTTCCTTCTGCCAACCATTTCTAAGAGCAATATTCTGTAACTATAAATATCTTTTTTGTACGACACATATCCAAAGTTTCAAGAGAAAATCTTTGGTGTAATATATCATAGGGTTCCTTTTATTGATGTCATTGATACAGTACTTTGATCTTTACAACTCAACTTAGCGGGACCAAGGTCAAAAATTTTCGGGGCTAAATTGTGATCTAATAACACATTATGAGGATTGATATCAAAATGAAGGATTCTATAATCACAGCCTTGATGAAGATATTCAATCCCCTTCACCTAATTTATCCTTGAACTGACGGGTGATTCTTTTAACATCAGCATAAGAGAATCTGGTAGGTTTAAGTGCGTTGTAATCTGCCAAAAACCTTTCAAGTCTTGCTTGATCATCTCCTTTCCTCTTGAAGCAGCGACATATGAAAACGCACACAGCCAACAGCAAAAGAAGGACAATGGAACCTGGAGTTATAGGAGCACAACGAATGAATTACATTGAAATTCAATCCAAGCACCGTCCTAAAGCCTAATGAATAAAAAAAAGGGAAAAGGAAAAGCCAATTAGGGTCTCACCTGTAGTTGATATACAAGAATTCTGACCATATTTTCTTCAACTTTTGGTTGGACCCCTTTGAGTATCAAGAACCTCTTCCACTGAAGATCCTCTGCGGGTACTGGCGAAGATAACCGTGAGATCATGGTACACGAAACTAGGTCCCAATACTGCAGAACGTTATCGTGGGAGCCAATAGCAAGAATTGGGCAGGAGTACTCGGACACATATCTGGACCCAGAGGAAGAACAATTGAAGAACGTAATGTCTTGAGCCACATAGCCAAAATCATACTGTAAAGGATAAATATTGGATGAATTGTAGATAAAGAAATACAGAAACTTGGAGACGCGAGACCGGCCATTTGCAAGAGCTAAGTGATTTGGTTTATCTATTGGGCTTAGAAATCCCCATATTGGCCCCTGCTTGAAAGGAATAAGCTACTATCAGATTTGGCTCTCAAAATCTTGTTTCAAACCTAAATTTCATCTTCATTTAATGTTATAATACTCTCCAAAACAGTTGAAATAAAATATACAAATAATACAATACTACCTCATGTCTTCATAAAAAATCCAGTTGATTAATTTTGATAGATTAAGAAAGCTAAATAAATTATTTTAAAGTATTTATATTTATCATTTTCTCCAAATTAATTTTTCTGACTTTTAAATTGTTTATAATCTAATTATACACATAAGTATTTCAAAGAAATTATGTAACACATGAAATAATTAAATAATTTATTTAGCTTTCTAAATTTCTCCAAATTAGTCAACTGTATCTTAATTAAGGATCAAAGGTAGTAGTATTTTATCAACTGAACTAGTAATAATCTTTGTAATTATAATAGAGATATATAAATCCAAAAACAAAATACTCCGTACCTATTTTAACATCAATGTGTCACCTTTGAGAAATAGGCTGTTGGGGCCAATTATTCACGTAATTACCTTTTTATCGTTTGGTTTGTAGGCATGATCCTAAATTGAGTTCTATTCATATCTCTCCCCATTAAATGAATCCACCATAAAATCAAGTTTTAATAATTGGGATTTAATAGTATATACAAATATTATTATTACATTAAATGTAATAAAAATCTACGATCACTACAAAAAAAATGTGATTTAGTAGCGGTTAAAAATAGGTATTCGTAGCGGTTCTAACCGCTACAAAATAGGTTAATAGCGGTTAGAAAAACCGCTACTAAATCGTCCGTTGCAAGAGGTTTTGTAGCGGTTATATAAAACCGCTACTCAATCAAAAATAACCGCTACAAAATTTGTAGCGGTTAATAGTAACCGCTACAAAATCAAGAGATATTTGTAGCGGTTATATAACCGCTACAAATATAAAAAATTTTATTTACAGTCTTAAAAAAAGAATTTTTTTTTGTAGCGGTTAAAAAACTGCTACAAATATATAAAAATGAAAATTTGTTAAAAATGACTTTTTTTATTTGTAGCGGTTAAGAAACCGCTACCAAATTTGAATTTCATGAAATTAGTAGCGGTTCTTATAACCGCTACTAATTTCATGAAATTCAAATTTGCCGCCAAAAAATTTAAATATATCTTTAAAAAGGCGCCTTATTTAGTAGCGGTTTAATAACCGCTACAAATATTTAAAATTTTTTTTAATAGCTTCCGTTGATATTTTTCTTTTTTTTCAATATTATATTAATTAGTTTAATTTGTTATTATTTTATCTATTTCAATTAGTTTATTATTTAATAGTTTAACTTATTAATAAATTAAAAAGAAAAAATGTAATTGAATATGATTAGTATAAAATTATATTAATAATATTATTAACGATAGTTAGATAATAAGTAATTATTATGTTTTATAATATAATGTAATTGTATATGAAAAATAGATGAAAATGAGATAGAGTTAAGATATATGTAGAAAAAAAGATGTTTAGAATAAATTTTATAGAAAGGAAAGAAGTATTCTAAAAGAAATTGAAAATGTTGTTACCATATTTGATCGTATTATTCAGCTCCTCTACTCATACGAAAGAAATTGTAAATGAGAGGAAATGAAAGAAGGGTAAGGTGAAAAGAAATTGGGGAGTGTTTGAAATGAGTTGTGATAAGGGTATTTATAGGGATTCACGTATTATTTGTAGCGGTTAATGTAGCGGTTAATGTAGCGGTTACTAATTAGTAGCGGTTATTTATATTTTGTAGCGGTTTAATTATTTGTAGCGGTTAATGTACCGGTTAATGTAGCGGTTATTATTTAGTAGCGGTTATTTATTTTTTTGTAGCGGTTTAATAACCGCTACAAATATTATATTAATTTTTTTTAAAAATTTTGTTTACATTTAATTTTAACACAAATTTTTGCATTTTTTGTAAAGAAAAATTTTTTACACTTGAATTCTACAAATATTATTTTAATTTTTTTTACATTTTATTTTAACACAAATTTTTTGCATTTTTTTTAAAGACAAATTCTTTACAATTGAATTTGATCACTCATCGTCGCCATCCCTACAGAAATTTTGTAGAAAAATTATTGTTATTGATGTATTATTAAATTTAAAAAATTTAATTGAAATGACGTGGACTTAAAAAAACTCACCGCAGTAAAGGTAAATTGTCATCGCCTTCAGGGAAGTAGTTTTCAAAATCAGCTGGCTGAAATGGCTCACTCTCGTAGGCGATGTTATCGCCTTCACCCATGTCGTAAAAGTCTCTTGGCTTTAAATGAACGACCATGTGCCAATCCCTATGCCGCTCGTCCTTGACATAATAAACCTGATGTGCCTCTGAAGCTAGAATATACGGCTCATCATCTTGAGAAATACCAGTATGAATCGGGCGTGAGAAATTGACTGATGTGATCCCTAGGTCGTCAGTTGTCAGTCCCCGAGAAGTCGTGGTATTTGCCCACAAACACTTGAACAGCGTCACGGTGAAACGGCCTTGATAATTAAGCTCGACCACATCAAGAAGCTTGCCATAGTAAGGGACGCCTCCGAACTGCATGTTGGCGTCACTGCTGCTCGCATAACTCCTTGTCCCAAATGTGCCATAAACACCCGAATTCTGTGTTTGCAATCCCTGATCCCGTGAAACCGTGCAAAACTTAAAACCATTTACATTGTATGCTGTAAACCGTTTTGCATGATCAAGAGGGCCGATTGCGAGAGCTCTGAAATCCGGTGAGTGTGGGTTGTGGTCATTTAGTATTCTGCGAGCAAACCAGCCCGGGAATTCTCTGTGGACCCTCCTATCAACCTCCGAGGATGTCTGTGTACGGATCCTGAGCTGACGCTTGACATGACTTCTGAATTCCCTGCAATTAATAATGGAAAGGCGATAGTGAAATGAAAGTGAGAAATGTTACGAAAGATATAGATCGAATAACATACATGTGAGTGTACAATTCTTACCGTATGAAAGGCTCAACTTGAGTGCAATTAATCAAGACATGTCTATGTGCTTGGAACTTCTCAGTTGCCGTTAGTTTGAAGTTCTCAGTTGCTCCAACTGGTTTACCAACTCGAGGGATAAATTCTCCTGATGTCGGCGCAGGTTCAGGACAATCGTCAACACGAGGCGGGCGGTTGAAAGCCGTCTCAAGATCATCAAAGTACCTTGAGCAAAAATATAGCACCTCAGGACGACGTAGTGAGGGACAGGGGGGACCGCTGGATGCTGCTCATCCGGGAACAGCCGACGCCAGGCTCCCTCGAGCATAGTGTTCGCGATCTCACGCCACTGCGTCTGCTGAGCGTACATCGTATCTGCGTGCACCTGCAGCATCTGCTGCATCTGCTGCTGCTGCTGCGCCATCTGCTGCTCGTCTGCTCCAGATCTGACCGCAGCTGGTCAATCGACTCGTCCCTCCGACGTCTGACCCCTCTAGAGCTACCAGCCTCAGAGGCGGCGCTCCTGCCGTAGATCATGCTGGGTCTGGCGCCTATCCCCATCCCCCGCACTCGTCCGGGGTGCTCAGGCTGACTAAGGCCCGCCTTCAGAGGAGCCGTCGGGTCCACTGACCCCTGTGACTCCTCAGGCTGGGTCTGTCGCAGCTCAGCCTGCGACTGCTGCATCCGCTCCTGCCATTTTATGAAACAATTAATAATGACTATTTTTCATTAATAACTTGATTTTATAAAAAATATAATAATAAAATAACTTACAATCGCCGCCTCTGCCTGCTGAGAGGTCGCAGTCCCGTCACGGTGTCTGTGTGTGATGGCGTACAGCTCCGCATAGTCCGTCTGACGGTTCTCCTGCTGTGCCCTCGTCTCCTGAAACAATGACAAAACAATTAGTATTATCAACTAATCAGCTAAAAGTAATTGAAGCACTTGAAACGTTACCAGCTCGCTGTAGGTCACAGCAAAGGTCATCGATCCTGCTGTGTGGTGGATCGTCTGCTGCGCCCGGATCGCGGCGTTCCTCTGAGAAAGCTCCTGGAAAAACAAATAATTAAATGTATTATAAAATTTGAAATTAAATACAAATTAAATTGAAATTATAATTTAATATTTAACAGTTAGAAAATTATATATCAAAAATATAATAAATACATTACCTGCGCCTGAGGGCTCCTCCTGAACTGGACGAAACGCGCCCAGTCGTTCGGCGGCACGCCGTCCGGGACGCTCTCCTGCAGCTGCTCCAGAGGCATCGTCCCGTCCCCATCCACACTGTGGAACAGACGGTTCCTCCTGTTCCTCCAGGCGTCGCCCATCTTCACGAGGGCGTACCTCTTCCGGTTGGCTCGGACGGCAAACCGCAGCTGAAAAAAATACATTTAAATATCAATAATACTAAAAATCATAATTTAAAAAAAATAATTAAATAGAATTAATTACAAAATATATTAATTAAATAGTTTTAATTACCTGAACCACCTCCTCCCAAGCCTGGTCCTTCGGCCCCTTCGGGATGTGCCTCCAGGTCGGGAAGTGAAGGGGGAACCGCATCCAATTCGATCCCAGGTCGCTCAGGAAGCGGTTGAGCAGGTGACCCCCATTGTGGATCGGCTGGTCAGTGCCCTCGTTCCACGGCACTACAACTCGTAGGGACCGGTCCATGCTGTTCAGACCGGCCACATCCAGCTTCCTCGTCGACACGTTCCCCTGCTCATCTGCACAGTTGACCGCACGTTAGATAAATTATAATTCAAAGTTAAAAAGTTAAAAAATTAAATAATTAAATAATTTACCTTCGACCTGCACCTCAAACCCAGTGGACCGCGAAGACGACCCTCGTGGGTTGTTCTGCTCCCGAGCCTCTTCCTCATCGAGGAACTGCTCCATCTCCCTGAACCCACTAATCGGGATATCGAACTCCTCCTCGTTGAGGAAGTCCTCAACGCTAATCTCTGGCACCTCCACCTCAGGCACCTCAACTGCGGTCGTCGCCTGTGGGATCGTCTGCGGATCCTGTGGGGAGATGGGCTGAGATGCCTCGGTAGCCCTGCCTGCGCGCTGCCCCCTCCCTCTGCCCCCTGCCCGGCTGCTGCCACCCCGTAAAGTCGGTCTGGGGGGCATAGGGGCCTTCCCCTTATCCCGTCCTGAAGCCATATCAACTGTACAAATTAAAAAAAAAACTTAGTCCATTATTATACAAAAATATAATAAAAATACAAATATAAATAAAAATACGTGTTATATACGTACCTCAAGTGTAAATACTGTGGAATACTGACCAAAAACTCCTATAGACTCGTCTGAACGCTCAAATATCGAATAAACCACTCAGAGAAACCTCAGGAAACAAAATGAGCAAAATGAGAAATGGAGGAGGTGAGGGGCTTAAATAGGCAGATATTAGTAGCGGTTATTAAAAATAACCGCTACTCAAACCGCTACAAATAATTAAATTTGTAGCGGTTCTACAATAACCGCTACAAATTTTCACAACGTTTGAAATTCTGTAGCGGTTATCGCCCAGAACCGCTACAAATTTGGAGTCTCTTGAAATTCTGTAGCGGTTTTTGCAGGGTTCTGAAAACCGGACCGGACCGGCCGGTCCGGCCCGGTAACCGGCGAACCGGCCGGTTGGCCGGTCCGGTTTCCTTTTTTAAAAAAAAATTTTTTTTTTTTTTACTTTTTCCTTTAGAATTTCATACTATAAGTCTAAAATTTTCAATTTCTCACCGGTTTGGTCCCGGTTTGGTCCCGGTCTGACCCACTGACCCTTAACCCAATACCCCGACTGGTTCACTACCCGGTCCGGGTTTTAATACCTTGGGTTTTTGCCCAAAAACCGCTACAAATTCTGACCTTTGGTATTTTGTAGCGGTTTATGTGCATTAACCGCTACAAAATAACCGCTACAAGTTTTGGCGGGAATTTCGCGCCAAATTTGTAGCGGTTATTTTTAAGAAACCGCTACAAATATTCTTACCGCTACAAATTTGTAGCGGTTTAGGTGAAAACCGCTATTTGTAGCGGTTTAATATAACCGCTACAAGGCCACCGCTACAAAATACCTTTTTTTTTGTAGTGGATAATAAATAGAATAAAGCTCAACCATTAATACTTGATCTAATGATGGATACACTAAATGGAGAGAAAATAGAGAAAAAAATTAGTAGAGGCTTTCCTCTCCCAGACAAATCAGCTCAATATTTTTTCTTTCCCATATTTCTAAGAATCTGTTGACAAATCCTCTACCAAAATCAATACCGTGCTAGATAATGTGGCGTGAATAACAATTCAAATGTGAAATAATGACATGTTTTCAATCCCAACAATTTTGTTTATGATTTTCTTGAAAGAAAAAAAAAAGAAAATGTTGGTGTCGGCACCTCACACTATACTAATTATCAGCGGCAGCATCTGGTGAAACACAATAAACAAATAGTTCGAGTCACGTCCAAGAATGTTGTCCTTAGAAGATATTCCTCAACCCCCTAGTAGATTAAGAAGCGGCACTTCCTAGGATAGAACGAACCCTTCCTGCAGAAAGCAGTAGTGTGACAGAACTGCAGAAAGATATCAGTGTAACTCAGAAAAAGGGAGAGAAAAGAAGAGTTCGGGGACTTTAGTGTGTCTTAATTGTGCACAAAACATTGCCTTTTATAGGTAGAAACATGTGACCTTTGGGGAGTTATAATGATAATTAACAACGGTTTAATGACAATCAATACGACAGTTACAAGACAAGTGTTAATGACAATTTAATGTAATAAAACCTTTTAAATGTCATTAAGACCGGTCAATTAAAATTCCAAGGTTATCTCCAACAGTTAGTTCAAAGACTCCTCTTATCAGCCTTTTTACTAACTCAAGCTCATATTTAATTGTATACTAGGGCGTTCCCAATCTTGAGTTATATGAGACTTCTTCCTTTGACACACTCACACACAATATTTACAACAATTCCCTACATGTGCCAAAGGGAGCTCATAGCCTCATTAGCTGAGTTACACATATGGATATAACTATTATATCTTGTGGTCCTTTGAACTTAAAACCAAATCTAGACTGGATAACACTTGGTACACAGAGATGTTGGTCCTATGAACTTAAAACCGCTCATTTCTTGGGCGTATACTAGAGGCATTAAAAGTCAGATTATACCTCCACATTTTAAGTTGTTAGCGTGTTTTTGCACATTAAAACAGTCATGGGCGTGTCTTGGTATTTAACGAATGCTCTAGAGATTTCGCCACGATCTCATAGGAGCAGCCGCACTCCTCATTCGTATAGTTGATTTCATGAAATGTATCTGTAATGAGCACACCAACCCGTAGGATTATAAAATCATTAAGAGCTTTTGCTCAGCCTCACCAAAATGCATTATATCACTTTCTCATGCCATAGGAAGGGACAAATAATTTATTTTAGTGCTAGCAAAACTAACCAACAACTTATTCTTACCCACTGAACCTCTTTTATGGGATCACCAATCACAGAGGTTGGGTTGTCATCACAATTAATTTCAAATTGGCTTTAGTCCCATTTCCCTTAGCTAATTTAACTCTTGCCGGGGTTTGTTAACAAATCCATGGATCAACTCTTTGACATCACAAAATCGATTGAGATAATTTCACAATTTTTAAACATGCTTGTTCACAATATATCTCAAACGATTTCCACTTGAATCATTGCTCTTTCTACAATGGGTATTGCTATTTAGCAATCATAACTCGTTGATATAAAATGTTAGTTTTACACCCAATTTTTTTTTACTAAGAGGTTTTCAACAACTTAGCCTTCAATTACAGCTAACTTCAGAGTAATAAACTCTAGCTCACACAATATTTTAATTATTGCTACTAGTAGATTTTCTCAGATAAAACTGAAATTCAGTTAGCATTCGTGTATCTCATACAACGGGAATCCACCGTATATGATACCAACATTTATGGTACATCTCAAATATTTCATTTCCCTCATAGGGCTGCATATTTATATATATGCTCAATCATCATGTAGCATAATTTATATCACACAGATTAATATTAATGCAATAAATTCTCAACAATTTGTGCATACCTCACATAAGCTGCAAAATCACTTCAAATAATGTGTTAATGTCACAAGAAATATTCACATATATATCCTTAATTACACCAAGATAATTATACAGCCTCAAATTATGAAAATTACATTCATCTATCATAGATAAATGATCAAAATTTTCATGCCACATAATGCTTGTTTCAAACAAAATATTTGATAATCCACAAAATTTGCTCGCATTAGCAAATATAGCAATGACTCCACTCAATCATTTACTTGCAGCACACATCTTGGATTTATAAAATAAGGCAGCATTATATAATTTTGTAAGAAACATATGCCATCTACATTAAAAAATTCAATATTCACAGCAGTTATGTATATTGTCAACACCCGTTTCCATTTCGATATACACAGAGTAATAGAGACCAAGTTCCACAAGCATACAAAACAGTATATATATATATATATATTGATAAAAGTATTTGTTTACAGTCCAAAGTCATTCATTCAGAATGCGACAACATTTACAACTACTACAGGATATCCAAAAGTATTTTAAATATAGACTATCTATAACTATGAACTTCATCTTCACCTCAAGACACGTGCTTGTCAATTCCCTTTATCCATGTCCTTGCCTTTTATCCACTGGCACCCGCTGGGATGTTTGGTTAGAAAAAGGGGTGAGATTCCAAGAATCCCAGTAGAAACATGCTATCGTTCATATAAAATGCGAAAAGTAAATATGATATATGTCATGTATGCACCAATTAATAAACAATATAACACATCATCATAACACATCATCGTCATGTATACATGAGTAGGGCACAGCCCTACTAATCGTACACCGGCTAGATTCTTACCCAACTCCCAATGTAAGTGCACCTCTGGCACTAACTACCTCTTCTAGGCAAACCATGTTGATTAATATAGCACATTTACAAACAATGGCGACCACACAATCATATGAACTATGGAATGATGTATGAAAGATAATGTTCCTACCTTAAGTTTCGTTCACCCCATTTGATGTGTCTTGAAAAGCGTGCCAACCTTCGACTCCCAACTCGATCATAAAATGTTAAATGTATAAGAAATAAGTTATAACCTATCCATGTATCATTTTAGACACTTTCATCGTGTTTATTGTGGTTATATTAGCCTATGATGAAAATTTACCAAAATGCCCCCAGGACCCCGACCCGGCTGTTAACTCATAGAAATTGATAACATTCTAGCACATTTTCTTCTCTTTTCACTTACTTTGAAGTACAAATTGTGCATAGATAGAAGAAAATGTGATAGAACAAAAGAAAAGTTTAAATGATGAGTTAAATGCATATAAGTAGGATTATCTCTTAAAATTAAAGAACTCATGATGTCCTCCTCCTTGTAGGTGAAAGATGATAAGTCAAAAGCTCTCAAAGACCAAGGAAAAGCTCAATGAATCAGGAGGGAAGCTGCTGTGTGATTGGCTTCAGCCAACAATACATGTGCTGAAGCCAATGGAGAATTGCCCTCACTGTGTCATATGCTTCAGCCAAAGGCATATGTGCTGAAGCATTCGGGGTCAGAACTTACTGTGTAACATGCTTCAGCACTCGTCCCTATGCCGAAGCCAACGAGGACCAGAACTTACTGTGTCAAATGCTTCAGCACACTTGTATGTGCCGAAGCATACGACAGACTATGCAACCATGCGTTTTACTTACTGAAACACATGTGGAGAGTATTTAAGCAAGGGATAGGCCGAAATTAGGTCATTCTTGAGTTTCCAAGTGTTCCTAGGAGTTGGGTGTGCTAGGGTTTTGCTCCATTGAAGAGATTTGAGCTTGGGTTGGAGTCTAGAAGCAATTTGGGGCTCAAATCCTTGGTTTTTCTCATTCCTCTTCTCTTTCTTTGTTAAGTTTCTGTAATGGCTATAATTATTCTGCATAGTTGTAGCTTTTGCATGACTTTGTGTAGCTAAACACCTCATTTTAGGGTTGTTTTGAACCCTTGTATGGATTAAGCACTCATTTCCCCTTTATATTTGTGATTAATGATGAGATTATGCTGATTTTACTCTTTTCTTAATGCTTCTTATTGATTGGCCACCAATAAGATTGTTGGGTTCACTTGATTAATGCTTGAGAGGGCTAGATTGGGTGTAGAACTAGAGTTAAATCGTGTGAGAGCTTGAAATTTGTGAATGGAATGGATAGCTTTGTTAATGAGGTAGAGATACACTCATTAGCCTCACATAGTCAAATAGGATTTGCAATGAAATCAGGGTTTAATTAGTTAATTAAGAGATTAATAAATTAATTAAACTATACACCTATTTGAAGACTTGAGAGAGCACTTATAGGTAAATTAGTATCCTTGGCTAGTATAATCTTTCATTAAGTAGCACATATAGGGGGATTTAGTGAATGCTTTTGAAATACAAGGGGGATAAACAATCCTAAGCTTTATTAAATACTTAAATTCAAAGAATCATTTGCTTTTATAAATTTTCCATTGAAAAGTAGTTTTAAATTTCTTTTTCACTCAACCAACATGTTTTGTTCCAATTTAATCAATTTCAAATGAATCTATTCAACCTAATTGAACACATGATTGCATTCGTTAGCTCACTTTCGTTGTAGTCATCGTGGGAACGATCTTTACTCATCACTTTATTACTTGCGACCCGTACGCTTGCGGAAGCTAAACGGCGAACAAGTTTTTGGCGCCGTTGCCGGGGACTATTGACTAAAGTCTTTTGAGTTAATTAATGTAATTGTGTGCTTAAGTACGCTTGAATCCCTTTCCTCTTCTTGTTTCATTTTCGTAATTTGCTTTGTTTTTAGGTATAGTTATAGCTATGGTTCTTTTTCTTGTTTTTTTCTTAGTATTGTCCTATTAGTTGATAAGTTTGATACTCGTTGTGAGAATTTTTGAATTGTAGGTACTCTTGCTCCTTATGCAAACTGATTTGGAGGTCGTTCTTGACAGTGTTGTTGAAGAATATTTTTCTGAAGATTTTGAAACTGAACCAGAGACTCCACCTAGAGTGCAACCTATCTAAGAACCTGTACCTTTACCGGCACCAGAGCAACCGAGACCACCACCTCGTCCTCATCCATTTTACAATATGGCTAATCCTAATGATGATGACTTGGAGCGCACCTTGGATGAGTACATAGAGCAAGAAAACTCCACCTATCAATTTAGCATCCAGTTTCCTGCTATTTAAGCTCGAAATTTTGAGTTGAACCCAATTATGCTTCAAATGCTCCAAATGATTGGTTTGTTTTCGGGAACTCAGAATGAAGATCCTACTAACCATTTGACACGCTTTGTACAAGTATGTGAGAACTTCAAGTTTCATGGAGTAACTTCGGATGCGCTGAGATTGCGAATCTTCCCTCTATCACTTGACAAGAAGGCAAGAGCTTGGCTTACTGCTCTACCTCCTAACTCCATCACTACTTGGGATGAAATGACATCTAAATTTAAGGCAAGGTTCATTCCAAGGGGTAGACGGACAGTTCAAAGAGTTGAACTCTTGGGTTTTCAACAACAGCCCGGAGAACTTTTCCATGAAGCATGGGAGAGATTCAAGGAGCTATGGCGTAGTTGTCCAAACCATGAACAGAAGACCTATGTTTTGCTTGAAGCCTTTGCGGCCGGATTGGATGTGCCTACTTCCAATATACTCAATAATGCCTCTAATGGTGGAATTGGCAAGATGAGAGTTTGTGATATATCACAGTTGAATGAGGACATTGCTTCTAGTTCCTTGCAACAATCAGAAAAATCACGTTCTAGCTATAGAACATATAAGGAACCAAGTCCTTCGAGTAGTTCAAACGTGTCTAAGGAAATCGTTGCTCAACTTGAAGCAATGGCAAAGAGATTTGATCAACTTGAATTGAAGATAGAAAGAAATTCATCCAAGAATGTGAATTCTATCCAAGCTCCAAGTCCTTCTTGTGAAATATGTGGAGAAACTCACTCCTATGAAGAATGCTATCATACTATGGAGTCTGTGAGTTATTTGAACAATAATCAAAGGTATCCACATGGCAACCCCTACTCTAACACTTACAACAAGGGTATGAGGGACCACCCCAACTTCTCTTGGAAGACTGGACCTAGTGAGAACCCAATTAATCACTATGTTTCTACTAGTAAGCCAATGCATCCACCAAGCTTTGGGCAACCACAAAAGCCACAAGAGGGTGATTCTGAGACAAATAAACTCTTGAGGTAGATTCTCAAAGGTCAAGAAAGCTTAGTTCGCACAGTTTCTCTTCATGACACCGCAATCCAAAATCTTGAGATACAAGTGGGACAAATTGCGTCACACTTAAGTGCTCAACCAAGAAATGGTCTTCCAAGTGATACTATTCCTAATCCTAAGCGAGAAGTTATAGCGGAGTGCAAAGCACTTACTTTGAGAAGTGGGAAAAAGTTGACGGAAGTGCCAAGCTCAAGCAAGGTTAGTAAAGAGTTGACAGACCATGCTGTTATTGAGATTAATGGCAATGAAGTTCTTGATGAAGAAATTGAAGCTGAAGAAGATAAGAACAAAGAGGAAAATCCAGCTATGGAAAACCATGATAACATGGTGTAAGGAAAATATTTTCCACCTAAAAATGTGGATGAGCAGAAGAGGAAGACACATACTTCTCCTCCAAAATATGTTCCACCACCTCCTTTCCCTCAAAGGCTTAAGAAGCATCAAGATGATGGTCAATTCAAGAAATTCATTGAAATGTTCAAGCAACTTCACATTAATATACCCTTCGCTGAAGCTTTGGAGAAGATGCCTAAATATGCCAAATTTATGAAGGATGTTCTTCATAAAAAAAGAAGGTTTAATGAGTTTGAGATGGTCGCTGTGACTAAGAGCTTTACTGATGTTATCAAGAAGATTCCACTAAAGTTGAAGGATCCTGGAAGTTTCTCTATCCCTTGCCACATTGGGGATAAATTCTTGGGAAGAGGATTGTGTGATCTTGGAGCAAGTGTGAACCTCATGCCTCTATCTGTTTTCAACAAGCTGGGGTTAGGTGAAGCTCAGTCGACTACCATTACTTTACAACTTGCTGATAGGAGTATTTATTACCCTAGAGGGATCATTGAAGATGTGCTTGTGGAAGTAGAGAAGTTCATTTTTCCCGCGGACTTCATTGTTATTGATTGTGAGGAGGACCAAGATACTCCTATTCTCTTTGGAAGACCTTTCTTAGCAACTGCTAAAACCCTAATCGATGTTGAAAAAGGTGAAATTACCATGCGAGTTGAAGATGAGCATGTTACCTTCAATATGCACAAGATGATTAAGACTCCCAATGAGGCTAAGCAATGCTTCCAAGTTGACATGGTTGAGCAAGTTGAGCAAAAGGAATTCAAGAAGCCAATTCATAATGGGCTTGTTGATGCTTTGTCATTACAAGTTCAAATAGAGGGTCAAGCAGTGGAAGATGGCATGAGTGTCTTGAAGGCAACACCGACTAATGTTGGGAGTCGGAATGACTATTTGAGAGCCAACAATCTATCATTAGGTGTAACTTCACCGTTAGCTATTCAACAAGAAGAATGTCTTTTGGAAATTGTACAAGCATGTAAAAGAGCTACTGAATGGGCTATTGATGTTGTGAAGATACATGCATGGTTGAGCAATGAAGACCATAAGGGGTTTAAAGCTAGTGGCCGTGGATTAAATCACAACTGTGGTGGAAAGGTGAACCATCAAGTATTCACCATACCTGTGGATGATGTGACTTGAGGAGATGAAGAGTCAGGCTAAAGACTATAAACTAAGCGCTTCTTGGGAGACAACCCAAGTTCTTAACTCAATCTTTGTCATTTTTGTGTGTTTTGGTAGATTTATGTTTGATCTTTGTTTTTTTTTTGTAGGGAGGAAAGGTACCCAATGAGGAACGAGCAAAGCCAATGTAAAGGAGGAATTTTTTGGGTGAGAAGATGAAGTTGCAGGAAGTATATGGGATATGCATCTCAGGGAAGTATACTTGACTATAGGCTTATATTTAAGATTTTAAAAGTGCATATATGATTATTGATCAATTCTGGGTAGTACTGAATCTACCGTGGGAAATTGGTTGATGCTAACTCTCATTTGAATTATGGTTGATATAAACTTGTGGTATTGATATTTAATGTGTTGAAAATATGTGAATCTAGGAATTTTATCATTACCCTTATGTTCATGGTGCATCTTTTGTGAGGAAGGGAGTTAGATGTGTTGAGATGATTTTGGTGTGGGAAATGATGCAAGATACTTGTTTGATGGTGTTTGGATAAGTTTTGAGTTTGTTTGTGATGTTTGTAGAATATGTCAATAATTGGCTTCAGCACACTTGCTGTTTGTTGAAGCTAATCTGGTGTTTTTTTTGAAGTATTTATGCTTTCTGTGTTTAATGCTTCAGCATAGGTGGTCTTGGCTGAAGCCAACATATGCCTTGTGTGCATGCATGCTTTCTGTGTTCAATGCTTCAGCACACAAGGTGTGTGCTGTAGCCAACTTCTCTTGCTCCAAGGAAATGCTTTCTGTGTACAATGTTTCAGCACACTCATGTGAGCTGAAGCCTAGTGTCTACAAAAAAGGGGTGCAAATTAAAATATATATATATATATACACACATACAAATACGCATAAAAATATATATATATATATAATAAATAAATTAAAAAAAATTTCTTTGCACATCTTTCCATTTTTTTTTCTTTTTTTTTCTTCTGTTCAGTAGAAAAAAAAGGGTGCAATTTAAAAAAAAAATTCAAAAAAAAAAAAATCTTATTTTCCTCTTTTGTCCTCCATCTTTCCATCTTATTCCAATTTTATCTTTTTGAATTTAACCCCCCAATAACTCCACATTCATCCCCAAATTCAATTCCCAAATCCTAATAGGTAATTTCCTACTCACCTCAAACCCTAATCCTCTCCTTACTTCAATCAATCCTCAGCCTCACTCACTCGGCCTTCACCATCGACCCACAGCTCCGATCTCAGCTCCGTCACCTCTCACCTCTCGGCTCACCGACGCACTCACCTCACCATCCACCACTTTTCTCACAGCTCAACGAAGCTCACCGTCGGCCAAATCCCAGCCTCATCTCTCTCTCTCACACACCTTCCTCCTCCGTCGAAAGCCCACCACCCTCAGACCAACCCATCACCATCGCTCAACCTCTGCTTTACCAAAATTGAAATCCATCCACAACTACCTTCATCTCATTGTTGCTCTGCCTTCAACGTCACTGGAATCATGGTTTCTGGCACCGTCACCAGCCATTGTGGATTTCCTGTCGCTCTCTTTCTCTCATAGCCAAAATCGAACCCTTCCCACCATTATCGTCACTTTCTCTGTCTCTAGCTGGCGGAATCACCTTTACCCTCATCATCTTCGCCTTACTCCTGATCTCATTCTCTTGCCATCGCTATTTTCTTCAACGTCACTGACGCCTTGAAGCGAAGCTCAATTTTTGATCATCTCTGTTCTTTGCTTGTGGCTGATTCGTTCCTATCCTGCTGTCATTCATCCCGGTTATTCTCCAAGTGGTATGCTCATTTTCCTCTACCGCTATCATATCAGATTTCTGGATAGATTAAAGGGAAGCTTTGATTCTGGACCGATAATGTTTGGTCAGTTAAGGGCAATTGTGGCTTGAGAACTGAAGCAGTTAAGGAATACTATTTTTTTTTTTTTTTGCTGAACTGAGATGGTAATATGCAGATTAGTGTAGTCAACTGTGTGTTTTGATAGCCTATGAAATGCATGACTTGACTGGCTCTAACTGTGATAACATGTTCTGCACATGTTTTGCTAAATTGAGAACTAAAGCATGTAATTAAGTTCTGAAACCTCCGTTCTTTCCAAGAAAAAACAATGAGTTTGAAGGGTTTACATGGCCATTTATATACTGATGTATAACTGGACTTTCATTTCAGCGGTTTCAGAATTTATGCTTGAACTTTCATGATCTTAACTGAATTTTTTTCCCCCAATTGAACCTATTGCTGCAAGTTCTCTGATAAGCTTGAATGTGCCAATTGTGGGGAAATTTTTCTTCTTCTGTTATTCAGGATGGCAATGTCAAATGTCTTTGAGGAGTGCCAATGGTAACTGCTGCTGATTGCTTGTGTCACTTGCTCTGATATATTTCACCATGTATTGGGCGCTAGGATTGAATTGATTTGTGATGATTTGAGGAGTCCTCTATGGTTTTCTTTGTTCACTCTGCCTATGCTTGGTGATATAGAGATTTTGACTCTAAGTTTATAGCAAGCTTAACATGCAGTATCACAACAGTTCAGCTCTGCAAGTTGTGGTCAATTTTGGAAATGTTTTAAAAATTAAAAAAAAAAATTGAGAAAGTTCATTGAGCTTGTGCTATATACTTAGAAACCAAATCCCTATGAACATCACTTTTTAATTCTAATTCCCAGTTTTCTGCATTTAAAGTAGACCTAATGTGCTTGTTTGGCAATGTTCTCTTGATGCCCTGTATATGCTGCTTGGATTAGGTAGAGTGGTTTTGCAAAGTTTCTTGACATGCTGACATTTAGGCTTGAATGGACTTTGTGGGTTGAGGATTAGTGGCTAACAAATAGGTTCTGCAATTGCTAATTTATTTTGGCATATGTTCCATATTGTCACATGCTATTGAGTTTTAAAGTTCTGGAATCTAAGAGCTGCTGGTTTGAGTTTGAAAAGGTGCCCAAAATTTGTGAAATAAATTCCCTGGCTTACTCTGTATTTTCTTGACTTTCATGAGAACTGAAGGGTCTTATTGAATTCTCAATACTTGCGGTTGCTAATCACAAGTTTTTGAATTTAACTTTGAACCTACATGATGTCAAATTTTCCATGTTTGATAATGTTCTCTTGATTAAGGTGGACGGTGTCAGATGTTATACTCTGTCATATTACATAGCATATTGAATATTAGGCTTGAGCTGATGACTGTGATATGTGGTTTAGTATGTTCTGCATTGCTCACTTAGGTATTCTCTGAGATACCGGAATAAAGTTTCTTAATTTTCTGGATTGCTTGTATTTGCTTGGTGTTCAAGAGATACGAATAATATCAATGATTTAAGAAAACTTGAGGTGATTGTAGAGATTCTGTTTCAAAATTTATATCAGGAGTTTAATTATTTTTCACAGTTGCAAGTATCGCTTTCTTAAGAAATCCACTGGCTGATTTAGTTCTGAAACTTGTGGTTAATTTGGAAAATGATTTATATCCTAAAAACAAGTTTCAATGAGCAGAATCCATGTAACTCCTATTATAAAATGAGAATCAAGTCTTTGCACATATTCATTTGATTCCCAAATTTTCAGATCTCAAATTTGTACTCACAAAATTTAAATAGGAAATTGGGAAATTGATGAATTCTGCACCTTTAGGAATGTTCTGTTGACACCTTGCATATGTTGAGTAATCTTGAAAATTATGCTCTTCCATGTTCTAAAATTGTTAGAACCTAGGAGTGAATAGAGGAAGCATAATCTGATTTGTTATGAAGCATATTGGCATTTAGGCTTGAATTTCAAAGCTGGCTTAAGGATTAAGAGTTAGAAAGTACTGATGTTTGAGTGTCCTAACAAGTTCTAGAAAAGATATGTCATTTTGTAGCCTTTTGTACCTTGCTTTCAGCATAATGATTTTGCTTGAAGAGTTGTATATTGTCATATGATTTGGCACAACAGTGAATGGTTTGGCAAGTTTTGAAATCTTTGGCAATTGTGGTCTTATCTTTATTCACGAAATTCCTGTTGTGCACCTAGTTCCACAAGAAGTCAGAACTTGTTATTGAATTGTGCAATTTAAAGATTATCAGTTCAGTTGCTGCTGTTTGTGAAACTGAACCTGCACTTGATCATGTTGTTTGTGCTGCATGTTTAGGATTGCTTTCAATGCTGACACTCCCTTTACTGATCTTGTCTCAATATCAAATCTTTGTTTTGAGATGGCTTCTGGTCGTAAAAGAGGTAGTGAGGTTAAGTTTAGGCTTGGAATCACTGTTCAAAGCTTTGGAATTAGATAGAATTCAAGTTTGGGGGTATTTTTCCTTTTAGGATAGCTTTGGTCAAGATTCTTTCTTTTTATTTGATTTCCCTGTGTTGAGTCTTGTTTTGTATGTGTCTTGTATTTTTTTTTTTGGGACTGTTATAGACTTCAACCTAATGCTTCTCTGTTTTGTTTGAGCTCAAGTTAGCCCTATGATTGATCTGCTGCTAGCTTGCACTTAGTGTGCATATTCTTGGTGCCTGTTTTGGATTGGTATATTTTGAATATTTGGCATATAAATGTGCATGTTGCTGCATGACACTAAATAGCTGATGTTTGGTGTTGGCTACTGATGGCCAGTACTCTTTGACACTCTTGATGCATGTGTACATGAATTTCCTAGCTACTAATGGCTAGAGATTACCTCATTTCCTGGTTTTGGTTAGGCTACTGAGGGCCTAATTTTTATTAAATATTGAATGGTGTAAATGCTGTGAATATTGTGCTGTATAGGTGCTGGCTATTTTCTCTCTCATTCTTTTAGTTGACAATGAGGACATTGTCAATTTTAAGTTTGGGGGTGAGAATAAATCAATTTTGAAAATTATTTGAAATTTTGACTTCACTTTTGAACCTTTTTGAAAGAAATGGAGCGCACAGAAAAATTTTGAACAGGTTTTTCAAGAAAATTGTTGGAATGTTTGAGATTTCTCACACTTAAGCTTTTGCTTGTGAAAAATTGTTGAAAATGAGCAGTTTGATTTGGTTATTTGGGGGTGAGAGTAAATCAATTTTGAAAATTATTTGAAATTTTGACTTCACTTTTGAACCTTTTTGAAAGAAATGGAGTGCACAGAAAAATTTTGAACAGGTTTTTCAAGAAAATTGTTGGAATGTTTGAGATTTCTCACACTTAAGCTTTTACTTGTGAAAAATTGTTGAAAATGAACAGTTTGATTTGGTTATTTGTCAAAAAAGTGTTTGGATGATCCTATGATATGAATTTCTGCTTGAGATGTTATATTAGATAGGAAATTTTTATAATGTGCATGGATGAGTGCATTGTAGTGATAAAACATGTTGTTTAAGAGTTTTTAAGTAATTCAATGCACTATTGGAGTTAAATTTAATCTGGATGTGCGAGTTGAAGGACTTTGTGGCAAATTATGTTATATACCTTTGTTTCAAGTTTTTGATTTTAGGATCCTCTTTGGAATTTTTCATAACCTTTTATTTACTTCACAAGATTTGAAAAAATGATTAGGGCAGTTCATAAAATGCGATTGAGCCTGTCAAACTTACCTAATTGATGTGATTTCCCTTTGAACCCTTACTTTGAGCCTATTTGAAAAACCAATTAAAGATTTTTATTGGAAAACCTAACATCTACCTACCTCAACCAATGTGAAAAAAAAAAAAACCACGATTCCCTTGCTTTGAGATAGATGATACTTGATTGGGTGGTGGAATATGGTGATGTTATGCAAAGTTACAATAGATTGGGAAAGGAGTGTAGAATGTAAGAGTTCACAAGGTACATAAATCAAGCCAAAATATTTCACAAAAAAAAGAAAAAAGAGAAAAAGGAAAAAAAGTGTGTATATAAAAAAAAGAAAAAAAAGGGGTTTAAAAAGAAGGCTTGATATGAAAAGATCAATTTGGTTCAAGTTTGTGGGAGTATATTTTATGAGAAAAGAAAGAAAACCCTTGAATAATATCATCTATCTTGAGGTATTTGATTGATTATCTTTTCCCTTTTCTTTTGAAAACCTTCACCCCTGGCCCTATTACAAGCTAAGAAAAGTTCCTTTGATTTTTAAGTTAAGTGGGGTGAATTAGAAGAAGAGAGGAAGGAATTAGGGGGTGATAAAATTATTTGTTTGAATATTGGTATATGATTTGAAGTGTTGCTTTGAATTTTAACTTGTGCAAAAGGAATAATGTTGACTCCGTACGCACACTCACACTTAAGAATTCTTGGAAAGCATGCTTTAAATCTATGAAGCATTCATCTTTGCATATTGTACTCATTTCTTGTTTAATATAATTACTTAAGTAGATGATGAGGATAATTTGTTCATACATAAATGATGAGTAATTGATGCATTCAGTGAGGATAAGCTTCTTTGCTTGAAGACAAGCAAAAGTTTAAGTTTTGGGGGTGTGTTAACTCATAGAAATTGATAACATTCTAGCACATTTTCTTCTCTTTTCACTTACTTTGAAGTACAAATTGTGCATAGATAGAAAAAAATGTGATAGAACAAAAGAAAAATTCAAATGATGTGTTAAATGCATATAAGTAGGATTATCTCTTAAAATTAAAGAACTCATGATGTCCTCCTTCTTGTAGGTGAAAGATGATAAGTCAAAAGCTCTCAAAGACCAAGGAAAAGCTCAATGAATCAGGAGGGAAGCTGCTGTGTGGTTGGCTTCAGCCAACAATACATGTGCCGAAGCCAATGGAGAATTGCCCTCACTGTGTCATATGCTTCAGCCAAAGGCATATGTGCTGAAGCATTCGGGGTTAGAACTTACTGTGTAACATGCTTCAGCACTCGTCCCTGTGCTGAAGCCAACGAGGACCAGAACTTACTGTGTCAAATGCTTCAGCACACTTGTATGTGCCGAAGCCAACGAGGACCAGAACTTACTGTGTCAAATGCTTCAGCACACTTGTATGTGCCGAAGCATACGACAGACTATGCAACCATGCGTTTTACTTACTGAAACACATGTGGAGAGTATTTAAGCAAGGGATAGGCCGGAATTAGGTCATTCTTGAGTTTCCAAGTGTTCCTAGGAGTTGGGTGTGCTAGGGTTTTGCTCCATTGAAGAGATTTGAGCTTGGGTTGGAGTCTAGAAACAATTTGGGGCTCAAATCCTTGGTTTTTCTCATTCCTCTTCTCTTTCTTTGTTAAGTTTCTGTAATAGCTATAATTATTCTGCATAGTTGTAGCTTTTTCATAATTTTGTGTAGCTAAATACCTCATTTTAGGGTTGTTTTGAACCCTTGTATGGATTAAGCACTCATTTCCCCTTTATATTTGTGATTAATGATGAGATTATGCTGATTTTACTCTTTTCTTAATGCTTCTTATTGATTGGCCACCAATAAGATTGTTGGGTTCACTTGATTAATGCTTGAGAGGGTTAGATTGGGTGTAGAACTTGAGTTTAATCGTGTGAGAGCTTGAAATTTGTGAATGGAATGGATAGCTTTATTAATGAGGTAGAGATACACTCATTAGCCTCACATAGTCAAATAGGATTTGCAATGAAATCAGGGTTTAATTAGTTAATTAAGAGATTAATAAATTAATTAAACTATACACCTATTTGGAGACTATATCAAGAAGGGTTCTGTTCCTTTTCTCAGATACCCCATTTTGTTGGGGAGTTCTAGGGATTGTCAACTGTGTGGCAATTCCCTTTTCATCATAGAGCGTTTTGAACTATTATGAGAGGTATTCTCGACCCCTATAAGTTCTCAAGGCTTTAACCTTGCAGTTTAGTTGATTCTTGACTAAATTAAAGTACTTCCTAAAGCATTCTAAAGCTTTAGACTTATGAGAGATCAAGTATACATGCCCATATTATGAAAAATCGTCGATAATGTAATGAAGTACCAAGCTCTATGTCATGCCCTCACACTCATAGGTTCGCAGATATCTGAGTGTACTAGTTTAAGAGGATATTTTGCTCTGGTTGCCTTTTTGAAGGGTTTCCTTGTGCTTTTTCCAGTAAGGCCATGCTCACATAGAGACATTTTCTTTTTCGACACTTCTTCGTGCAATCCTTCATTTGCTAGTTTGGTTATTCGTTCTTGACCAATATGTCTTAATCTGGTGTGCCATGTATCATAATTATCATTAGATGACATTGTATAGCAATAACTAGAATCAAAATCATAATTCATTAAAACAAAGAAGCCATTTAAAATACAACCAAATCCAAAAAAAATTGGTCCCATTTGAAATGTCAACAACTAAATTTAACTAAAGAAATAACAGACATAAGGTTTCATTGGATCTCCAAAGCGTAGAGGACATCTTGTAAAATTAGGGTTCACCCGCCTTGTAAAGTTAGTTTACAGGTGCCGATTCTTTTGACTTCTATAATTGCATTGTTCCCAATATAAAGCCATATGCTTCTAGCTAGTAGCCTGTGAAACTCCATGAAGTTCCCACGATCTTTGCCCACATGGTCTGTGGCCCCTGAGCTAGTAAAGCAATACTAGAAACAAAAGAAAAATGAGAACAATTGTCACACAATACCTTGTTCTTCTCATGGCAATCCTTGGCATAATGACCTTTCTTTTTGCAAGAGTAATACTTGACCTTTTGAAAGGTCTTGCTTCTTTGCAGGTTTCTTGTTCTTCTTAAAGGAATTCTTATCCTTCTGTGCCCGTGGGTTCACCTTTTTCTTGTGGAGTCCCTTGCCTTTATAGGGCTTTCGTTTCTGGGATGAAGTTGCTTTTCCTTCAGTTAAAAGTGCTTGATTGTTGGTCTTTGCTTCGTCTATATAGTTATCCTCCAGTTGGACGTGATGAGTAACGTCAGTAAAGGTCTTGATGGTATTGTTGTAAGTTATGTTATGTTTCATATGATCCCAGCTTATAGGGAGTAACCTCATAACAGCTTGCACTTGCTGTGCTTTAGAAAGGGTTTCTCCTACCTCGATAAGTTCTCTTATCATGTTCTGCATTTTCCTCAAATGCTGCCTGATGGTAGTGTTTAGGCCTAGCTTATAATTTTCAAGCTTGAAGGTAATTCTCCTGAGCCTCGCATCATAAGTGCCGTCAAACTCCTTTTTCAGCGCTGTCCACATGGTAGAGACAATAACATGTCCTTCAAGCTGACATATCACATTGTCGGTCATTACTGCAAGCATTGTTATCCGAGCAATGGTATCCTTTCTTTTCTAGGTTGCAAAAGCTTCCTGCTCCCTTCGTGATGCATTAGCATCGGGTTGCTGAAGTATAATAGTCAAGACATCCATGACATCTTGCTCTTCCAAGACATACGAGATCTTACCGTGCCACTTGCTGAAGTTCTCACCATTCAGCTTATCTCCTCTAACGAGATCAGCAACAAAAGTCTTGCTCGTCATCTGAGCCATTTTTCTATCATATATGTTATGAGTGTAAATGGTCTATTAAATAGTACAAGTGTACACTGTCATAATCAAGTAATAAAAAAATGAGTAGAATATCGTTTCCACGAGGATTGATCAATAAGTACCAAAATGGGCAATTTTAACTCTATTTAGTCGATTGATTAGTTGGTGATTGAGAGTATAAAATAAAAATGAGTAAATGTGGATGCAATTAATATGAAAACAACTATGATAAAAAGTCCTAAGGATTAGATTTTACTTAGCAAATTTCGGATTGAATCACTTATCACTCTAGTCCAATTTATTCCACATGATTGATAGCTGAGTTTCCCTCATTTAATTACTAGCCTCTTCTAAGGTCAAGCAATTCTATAATTAATTGCTAATCCAATATATTCCTATATGCATTCAAGCAATTAATCATGCATTAAAATTTATGAAACTCATTAAGACTACACAACTCATATGGATATATTCCTATTTCATATGCAAGTTATGGTTTTAATTACAAAGTCTACACACATGCATCTCCTTCTGATCTCAATATACATATTGAAATCATTCAAAAGATGGACAACCAATTGAAAGCATTAAGCACAATAATTAAAACTCAATCATGAAGGACAAATTAAAACTAGATTTAATAAGTTAAGATTTAATCCGTCATTAGTAAGCTATATCATCACCCTAGGAAAATAAAAATTTAGCTCATGATGAAATTAAAAATAAAACCAAAATAAATTAAAAACTTCATAAACATTGCATAAAACTTGAATGAAATCCTCATAAATACTATATAAAACTTGAATATTAAATTCTAAAACATAAATATACAACTACAAGATGCATGAAAATGGAAAAAAAATCTAGCCTTCTATATAGGAGGTAAAACCTTCCATGTTGGCAACCTAAACCATCCATAAAGGAGGACTACCTAAGCTTCCATGAAGGAGACATGCAAGAAGCAATGCAATGTATAAGATTAACTCTAAGATGGTGTGTTTCCTTGTGTCTTGAGCTCATCTATTTATAGATGGAGGAGCTGCAAAAATTTCCAAGAAAGTTAGGTATAAATCTTGACCTTAAGCTTCCAACATTGAATTTAAAAGTTAGGCTGCCAAACTTCTTGATTGCTGCTTGATTTTGAGATCCAAAACGGTGGAATTTCAACTTGGGATCTTTATGAAAGTTGTAGGTATGGATCTGAGCGTGAAACCCAACTAGAATCATCTCATTTCAACATTTGTAGCTCAAGTTATGGTCAAATTAGTGGGTGAAGGTCAATCAGGGATAAATTCACATCCTCAACTTCCAAGCAAAATTCGAGACTATTGAAGGCAAAACTGAGTTTTCAGTTTAACATGAAAGTTGTAGAACTTTTTTTTAGTTTTTTATCCATATAAAGAACGTCCCAATCCGACATCTACAGCTTCAGATATTACCTAAAAACTAAAACAAGGTCAAATTTAGTAGTTTTCAAGAAATTCTATTTTATGCCAAAATCATTATTTATTTACCAATTACACTCAAATTCATTAAATTAAGCTCAAATATCATCCATAAAGTCATTATATGAGGAAAAACAAATATACAAATATTTTACTTATCAACATAGTCAACATTCATTTTTCATTAGGTATGCAGTTATACTAGAGATTCATTCTCTTGTTTAAGTAAGAAAAGAAACTAAATTGTAACCATCCCACATTTTATTTTTAAGATTTAAGTAACAATAGGAAGAGATTTATTATCTAAATGAGGTTTAAAATATATTAAATTTATTTGTTTTCATTGTAACGAGATTTTTTTAAGGTGATTAAAATTTACCATGTAAATATTTGAGTAAGGAGAGTTTAATCAAAATATAATTAATAATTTCTAAAAAAATTATTATTAAAATCATAATAATAATAATTAACGTATATTAAAATAAAAAAATGAAATATATATATATATATTAAATTGGTGCGCCTACGCCTTTCCTTTCGGTGCACCAACTTAATCATAATTCACGCCACTACCCAATTTAAAAAAAAAAAAATGATGATTGAAGTAGGGTGGAGGGAGTATTATAAAATACCCCCTCTCCATACACACTTCACGCAAGAGTTGCGTGAAGTGTTGTGTAGATAGGCGTACGAAGAGGCTCTAATAAAAATATTTTATATTTTTGAAAATCAATAAGGTAATCAAAATCACTTTTAATCATAAAAATTCTTTCACAAAAAATGTTCTAAATAATTTTCTCTTTCTTATGATGGTAATTTATTGCTGATTAGAGAATATTTTATGATTAGAATTGTGGGCAAGTTTAAATTTTATCAGTATATGACTATATGAATATAGAAGATGATTAATAGTGAATTTTAATTAGTTTATTTTTATTATTCAGTTGGTATAAGATTTTATAATGAATTTTCTATATAATTAATATATAAATAATTATATATTGGACTTTTTAACAGATTAAATTTGGGTTAAATGATTTATTTGGATTATTGGGGGTATTCTTGAAGTTTTAATTGGCTTAGATTTTTTTTAGGATGATGATTTATAATTTAACCATTTTATGTTCTAAACTTAAAATTGGGGATTTTATGTAAGGGAATGAAATTTATAATCATCAATGACTTGAATAGGTTATTTGAGTTAAGAAAAATATTTAAATTAATAATTGGGATTTTAGTGTAAAATTGAAATTTTTGGGAGTAATTAATTCAAAACTTTAAAATTATAGAATTAAGTTAAGTAAATTAATTTTTCTAATAACTCAAAGAGTTATTAATGTATAATAAATTGGTTGTTGTAGATTGATTTTTGACATGTATTTGAGCTCTTGGATTAGATGCTTGTGATTATAAGTTTTGCTTTAGCGAGAGGTAACCACTTTCCACTTGTTATGTGTGTTGGTATGTTGTTTGTGAGTATTTTGTAAAATGATTTTTGAAAATGATATGTTGATATTTATTAGATATTTCAATGAGCAAAGGTTTATTGTGATTGTGAAAGTTATCATTATATTGTGAAGTATTTTGATATAAACTTGCCTTGTGGAACTCTATGATTTGAAATGAAAAATATGTATATATTTATATATGAATATGGAAATATTGGGAAAATCCCGTTGAAATAATTATTAATAATTATTGTGATAGTAGGTTTAGGATGAGATGGAGTAAATTATTTTACCACATGTTATAGCCTCCATTGGTGCACGATGGTTGGCTTTATATTGTCCTACCAGTTCTATGAGGGACTGCCCCACCAGCTCAATTAGGAGTTGCGACGCCCACTAGTTCAATGAGGGGAAAATCCCATGGTCCGGGCACGTACTTTGTGGATATGGCCGATTCTTATCATGTGACCGGTGAGCTTTTTGAGTGGCCAATGACACGGATCGTAACTTAGCTCATGGGTATAGTTGGCGGAAATAAGGCGGTTTGGTTGAATTGATAGGAGGCAAATGGGAATTGTAATATGAGATTTGATATATAGTAATCGTGATATATAATTCCTGATATGAGCTTTGTGTATGAAACTGTGATATTGAATTTTTGTCAATTATATCTCTAATAGTTTGTTATATAACTGTTCCGCTTGACACCTTATGGACACATGTCAGTATGTGTAATGAGTCGGATAGCTGGTTACTGAGGCTTTTGTCTTACCCCGTCAATTTAACATTTTTCAGGTGATATTTCCCCTGCTAGGCAGTTGGGAGGACCTCCTGAGGCATGCATGCATGTATGGATGTATGTATGCATGCATGCATGCATGTATGCATGCATGCATGTATAGCCTCTTGTGTTTTATTATGTGTTGAATTGATGTATAGTGCCACTCACAGGGCCCATATTCTGTAAACCCTAATTTGACCACATACTTTGATTATCGTACTTTATTTGGATGTTATATAAAACTGGATGACTTTAGTTTTGAAATGGGAATTTTTGGTATGATCATAGTAGAATTAATTTTTACCATGATTAATATTTGAAAGATGAGTTAATATTATAAAATTAAGGAAGGGATTTTACAAATAGAATGAGGGCTTGCCAGCTTCGTATTCAGGAATCAACTAGGTTGACCCCCATCCTCTCATTCTAGTTTACCACTCATTTTCTCAATTTCCATTCTTATTCAAACATATCCCAATAAATTGAATTTTTCAAGAAAAACACAATTCTAGAAAACTACCACTCAAATAAAACATCATAAGCAAGTAGAATGAATAATTAAAAACAACATAATTTATTCATTAATCAATAAGCCATAAAAATTTTATATGAGTTGCAGTGAATTCAAATTCAAAATAAGCAAACTATAACATGGATAATCAAGTTTCAATAACGAGGTACATCAATGCCAAAATCTTTTATGGTTCTCCTAGCCTTGGCTCTATCAGCTCCTACATCAATATTATTTAAGCCTCTCTTGAAAATGTCTTTCCAAAATCCTAGGCCATAAAGATGACCCCTCTTTGTCACTTGCTCACGGTATTCCACATAGCTTTTTCATAGAACTCTGTGTCACTTTCATTAGTGACTTGTCTTCCATATCCATAAATGATTCCATAGACACTCTTGATCTGAATATAATCATTAGCATACTTTTCAGCAAGTGATTTGATTAGAAGACTAGTCCTTGGTCTATCGACTTCTTCCTCTTCGAATTCATCATATATGAATTTCACTTTCTCTACTTGCTTCACTTCATCAAGTGTGTTGGAATCTTGTAGTGAAAGAGGGGATCTTTCTTGTTGGTGCTACCAACTCCACTTAAAGTCTTTACCTCTTTCTTATCATCCAAAGTCAGGGAATACTCAGGGAGGACCCCATTAAAGGAATGTTCAGTCTTAACACTTGCCATATCTGACAAATAATTATTTATCACGAAGAAAACAATTTTTAGAAATTATTTTAAAATAGTTTAGGGTAAAAAACAACTCAAAAACGTAAATTAAATATTTTGAATGATTTCCAAAATAAAAAAATAGCTTACAAACTTGAAGATCATGAATTTAGAAATTTTTAGGGCCAAGAAAATCCTAAAAATACCCCTGTATGTGCTCCTACGCGCCCCCTGAATATTTCTGGCTGAAAAATTAATGAAAAATAAAAAAAGAGAGAGGCACACTTGCAGGAGCTGGCGCGTGGCCTCCATATGGCGTACTAAGTCTGATAGTGTGTTTACATGGCTTATATGGCCTAGGGGTGGCTGACACATGCTACTAATGCGAGTCAAGTGCCAAGGAAATTTTTATTTAAATAATAAAATAATATAATTATTTTATTTTATTTTGAAAATTAGGTTGGGCCGGTTTGGGTTGATTAAACTGGCCTAGCTGTCCTTTAAATGGGTTTCAGGTTGGGTTGACCCGAGATGCTGCGTTTCACTTATTCAAAATGCAGCACCTCCTACTAGCTGAAATGACATCATTTCAACCAGTACAAAACATCGTCGTGTCACTTAGTTAAACAACGCGTTTAGGGGGGTTTCTGGGCAAAACTGTAATATCTCAAAATTCATACATCCAAGATTCAATGTGTATTTATTCAACAAATAGAATCAAGAATGAATTTTGGAGAATTTGATTATGCTGCTAGTGAAATTTTCATGTGAGACAGTGCATTTTTCATGTGGTTTTTGATGAACAAATGATGTTAAAAAATTATGAAATTTTCTAGAATAAAAATAGACATTCCAAGCTTTAATTTGATAGGTCATATGAATTAGTTTGATATATACACTAAGAGTTATGAATTTTTGAAGTTTGCCTAGTGAAACTAGCTACTCTCTGGGACAGAGTCCAAACATTTAAATTCTGGGAATTTTGTGCTTCCAATTGGCTAAAGGCTATATTTTTCCTTGAAACTATACTCAATAAGGGTTTCATAGCCTTTAGAATCACTTCAATTCAATATCTACAAATAAAGATATGAATTTTCAAAGTTTGATGAAAATTCTGCTTGATTTCAGCAAAGTGTAAAAATCACAAAAATGTAAGGGCAATTTTGGAAATTTGAAAAATTTATCTTTCCTCTATCCATTAAAATGTCCAGAAGCTCAGAAAATCAAGGAAAAACTGCAGAAAAATCAGAAAAAAATTGAAAGAGGAAAGAAGATGATGAATAGTAAAAAATCTAAATAAAATTCACCGATTTCACTACTAAATCGCAACTTTCGTCTGAAACTTCCTTCATAGATCTTCTCCTCCTCATCATGAGCTTCAATTCTTTGGTTTTATATTTTTGATTGGCCAAGTTTGGTGTCATCTACTTAGGGTAGGTATTACCGAAATCAAGAACTGGTTGCAGAATCGTGCTCAGGTAAGCGTAAGCTTTGATTCGAGCTGAATATTGTGATGTTTGAGTAATTATTCATGGAGTTGTGTTACTGCCCTGATTTTCTAACACCATGAAAATGAAGCTTAATAGTCTTGTAATCATGAGAAATGGGTTAAAGAAGGTTTAATGATGTTAGATTATAAGTCTTGAAGCTTAATTTGTAAAATTGGATTCTTTAGGAAAGGGTTCTGTTCAGTTCTATATAAAATCTGGGGAAGCTAGATTTTGATGTTTTTGAGTATTCCATGGTATTCTACATGAAAGATTATGTGGAATTACATGTCGTTGTAATTTTTGGATGATTATACATAATTCTATAATTTTTAGAAGATTGGAGTTGTTGCTGTCCAGATTCATTTCTGGAAACCAGTATTGTTGTGGCGTGTTTTTCAGTACCCAAACCTTATCCAAAATGGATGATATTTTACAAGGTGAAAGTAGACATCCTGGGCTTCGATTTTGATATGTAATATAAGCCATTTCGCCTAGTAGATTGAAAGTTATGATTTTTCAAAATTTGACTATGTTTCTGAAGTACAATCTAGAACAACAAGGATTTAGCGAATTTCGGGAAATACTATGGTTGTAATGGCTAGACTTGGGTATTTTTTCATGAAAATATACTTAAAGAGCTTCACTTAGGCTTTGGAATCAATCAATTTAGAATTCACTATGATTTTTCAAAGCTGACTGAAAGTTTGCCAGTTTCTGGAAAACTGTGAAACTGCACTGAGCAGAGTTGTATTGAGTAGAAATTGTTGAAACTGTGATAGATACTATGATTTAAAGGCAGTAATGGTACAAGTAATAACCATTTACTTGTTACCTTAAATTTTGATAGGAATTAGAAATTTTTCGAGTCGAAATCAAAGTTAGGACGATTGAAAAATTGATAAAGGAGATAGGTAGTAACTCTATCTTTTATAAAGTATGTGATTATTTTATATGTTTATGTATGCCATCTTCTGTGATATCATTGATGAAGACAGTTATGCCGAGGAGGGCAATTTGTGCAAGTAGGAACTTTTACTTGGTTGTTGAGTAAGAACCCAACCGAGGTTTACGGATAGTGAGAGAGTAGCCCTAACTCATGTATACATGCAATGATGATTGTTTGTGTTGTTAATATGTTGCATAACATGGAGCATGGCATTTAATTTTCTCATATTATATGATTGATTGTGTGTTATTCCTGAGATTCTTTTGAATCTCACAATTTTTCAAACATTAAAATATTCCAGCTAGAGATATCGGCTCGAAGAACAAATCCGTGGATACCGGCAAGTAGAGTTCTGGTGCACATGTGGGGACTGTTGTTGGCTATTTAGCTTGTAATTTAGTTCTTTTTGAACTCTTTGTACATGTATGTATATGTATATATTTCAAACCCTACGGGGAATTTTCTATATTATAAACAAGTACTTAATGTCAGCATATTTCCGCTATTTCTGTATGTCTTACGAAACTGTGCGCTTATTACTCTGTGTATATCGAAATCTTAAGAGGTTTGACAAAAACGATGTCGTTTTGGCCCCTTATTTCATCTTCAACCTCTAATGAGTCAGCTGGAGCTTCAATTCAGCGCGCCCGTCGTGACCCGCCTTACTTCTTTCCTCAATATCTCCCTCATCTGGCCTCCGTTGCAAGCAATTCCAGTGGTGTTGGAATCGTCTCCTTGGGTACTTCACATTCATCACTTTTGTCCACACAAAAACTCACATTTTTGAAGACCCAATTCTTGAAGCACATTGGTCACCGTCGTTTTCACTTAGAAACACGGTTGGGCTCATTGCTTCTTACGTTTTATGATATCATACCCTTATTTATTCATTCAAGTTGTTGTTTTCGAATTCACACAGTTTCTAGAAACAACCAACCATTCAAGAGAATGAAAGAAGAGAGAGAATGAGCATATAGAACTTTGAAAAAGAAACATGCTTCATGAGAATATTCTTGTGTTATGAATATAATTATTGAGATGAAAACGCAGCATGCATTTGAATGGAAAAACATGGCATGAGAACTAGAAAACAGTCACCAGAGAGGCGAGAGAGACGAAGGAGACAGAGAATAATACAAGTTCATGCATGCATCTGGACAGAATAGAAAACTCATGAAACATGCATATATTCATGATAGCAGCAGAAAAGAAAAAAATTTGAACATGTATGAGGAAATAACAGAATACGTAGGTTGTAACCCCCTGTCGTAATTATATCCGAAATACTCAATTAAAATGAAATAGAGACCAATAGGAAACAAAACTTATTTAAAATCCCATCTTCACGACAGGGTTTTCACAAATACATTTCGAAATCACTTTAACCTGGTCTCATATTCAATTTCGAATACAATTACATTACACGGAATATCACATTTATACAAATATCAGAGTGTACAACAATAACTTCCCGGCAACTCCCGGGTTCATACCTTTACATAGAATTCATAGGGCACATTCGCCCTTTACAATTCCTCAAACGGGGATTACACAAATCTCAACTCCATACATGCATACTCAATACTCATCCAATATACAAATACAATATCCAAATATACATCCCAACTATCATCCGAACATATACAATTATCCCAGCATATAACGATAACCAACTACCAATTACAAATGCCCATAAGGGATTCTCGCCGCCCCTAGTCACTTGCTCCTTCCTTGAGCCATTTGACCTGTCTAAAATGTTGGTAGGGGAGGGTGAGATTCTAGAGAATCCCAGTAGGAAACAGATACCAATATGCATGCAAGATAAGTGTTTAATGCATGACATGCTTGCATCACAATAACTCATGTTCACATAATGATATATTCGCATGCTCAATGTTTCAACAACATACTCATGGCCATAGCATAAATAGAAACAGAGCTTCAATCATTCATATATGTTTCACATAATCAAGCAAAGCAATAACATGCATCAATACACAAACACAAATATCAATACATGCAGGAGAGGTAAGTTCCCTACCCTTTTCTTTCCACGTATGCTCCAGCTCCGCTTACTCACAAACCAAACGAATACTGAACCCTTTCAAACTCTCAAAATGCTGAAAATGGGGGTTGGCTGCGGCCCAGAAAATCCAGTTTCTTGGCTGAACTTTCAAAAATCATAACTAATTCAGGACAAATCGAAATAAGGTGATTCCAAAGCCAAATGAAAGCTATTTAAGTCCTCTTTCTAGAACAAATATTGTCCAATACTAGAAATCACCACATAAATACAGAATTCCCAAATATTCAAGACTGTCCCAAAACAGAATCCATTTTCGACCTCAAACTTTGGACAGCTATAACTCCCAGTTCCAAAAACGAAATGGCACAAATTATATATCTGTTTTGAAGCTTGAGATGTGTACTTTATGACTGGAAAGTTTCATAATTTTCGAAAATCATTTTCCCAGTCAAAACGTCCACGTCATCTGACTGTCCAGAACAGACTTGCCAAAACAGGGTCCAGTTTGGATGCCAAACTTTGGTCAGTTCAAACTCCCAACTCACAAAGCGAAATGACACAAAATTTATGTCCATTTTGAAGCTTGAGATGTGAACTTTAAGACTGGAAAGTTTCATAATTTTCGAACATCATTTTCCCAGTCAAAACGTCCACGTCATCTAACTGTCCAGAACAAACTTGCCAAAACAGGGTCCAGTTTGGATGCCAAACTTTGGTCAGTTCAAACTCCCAACTCACAAAGCGAAATGACACAAAATTTATGTCCATTTTGAAGCTTGAGATGTGAAATTTAAGACTGGAAAGTTTCATAATTTTCGAACATCATTTTCCCAGTCAAAACGGCATCACAAACAGACTACCCAGACAGAATTCTCACTGGACAGAATTTCCAGTTTTTCAACCATTGTGTCCAATCTAATTCAAACCAATTCCAATGATCAAATACCACAACATGGCACCATTTTCAACATAAAACACAACCCAATTCATCCAATCCAAAATCACAAGAAAATCAGGGCAAAATTCGAAATTCACAAAGCTCAACCAAAACTCACAAAACTTAGATCAAAAGTCTTCAAATACTCACCTCTTCCTCTTTCCCAAACCAATTCTTTGATTCTCCATCTTTCCAAATTTCCACAAGTTCTCAAACTTCACCAATCAAAATTCTGAAACCATAGGAATATAGCCCTCAACCTCATGAATAATATTAGTGAAGATGAATTAGGCATTCATGGTTATTTAGGGCACTAACCTTAGGTTTTCTTCTTCCTCTTTCTTGCTCAACTTGGACGTCAATGGTGGAGAGGAGAGATGAAGTGAGCTGCAGAAAAAATGATGAAGAATGTCTTATTTTAATGTGAGCTAAGTCACTTGGCCGACACTTAGAAGTGGAGAGAAGAGAAAAATGACTTTTGACAATTTGACCCAATCAATGGCTCTTATGGTGACACTTGTCAAGATCTTAATCCATCACCCATGAATTCACAAACACACATATACACATGATTCCACCCTTTGATCTTTCAATCCTAGCCATTGATCTTGATTACTAAGGAGTGTTCTCATCGGTAACTAACCAGTCAGTCGGTAAATTTACCGTTTTGCCCCTGATTATGGTAATCTCTCTTGAATCACCACCAAACACTTCATATCTTTCCATATCACCACATTATGCGCCCTCCCTCTATTTTAAGTCAATTTAGAGGTTAATTCATAATTGAACTTAAATACAGGGTTTCGGCGCTGCTCACAGCACATACGAATCACATTCCGGAACTCAAATCACATCGAATTCTCCAAAAAGGTTATTTATCACTAACCACATCCACTTTTGGAGTCATTATCTCTTAATCACAATTTAGGATCTTGCTAAACAGGGGCTTAGCAGTCCACTAATCTCAGGCTTATTCTCTAGCCTCATGTTTCAAAATTCGGGGTGTTACATTTCTCCCCCCGTTCAATAAATTTCGTCCTCGAAATTTAACGAACCACTTAATCCACAATTACAGATGCTTCTTCATGAAAGCTTCCGTTTCATAATCATTTCTTGTTGGGACGGTCTCCTCAAGACCACCCACCCAAACGGTACTCCACAAATCCGATTCTCGCAAGAATCTCAAACAATGAATGCAACTCAGTTGCCACACACTACAATCGGCCCATTTCACGATTGTCGCACAACACAATCACCATACATTTGCCAACAAATGCACTTGCCTCCACATACGATTGCCACAAAACCATCATCACATATTCACAATCATCACAAGCCCCCCAATTCATGAGTGGTTAGCGCATCTTAATATCTGGAGGCTCTAATTCATGAGCCATATCATAAGATTTCGGCAGTTAGGTGGCATAGGCCACCACTCTGCTTAACTCAATCTAATTACCCCTTCCGAGAGTAAACACCACAACCTCAATACATCACACGACAGCCTCAGCTGTATACACAAACATTTCAACTTTCGCTATATCCACTTTCACAGCTTTACCCTCACCCGTACACCCACTAGTAACTCTACTTGTGGTAACTGAGACTTTCGGGTATTCACAAAAATCACATATCACATTGCCGTATCAAGTTTCACGGCGCTACCCTCACACATCCGGAACTTTTGGGTATTACACAATGTCCACGACAGATTCACATTAATGCGTGACGATTTTCACCAAACGACAGCACCCACGGCTATATACACAATGATGCGTAGCTTTCGCCACTTGCACACATATCACATTGCAAGAAAACCTCGGTTTCCGCCGCTTGCACAAATACGACAGCTTCTTACTGTCTCACAAATACAAATTGCCCTTCCGGCATTCACATCACAGTTCACATTTACTATAACACACATCGCAGATTCTAATTTTATGCACCGCCTTTCGGCCAGGGGTTAACACCGGTGCAACCAACATGGTGGCTAGCCAGGCTGGCCATGCCAAGGTAGTGCCCTCTGAATAGAGAACCCCCGATCATGTAGTCGAATTAGCCATCAGCTGAATTAGTTCTGCTCTACTAGACAACTATACCTCAGTCCCAGCTTATCCACAATTGTCACAGATTCACAATCACACTCCACTCTCATCCCCTTTCTCCGCCGAGAAGACACACAGTCTTTACCCGAACCGTTGTTAGCTACTCAGGGACTATTGACATGGCAGTGCACACATATAGCCATTCTGGCTCACAATAGTAGATCCACAATCACACCCTATCCTCATCCCCTTTCTCCGCCTGGAAGACACACAGTCTTTACCCGAACCGTTGTTAGCTACTCAGGGACTATTGGCATAGCGGTGCTCACAAATAGCCTTTCGGCTTCCACATCACACTCCACCCTCATCCCCTTTCTCCGCCGGGAAGACACACAGTCTTTACCCGAACTGTTGTTAGCTACTCAGGGACTGTTGGCGTGGCAGTGCTTACACATAGCCTTATAGCTCATATAGCTATCTGGCTTTCACAAATGGCCCATCGGCCTTCACAAATAGCCAATCCCCCGTAAACTACCGCCCCGAAGGCACGGTCCTCCCACCGGAATCACCCAATGGGCCGCAGGTGAAAGACTCACAAATATCAGTCACATCCTGAGCCTATGCCTATCAGGCGCAGCCCACCAGACCAAACTGATCCAGCCCAACTAGGGAGATGGACTCACAGTACACAATCGCAACAAGCTGGAACCGGGTATACTTATCACCAATGCTTTATCTCGTCATAATTCACATAAGCCATCAAGCTGGGTAGGATATACCCAAACCCTTGCTTGTTCACAACACATTATGGTACTTCACAAAATCAAACAGGGATCCTCCAAGATTCCCTTCTCGCACAATTACATAGCCCTGAAGTTTTACTTCCCTAAGCCATCACTAACACATTGCACTTTCTGCAAACTCGAGCTCCTGCTCAGCGCAGTATTCAAACACATCACATTCACCACGCTTCCGTTGCACGCTCTGAGGTCTTTCTCCTCATCTGTGCTTTCACAATGTCAAGTTGATTTAACAGGAGTCCCATAGGAATCTCCCACTACAACTGACAACATTCACAACATATATTTATTTGTGCCAGACCTTGGCCCTAATTCAAATTGAATCATTCGGATCCATATGACTTCTTATCTCCAAAATACCCATTCACTGTGGGATTCATTGCAATATATCATCATTGAGAGCCAACACTTCCACAACGCTAATCTACGATTAAACATCATGGCGGCTGCACTCCACGGTTCGTTGTCAAGGCGGCTGCACGCTAGGGTTGTCGTCTCGGTGGCTCCACACTACGGTACAATACTCTCCGTAGGTAGCCCTTTGCGATCAGATTTCCTCATAGGTAGCCCTTTCCTATCAGAACTCTCCGTAGGTAGCCCTTTCCAATTTGAATCCTTCGTAGATAGCTCTTTCCAGTTGGTTGTCTCAAAATGAAGGTATCATTGTAACGAGAACTCATAAGCCATTTACACATCACATTCTTTGTCTCAACCTTGAGACCATATCTCTTAACTATTCATGATTCTATCAAAACAATCCTCAGATCATTTTGAATTCCTAAGAGTCAGCCCAGCTATGGAGTCTGATCCTTGGATCACAACTCATCTATCCAAACCTCAACCTTAGTTGAACCGGGAAATCACTTCCCTCATTTCCACGGAGCATCACAACTCCTATACAAATTCAGATATCTCTACCAGCCTAAGGCACACTGGTCCCCTAGGCCTTAAAGCCTTTACACACACAAGCTCAATATGATATCACTACATGTAACATCATACTACCCTAGGTTACTTACCCAACATATAGGTTAGACATAACACCTAGAAGCTCAATATCATATTCCTGGGAAATCATTTTCTTCCACCTCTGAGTTTACACATCAGATTCTCAGGTGAACCACACTGATTCACCACATCCACATCATAGATAATGTATACACACATCCCTTACTCTCATATATCCACAAACAATAGGGACCAAAATGTGTATACCACAACAAACAAAGTCATCTCCTATGACTTAAGGTAGCAACTACTGCCTTTATCCTAGCAAATCCTTTACTTGCCAGGAACTACAGCTCTGATACCAAAATGTAACCCCCTGTCGTAATTATATCCGAAATACTCAATTAAAATGAAATAGAGACCAATAGGAAACAAAACTTATTTAAAATCCCATCTTCACGACAGGGTTTTCACAAATACATTTCGAAATCACTTTAACCTGGTCTCATATTCAATTTCGAATACAATTACATTACGCGGAATATCACATTTATACAAATATCAGAGTGTACAACAATAACTTCCCGGCAACTCCCGGGTTCATACCTTTACATAGAATTCATAGGGCACATTCGCCCTTTACAATTCCTCAAACGGGGATTACACAAATCTCAACTCCATACATGCATACTCAATACTCATCCAATATACAAATACAATATCCAAATATACATCCCAACTATCATCCGAACATATACAATTATCCCAGCATATAACGATAACCAACTACCAATTACAAATGCCCATAAGGGATTCTCGCCGCCCCTAGTCACTTGCTCCTTCCTTGAGCCATTTGACCTGTCTAAAATGTTGGTAGGGGAGGGTGAGATTCTAGAGAATCCCAGTAGGAAACAGATACCAATATGCATGCAAGATAAGTGTTTAATGCATGACATGCTTGCATCACAATAACTCATGTTCACATAATGATATATTCGCATGCTCAATGTTTCAACAACATACTCATGGCCATAGCATAAATAGAAACAGAGCTTCAATCATTCATATATGTTTCACATAATCAAGCAAAGCAATAACATGCATCAATACACAAACACAAATATCAATACATGCAGGAGAGGTAAGTTCCCTACCCTTTTCTTTCCACGTATGCTCCAGCTCCGCTTACTCACAAACCAAACGAATACTGAACCCTTTCAAACTCTCAAAATGCTGAAAATGGGGGTTGGCTGCGGCCCAGAAAATCCAGTTTCTTGGCTGAACTTTCAAAAATCATAACTAATTCAGGACAAATCGAAATAAGGTGATTCCAAAGCCAAATGAAAGCTATTTAAGTCCTCTTTCTAGAACAAATATTGTCCAATACTAGAAATCACCACATAAATACAGAATTCCCAAATATTCAAGACTGTCCCAAAACAGAATCCATTTTCGACCTCAAACTTTGGACAGCTATAACTCCCAGTTCCAAAAACGAAATGGCACAAATTATATATCTGTTTTGAAGCTTGAGATGTGTACTTTATGACTGGAAAGTTTCATAATTTTCGAAAATCATTTTCCCAGTCAAAACGTCCACGTCATCTGACTGTCCAGAACAGACTTGCCAAAACAGGGTCCAGTTTGGATGCCAAACTTTGGTCAGTTCAAACTCCCAACTCACAAAGCGAAATGACACAAAATTTATGTCCATTTTGAAGCTTGAGATGTGAACTTTAAGACTGGAAAGTTTCATAATTTTCGAACATCATTTTCCCAGTCAAAACGTCCACGTCATCTAACTGTCCAGAACAAACTTGCCAAAACAGGGTCCAGTTTGGATGCCAAACTTTGGTCAGTTCAAACTCCCAACTCACAAAGCGAAATGACACAAAATTTATGTCCATTTTGAAGCTTGAGATGTGAACTTTAAGACTGGAAAGTTTCATAATTTTCGAACATCATTTTCCCAGTCAAAACGGCATCACAAACAGACTACCCAGACAGAATTCTCACTGGACAGAATTTCCAGTTTTTCAACCATTGTGTCCAATCTAATTCAAACCAATTCCAATGATCAAATACCACAACATGGCACCATTTTCAACATAAAACACAACCCAATTCATCCAATCCAAAATCACAAGAAAATCAGGGCAAAATTCGAAATTCACAAAGCTCAACCAAAACTCACAAAACTTAGATCAAAAGTCTTCAAATACTCACCTCTTCCTCTTTCCCAAACCAATTCTTTGATTCTTCATCTTTCCAAATTTCCACAAGTTCTCAAACTTCACCAATCAAAATTCTGAAACCATAGGAATATAGCCCTCAACCTCATGAATAATATTAGTGAAGATGAATTAGGCATTCATGGTTATTTAGGGCACTAACCTTAGGTTTTCTTCTTCCTCTTTCTTGCTCAACTTGGACGTCAATGGTGGAGAGGAGAGATGAAGTGAGCTGCAGAAAAAATGATGAAGAATGTCTTATTTTAATGTGAGCTAAGTCACTTGGCCGACACTTAGAAGTGGAGAGAAGAGAAAAATGACTTTTGACAATTTGACCCAATCAATGGCTCTTATGGTGACACTTGTCAAGATCTTAATCCATCACCCATGAATTCACAAACACACATATACACATGATTCCACCCTTTGATCTTTCAATCCTAGCCATTGATCTTGATTACTAAGGAGTGTTCTCATCAGTAACTAACCAGTCAGTCGGTAAATTTACCGTTTTGCCCCTGATTATGGTAATCTCTCTTGAATCACCACCAAACACTTCATATCTTTCCATATCACCACATTATGCGCCCTCCCTCTATTTTAAGTCAATTTAGAGGTTAATTCATAATTGAACTTAAATACAGGGTTTCGGCGCTGCTCACAGCACATACGAATCACATTCCGGAACTCAAATCACATCGAATTCTCCAAAAAGGTTATTTATCACTAACCACATCCACTTTTGGAGTCATTATCTCTTAATCACAATTTAGGATCTTGCTAAACAGGGGCTTAGCAGTCCACTAATCTCAGGCTTATTCTCTAGCCTCATGTTTCAAAATTCGGGGTGTTACATAGGTGAGTTTTTTTTTTTTCATACACACACACACATATCAATAATATCATGGCAGGACACACATATAAGACACAGCCATAAGATCAAGTATGCTTTGATACCAATAAAGGAAAAATATGAATAGATAGAGAGAAGAGACGCATACCAGGTCGTACAGTAGTACACCAGAACAAGCAAGATGGTAGGAGAGAAGAGAGATTGCTAGATGCTTCAATAGCAAGGATGGATTGTAACTAAGGAAGGCACACCCTATTTATAATGATTTAGAGTGGCCACTAATTAGGAAGTTATGTGCACTCCTTCTTGCCTTGCAAGTTAGCAATTAGGAAAATTGATTCTCAATTAATTTCCTAATATATTCTAACTTGTCTCTCAATTAACAATCCTATAATTAATAATAACTTGTTTTCCAATCCATAATTAATGCCGATTTGTTTCTTATTTGATAAGTCTATTTCTATTTTAATCAAATAGTCCAGCTCATCAAGGACCCAAAGTCCAACATCAATTACAACTCATTATTATTTCCCGTCACTTGTGCCCTCACCTAGACTACTATAAGAATGCGTACAGACACTGGATGTTGTTTAGTAAGTGCTACTAGATTCATCGTCCAATAAAACTCTTTCATTGAAGGTTTTGGAGGCATTTCAAGACTTTCCACATAATCAGCTCCTAACATTTCTGTTACTTTATTCATTGAAGGTCGATTGTTAGGCTTTAACTGTATACACCAGAGTGCTATTATGAACATTTTCCTTGCTAAACCTGTTTCCTCTTTTGTTAGATCTTCCATTTCTATGTCTTTTGCTTCATCAAACCAGTCACAAATCCATAAGGGAAAGTAAAATTGGCTTGAATGTTCTGCATGTGGATTCAAATTCCTTCTTTGACTTGTCATCTCCATCAAAAGCATTCCAAAATTGCAAACATCAGTCTTGTGAGACACTCCTCCAATATTCTTGTAGAATAACTCAGAAGCCATGTATCCTATAGTTCCTCTTGCTGCAGTCAAAGTGACTATACTCTTATCAACATCAGATAATCTTGCCAGTCCAAAATATGAAATCATTGGAATGAATTTATCATCAAGTAGAATGTTGTCGGGCTTGATCTCAAAATGCAATATTTGCATGTCACATCCATGATGAAGATAAGCAATCCCATGAGCCACTCCTAAAAATATCTCATATTTTGTGATAACTTAAGGAGTATCTTATTGGAAGGAGGTTGTGAAGCTAGTCTTATGAAATCTTCAAGGTTTCCATACATTGACAAGTGTCTTCTGTGAAATGAATATATCAATAGCGCAATTAGGAATATGATCCCAAATAAAAATCTTGCTGCGACGAATGGGAAAATAAACCTTCCCGTGACCATTCCTAGTTGCCTTGCAATATTTGATGCCCAAACGATCCTGTTAAATTTTATATTCTGCTTTCCCACTATTTTTAATAGACCTGTGCATGAATATTTCCATAAAGACCATAGAACTAGTCAGTCCCGGAATGTGACTACTTGCATAAAACTGAAAGTGGAACCAGAATGGGAAAATCGAGGGGAAGTCTCCCATTAAAAATTAGAAAATACAAAATACTTTACCTTTTCCAATCCCATTGCGAAAATCTGTAAGAAAATTTCACAAAAGTCAATCACAGTAAGAATGAACTTAACACAACAAAACATATACTTCAAAGGTTTATGAATCAATGGATGAAATTTTCCCCCCGTTTTAGTCAAATTGGAAGGCTGTTTAATTATACACACACATTCCAGAAGATTGGTAGGTTCCTACGGACCCCATGCTCCAAGATTAAAATGTTATGGGTTGGTCCCAAAAAAAAAACAAAGAAAGAAAGAAAGAAATGTGATGCGCACATGTAGAAATCAATGTCTCTGTAATCGAGAAAAAATAAAAAGAAAACAATGTCTATTAGGAACCACAAAATCTGCTTATATGGACTCTGGAGTCAAATTAATCAAACCATATAATATATGCAATTCTTAAAATGCTCATCAAGAAAAACAACATAAATAAAAATATATGTTTTCTTTGTTTTAACGAAATTTTTTTTTGTTGAAAAACCCAAATTCAATATTTATTTTATAGACAATTAAAATGTAAAAGTCATTCTATTTATAGTACAATTAAAACCTCGTTGCCACCGTCATTAGATACCCTGGGCCTACTAAAAACAACTTTCTTAGCTATAATAATTATGGTACATTTTTAAATTTCATATAAAGCAAAGCAAGGGACTTATGCTAGTTTTCTGAATTCGGGAGCTACAAGGATTTCTACTTAAAATTTCAAATTAATTAAATAGCTACGGTATGATTTTTCAAATCTATAATAATAATAATAATAATAATAATAATAATAATAATAATAATAATAATAGCATGCATTGTTTTTAAAAAAATAGCATGCATTCCTTTGGCTAAAGTATAGTTTGGTTTTTTAAATTTACACGAGGTTTCGTTTTAATTCCTTGAGTTTATAAAATATATTTTTAGTCCTTAAAATTATATTGTCAGACTAAAAACATAATTTATAAACTCAAGAGACTAAAATAAAATCTCATGTAAATTTAAAGGATTAGAAATATACTTTAGCCAATTTCTTTTTATGCAAACTAAAAAAAAATGGTGAAAAATAAAATTAATCTAATTTAATAAATGTAAATAGTTGAATAAAAATATTACATATCTTGATTTTTCTGTATAATAAACATACAAGATTTTTCAAGATATTCCATATTTTGTATGAAAAATATTTAACAGCGCATGTCTGCATTTTATCCAAAAAAAAAACAAAGAATGAAAGAAAGGGTTTAGATAAAATGCATAACAAATTTGAAATAACATAAAAAAAAAATCCTTTGTCGTTAAAATATATAAACATGCATGTATTCACAAATATTTAGAAGTTAAGTTAAAGAAACTTATAAAACTTAAGCAGACAGAAATGAGTAAATTCAACAAGAAGTTTTTTGATGGAATCAAAACAAAACTATTAATTTTATTTTTAAGAATAATTAAAATATTGATTGTACTTTTTAGATTATAAATTACCTACTCTAGTCAATTTAATCTCTCGATAAATTTCTTAATCATTTTCACCGAAAACCCTATCTCGTGTCAACTCAATTTAACGATGTACAGCACCCAAGAGCAATTTTCCTCCCTGCAACACCCAATAATAATAAAAGAAGGATACTTAAATATTACTTAAACTTTAAAATATTAAGTTGGTTTTGTTGATAATAAAAATAATGGAATTGATAAAAAGAATATAACAATTAATAACTTAGGTTTTTGAAAAATCACTAATTTGAGATTTTAAAATTTAAGTGATATTTAAGTGTCTTTTTCCCTCATAAAAACGCGTTATTAAGTTTATTTTGAATGATCAATTTTGGCTAACAAATTTTTAAATCTGATTTCATTTAATGGGACCCATAGGACCCCGATGGCTAGGTTGCAAGAATATATTTTTCAAAGGCTAAATTATTGGTCTGCATGTTGTGCTCATCCAAAAGATTAGCACAGTATGAGCATGTCAAACTCATCCTCCAATTTTTGGGTGGGGACCAATTTCTTATATTTTCTTTTTATGTATTCTTATTTATTTGAATTAAATTGTGTATTCCTATAATGAATGATGATTGTGCTACATAGTGAATGCTGAATATGCTGAATGCTCATAGGATGGTTTGTTTTGCATGTTTTGTGAACTTATATATTTTATGATGGTATGTTATTATTATTGGGATTCTCAAGAATATTTTTTCATCCGGTAAGAAATTGCATGCATGTTGCACTCTGTTTTTCAATTAAGAAGATAAGAGGAAAAAGAAGACATGCAACCCCAAAATTATGGCTAAACTTCCAAAAATTCAACCCCTTTTCAACCCCTACTGCATGCTTTGTTTTAGTGCATAAATTGCAGAACTAAAGAACCTCAAATCATACCTCAAAATTGACATGCAATTGCACAACTACACCTTTCATGGTGATAGAAACTTCCTCCCAACAACACTCAACCTTCAGCAACTGATTAACCCCAAGAACAGCAACAATGTACCGAAATGAAGATGGAAAAGGGTTTAGGAGACTCACCTTAGTAAGAATCTAGTGTTGCATGTGAGTTTCCGGCCTCTCTTCTTCCTTTTCCAACGATCTCTCCCTCCCTCCCTCTCTCTCTCTCTCTCTCTCTCTGTTTCTGTCGTTCAAGGCAGAATTAAAGAGTATAGGCATTTGGAGTTTAAGAGAAGGAAGAGTGGGTTTATTTTTAAATTCCTCGGACTCACTCACAAGGCTTTAACTCTAGGCATTTATTGGACCAAAATCACTTAAATCTGACCCCAATCTTCTTAATCATGGGTAGCACGTTTGTGCTCCATAATTTTGCTTAAACTTCGGCCCAAATTCTGATATTTGGGTCTGTATAATAAAATTACTAATTTACCCTTTTTTTATTGGTGCTAGATTGCTGAATAAAACCTAAAAATTAATACTTAATACTTAATAAGGATTTTCTTCCTCTATTAGTTTCTTTAAGTCATAAAATATCAACGCTAAAATTTTTGGTTAAAAATTAACCTCTAACTATTTTTCCTTAAATTTTTGGAAAAATAAATTTTTAATTCCTAGAAATTAACTTTAAAATTATTTAAGCCGCTTTTAGGGAATTAAGCCTCTTCGTAATTTTTTGGATGTTACACAAAAGGTTACGTCCTTCTCCAGCATACCTTCGGTGAAGTAAGCGACATAAATCAGTCAAAGATGCATATCTTCTTGGAGATACAATGTTTTTCAAGTAATTCGTCCTAAGCGAGGAACAATTGAAAAAGATAACACTACTGGAAGTACTTTAGAAAGATGATTCAAATTGGAAAGGATGATTGGATGAATTATGAAGACGTAGATAGAGTTTGGGAAGACAACCTCCAAGATCACATATATAAGATGCGGGACTTATAGTCTATTGTTATGACGGGGAGTCTAACTCCTTGAAGAGCTGCTACTCCCGGGAACTCAACCATCTCCACATTGTCAGTTGTAGGAAAGTAATCAGCACAGTGATGGCTACTATCAATATCAAGTTCTCCGTGTACGAGACGAAACGGAACGCTTTCATCGTCAGGGAAACACTGGTTGTGAGAATTCCCCAGATCCATCTTCAGCATCACCAATACTAACCACAGAAATCTCTGATACCCAAACATTGTAACCAAAGCTTTTCTTTTAATCAAACTGGAATTCCGAATCCTACATATAAGTTTTAGTAACTTGGCGTTACATAGAAAAAGAAAGCAGGGGAAGGGGGATGCGTCCTAGAAATATCATTACTGGACTGAACAAAAATTTTAGGTCAGTTTTGAATTAAAAATAAAAACACGTGACTTTGGAATTTTTTCTATCTTCTGATGAAAAGGAAAAAAGTGAAAGGGGAAGGTTGAGCGGTCACGATTAATTAGCTAAAGCATATAATTTTTTATTGGGCTAAATACCTATATACGTATATCATTGGGAGCACATTAACATTTAATTTCAATCCAAGGAATATGCTAAAATCAAATGGCAAAAAAATGAAGATGAAGCAAAGAATCTCATAATTTATTAATGGGCTACAACATAGTTTAAAAAAGAATGGATTGAATTGATTTGAGATGAGAGAGAGGCAGAGGGAAAATGGACTTACTCAGCTTCTGGGGCTCATTGTTCTTCAATCTTGTGTATCTAACACACCAGACAAAGAGTTATAAGGATGAGAGAAAAACTTGTAAGCCGCCTCATTGCGGCCTTATCACAAACATCTCATATCCATTTCGTCTCCGAGACGACCCTCCCAACTGTGGCCTTCGGCCTTTTGAATTAGCCTGTGAAAACAATGTCACACTGCTTGATTTGCATTCTGGGACATACCAGGTCCTGGGAATCAACCACGACAACAACACAATCTGACTCAAAGATCCAGGCATTCGGGAGGGTGATCACTCCTCCCGCCCCCGCTATCTCTTATCCCGATCTAATTTCACCGAGACTTATACTAATTCCTACGTTTATGATAACAATAAAAATCCCTATGTTGTCTCTCTGGAATTAGTATACCATTCAGAACTTACAGTCGAGCCCGTCATATACCTGAAGTGCAGTGATCCTGAGGGACGATGCACATCATGTTGGAGATGGACCAGGGGAGGTGCTGCGCATTCCTTGCTGCGCATTCCTTGCTGCGCCCTCATTTTGGGCTTCCCTAAATATATTTTTTATGATTCTTTAGATCATTAGATTCTACATGAAATGTGCGACATTTTAATATCTTATAGGCAAAAAATGGAGCTGTTTTTAAATTTTTATAATTTTCTAAAGATATTTCAGAAAAATGGTACAATTGTACAATCTAATGATCCAAAGAACTATGAAAATTAACTACAATTTACAAAAGAATAAAAATGTCACCATTTACGAGTTATTCAGGTGGAAGTAACTACAAGTTCTGGTTTGATATAGGTTTTTGATATACATGTGATGCTACTAAATTTTTAAATAAGTACCGTAAGTGTACGGGTCGTTGGAATAGTATAGTAACAAATCAAGGTCATCTCACAGAGATTCAAGGTAATAGATAATTAGGCATTAAAATTCTCATTTTCATTTAAGTTGAGCAAATCAAAGGAAAAGATTGAAAGACAATTTAAACAAATGCAAAAAAAATAAATCTAATGATTTAAAGATTTCAATTGATAAAAACAACCTAGAGTGGCTAATCCCTTCTTTAAGTTTTAAAGCATGTATTTACCCAATTAAAAGCACTTAATGTTAATTTTTTAATCTAGAGTATTAATGGTTATAAGTATCTTCCAATCACTTATACCCCTCTCTCAAGTTAAAATTGTTATTCCTAACTAATTTACTCAAGAGGCAATAAATATTCAAATTCACTCTAATATGATTATATGAGTCCAATATGTATACTCCTATCCTATTAACAAATTAGAATAAATTCTAATCCCACATTACTTAATCTTATGGTCTAATTAAGATCCATCTCCCAAGGATAATTTAAATTTCCCAATTTCATACTTAATGGTGATCAAACATTAAGTAGACAAAACAGAATAGATTAAATAAACAAAAATAATACTAAATACAAATTAATTAGTTAATACATGATCAAATCCTTAAATTAGTTCATAACTACTTTAGCTTCAAAATAATTAGCCACACATAGCTTTAAACAGAGTAATCACAGATGCATCAAACTCAGAATTCAGAGCCATGATGAAAGAGCAACAGAATACTATGAGAATAATACAGAGCAACGCAATTGACACACAACAGCTTCCTCTTCTTAGTTCACTCAGATTCTGCTCTGGATTCTCGTTCTCGATAGGTGATGAAGATGAATTGCGGTTGCTCTCCTCCCACTCTCTAGCTCGCGAGCTCCCTTCGGTGATGATGACTGATCTGCAATAATCTCCCCTGCTTCCAGTCGGCTGCTCTATGTCTTTTCTTCTCTGCGATTATCACCAGAATCAGTTCAGAAAACGGCGCCTCCTCTGTTCAGCTGCTCTGATCCTCCGCTGATCTTACAGTGTAAATTGCGGCTGCTCCCTTCTTCCAACTCGTAGCTCGCTGCTACTCCTCTCCACTATTGAAGGAAGATGATCAAGATTAATATATAATGGCCCTCTCCTTTCTGTGCGGCGGCCTCTCCTTTTCACTGTGCAGCTCTCTCGTCTTTTGCTTCAGGAGGTAATGGATACTCCCTGTCACTGCGCGGCTGTCTCCGTTTTCTTCTAGGTCTTCCGTGTTTCTTTTTTACCATGGACTCCTCTTCATATCTTCAATTAGAAATCAAAGCCCAAAGCCCAAAATTCACGTCACCTTTGTTAGCAAATTCCAATTGGTTAAAAGATCATTCCATGTGGCCCACGTATTCTCCAATAGATAAGACAATAAAATCAAAACAACTTCTTCTTCTTCTTTTTTAATTAGAAACTTTATCTTATTAAAATTAATTATTTTTATCCTAAATATTTACAATCTAAATCCCACAAATAATTCACCACTTTGATTTGATCTTTTCATAATAAAATCTTATTGAATTTTCTAAAATTGCATAGATAACTCTCCAATTATCTTCAAAATATTCTTTAAATGTATAAAATATGGAGAGTTATCAACATGCCTTATTTTAATATGAATATTGTTTTAATATGTTTTCCTAGAAATAGTCTTTCTGTTTGTATATATAAGGCTACATACATCTATTTCTCCTCAAACCCCGTGTGAATATGATAGAAGCCTTGTGTGTGAGGCCTCCCTTCCTTTTTTATTGATTTAATGTTTTATTCCTCAATCCAGTCATTATGTTTTGATTTGTTGAAATATATATACGTTGCAGTTGCAGATACGATGTATTCGAGGGTTAGTACGCGTCTGGTCATAAATATGATGGCGATTTCATTTCAACACCAGTTGCATTCGCCATAGGAAAAATCACAGGAAAATATGTTTTGCCATCCATCATTCTAAGATTTCTGGTTGGTATTATATTTCTGTTCATCTTGTTCATTTACACCTATAGGAGAAGACACTTATCAGCGTTTGAAGGCATTGAAGATTTTATACGACTTCATAGCCTTCATCCAATAAGGTACACCTACACGGATTTAAAGATTATGACAAAAGGTTTCAAAAATAAGATTGGTGAAGGAGGCTTTGGCACAGTATACATATATAGGCAAGTTAAGAAGTGGATCTGATGTTGATGTTAAAATGTTGGGCAAACCCAAAGCTACTGGCCAAGAATTTATCAATGAAGTGGCAGCTATTGGAAGGATACACCATTTGAATGTGGTACGTCTTGTTGGTTTTTGTGTGGAAGGAAAAAAAACGAGCTCTTATTTATGAATTTATGTCCAATGAATCTTTGGATAAACATATGGTTTTAAAGAAGGAAGTGTCTCCTTAAGTTATCGTAAAATATATGATATATCTTCAGGAGTGGTTAAAGGAATTGCTTATTTTTATCATGGTTGTGTCATGCAAATATTACATTTTGGCATCAAGCCCCATAATATTCTTCTTGATGACAACATGACTCCAAAAATTTCAGATTTTGAACTAGCAAGGTTGTATATTACTGATGGTAGCATTGCAACAGCAAGAGGAACATTAGAGTATATGTCTCCTATATTATTCTATAAGAATATTGGGAAAGTGTCCCATAAATATGATGTTTATAGTTTTAGAATGCTTTTAATGAAAATGGCAAGCTGAAGAAGAAACATGAATCCACACGCAGAGCATTTGAACCAAATATATTTTCCAGTATGCATGTATGACCAATTTGATGAAGAGAAAGATATAGAAATTGATCATTTGATAGCAGACGAAAAGGTTTTGGTAAAGAAAATGTTCATAATAGCACTATGGTGCATCCAGTTTAGTCCTACCGATCGCCCTTCGACGGACAAAGTAATAGAGATGTTGGAAGTAGATGATGTTGATAGTCTTGATATGCCTCCAAAGCCTTCTATATATCCTCTTGAACATGACCGACCCAACTTTGACCCAACAACATCTTCATTCTCCACAAGTTCTAATGGCAGTCTATGTGAGGATGCAAGTGATAGTTAATACTCTGCATTTGACTTATTAATTGTATCTCATGGATTTTCAATATTTTAATCAAGTTGTTGTGACTGTTGAAACTATGATGAGTGGTTGATTTGTTTGAGTCTTAGTAGTAGAGAAAGTGACTAGAGCTTCAATGTACTACACAGAAGAGTTCATTATTTTTCATTAGCTCAATTCATGTATCATGTTCTGTTTGGATTAATTTTGTATTGGTATATGTTTTTTTTAAGACTTAGATGAGTGATTATTTATTTATGATGGATTGCTAAAGTTAAATTTTGTATTGGTACACTTAGATTTTATTGAATATATTTCCTTTTGAATTAATGAAGTTATGCATTTTATGTGATTACTAGTGTGTGTGATAGATTTATTTCAATTTGAGTGTTGCAATTGTGTTTTCATTTAAGAGAAAGCAAGTGCATTAAGATGATTTTCAAGCACACTCCAAATGATTTTTAACAATTTATCTAAGAGATAACTATGAATGCAATTGTAGGATTAATCATTATTTAGGTAGATTGGACCTAATACAATTGCTTAGAATTTTTAATTTGAGTTGATGCAAAATTAACTCCCAAAATATTTTAAGAAGCCAAGAAAATCACCAAATTTCCTACCAAGACTCATTTTATCATATCATCCATTTTAATTCAAAGCATTTCTTTATTGTTTTCCAAAAATACAAAACTGATTATAAATAGCTTTATTTTTGTGAATTTTGATTTAAAGAAAACCAATTTCAAAACCCCATTTCTAACCATGTTTTTAGCATTTAGTCTAACCTAGGGAATTAAAATACAAAGCTCCTTGATAAGAGAACGATCTCGAGTTGTTTGCACTACATTGCATTTAATTCGTGGTAAAATATGTGATTTGACCCCGAAGTGGCTAACGTTGTGTCAAATCAATAGAAAAGTTAATGGCTTCCTAGCTTCTTAAAATGATTTAGGAGTTAATTTATCATTAAGTCAAATTGAAAACCTCAAATAATTGTATTGAATCCAATTTATCTAATTAATTACTAATCCTACGATCGCATTCATAGTCATCTCTTAGATAAATTGTTAAAATAAACTTTGAAAATCATTTTAATACACTTACTTCCTCTTAAATGAAACTACAATGGCGGCATTCATCAATATAAAATAACTCAACTACACACCATAGTAATCCTATACAATGCATAATCTCATTAAAACATAAGGAAAAATAAGTTCAATACATAATCTAAATGCACCAATATAAAATTCAACACAAGAGCAATCCATCATAGACAAACAATCATTCATTTAAGTCTCACAAACATATATCAATACAAAATTAATCCAAACAAAACACAATACATGAATTGAGCTAATGGAAAACTAATAAACTCCCCTTTATAGCATACTGAAGCTCTTGTCACTCTCTTCAACACCAAAACTCAAGAGAATCTAACTCCACGTAAGCTTTAATAGTGATCAAAGGTTCTTCAAAACTCAAATAATTTATTGAAGAAGAGTGAAAAGGCTATGAAACTGAGATCACAGAGCTTCGCCGGAAACTGGAGAAAATCACCGGAAGTTGTAGAAGCTTGATGGAAATCAAAGAAGAAGGCCGATAGTGTTGGTGGAACCTGCGGCCAAGCTCCTCAATGTCGAGGCTCTTCCTCTTCAAGCTCCCTCTCCGTTTTGATTCTCAGCTCCGATAGGTGGTGAAGAACAGAAGGAGGAGCAACGAAGGTCTTGGGTCTAGTTTGATTTGAAGCTCTGTCTTCTCGCTTCTGAGCTCCTCAAGCTCGCTGGAGAAGCTCTCTTTCCCTCTCCTCTCAAGCTCTCTCCATTGAAGCTCTAATATGAAGCTCTCTCCTTTGGTTTTTTTCCCTCTGAGCTCTCTCATCTCTGTTGGACGGTGGAAGAAGCTCGCAAGCAATGGTGATGGTGGAAGAAGTCACCGGCAAGGTAAAAAGGTGAAGGTTCAGACGTGTTCCAGTCCGAGCTTGCCACGCCACTATTCTGAGGTTCTAACACTGAAAAATGTCGAGACGTAGATCGAAGAGGCTCGGTCAAAACATATTTTGACCAGGGACCAATCAGTAAACTTTAAAAGTTTGTGGAGGGACTACAATGCAAATGTTTGAAACATTTGTGAGGCTACTGTCATTTTCAGAATATTTGGGCCATTTTTTGTAAATTTCTCTGATAACTTTCCTTCATTGATTTAAAATTTCCAGAAATTCTAGGGCATTTTTTCTATACTTTTCCGCAGTTCTCCAAAATATTAATTCCGATCCCAATTGACATTTTTCAAAATTTTCAATTTTCTTTTTAAGCACATGCAATGTCAAATTAAACATAAGGTAGTATAAAAAATTCAAGAAATTATTTGCATGAATAATTAACAAATTATGACTGTTTTGCCCCTAAATACATTTAATTTAATACAAATGTCTCTAACTCAAATTAATACTTAATCATGTAATAATATCTTAAGAAATGTATTAAAAATTCCAATTTAATTATGAAAAACCTATAAAAATATGGTTCAATCGGATCCAATAAAAAGAAAATAAACTTTAGGGACCTAACAACACAAATTGGGACGGATGCTAGCTCTGATTAATGGTAGTGCCAAATTTGCTATCCCTTAAAATGATTATATTTATTTTTATATCTCTTAAAATGATTATACCTATTTTTATACCCAACAAAACATAATTGTGGTAAGTGCTCATAATCAAAAAACTTCATTGCTAAATTTACATCTTTTTCCTTAATGTACACAGTAGATGAAAAAAAACACTTTTTTACACCAATGATCTCTTTTTAATAATTATTTATTAATAAAAGCAAACTACTCTTATGCTTTTATGATATAAGTTTATGTTGACAACAATAGAAAAAACACTCTTTATTTCTTGTTTTTTTACTTGCCAAAATCAATCGTGAAATTTCAAAAGCTAATAATTGTATCTTATGAAATAATCATGATTTTAGGTTCATAATTGATTTTAGCATCATTATGTACATAAGTGTTTGGTAACTAGGGGTGTTCAAATCCCGGGACGGGACCGGGATCACCCATTTCCGGTTCCCGTCCCGGGATTGGCCGGGACTGGGATGTCATTCCCGGTCCCGGTCCCAGGAAATTCCTGGGACAACCGGGACCGGGAATTCCCGGTCTTAATAATATAATTATATTAGTTAAATTTTTTATAATCTAGTGTTTAAAGTGATTATTTAACATCTAATAAGATCATAAAAATCACACAAATTGAGTTAGAATTGAAAAATAACATATTATTATTAATATTATTATCACATTCATCATTTTTGTTATTATTTTTATACATTATATAGTTAGGATTTGTATCACGATATATACGATTTAACTCTAACTAAATATGTGATATACATTTTATCAAATGATAACTTAATTTATGAGGTAAAAAATACAAAAATAAAATAATAACCTATTTTTTAAGAAAAAAAGAAAAATAAATAAAAGAAAATCGGGACCAGGAATTCCCGGGATCACAAGGTGTGATCTCGGTCCCGGTCCTGGTCCTGGGTTTTTTAGATCCCGGTCCCGGTCCTGGCCGGGACGGGAAATTCCCGGGATAAAATATCCGGGACCGGGCTGGAACAACCGGGACCGGGATACTTTGAACACCCCTATTGATAACTATATGAGATAATCATAATTTTGAATTCATAATTATATAGGTAGAAATTCAAAAGTCTTTTTTTTTTTTTTTAAAACAAAGGGCCAAAAACAGGTGAAGCAAAGAAACAGAACAAGTTTCTGCGCTCATCACCACTCATGGCTACACTGATATCTGCACTCCAAATAATGTGTAAGGGTTCAAATTTAAAATTTTAGACTGTTAATTTTTTAATAAAAAATTTATTGTTTTAAAAAATGACACTAATAATATTATCTTTTTTCTAGATTATTTACAGATTAAAATATTTTTTCAAAAAATAAAAAATTAATCCTGAACGAACTAGCTTAGATCCAAACTTGATGCTCATCACCCAAACTGAATCCCATGCGAAAAAGGAAGTGATATAAAAAAGAAGAATAAGATGGAGGAGAGAAGAACAGGCGTTAATGAAAGCATTCATAAGTAGAGGAGCGACGGGATCAGAGAAAGGCTTATGGTGTTGGTGCTTAGTGTTGGGGCTCTCTCTGCTTCTAATGGAGGGAGTTGTGAGTTCTCAACCTCACAACGAAACCTGAACATCTAGTTGCGGCATTATCACGAACATCTCATCTCCGTTTTGACTACGAGATGACCCACCCCACTGCGGCAACCACAGCTATGAGCTAGCCGGCGAAAACAACGTCACTCTCCTTCATTTAATTGATGAACATGATTATTATCGTTATGAGGATTTGAATAATGGACGATCCCGGGTGGTAGGAAGATACAGAGTGTTGGGAATAAACTACCACAACTACAAAATCAGAATTGTAGATGAAGGCATTCAGGAGGGCAATTGCTCCTCCCTCCCTCTCTCTTCCCTATCCCTACAAATTTCAACCATTACGGGAATCCTTAGCTGTATGAAGAAGATGACAGTAATGCCTATACAGCTAGTATTCAAAACAACAACGGAACAGAAAACATAATATTAAGCTGTGATTGACCAATATATTTGTATAAATTTTTATGATTAAATTGGGATTTTTAATATATTTTCTGGGACAATATTGTATGATTAAGCACTAATTTGAATTAGGAATATTTATATTGAATTAATTGCAATTAGGGGCAAAATGGTCAAAAACTTGTTACTTATTCATACAAATGATTTCTTGAACTTTTGATGTTACCTTGTTCTTAATTTTTCATTGTAGGGGTTTTGGAAGAAATTGAATATTTTTTTGGAAGGTTGAATTAAATTTTGAGTAATGGGAAAATTACAGAAAGGGCCCCAGAATTTATGAAAATCACACATTTGTTAAGGAAAAGGGGTCAAATAAAATTACAGAGAAGTACCCAAAAGGTTTGAAACTTTCAGTCCTGCTCAAAAAGATTTTAAACGCTTTCCATCTAATCCCTCCGCAAACTTTTAGAAGTTCAAGTTTAGTCCCTTGGTCAAAACGCACGTTTTGACCAAGGGAACTTAGGTTTGCAGTCTGCTTCTTCATCCGGAGCACGAGATATCAATGACAGATCCAAAAACAGAGTGAGATCGCCGCGGAGGAAGGGGAGAGCATCTTCTTCACCTTGCATCACCATCATTGGCGGCGTCTACCTCCACCAGCAACGTCGCCAGCGACATTACCAACGTCCACCGTGATCAGAGCTCAGAACAGGCGACCCGGAGTTGAAGGACTAGTGAGTTGCGCTGTAGCTTTAGATCAAGGACCTCTCTCCTCCCCACACAGTCTGTCATTCTTCTCTCACACTAGAAGAGGGAATTCGGGCCAGCCCGAGCCTGACGGGCTGGCCCGACGCGGGTTGAGAATAATCGGGTCGGGCTTCAACCAGCCCGATTATAACTCGGGCTGCCATAGGGCAGCCCGAGCCCGATTAGTCGGGCTGGCGGGTTGAGAATGATTGTAATTTGTGTCATTCAAGGCCAAGCTAGCAAAAGCATGACGATATTTAATTGCACTTTCAAGCATTGCATGTGTCGAATTCCATCTAGTTGGGACATCATACCTTAAACCCACAGAAGTGTCAATTCCCCCAACTTGTTCAACCCTTTTCTTGAACTCTATCATCCTTGCCTCTGATTTCCGTACATACATAATGCTGCTCCTAATTTTATTCAAAGCTCCTTCCGCTACTCGCAAACCATCTTGAACTATGAGATTCAAGATGTGGGCAGAACATCTCACATGAAAGAATTCTCCATTGCATATCAATCTACCACTCAAATTCAAATTCTCTTTAAGTATTCTTTGCATATGAAAATTTGCTGAAGCATTGTCCAGCGTGATAGAGAAAACCTTATTGTCAATCCCCCAATCTATCAATATCTCATGCGCCCTTTTTGCCAATTCAAGTCCCGTGTGAGGAGGCTCCATCTTAGAAAAGGAAAGTATTTTGCTGTGCAAATTCCATTTCTCATCAACAAAGTGAGCAGTCAAGCAAAGATAACCTTCTGTAGTTATTGCTGTCCAACAATCAGAAGTCAAACATATTCTACTTGGACTCATTGCTAGTTTGGCCTTTAGGTTGTCCTTTTGATGAAGATAGAAATTCCATACATCCACCACAGCAGTTTTTCTTGTAATACTCTTATAATCAGGATTCAAATATGAGAGCAACTCCCTAATTCCCTCATACTCAACAAAAGCATAGGGAAGATTATGTTTAATGATGGCATAGGCAATGAGTTCTCGAACTTTGTTGTGGTCAATCTTTCTAGCTCTAACAATCCCTGATTGGTCTATCATCATGGCACCAACATCCTTGTATTTTGGGAGTGCATTACAATTTTCAATATGCCGCCGAAGGTGTAAAGTCCCACAATCCTTGCTTCCCACAGTATATAGCTTTCCACACCCATTACATTTGGCTTTTTCCTTACCATCAACTATGCCAAGTTTTGTAAAGTATCTCCAAACATCAGATGTCGTACATCTCGCTCTTTTATTTACAGTAGGAGCATCTTTACGTTGTGTTTGTACAGTGGAAGCTTCAAGTTCAGTAGGTTGTTCGGATTGTGTGGCCACATTGTCAACATCCATGGTAGCCATCTTTTTTTAACGACAAAAGTATTATCATTTGTTTAAGGACAAAAGCATTATTCAAAAGTGAAAACAAAATCCAATAACAACCACAAATGCACAATCATAGTATAAAATGGAATTAGAAAAACAAATCCACTTATCCAGCAAAGACAGAGAACTACAGAGTTCAAATTTTGGGATCCTTTCCATACAGAGTTTAAAGAGTGATAATAAATGGAAACATGATCACAGCATTGCAGGAATAAATCTAAAAAATAATCTGCTGCCTTTCCATACATGCATTCCCAGCTTGCAATTCCTGGCGAAGCATAGAATAAAATGCTAGCAAGATAGGAATATACAATATAGAGCAACTTTCTAATCCCAATGGCAGAGCAGCAAAATGCAGAAACAAAGTAAAAGGCTGACAGGAAAGGAAATACCAATGTCATGATTATTAAACTAGTCCCAACCGTAATACAGTATATAATCAAAAACCTTTTTTAACCAAGCACAAAACTGCAGCCAAACGTCTCTAGAATATTTACAATACCAAATTTGTCAAGTGAATAACTTAAATTGATCCTCGGGAGGTAACGTGAAAGAAGTTACGAGAAAGAATATTCATTGGACATTTGGTGACAACGGGGGAAATATCTAAATTAGCTTCATTATCATCATGGACCCATGCAGAGCAGAGATATCCCAAACCCAAAGTAGAACCAAATAGAGAGAAAGGTTAGATATGATCATCATTAGGGTAAAGTAAAGGAGTTGAGAAAATTATTTTCCCCCTCCACAGTAGACTGTTTACGGATTCAGCTAAAGAGACGGAGCACAAGATGCCAACAGAGAAAATGAAAATTTAACTGTAGAACAAGCATTAGTTCCTAATTATTAAAGCATGACACAGGGCTATTGAACTAAAATATCTTAATCAAAGGGGGAGAAAGGAAGTCCATAAGCGCCGTCTCAAGAATTTGGGCAAAAACAGGCCAAGTTGTAAAGAAAAATTTCAAGAGAGAAATCCGTAATAAATTACCTCTTACAGTCACAGAGTCGACGAGCACAGACAAGCACGAGAGGAAGAGAATCCGGTTTGGTTTCAGACTTTCAGTTCAGATGGGAGACTTGGAAGAGACGACAGATGAGCATGCCTAATCCGGTTTGGTTTAAGAGACGCCACTGACGCCAGGGGAAGAGGGAGATCCGGAGATGGGGGAGACCAACTCAGCGGTGGTGGCGCGGAGTCAAAGAGGAGGAGGGAGTCTGTGAGAGGCGGCGGAGAGCACAGAGCGGCGGCGGAGAGCAAGACGGAGACCGAGACTGCGATGCGAGAGCACAGAGCGGCGGAGCGAAGAAGGCGTAGAGGAAGAGCGAGACTTGGAGAGGCGGAGGCCGAACCGGAGCCGGAGAGGAAGGGTGACGGACGACGGTGACGGGGTCGAGCCGGAGAGGAAGCGCAAGAAGGGGAGCGGAGCTGCGGAGGGCGGAGTGTCTTAGGGTTCAGAGAAGAGGAGGAAAATCTGAGAATCAGAGAAATGGAGAATGAGAGCGCGGGGGGTGGGCGGGCGAACCGAAAAAAGAGGGAATGGGGATTTTTTTTTGGGTTATTGGGCTAAACGGGTTAACCCGTTTAACCCGTGGGTTAGCCCGTTTAACCCAACCCGCCAGCCCGACCCGAATTCCCTCTTCTATCTCACACCAACACGTCCACCGCTGTTTCTTCACCGCCGGAATCACCATCTGACCTCCGGTACTCACTTTCCCACAAACATCGCCGGTTCCTTCATCACTCTGCTGCAATCGACTCTCTTTCTCCAACATCATTCCATCACCATTCAATCACCTTCACCATTACAGATCCTTTTCCCTTCAATTTCCACACTGAATCCGTCAGCCACTTCCTCTGTTCTTCTAGTCGTCGGAAAATCACAGTTCCGGCGACCCATTACCATTGCCATAACCTACCACCGGCCACCTCCTCTACGTCACCACTGAAACGCCATCTTCATCATCACTGCCTTCCACGTTATCATTTTCTTCCTCACCATCACAGATTCCTTCCTCTTCCATTACATAATTCCAGATCCTTTATCTAACAACACCCACTGCCCTCACTTCCTTCTCTAGTGATTCATCATCTATGACATTCTGTGGCAGTACTTAATTTCATGAGTGGCTAATTTTCATTGCTTCTTGGTGGTATAGAAAGTGGCTAGAGCTTCAATATGTTATAAAGGGTAGTTTCTTAGTTTTTCATTAGCTCATAATATATAATAATTGTGCCATATTTGGTTTAATTCTGAATTAGTACATATATGTGAGATTTGGATGAATGTTCATTTATCCTTATTGGTTAACATTTGTGTTGAATTTTATGTTGATGCACTTGGATTATGTATTGAAATTATTTCCTTATGTTTTAATGAGATTATACATTGTATGTGATTACTATGGTGTATAGTCGAATTAATTCATATTGAGTGTTGAAATTTTGCTCTCATTTAAGAAGTAACATGTGCATTGAAATGATTTTCAAATACACATCAAGTGTCTTTTAACAATTTATCTAAGAGATAACTATGAATGCGATTGTATGATTAGTCATTAATTAGGTAAATTGGACTCAACGCAATTGCTTAGGGAATTTACTTTGACTTGATGCAAAAATAACTCCCAAATTATTTTAAGGAGCTAGCAAAGCCACCAAATTTACTACCAAGGTTCATTTTATTATTCATATTTCCAATGTCAATTTCATTCCATTCACTATTTGAAAAGACAAAAAAACGTAGCTTTAGGATTTTAATTAAATTTGCATTTATCTATTTTCAATAAAATCCAAAACCAACTTTCTCCTTGTTTTCATTGCATTTGCATGGCATATTAGATTACTAGGTTTGTCTATATTCAATAAAAGCTCCTCGAGAAGAGAGAATGATCCTAGGTTTGTCTATACACAATCCTTGGTAAATTTTTGATTGTGGATGTAATGCCCCAATTTTTAATTAAAGGGTAATGAGGATTATTGTGGATATTTGTGAATAAATTGGAATTATTATGTATTTTGTGGCAATTTTAATTAATATGCTATAATTATTGAGAAATTGAAAGAATAGCCATGAATCAGTAATTAATGGAGAAAATTAATTATTAATTATGAGAGAAATGAGAAATGTAATTAGAATGGCTAATGGTGGGATTAAGGTGATTAATTGGTTGATTATTTTATAAGAACAAATCAAAATCTGACAAGTGGCTAGTTGGTGTGTAGAGAGAGTGTATAAGAAAGTCAAACAATTATTTTTTATGCATTTTCTATCTCTTTCCTTCCCTCCATTCGGCTGACATAGGCATGGGGGCAAGAGAAGTGTGATCATTCATTCTTCTTCAACACTCTTCATCTCTCCTCTTCCTCTCTCATGCGTCCTCCATTGTTGGCCAAAGAAGGAAGAAGTTCTTGAGAAAAGGTAAGCGTTTGACCATCTAAATGGCTTCTAATGGAAAAACTCTCATCTATAAACTTGTTCCTTGTGTTGAGAGCTTCAATTTCATGGTTTTAGATTTTTCATTTGATGTTGTTTGAGCTCTCAAGAAATTTTAAAATTGGGGAAACTAAGGAACTCCTTTTGGAAAAATTGTAGAGGTGAGTAAGACAAACATTTCTATATAGGCTTTGTAGCCATTGGTTGAGTTTGGATTTTCTGAAAATTTTGTCTTGAATTTCGAAATTGAGGGTCAATGTGTTGATGCTATGTTGTTGTTATGGAAATGGTGCCTTATTTAGTGTTTTGAATTGATAGTATTGAATTGAAGCTTAAATGTAAAGTTTGGCCCTTTGTGTTGGTTTTGTATTTTGGGCCAAAAATAGGGCATGTCAATGAATTGTGATTTTGGTCATTTTGAGGTTACCATTGTGTTCCTTGTGGAAAATTGTATGGGAATAGGTTTGGTTAATGATTTTGGAGTTATTGGACATTTTGGTAGAAAAGTTGGAAATCTATCTTGTGTGAACTCTGTTCTAGGCAGTCAGTTTGCATGAAATGTTTGAATGGCCAAATGGTGTTGGAAAATTCTAAAACTTTCCAGTCTTAAACTTCACATCCCAAGCTTCAAAATGGATACATAATTCATATCATTTCGTTTTTTGAACTGAGAGTTATGCTTTGCCAAAATTTGGGACAAAAATTGGACTCTATTTTGGAGCAGTGTTGAGTTTTATATAATTCTGGAATTGTGTTGTGATTTCTAGTTATGGTCCATATTTTTCCAGTAAAGATGACTTAAATACCTTTCATTTGGCTTTGGAATCACCTCATTTAGATTTTTCTAGAATTAGTTATGATTTTTGGAAATTCAGCCAAGAATCAGGGAATTTCTTGGCCGCGGCCCAAGGTGGCTGGCCGTGGCCCAAACCTTTTTGTCCTAATTCTGGCTGCGGCCCATGGACCTTCTGACCATATTTTGGTGGCGACCCAAGGGTGGGCTGGTCGCGGCCAACCCCTGTGTTCCAGCACTTCGAATTTTTGAAAAGTGATCTTCAACCTATTGTTTCCCAACCCTTTTGAGCTTTTATTAGAGGCATTTGTAGCTTCTTAAGGGTTAATTATGATAACCAAATTTAAGTGTTATGAAGTGAATTAAGTCTTGGAATAGAGTATAACTCTTCATCCTTAATTATGATTCTAGGATTTGACATTTGTCCTACTCGGGAGAGACCGATGCCAGAATACGCCTGGAAGGACCAAGGTAGTGACTCTTCTCTCATGTTGTGTATGATGTTTTGGTATGCATGACTTGTCATTGAGCTTTGTGAACTGTTTGTGCCATGGTCCATTACAGCGTGAGCTATTTAGGGATTGACGCTGGTCATCTCTAGCTCGGCCGTTGAGCTGCCGTTGTAATTGACATTGATCTTTGTGAATCCGACACATGGGGTGGCGTGTTGTTAATCTAGCCGTGGGCTGTGTGTTATATCTTGCCGGTGTGGCTTTCATATGAAATGCTCTATATGAATCCCAACTGTAGTGAAATATATTGTGTGAACTGTTGTGGTGCAATACAGCGTGAGCAATTCTGCATGAGCAAGCGTAAGGGTGACGTCCGTCATACCTGCCCTTGCCGTTGTAATTGCCATTGTAGTTGCCATATGTGAGTTATGATTTGCTTTCATGCCTTATTGTTGTGCATACTATGAGTGATTTGACACTACGAGGATTCCTTAGAATCTCACTCTCCTAAAAACTAAATTTTTAGACAGGGCTGAAGGATCTAAGGGAAAGCGGGCGACGAAGAGCGGTTAGAGCTCCGGTTTAGGAGTTTTACTTTGGGTATCATGTAAAAATCATTTATATATATTTTTGGGAAACAGTTGTATATATTTTGGATTAAAGTATAGTTTTGTGTAATCCCCAAATAAAGGGAAAGAAATTATGGGTAGTATGCCTTGTATGAACCCTTTATTAATCAATGGAACCCGAGTGTATCGGGAATTTATGTTGTACTCTGATATGTATAAATGAAATCAATCTGTACAGGCCAATTGTGTAATTGTATTGTGAATATGAGACCATTGTGAACATGTGTTGTAAAAGTTTTTAAAAACCCTGATTTTGGGAAATTTTATTTTGTTTAAATCCCAAATCTCTTTATGGTCTCTAATTCAAACTTAATTACGTTTTTACAAACTAATCTCGGCCTTGATCGTGATGGAGGTTACAGTGGACCCTAAGGCTAACGAGCGACAAAAGTTCGCTAATCAAATGGCGTCGTTGTCAGGGAGTTAAGTAATTGGCTCTCTAGGTGATCTAATTATCAAATTCATTTTTGACAAGGGGTTTCTCATGTGAAACTTGTTAGTTTTGCATTTTTTGTTTTTCTTTGCATATAGTTTAGGAATTTTGCATTTAGGTAGTTTGTATAGCATTCATTGCATTGTTTTGACTTGGTAGCTTCTGTGTGGTATTGTTGTATTCAATTTGATATGATTTTGAACTCATTTGTTTGAATTCACCATGTCTCCAAGTTAATTCATAGGTTACTTGCTTCTTTTGTCATTTTAAAATTCTTTTTCCCCTTTTTCACTTGTATTTGTTTATTCCTCATTCTTTTTCTTAGTTTTTATAGTTTATAGTTATATAGTCATTTTGTGATTCACTTCGATTGTTTGATGGAATTTCTTATAGCTTGGTTTAATGGTTGTTCAAATTTACCTCTCAATTCTCATTCTTTCTCAGGCAATTACACCAGGAGCACTGATAATATCTCTTAAGGATCTCAATCGGAGCAACAACAACTAGACCTTATTTTAGCCCGATTGGAAAATTCAAAAAGAGGTTTGAATTGTCAAGGAAAGTCACCCTTTCAATCTCACTCTTTGGTAAGAACTTCAATTGGAGAGGAAGAGTCTATCTCGAGGAACTCAACCATATCCACATTGTTAGTTTCTGTGTAGGAAATACAGGGATTGTTAGTATTAATTTTGGACCGTACCAGACGGAACGGAAACTTTCATGGATGGACACACTGGTTCTGAGCATTCCCCAGATTCATGAGCAGCACCGATAGCTGCATGATCACCAACCACAAAAATCTCTGATAGCAAAACATTGTAACCAGAGCTTTTCTTTTAATCAAACTTGAACTAAAATTTCTGATAAGTATTAGTAACAAGGCATCACATAGAGAAAGAGAGCAAGGTAAGGGGATGCTACGTGGAAACATCATTACTGGACGGGAGGAATTTAAAAAAACGACTATGTGGCTCTGGAATTTATTTTTTTAACTTTTTCAAAAAGAAAAAGGTGGAATTAGCTAAAGCGTCTAATTTTTTAAATGGCTAAAGCATACCCATGTCTACCTTTGGGAGCTGTGGTTGGAAATATAAAAGTTGCGACTTTATCCTGTGTATTCAGACTTGGGGGGCTAGAAGCAGTTCATAATTTATGAATGGGCCGCAACATAGTATAAAAAAGATTGGATTGAATTGATTTGATATGAGAATTAGCCATTGAAGGATGGGTAGAGGGAAAATAGGCTTAATCAGGTTCTGGGGCTTAGTGTTGTTAACTCTTGTGTATGTAACACCCCCAACAGTTATGAGTTATAAGGATGAGAACAAAAGCTGTAATCTGTCTCATTGCGGCATTATCACAAACATCTCATATCCATTTCGTCTCCGAGGTGACCCAGGCAACTGTGGCCTCCTGCCTTTCGAGTTAGCCTGTGAAAACAACGTAACTCTGCTTCATCTGCTTTCAGGAACATACCAGGTCCTGAGAATCAACTACAACAACTACACAATCCGACTCAAAGATCCCAGCATTCGGGAGGGTGATTGCTCCTCCCTCCCTCGTTATTTTTTATCCCGATCTAATTTCAGCGACACTTATAATAAGTCCTTCATTTATGATAATAGCAATAATCCCTATGTAGCCTCCCTAGGACAAGCGGCCATCTCAGAAATTACGTTCCAGCATGTAATTTACCTCAACTGTAGTGATCCAGTGAGGGACGATGCAGGGTACGTAAATACGGCTGCATGCGTGGATTGGGGATCCAAAGGAGAAGGAGGAGGCCATGTTTATGCCGTGGCTGGACAAGACTTAGAGGCGGAGAGGTTGAAATTAGAGTGTCGTGTGAAATCAGTGGCCACCGTCGCTTCAAATCGGAGTTCATCCCTAAAGGGGAAAAACTACTCGTACGCTGATATTCACTCACTACTTTCCCTTGGTTTTGAGATTTCATGGTGGCCACAAGCTTGTTTAGATCTACGTCGCGCATCAGATAAATATTGCTTGTTCCACAATCACCGGCAGAAGGTCCGTTGCTCTAAAATCAGGCCTACCTGTTTCGATTGGAATCGAGCACCTTTTTCTCTCTTTTGTGGTAAGTCATTTTGCTGTCCTCAGGTTAGCGGAATCATATTTCGTTTTTTCTTTTTTTAATAATAATGCACAAACCGCCTAAGGTTATGAAGGACCAAACCTATAACTTTCCAGCTAAAGGGGAGCGGTTATTCCGCTAGGCCTGACTAGAAGGAATAAGTTTTGGTGTGCCCCGTCAAGCATAGTCTCAATACTCACCTCTGATTTTTAAATAAAGAATATTTTTAAAGAAAACGGCTTATTATTAGATTTTTTTTTTTTTTAAATTTTAGATTAGGTACATAATAAAGTAGTTTTTTTAATGTAATAAAAGTAAAAAAAATGAAAAATTGAAACCAAGTCCCAAATAGCAGAAATAATTACAATCAGGTTCTTTGAAATCATCACATTATAGTGGAGTCGCCTGAGTTATATTAATTCTAAATGCGAAAATACCACTTTGCCCCTCTTTGCTGTTGGTTTTCTTCCTCATATTGTTAACCTGTTAAAAGGGGTAAAATGGTATTTTCATATTTAGAATTAATTCCATAAAACTTCATATGATTATCCATATTTCAATGCATATCATTTTTAAATAATCGCCTTTACCACTTCCCACTATTTGTTTGGTTTGTGAGATCTCACTGTCAATTTAAAATAGTGCGCCTCTGTTCTCTCTCTCGCTCTCTCTCATATATACATGTATATATATATAGTGTGTGTGTTTGGGGAAAAATCCAGAAAAATGTCCTCAAAAAATTAAACCTTTATATAAATTTTATTTAGTATATTTATTAGCATTTACTGTACTTGATGAGTAAATGACAATAAGTTTTAGTAGGAATTATTGATCTGAGATTTTCAAAATACGAAGGTATTTAATTATAATTTTTTTTAATATTTTTTCGAAGACGACATGATTAATGGTTTGGTGGCAAACATAAAAAATAAGCAAGCAAAGTAGGGCGTATGTACATTGTCGGAAAAAGAGCATGTAAGGTGGGAATTAGATAAGAGCATCATCAAAAAATAATTTTTATTTAGGACAAAAATAAAAACTTCATCTACTTTTTTGTTTTTTTTCATTAATCCACTAAGTTATTTATGGGAGAAGAGGGAGTAGGACTTATTTTCATATTTCTAGATCCTTTGGTTTGTTTGTTTTGTTTTCACTTCCCCCGTATTATGTTTTATAATTATACTTACTATTTACTATTTTTTATTTTCAATGTTTTATAAAATTATTTGTACATACTTTTTCCTTTGACAGTCTGTCAGTGCTTCTTGGTATGCTGGGCTCTAGTGTTTTCTTAATACTCCTCTAATACTTAGATGTATAATATAATTGCCAAGTTGATTTTTTTAAAATATAAGAGATATTTCTCATATTTATTAGTTTTCTCAAATTACTTCTATTAATAATTTCTTAACAATAATTTAATAATGGACCATATGTCTTATAAAGTGAGTATTGCTTGCATTGGTAAAGAAATTTATTAATGCCACATGTGATTGTACACAGAGAAATTCTGTTGTTTTTTAAAAATTTTTAATAACTAATTTTAAGCATTTTTAAAAATATATTCATTCAAAACATGAAAATTAGGCAAAACAAGAATTTGGATAAATAAGGTTATATTATTAAACATTAAACTTTACTGTTTTTGATTTTTTAAATAAACACCAACACGGATAAAGTGAAGACCCATTTCTTCAGTCTCAACAAAATGTTAGATTCTTTATTTTTTTTTTTCAACAAATAGTGGTTGTTAGCCGTCTAGCTTTACCGCAAGCGTACGGGTCGCAAGTAATATAAAAAGATCGTTCCCACGATGACTATGACAAAAATGAATTAATTATCTCAATTAAGTTATCAATCAGGTTAAGTGAGAATATTTTGAAAGAAATTTTATACTTAAAAATTAATTAATTAAATTGAGAACTTCAAGACAGGAGGAATCTAGGATTATCTATCCCCTATTTATTTCATGAACTAATTAATTTACTCTCAATAAGCAATCAAACGAAGATATGTATTTGTCTAAGATTCAAAAGTATTCGATAACGCTCTCTCGAGTCAAAATCAAATATTTATCCTAATAAACTAATCAATCTCTTGTATTAATTTATAAGGACTAACTTTAAACACCAATCTTAATCTGACAATGCTAGGTTAGTAACTATATCTCTATGATACTAACAAACCATCCGTTTAATATATCTAAACTTCAAGTCTAACATAATTTTACCCAAGTTCTACACTTAAATTATCCTTCTCAAGATTAATTTAAATAAATAAGACAACTAAATGGTGATCAGGCATTTAGAGGCATTAAGAGTAAGATAAAATCAATACAAAAACTCATTCGTTGCAAAAAGAAAGTAAATAAATAATTCAATCCATAAATAGGTTCAAGAAAATCCTAGAACGAGAAAATTAGCTACTCATGTTCATCAACAAATCAAAACCATAAATAATAATTTTGTTCATATCAGAAACTAAAAAAAAAGAGAGAAGAAAATTAATGGAAAACCAAATTTTAAAGCTCCAAATCTCTTTGAATCTTCAAGCCCTAACTCCCCAAAACTCTGCTTCTCGCTCTGCTCTTGCGTCCGGATCTGTGTTTGTGCGTCTCAGCTATATCTCTTCTCCGTCTCAGCTTTCGTCTCTGCTGTATCCGCCTTCTGCTCTCACTCGCATATATGATATATATATAGCCTTCCATGTGTGCTTCTCAACGGAGCATAACGTGGGGTCCGCGTTTTTTTTTCCTTTTCTAATCCAAAATCTGATTTGCAATATATCTTGTAATATAATATATATATATATACACACACTAATTAATTTATGCTGCCTCTGTATCATATCTTCAAACGCGCATGTAAATGTGATATATATATATATATATATATCTATCATGTTTCTAACTTTTCACCTCCTAATTCTCACAATAATATTTTCTGCAAAAATCAAATAGGATATGAGTAGATCTTCTATTAAAATCTCTTATTAACTCATATTTGATTTAAGAGAGGAAAATATATAAAAGATAATTAAATAGGTATAAAATATTAATAAATCCAGTGAATATATCTAAAATATATACCTATTTAATTATAAAATATATACTTATCAGTGGTAGAAGCCAAAGACTAGTCTGCCGTTGAATCATCCTAAATGAAGGTATATATTTTAGAAAAATATTGACACATTTTGTTTCAATTAATTAACTTAATTAATTTTTTTTAATTTAATCAAATTGAATTCATATGTCTTACATTAAAGATTGAAATTGAAGGAGGGAAGCAGATGCCCTCATCATTGGAGGACTCAGTAATATACATTGTAGCTAAATTTTCTATAATATGTTTCATTGTTGAATGCTGTAGGAAAGGCAGAGCATCTGAGCTATCGTGTGAAAGGTAGTATTATTCTAATTCTTGCATATCAATTTCGTAGCTTTGAAATACAACTAAACTCAAATAGGGATGGAAATAGATTATGTTGGAAAATAGCCTAGTCCACTCTTGGTGGATTGGGCCCAAGCCCAATAAGATTGTGGTCAAAGTATAAATAACATAAATGCTTGGGTGGATATATGTAATATTATCCAAAATGTTATGAGTCATGTTTTTTGTCCGATGCAATATGATTCTTCAAGTGGCATTGTTTCACTGAAACAATATATCTCTCAATCGAAAGGATATCTTGTCTCTCTGATGGAAGGACATGTCAGTAGAAGAGGAAGGGGTGCATAGAACCCTATAAATAGGCGTAAAGAGATTCAGTTGCTATATACTTGAATTAACATATAGAAACTCTGTCACTGTGAATCCCTATTCTCTCTACTATATTTCTCTTTTCTTCTTTCTATAGTGGTGTATTTGCTGTGCGTCATAATCGCTTCCGCTACTGTGATACGATTAGCGTGGGTATAAGAGAGAAACGGTCACACTCCAGGTACGCCCAATTATTCTTACATGGTATCAGAGCCAGGTTTAGCCTGTATGAGATTGTAATCCTCATATTATGATAATATGATGTGTATGTTATTATTTTCAAAGATCTATATGATATTTTCTATAGTCACATATATATGCGTGCGGGAACTTATTGATATTTGTTCTTGAGATTCACATGATAATATATGTATAATGCTTCCACTGTGTTTCTGAGTTTGAGAGTATGCTCTTCGTATAGGCATAAAGATATAGCATATGTAAATTTAGAATCATAAAACAAAAGAACTTAGAGAGAGAAAGCATAAAAAACGAAATTGTTTTTGGTATTGGGTCATTTTAAAATCAGAGAATTAGGATTTAAAATTAGTCCCATTGCGTAGAGCTCGAAAAAACGATCGAAAACGACACCTAGAACACCCAAAACGGACGTCGGACGAAGGAGATACGGAGGAAAGAAGTTACCGGGTCGACGAACCCGACCCACGCCTGTAACCGGGTCCGGGTCGACCCGGCGGGAGGTTGAAGACAACCTCTGGCCTCCAAAAATGACGTCGTTTCGGTGTTTTTAAAAAAAAAGGTTTTTTTTGTTTAAGGGTGTCTGGGCCGACAATTTTTTTAAAAAAATTTAGGCCCAATGTTTAGGTCCAATATTTGAGGCCCGAACAAAAAAAAAAGAATTTAGTCCAGGCCCAACAAGTGAGGCCCAGACTGCTGAACCAGAATTCAAAAAAATTTTTTTGCGGAAAAGCCACGTGGCGCGTGAGGCCACGTGGCATATCAATTTGACATGTGGTAGACACCATCCGACAGTCCTAGGCGTGTGGAAGTCGATGAGCTGGCGTGTGTCGACGGATTGTTCCTGGAAGGTGGCGCGTGAGGTACATGTGCCATTGTGTGCGTGTGTGTTTCTGTGTTTTTTTTTATTTTCTTATTTTTTGTCTTCTTTTGGCGCGTGGGGGCGCGTGCCTGAGCCAAATGGGACCCGGTTTGCACTTAAAAAACCCTAAATTCATGATCTTTAATATGATATGCTATATGATTGGTTTTGACGCTAATTAATATATGTTTATGTTATTCCAAGTGCGTTTATGAATGTTTTAAATCATTTTAAAACTTCTAAAATTCATTTGTTGAGTACAATATTATTTTGTTATATTTAAATGTGTTATGAACATGTTTTCAAATATTACAGAGGAATATTGTCTTATTTATATTATAATGAAGCATGATTTGGTTGATAATTCATTATATTATTATATGTTTTTGTTAAGTGGGAGCTTTTAGGAGTTATTAATCCTAAAAGGTAGAGTTGTTAAAGTACATATATATAATTCTTGACAGAATTTTAGTGATGTTGCTAATATTTATGTGATGGGAGATACAAACGTATACTCCTAATCATGAATTTAATAGTATTACTATTTTTTCTGGTTAAGAATAATATAAGTATATGACATTGTATACTGTGTTGTGCTATATATTGTCGATGATATGTTCAATAGTTTAATTCTTTTAGAGAGACATATTGAATGTGGAATGAATTTGTCTCCAGAATTGAAAATGGCAACTAAGAACATCATCGCTGAGTTAAATAAAGGGGACAAACTAAACGGTGACAATTGGGATATCTGGCACCGAAAAGTCCAATATATTTTAGAGGAACAAGAGGCAATGGAGCCTCTAACAACAGTTGTAGCACAGCCTGCTGCTGGGAATACAGCCCAACACAGGAGAGACCAAGAGGTCTATGAGGCTTGGAAAAAGAAAAATAGCATTGCAAGAATTACATTAATGAGTACAATGGCAGATGACCTCATGTGTGAAAATGAGAAAAATGAAACAGCGCAAGCCATATGGGTTGCGTTGAAAGACAGGTTTGGTGGTACATCCACCTCTAAGCTTAGACGATTCACTATTAAGTTTGATACGTATAAGCTTAGGCCAAATACTTCCATGAAACAACATCTAAGAGAGATGGCAAATATGATTAAAGAATTGAAGGAAGGTGGGCATACAGTGTCTGATGAACAACAAGTTCAGGCAGTGATAAGATCATTGCCATCTAGTTGGGAGCACATGAAGGTTAATCTAACCCATAATGAAGGCATTAAAAATTTTAATGATGTGGCTAAACACTTGGAACTTGAGGACGAGCGCTTGGAGGCATACAAGTCCTCTGGCCATGCCTACTACACAGAGGGTGTAGGTCCTTCTAATACAAAATCCGATTCCAAGAAGGGGAATAAATTCCAAAAGAATGGAAAGAAGGACAAGAATAAATTTGTAAAAGGCAAAAAGGAATTCAAGAAGAAAGGAAAAAAGGGCGAGAAGAAGAATAAAAATGACTTAAAGAAGGTCAAATGCTTTGCCTGCCAAAAGATGGGTCATTTCGCATGGGATTGCACTGAGCGAAATGAGAGTAAAAAGGTACTAGTGGATTATGTAAATTCACATGTTTCCTATGTTTCTAGCACTGTTTTCCTAACAGAGAATATCTGTTCTTCTTGGATTTTGGACTCAGGTTCAACAGACCACGTGACGAGGGATCGAGGATCCTATGTAGAATACCGTCGGCTGCTTGACAAATGTAAGTGGCTTTATGTAGGCAACAATGCAAAGATTGAAGTTAAAGGCATTGGAACTTGCAAATTAACTTTGCGTAGTGGAAAGCCTTTAATCCTACATGATGTGCTTCATGCTCCTGACATCCGATGGAATTTAGTTTCTGTAAAATGTCTTGTAAACTATAGGTTTCATGTAAACTTTCATGATAAAGTTGCAGACATATTTTATAATTTTGTATTTTATTGTTTAGCTTTCCTTTCAAAGAAGTTCTTTGTAATGGATATTATTGATGATTATAATATACATGATTGCTTTGCTACTTCTTCTGATTCAACTGTTGATATGGCTATTTGGCATGCTAGACTAGGGCATATTAATCAAAATAAAATGATTAAACTAGCAAAAGAAGGTTTGCTAGGATCCATATCCAATATGGAAATGTCCTTGTGTGAAAGTTGTCTAGCAGGTAAGGCAACTAGAAAACCTTTTGGTAAGGGAACAAGATCAGAACAACCATTGCAAATAATTCATTCTGATATTTGCGATCTTATGAGTGTGAGGGCAAGGCATGGAGCTTGGTATTTTATCACTTTTATTGATGACTATTCACGATACGGTCATGTCTATTTGATCACACATAAGTCTAAGGCTCTTGAGTGCTTTAGACGATACGTAAATGAAGTTGAAAATCAAATGGACAATAAAGTTAAAGTATTACGTACTGATCGAGGACGTGAATATTTGTCTGATCAATTTAAAGAGTGTTAGACCAAGCGTTTCACCCAAGAGGGGGGGTGAATTGGGTGATACTAAAAATTTCTTCGGAAATATAAAACTTTAACAGTAGAATTAAAACAGTATTGAGTAAAGAGAAATATCACCGAAGTGTACACCGGGAGTTATACTGGTTCGGTCACAACCACTTTGACCTACGTCCAGTCCTCAGAGCTTCTCTGAGAGTTTCACTATAACTTCCAAGATTCAGTGGGTTCTTGGCACCTCAGTACAAGCAAGTTCCTTCACCTGGACACTCGCTCCCCCTTACAAGTTGTAATCCAATCCCAACTCAAGGTTCCACAACCTTAAGTTATCTCAATAACAACTATTGAGTTTGAATGAAATATCTCTCTTACAGAGTGAATAAGAATCACTGAAGTACAGAAATATAATTTCAACGTAAAACAGAGCAATGAACTTGATAATTCGTTTGTGTGTGTGCTTGTTGTTATTTCTCTGTTTGGATGTTCCCATATATATAGATATGTTGGTGATGACCGTTGGAACATTTTCTTTCGTCCGTTGAAGAGTGCGCAACCACTATTGACTTTTCAAGTTTTTGAAAAATATCCGTTGGCGGTGGTTGGCATATGAACGTTTCATTTGACTTCCATCTCTTGAAGTGATTTCTTCATTGTTTATCTGTAAATAGACTAAGAATACTAATACAATGAAAGATTAATCATATAGGAAACAAATCAATAAACGTTTGAATGATTTCTAAATTTCTGGGTATGCTTACTCGAGTAGCTACTCGAGTATCCCTTGAAGTTTACTCGAGTACCTACTCGAGTATCATCGGGAAATCTTTGATTAACTGCAAGTTAATGAACAAGTATAAGATTACTCGGGTAGTGCATGGAGTAAACTAATTTTCAAACCTTTTAGATTAGTTATTTACTCGGGTACCTACTCGAGTAATGCACTCACAACTTTATGAGTTACTCGGGTACCAACTCGAGTAAACCTTCAAATAAACTTTTGGTTACTCGATGCTCTACTCCAGTAATGTTGGCAGGATTTAAATGCCGAGAGCTCTTACCTCATTACTCGGGTACTGACTCGAGTAATGCACTCATTTTTGCATAGGTTACTCGGTTACCACCTCGAGTAACTGAGATTTTTGTACATGACTTACCCTGGTAATGACTTGAGGTTTACTTTGAGAATATTTCTGCATACTCGGGTATTACCTTCAAGTTTTCACTTACCTCAGGTCGTTACTCGAGTAGCTCCTCGAGTAACATTGGCAGTAGTACAAAGTGCCGAGAGCTCCATATTTCAGAAACAGAGTTACTCGAGTAGCTCCTCGAGTATCATTGGCAACTTGAAAGCAACTGGAAGTTTTCCACATGGTTACTCGAGTAGCGCCTCGAGTAACATTGGCAGGCCGAGAGCAACTCCAAGTTTTTACCTGGTTACTCGAGTAGCTCCTCGAGTAACATTAGCAGGCTGAGAGCACATTGAAAATTTTAACACTATTACTCGAGTAGCTCCTCGAGTAACGTTGGCAGGTTACTGGAAGTTGTCTCTGGTTACTTCAAGTTTTGTCTCATTACTCGAGTAGCTCCTCGAGTAATGCCTTAGAAAATTTGCTTCTGATCAAGTTCCTCAGCATTTTCTCTTGGCCTTTCCTCATTACTCTAATGCTTACTTCAAGTGATGCTTGTTCCTGTCATTACTTAGTTCAAACTTGTTTATTAATTATTTCCTTTTCAAACCATACTTTTGTTATCATCAAAACATGAGATCTAACATTCTCCCCCTTTTTGATGATGACAAAACTTGGAGATTTTGAACATGGTTTTTCAAATTGAATTCTTAATTAAATATGTCTTATTAAGTTTGAATATACCTTGCATACATAACAACTTCATTAGTCCAAACATGTATCATAATTCAAAACTTTAATGAACTTAAAATGAAATCATAACACACTTGCATTAACCTTAAAACTTTCAAATTACAAGATAAAGTTCAAAATGAAATTAAAATGCTCCCTAAAATCCCATGTACACCCAAATACCCCAAAATAAACTAGGTCACATCCATAAAATCACTCTCAAGCTCTTCTCCCCCTTTTTGGCTTCATCAATCAAGTGGAGGGCTAGGAGGTTTGACCATGGAAATGGGTGTCACTGGAAAGACCATGGAATCATCTGAGTCCAAAGAATCAAATGAACTAGAGGGCACAGGATCAGGCAGATGAACTGGAGGGATATGTATGTCATCGCCAGGAGGAGAAGGTTGGAAGACAACCATAGTAGAAGTTTCTCCTTCTGGAGTGGTCTTAGTCTCCGGAGTAGTTTCAACCTCAGGAGTATGATGTTCAGGAGAGGAAGAGGGAGATATTTCCTCTGTTTGGGTAGGAGAGGGAATAGGTTTAGGAGCTGATTCTGGCTGAGGTTTGGGGGGTGAATCATCAATGATGATATGTATGGTCTCATGGGTCTCAGGATCATCCACTGTGAATAGAATATCTTTGCCTTGGGGCTCAAGTAGATCAGAGACCAGAGGGGTAGATGGTTTAGCCTCAGGAATAGGAGTGTCAGTAGAAGGGTTCTCTGGAGGTGGTGGTGGTGGTGCAAAAGAAGATGGACCGGTAGAAGGTTAGGAACCTAAGGAGTCTAGTCGTGCCAAAATAATTCTCAGAGTCTCGCCCTGGGCACGTTGCTCAGCTAGCAACTCCTCATGTTTCCTGTCCATTCTCTCAACCAACTCCTCATGCCTCTTGTCTATTTTCTCAACCAACTCTGCCATCTTGAAGTTTGTGTTGGTAATCAACTCGGCGTTTGTGTTGACGATATCCACATGGAATCCTCTCGAATATTCTCCATAAAGTGCTGGAGAGTGGCATTGAGAAAAGATGGTGAGGATGTGGTTGCAGCTGGAGCCGATGACTGAGTGTCATCCAACTTGCTGGTCTCTGCCTCAGTGGTCTTCCTCTTCTTCTTGGACCAAGACTCCAAAGGCCCTTTGAGAGGGATGTCTATATTCAACTTTCCAATTTGGTTTCTCCCTACTGGGGTCATCCTCTCAACTGGCTCCTTACTCTCCAAGTACCATATCTTGTTTTCTTTCAATATCAGTGACATAATCTGTGGATATGGCATTGGTGTAGTAGCCTTCCCATCCACCTTATATCTCTTCATCTTTGAGAAAATATACTCTCCCAGATCCTTCTGTTCCTTCAGGAGAAGTGAAGCGAACCATCTAAAGTCCCTATCGGAGAAGTGGGTATAATTGTTGGCTTTGTTCACTAGGGACCTAGAGTAAATGTACTAAAGGACCCTATGATGATCACACATGTCACTGGGCTTGAAATTTAGAGGGCCAACTAGCTCACCGGGTTTGAGAATAGTGAAGATTTGGTTTGGCTCAAGTTCAGAATAGATATCATCCGGGGGATTCTCAATTCCCAACCACAAATTAATCCTAGAGGGAGATATAAGTATCTTTTGGTCTCTCACAGTGGTGGTCATCTCTTCCTCGACTGAGGTTCGGTTAGGCTCATCTATGATTTCTAAGTTACAGTAAAAATGAATGATTACCTTTGTGCAAAAAGGCAATCGAATAGATAACCAAGGCATAAAAGGATCTAGATAAGGACTAAGGTCGTGCTTCAATACCTCCTGAAGTAGCCTGAGATCCACATAGTGTGTCTTGCACACTTTCCTTCTGGAGAATTGGGATAGATACTTGGGAGACTCCACCAATTTGCTCACATTGAACCCCTTTGGTGGGTTGGTGATCTCTTCTTCCGGTATTTTTGACTTCTTGGAAGATTGACCCTTCTCCATTTGATCAATGATTCCAGCCATAGCCTTAGCCACATTCTTGTCATACTTTGGCTTTTTGATAGGCTTTGGTGTGAAAGATGGGGTAGAGGAATCAGAGGGAGGAGGTGAGGGAGACTTGGCACTCTTCCCTTTTCCAGTTGAGGTACTTTTTCTGGATTGAGCCCTTGTCACAATGGGCTCTTTAATCACAACTCCCTTGGGTTTTGGTTGTGAAAGAGGAATTTTAGCTTTTGGTCTTGGGGTTAACTTTCTTCTCTTTTTGGGAGGAGAAGAAAGAGGATCAGAATGTTGTTGGGATTCAGAGGATTCTATGGGAGTAAGGTTTTTGGTTCTCATCTTTCAGAAAGATTGAAAACTGAGATTTTACAGAAAAACAGAGGCACTAGCGCGAATTAGGGCAACGAGATTCTGAGCAAAATAGCAAGTTTCTAGGACTGAAATTACTTGGGTTTTGACGGAAATAGGACAAGGAATCACTTGTGAAAAGTTTCTGTGAGAGAGAATAGTAATTTACTCGAGGAGATTTTGTGCAAATGACCGAGTTTGTGACAGATAAAGACCTAGAACCCGACGTTACTCGAGGCCTTACTCGAGTAAACTTCAAGTTTACTCGAGGCCTTCCTCGAGTGTTCATACAGAAAAATTCTAAAATAATTCATTTAAATTGCGTACCTGGCATGAATAATATAGTAATTATCCATGGTTGTTCCCTCGATCATTTATAACCCATTTTGATCAGATTTGAGTCATTTTTCATCAATTTGATATTCTTGACTCCGACATTACTCGAGGCATTCCTCGAGTAAGCTTCAAGTTTACTCGAGTCCCGCCTCGAGTAAGCTGCTTTTCAACTTCTGACTCTTCATTTCTTTGAAACTAAATCGTTACATTTAAAAATCCAAGTAACTTGATCCGTTACTTCCAGTTTTGGGGTCTATTACTCGAGTACATACTCGAGTAACCTACTACTTTACCTCAAGTTGCTCCTCGGGTAATGCTTCTCTGTTATCCATAACTTCAAGTTATTACTCCAGTAACTATGTCCTCTGATCACCTCTGTTTTTGTTTCTCAAAACAGAGTTTCTTTCTTCCTGCAAAACAAGTTTCTATATACTCCGATGCTTAAGTTAGTGATCATCAAAACATTATCAAGTGACTTCATCTAATATTATGAAATGCTGAAATTACTTATAACTCATTGGGATTTACCATTCCCAATTCTCTCCTAATGTAAAGAAATTGATCTTTTGCAAGGGGTTTTGTAAAGATATCAGCTAATTGAAGATGAGTAGGGATAAATATTACTTTTACATCCTTCTTTTGGACATGATCTCTGATGAAGTGATGTCTGACATCGATATGCTTGGTTCTAGAGTGTTGAACTGGATTCTTTGCCAAGCTAATCGTACTAGTATTGTCACAATAGATTGGTATTTCTTTGAGATAAATACCAAGATCTTGTAATTGTTGTTTTAACCATATTACTTGTGCACAACAACTTGAGATTGCAACATATTCGGCTTCGGTTGACGAAAGAGACACTGTATTTTGTTTCTTGCTGAACCATGATACAAGAGATCCTCCAAGAAATTGTCCTTGTCCACTGGTGCTCTTTCTGTCTATTTTGTATCCTCCATGATCTGAATCTGAATATGCAACAAGATATTCACTTCTTCCTTTGGGATACCATAAACCCAATTCGGATGTGTCAGCAAGGTATCTAAAGATTCGTTTAACAGTTTCAGCATGTGATTCCTTTGGTGCTGATTGATATCTTGCACATATGCCAACACTAAATTGGATGTCTGGTCTACTTGCCGTGAGATAGAGTAATGATCCAATCATTCCTCTATACCTTGTGATGTTGTAGTCTTTTCCTTTGACATCAGCATCAAGTAACGTAGTTGAGCTCATAGGTGTATCCGTGCCATTTGCTTCATCCATTCCATACTTCTTCAATAGCTCTTTAAAATACTTTGTTTGAGATATAAAGATTCCATTCTTTCTTTGTTTGATTTGCAAACCAAGAAAGAAATTCAATTCTCCCATCATTGACATCTCAAATTCTCCATGCATAATCTCAGAAAATTCCTTACACAAAGATTTATTAGTAGCGCCGAAAAAAATATCATCAACATATATTTGAACAATTAAAATATCATTGTGTTTTCGTTTTATGAAGAGTATTGTATCAACTTTTCCTCGTACAAAAACTTGATTGATAAGAAAATTGCTGAGCCTTTCATACCAGGCTCTAGGAGCTTGTTTTAAACCATATAAAGCCTTTTTGAGTTTGAAAACATGGTCAGGTTTAGTAATATCCTCAAAACCTGGAGGTTGTTTTACATACACTTCTTCCATGATGTACCCATTTAGAAAAGCACTCTTTACATCCATTTGATAGAGTTTGAATCCTTTGATGCATGCAAAGGCTAAGAGTACACGTATAGCTTCCAATCTAGCCACTGGAGCATACGTTTCCTCATAATCAATTCCTTCTTCCTGATTATAGCCTTTGGCCACCAATCTTGCCTTGTTTCTGACAATTATTGCAGATTCATCGAGTTTGTTTTTGAATACCCATTTAGTTCTAATGATCGTATGATCTTTGGGTCGGGGCACCAAATCCCCAACTTGATTTCTCTCAAATTGATTTAGTTCTTCTTGCATTGTTATGACCCAATCATTGTCTGATAGGGCTTCATCAATGTTAGAAGGTTCAATCTCAGAAATGAATGCAGAAAAACTTACTTCATTGAAAATTCTATTTCTAGTTTTGATCCCTTCATTTACATCTCCTATGACTTGATCTAAGGGATGACTTTTATTATATTTCCAAGCTCTAGGTTGACCTAGGGATTGCCCTTCTTCCTTAGTTTCATCAACCTCTGGAATAAGAGACTTAGAAGTAGATTGACCATTTTCTTGATTTAAAACAACTTCCTGTTCTTCATCAATGGTTTTGTCAAAGGATTCAAATTCATCAAATACAACATGAATTGATTCTTTAACAACACAAGTTCTTTTATTGAAAATTCTATATGCTTTACTTCGATTAGAATATCCTAGGAAAATTCCTTCATCAGTTTTAGAATCAAATTTTCCTAAGTTATCTTTACCATTATTATGAATGAAACACTTACAACCAAAGATGTGTAGATGAGCAATGTTTGGCTTTCTTCCTTTGTATAGTTCGTAAGGTGTCTTTCCAAGTTTTGTTCTGATATATGCTCTATTTGAAACATAGCATGCTGTACTCATAGCATCAGCCCAAAACACTTGAGACACGTTCTTTTCATTTAACAATGCTCTAGCCATCTCTGTGAGCACTCTATTCTTGCGTTCCACAACTCCATTTTGTTGAGGCGTCCTTGGAGCAGAGAAATTGTGATCAATGCCATTAGTATCACAATATTCTTCAAAGGCTTGATTTTTAAATTCTCCACCATGATCAGTCCTAATACCTGCAATGGACATACCTTTCTCATTTTGCACTTTCTTGGCAAAAACAATAAATTCTTCAAAAGTTTCATCTTTTGATGATAGAAAAATAACCTATGTAAATCTAGAGAAATCATCAACAATGACCAATGAATATAAGTTGCCACCAAGACTCTTTACTCTTGCTGGACCAACTAAATCTATATGTAGTAATTGTAATGGTCTATTTGTTGAAATTTCATTTTTCAATTTGAACGATGATTTAGTTTGTTTACCCTTTTGACATGCATCACAAATCAAGTCATTTTTGAAAGTTACTTTGGGTAATCCAAGAACTAAATCCTTTTTAAGTAGTTTGCCTAATTGATGCATGTTGACATGAGCCAATCTCTTATGCCATAACCAGCTTTCATCAGTATTACTCAGAAAACAGTTTTCAGACTCATTTCTACTAATATCTAGAGTATAGCAGTTACCTTCCCTTTTTGCTCTGAGCTTAGCCTTGATATTCTTCTTATCAAGCTGTAAGTCACTCTTGTTGATGATTAAACATTCTTCTGAGTCAAATATCACCCAGTTGTTTTTATCTGCACTTTGACTTACGCTCAGCAAATTATGACACAAGCCTTCAACATAATATACATCTTTGACTTGTATTCCTTTGTCATTCTTGATTTCACCAATTCCTGCTATCCTTCCGGATTAATTTCCTCCAAATTTTACCTTTCCACCTTCCTTAGGTTGCAATGTGGTAAAGCTTTCGAAATCTCCGGTCATATGTCTAGAGCATCTACTATCTATGTACCACTTGCTATTTTTGGATGCTTTGAGACATACCTGCAATCAAATGACTAAGTCTTAGGTACCCACATCTTTTTGGGTCCTTTTGGGTTAGTACAAATGATTTTCTGAATATATGAACCTTTAGGTACCCATTTGTAGGTTCCTATGGTTCCTTTCTTCTTATGAATGCATGAAGATGTAGAATGTCCTTTTCTATTACAGTAATTACAGAATGCAAAAGGATTTGATGTATGCACAGAATGTTGGAAATAATTCAAATATGACTTACCTCCTGCTTTCTTTCTTCCTTTTCTTTTATCTGATTTTAGATCATATCCAATTCCAGATCGATCATTTACAAATCGTTGAGCTTTTAAAATAACATTTAGCATCTCACTTCCTTGTGTGAATTTTTCAAGAGTTTTTGTGAGATCAATGTTTTTCTTTTTCAAAGATAAACAATTTTCACAATCCTTTCCCTTAGGTTCAGTTTCAAGAACTTTGTTTTTCTTTTTAACAATAATTAATTCTTTAACTACTTTGATGAATTCAGAATGTAAAGCATTATATTCGGAAAGTAATTCATCATAGGTAGGTTCAGAATCATTTACCTTTTCTTCTGTTTCTTCTTGAGCAACAAGACATATATTAGCTACTTCTTCCTCATCACTTTCTTCGTCTGAGGAGCTGTTACCCCATATAGCAGATACAAAGGCTTTCTTTTTGTTGAAGAATTTACCTTTTCTCTTTTCTTTGCTCTTTTGGCTCAAATCTGGACATTCTGACTTGATATGTCCTAGTTTCCCACATTCATAGCAAATAATATGATCTTTGCTACTATTTCCTCAATTCTGAAAATGTTTGAATCCCTGACCTTTCTTGTAGAACTTTCTGAATCGTTTTATGATTAGACCCATTTCGTCATCATCGAACTCTTCATCCTCATCCTGATTTTCTTCTTTAGCTTTTAGTGCTAGACCTTTCTTTTTCTTGTTACTAATGTCATCTAGTTCTCTTTTGAATTTTAGTTTGCTTTCATATTCAGAAAGACTTCCAAATAGAGAAGCAACTGATCTCATTGATTCTCCTTTTGCTTCTTCTATTGCAGTAACTTTTGCTTCCCACTCTTTAGAAAGAATATTCAAAATCTTTCGTACTTGGGTGTGCTGATCATAGACTTTCCCAAGAGCTGCAAGTTGATTAACAAGATGAGTATATCTAAGTTCGAATTCAGAAATTGACTCACCTGATTTCTTTCGAAGTAGATCGAATTCGGTGACCAAAGTGTTGATTCGATTCTCCTTTATTCCCGAAGTTCCTTCATGAGCTATTTCCAGAGCTTCCCACATTTGTTTTGCTGTTGGAAGTATGCAAATTCTGAAATATTCACTTTGACTCAAAGCGCTTTGTAACATCAGAATTGCTTTGCTATTGAGAGTGATAAGTTTCTTGTCATTCTCATCGTATTCCGCTGGCGTCTTTGGAATTTTCTGAGAATCTACAACCTTTGTAGGTTAATAATTTCCACTCTCAATTACATCCCATAGCCCATATTCAGTAGCCATCACAAACACTCTGAATTTAGCTTTCCAGAAAGAAAAGTGTTCTCCATTGAAACCAGGGGGTCTAGTGATGGATGCTCCGTCGGGAAGAATTCCTTCACCCATGCTTGCCATTGGATCCTTCTTAGGCTGTTAAACCTACGCTCTGATACCAAATGTTAGACCAAGCGTTTCACCCAAGAGGGGGGGTGAATTGGGTGATACTAAAAATTTCTTCGGAAATATAAAACTTTAACAGTAGAATTAAAACAGTATTGAGTAAAGAGAAATATCACCGAAGTGTACACCGGGAGTTATACTAGTTCGGTCACAACCACTTTGACCTACGTCCAGTCCTCAGAGCTTCTCTGAGAGTTTCACTATAACTTCCAAGATTCAGTGGGTTCTTGGCACCTTAGTACAAGCAAGTTCCTTCACCTGGACACTCGCTCCCCCTTACAAGTTGTAATCCAATCCCAACTCAAGGTTCCACAACATTAAGTTATCTCAATAACAACTATTGAGTTTGAATGAAATATCTCTCTTACAGAGTGAATAAGAATCACTGAAGTACAGAAATATAATTTCAACGTAAAACAGAGCAATGAAATTGATAATTCGTTTGTGTGTGTGCTTGTTGTTATTTCTCTGTTTGGATGTTCCCATATATATAGATATGTTGGTGATGACCGTTGGAACATTTTCTTTCATCCGTTGAAGTGTGCGCAGCCACTATTGACTTTTCAAGTTTTTGAAAAATATCCGTTGGCGGTGGTTGGCATATGAACGTTTCATTTGACTTCCATCTCTTGAAGTGATTTCTTCATTGTTTATCTGTAAATAGACTAAGAATACTAATACAATGAAAGATTAATCATATAGGAAACAAATCAATAAACGTTTGAATGATTTCTAAATTTCTGGGTATGCTTACTCGAGTAGCTACTCGAGTATCCCTTGAAGTTTACTCGAGTACCTACTCGAGTATCATCGGGAAATCTTTGATTAACTGCAAGTTAATGAACAAGTATAAGATTACTCGGGTAGTGCATGGAGTAAACTAATTTTCAAACCTTTTAGATTAGTTATTTACTCGGGTACCTACTCGAGTAATGCACTCACAACTTTATGAGTTACTCGGGTACCAACTTGAGTAAACCTTCAAATAAACTTTTGGTTACTCGATGCTTTACTCTAGTAATGTTGGTAGGATTTAAATGCCGAGAGCTCTTACCTCATTACTCGGGTCTGACTCGAGTAATGCACTCATTTTTGCATAGGTTACTTGGTTACCACCTCGAGTAACTGAGATTTTTGTACATGACTTACCCTGGTAATGACTTGAGGTTTACTTTGAGAATATTTCTGCATACTCGGGTATTACCTTCAAGTTTTCACTTACCTCAGGTCGTTACTCGAGTAGCTCCTCGAGTAACATTGGCAGTAGTACAAAGTACCGAGAGCTCCATATTTCAGAAACAGAGTTACTCGAGTAGCTCCTCGAGTATCATTGGCAACTTGAAAGCAACTGGAAGTTTTCCACATGGTTACTCGAGTAGCGCCTCGAGTAACATTGGCAGGCCGAGAGCAACTCCAAGTTTTTACCTGGTTACTCGAGTAGCTCCTCGAGTAACATTAGCAGGCCGAGAGCACATTGAAAATTTTAACACTATTACTCGAGTAGCTCCTCGAGTAACGTTGGCAGGTTACTGGAAGTTGTCTCTGGTTACTTCAAGTTTTGTCTCATTACTCGAGTAGCTCCTCGAGTAATGCCTTAGAAAATTTGCTTCTGATCAAGTTCCTCAGCATTTTCTCTTGGCCTTTCCTCATTACTCTAATGCTTACTTCAAGTGATGCTTGTTCCTGTCATTACTTAGTTCAAACTTGTTTATTAATTATTTCCTTTTCAAACCATACTTTTGTTATCATTAAAACATGAGATCTAACAAAGAGCTCTGTGAAGAAAAAGCGATAATTAGGCAGCTAACTATCCCTGGTACTCCCCAACAGAACGGAGTTGCTGAAAGAAGAAATAGAACGCTTCTAGACATGGTTAGGTCAATGATGGCACAAGCAAATCTACCAATTTCATATTTGGGTGATGCTTTAATGACTGCTACCTTCGTACTTAATCGTGTGCCCTCAAAATCAGTTACTTCAACACCTTATGAGTTATGGACAAAACGCAAGTCGGATCTTAGTATCCTAAGGCCATGGGGGTCAGCTGCATATATTCATGATAATTCTCATAAGTATGGCAAGTTAGGTCCTAGAGGAAAGAAATGTATCTTTATAAGGTACTCTGAACAATCCAAAGGATATGTCTTCATATGTGAAAATGAAGATGGAACGGTAACTGAAATTGAATCTAGAGATGTTACATTTCTAGAAAATGAATTCCCTAAAAGGGGAGACATTAACCGCACTGTATCTCTTTATGAGACACAAGAACAAATAAGTATAGAACTTGTTGGTATGCCTGAATCATCCCAAAATGTCGATCTAAGTGGGAGCTTAGAAAGGTCAACACAAAGACCTAGACAAAAGAAAAGACAAAGGCAAGAAGCTCCTACAAGAAAGAGTAACAGGGAAAGTATCCCTAAAAGACGCTTCCAAATAGAAAGTGAAGCACTTATTGTTACTCCTGATGGGGATGATGAACCACGTTCGGTACTAGAGGCCTTATCCAGTCCTGCTAAAGATGAATGGCAAAGGCAATGGATGAAGAAATGAACTCAATGAGAAAGAATAAAGTTTGGGAATTGGTTGACCTACCAAAAGGGCGAAAAGCCATTGGGAACAAGTGGGTTCTCAAAATTAAAAGAAAGGTGGATGGGTCAATTGATAAGTATAAGACATGATTAGTTGCAAAGGGGTATACACAGCAAGAAGGTATAGATTATGAAGATACCTTCTCACCCGTGGTACGATTTAATTCTATAAGAATTATTCTAGCAATAGTAAACAATTTGGACTTAGAATTACATCAAATGGATGTTAAAACTGCATTTCTAAATGGTGATCTGGATGAGGAAATCTATATGGAACAACCATTAGGTTTCATTGAAAAAGGAAAAGAGAATAAAGTTTGTAAACTTAAAAGGTCTATTTATGGACTAAAACAATCATCCATACAGTGGTATTTGAGGTTTCATAAAGCAATAACCTCTTATAATTTCCAAATGATTGAAGAGGACCACTGTGTCTACATTAAACGGTTTGAGGGTAATTTTGTTATATTATCCTTATATGTAGATGATATACTATTGGCTGGAAATAATCTGAATTCGATTATAGCTATTAAAGAATGGCTTTCATCGAATTTTGAAATGAAAGACATGGGTGAAGCAGAGTATATACTTGGAGTTAAGATCCAAAGAGATCGTTCAAAAAGAATCCTATATCTTTCACAAGAAAATTACATTAAAAAGATTCTCGAACGATTCAACATGAGCAACTGCAATTTCTTGGATACCCCAGTGGCTTCTGGTGTAACCTTAAGCAATAAGATGTGTCCCAAAACTGAGACTGATCAAAATAAAATGATGAAAGTTCCCTATGCTAGTGTTGTTGGTAGTTTAATGTACGCAATTATGTATACAAGGCCAGATATCTGCTTTGCGGTAGGATTGGTAAGTAGGTTCCAGTCCAACCTAGGTGAGCGTCACTGGAAAGCAGTAAAAAGGATCATGAGATACTTAAAAGGCACCTCTGACTATGCACTATGCTACGAAGGAAGCGATCTATGCCTGGTTGGATATTCTGATGCTGATTTAGGCAGAGATGAGGAAGAGCGAAGATCGACCTCAGGTTATACTTTCTTACTGAATAATGGCGCCATATGTTGGAGTAGCAAGAAGCAAACATGTATTGCTTTACATTCTATGGAAGCCGAGTTCGTAGCATGCACTGCAGCTGCACAAGAGGCATTATGGTTGAAGAGGTTCATTGAACATCTTGGATTTGGCAATGAGAGTACCAATCCAGTATTAATGCATTATGATAACACTGCAGCCATAGCCTATACTAAAGATCCTAAGTATCATAGTAAGACCAAGCATATAGACATTAAGTACAATTTTGTAAGAGATTATATAGCACAGAAAATTATTGCTGTACAACATATTTTGACTAAGAGTATGGTCGCTGATCCCCTGACCAAACCAATTGCCAAGGAAACATTTGAAAAACATGTGAGGGCACTTGGTGTACGTAAAATGTAAAAATTTCAGACTTTATTACATTTATGATTAATTGAAGTACTTATCATTATTAGTATAAATGTCTGTGTGAAAGTATACAATGTCTAGTATGTCGTACAGGCTTGTGAGGTTGTCTCTCTCACACGAGCAACCGCCTTTGACACTCAGGAGGGGTGTTCAAAGATGAGACAATTTGTGTTCACCGGTAAAGCTGCTAGAATGCTGATATGGTAGAGAAGAAACACAAACTATATGTCGCCTTGACAACAGTGTAGCGTATCAAGATGAGATCCATAAACATGAACATTAGTATGGATCGAATCATGGATATCCACTTCCATGATGCCTGTAGCCAGATAACAAATTCTTCAATATTGACATCTGAGTAGAAAGGAAGAATTTGGGTTTAGATGCTGGGAGTGTCTAGACTTAAGTCTGTACAGTGTTAATAACAAAATGAAAAACGACGTGTGCTCTTATGGTGTGAGAGTAACACTGTAGCATGTGATTCATACCACATGTGCTAAAGAACCGCAAAAGGGAAGCAAGTAAGAAGATCCCTTCTTAATTGTTGTGTGAGTCCCAGGAAGTTTCTAATTCTTCCAATAATATCCTTTGACTTTGACAATATCACAGAGGTGTGCTTCAGCGTCTGCTACTTTAGCATATGTCCTATGATCATGATAGATGCGATCTATGGTATTATGTTAGGAAAGCAGCTGATGTATATTGAAGTGATATCTGGGCGAAAGGAAGATTACTTGAAATATACACAAATATGCTAGTGTCTGAGACATGTCCTTTTATGGTATTATTTTTGATAATTTCATAAATGTGGATACTATGCATACTAGAAAGGCAATCTGAGTTTTATACTGACTCAAAAGGGATTAGATTAGCTATGTGAAAGTGTATATAAGTGAATCTAGGATATTTAAGGCACAATATTAAAATCAAGCTACACAATGAAGGTTATTTTGTGCTGGTATCTGTAAAAGAGATTTCTAGTACATACACCTATATGCAGATGTCATGCCTACACGGTCACGGCAAAGCACCTAGTATGAAAGAAGGAAGAAAAAGAGACATATCTAATCCACCAAGTGTGAGTGGGAGATGTTGGAAAATAGCCTAGTCCACCCTTGGTGGATTGGGACCAAGCCCAATAAGATTGGGGTCAAAGTATAAATAACATAAATGCTTGGGTGGATATATGTAATATTATCCAAAATGTTATGAGTCATGTTTTTTGTCCGATGCAATATGACTCTTCAAGTGGCATTGTTTCACTGAAACAATATATCTCTCAATCGAAAGGATATATTATCTCTCTGATGGAAGGACATGTTAGTAGAAGAGGAAGGGGTGCATAGAACCCTATAAATAGTAGATCCACTGTAAATCTCGACATTTAAAAGCATTTTGGCATTATTAATTAATCACTTCTTTTTACAATGACACAACTCCAAGCATAGGGAAGAGGTGCATCACAAGAAGGCATGCGTGTATTAATTATTGATGAGAAAAAGCAATGCTGGAAAGCTGATTTGTTTTGAAAGTCATAATTTTTTTTAAAACAATAATTGTGATGTGCTATCACATGCTATTAGGTCAAAAAATGCAAAACAAAATTCTAAGGCATATTTTAGCCCTCTTTTAAAGGTGGTCAACATTAGATTTCACGATGAAACCACTAAATGAGAAAATAAAATAAAGTGTTCATCCTAAGGTATATATATTTACGCAATATCTTTACATCATCATAAGAAGTAAAATTAAGGTTTAAATTATAAGAGAAAAACCGAAATCAGGATAGTGATCAGCCCCGCAAGTGTACGGGATTGATGTAGTACTAATAATCCTAGAGTATTCTGGGGTCATACTCATATGGAGATTACAATTCACTAATTCAAATTAGATTTGAGTAAGAAGAAAATAAGGATGAGAATATTTATGAGAGTATAACAATCATTTAAAGAGTTGGATTCAAGATCTCACCTACAAGTTGCTAATTTCTATTATTTTGTGTTGACTCTTTAACTAATTATAATGATAAACTATTCCTAAAGTGTCCTAATATTCGTCCGAATTATAAGTCCCTTTTTTTTTTGATAATAGAAAGTTTAGGTAGGTTCGGCACCAGTCCCCTACCAAGGCCAGGGCACGGCCCCAGGGCTCTTCGAGCGCTTACAAGGGACTTACGAGATCGCCTACCAATGAGGTCTCCCCATCGGTCAGAGGGTTCGAACACACTCCCTTGTGATCGGGGTGGCAAGACCTTAACCAACTGTGCCAAACCTCATTGGTTAAGTCCCTTTTTAATTACTGTTGAACTCGTACACACGACACACACAAAACTAATTAAACCATGAATTAAAGCTATAGTTTTTATATCCACAAATATCTAGAACTTTCCCTAGTCTAAATAATTTGTGTCTATTTCTCTAGATTTAGGTTCTTCCTTCACCTCCAAGTCCATTGAGATTATCCCATATATCATATTCTATTGATGGCCAACCAAAGCAAATCATGTGAAGAACAAGATAAATAAATATAATTAAAAGAAAAACTAAAATGTATTCATAGATAGAAATTCATAAAGAATATTCATTTATTCATAAAGAATCAAATAAGAATAAATAGAAACTAGCTTTCCTGTTAGGCTACATCCCTCCCCCAACTAAGAAGTTTAGAAACTCAGAAAAAATATTGCTCGTGAAGTTTTCAGAGTAGTGATTGTTTTTCAAAAGTGACCCACAAAGCCTCTGTTTATAGATGAAGTTATTTCTTGGTGTGGGACTCTTTGATATATACAACAACAACAACAACAAAGCCTTTATCTCACTAGGTGGGGTCAATTACATGGATCGCACGACGTTATTGTGCTCTATCAAAGACCATATCTTTAGATATATTATTAATCAAAAGGTCTCTATCAATGACCTCATTAAGAGTTTGCTTTGGCCTTCTATGACCTCGTTTTACAAGACTTCATACGGCTTGATCAACCCTCCTCACCGGTGCATTCAACGGCCTTCGTTGAACATGTCCAAACTACCTCAAATGACTTTCTACCATTTTTCCTTCACTAGAGGCCACACAAACTCATTCACGTATATGATTATTACAAATATTATCTTTTCTCGTATGATCACACGCATCCATCGCAACATCCTCATCTTGGCCACTCCCATTTTATGCTCATGTAATCCCTTTAAAGCCCAACAATCAATACCATATAGTATTGCAGGTCTTATAGCAGTGCGGTAGAACTTCCCTTTTATTTTATTAGGTACTTTCCGATCACAAATAACTCCAGTAGCTTTTCTCCATTTATTTCATCTAGCTTGAATTCTGTAATTGACATCTCCATCAATTTCATCATCTTGTTGTATAATTGATCCCAAATACCGAAATTTTGTCATTTGTGAAATGACTTGCCCCCCCAATTTAACTTCCACTTCATTTCAACCTTGTCTCTTATTATACTTACAATGTATATATTCAGTTTTACTCCTACTCATACTATATATTCAGTTTTACTCCTACTCATACGAAAACCCTTCACTTTCAAAGTCCGTCTCCATATCTCAAGTTTAGAATTAATTTCCTCCCTGGATTCAGCCAGCAGAACTATATCATCCGCAAAAAGCATACATTTAGGGATCTCCTCTCTTATAGGCTTAGTTAGAACATCTACCACTAGGTTAAACAAATAAGGGCTCAAAGTTGATCCCTGATGTAGGCCAATCCTTATAGGAAAGTCCTTTGCTACACCTCCTGGCATTCTAACATTGGTAGTAATCCCCTCATACATGTCTTGAATGGCTTTGATATATGCAAACCGCACCCCCTTCTTTTCCAAGGCTTTCCAAAGTATATATCTTGGCACACAATCATATACTTTTTCCAAATCAATGAAAACCATATGCAAATCTCTTCCTTTGTTTATATATTTTTCCATAAATCCCCTTAATAAATAAATTGCTTCTATTGTAGACCTTCCTGTCATGAATCCAAATTGGTTTTCAGCAATTTCAGTCTCCAACCTCAACCTGTGCTCAATCACCTTTTCCCATAATTTCATTGTATGACCATAAGCTTAATTCCTCTATAGTTTGCGCAATTTTGAATATCCCTTTTATTCTTATAAATAGGAATCAAAGTACTTTTCCTCCACTCATCCGGCATTTTCTTGAATCATAAAATCTCATTAAATAATTTTGTGAGCCACGAGACACCCTCTTCACTCAAACATTTCCAAACTTCAATAGGAATCCCATCAGGCCCAACAGCTTTACCATTTTCCATTTTCTTAAGAGCTTCCCTAACCTCACCAACTCGAATCCTGCGGTAAAATGACAAATTGAGATCACCTTCTCGAGTTGTCAAATCTTGCAATTACAAGGCCCTCCCCCTCCACATTGAACAACTTATAAAAGTAGACTTCCCACCTATTCTTAATATCTCCATCAGTAACCAAAACTTTGCCTTCTTCATTCTTTATACATCTCACTTGGTCCAAGTCTCTCAATTTTCTCTCCTTGTTCTTTGCAATCTTGTAAATCTTATGCTCTCCCGCCTTTATTCCTAACTCCTTATAAAACTCCTCATATGCTTTATTACGAGCTTCACTCACTGCCTTCTTAGTCTCCTTTTTAGCCAAACGATACATTTCCCAATTGTCAACATTATTATACAAGTGTATGGCTCTAAAACAATCTTTCTTATACTTGACTCTTTGATATATCCATATAATAATATATTATATGTACTTTGATTTATCTCTACTTCATATCTTTTTATGCTTTTGTATTCTGGCAAAAATTACGATTTAACGCCCCATCCAATCAGCTCTATTACTATTTTGCAGAAATTACGATTCAGGACCCCTTTTTACAAGCATCTTTTGTCTCATGCCTTCATCTTCTCTTGCCTTTTTGGAGAAAAATCACAGCTGACTAACGACCGTATGCCTTCAAGATATTATATTACCTACAAAATAAAAGGTATTTGAATAGATTTTGGTGGAATATTACTTTTAGTGCTTAAGAGTAGATTTAGGGAATATATATATATATAATAAATTAAATAGATATAAAATATTTATAGATTTCATCTAATATAATTCAAAATCTATATCTATTTAATTATAAAATATGCACTTATCATATACCAACAAGACACACCACATCCAAATGATGTATCCTTCCCATAGTTGCAACTTCATTGATAAATTCTTGGTCAGTAGATATGGATTTACCCAATATTTTAATAGCAACATCTCGTCCACTCCTTAGCTTCCCTTTGTCCACAGTGCCGAAGCAAGATTTATTATTGAAACCTTTTCAAATTGTCTTTAAATCCTTATAAGATTACCTTATTGGATGAAGGTTAAGAAGTCGTACAAATCTTCAATACTTCCATAGCTTGATAAGTGTCTTCTCCAATATGTGTAAGTCATCAAGATGAACAGCAATAATAAGCCGACTAGCTAGAAATCTCAGAATAATGGCTATTGGAACATATTTCCCTGTGATTTTCCCTAAGGCGGGTTCAACTTGTGTTGAAATCAAATCGCCATCATCTTCATCACCAGACTCGTACTCAGTGATCATATACACAGCCTCCGCAACTGCACGTGTATATTTCCACAAAATTAAAGGCCATAAAAAAAGGCATGGGTATCATAAATTTATATCAACCTAGATCATGTAATTAATATTTTCATATTTTTTTTTACCTTCATTAAGAGAAATACTTACATACTTGAGTAGTATCACGTCATCTAAACTCTGTCAAATAAAAATATATTAACTCAGATTATTTTATTCTTAATTGGCAGATGACTCGTCATCCATTTGTACAGTCCAGTAATGATGTTTCCACGTAGAAGAGGGAATTCGGGTCGGGCTGGCGGGTTGGGCCTGTCAGCCCGTTAAGTTAATCGGGTTCGGGCCTGGAAAAATCAGGCCCAAATGTAATCGGGCTAAACGGGTCAAGCTCGTTTAACCGTCGGGTTAAACGGGCTAACCTGCGGGTTAAACGGGTTAACCCGTTTGCCCGATAACCCAAAAAAAAAATCCCCATTCCCTCTTTTTTCGGTTCGCCCGCCCACGCCCCGCGCTCTCATTCTCCATTTCTCTGATTCTCAGATTTTCCTCCTCTTCTCTGAACCCTAAGACACTCCGCCCTCCGCAGCTCCGCTCCCCTTCTTGCGCTTCCTCTCCGGCTCGGCCCCGTCACCGTCGTCCGTCACCCTTCCTCTCCGGCTCCGGTTCGGCCTCCGCCTCTCCAAGTCTTGCTCTTCCTCTACGCCTTCTTCGCTCCGCCGCTCTGTGCTCTCGCATCGCAGTCTCGGTCTCCGTCTTGCTCTCCGCCGCCGCTCTGTTCTCTCCGCCGCCTCTCACAGACTCCCTCCTCCTCTTTGACTCCGCGCCACCATCGCTGAGTTGGTCTCCCCCATCTCCGGATCTCCCTCTTCCCCTGGCGTCAGTGGTGTCTCTTAAACCAAACCGGATTAGGCATGCTCATCTGTCGTCTCTTCCAAGTCTCCCATCTGAACTGAAAGTCTGAAACCAAACCGGATTCTCTTCCTCTCGTGCTTGTCTGTGCTCGTCGGCTCTGTGACTGTAAGAGGTAATTTATTACGGATTTCTCTCTTGAAATTTTTCTTTACAACTTGGCCTGTTTTTGCCCAAATTCTTGAGACGGCGCTTATGGACTTCCTTTCTCCCCCTTTGATTAAGATATTTTAGTTCAATAGCCCTGTGTCATGATTTAATAATTAGGAACTAATGCTTGTTCTACAGTTAAATTTTCATTTTCTCTGTTGGCATCTTGTGCTCCGTCTCTTTAGCTGAATCCGTAAACAGTCTACTGTGGAGGGGGAAAATAATTTTCTCAACTCCTTTACTTTACCATGATCATATCTAACCTTTCTCTCTATTTGGTTCTACTTTGGGTCTGGGATATCTCTGCTCTGCATGGGTCCATGATGATAATGAAGCTAATTTAGATATTTACCCCGTTGTCACCAAATGTCCAATGAATATTCTTTCTCGTAACTTCTTTCACGTTACCTCCCGAGGATCAATTTAAGTTATTCACTTGACAAATTTGGTATTGTAAATATTCTAGAGACGTTTGGCTGCAGTTTTGTGCTTGGTTAAAAAAGGTTTTTGATTATATACTGTATTACGGTTGGGACTAGTTTAATAATCATGACATTGGTATTTCCTTTCCTGTCAGCCTTTTACTTTGTTTCTGCGTTTTGCTGCTCTGCCATTGGGATTAGAAAGTTGCTCTATATTGTATATTCCTATCTTGCTAGCATTTTATTCTATGCTTCGCCAGGAATTGCAAGCTGGGAATGCATGTATGGAAAGGCAGCAGATTATTTTTTAGATTTATTCCTGCAATGCTGTGATCATGTTTCCATTTATTATCACTCTTTAAATTCTGTATGGAAAGGATCCCAAAATTTGAACTCTGTAGTTCTCTGTCTTTGCTGGATAAGTGGATTTGTTTTTCTAATTCCATTTTATACTATGATTGTGCATTTGTGGTTGTTGTTGGATTTTGTTTTCACTTTTGAATAATGCTTTTGTCCTTAAACAAATGATAATACTTTTGTCGTTAAAAAAAGATGGCTACCAAGGATGTTGACAATGTGGCCACACAATCCGAACAACCTACTGAACTTGAAGCTTCCACTGTACAAACACAACGTAAAGATGCTCCTACTGTAAATAAAAGGGTGAGATGTACGACATCTGATGTTTGGAGATACTTTACAAAACTTGGCATAGTTGATGGTAAGGAAAAAGCCAAATGTAATGGGTGTGGAAAGCTATATACTGTGGGAAGCAAGGATTGTGGGACTTCACACCTTCGGCGGCATATTGAAAATTGTAATGCACTCCCAAAATACAAGGATGTTGGTGCCATGATGATAGATCAATCAGGGATTGTTAGAGCTAGAAAGATTGACCACAACAAAGTTCGAGAACTCATTGCCTATGCCATCATTAAACATAATCTTCCCTATGCTTTTGTTGAGTATGAGGGAATTAGGGAGTTGCTCTCATATTTGAATCCTGATTATAAGAGTATTACAAGAAAAACTATTGTGGTGGATGTATGGAATTTCTATCTTCATCAAAAGGACAACCTAAAGGCCAAACTAGCAATGAGTCCAAGTAGAATATGTTTGACTTCTGATTGTTGGACAGCAATAACTACAGAAGGTTATCTTTGCTTGACTGCTCACTTTGTTGATGAGAAATGGAATTTGCACAGCAAAATACTTTCCTTTTCTAAGATGGAGCCTCCTCACACGGGACTTGAATTGGCAAAAAGGGCGCATGAGATATTGATAGATTGGGGGATTGACAAGAAGGTTTTCTCTATCACGCTGGACAATGCTTCAGCAAATTTTCATATGCAAAGAATACTTAAAGAGAATTTGAATTTGAGTGGTAGCTTGATATGCAATGGAGAATTCTTTCATGTGAGATGTTCTGCCCACATCTTGAATCTCATAGTTCAACATGGTTTGCGAGTAGCGGAAGGAGCTTTGAATAAAATTAGGAGCAGCATTATGTATGTACGGAAATCAGAGGCAAGGATGATAGAGTTCAAGAAAAGGGTTGAACAAGTTGGGGGAATTGACACTTCTGTGGGTTTAAGGTATGATGTCCCAACTAGATGGAATTCGACACATGCAATGCTTGAAAGAGCAATTAAATATCGTCGTGCTTTTGCTAGCTTGGCCTTGAATGACACAAATTACAATCATTGTCTAACAAATGAAGAGTGGTCAAGAGCAGAGGCTATGTGCACATTCTTGAAGCCTTTTACAGTGATAACAAACTTGATATCTGGATCATCATATCCCACCTCTAACATGTATTTCACACAAATATCAAAGATTGAGTTGCTGCTAAAAGGACATTTGAAGAGTGAGGATTCTGTGATTCGGGATATGGCTCAGAGTATGCTTGACAAATTTGACAAATATTGGACTGAATATAGTGTTATTCTTGCATTAGCCATTATCCTTGATCCTCGGATGAAGCTTGAAGTCATAAAGTTTACTTTTGCGAAATTAGATCCCATAAATGCTCATGAGAAGATTGAAAACGTTAGGAGTAAGTTGTACTATGTTTTCAATGAGTATAAAAATGTGGGATCATCTTCATCCGACACCCCAATTGGTAGAGCTGCTTCAAGCTCGAATGCCAACACGGTGTTTATCACAGAACCAATTCCTAGCCGTAACTCGAATGAAGTGGATGACTACGAAGTTTTTGATGTAAGTTTGAAATTCTTAAATAGTTTTTGTTTAGATGTAATTTGAATTTCCATTGTCACTATCCTCTGTTCATTTAATTTGACCTTTTTATTAATTTTTCAATGGTATAGGATTTTTTTTCATTCAAGTGTCAAGATGAGGCAACAATTGAAAGGTCTGAATTGGACTACTATTTGGAAGAAGCGATACTTGATAATAGATTGGCTACAAGATTTAATGTCTTGGATTATTGGAAAGCCAACTCAGCTCGATTTCCCTATCTTTCAAAGATGGCATGTGATATTCTTAGTATTCCAATTACTACCGTTGCCAGTGAATCAGCCTTTAGCATAGGATCTCGGGTTCTCACAAAGTATCGATCTTGTCTTCTTCCAGATAATGTTGAAGCTCTCATTTGCACACGAAATTGGCTTCTTGGTTTTCCATGGGATCGTAATATTTATAATCATATTTGTTCATTTATCTTTTTTAATATATCTATTTAATAAATCTTTTATGTTTATGTCATTACTTGTGGCAGAGGATTCTGAGATAGAGAAAAGGGAAACTGCTCCTGTCCCTATTTTTGCTGCTTCAGACAATGCTTCGAATATAGTGATTGCCGATTGAAGAATGACGAAGGAAGATTACAAGTTTTTGTTGTTGTTGTGAAGAATTAGCTCCAAAAAGATTATAACTTTCTTGCTAATTGTTATTGTATTATATGACTTATATCCCTCATTCCCTTCGAATACACTTATGCCATGCCTTCATTGTCTTGCCTCAGAAACTTGGTGTTTTAATTTATTTAGAACTTGGTGTTTTAATTTATTTAGAGCTTGACATCAGCACTCTTGAGCTCTCTTGCCCAAATCTTGAGAAAGTAAATTTGGATGGCTGTGATCATTTGGAAAGAGCATCATTTAGTCCTGTAAGTGATATTTCTTCATGAATTGCTTTAAATTTTGCTCTATATATCAAGCTATTGCATTCTTTGTCTATTTGATTTGATTGTCTATTACAAAAGGAGGATAAATATTTAATTTGCATGTATGAGCTTTAGCTTATATGAAGCTCCCTACTTGTTTGCTTTATTGTCTGCATTGTTACAACGCAAGTTTATAATGTGGTATGGGAGATATCTAATGTTCGTTTCTAAAGGCTTGGGAGGGGGCTACTGGCACTGCATAAGATGATAAGAATCAATTAATATATGGTAGTGTAATCTGCAGTAGCTAAAGACTAAGTACATGTTTTTGTGTGGCAAGCAATAATTAAAGGTCCATTGGTCCAGTTTGTATAGCCCAAATTCACAAAAAAAAACAAAAGGAAGTATAGCCCAAAAGTTAATAGAAGCATGCTAGGCAAAAAAAAAAAACGAAAGGAAGCATGCTAGGCAAAAAAAAAAAACTGAATATAGCCCATTTGCCCCATTAGCCAAAAAAAAAAAAAACAAAAGGGCTGGCGGGCTAACTAATCGGGCTCGGGCAGCCCGAGTTATAATCGGGCTGGTTGAAGCCCGACCCGATTATTCTCAACCCGCGTCGGGCCAGCCCGTCGGGCTCGGGCTGGCTCGAATTCCCTCTTCTACACATAACCCACTCCTTAACTTATGAACATATAAGTTATATAATCACATAAATTTTTTCTTTTTTTGGCCAAATAACTTTACGAATTCTTAAGTTTTCTTAATGAAAAAGCTAAGAACACGTATGGTTATAATGCACTTATTCTCACAATATAATCACTGAATTGAGAAATAAAATATATTAAATACACAAAAAAATATTAGAAAATAAGGCTGGATCGGACTAGCATTTACTCTCCTTAATATATTTATATCAACTCAGATATTATCCTGTTAATTTTACTTTAATATCTTTTAAATTGTGACAACTTTTGTTCTTTTGCATTTTCAAATTCCATATAATTATACGTAGGAGTAATAAATGACAGTTGAGGATCTTACACTCGTGAATATCCTTAGAAGATGGCAAACCTGCAAGAAAAAATTCACAGATATGTCAATGGATGACGCTACTGGAAAGACATGTACGAAAATCTCCCCCGTTTTGGACTTTGTTTTTACACTTGTTTTAAGAAAATCAATTAAAACAGCATAATCTTTGATATTTTCAGTCACAAAAAATTTAAAAAATAATAAAAATTGCATCATTTTGTGATTACCGTATACCAAAAATGTCTTTTATTATATCTATAAACTAATTATAAAAGAATTAGAAAGAATGATTGGCCAAAAAAATTAAAGAAAGAATGGACATTTCAAGAAATATTAGAGGGGTGGACTATTAAATGCCACAAATATCTTCAACCCATTCCAAGGAGGGAGAATGACAGAAAAATACCACTAGAACTTCAAAATCCCAAATTAATCTTTTGACAAAGATTTACATTGTCAATCCTATTACTCTTCTTGTCATCAGGATTTTGAAGTTTAAATGACATTTTTCTGTCATTCTCCCTTCCAAGAATCTTCATAAATGCTCATAGTTTCAACTAAGTTTTAATCAGCATCTAGTATACTATAAATTTTTCTTTTTATCAAGCTCTTATAGTTTCAAATATTTTTAATCACATCCTTATAATTATTTTTTTATCAAGTCCTTATATTGTAGATTATTTTTAATTAGTTTAATATATATTTTCTTAATTTTATTTATTAATTAAATTAAAATTTTAGGTTTTTATATATTTTTAATTAGAATTATTGATATAATTAATTAGTAATCAGTATTTACTTACAAAATTCTGATGTTTATAATTACAAAAATAAAGAAAACATAGAATTATAAAATAAATATATAAAAATTTGTTTATAAAATTATAAAAAAATATTAAATAAGATTATTAGAAAAATTCCTTATTTATCGAATAATCTTAAATAATAGTATATATACTTATAGAAGAATATTATTTGAATTTATAGAATAAAGAATTAAAAGAGTACAAAGATCTGACTAAAATTTAGGTGAAAATTATATAACGATCTCATAAAAACCTATAATAACTTGATTAAAAATCTGTTGAAATTACTTTGATTTGTAGATTATTAGTTATTCCTTTTACTTATAAGGCTGCTAAGGTGTGACTCATTACAAAATCAATGGGAGTCAATATTCGTAAAAACAAAACTTAAATTGCCTGCAAGCATGCCGACGAGAAATGCTGCAAATCAAAGGAAATTTTACAAAAGTCAAATGTATGAATATCTAAATATTTTCTGGAAAAAAAAAACTATCTAAAAATTTTATCTTAAATGGCTTAAAATCACTTCAAAAAAATTATTAATTACTCTACTGATCCTAATTATAGAACCTAGTTTGAGGGCAAATCTTGGCCCTAAATGTAAGATTTTTTTTTTTTCATTTTATCTCTCATATTTATTATTATTTTATAAATTGATATATAATATAATATAATATTACGCAAATTTATTTTAGAGAGATCATTCTACATGTATTATAATTAAATAGTTTATTTTGATTCCCTAATCTCGCCAGACCAAATAAATGGGTTTTACATCATATGGGTTTTACATCATATGGGTAGAATAGATAATAATTGAAAATAATTAATATTTCTGTTCTTAAATGATAAGCAAATATTTAATAGGGATGAAAATAGACTATGCTAGGCTAGGCTTTATCTAAATAGGTCTGGGCCTGCAACAGATATTCAAAACCTAAGCCTGAGTCTGAACCTGTATGTAGGCTTTTTTTTATAGGCATGAGTCTGGGCCTTTAAAAGCCCTAACAAGGCCTGAAGCATATTTAAACACCTACTTAAAATGTACACTCTTAAATGTAGCCTTTAAATATTATGCCTCCAATAAATTCATATATAATCACTCACGCTTATATACAATCATACATTTTATCTTAAAAGCCTAACATCTATTCTAGCCGTAATGTTAAAGCTTAGTAAGGGGGAAAAAAGAATATTTAGTGATAACAATTGTCTGAATAGATAGGAATAAGAAAAACTAATGGTTTGTTAACTAATAAGATATATTTTCCAAAATTGACTAAGCATAACAAATAACATGTGAAACTAGATTTTACCTCTTTTACTCTTCCCATTTAAATTGGGACAAACTCCTCTTACTAAGATTATAATATTTCATTTGACACTAAAATAAACTCATAACAATTATTATACTTTAGTGGAGGGCACAAATTAGGGAAGGGTGAATGAGTTAGTGTTGTTATCTCCCGCGATCGAAGAGAAGAAAGGCAGGGGTGGATAATTTATGTAAAAGCAAAGGTTGAGTATAATAACAATGAGATGTGAAATTTAGAATTAAGATTAAATTAATAAATTTATAAACAATTTATATAATTATTTAAATGATATTATATATACTTATATAATAATATAAATTAAGAAAAGTTAAATAAGTCAGGCCTGTATGCTAGACCATATAAAAAAGGCCTGACCTGTTTATCTAAATAGATCTAGTCATATGCTTAAGCCTGAGGCTAGCCTACTTAGTAAATAGGCCAACTAGGCTTTATGTAGGTTAGGACATAACATTTGTTACGGATCTAATCTGTAAGAATAATTGGGCGTACCTGGAGTGCGACCGTTTCTCTCTTATACCCACGCTAATCGTATCACAGTAGCGGAAGCGATTATGACGCACAGCAAATACACCACTATAGAAAGAAGAAAAGAGAAATATAGTAGAGGGAATATGGATTCACAGTGACAGAGTTTCTGTATGTTAATTCAAGTATATAGCAACTGAATCCCTTTACGCCTGATGATCTCATGTCTCCCTTCATGAATCCATATAACCCATGCACACTTGATTCCACCTCTTGCTTAACAAATCCTAGCCATTGATCTCAAGTTACCTATGAGTTTTCTTTTTGGTAATAGTTCAATTGATTGGTAAATTTACCATTTTACCCCTGATTGTCATGACACATATATCATCATCATCAAACACAACTCACATTATTTACTTCATAAGTGTTTAATTAATATTAATTACATCACTTTGAAATTATTAGCCCTTAATCACATTTCAGGATATTACATGTTGAGTATATTTGAATAATGAAGCTCTGTTGCTCTTTATACTGTGGCCATAGTTTGTTGCATGAAACATTGAGCATGTAGAAATGTCATTATGAGGCATGCATTCAGATAAAGCTAACATGTCATACACATAGATCTGTCATGCATGCATTATGGTATCTTTTTCCTACTGAGATTCTCTCAAATCTCACCCTTCCTTACCAACAATTTAGACAGGTGAAGATAGAAGGTATGCTGAGAACAAAGAAGAGAACCGTACAAGGGGAATGCAGTGGTGAAACGTAGACGGGAAGATGTCTTTGTTTCATTCGAACACGTTTAAAACCCAAGTAGCCCTGTGTGGCTACACTGATGGTAATTATCATGTGTGAACCTCTATGGGGAATTTCTGTAATCATGCAAATATTATCAGTATATCTCTGCTATTCCTGTGTTGCCCACCAAACTGCATATCGTTTTCCATGAACACTCTAGTAAAGGTGAAATTAAAATAAGGGCATGACACATATGAACAATAACATCTGATTTTAGAGATCACATTGACTAAAGGAGTAAGTTGGTCTGGATATGAGTCAATGAACATCCACATAATTAATATTAATAACAGACTAATAGTAATATAGCATTATCTCAACATTTAACCCCGGATTATGACAAAATAAAGTGGAATCATTACCTTCTGCCAAAAGCCCAAAACGCGCAGCTTTGTTAACTACTCTGCATCACACATAAATAAAACATGATATTAATTCAAAACTCGCTGGAGGATCGTATGCAGATGATTAAGGTACACTCTGATTTTTATTACTCACTCTTGAAATTTGTATAAAAGCCATTTGACTTTTGTTTTTAAAAATTAAAGACATTAAATAAATTAGTTGATCATAGCATATATAATATATTATTAGATTATATATTATTTTAAAATTGAGATAAATTAATTTAGAGAAAAACTATCAATATAAATACTTTAATATAATTTACTCTTTTTAGTCCACAATATAGGGTATTTAAACTATATCTCGACAAATGAGAAATGACAGTTAAATTATTTAATATGTTCTAAAATGTAATTTTTTTTTTCACTTTTACCTTTCTTCAGAAATGTATTTAATTGCATTGGGAATATTATTTTAAAGAGAGGTGATATAATGAGTGGACAACATTGAAAAATGAGTATTAATCACAAGGACAAAACAAGAAAAAGAGCATTAATTAAACCAAAAGTAACTTATATTTTGGACCATGTCTTCCTTTTAGAAGTGCCCTATATTGTAAACTGGATGGAGTATTTAGTTTTCTTAATCACTTCAAAAAATCAACTAACTCTTATATTAATACTTAGAGGTAGTATTAGTACAAGTCTAATTTGACCAAATGCTATATGCTAAAAGCAGTAGTTCCGACGTATAATATATCTTAAATTGACTAACTTTTTTCAACTTGCCCTTATTTAATAATGAATATTAGGGAAAAAAAATAGAGATGTTATATATTTCCTCTCACCTACATTTTCAATAAGGGTGAATGTGTAAATTTAATAATAAAAGATTTCGTTATAAGCACTCTTAAGAATTATATATTTTTAGTGCAAAAAGTAGACATAAACAATTTATTTGAGAGCAGATATAGCAACGGTGTTAAGGAGACTTAACTTCCATTATTTTTTATACTGTGGGTCCCACCAGTCTTATCTCTATTATTTTAATAATTTTTAACGGGAAAATATCACTTAAACCCCATACAAACAATTTTATTTCAATTAACCTTCAAAAAATTATGAAATTTCATGGCACCTGCTTGCGTTAAAATGAAATTAAGTTTCGTCAGTAAAAAGACAATAATACCCTTATTTTATTTTTTTATAAGATCATTTATAAGACAAATATTAGCATTTTTAAAACAAATAAAGACATTTATAAGATAAACATGTGAATGATCAAGGAGTTTAAAAATTTTGGTCCTTCACGTATTTGTCTTGTAAATGTTTGTATTTGTCTTAAAAATGTTCATATTTGTCTTGTAAATGCTATTATGGAAAAAAATAAAGTAAGGGCATTATTGTCTTTTCACTGACAAAATTTAATTTAATTTTAACCCAAGAAGTTCATGCACGTATTTATCTTGTAAATATTTTTAATTGTCTTAAAAATGCCCGTATTTATCTTGTAAATGCTCTTATAAAAAAAACAAAGGTTATTATTGTCTTTTCACTGAAAAAACTTAATTTCATTTTGACTCAATGAGGTGTAGTAAAATTTTATAATCTTTTGAGGGTTAATTAAAATAAAATTGCTTGCATGGGATTTTAGTGATATTTTCCTATTGAAAAATATTAAAATAATAGAGAACAAAGACTGATAGGTCTCATAGTATAAAAAAATCGGAAGTTAAATCTCCTTAACGGTATTACTATATTTACTCCCAAATAAATTGTTTATGTCTACTTTTTATACTAAAAATAAATAGTTATTATGAATACTCATAATAAAGTTATGAGTAAAATACTCTAACAACCCCTCTATTTTACTTTAATTACATAGACCTTCCCTCTATTTTGGAAACCCATATAAACCTCCCTTAAAACTAAAATATATGTTACACAAACCTCCCTTATATTTTGAGATTCTATTTCCATCCACCCAAACCGTTAGTTGACCGTTAAGTTTGACTTTTGAAGACCAAAATGCCCCTCTTCAGTATTAGAATTATTTATATATATATAGGGGCTAATAAAAAATTATACAACCATAAATTTATTCTATTAGATTCTATAACTTTCTAATTTGTTAAAAATTTTATTAATTTTGATATTATAAATTAATTTTGACTTAAAATATATATTAAACACGTATTTTTATCAAATATAATAAATTATATAAGTATGAGATTGTATGTGTCATTTAAATTTATAATTTAATATTTGTTTTCACAAATATTTATAAACATATTTGATCAAGCATTTATTTATTTAAAATCTTGCTTGAATATTCAACGTTTGTGATATTTACATTAACCAATACTAAAATCATCAAACAGATAACTCCTTGTAAAGATAAAAATAGAATTAAGGAATAGATAAAAAAACTTTTAAATTCTTTAAAACAACTTTAGTCAAAATGTGTAAGACAAAATAAATTTAATTAAAAAAATATTTTTTGGAATCTTTTTAGAATATTCTTAACGGAGTTAATTGTTTGAACTTAAATGTATGTTTTTAAAATAGAAGGGAGATCTGTGTAATTAAGGTAAAATTGGAGGGTGGTTAGAGTATTTTACTTTAAAATTATTTATTATTAAATTTACACTGATGACTTTCATGCTAGACTTATATTTAAGGAAACTACTTGTTGGACTGATTGCACTTGGCCCAAAAAAACGTTAAATCTAAATTTAAAGAAGAAAGCATGAAACGAAAAATCGGACCGGACCGGACCGGCCGGTTTAGTTCGAAAACTGGCCAATCGGCCAGTTATCGGGTCTGGTTCGCAGTCTGAACCGGGGAAAAGTTGACTCGGTACAAACCGGGATAACTCGGTGCAAATCGGTTTCAACCCGGGTAGAAGAGGGAATTCGGGCCAGCCCGAGCCCGACGGGCTGGCCCGACGCGGGTTGAGAATAATCGGGTCGGGCTTCAACCAGCCCGATTATGGCAGCCCGAGCCCGATTAGTCGGGCTGGCGGGCTAACCCGCTAGCCCTTTTTTTTTTTTTGGGCAAATGGGGCAAATGGGCTATATTCAGTTTTTTTTTTGCCCAGCATGCTTCCTTTCGTTTTTTTTTTGCCCAGCATGCTTCCATTAACTTTTGGGCTATACTTCCTTTTGTTTTTTTTTTTTTTGTGAATTTGGGCTATACAAACTGGACCAATGGACCTTTAATTTATTGCTTGCCACACAAAAACATGTACTTAGTCTTTAGCTACTGCAGATTACACTACCATATATTAATTGATTCTTATCATCTTATGCAGTGCCAGTAGCCCCCTCCCAAGCCTTTAGAAACGAACATCAGATATCTCCCATACCACATTATAAACTTGCGTTGTAACAATGCAGACAATAAAGCAAACAAGTAGGGAGCTTCATATAAGCTAAAGCTCATACATGCAAATTAAATATTTATCCTCCTTTTATAATAGACAATCAAATCAAATAGACAAAGAATGCAATAGCTTGATATATAGAGCAAAATTTAAAGCAATTCATGAAGAAATATCACTTACAGGACTAAATGATGCTCTTTCCAAATGATCACAGCCATCCAAATTTACTTTCTCAAGATTTGGGCAAGAGAGCTCAAGAGTGCTGATGTCAAGCTCTAAATAAATTAAAACACCAAGTTCTAAATAAATTAAAACACCAAGTTTCTGAGGCAAGACAATGAAGGCATGGCATAAGTGTATTCGAAGGGAATGAGGGATATAAGTCATATAATACAATAACAATTAGCAAGAAAGTTATAATCTTTTTGGAGCTAATTCTTCACAACAACAACAAAAACTTGTAATCTTCCTTCGTCATTCTTCAATCGGCAATCACTATATTCGAAGCATTGTCTGAAGCAGCTAAAATAGGGACAGGAGCAGTTTCCCTTTTCTCTATCTCAGAATCCTCTACCACAAGTAATGACATAAACATAAAAGATTTATTAAATAGATATATTAAAAAAGATAAATGAACAAATATGATTATAAATATTACGATCCCATGGAAAACCAAGAAGCCAATTTCGTGTGCAAATGAGAGCTTCAACATTATCTGGAAGAAGACAAGATCGATACTTTGTGAGAACCCGAGATCCTATGCTAAAGGCTGATTCACTGGCAACGGTAGTAATTGGAATACTAAGAATATCACATGCCATCTTTGAAAGATAGGGAAATCGAGTTGAGTTGGCTTTCCAATAATCCAAGACATTAAATCTTGTAGCCAATCTATTATCAAGTATCGCTTCTTCCAAATAGTAGTCCAATTCAGACCTTTCAATTGTTGCCTCATCTTGACACTTGAATGAAAAAAAAATCCTATACCATTGAAAAATTAATAAAAAGGTCAAATTAAATGAACAGAGGATAGTGACAATGGAAATTCAAATTACATCTAAACAAAAACTATTTAAGAATTTCAAACTTACATCAAAAACTTCGTAGTCATCCACTTCATTCGAGTTACGGCTAGGAATTGGTTCTGTGATAAACACCGTGTTGGCATTCGAGCTTGAAGCAGCTCTACCAATTGGGGTGTCGGATGAAGATGATCCCACATTTTTATACTCATTGAAAACATAGTACAACTTACTCCTAACGTTTTCAATCTTCTCATGAGCATTTATGGGATCTTATTTCGCAAAAGTAAACTTTATGACTTCAAGCTTCATCCGAGGATCAAGGATAATGGCTAATGCAAGAATAACACTATATTCAGTCCAATATTTGTCAAATTTGTCAAGCATACTCTGAGCCATATCCCGAATCACAGAATCCTCACTCTTCAAATGTCCTTTTAGCAGCAACTCAATCTTTGATATTTGTGTGAAATACATGTTAGAGGTGGGATATGATGATCCAGATATCAAGTTTGTTATCACTGCAAAAGGCTTCAAGAATGTGCACATAGCCTCTGCTCTTGACCACTCTTCATTTGTTGGACAATGATTGTAATTTGTGTCATTCAAGGCCAAGCTAGCAAAAGCACGACGATATTTAATTGCACTTTCAAGCATTGCATGTGTCGAATTCCATCTAGTTGGGACATCATACCTTAAACCCACAGAAGTGTCAATTCCCCCAACTTGTTCAACCCTTTTCTTGAACTCTATCATCCTTGCCTCTGATTTCCGTACATACATAATGCTGCTCCTAATTTTATTCAAAGCTCTTTCCGCTACTCGCAAACCATGTTGAACTATGAGATTCAAGATGTGGGCAGAACATCTCACATGAAAGAATTCTCCATTGCATATCAAGCTACCACTCAAATTCAAATTCTCTTTAAGTATTCTTTGCATATGAAAATTTGCTGAAGCATTGTCCAGCGTGATAGAGAAAACCTTCTTGTCAATCCCCCAATCTATCAATATCTCATGCGCCCTTTTTGCCAATTCAAGTCCCGTGTGAGGAGACTCCATCTTAGAAAAGGAAAGTATTTTGCTGTGCAAATTCCATTTCTCATCAACAAAGTGAGCAGTCAAGCAAAGATAACCTTCTGTAGTTATTGCTGTCCAACAATCAGAAGTCAAACATATTCTACTTGGACTCATTGCTAGTTTGGCCTTTAGGTTGTCCTTTTGATGAAGATAGAAATTCCATACATCCACCACAACAGTTTTTCTTGTAATACTCTTATAATCAGGATTCAAATATGAGAGCAACTCCCTAATTCCCTCATACTCAACAAAAGCATAGGGAAGATTATGTTTAATGATGGCATAGGCAATGAGTTCTCGAACTTTGTTGTGGTCAATCTTTCTAGCTCTAACAATCCCTGATTGGTCTATCATCATGGCACCAACATCCTTGTATTTTGGGAGTGCATTACAATTTTCAATATGCCGCCGAAGGTGTGAAGTCCCACAATCCTTGCTTCCCACAGTATATAGCTTTCCACACCCATTACATTTGGCTTTTTCCTTACCATCAACTATGCCAAGTTTTGTAAAATATCTCCAAACATCAGATGTCGTATATCTCGCCCTTTTATTTACAGTAGGAGCATCTTTACGTTGTGTTTGTACAGTGGAAGCTTCAAGTTCAGTAGGTTGTTCGGATTGTGTGGCCACATTGTCAACATCCATGGTAGCCATCTTTTTTTAACGACAAAAGTATTATCATTTGTTTAAGGACAAAAGCATTATTCAAAAGTGAATACAAAATCCAACAACAACCACAAATGCACAATCATAGTATAAAATGGAATTAGAAAAACAAATCCACTTATCCAGCAAAGACAGAGAACTACAGAGTTCAAATTTTGGGATCCTTTCCATACAGAGTTTAAAGAGTGATAATAAATGGAAACATGATCACAGCATTGCAGGAATAAATCTAAAAAATAATCTGCTGCCTTTCCATACATGCATTCCCAGCTTGCAATTCCTGGCGAAGCATAGAATAAAATGCTAGCAAGATAGGAATATACAATATAGAGCAACTTTCTAATCCCAATGGCAGAGCAGCAAAACGCAGAAACAAAGTAAAAGGCTGACAGGAAAGGAAATACCAATGTCATGATTATTAAACTAGTCCCAACCGTAATACAGTATATAATCAAAAACCTTTTTTAACCAAGCACAAAACTGCAGCCAAACGTCTCTAGAATATTTACAATACCAAATTTGTCAAGTGAATAACTTAAATTGATCCTCGGGAGGTAACGTGAAAGAAGTTACGAGAAAGAATATTCATTGGACATTTGGTGACAACGGGGGAAATATCTAAATTAGCTTCATTATCATCATGGAACCATGCAGAGCAGAGATATCCCAAACCCAAAGTAGAACCAAATAGAGAGAAAGGTTAGATATGATCATCATTAGGGTAAAGTAAAGGAGTTGAGAAAATTATTTTCCCCCTCCACAGTAGACTGTTTACGGATTCAGCTAAAGAGACGGAGCACAAGATGCCAACAGAGAAAATGAAAATTTAACTGTAGAACAAGCATTAGTTCCTAATTATTAAAGCATGACACAGGGCTATTGAACTAAAATATCTTAATCAAAGGGGGAGAAAGGAAGTCCATAAGCGCCGTCTCAAGAATTTGGGCAAAAACAGGCCAAGTTGTAAAGAAAAATTTCAAGAGAGAAATCCGTAATAAATTACCTCTTACAGTCACAGAGCCGACGAGCACAGACAAGCACGAAAGGAAGAGCATCCGGTTTGGTTTCAGACTTTCAGTTCAGATGGGAGACTTGGAAGAGATGACAGATGAGCATGCCTAATCCGGTTTGGTTTAAGAGACGCCACTGACGCCAGGGGAAGAGGGAGATCCGGAGATGGGGGAGACCAACTCAGCGGTGGTGGCGCGGAGTCAAAGAGGAGGAGGGAGTCTGTGAGAGGCGGCGGAGAGCAAGACGGAGACCGAGACTGCGATGCGAGAGCACAGAACGGCGGAGCGAAGAAGGCATAGAGGAAGAGCGAGACTTGGAGAGGCGGAGGCCGAACCGGAGCCGGAGAGGAAGGGTGACGGACGACGGTGACGGGGCCGAGCCGGAGAGGAAGCGCAAGAAGGGGAGCGGAGCTGCGGAGGGCGGAGTGTCTTAGGGTTCAGAGAAGAGGAGGAAAATCTGAGAATCAGAGAAATGGAGAATGAGAGCGCGGGGGGTGGGCTGGTGAACCGAAAAAAGAGGGAATGGGGATTTTTTTTTTGGGTTATCGGGCTAAACGGGTTAACCCGTGGGTTAGCCCGTTTAACCCGACGGTTAAACGGGCTTGACCTGTTTAGCCCGATTACATTTGCTGATTTTTCCAGGCCCGAACCAGATTAACTTAACGGGCTGACGGGCCCAACCCGCCAGCCCGACCCGAATTCCCTCTTCTAAACCCGGGTAAACTGTCGAGTTGGGTGGGTTGCCCTATTTTTAAAAAATTTCAGATCTGCGGCCTTATTCGGATCAAGGAGAGGTAGAAGAAGATAGAAAGGAGCGACATATGATGGCTGAGGAAGAAAAAGAAACCTGAGAGGCTCAGATTTCACTAACTGCAAGCGATGGAGTAGAGGTTGAAGAATAAAATAAGCAAAGAAAACCCGTGAATTTGAAGATTTTGTGGAACCAAGAGACTGGCGTTGTTTTTCTTCTGCAGCAGCCTCCGTCGAGCACCCCTCCATCAAGCACGATGAACAGCTGATCACCCCATCAAGCACATCTCCTTTTGTCTACCCTAAAGAGGAAGAGAACACACAACTAGGCATATAAATGACGCTCTAGGTCTGCCGCACAAAGCTCTATGTTTGCAACACTGAGGCCCATCAGTTTTGGTAACCCTAATAATAGAAAAAAAAAGACAAAACTGCCATTTAATTCTCTAATTTTGTTTATTGAATTTAATTCTCTATTTTTTTTATTGAATTTAATGCTCTAATTTTAATGGACATCGTTAAGCTCGTTTAAATACTAATCTATTTAAGATAATTTGATTTCATCTTTAATGGCCAATTATATTCTAAGAGTCTGCATAAAATAAAATAATATTTAGTAGCTACATGTGCAAAAAAAGAAAATAATAAAATAAAATTTTAATAATAAATATTCAATATTTAACTCATTGCTTTTCATAAAATATAAAATGTTAATAAATTGTTACTAATAATTTATAATATTTTAATATGACCGGTTCAACTACTGGTTAGACCCCGATTAACCCATTAACCCTTAAACCTGTTCCGTCACCGGTTCATTGGCCGATCCGATTTTTGGTTGCTTGGTAGAAAGGGAGGGGAATAGGTGGCTTACTCCATGCCTTCATGCTCAGTTATTCCCATGGGACTGTAATAGGTCTGAAAATCCCGATCTCATTGGAGACTGAGAGTTTCACGGTTCAAAGAGCAGAAACTGGAAATTGGACAACTATGATCAACACAAGCATGTTTTGACCACAAAACCTCGAATCCATTAGAAACCACTCTGCAAATATCGGTGTATGATGATGACTTGTTTCCACCACCACATACCTGTGAATACCAATCTAACGAAATGATGGCCACCGATTTCACACGACACCGACGTTTTAGCTCCTTAACCAGTAAATCTCCGGCTATAGCATACATATAACCTCCTCCTTCTCCTTTGGATTCCTAATTCACGCATAGAGATGTATCCAGGTATGCTGCGTCATCCCTCACTGGATCACTGCAGTTCAGGTACGCACCGTCCTTGAATGAAACTTCTAATTCTATCCACTTCAGATTTACGTCGTAGGAGTCTTTCGTATTCCATGTTTAAGCGGTAAGTTTCGGTAAAATTGGATTGGGATATGGAATAACAGGGGAGGGAGGAACAATTTCCCACCTGAATTCCAGGATCTACAACTCGGATTATGTAGTTGTTGTAGTTTATTGCAAGTACTCTGTATGTTCCGTTGTACAAATGAACAAGAGTGTCGTTGTTTTTGCATGATAGCTCATATTTGGGGTCGCCGTAGTTGGGTGGGTCATCTCATAATGGGAATAGATATGAGATGTTTGTGATAATGCCGCACCGAGACGAAGCACAGTTTTTATTCTGCTCTTGAGAATTCGTAACCCCATGAGTTAGAAGCAGAGTGAACGACACTAAATACCAACACTTTAAGCCTTTTTCTTCCATCGTTGAGAATGATGTGCAGCTGCTCCACCCCTGGATTATGATCCTCCTCGTTCAATCAGCTACTTTTCTTAGCTCTATCATTTTCTTAAAAATTTTGTTATATATATATATTGACGACCAAATTTCCTTTAACTTTTCTTACTGCTGCAGGCGGCTAATTTGTATTTTTCTCTAAAGATGAACTACTTTGAAATTTCTGTCTGATAGTGACTACTGCCCTTTCTTTACATCGATGAGATTTCAAATGATATGCACTTGCTGAATTATGAGTATCCATACTTTTCTTCCAGGTCCACGCGGATAATTTGTATTTTTTACCCCAAAGTTGATATGAAATTTCTGTTTGACTGATGACTTTTCTTTTATGTCCCTCTTCACCAACTTCATTTTTGTCAAATTGATTTTTTTAAGCATTGATTGGCAAGCTCAGTCCACTAATGTAGTAGATGTTCATCTACAACAAAAGATTTGTCTGTCAGAAACCTATGCATACAAATCAGAGGAACCTCTCGAAAGAGAACGGTCTGTTGGTTGTCAGAGTGAGCATCCTTTGCCAATAAATCGGCACACTCCAAAATTTCCCTGCTTTATGAAATAATTCCACATTCTAGTCCCCATATAAGAGGTTTTGAGTGTCTTCAAATTCTTTGTGCAAAGTATGATTTATACCGCTTTCTTTGAGTAATTCATTCACTGCTTCCAGCGAGTCCGAGTATACATGTATTTCTTGCAAATTTAGATTTTTGTAGACCTCCAAACCTGTTTTGATTGCCAAAATCTCCGCAGCTGTTACTAAAATTGGTCCAAGTGTCTTCTTGAAGCCCATGAGCCATTGACCTCTAGCATCTCTCGGATGATTCCTCCACACGCTGCCTGTGCGAAGTGTTGAACAGAAGCATCCACATCAACTCTTACCACCCCTAGTGTTGGTGGTGTCCATTGTTGTTCTTTGATATTGTTCCCTTGAAAAACTGTGTTTGATCTTTCCACCCGTTGTCTCTTCAAAATTATGAACAAGACGTGTGCAAAATCTCACGTGAAGTGGCATTTTTGGAGTCCAAGATCAGTGCACATCTAGTCTTCTAAATGACCCAGCATACATGTGCGAAGATCTTAGCCCAAGACCATTTTGAGAACCTGTCCTTCGCTGGTTGATGTATTGAATTCCATCTGAGCCTTTCCTGAAAATCACAAGAGAAAAAAGTAGTATATGGATTAGGTTTAATAAATTCCTTCCATATTTCTTTTGCTTTCTTACAATCTCTCAATGTATGCAGCACACTCTCTTCACAAGGACACTCAAAAGGACACTCTCCTGCTTGTGTATTTCCTCTTTTGGCTATAAGTGAGTTAGTCATTATTCTCTCATGGCTAGCTTGCCAAAGAAATATTTTAATTTTTTCAGGGAAATGCCAACGCCATAATTTCCTCCAGACTAGATTACCCACCTTCTCAGTTGGTTTTGTCAGAAATTGTTAGGCTGCCTTCACTGAAAAAGAACCATCAGGTGAGCTCCTCCAACGAACTATATCCATTCTGTTATTTGAAGGGGGTTTGACTTTCTTCAAAATATTAATTATGTCTGTGGAGAAGAAGAGCTCCCATCTGCCCGTGTCCCACCTTCCATCTTGCAATGTAAAAGAAGCTACCACATTATCTGTATTGATTATGTCCAGATTTTTTTAGCCAATTTTGAGTGGTCTTTCAAGAGGTGACCATGGTTCCCACCAAAATTTGGTGCTTTGACCATTATTAATTCTTTTTTCAACCCTTGTCATAAATTTTTCCCACACTTCAGTAATAGCTTTCCAAGTTAGGGAGTTAGTTTTCTTTCTGCTTACCCAAGGCACCAGCTCCTCCCCACACTCATATTGAGCTCTTAAACGTTTGACCCATAGTTTGTCTGGCTTAGTATTTAGGCTCCAACACAACTTCATGATGAACGAATGATCTTGCTCTTCCAATCTTTTAATTTTTAACCCACTAGCTTTCCTGGTTTTCCTTATTGTATCCTAGGCTATTAAGTGCATCTTCCTGAGATTTTCATCCTGGCTCCAAAGGAAGTTTCGGCTTGCTTTATCAGTCCCCTTCCCCTGCTTTAGTTTTTAATGAGATATGCGAATACCTAACACTTAGGAATCTGGATCCAAGTTTTTGAGAAAACAAATATCTTTGGGTACCATGATTTGGTATCACAGATTTTGTTGTTGGTGCTACTTCTGAAACTAGGGAATGGTCAGAACCAGCATGTACTTGATGATGGAATTGTTCCATTCCATCTCTATAACAACCTATTGGATATGTTCGTCTGCCCGATTTATGTTGTTTCCTCTGAAGTTAGTATCTTCGAGTGGGACGTAGCTTCCTGCACCATGATGTTTCAAGTAATTTCGTCAATACAAGCATTTCATCTTCAGAGCTTGGACATAGAACTAAGATGGCACTGGCGACAGCCAAAATCTAAAGTTGAAAAGCACAAAACTAGTATGATTCCTACAATTGTTGTACCAGGTACTAGTGAATTGTTTTTCCCTTTTGTATTGTATTGTTTTTTTTTTTTGGAAAATTTTAATTTGGTTTTGGGATGTTTCACTAATTGAAATTGGATATTCAATTGATGATGTGCTCCTGTAACTCCAGGGTCAATTATGCTGGTATTGCTTTTCATTGCAAGTTTATATATATATGGCTACTTCAAGAAGAAGGGAGAATATCAATAAAGATTGGAAAAGTTTATGGAAGATTACATGGCAATGAAGCCTGCTGGATTCTCTTATGCTGATCTCAAAAGAATTTCAAACCTTTTGAAGGATAAAATAGGTGAAGGAGCTCATGGGACTGTCTGTAAAGGTAAGCTATCTTCTGAAATTCAAGTGGCTGTAAAAGTGCTTAATAATTCAGATAATGATGGACAAAATTTTATTAATGAAATGGGGACTATGGGCAAAATTCATCACATCAATATTGTTCGTTTGCTCGGCTTTCGTGCTGATGGTTTTCGTCGTGCTCTTGTTTATGACTTCTTTCCAAATGGTTCGCTCCAAAAGTTCACATCTTCACGGACAACAATGAAAAATTCCTTGGATGGCTGAAGTTGCAATAGTTAGTCCTTGACATAGTAAGAGGGATTGATTACCTTTACCAAGGTTGTGATTATCAAATTCTCCACTTTGACATCAATCCTCTTAATGTGTTATTAGATCACAATTTCGTTTCTAAAATTTCTGATTTTGATCTAGCTAAATTGTGTTTAAAAAATTAAAGTATAGTGTCAATAACGGCAGCCGGAGGAACTTTAGGTTACATTGCATCTGAAGTTTTCTCTCAAAACTTTGAGAAAGTATCATATAAATCAAATATTTATAGTTATGGAATGTTATTGTTAGAGATGGTTGGGGGAAGAAAAAATGTTAACATAAGTCGAGAATCTTTTCAAGTCTTATGCCAGATTGAATTTATAATTTTATTGAAGGAAGAGACACAAATGTTTATAAAGTGTTTATTTCCTGAAGCTCAGTTATTTTCTCGTATGCATAACTACCTTTATGATAGTTATGCGCCCACCTTGTGAGGAGGATGGGGAAGATCGAATTACATGGTTGGGTCCTTGTGACCGTGAATACTTAGTGGCGGGCATGTAAAATGTTGAAGCGAGGGTTGGAAGGAGGTAGTGAAAGGTTATGGAAGTTGGTATGATGGGAGCTAGTTACCAGCTACTAGAAGAATCCAAATCTTCATCTGGTTAGCTGGACAAGACAGATTATTAACTGCTAAAAAGAGAATAAGGATTATGGAGGGCAAACCTCTGTGCATGTGTGAAGGGAATGTCTAGTGGTGAAGAGATTATGGAATTGGTTAGGTAAATCTGATCCTCTGGATGAATTTTTCTCAGTACAAAGAAGGGAGTGGTTTGTGCAGAATTTAAGCTAGGTTGCTGGTGGTTATGGTATTGGAGGAACTGTTTTTTATTTGATGAAGGTTTTATGTTACCTACAAGACCTGATCTGGTTGTTGGAAAATATGTGTGGGAATGCCTAGTTCTGTCAAAGAGCTTTGATTGTAATGGAATTAAAAAAAAATCATTACGGGATATTATCACTATGTACTTTATTGTCATTAACAATGAAAAGAAGATGCTAAATTATTAAGGCAAATCCAAATCACAGCAATAACAAGGTATTGTTATAAAAAACAAATTAGATTAATTAGCCAGTAAAAAGGTCCCTGCACAGACATCCAATTTCAATTACAACTTAGGGGAAATCCTATTAGAAGACAATTGAATTACCCAAATTTTAAATTGGGTTATTTTAACAAATTTTAGATCAATCCAAAGAACTTAAACTAGAATTTTAAAATTTGATAATTTTACCTCATTGCCCCTCATTTGATTCTCACTCCTCATGACTACCCCCCTCTCCTCCAATCCACCATTAGATCACAATTCACATCACAGCCTCTTCCCCCCTACAAAGATATTTTCCTGAAGTGTGGAAGACGTGGATGAGGTGTTACCAAAGCTGACTCTTTGAGTACATCAATTGAGTTTTTCGTTTGGTTATATGAAAATATGGGGTATTTGTTCGATTTCCGCCAACAAGGACGAGGTATAAGAGTGATGAATGCAAACAAGAAAAATCTCTTCTCAACTTTGAAGAAGGATGAAAAAAACCTCCAGAATTTTCTCTCTCTAGAGGAAAACTTGTTTTTAATCCAGTAATAAAGCATTAATAATTTAGGGTATGAAGATAATTTAACCTAATTTCAAAATCCTCCTTTAGGTCATATGGCTTGATTATTCATTTATCAAGTTTAATAGCCCAAATTAAGTTTTGGGTATTTCACATGGCTTTTCATAGGATCTCCCCTACAACTTATTATTATTTCCCGTCACTTTGTGCTGTCACCCCAGACTATTACTATGGGAATAAGTAGAGATAGTGGATGATGTTTGGTAAGAGCTGGATTCATCATCGACTAAAACTCTTTCATTGGGATATAGAGAAGGTTTTGGAGGCATTTCGATAGTTTCAACATTATCAGTTTCTAACATTTCTATTACTTAATTCATGGAAGGTCGTTCGGCAGGTTTCAATTATATACATCAAAGTGCTGCTATATACATTTTCCTTACTAAATCCTTTTCCTCTTCTGTCAAATCTTCCATTTCTATATTTTTCTCTTCATCGAACTGGTCATAAATCCAAAAGGGAAAGTAAAGTTGGCTTGAATGTTCTCCATGTGGATTCAAATTCATTCTTCGGCTTATCATCTCCATCAAAAGCCTTCTAAAGCTATAAACATCATCTTTGTGAGACACCTGTCTAATATTGTTGTAGAATAGTTCAAGAGCCATGTATCCTATTGTCCCTCTTGCTGCAGTCAAAGTGGCAATACTATCATCAACAGAATATAATCTTATTAGTCCAAAATCTGAAATTTTTGGAGTAAAGTTATCATCAAGTAGAATGTTATGAGGCTTGATGTCAAAATGCAATATTTACATATCACACCCATGATGAAGATAAGCAATCCCACGGGCCACTTCTAAAGATATCTCATATATTTTCTGATAACTCAAGGAGATGCTTTCTTCTTTGGAAAAATATATTTATCCAAAGACCCTTTGGGCATAAATTCATAGATAAGAGAGCGCTTTTTTCCGTCCACACAGAAGCCAACAAGGTGTACCACATTAAAATGGTGTATCCTCCCAATAGTTGCCACTTCACTGATAAATCCCTGGCCATTAGCTTTGGTCTCACCCAACATTTTGACAGCAACGTGGATTCCACTCTTTTGCTTCCCTTTGTATACAGTGCCAAAGCCTCCCTTACCTAACTTGTATTTGAATCCTTCAGTTATAGTCTTCAAACAAGTACTTGTTTAAGTATATATATTAACTAAAACAAGTACTTAAATTTCAACCATTATCCACAACCCCTGCATCACACGGGTTCTATCTTAACATTACGATGAAAATTATATTTATATACATAAACACTCTTAGTTGAAAATTTATTTCTTACAATTAATATGCCAATTACTTCAAGATTGCCATACCTCATATAGTATAAAAACATGCTAACCAATATAGAGGAACATCATTTACCTTAAAACTGAGGTAAATGATTTTCCATCACTGCTATACCTTACTTAGTTCCATCCAACAAATCTATAAGAAAATTCATGAATATTAATAATAGTGCGAGTTGGTAGTTGATCATCACCAATTCACACGGTTTAGGTCCTAACACACACCCACACCCACACACACACACACACACACACACACATATATATATATAGATTGGTATAATCTAACCTAATTTTATTCTTGAACGCAAATGGGTTAGCCCACATGATTTGGCTTAACCTGTCTACCATAATGTTTTTCTTTTTCAATATAGGTGTTTGTCAATAATGTGTTTCATTAGAGTTAATACTTAAGTTGATTTACTTATATTTTTATTAGGTCTCATTCTCTAATTCTGTTGCTTCTGATTTTACTATTAATAATAATCTCTCAGAATTTTAAAATTATACCAATGTGAATTTTATTGTTAGGAAACGTTCATGTGATGAGATTTAATTGAAAAATATTGAATTTGATGAATATAAGTAAATGGAGCTAAGCTTTTTCTTTACATTAGCTTCCCCCCAGGCCACTTATATAAGGTTTTTTCACTTAGTTTATTGTTTTATACTAAACTCCTAATTTCTATTCCATCCATTTTCCATAGGATATTTTTAAATCCAATTATACAGGCCAAAAAAAATTCCTACAAATAGTTTCGGATGTTATGTTTTTCAAAACTTACTTTGATTTTCCAAACTATCCGTCTGATCCGAATTATATCACTTTAATTTTCTCTTTGCGCAATAAATGTTTCTGTAACTCAACTATATCTCTCACCAGTCATAGGGCTAAATGATAATGACATTTTTGAATCACAAGATGCTAGAGACGACTCGGGAGGGGGGGGGGGGGGGGACACTTCAAGGTGTTTTATTAACTTTAACGCTAAGTTCTAATATTTTTTATTTTCATCATGACATTTATGAAGGATCATCTGGAACTCTTTATAAGGTGCTCCTTCCATTCTTTTTAGAAGGTCCTATTATGGATTGTTTAAGTATTAAATACATTTTTACTAATTATCTCTAATTAATTTTCTTCATACTCTCACTTTTATCATTTCTTACTATTACTTTCTCTCATTTTTCTAATTATAAATAACGATATTTAAAAAAAAAATATTTGTGATATGCTCTTTACTTTTAACTGTTTTCTTAAATAATATAATTTGGTTAATATCAGCATATAAATAGAAACCGAGGGGTAGTAAAGCAAAAATGACCAAAATTAAAAATTAAGAATCGTGTAAATAATATAGTTAGTTGGAAGAAATAATAGAGAGCCGTACCTTCCCGAAGCCCGGAGACATACACTGGAAGAGAATTTTCTAAAACTTAACAACGGCAAGGAGGGTTCGTAACACAAAAATACTAATAAGGGGGCTAACCCCCCGCCAAAAAAAAAAAGTTAAGTCTGTAGAATACTCGAATGCGAGTATAATGCATTTTTTTTATTTTAATAATGAACATGAATGATTCAGAAGTCAAATTAAAGAGACTACTACTATTAACTAAAGTGCATGGTGGGTGTTTGTTCTACGCAAGAATTAAGTTTTTAAAAAATTGTTTTATAAAACTCTCCTTGCATGTTTATCTTAAAGGATATAAAATTCTGATGGAATTAAAACTGAACCATTCGTTTTATTTTTTAAAATAATTAAAATATTGATAGTATGTTATAAATTACGATTATAAATTAGTCAATTCAATCTCTAAATAAATTTCTTAATCATTTTCACCAAAACGCCAACTAATGTTAACTCAAGATCTAATGTTACCTTCAGCAACCATGCGCAACTCTGTCAATCTTCCTGCATCATGCACCCACTGATAAAACACGATATTAACTCAAAATTCAGTGACCACAGCCAGATCAATCAAAAAGTACCAAGTAAATAAATATTCATTAAAATTTAATCAAATATAGGTTTAATATTCAATTTTTAAATTAGGTTAAGTTGCAAGAAAATATTTTTTTCTAATTATCTAATATATAGTTAGATGTTTGTTGTTAAGTAAATTTAAAAATAAAATAAAATTCACTGTTTATAATTAAGAAAAATAGTACAAAATTACAGTCAAATTTCAAATATTTTTTTTATACAAAATATTAAATGTAAATATGAAATTTATAATTACGATTACAAATAATATAATTTTTAAATTACAACAAAAATTTGTACTCTCACAAAATTTTAATTAATTAAAAATAATTATTTTTAAAAAAATTATATTTACAGCTAAAAAATATTTGTTGGTATCTGATTATTGAGGGACCAAGATGTTTGAGAGCTAAATAATCATACTACCTCTAATTCTTAATATAAGACCTAATTAATTTTTTTAGAAAAATTAAGAAAATTAAATAAATTATTTTAAAATATTTAATTCATTGTCTTCCTCCGAACTAATTTGTTTGATTTAAAAGTTGATATATAATATAATGATAACTAATATAGAATTATTCTAGCCGTGTAAGGCCCTGTTAGATTGGTTTGTGGTTTCGAATTTGAGTCTTATCCAGCAAAACTCCGGCCACTGCATAAAGATGGCTTTCGATCTCCTTTCACACAGGAGGGAGCCGTATCCACATACTCTGCGTCGTCCCTCACTGGATTGCTGCACTTCAGGTACCCCACCTGCTGGAATAATCTAGTCTGATCCCAGTTCCAGCTTCGAGTAGTATCGCTATAGAGATTATGGTAACCTTCATAAAACTGGTAACTAGGCCAGATATAGCCATAGGTGAAATTTTGTTTGTATAAGGAATAAAGAGGAAGGGAGGAGCAATTGCCGTCTTGAATGCCTTCATCTACGAGCCTGATTGTGAAGTTTTTGTAGTTTATTGCCATCACTCTGTATTTTCCTTTATATACATGAAGGAGAGTGACGTTGTTTTCACAGGCTATTAGCTCGTAGCTGCGGTTGTCACTGTGGGGTGGATCATGTGGTAGTCGGAATGGATATGAGATCTTTGTGATAATGCCGAAAGTTGATGTTGATAAATATATATTTTATAATTAAATAGGTATAGATTTTAGGATATTATTGATTAAATTTATTGATATTTTATATCTATTTAATTATCTTCTATATATTTATTATCTTTTATCTTTTAATTAAGTTCAGGATAAAAAGAAATTTAGATATAAAACCTATTTCATATCCCATTTTATTATGCATGAGAATTAGATAAAGAAAAAGATAAAATAAAAAATTGAAGAAAAGAAAATGGGTGTAACAAAAAAAACGCAAGGCATTGTTTTGATTGAATTACATGCGGGGCCCACGACAATTGAGGAAGCGGCAATAACTGGCATCAAGCAATGATATATTATATATTATATTGCTAACTAAGAGGAATATCATATATTCCATACGTGAGCTCAGATGAGGTATGGATATTAATGTGAATGAATAAATACGTGGGGTCCACAAACTGAAAAAAGATAAAAACAATTGTTGAAGATAAAGATTTGCACGTGACGGTGGAAAAAGAATACAATATATCTATTGAAAAGGAAAAAAAAAATAAATAAGATGAGATTTGGATAAAATGGCGCAGCTGCACGCAAATGCAAGAATAGATCTATAAAAGGGGCCATTGGGTAGCGAGCTGAGACAGAACAAGTGTATGTTTGAGAACATTTATTTTGTAGATATAAGTGCTTATTATACAAGTTGAGATATAACTCCTCTCACATACTTATCTTATATACCATGAATTACGATTTATAAGCACTTATTGTCTAAAAATAAACTATTTCAAATGAACACCAAGGCAAAACAAGGAGACAGATCACAACAGAGAAGGAGAGTCGAAGAAGTAGGAAATTCAGTTGTAAAATTCAACAGATTTAATTTTTCCTCTTTTTTTTTATTCTTTGAATATGAATTTCTTTGTTTCATTATGGATTTTATTTTGGCCATGAGTGGCTAATTTTCTTTTTAGACATAGGAAAACTATGAACTCACTAATGAACTAAATTTTATTTCCATGATTTATTAGTTATGATTTATGTTAATTTTGATTACTTAATCTTGTTTTATTATATCATTTGATGATTGGCCACCATTAGATGTGAATGTGAGTATTAGGATTTACCTTGACGAAGAGGATTTTAATTAGGCTCTGAGATTAAGTAATATAGGATTAGATCATGATTTAATTTGTGATTAGGCTATGAGATTAAGTAGTATAGGATTAGCCCCATATAATTGTTGAAGAGTGTGTTTGAGTTATCTTGCCTCTTGAGTAATTTGGTTAGACTTAACAATTATACTTGAGAGAGGGTTGTGAGTGAACCGACAGACACTTATAACTATTTATACTCGAGATTAACAAAATTAACATTTGAGGTTAACTAAGTAAATGGATTTGAGATTTGGAGAGCTAGTGAGGGATTAGTGACTCTAGGTTGTGTTTGATATTGATAGTTTTTATTAATTAATTTCCTTTGAATTTTCTCATAGCTAGATTCGTTTAACTTAAAAGAAATTGAGATTTTAATACCTAAAAATTAATTGATTGATTCCTCGTGGGACGATAGTCTACTTATCACTTTATTACTTGGCACGACCCGTATACTTGCAGAGCGTATCAAGTTTTTGGCGCCGTTGCTGGGGAATCTAGGCAATTAATTTTAGTATTAGAGGACCTTTAGTATTTCAAGCTTAAGCATTTTTTTCTTTTTCTATTTTTTTTAGGTTTGATACTCGATCTTTGTCTCTTTGTTTTTGCAATGCTTTGCATTATATGTTAGGGATATCAAATAAAATATCTAAGAAGACAAGGAAGATTAGCGAACTTTTAGAGACAACACCATCTTAGCATTCAGATCACGAGGAAGAAGAAACCATAAGCAAAGAGATGGCTGAGGATGAGAATGATACATTGGGTGTCAATGATTTTCTAAGAAGGCAATCTCGAGGTTATCAGTCCGGAATCAAAGTACCCGCATTTCAAGCAACAATTTTGAAATCAAGCAAGCTATGCTTAAGATGCTTGAACTATAGGGTTAGTATGCAGGCAACAACACAGAAGATCCCAATCGGCATCTCATACAATTTCTTGATGTTTGTGACTGTTTCAAATAAAATGGAGTTCCTAGTGATGTGATCCGTCTTCGGCTTTCTCCTTACTTTCTACAAGGAAAAGCCAAAAAATGGCTCAATGGTTTAGAAGAGGGTGGCATAACCTCTTGGGAGACATTGGAAGAAAAGTTCAGATCAATATTCTTTCCACATAATAAGATGGTAGATGTCACAACCCCCACTGCTGCTGGACCCCACTACTGCTAGTGGCATCCGGCCACGGGGTCGGGGATGGACTCAATTGGAATATTCCATGCCCTTTGCGTGGTTTCTTTCGCCTTTCGTACACCTCGAACTCATGCCCCTGGGGATAAAGGCGAAGCCTATGTGAGATGTGCTACCATTGAGCTAAATCTCACATGGGCTTCGCCTTTATCCCCAGGGGCGCGAGTTCGAGGTATGCGAAAGGTGAAAGAAACCACACAGGGGGTGTGGAATATTCCAATTGAGTCCATCCTCGACCTCATGGCCATATGCCACCAGCAGCAGTGGGGTTCAGCAGTAGTGGGGGTGTAACAATAGATGCAAGAGCTACTCTTACTAACTTTTGTGAAAAGTTTGGGGAATATTTGTATGAAGCGTGGGAGAGATTTAAGTTGCTTGTCAGGCAGAGTCCAGGCCATAGTCTAGAAAAATGGGTATTGCTTCAAATCTTTTGTACTCGTTTGACTCTTGAATCTAAATCTGAATTAAACGCCGTCACTAATGGAGGAATTACAAAGCAACCAGTAAATCACGTCTGGAAATGTTTATATGACTTATCAGCTGACTTTATCCAGAACAACAATGACAGAAGAGTAGTGAAGAAAGTTACTGAAGACCCTTCATTAGAGTTAATGTCAATGTTATAGACTCTCAACAAGAAGTTTGACCACTTAGAAGCACAAGTAAACCGATCTAATGGTAGGCATATGGGAGTAAATGCTATTTATGCTCCTTGTGATTATTGTGGAGATAACCATGTTAATGGCCAATGCCTCATATCTCAACAGGCAGAGCTAGTAAACTATGCTGGAAACTATCGTGGCAATAACCAGAACAATCCATACTCAAACACCTACAATCCTGGGTGGCGTAACAATCCCAACTTCTCTTGGAAACATGGTGCTACTCTTAATCAAGCCTCAACCTCTAGTACAAAGCAAATGTCACCTCCGGGGTTTTATCAATTAGAAAAGGAAGCCATTCCTACTCATGAGCCCAAAACTAATTTAGAGGCAATGATATCTCAACTCGTGGATTTTCAATTAAAGAATACTCAAGATCAAGCTGTTACTAATACAAGATTAGAATCGTCAATCAAAATCTTGAGGTATAAGTGGGACATATTGCAACTGCCATGAATATCTTACAACAAAAAGAGTTGCCAAGTAATACGGTGCCTAATCCCCATAGAGATGGAAAAGAGGAATGTAAAGCTCTTACTCTGAAAAGTGATAAAGAATTACCGGAGATTCCACAACCAATGAAAAAACCATCAGAGCCTAATGACCAAGAAATTCCTACGGTCATTATAGAGGATGATAAAGAAACTACACAAAAGATTGATGGGGAAGCCAAGGAGGATAAAGTTAATAGCAGGTTTAAGAAGGATGAAGAAAAGAAGAAGGCAGCTAACGGGAATCTCAAATGGGTGCCACCTTTACCATTTCCTCAAAGATTCCAGAAGAAAGCTATGGATGAGTAATATAAGAAGTTCCTGGGGATTTTCAAGCAACTACACATCAATATCCCTTTCCTTGAAGTTCTAAAAATTACAAAACTAATTTTTTTATTACATAACTTCCTACATTCATGTAACCATGCCATCATGTCCAACCAATATTTCCTTCTTTATGCCACATGTAGGAGACACCTAGGGGTCCCTCCCTATGGTCTCAATTGGCTTCACAACTTGTCCAGGTTATGTATACACGTAAAATCTCAATTTTGGTCAAAATTGCACTTTTTGCTCAAATTTTCCATAAATTCATATTAAATTGACCAAAATATTCTAAATATATTTTTAAAATTTATTTTCCTTAATTAATTGAAATTAACTTCAATTAATTGAAAAATAATTTACTTTGTACTATTTTGGCAAAATTACGATTTTGCCATTACCTTTCTAATCCAATTTCTTTTCTTATTTTTCTTTGGCCAATTCCCATCTATTTTTGGACTAAATATTTTCTCTAATATTCCTTCATTTTTGGACCTTAATATTGGGCTTTTTAAATTACCCAAGTTAATTCCTTAATTATTTTTGCCCAATTTCTCATGAAATTGAACATTTATAAATTCATAAGTTCCAAATTTATGAATATCACCATTTTATTGAATTTCTCAAATATTTAAAATACTTTTGGTGAATATAAATTTTGGGGTGTTACATGCTGTCTCTATTTAGGAATTTCATAAGTAATGTGTTTTTTTTGTTCAAATAATGATTTTTCTTTCTTTTGCTTGAGGACAAACAAATGTTCAAGTGTGGGGGAATTTGATAAATATATATTTTATTATTAAATAGGTACAGATTTTAGGACATAATTGATTAAATTTATTGATATTTTATACCTATTTAATTTTCTTCTATATATTTACTATCTTTTAATTAAGCTAAGGATAAAAAGAAATTTAGATATAAAATCCATTCATATTCCATTTTATTGTACAGGAGATATTAGATAAAGAAAACGATAAAATCAAATTAAAGAAAAGAAAATGGGTGCAACAAAAAAACGCAAGGCATTATTTTGATTGAATTAGATGGAGGGTCCACGACAATTGAGGGAGGGGCAATAGCTAGCATCAAGCAATGATTTATTATATATTATATTGCCAACTAAAAGGAATATCATATATCCCATGCGTGAGCCGTGAGCTCAGATGAGATATGGACATTAATGTGAATGAATAAATACGTGGGGTCCACGAACTGGATAAAGATAAAAACAATTGCTGCAGATAAAGATTTGGACGTGATAGTGGAAAAGGGATACAATATACCTATTGAAAAGGAAAAAATAAGATAAGATGAGATTTGGATAAAATGGCGCTTTTGCACGCAAACGCAAGAAGAGATCTATAAAAGGGGCCATAGGGTAGCGAGCTGAGACAGACCAAGGCAGAACAAGGAGACATATCACAACGCAGAAGGAGAGTCGAAGAAGCAGGAAAGGCAGTTGTGAAATTCAACACACTTAATTTCTCCTTTTTTTTTATCCTGTGAATATAAATTTCTTTGTTTCATTATAGATTTTATTTTAATCATGAGTAGCTAATTTTCTTTTCAGACTTGGGGAAACTATGAACTCACTAGTGAACTAAATTTTTTTTTCATGATTTATTAGTTATGATTTATGTTAATTTTGGTTACTTAATCTTGTTTTATTATATCCGTTTGATGATTGGCCACCATTAGATGTGAATGTGAGTATTAGGATTTACCTTGACGAAGAGGATTTTAATTAGGCTATGAGATTAAGTACTATAGGATTAGATCATGATTTAATTTACAATTAGGATAGATATATACCTAATAGCCCCATATAATTGTTGAAGAGTGTGTTTGAATTATCTTGCCTCTTGAGTAATTTGGTTAGACATAACAATTATACTTGAGAGAGGGTTGTGAGTGAACCGACAGACACTTATAACTATTTATACTCGAGATTAACAAAATTAACATTTGAGATTAACTAAGTAAATGGATTTGAGATTTGGAGAGCTAGTGAGGGATTAGTGACTCTAGGTTGTGTTTGATATTGATAGTTTTTCGTTAATTAATTTCCTTTGAATTTTCTCATAGCTAGATTCGTTTAACTTAAAAGAAATTGAGATTTTAATACCTAAAAATTAATTGATTGATTCCTTGTGGGACGATACTCTACTTATCACTTTATTACTTGGCACGACCCGTATACTTACGGAGCGCATCAAGTTTTTGGCGCCGTTGCCGGGGAATCTAGGCAATTATTTTTAGTATTAGAGGATCTTTAGTATTTCAAGCTTAATCATTTTTTTTCTTTTTCTATTTTTTAGGTTTGATACTCGATCTTTGTCTCTTTGTTTTTGCAGTGCTTTGCATTATATGTCAGGGATAGCAAAGAAAATATCTAAGAAGATAAGGAAGGTTAGCAAACTTTTACAGACAACACCACCCTAGTATTCAGATCACGAGGAAGAAGAAACCATAAGCAAAGAGATGGCTGATGATGAGAATGATATATTGGGTGTCAATGATTTTCTAGGAAGGCATTCTCGAGGTTATCAGTCCGGAATCAAAGTACCCGCATTTCAAGCCAACAATTTTGAAATCAAGCAAGCTATGCTTAAGATGCTTGAATTACAAGGTATCATTGTCTTTTCATCCATAAAACTTAATTTTATTTTTAATCCAAACGGGTGTAGTGAAGTCTTAGAATCTTTTGAGAACCTCTCTTCCATAGGATTGACTGAAATCTTCCCTTTATATTATTCACTCAACCTCCTTCTTCTTTTTCTTTTTCTTACCTTCAAAGTATCTTTTGGCTAACCTATTTTTGCACCTTTTTTTTTTTTTTTAAAAATGATTCTGAATTTCTATATACATATATAGCTAACATTTATATTAAATAATTCTATTCATTTATATTAATATATTTAATGAAGAGACAGTAGCAAAACATCTGTTCTGAAAACAACACGTTCTTTTTATAAGAACTGCTTAATAAGTTGTAGGCACAATGGTGGCCTAATTTACCACAAGATGGAAGAAAAACTAAGTCGAAAATAATAGGGTTGATGCGTTATCTGGAAACAAGTGAATAAAATTTTTTTTGAAGTGTTTCAAAACTATGTAGAACTGGATTTATGTTTCTTCCTCAAATGCCTTTAAAATAATATTTTTCATATGTGGGCCAAAGCCCTCTAATATCCGTCAGTTACATAGGATGTTAAGAGACAATCATAGTAAACTTGAAGCTTTTGTCATTTTCCTCCAGGTTAGAATGTTTAGTTATATTTTCATATCAAAAAATATGTTTATGGTGTTCGATATATAATAAGTATAAGTTTATGAGTACTTTTGCATCTTAATATTTAAAAAAATACATGATTTATATCTAAAACAACAAGTTGAATTCCATTAATTTCATCAATTAAAAAATCACATAAAAATTAAAATTATGTCGGTGCCCATGTGGGGTAAGACATTTTAGTCAGTTTCCGTTGGGCACCTAATCACACATACTCTCCCTCTCACACACGCGCGCGCACACATATAATTTTAATCTAAGTTTCAGATTACAATGTTTTGGTATGGTAGATTTTTGTTTTTGGTGATAATTCTGATACAAGGGAATGGTGAGAACCAGCAGCTGCCTCATCATAATGCAATTCACCCATTATTCCATCTCTATTATGATAATGACTCCACACTACAAAGAAACATGGAATTTACGACGGAATTGAATTGTATTGGAAAACCGTCGAAAATTTTGTCGGAAAATTTTCCGATGGAATTTTTTCGGTGAATAATTAGCCACAGAAAATATTCCGTCAGAAATTCTGACTTTTGCCACGGAATTTTTGACGGAATTGAATTCCGTCGCAATTTCTGATGGAAATAAATTCTCTTGCAATTTCCAACGGAATTTCCGACAAAATTCAATTCTGTCGTAATTTCCGACGGAATTGAAGTTCGTTGGAAATTCCTTCTTAATTTCTAACGAAATTCAATTCCGTCGGAAATTCTGTGAAAAAATGTAAAAATTATTTTTTAATTATTTAATATTTTAAAATTTAATTTAATTTTTAAAAATTATTTTTATAAAATTTATTATTTTAAATTAATATTTTAATTTAATTATTATTATTTTCTAATTTTTAAAATATTTTTAATTTTCAATCATAGGTTTTGGTCCTTATAGGGGCAAAATAGTCATATACAAAATAAAAGTTATTATTTATTAATTAATATTAGTAAATAAAATATTAGTTATTAATTAATGTTAATAAAAATTTAAATTCAGAAATTAAAAAAAATATACTCATATGATTATATATATAATTTTGTGTAATAATAGAACACCAAAGTAGTCGAGCTCATCCGGTAAGGCATCGCGGGCGTACAGACGATGTCATGGGTTCGAACCAAAGGAGGGGCAAGTTGAGTTGCATTTTCAGGAAATATGAGGTTGCGGCACGTGGCGGAGGGAGGTTGGGACACGTGGCGGACGGAAATCCATCGGAAGTTGTGAGGGAATTTGCGACGGAATTGGAAATTGCGACGGAAATAAATTCCATCGGAAATTTCCAACGGAATCTAAATTCTGTCGGAAATTTGTTTGTGACGTTATTATTGCTGACGGAATGCATTCTATTGAAATTCCGTCGGAAATTCCATTGCAAATTCCTTCGAAAACTCTAATTCCGTCGCAAATTCAGTGCTTTTTTTGTAGTACCGTATTAATGGTTGAGTTTCCCTCTATTCTTGCTCTTCAAGGACTCAGTCTCATTGTCAATAAAATAGACTATAAATGCCACATCTTATAAGTAAGGGATCCAGAACTTTGTCTTCCCAAACTCTTTTTACAACGCCGTGTCTACAATTCATCAAACATTCATCCTTTAGAGTACCATTATCCCCATATGACCCCCAAGAATTTTACTTTCTTCAATTGTTCTTCCTCTGATTTAAAAGATGAGCTCAGATATTGCCCAATTGTTCCTCTTGGTTCCCACTATAGCGTCCTTACAGGGTACCTAAATTCCTGCACCATGGTTTATTGGTTCCTTTCGCCAATACCCGCAGAGGATTTTTAGGACACTAACTTGTTAATATTCAAATGGCCATTCCAACCAAAATTTGAAAAGCACAAAACCAGTAATATGCTCGTAATTATTTTATCGATTATAGGTGACACAATAGTTCTTTTATCCATAATTCTGATGGATGTTGCTTGGATTGAAACTGAATGTTCATTTGTTATGCTCCTGTGACTCTAGGTTCCGTTGTACTGCTTTTGCTGTTGGTTGCGTGTTTCTACATTTGCCGCTACGTCAAGAAGAAAGGAGATGATCAAGTCAGACTTGAAAAGTTTTTGGTGGATTACAAGGCACTTAAACCAACCAGATTCTCTTACGCAGATATCAAAAGAATCACAAACAGTTTCAAGCATAAATTAGGTGAAGGTGCTTATGGAATTTCCTTTAAAGGTAAGCTGTCTCCTGAAATTCAAGTGGCTGTCAAAATACTCACTCATTCAGATAACGATGGACAAGATTGCATTAATGAAATGGGGACTTGGGGGAAAATTCATCACATCAATGTTGTTCGTTTGTTGGGCTTTTGTGTTAATGGTTTTCACTGTGCTCTTGTTTATGACTTTTTCCCCAATGGTTCCCTCCAAAAGTTCATATCTTCACTGGATGACAGAGAAAATTTCCTCTGATGGTCTAAGCTACAACAAATTGCTCTTGCCATAGCCAAAGGGATTGAATATCTTCATCAGGGATGTGATTATAGAATTCTTCATTTTGATATCAATCCTCATAATGTGTTGTTACATGACAATTTCACTCCCAAAATTTCTGATTTTGGTCTCGCTAAATTGTGTTCTAAAAATCAAAGTATGGTGTCAATGACAACAGCAAGAGAAACCTTAAGATATATTACACCTGAAGTTTTCTCTCTAAATTTTGGAAATGTGTCCTACAAATCATATATTTATAGTTATGGGATGCTGCACTACTAGAAAAAATGGTTTTAACGTCCCTTTTTTTTGGCCTTTTAACGTCTGAAAACAGAGGCACGTCTATCTAAGGGTCGTGGAAAAAAACGTCAATAACATCCGTAAAATAGGGGACGTGAAAGGCAGACTTTAGATGTCCCCAGTTGGTACTGGGGACATGTAAAGTCCACCTTAGACGTCCCCAGTTTTAACTGGGGACATCTAAAGTGTCGGCACCCACTCTACCACGTCCCTTTTTATTTAAGGACGTTGAAAGTTTTTTTTTAAAATGACTTTTTTATATATTGCACTGTCTGAAAAATGTAAACTGCAGAAATAGGATTCCAACAACAGAATAAAACAACAGCAGTTCAGCAAAATGGAAACAACAACTTGAAACACAGTGATCAGCCCAAGGCTCTACTACATGCAATAATTTTAAGGAGTAGCAAACTAATTAACTAACAAACCACACAAACTACACAACAATCTATATCCAAGTCTGTTATTGCACTAAAAAGACTATATCCAAGTCCCCAGTTTGTACAATAACCAAGACTAAATCCAATCTATATCCAACAACAATAACGCTAATTATATGTACAATATATAGAACTACCACAAAAGTATGTCCTACACAAAATACTAAAGACTTTACTCTGGTATACGTTGAAGAAGATGTCCAGCCAAAAAGTCTCTGATCATATTTAGGTCTTCATATGAGGAGGCATCTTCATTGTCAAAAATCTGTAAATTAGAAAATAAGCTTAGATGAAATAATGAATCAAGTAAATGAATTGCCATTGAATTACAACACCAAGAATATTATCCTCTGAGTGATGTTAAACATATAAAGTAAGACATAGTATTCACATTCCCAGCTGTCAGGTTATCGAGGGCACTATAAATCAAAAGCAAATGGTTAAAATCAATAAAGGCATATCTAAAACGACCGTCAATCAAAAGAACTTGATTTGAAACTACGTACCATTGGAAACAACCATCTCGGTTCTTTGCCACCTTTACGTTCGCGTGGCCTGCCAAGCGCTAGATACGTTGTGCATGCCCTATCATTAAAATGAAAATCAACATAAATTAGAATAATTCATTTAAATCAAGAATCAAGAAGCATTGAAATACAAAAAAATAACTTATGTGTTGAAGACGCTTTTAGTTTCTTTGTCTGGTCTTCTACTTAAGGAATCAAACCAGTAAACAACGTGGGACCGAGGACAGAGAACACACAAACTCTAGTGATAACTATCACAACATATACAGATTAAAAAGAAGTTAGATGGCAAGGCAATTATTTATTAAAAATCTCAAATATACAAAATTAAAATGCGTACCCTTGAACAATCAGTGCTAGATAACAATGATAGTCGTTCTCTGCCACTGTGAAGCCCACATAGTTTGTCCTTCTTTTCAATGTATTTCCACTCCTTGTCGTATGTGCAGGAGATAAGAATCCATATAAATTAACTCTTTGAGAGTCAATGCATATACGATGGAAGGAGCTATAATAGAATTAAAATGATGAATGTATTAGCTAGTTAAAATCAACTTAACTAAATGAAGGAAAAAATGGGAAATAAAAAACTTACAAGATTGCAAATTTGCCCCATCCAATATCTGGCTCCTCCAACTTAATGGACTGTTTAAGATCTTCTTTATCAATTGTGAAGTGATACTCTAATTCCTAGCCCACAATCCCTGTAGGCATATGCAAATCAATCTGGCGAATGCCTTTATAGATATGCTGCAGTCGTGCTAAGAAGGGTCATTTTTCTGCTTCCTACTCGTTCTTTTAGAACATAAAAAAACATATTGTTAGTAGGATGTCAACACATCTCAAGTAAAAGTGAGGTAGTTCCATACCATTGGAGGTGTTGGTGGTAATAAGCCAATAAGATGTATAGGCCAAAGGATGAAAGATCCTCTCGCCTGAGCTATCGTGGCAACCTCGTCATCAGGAATAGGGATGACTGTACTTTCTTCCCCCTCTCGAACACACGTCACAGTCAACCTACGCAAATGCTGTGGAATTTGCTGATTATGGTGGGTAGTAGCTTCTGTGTACAGGTCCAGCACAAGTCAAACTTTAAATTCACAGTTCACGTTGACAACAATTGTCTCAGCAAGTCTACCACCAAAACAGCAAAGATAAAGCTCAAGCACAAATCACACTAAAATTCCATCCGAGAATTAAATGCATTTTGCTAAGCATTCACAAGTTTAGTTAGCTAACCTGTTGCTGAAACTTTAGAGGGAGATGGCCCACGGTGGTAAGAGGGAGGATGACGGTGGCAAGAATGAGAGAAAACAGTGCAAACCCAGCAGAGCAAAGACGGAGACGAGCAGGCACGCAATGCAGGACCAACAAGAAATAGGGGATGGCATATAGAAAGATTTGGAGAAAGAAGAAAAAAACAAGAAGCCCAGGGGAGAGGAGAGCATGAAGAAGGGGATGACGGAAGTGAAAGAGTAAAGCAGAGAAAGAGTAACGCAGATGGGAGGAGCGAAAAAAAACAGAACCTTTTCTGACACTGAACACGCCTCGGTCAAGTCGACCAGGGACATGTGAATCATGTTTAGACGTCCCTAGATTCTAGGGACATCTAAACATTAACCTTACACGTCCCCAGATCATCTGGGGACGTCTAAAGATTAATATTAGATGTCCCCAGCCCATCTGGGGACGTCTAAATTTAGTTCTTTAGGCGTCTCCAACTCTTATGGGGACGTTTAAAGTTTTTCTAATTTTTTTTAAATGTATATGATATTATGGGGGTCTTTAGACGTCCCCATTTTGATTGGAGACGTCTACAACACCTTCTGGGGAGTCTTTCGATATTCCCATTTTGATTGGAGACGTCTGAAACACCGTCTGGACCCTCCTGGCGTGAGATTCAATTTTTTTTGACCCGCCAACCTCTCCAATTTACATATATAATTACACATATGCCACCCGCCAATATTTTGGGCGTCCCTTTTTCAAAAAGAGACGTCCTTTAGGGTAGTTAAAAGTATATTCTGTAGTAGTGCTGCTCTTAGAAATGGTTGGTGGAAGGAAAAATGTTGATACAGATAAAGGGAATTTTCAAGTTCTATATCCATAATGGATTCACAAGTTGATCGAAGGAGGAGACATAAGTATTTACATAGATGATGAAGTTGACATTAGAGTTGCCAAGAAACTAGCAATTGTAGTACTTTGGTGTATTAAGTGACATCCAATATATTGTCCATCAATAAAAACAGTGATACAAATGCTGGAAGGAGAAGTAGATAAACTAAAGATGCCTCCCACTCCGTTTGAATTTATTCCCTCAAATAATACAAGTGTCATTATTCCTGCAAGGCATTTGAGTTTAGAGTTAGATGTATCATTCAATGAGTTAGAATAAATAAGACATATGTTGGTCTGCCTAATATATATAACTTTTACTTTTATTGTGATTTTTTTGGGGCAAGATTTATGAATCTTTTTATTATCAATGTGCCAATTTATGCTTTCAGTTTAACATAGTAATGTTTTACATAGACAACATTGTGAAGTTAATGTAGCGAGTGATGGAATACATAATTCGTGTGTTTATCGAAGAGACTATATCTAATAAAAGAAAATATATTGTCTAAAATTTTTTAGTGAAATAAAACATAAAAAAATAAAAATTAGAGTAAGATACATCAACTACCTCTCTGTTTTACGTAACTTACAAAAATCTCTCCTATGTTTTAAAAACCTATATAAACCTCCCTTATAATTAAATGCATGTTACACAACTCTCCCTTGTATTTTTGAAATTTTATTTCCATCAATTCAACCGTTAGTTGAGTGTTAAGTTTGACTCTTAAATTTGGATCTTAACCAAAATACCCCCATTTAGTGTAATAATAATTTAAACATTTATATTTCTAAAAACAATTATACAACCAAAAAATTTATAATAGACATAAATTAAAAAGTTTATAATATATTATAAAATTTATTAATTTTTTACTTTTCATTGTGTTTATTAAAAATTATTAGTTTAGATTCCTTTTATATGGTTAACAATAGATTTAAAATATAATTTATTTTATCATAGAGTATAAATAAAATAACTCTGACTGAAAGATTATGTAAATTATTTAAATTTATAATTTACATAATTTTTGAACAATTTTTTTGCTAAAACATTTTAAAACACATTCAATTTGTATATATTTTTGTTAAGAGGATTAATCAACTTTTCGATTAAGTTTTTATATCTACATTAACTAAATGAATCAGACTTATTTCCCAACATAATTAAAAATATTAAATAAATACATTTTAAAAAGAAAAAAAAATAAAATTATGGAAAATAAAAAAAAGAAAACTCTTAAATTATCCATAACAATTTAAACCAAAAATATAAATTTAGTATCATTAAGGGTAAACTAGTAAATAAAATTTATTTTAATAAAAAATTTAATTAAAAATATCTTTTTAGAATGTTCTTAATGGTGTAAAGTTTTTTTACTTAAGTGAATATTTTCAAAATAAAGGAGATGTTAATGTAATGAAAACAACATGTAAGTAAAGTTAGAGTATTTTACTCAAAAAATTAATTGGGTCTAATACACACTAGTTTGAGTTTTCTGTTGCCTTCTTTTTATTCTCTTCAAAAATCACTCTTCTTCTTTTGCCCGCACTTAATAAAATGAGAAATCAAGCATTATGCCTTTGTCTACTTACTCTCACTTTTTGAAAATTTGTGTCTAAAAGTTGGGGATATTTTTTTAACCAAATATATCCATATCATGTGAAAAATCAAAGCTATATGTTTTGGACATCATTTTCAAAAATTATGCCTTTTTCTACTTACTTTCACATTTTGAAAATTTATCATATCATATCATATCATTCAATTCTATTTTGTTTTGAAAGTCTAGAGATCTCTTTCTATTGGCATGGATGAGTATTTTACATGTAATTTGCAAAACACTGGCATGCTCATTCTCATTGTTATTGTACAATAATATCATGACTTTTTTGGCTCATCAATTTTTTCAGAATATATTATCCCCACTTTCTAACCCTGTTTTCAAATTTTGTTACGTTAACTAATCTAAACTAGCTGAATCAAGAACTATTCTAAACTAGGTTTCTTCTTGTTTTTAAGAATCCAAGTGGTATTCTCTAGCTGATAGTTAGAGGCTAGTCCTTTTGAGGCGTAAAGATCACCGAAGTGGGTTTTTATTCACACCACACACCTTATATATCTTATGCAAAACTAGCTAAGAGCGTATTTGGTTTCTAAATCCACCTAGATCCATTATTTCTTGTCATGGTCTAAAGCTCCCCCACTACAAAAAAAAGTGATTTCGTAGCGGTTAAAAATGGCTCTTAGTAGCGGTTTTAACCGCTACAAACAATATTAGTAGCGGTTCATGAAATCGCTACTAAATTCTATGTTGCAAGCGTCTTTGTAGATGTTATTAAAAACCGTTACTCAAATAAAATAACTGCTACTTCATTTATAGCGGTTTAATCCCATCACTACAATATCGCCAAGAGCTATCATCTTTTCTTGGGAACTTTGTAGCGGTTAAATAACAACTACAAATATCAAAACCTGGAATTTTCAAGGAGGGAAATCCAAATTTTGTTATATTTTGTAGCGGTTCCTAAACCGCTACTAATATGAATTTGAAAAATGGCACCCTTAATTAGTACGGTTATATAACCGCTACAACTTTCATCGAAATTCAAATTTGGCGCCAAAAAATTTATTTGCGTTTGAAAAAGTTGCTCTAGTTAGTAGCCGTTTAATAACCGCTACAAAAATTAAGTAAATTTTTTTAAAAAAACAATCATTTGTTTAAGTTTTTTTAATATTAAATTAAATAGTTTATTTTTTAGTTGTTTAGCTAATTTAATTAGCTTATTATGCAATAGTTTAGCTCATTTATAAATTAAAAGGAATAATTTTAATTAGTGAGATAAGTATAAAGATTGTATTGATAATATTATTGAGGATATGTATGTAAAATGGAACTATTATGTTGTTTACTACAATTTGATTATGTAAGAAAAATAGGTGAAAATGAGAAAAAGCTCTTAAATATCTGCAAAAAAAAAAATAATAGTGAGGATATATTTTATGCGAAGTAAAAAAGTATTAAAATAAAAAATTTAAAAACTTGTTACCATATTTGATCACCTTGTTTAGCTCCTCAACTCATATAAAAAAAATTTGTAAATGAGAGAAAATGAAGAGGGGTAAGGTGGAAAGAAGTAGGGGAGTGTTTGAAAAGAGATCTGGTGGAGGTATTTAAAGATATCTATGTAGCATTTGTAGCCGTTAGTGTAGCCGTTTTTAATTAGTAGCGGTTATTTATGTGTTTGTAGCGGTTTTTGAACCGCTACAAATATTGAATTTATTTATTTTTAAATATTTTTTTAAAAGACAAAAACATAATTTGAATTTGATCACTCACTTCGCCATCCCTACAGAAATTGTGTAGAAAAATTGTTGTCAGTGATGTATTATTTTGTTTAAAAAATTTAATTTAAGTGATGTAAACTTAAAAAAACACACTGCAGTAGAGGTAAATTGGCATCACCTTCAGGGAAGAAGTTTTCAAAATTGGTGAACTGAAATGGCTCACTCTCGTAGGTGATGTTATTGCCTTCACCCATATCGTAAATGTCTCGTGACTTTAAATGAACGACCATGTGCCAATCCCTGTGCCTCTCTTCCTCGACATAATAAACCTGCTATGCCTCTGAGGCAAGAATGTACGGCTCATCATCTTGAGAATTACCAGTATGAATTGGCGTTGAGAAATTGACTAATATGATCCCTAAGTCGTTAGTTGTCAGTCCCCAGGAAGTAGTGGTATTTGCCCACAAACACTTGAACAATGTCACGGTGAAGCCGCCTTGATAATTAAGTTTGACGACATCAAGAAGCTTTCCATAGTAAGGAACGCCTCCGAACTGCATGTTGGCGTCACTGCTGCTCGCATAACTCCTTGTCCCAAATGTGCCATAAACACTCGAATTTTGAGTTTGCAATCCTTGATCTTGTGAAACCGTGCAAAACTTGAAACCATTGATATTCTATGTTGTAAACCTTTTTGCATGATCAAGAGGGCCGATTGCAAGAGCTCTGAAATCTGGTGAGTGTGAGTTGTGGTCATTTAGTATTCTGCGCACAAACCAGCTCGGGAATTCTCTGTGGACCTTTTTATCAACTTCGGAGAATGTTTGTGTACGGATCTTGAGTTGACGCTTAACATGACTTCTGAATTCTCTACATTTAATCATAGAAAGGCGATAGTGAAATAAAAGTGAAAAATGTTACGAAAGATATAGAATAACATGTGAGTGTACAATTCTTACTGTATGAAGGTTCAACTTGAGTACAATTAATCAAGACATGTATATGTGCTTGCAACTTCTCAGTTGCCGTTAGTTTGAAATTCTCAGTTCCTCCAACTGGTTTACCAACACGAGGGATAAATTCTCCTGATGTTGGTGTAGGTTCAGGACAATCGTCAACACGAGTTGGGCGGTTGAAAGCCGTCTCAAGGTCATCAAAGTACCTTGAACAAAAATACAGCACCTCATCCCCTATATAGCCTTCAACTATAGAACCTTCTGGCCATGCCTTATTCCTGACTTAAGATTTTAATTTTTTAAGAAACCTACAAAGTAAAGAAGAGAAAAATGATACTAAATGCTGAAAAAGATGGCTAGCAAACATAGGAACTAATAATGAAGCACATATTTAAAATAAATACCTCTTAATCGGATACATCCATCGATATTGTACGAGGCCAGTGAGCTTTATTTCATGAACGAGGTGGACTATAAGGCAAACCATCACAGTGAAAAAGGATGAAGGAAAGATCATCTCCAAATGACAAAGCGTAAGAATGATTTTGGACTGCAGCTGATCGAGCTCCTCAACAATCAAAACCTTAGAACACAACTTCCGAAAGAAAGAATAAAGTTTCACCGAAACGATGGAATCATCGGAAGGAAGTGCATTCTTTATAGTCAAGATTGTGCATGACATCAAGATTGTGGTGAAGTAAATTAGATCTCCAATATGGAAGAGTGAATAAAATACTTATCTTCTTCCAATGCTGAGGCACCAAATTCCTACGCATCTTTGGCGAGTTTGTGCTGAATCGTCACTTTTTCCAAACTCGAAGTTAATATGCTCAAGCTGCTGTAAGATATCTATACCGGGCAAAGTCTGAGGTGGTCCTCTTTTTTCTGGTTTCCCATTGAAGCGATTCCGTTGCAATATGAACTTATGCCTTCCATCGAGAAACCTCCGATGCCCCATAAAGCACCACTTTCAGCTGTGGGGAAGGCGTATAGCGTCAAAGTCAAAATTGAAAGTTGGACACGTTGACCCAGTATGCACATTCCAACCAGATAATGTGCCAAGGCTAGGAAAGTCACTAATCGTCCACATCAAGGCTGCACGCAAGTTGAACAAAGTCTTCCTGTAAGTGTCGTACTTCTCGATGCCGAAATTCCACAGGTCAAGCAATTCTGCAATAAGCGATTGGAGATATACATCGATGTCATTGCCTAGTGCCTTTTTGCCTGGAAGGATCATAGACATAATAAAGGAGCTTTGTTTCATACACATCCGGGGGCAAGTTGTAGGGAACTAAGACTACCGGCCAAATACTGTAACTTGTGCTAAGATTCCCGAATGGATTGAAACTGTCGGTCGTCAAAGCAAGCCGAACATTTCTGGGGTCAATCACGAAAGATGGAAAGCCATTGTCAAACATTTTCCAAGCGTCTGCATCCCGGGGATGTCTTAATTTACCGTCTTCATTCTTATTAACGACATGCCACCTCATGTGCTCCACAGTTTTGGACAACATAAATAATCTTTGTCGGTGAGGTTTCAAAGGGAAGTACCTGAGAATCTTTGCAGGTTTCTTCTTCTGCTATTTCCCCTTTCGAATAGTCTTGTACCTCGATGTGTGGCATCTCTTACAAGTCTACCTGATAGAATTGTCTCCCCAATAAAGCATACAATCGTTGGGGCATGCATCAATATTTTAATAGTTCAACCCTAACCTATTGATAATCTTCTTAGCCTCGTAGAACGTTGTGGGAATCTCAATGTCGGGGAATGGATCTTGTAATAATTCCAGCAACATCGACATTCCCTCATCTGTGATTCTACACAAGAACTTGATATGATACAACTTGATCAAGAAAGATAATTTAGATTATTTTTGAGAACCTTGATATAAAGGATGATCTGCTTCATCCATCAAGCTGAAAAAATCCCGAGCGGCTTCATTCCATATGAACATCAGCTCTGAGCCCTGCACTTCTTCGTTGAAGTTGTCACCATGAACACGAAATGCATCATGCACAGCATCATTCATAGGATCATTTTCATCTATTTGAACTCCTACTTGCGAACTTCGAGGAAGAGCATCATCATATCTCATACCGGCCTTCTCACCATGAACTACCCAGAACGTATAGTCTTCCAGGAAAGGCTTCAGAAGCAAATATTCCTTAACAACATTTCGTGCATGCTACTTCTTGAACTTGCATTTTCGACATGGACAGACGATCTTGTCGTTACAACTAGTGTGAGTGAATGCGAAATCCAAGTAATTGTTTAATCCGTACAAATATTCCAGAGAATTGCGTGGCAACCTGATCCATGACTTATCCATAGCTACTAGTGAGAGAGAAGAAAGTATAGTGAAGAATATGAGTGAATAGAGAATGACGAATGCTTGAAACCTTATATTTTGAATTTCCAATGTTTAATATTTTATAGTAGTTTAGAAACCGCTACAGTAATTGCTACAGCACTACGAATTTATAGCGGTTATATGACTTACACCGCTACTAATTTTCAAGCCATTGCAATCAAATTGAAGAATTTGTTTTCACCTTGTAGAGGTTATATTAAAAACCGCTACTAATATATATTTGTAGCGGTTATACATTAGTAACCGCTACAAATTATTTGCAGTAGAATAATTTCAAATTTCAAATATTTTACCTTTGTAGCAGTTATTAGAAAAAGAACCGCTACAAAGAATTTATGACCATTGGAGAATTTTAAATGAAAAATTTGTTCTCAATTTGTAGCGGTTATTCCCGTAAACCGCTACAAATGTGCACAAAGTGGGGGGAAATTCAAAATTGAAATGTTGAGTATTTGTAGCGGTTATTTATGTAACCGTTATAAATACTCAACATTTCAATTTTGAATTTCCCTCTCATATTTCTTTACATTTGTAGCGGTTTTCACTCATAACTGCTACAAATATAACAAATATTATACTATATTTGTAGCAGTTTTTATATTAACCGCTACAAATATAGTTCAAATTTTTTTTAAATATTTATAGCGGTTTTATTATAAAACCGCTACAAATATATATAATTAATTGTTCTTTTAGTTTTAGAAATATAAATAATACTATTGCAATTAATTCACAAATTTAACAATGTAGTCTAAAAATATAAATATAACTATGGTAAACGTAGTAAGAATTTAAGTTCTGCAATAAAAATTATATTTATTTATTTACAAATGTTTCAACAAGAAAAAATAAATATATCCTAAACTAAGTAGCAGGAGGCCGATGATCTGGTCTCTCTCAGGTGGGGCTCCCTCGGTGCTGCTGGATTGGGGCATTGGGCAGAGTAAATAGAACCATCATCATCAGCAGAAGGAGGAGGAGGAGGAGGTTGGACGACGAACCGAGGGATAGGGGGAAACTGCGGATGGTGCTCATCCAGGAACATGCGACTCCACGACCACTCGAGCATGCTGTTGGTTATATCACGCCACTGCGTCTGCTGAGCGTAGTAGAAATCCGTCTGCTGCTGTATTTGCTGAGCCACTGTAGCCTGTGTCTGGGCCAAATCTGAGTGCAGCTCCTCAACAGACTCATCCCTCGGACGTCTGACCCCAGACGTCTGTGCTCTAGAGGTGCTAGCCTCAGAGGCGGCGCTCTGTTGTAGACTATGCTAAGTCCGGCCCCTATCCCCATCCCTCGCACGTGTCTGGGGTGCTCAGCCTGACCTAGACCCAGCTTCAAAGGAGCTGTGGGGTCCACTGACCCCTGTGACTCCTTGGCCTGGGTCTCTTGCAACTTAGCATGCAGCTACTGCATCCGCTCCTACCATTTTATGAACAATTACTTATTAGCATTTTTCATAATTAAGTCGGTTTTATAAAAATTATAACAATGAAATCACTTACAATGGCCGCCTCTACCTGCCGAGAGGTTAGAGTTTTGTCATGGTGTCTGTGTGTGATAGCGAACAACTCCCCATAGTCCGTCTGACAGTTCTCCTACTGTGCCTTCTTCTCCTAAAACAATTACAAAATTCAATTAGTATTATCAAAACATATACATTCTTTATAGTATGAAATAACCAGCTAAAAGTAATTGATATTATGCAAAGTTACCAGCTCGTTGTAAGTAATAGCAAAGGTCTTTGATCCTGCTGTGTGGTGGATCGTCTGCTACCCTTGGCACTAGAGCCGGGAATTCGGGCCAAGCCCGTCGGGCCGGCCTGTTTAGGCCCGAGCCCTTCAAGGGCCGGGCTTATGATTTAGAGGCTAAAAAGAGAAGCGGGCCTATAAGGGCCGGCCCTGTAGGGCGGGCCCTGCAGCCCTGAGGGCTGGCCCTTTTAGGCCCGTTTAATATTTTTTAAAAATAAATTAATAAATATAATATCATTATATCAAATTATCAATATGAGAAACACCTGAGTACCTAATAGAGTATTAATAACAGGCAAACACTTATTAATTGGTTTGATTTATTTTATTTTCTACAATGATTTATTAATTTAAACTTAAAAAAATAGGCTAATTTGGACATTAGATGATTATTTTAACTAAAAATTTATGAGTTTTAAAAATAATATATCTCAATTTAAAGCAAAATAATAAATAAATTGTAAAACTTGAAAAAGAAATTTTTTTGAATTAAAATGAGTTTAAGCCCGTTTAGGCCCGAGCCCGTGAAGGGCCAGCCCTGTAGGGCCGAGGGCCTAAAAACTATTGTACTTTTTAGCAAATGGGCCTAAAAGGGCTGGCCCGTTTAGGCCCGAGCCCATGAAGGGCCGGCCTTGTAGGGCCGGGCCGGCCCGTATTCCCGGCTCTACTTGGCACCTCGTGTTCCTCTGAGAAAGCGCCTGAAAAAAAACAATATTAAATGTATTAAAAAATATATAAAATTAATAAAATCATAAAATTAATTAAATTTAAATTATAATTTAATAATTATCAAATAAAAAATTATATATATAATCTAATAAATACATTACTTACCCCTCAGCGCTCTTCCTGAACTGGACGAAACTCGCCCAGTCGTTCGGCTGGACGCCGTCCGGGATGCTCTCAATCAGCTGCTCCAGAGGCATCGTCCCATCCTTATCCACATTGTGGAAGAGACCATTCCTCCTGTTCCTCTAGCCGTCACCCATCTTCATCAGCGTGTACCTCTTCCGGTTGGCCCGGATGACAAACCTCGGCTGTAAAAAAAATAATTAAATATGAATAATTACAAAAATCCTATTAAAAAATATTAATTAAATAGAATTAATTACAAAACATATTAATTAAATACTATTATTTACTTGCACCACCTCCTCCTAAGCCAAGTCCTTCGGCCCCTTCGGAACGTTCCTCTAAGTCCTGAAGTAAAGGGGGAACTACATCCAATTCGAGCCCAACTCGTTCAGGAAGCAGTTGAATAGGTGACCCCCATTATCGATAGGCTGATCCGTGCCCTCATTCCACGGCACTACAACTCGTAGTCTCCGGTCCATGCTATTTAGACCGGCTACATCCAGCCTCCTCGTGGACACGTTTCCCTGCTCATCTGCACAATTTACCACACGTTAGATAAATTGTAATTCAAATTTAAAATTTCGAATTTAAATATTTAATTTATTAAATAAAAAAATTTATTTACCTTGAACCTGCACCTCAAACTCCGTAGACCGCGAAGACGACCCTCGTGGGTTGTTATGCTCCCACGCCTCCTCCTCATCGAGGAACTGATCCATCTCTCTGATCTTAATCGGGATCTCGAAGTCCTCATTCGCGTCATAGTCATCAACGCTGATATCTCCCTCTCCCAGATCAGGCACCTCTGGCGATCGTCTCCTGTGGGACGACTGTCTGTGGTGGCTGTGGTAGGGCCGACTCCTGTGGCTGCAGTGGGGAGAGGGGCTGAAATGGCACTGTCGCCCACCCTCCATACTGCCCCCTCCTCTACTGCTGCCACCCAGCAGAATCAGTTTGGGGTCCACAAGCTCCTTCCCCTTGTCCATCCCTAAAGCCATACAAACTACAAAATTTTTTTTTTTAAAAAAAGATTTAGTCACATTTATATATAAAATTATAATAAAAATAAAATAAGTATTGTCTGTACCTCAAGTGATAATGAGAAATGCTAGAAAGAAAACTCTCCGACAGACGTCAGAACGCTCAGATCTAAAGGAAAACTCTCAGAGAAACTTTAGAAAATAAAAACGGCAAAATGTGAAAAGGGAGGGGTGGCACGGCTTTTATAGTTGAGGATTTTGTAGCGATTACTCAAAAAACCGCTACATTAATCGTTACAAAAAAGTTAGGGCGGCCAAACTTTGTAGCGGTTATGAAGTAACCGCTACAAATATTAAGACCCTTGAAGTTCTGTAGCGGTTATGAAAGCATAACCGCTACAAATGTGATGATGACCTTTAAAGTTCTGTAGCGGTTATCTTTCCAGAACCGCTATAGATAAGCGACCTTTCATTTTTTGTAGTGGTTCAATTCGTAGTAACTGATACAAAAAACGATACACTATTGGCGCGGCTCGGTGGCGCCAAGTGGCGGGAATCTCACACCATATTTGTAGTGGTTATTTCTTATTAACTGCTAAAAATAACGTTGCTAATCTGTCGTGCCACTTGACGCGAGATTACCGCTACAATATTGTAGCGGTTTATGTTAAAACCGCTATAAATGTCAACATTTGTAGTGGTTAAAATTAACTGCTATAAATTCACCGCTACAAAATCCCCCTTTTCCCCCCCTCCCCCAAATCCCAAAAAAAAAAATCACAGAATACTGGCCACAGGTTTAGTAGAGAGAAGTTTTTCTTTTTCGACTCTAGTTCATTATTAGAAAATTGATCCGTGTGATCAAAGGAAGTTAACATTCGGGCACAACTATGCATGGTTGTTTTATTATTCATATAAATTGGAGTTATGATGAGTTGGTGCTCATGTTAGGCAGCAATAACCAATTTTTTATACTTGAAACTGGCAAGTGCGACGAAACATCATGTAAAAAAAAAAAATCCCACGCTTAAAAGAACCTTAAGATAAATAAGAGATGCCAATCATTAATATTATATATTAATATTAATATCAACAATATAAACTATAATTCCAAGATATTTAATTACTATCAAATATATTGACATTTCCTGATAGCACAGTAGGCATGTGATATTTAATTTTTTTTAAGCATAAAGACATACGTATTTGCATTTACCAATGCCAAGATTAATAAACATATGAATATCTTAATCATGGAGGATAAGGAAAGAAGTGTCATGTGCCTCCTGAGACGGACTTGTCAGGAAATGTAAAGTCAAATTTCCTGCAATTAAATTAAAATGGCAGAATATCATTTAGATCACAGAAAATAGAAATAATATATTGACAAGTCCTACAATTTAACAATGGTAGTTCTTCACACTTTAATAAAGACTTTTCTGATATTTTTCATGACTGAGACCTTCATAATATTCTTTCAATTAAAATGGGCCTCCAAAATGAATTAAATTAAGAATGAATGTTGATGGTAGGGGGTGTTCATGAGGTCCAAATGCCCGCAATGTCCGTCCAAGCCCGACAAAAAAATGCTCAACTTAACCCTAAAAAATACGCCCATAAATGATTTGGGCATCTTTGGGCAGGGCTGGGCACCGGGCGAGGTGTGCTACCCTGCCCATTTGGCCCTGCCTAATATATGTGTATAATTGTATTTAAAACATATATATATATATATATATATATTGTATATATAATTGAATAAGTATTTACTTACCATTCAATTAGAATTTAATAAATAAACATATTTTCTATTTACTAGGCATATAGGCATATTTTTTCATACACATATTTAATTAAAAAGTGGGTAAATTGAGTTTTTGAAAAGTAAATTATTTTCAAATAATAAGAAAATAATCTCTATTGAATTAATTTGTTTTATTGGCCCATGAATCGAATTTAAATAATAAAATCTTAAAACGACTATGATATAAAATATGTTTTTTCTGTATTATTATTATTATTATTTAATACTTCATTATTTTTCATTTTTTAAGAGATTTTTGGGCACACAAGCCCGCTCTGCCCAGCCTAACCTGAAATTACTTGGGTTTTAATTGGGCAAGGCCGGATAATGGGCCGTAAAATGCCGCCCATTCTTTTTTTGGGCTGGGCATCGGGCATGATCCATGCCGTGCCTAGCTCTATCCATGTACACCCCTAGTTGATGGATCTCAACGTCTTGATCACCGCGTAAAAAGATGATGTCCTTACATGCATGATGCAAATGACCATTATTACTCAGTTGACAAAAAAGGAAAAAAAACCATTATTACTTATTTATTATCATTATACTCCTCTAGTCTTATTCATAAACATAGAAAAGAATCTTTTTTAATATTTATAAGACATCTCATTAAATTTTTCATATGAATATATAATTTTATCCTTAATTTTTTTCTAAGTTGAGTTTATTCTCATAGGGTATTATGTATAGAAAGCTGGAAAGTTTATGAATTTTAAGGTAAAGTTAATAAAGTTTAAAGTTTTTTTTAATCTATGTGAAATATATTAGAAGTGCCTTATAAATAAAATCAAAATATATGTATAAGTATAGCGAGATTAGTCCACCGCATGATAGTTAGATAAATTACTTTAGTATTCATATTATTATACCTTTTTTAATATTATTAGCCTTCATATTTTGTTAATTACCGCATGCCGTAGAAGTTGCCTCCGAACTTCATATATATGTTTTTTTATAAATGTCGAAATGTATCAAAATTCAAATGATTGTACATCAAAAATCTATAATCATACATGGACATTATTGCAGTGACCTAGAAATATTGTGATAGACTGATTCAACAAATAAAGTACGGTGAAAGTTTTGACATCTTATATGTATGTTTTCCTCTAATGCCCTATTTCTGGAAGGGAATATGGAACAAAGGAGGTTTGACGAATTTTTAGGAATTATGTGGCTGTAATGGATGCTCTGTGATATTTTTCCCTTAAAGAGCACTTAAATAGATTTAATTAGCCACTGGAACCAACTCATTTTGAGTTTTGTAAAATTAATTGTGAATTTCCAAAAGTTGGACAACAAAACTGGCAGATTGGGTCAAACCCATGAATTTTTGGCAGTTGTGTTAAATTGTCATTAGTATTGGGCCAAAGATGAGAGACATGTTTTAAAGGCCCATGTAGCCCCATTAGATATTCATTTTCATAACTAGGATAAAGTGGCTATGTATTTAGGGCCATGAGAAGTCAAGAAGGAGAATTTCCAAGAAGCATCTTCAATGGTTGGAAAAAAAGATACAAGTGGAGGGCTCAAAGACAAGAGGTAGTGAACATGTGATATTTGTGCTTGTGTATTGATGCACGTGATTGCTTTCTCGATTATGTGAAACATATATGAATGATTGAAGCTCTATTTCTATTTATGCTATGGCCATAAGTATATTGTTTTAAACATTGAGCACGCAGATATGTGATTGTGTTAGCATGAGTTTTTATAATACAAGCATGTCATGCATTAAGCACTTATCTTGTATGCATATTGGTACTATTTGCTACTAAGATTCTCTTAAATCTCACTCTCCCTCATCAACCATATAGGTAGGGAAGCTCAAAAGAGGAATGCAAGGAGAAACGCAAGAAGAAAAAGTGAGGGTGAATTAAAGAATTGTATGTGATAATTCGTTATGAATAAATTATCATTGTATAAGAATACTTGTATGAACATGCTTGGTTGAATAGTTGAGGAATATGTAAATGAATGATTTAAGTAGGAGTAGAGAAATGAGCAAAGAATCACTATAATTAAATTAAATAAAGATGAGAGTCGATGAGTAGTAATAAACTTGCGAACCGCTGAATGATGCTTAAGCAAGAGTTTAAAATTTTCTGATAAACTCACTCAACTATAAGTTCATATCTTGTCTTGAGGTTGGGAACTTAAAACGATTTTACGAAAGTAGTTCGGACTTATTGTGCTTAAGCTCATCTGATTGATTATGAGATTAAGGCATTACGTGTTTTGGTATCAGAGCAGTGATTCTGGAAATGGAATTGTCTACTCAGAGGTAAAGGTTCAGTTAGAGCAAAGAGTTCTAACTATAGGTTTCATTCTCTGCTTATATGAATAGTATAGTGATTACTTGCTAGTGCTACTATAACTGGGAGTTACAAATAGCCAAGGAACCTAAGGAATTAGACCACTGCTGTCTATTAATCAAATTGTTGAAGGAAGGGGCAACAGTCTATATGGAGGAAGTGGCTTCGCTTGATAGGGATGTTAGTGGCGCCCAGTCCCAGTGAGGATTCCTCTACTGGAGATAATGACAATGAAACCCTAAGGATAGAAGTGGAAGAGCAAGATTCAGATCCTGTTGCTAATTCTAGGGCTCCAGATATTGAAATAGAATATGATTTAGATCCCTACCTAGTGTTATGGAAATGCATAGGGAAGTTATACCAGGAAGTTGATGTTGGAAATTGTGCCCTAAGGGCCAATCATTGTACTTTGAAAATTATTAATTTAATGAAATTTCTCTATTCTGTTATCATATTATTTGCATGTTAACTGTGATAATTGTATCCTTGCATAAATAATAAAGATTATCATAAAATGTCCTTGATCGGTCATCTATGCGGGAGTAAAGATGAAACAAGACCAGTATGACTTTGATAAAATATGGAGATACAAATCAAAGTCTTAGGCACTTGTAAGAGTACAAGGTGCTGGACCGACCTATTATGAGAAAGCTACATGGATCAAGTCATAAGCTTTTCTCTTGTATAACCATGTCACAATGCCCTTTGACCTGAGGTCACCATGGATTCCTACATGAGAGTTGCTAAGCTTTGAACTAGTCAAAAGTTGCTTTTGACTAAGTGATGATAAAGGCTATGATCGGGCTTGGTGGTCTTTCATGCAAAGGAATATGAATGATCAAGATGGAATTTGTCTCTCACATTAGTAAAGAGATATTACTGGGCTCCTTGATGAGTGAGTTTGAGAAATGTATGGCCATACTACGATAGAAAAAAGTTTCCATTTCTATTTTCAGACTACTCAGGATTCGAGGAAGTAATGGTTAGGAACAAGAAGATGACATTATCCATGCCTCATCCTTGACCGATATATCATGTGATAGTAAGGATGTGACATGGTTGTATGACATGTTGCATCGTGTTAACGATCCTCATATGAATTGGGTAGTCGTAATGTCTTACTAGAGGCCGCTTATGACTTATGGGTTAGTATAGTTATTGGCCCACTGCCAACTTCGTATGGGCCTAAAGTGGCACACACAAAAATAGCCAACACGAGATAATGTTTAATCTAGGGTGATGAATTTTATATTTATATATATATAATATAAAATTCGTTAATAATATTATATATATATATATATATGTATTTTCAAAATACATATTATATATGTGTGTATATATATATTATGATATTATTATATTGTGTTAGTTTTAAATTTAATTTTATTAAGATAAATTAGATTTAATAACTAACATGATAGAGATATAGTATTTCAGATTTAATTTATGAAGATAAATTAAATCTAATGGCTTTTTATTTGGATTAAATAAATAGGTTAAATTAAAACTGTTGGACAGATTTAATTTAAACTGAATTTATTTAACTAGTTCATTAAGATAATTAATTGTTAATTAATTTAAAAATTAATAAAGATTAATTTTGAAATTCGAATATAGCCCTCATAGGTTATAAATTTGATAGAGCAGATAAACTCATACACGAATGAGATTTTAGAGTAGCAAGGGAAACCCTAGGAGTCATTGGAGGCGCTAACACGTAGTCTGTGTTGGAGAGCATTCATGTGGATACCGGTAGAGGGAGCGGACCTGACGTGTTGTCTCCTGGAGATCAAAAATTCTGAATTGAAAAAGGTACGAATCTTTCTAACTCGGTTTAAACGTCGTTGATAGATCCTCGTTAAGATCAGTGAAAATTCCAAAATTCTTCTGCTGTGCCTGCCCATCCTAATAGTTGGTACTGTTTATATTTCCTTGTGAGGGTGGTGTGAAGCATTTCGGAGAAGGCCGACATGTTACACCGGCAAAGAGGTATATATGGGATACTAATGCCTAAACATATAAGGGTCTGTATAAGCACTAATACCCCAGATCCCATGAGAACTCTGTGGTTAAGCGTACTTAGGTAAGAAAAATCTCGTAATGGGTGACCCCTGGGAAGTTAAGTTAGTAAGGTTATGGAGACCAGAGGGATAGTGATTGTCTTAAGATTTCTCCATGACTAATAATCATCTTAGTTAGATGAATTGTATTTAAAGACATACAGGTATGATCGAAAGCATTGAACTGGAAGAGGTTAGAAACTAGTGCAAAGATATGTAGTTTTTTGGGTCTTGCTGTAACCCCCTCACGATAATTATATCTAGACTACGAAATTTAAGGGAAATAGAGACCAATAAGACAAAAATCATTTTTTGTAATCACTCATCTCCAAGAGATGGGGTTAACAAACAAAACATTTAAAATAGAATTCATCTGGTCTCACATTCTCTTTCGAATACAATTACTTGTGCAGTTATTTCACATAATAAATATCAGAGTACGTAACCGAAATCCCGGCAACCCCGGGGTACTTATATATATATATAATGGGTTTAAAGGTTTCCCAAAATGGGGATTACATGACCAAAAATTCATGTTTACATCTCATATACAAAGTAATCCCAAAATCCAAAATCCAAAATAGATAACCAACGGTCCAAACTCCAATATGTCCCTACTAGCCCTAACCACTCCTGGTTGGCCGCTTATCCTTAGAACCACTCGCCCTGTCTGAAAATGTTAGTCATTTGGAAAGAGTGAGATTCTAAAGAATCTTAATAGTAACAAATCATTCATACCACACGTAATCACATAGCATGTAAGCAAATCATCACATAACAGCAACACAAATCACACTCCACCCTCATCCCCTTTTATCGCCGGGAAAGCACACTGTCCTAACCCGAATCATTGTTAGCAACTCAGGGACTGTTGGTATAGCAATGTATACGAATAGCCTTACGGCTCACATATAGCCTTTCGGCCCACAAATAGCCTTTCAGCTCACATAATCACAAATGTTCCACCCTAACCTCATCCCCTTTTACCGCCGGGAAGGCACACAGCCCTTACCCAAACCATTGTTAGTGACTCAGGGACTATTGGTATAGCGGTGCATACACAATTTCACAAATATTGCAGTATACGAATCCATCACAAACCAATGATATAACACACATACAATGCATCACATAAGATATAAAGGAAAAGTTACTACCTGAATCTTTCCTAACTTTCTTTGGCTCCGCAGGCTCACGAGGGCGACAGATATTAAATCCTATACCAAATTAGGGACAACCAATCAATTTCTTTTCCAAATGTATATTTCCATAATACTCTAAGTTGGTTATCATTTAGGACTCTTTATGTGACTATTAGAGGCCTAAACATATGCCTAAGGGTTGGAAGAATTACCCTGAAAACCCCTTTTTCAAAAGGCAAAACAGTGATTTAGGCTGGCTTACTCGAGTGAAGATGACCTCACTCGAGTGATGAGACACTCGTGCCCGAGTGAGAACGGCTCTCACTCGTGATTGTTTGGCAGTGAGCAACCATCATGGCCAGAAAGTGCTCACCACACTCGAGCACATAGCTTTGCACTCGGGTAATGACTCCAAACTCACCCGAGTCATCGAAAGTGCAAGACAAGAAGTGAGAACCTGAGAGCACAAGCAACATCAGAGGAACAAGCTCACTTGAGCATACCCCCCAGTGCTCGGGTGAGAGGCCTGCACTCGCAAGTGTCAGATCACACTCTTGAGCATTGGCCAGCGAGTGACAACCAGAAAGTAACCTTAACCTTGGACTCACACCATCACTCGAGCAATCCCTTGCTCACTCGAGAGACCACCAACTTCACTCGCGATTATAGAAGTGCACTCGAGCTCCTCTCATAGAACCCAGGCAAAACTCAAAGCAAAAAAAGGAAAAAACACTCAGTACTCGAGCATGATCTTCCCTCACTTGAATGTTGTACATCAGAGACTAGAAACACAGCAATAACAGAAAATTCCTAGATGGCCAAAGCTAATGCCAATGACTCCCAAACTTCACATAAAGCATATACACACTTAACCATACTTAAGGAACACATTGGCAACTTCCAAAACACCCAAAAACCATTCTAACCACAATCAAACACTTAGGTCTCTATGACACACCCAATGTCCAAATTCCATTCAACTCAATTCAAACTTTTCAAATCAACTCCAACAATCAAATAACTCCACAATAAACTAATTCCAACATCAATCACCATGAATTTCATTCATTCCAAAATAACCATAAATTATGGCAAATTTCCAAAATTTCTCAAACTTATCCAAAAATCACAAATAATATATTAAAATGCATCAAATCCTTACCTCTTCAACTTGCCAAATCCAGAATCTTGATTCTCAAACTTTCAAAATTCTTCAACACACAAACCACCACCTTTCAAGATTCTGAAACCATTACAATGGAGCTCTCAATGAGATGCACAACATTAGAGAAGAGGATTTGAGCTTAAGAGGATCACAACTCACCCAAAAACCGAAGCTTTCCTTCCCTCTTTTCTTGCTTGAGCGTCGGAAATGGAGAAGAAAGAGAGAGATGATGAGATGAAGCAAATGATGATGATGGTGTACAACTTTCCCTTGCCCTATAGTTCCCCCCAATCAAATAGGAGAGAGAAAAGAGAGAGAAAAGTGAACATTTGTCATCTAGTGCCATCCAATAGTCCACCAAAGAGCTACTTGTCACTATCTTGTCACTCCCTCTATGAGCTCACATAAGCTTAATACACCGGATTCCGACCCATAGCCAATTGATTTCAACCCTTGATCTCTAATCTCCAAATACACTTATATCAAATTTACATCATATTTCTACACAAGTGTTTAATTAAAATAATTACAATCAATATTAGAGTCATTAGCCCTTAATCCCAAATTGGGATATTACAATTCTCCCCCCGACAAATAAATTTTGTCCTCAAAATTTGCTACACTGCTTGAGCCATAAACTCCGGATATCGCCTTCGCATATCCTCTTCCTCTTCCCAGGTTGCTTCTCTCTGTGACATTCCCTTCCAGATCACTTTCACATAAGGAATACTTCAGTGTCTGAGCCGTCGTTCCTCTCGATCAATAATCTTTTCTGGCTCTACCGCATACGTGAAGTTATCTTGCAACTCCACTTCCTCATACTCAACGATGTGAGACGGATCTAGCTGGTACTTCTTTAGTTGGGAAACATGGAACACATCATGAAGTCTGCTCAAGTTCGGGGGTAAGGCTACTCGGTATGCAACAGGCCTAATCCTTCTAAGGATCTCAAAAGGACCTATATACCTTGGGCTCAATTTCTTTCGCTTGATAGCTCGCCCAATACCGGTGACAGGAGATACTCTCAAGAACACATGGTCGCCCACCTCAAACTCTAGAGGCCTTCTCCTCTTGTTAGCGTAACGTTTCTGCTGACATGCAAGAAGACTCTTACGAATAATTTGAATCTGGGCTGAGGTTAGATCAACAAGATCCGGCCCATACAATTTCCTCTCAAACAACTCATTCCAACACAATGGTGATTGGCATTTTCTTCCATATAACGCTTCATACAGTGCCATCTGAATGCTCGCATGATAGCTATTGTTGTAAGCAAACTCCGCAAGAGGAAGAAAACGATCCCAACTCCCTTTAAAGTTGAGAACATATGACCGCAACATATCCTCTAGGGTTTGAATAATCCTCTCTGACTGTCCGTCTGTCTGAGGATGATAGGCTGTACTGGATCTCAACTGAGTACCCAGTGCCTCATACAATGCTTTCCAAAATCTTGAAGTGAAACGGGGATCTTGATTGGAGATTATATTCTTTGGCATGCCATGGAGCTTCACAATTTCACGAATATAAATCTCTGCTAGCTTGTTCGGAGAGTAACTAGCATTGATCGATAAGAAGTGCGCTGACTTCGTTAACCGGTCCACAATGACCTAGATCGCATCATAATTCCTGATCCTGGGTAATCCCACAACTAGGTCCATGGTCATACTTTCCCATTTTCATTCTGGAATCTCAGGACTTTGCAACAAACCAGGCGGTCTCTGGTGTTTGATCTTTACTTTCTGGCATATGAGATACCTCGCCACATATTTCGTCATATCACTCTTCAATCCTGGCCACCAATACACAGATTTTAAATCATGGTACATTTTGGTCATTTCAGGATGAAGGGTGTACTGGCTCTTATGCGCCTCATCTAAGTTTTCTGTCTCAACTCCGCCTTAAGTGGAACACAAATCCTTTTCTGGTAATGAACTAGTCCACTAGGCGACAAATCTTAGCCCTGAGCTTCTCCTCGCTCAATTTTAGCCAGATTACGCTGTATCCAGCCATCTTGACTCTGAGCTTCTTCAATCTCAAGTCTCAAATCACTTTCCCCTTAGGAAACAGTATAGTTGGCACAGATGATCTGGTTTGACAAATTCATATCACGAAAATCAGTAATCAACTTCGCCTCCGTATCATCATAGATGCCACAAGCACAGTCTTTCGACTAAGAGCATTAGCGACTACATTTGCCTTACTCGGATGATATTTTATTTCCAGGTTGTAGTCCTTAAGCAACTCCATCCAACGCCATTGTCTCATATTCAATTCTTTCTGATCATACAGATACTTGAGACTCTTGTGGTCACAGTACAGTTCCACAATCACACCGTACAGGTAATGACGCCAAATCTTCAATACAAACACAGTGGCCGCATGCTCTAGATCATGAGTGGGATGGTTCAATTCATGAGGTTTGAGCTATCGAGAGGTGTAGGCCACCACACGTCCCTGCTGCATAAGGACACATCCTAATCCCTGCCCACTGGCATAACTATCATAACCTATGTCAAATTGGGATCAAGTAAAATCAATACAGGTACCGTAGTCAACCTCTGTTTCAGCTCCACAAAGAAATTTTTGCAATGCCCATGCCACACAAATGGCTGATCTTTTCTCGTGAGCTTGGTCATCGGCAAGGCAATATGGGAGAAATTCTGAATGAATCTCCGATAATAACCAGCAAGACCCAAGAAGCTGTATACCTCTGCAACGGTTTTTGGCCTTTTCCAGTCCAGTACTGCTTCTACTTTACTGGGATCCACAGAGACCCCTTCTCGCGAGATAACATGGCCTAAGAATCTCACTTCTGATAGCCAAAACTCGTACTTACTCAATTTGGCATAGAGCTGCTTCTCACGCAATGTATTCAACACAATTCTCAAATGATGCTCATGCTCTTCTATACTCTTAGAGTATATCAAAATATCATCTATTAATACCACAATGAACTGATCTAAGTATTGTCAGAAAACATGGTTCATGTAATCCATGAAAACTGCAGGCGCATTGGTTAGCCTAAATGGTATAACTAAGAATTCATAATAACCATACCTAGTCCGGAAAGTAGTCTTAGGAACATCTTCCACTTTCACTTGTAGCTGATGATACCTCGACCTTATATCAATTTTTGAAAATACACACGAACCGGATAGTTGATCTAACAGGTCATCGATTCTAGGGAGAGGGTACTTGTTCTTGATGGTAAACTTATTCAACTCTCTATAATCGATATGTAAACGAAGACTCCCATCTTTCTTTTTCATAAACAAAACTGGAGCTCCCCAAGGCGACACATTAGGTCGAATAAACCCTTTCTCAAGCAAATCTGAAATCTGATTCTTCAGTTCTGCTATTTCGTTTGGGGCCATACGATATGGGGCTTTGGATATAGAACCAGCTCCAGGCACAATTTCAATCAAAAATTGAACTTCCCTTTCCGGAGGTAATCCACTTAAATAATCCAAAAATACCTCAGGGAATTCATTCACTATGGGTATACTACTCAATGTTTCACTGGTTTCTCCTTGTACAGAAAAGAAAACCATACACCCTTGACAACCCTTTGTCAAATATTTCTCAGCCTTAGCTATTGAAAGGAAATTTAAGCTGACATTCTTGCCCTCAATGCTTTGAGAAACATGATACACTATCCTTTTGTTCCCACAATCTAACAACACATTATTGGCTCTCAACCAATCAAAACCCAAAATGACTTCCAATTGGCAGAGCGGTAAACAAATCAAATCTATCACAGATTCATGACCCTCTACGGTTACAACACAATTTAAACAGGCTTCTATAGTTACAGCCTTCATACCCATCACAATCATATCGAATGGTAACTTATACATATTCATACCCAGGCGCTTCACACAATCATATTCAATAAAGGAGTGATTTGCACCCGAGTCAAATAATGCTTGTAACATATATCCATTAAGAAGAACTGTACCTTGTATCAGCTCTGGGGATTTCCGGGCTTCTTCATGAGTTATAGCAAATACTCGGCCCTCAGTCCTAGGTCTCTGCTCTGGTCGTGGCTGTCCACACTCAACGGATGTATGCCTTATTTGCTTATATTTGAAACAAATCACCCGACCATCGCAAGTCTTGCCATGATGAGGCCTATTACACCGTAGACATGTCCATACAAAAGGAGCTCTCTACTGATCCCGGCTCCCAGACTGATAAGGCTTCTTACTACCACCTCTGAATAAAGAGGATGATCTCGAGCCCTTTCGCTTTTAAGAAGCACTGTCCTTACTTGGCTCACTATGACCACCAGCAGTCTTAGCCGGATACAACTCACTCAGATTACTTTCTGTAATCCGACATTCCTCAACTGCCTTGTTGAACTCAGAAAACTGATGAGTGGCTATTCTCTTCCTCATATCACACCTCAAACCCCGTATAAGCAAGTCCGAGCTCAACTCCTCATCGTCCATCTTCCGTAAATAAGATGAATACCGAGATAAACGAACGAAACGGGATAGGTACTCATCAAATGACTCCGTGCCCCCTTGCTTGATGTTCAAGAACTTGGTCTCCTTCTCAAGCCTCACCGACTTGGGAAAATATTTCTCGTTAAAATGTTGCTGGAATACTTCCCAAGTCAATGGTATGTTCTTGCTCCGCAAAGACAAGGCAATATTCTTCCACCCGCGGTTTGCATCTCCCTCGAGTTTATACACCGCTAACTGGGCTTTCACCTTTGAGGGACATTCAAGAACCTCAAAAATTTTCTCAAGACAATTTTACCAATCTTCCACCGCCTGAGGATCAAATTTCCCTTTAAATGCCAGAGGTTGGTGCTTACAAAATCTAGAGACCCAAAACTGGAGATCTCTTTCCTTTCTAGCTAGAACTCCATATGATTCAGGGTTTAGTTTAGCACGAGGAAGTGATTCAAGTGGCCGTGTCGACCCTTCAGCCGTTTCATTCTATAAAGAACTCACCCCGTTAATCCAACAATTATGGCATACACACAATTTTAGAAAGCACATATATCCACATAACCAGAATATATGTGTATACAACAATTATTCACAGATGATTTTCTATCACTATGACCACACTATGGGAGTTATCCTAGCAACCTCTACCCTTGCCAGGAACTACAGCTCAGATACCAAAAATGTAATCCCCTCACGGTAATTATATCCAGATTATGAAATTTAAGTGAAATAGAGACCAATAAGACAAAAGTCACATTTATAATCACTCATCTCCAAGATTCTGAAAACAGAATTCATCTGGTCTCACATTCACTTTCGAATACAATTACCTGTGCAGTCATATCACATAATAAATATCAGAGTGCGCAACCAAAATCTCGGCAACTCCGGGTTACTTATATATATAGAATGGGTGTAAGGTTTCCCAAAATGGGGATTACATATCCAAAATTGTTATATACATCTCATATACATACAGTAATCACAAAATCCAACATCCAAAACAGATAACCAACGGTTCAAAATGCAATGTCCCTACTAGCCCTAACCACTCCTGGTTGGCCGCTTCCTTTTTGAGCCACTTGCCCTGTCCGAAAATGTTAGTAATTTGGAAAGAGTGAGATTCTAAAGAATCCCAGTAGTAACAATTCACTCATACAATATATAAACACAAAGCATGTAATGTTATCATGTTCACCAGCATCATCAGCAACATAATGATCCATGGCTCGCGCCACAGACGACAGCACTCACGGCTGTATCACAATGTACTATGCCCGCTTTCACGATAATCACAATTACAACTTTCGCTGCAAACACTATGCCCGCTTTCACGGTAATCACTATGCCATCTTTCGCTGTAATCACAATGCCTGCTTCCACGGTAATCACTATGCAGCAGCATCACAAAGCACAAAGTATCTCAAAGCACAACGTATCACAAGGCACAATGCTCCACAATGCACAAAGCTCCACAAGGTATCTCAAAGTAGCAGAAGCAGCACACAATGCATGATAGGCAAACATACAATACATTTACATGAAGTATAAGAGAGAAGTCACTACCTGTATCTTTCCTGACGCTCTTTAGCACTGTGGGCTCACGCATCTGACAGATATCAAATCCTATACCAATTTAGGGACAATTGATTAATCTCTTTTCCAAATGCATATTTCCATAATACTCTAAGCTTGTTATCATTTAGGACTCTTTAGGTGATTATTAGAGGCCTAAACATATGTCTAAAGGGTTGGAAGAACTACCTTGAAGATCCCTTTTTCGAAAGACAAAACAGTGATTTTAGGCTGACTCACTCGAGTGAAGATGACCTCACTCGAGTAATGAAAGACTCGTGCCCGAGTGAGACCGGTTCTCACTCGCGAGTGTTTGACAGTGAGCAGCTACTTTGGCCAGAAAGTGCTCATATCACTCGAGCATAAGGCTTTGCACTCGGGTGATGACTATAAGTCCACTCAAGTCCCCAAAAGTGCAACACAAAGAGTGACAACCCGAGATTACATGTAACATCAGAGGGATAAGCTCACTCGAGCATACCCCCTCAACACTCGGGTGAGAAGGTTTCACTTGCGTGTGTCAGAACACACTCTTGGACATCGACCAGCGAGTGACAACCCGAGAGCAACCCTAACCAAGAATTCACACCATCACTCGAGTGATCCCATGCTCACTCGAGTGATCACCAACATTACTCGCGGTGAAGGAAGTGGACTCGAGCTTTACTCATAAAACCCAGGAAAAACATAAAGCAGAAAGACAAAACACAAGGCAGCACTCGAGTGATTCTATTAGATTGCCAGATCGCAACAACTGACAGAAATTCCTAGATTGGCCAAAATCAAGCCCAATGGTTCCCAAACTCCACACAAAGCTTATACACACTCAAAATGACATAGGGAACCCATTGGTAACCTCCAAAACACCCAAATACCATTTTAAAAATAATATATGCCATTGGGTCTCTATGACACACAATACCCAATTCCAATCAATACACTTCCAAACTTTAAAACCATATCAAATACTCAAAGAACTTCATAATGAACTAATCCCAACATCATCCACTATAAAATTCATACATTCCAAAATAGCATAAACCAGGTCAAATTTCCAGATTTTCTCAAACTTATTCAAAAATCATAACATATATATCAAAAAGCACCAAATGCTTACCTCTTCACTTTACCAAAGTCAGAATCTTGATTCTCCAACTTTCAAATTTCTCTAACACTCAATCCACTACCTTTCTAAATTCTGAAATCACTAAAATGGAGCTCTCAACACTATGAACAAGTGTAGTGAAGAGGATTTGAGCTTAAGAGGATCATTACTAACCCAAAATCAAAGCTTTCTCTTCCTCTTTCCACCTTCAAGATCACCGGAAATGGGAGAAGAAGGAGAGAGAAATGGTGAGATGATGAAAATGATGATGATGTTTCTTTTCCCTTGTGCCCATACCTCCACCAAAAAAGAGAGAGAAGGGAGAGAGAAAAGTGGATTTTTGTCACTTAGCTTCATCCCATGGTCCACACAATGCCACTTGGCAACATCTTATCCACTCCCACTATGAGCTCACACAAGCTTAACGCACAAGATTCCAACCCATATGCAACAAATCTCCACCCTTGATCTTTAATCTCAAAATATACTTATATCAAATTTATATCATATTTCTCCCAAAAGTGTTTAATTATACTAATTACAATCAATATCAGAGTCATTAGCCCTTAATCCCAAATTGGGTCATTACACCATCCATACAATAAACCTTACTAGCAACCTTTATTCCAACTTAATCTCCCACCACACCCACATAACCCATATCATGTACCTCATTCTAATCCTCAACTTTACAATCGCATGTGATATCATGAACTTTCTCCTTTATTCTATCTCGCTTCCCACTTAAGTCATCCAACTTATGGGCCATTTAAGCCACCATATAAACCTCTTTCCCAATCATATGTGCCAAACCAAGAACCTATCATTGGCGAAGTCATTAGTGAATTCCAAAATCCAATGACTCAAACTATAAATGAGGAGTGGCTATACAAGGACACTTTTGCCCATTGTATGGCCTCTCTAATAAGAACAATAGAACAACAAGATAAAGAACATCTTACTCAACCATCACAAAAAGCTGAGTGATTGAAGAAAGAAATGAGGAGTTAAAGAAAGCAATAGAGTGGCTTGCACAAAAGCCTTCTAAGTGCAACACTGTACAAGAGACTCATCCTCCATTTCTTACATGTGAGCCAACTACTTGAGCCAAGAAATTCAAGAAGGTTTGTTTTCAACTTCTACAGGAGTCTTCCTCCTCTATGGAAGGGAAACAAGGAGTTCAACCTCAAGAGTCATATGCCACTTCACAAGTGTAAGATTCCAATACTTTGGTGCCTATTTCCATACAAGCACGAGAAATGAAACAAGTACCAAAAAGCATTGAAAAGTCTTTCCTACCATTTGGTAATTATCCTATCCTTATAGAAGTCAACTCTCCTGCTACTTTAACTAGTGAAGCAATTAATAATTTGAGCAATGATGAGGTAGATGAGGAAATCATTGTTGAATCCCCTTAAATGTTTGAAAATGTAATTGCTCAATCCATTGTTCTAATAGTAGTAATTCGATTATACTTGTTGATGAGTGTGCTCTTACTTCTTTGTATGATGCTTTAACTGTTGAAAATGCTTCTCTTCATGGTATTAAGGATAACTGTGATATATTTCCATGTTCTTGTGCAAAAGATCAAACATGTGTAGATTGTTATCATGCCAAATGCCACTTACTTATTGAGTTTCGAAAGAAAGCATTTAGTGAAGACCATTAATCTTGGTGCACCTCCTTATACTATTGATGATTATATGCATGATAATTGCAAAAATGTTGAATCTTGTATGGATGCTTGCGTGGTTGATGTAAGTGCAAAAAACCATAGCCTAGAAAGCGATTTTTCTCTTGAATCCAATGAATTGTATGATAGTTTCATAGGGGAAGATTCAAATATTTTGAATGATGATACTACAAATGAAAATGAATCTTTCCATATAATTGTTTCTTGTGATTTGCCACCTGATATAGAAAAGGATGATGATTCTTTTGAAAATTCAAAATTTTTGTGTGGTAATGACTTGAAAAATTCTCTTTCTTCTTCCACTCTTTTACCTTCCATGTCTTGTGATTGAAATGATGATGTGGTATACCCTAACACCAAGTTGGATTCTGCACCTTCCACTTCGCAAAAATAAGAGGATTTTTAAAAATTGGTTGGTTGTCTCACTCCTACTAATGGGAGTATCATTGATTTCCTTGGACATGATAGTTACTTAGAGAGTTTAGAACTTCATACGCCTTTTATTTCACTTGAAATCTCTCTATATTTTTATTTTTGTATGGGATACTATTGTTGTCTTATCTTCTTTACAGGTACATTCTTGGAAAGGTCGTTGGATGAGCCAACATCCACTATACATTCTTGGACCTCTTCTGATTGATCTTGAGCTACCTCCACGAAGGAAATTTAATGCAGGAGAAGTTGTTTTCAATGACAAATGCATGATTCTCATCAGGGATGAGAACTTCTCCTTCAAGTGACTCAAGATACCCTAACACAGGTTGTCTCTTTCCTTGTTTTTTCCCCTAAAGCTTATGATTCTTTGAGCTTAATTGTTATGTGAGGAAGATAAGTGTGAGGGAGGGACACGATCTAGTACAAAAAGGTAGAAGTTGTGTAGTTTAGTAAGTACAATAAGAACTCCCTTTGTATGCTTTGCATTTTTTGCCACTACCCTTCTTAATTACTATTGTCCCTTTTCACCTTGATTTTCTCCTTTATTATTACTTTTTTCTTCTTCTCTCACTTTATGTGATGTTAATGTGTTACGCTCCAATTGCAATTGGACTTCAAAACTTTCCACTTCACTAAGGAATAGTTAGAATAGTAGAGTTGCTTTACACATTAAGGACAATATGTTGATTAAGTGTGGGGGAGGGGAACACATTTTGAATCTCATTGGTTGTTTTTAAATGAGAAAATGCCTTAAGCTAGAAAATTTTTAAAAAAATTTTCAGGAATAACTTGCTTTGATGCGTGCTCTAAGTGGTAAAGGGTCGTATTTGCCACTTTGGAAATGTGATTTGTGGGAAATTCGTTGTGCTTTCATGAGATCTAGCATTTTTGCAACTTTTTACAACCATGATTTTTGTTTTTCAAGTGAATAGGAAGAGAAATGAACCCATATTTTTGGCTTACCGTTAAGTCACCATATTTTGTACATCTAAATTAAATTTTGAAGCAATTTGGAGAGTTGTCTAAGCAATTTTTGAGGGATTTTTATAAGATTATATTATTAAAAGATCAAATCAAAAGGGTGCATCATTTATGGGATTTCAAATTAAAATAGAAGTGTTTTCTAGTTAAAGAATAATAATAATAATAAAATAATAATTGAATTTTTTCTTAAAAAAAGGTTTTAAGGTTTTGTTATTATGATTATTATTATTATTATTATTATTATTATTATTATTTTCATTTTATTTTCTTTTGCTTTTTTTCTTCCTTATATGCTCCTGATATGCAATTGTGGAAATCGGAAAAAAATTTGAATTGAGCATCTAAAGCACATGAGCAGGACGATAGCGTTTTGTGATATAGAGAATTGGAGACCTAATATGGAAAGAAGGAAGGGAAGCTACGGTTGGAGGATTTTTGGGAGGCACAGCTGGGGAACAGAGCAAGCTGGGTCTTTGTCCTGGACAATCAGTGAATGGGCTAAGTCAAATAGAGCTGGAAGGTGATCTGAGGTTGAGATTCACACGGTCACTCTGACGCCATCATTGCCGGAGGGAGCTCGCGAGTTAGATAACCTAAGCAGCAGTATGAGAGAGTCTGAGAGTTGAGCAGCAACTGTCGATCATCTTCACCATTTTCAGTGCTTATACCTGATAGCCAGAGTGGGAGAGTGACCGGAGTGAATGAAAGAAGGAGCAGCTGCAATTCTAACCGGAGAGCTTCATCTTCGTCGCAAGAGGAAGGGAACACTGTTCCTTCTTCTTTTTCTACCAGTGGGAGCTGAATCGTAGAGGCAGCTGTTCGGTAAAAGACTGTTCATCATCTTAAACCTTAGGCTACTGGGGAGTGACAACCGCATTCCTTGAGATAAACCAGAGAAGGACGCAATTCAAAAGAGGCAGCTTCATGGTCGAAGTGTCTTCCTCCTCGAAACTAGAGTGCGTCGAGCTTCAGTGCTAAGTAGCCACTAGCACCATCTCCTTCCTCAAAAGGAACCATAAACAAAATCTGAGAAGAGAGCATGAAGATAGTGTAGTTACTGTTCACCATTGTCTCTATTGCAAACTGAATTAAAGAGGAAGGGAGTGAAATTCATTGCATTCTGTTTCTATTTTCCTTGTTTTTCTTATGGATTTGAACTCTAAATTTGCTGTTATGATAATCATTAAAGCCATATGTGGCTAATTATTTTTTTAACCTAGAGGATCTATGAACTAATTTGGGGATTTGAGCATGTATGAACTAATTAATTGTGTTTAGTGTTATTTTTGTTTACTTAATCTTGTATTAATTTATCTACTTTGTGCTTGATCACCACTACTTATGAATTTGGGGAATTTAGATTAGCCTTGAGAGAAGGATCTTAATTGGGCTATAAGATTAAGTAATGTGAGACTAAAATTTATTCTAATTTGCCAATTGGATAGGAATATATCTATTGGACCCATATAATCCTACTAGAGTAAATTTGGACATTTATTGCCTCTTGAGTAAATTAGTTAGGAATAATAATTTTCACTTGAGAGAGAGGTACAAGCGATTGGAAGATACTTATATCCATTTAACTCTAGATTAACAATTTAACATAAAGTGCTTTTAATTGGGTGAATACATGCTCTAAATCTTAAAGAAGGGATTAGCTACTCTAGGTTGTTTCTATCAATTTGAAATTTTATAAACATTAAATTTAGTACTTTTACTTTTGTTTAAATTGATTTTCAAATTCATTTCCTTCTTTGATTTGCTCAACTTAAATGAACATAGGAATTGTAATTCCTAATTGTCAATTATCTTGAATCTCTGTGGAACAACCTTAATTTGTTATTATACTATTCTATGGCCCGTACACTTACGGTGCTTATTTAAAATTTAGTAACATCAAGGTTTTGGCACCATTGCATTAAGGTTTTGGCGCCGTTGCATCAAGGTTTTGGTGATTAGAATTGAAAATTCTCGAGTAATTTTAGCTTCAACAATTTTATTTCATTTTTGTTTGTTCTTTGTGTTAGTGTGATACTCTTGAGATTTGCTTTGCTTTTCTCATACTTTAGTATATGTCCCGCAGATCCAAAGCAACTAAGACACCACAGAAAACAAGGAGTGTCGAAGAACTTTTAGAAGCTACAAAACCTCATACTCAAGCAAAGAAAGGTGTACACACTGAGACTACAGTAATGGCTGAGGATGAAAATGATCATTGGGGTATCAATGATTTCTTGGGAAGACAATCTCATGAGTATCAATTAGGAATCAGAGTGCCTGAATTTCAAGCAAAAAACTGAGTTAAGCAAACTATGCTAAAGATACTTGAACTACATGGTCAGTATGCTGGAAATGATTTAGAAGATCCAAATTGGCACTTGATTCAATTTCTTGATATTTGCGACTCAATCAAGCAAAATGGAGTTCCTAATGATGTGATTCGCCTTAGGCTTTTTCCTTATTCTTTGCAAGGAAAAGCTAAAGAATGACTCAACAATTTAGAAGAGGGCAGTGTCACTTCTTAGGCTGAATTGGAGGAAAAGTTAATATCAAGATTCATTCCACATAACAAGATGCTGGATGCTAAAGTTGCTCTTAATAATTTTCACTAACAGTTTGGGGAACACTTATATGAAGCTTGGGAGAGGTTCAAGTTGCTTGTTAAGTAGAGTCCTGGCTATAATTTTGAGAAATGGGTCTTACTTCAAATCTTCTGTACTCGGTTGACTCTTGAATCTAGATCAGAATTGAATGTTGTGACTAATGAAGAAATTACAAAGCAACCGGTGAATTATGTTTGGGGATGCTTAGATGACTTATTAGCTAACTTTATTCAGAACAACAATGAAAGAAAATTAGTGAAGTCAGTTGAGAGAGTTAATGAGGACACTTCATCATAATTGGTGGGAATGTTAAGTGCTCTCAACAAGAGGTTTGATAACCTAAAAGCTTAAGTACACTAATCTACTAGTGGACGCATGGGAGTTAATGCTATTTATGCTCCTTGTGATTATTGTGGAAATAGACATGCTACTGGACAATGCCTCATATCCCATTAGATAGAGCCAGTCAACTGTGTAGGAAATTACTATAGCAATAACCAAGGCAATCAATATTCAAACACCTACAATTTTGGTTGGCGTAAGAATCCTATTCTCTCTTGGAAAAACAGTGTAACTCTTAATCAGGCATCAACTTCTAATTCAAAGCAAGTGTCACCTCCTAGGTTCTATCAATTGGAAAAAGAAGTTATTCCTCTTCATGAGACTAAACCTAATTTGGAGGCAATGATGTCTCAACTCATAAGTTTTCAATTAAAGAGTATTCAAGATCAAGCTGCTAATAATGCAGTTTTGGGTTCATCTATCAAGAATCTTGAAGTTCAAGTGGGACAACTTGCAACTACTATGAATGCATTACAACAAAGAGAGTTGCCAAGTAATATTATGCCTAATCCTTGTAGAGATGGAAAAGCATAGTGCAAAGCCATTATCCTTAAAAGTGGTAAAGAATTATCTGAGATACAATAGTCAACAGAGAAGTTTTCAAGTTCTAATGGCTATAACACCCTTGAAGTTATTGTAGATAATGATGAAGAGTCTCCATAGAAGGCTAAGGGAGTATATGAGGATAGTGATGACAAAAAGAAGGAAGTGAAGAAAAAGGCAATTCTTCCTGTAACCCCCTACCTTGATAAGCATAATTATGATCCGAAACGCTTAATAAGAATGGATTGGAGACTGACAAATAATTTATAACTCATTTTAACTCCCGCCTTATGGTAGGGTTTTCACAAATTCTTTTAAAATGTTTCCCAATCCTGATCTCAAGTTCAGGTTTCGAATATAATTACCCTGTGTAGTTATATCACATTAATACATATCAGAGTGTACAACAAAAATCCCGGCAAACTCCGGGTGTCATATAGGTACTAAGGGTTTACAAGATTCCCTTTTTGGGGATTACATAACTATATCCCAAAATAATATTTACAATCCAAAACTATATATCCCTATAAGGTCCTAGCCGCTCCTGGCCGTCCGTTCTCCTTGGAGCCACTTGCCTTGTTTGTAAGATTAGTCAATGGAAAGAATGAGATTTAAGAGAATCTCAGTAGTAACAAATCACTCATACAGTATATAAACACACAGCATGTAAGATCAAGTTTAGCAGCAACACAATGATACATGGCTCACGTCACATACGACAGCACTCACGGCTGTATACACTATACGTCAGCTTTCGCTTCAATCTCTATGTATTCACAAAGTATCACTATGCATCAGCTTTCGCTGTGATCTCAAAGCATCACAATGTATCACAAAGTATTCACAATGCATGACAAACATACATACAATGTTTCACACACAGTATGAGAGAAAGAGTCACTACCTTGTTCGATCCTGACGTTCCTCGGCACAATGGGCTCACGAGTATAGCAAATGTCAAACCCTATAACCAATGCCAAGAACGATAGATTAAAGCTTTATTCTAATTTCTTTAATAACTCATGATACTTGAGTTGGTTATCACTATGGTCATTTAATCAATTCAACTAAGGAGCTAAAGTGGTCAATTAACCTAAAAGGCCAATTTCTAAACTCAAAGTTCCACAATATTATATTATGCCATAAAATCTTCAATTTTCGCATAGGTGACCAATCTGCCAGAATTTTTCAGCATATTTGAAAAATCATAACTAATTCTAGAAAAATCAAAATGAGGTGATCTCAAAGCCCATTGAAAGCTATTTGAGTCCTCTTCATAGGAAAAAATATGAATCATTAGCATAAATCACCACACAATTCCAGAATTACACAAAATTCCACACTTCTCCAGAATTAAGTCCAGTTTCGACATCAACCTTTGGGCAACCAGAAATCCCAGCTCACAAAACGTAATGACACAAATTATATGTAAATTGTGAAGCTTGGAATGTGAACTTTAAGACTGGAAAGTTTCAGAATTTTTAGATACCAATTTCCCTTTCAAAATATCCCTACAAACTGATTACCCTGCACAGAGTTACACTTGACAATTTTTCCAATTTTCAACCAATGTGTCTAATGGCTCCAAAATCAACAACCAACCCTATTTCCACACAATTTTTTGTGTAGAACACAATGGTAACATCAAAATGAACAAATTCCCACTCATTCTCCATGTCCTGTTTTGGCAGAATTTTAGGGTATTTCACAACAATCAACCACTTCACTATCTAATCACTAAGCTTAGCTCATTTGCCTCCAAACCAACATATAAGCACATACATAGGATGAAAGCTTCATGATCCCTAATATACTCTAAAAACAGAAATTAGGGCTGTCACAATATCCCACCACAACTCAGACAATTAAAGCATCATATACATCAACATAATGCTCTTACTCACCTCTTGCTTCTTCTTGTGTTCTTTTCTTGATTCCTCAACTTTTGTTCTTGCAAGGTGGCTGAAAACTCCTCTTCTTCAAAAACAAAAACCATAGAAATGAAGCTAAGGAAGAGAGGAACTAGTTTCATGAAGGTCATTTGAGCCATAGATGAGGTTAAGGAGGTGAAAATCCATGTAGAAGATCTTACCTCAACTTTGTTCTTCACTTTCTCTTATCTTGCTGAACTTGGCCGACCTTGAGAAGAGGTGAGAGAGTGAATTATGATCAGTTTTTCTCTTCCCTTATCCTCTTAATATCTGACCGAAAATGTGGCCCAAAGAGAAAGAAAAGTTGTGGTGGAAAATAATTCTCTTTACACAAGCTTATGCCATGTTGACTTTGTTCATTTGATTAAGTTTTTTCTTGCCTCTTCTCTTCTTGCTTTTGGACGTGATATGGGCTGCCAAAATGGAGAAGTATTATTGACCAACATGTTCTTCAAAAGGAGGAAGAAGGATTGACCAATTGAACGAACTTGCATAGCCATTGGTTACACAAATTTTCTAGTTGCAATTTTTTACTTTTCAAGGACAGAAGTGAAGAAGTGTATGAAGTAAATTCTCTTTCTTTCCTCTCTTTAAAATCTGACCGAAATAGATGCTTGAAAGAGGTTAAAGCCTTATAAAATATCTCTTGGCATCTCTTCAACTTATCATATTTAATTGCCTTTTGTTGCAATTGTTGACCAAGTCATCATCCTTTTATAACTTCGTCAAATTGTCTCCTCTTGCTTTCATTTTGAGTCAAGCATCATTCCCTCTTGCTTTGTCTCATGCCCTACATGAGATTATGGTTCTTTGAAGAGAAAAAATGATCTTTATAATATCTCCTTGAATAATACAGTTTAATGTTGAATTAGCATATGCTAATTAGACTTGTTGACTTCCCCTTTTTGTGTTTGGCCAAAAATGCTTCCATGTGTCTCATATTATGGAAAAATAAATATTCTCCTCATATTTCTCTTCCATAAGCCATTTTCCCCCTCTTCTCATGTTCAAATTAGTCCTTTAGTCATTCATTTTTTTTTTTTGACTTTAGGCGAAAAGACTAAATAGTTATCTCAAGTTAATTAGAACTAAAGTCATAACAAAAATTCCAGAAGTAATTTTGTCATTAATCCCACCATCTATTTTGTACATTTAGCTCTTGAATACATTTTGGGATATTACACTTCCTAAGTGGACACCGCCTCTACCTTTCCCCCTAAGATTCCAAAAGAAGGCTTTTGATTAGCAATACAAGAAATTCTTGGATATCTTCAAGCAATTACACATTAACATCCCTTTGATAGAAGCTTTGGAACAAATGCCCAAGTACGCTAAGTACCTGAAAGAGATGTTGAATAAGAAGAAGCACTTTATTGAGTTTGCAACTGTAGCACTGACTAAAGAGATCATTAGTGTCATTAAGCCTAATATGCCTCTAAAGTATAAAGATCTTGGTTCTTTCACTATTCCATGTGTTATTGGTGACAAATTTGAAGGACGAGCATTATGTGATTTAGGATCTACTATGAATCTTATGCCTTTATCTCTTTTCAAGAAGCTTCTAAAAAAAGGTGGCTAATCCTACAATTGTCACACTTAAACTAGCTGATCAAAGTTTCTCTTATCCATATGGTATCATTGAGGATGTACTTGTGAAAGTTGGCTCTTTCATCTATCCTGCTGACTTCATTATTCTTGACATTGAGGAGGATAAAGAGATTCCACTAATTGTTGGGAGACTATTTCTAGCTATTGCAAGAGCATTGGTGGATGTTGAAGAGGGAGAGATAGTTCTATGAGTTAGTGAAGAGCGAACCAAGTTTAAGAGGGACAATGCAATGGAGTTTCAAAATGAATCGAAATAATATGCAAGAGTTGTTATTATAGATGATCACTATCAAGCTGAATTGGATTTAGTTGCTATTAAAGAGCCTCTTGGGACTATTTCTGTTGAGAAAAATGGTGTGGCGAATGTTTATAAGCATAGAGAGAAAGTTTTGAATACTTCTGTATTATTTCCTGTGATACATTAGCACTATTTGTTTCAACCTCCCTGAGCTCCTGACATAGTCTAGCTGAAGACTTTAAACTTAGTGCTTCTTGGGAGGCAACCCAGGGTTTAGTTTGATGTTTTGTTTTGATTCTGTAGGACTTTTGTAGCCCTTAATGATGTGTTCCACTTTGATAGCCACAATTAAGAGCATTCAAGACCACGAGACAAGGATTGAGAGGGGAATTTTCTTCTCCTTTTCCTTATTTTATTTGAATTGATTGTTGATAACAAGTTCTAGGATATAAGTGCTGGTTATAGTCTAGCTTTACATGTGATTGATATTTTTTATTGACTATTGAGTTGAGTGATAACACTTGTTGGTTTTGCACAATTGGTGAGAATATGATATCTTTGAAGCTTCTGCTATCTCTACACTTGGATATGGTTATGTCTTCATTTCCATTACTTAGTGTTACTTGTTCACATTGAGGACCATGTGACATTTAAGTGTGGGGGTGAGGGTACCATTGATTTTTTATGAGTTGTCCTCAATTTGTTTTTGGAAATATTGAAAAATCTTTTTGGTTTTACACATATGTGGAAAACTTTCGACAAATTTTAAACAAAAATTTTTCTTTTCATGGAAGCTTAGCTTTTACTTGTGAACATTGGTAAAGTTGGTATGATTTGAATTTGAAAGGGATTGAGTTTGATTAGAATTTGGTTCTATCTTTTTGGAATATTAGTTGATAGGCAAAGAATTTGGCTTGGATGATTGACTTTAGGATGTCAAATACCGGTGAAAAACTTAAGCCTAAATATTCAATTCTTTCAAGAGGAAGTACACTTATTGTACTTTCATCTCTAGAACTTGTCTTGAATCTCTTTTGAAGCTTAGAATCGTTTTGCATGCACAAAGATTATTTAGGCATTCATTTCATAGCTAGTTTGGCCAAATGTCTGTCCCTTTTATATGAAAATCCTTTGCCTTACCTCATTGGAGCCTAATTTGTTTTTAAACGAAAATTGCATAGAGTAAATAGCCCTTTTGTTTGAGAGATGCAATTTTTATATCTTTGCTTTCCATTCATTTGCTACTTTAGTAAGTGCTAAGTGAAACAAATTTAGAAAGAAATGAAGGAGTTAGAAATTCAACACTATAGGAGTGTGTGTAGATAGCAACAAGGAAAAGTAAAAAGAAACAAAAAATAGTATATAAAAAAATAAAAAATAATAAAAAAGAAAAAGAAAAATGAATGCATGAGAAATATAAAGCAAAAGAAAGAAAGGAAAAACGAAATAATGGGGAAAAAAAAGAATTTTGAGGTTAATTGAATAAAGAGTGTTTATAGTGTACGTGAGTTTGTTTTCTTTAAGTTATACTCCTTCATTCTTCATGAATTTTATTAAGTTGCTTAGTACTAATTAAAGTATACCTCCATATAATTTGACTACTTTCATTTCATTATCCTACCCTATTCATTACAACATTCAGAAAAGCCCTTTTGATTTGTGTGAGCAATGGGATAATGTAGTAGAGATGAAGATGATAAACAAGCTTATGGTAGATGAGTTACAATAGTGGAAGAGAGTGAAACACAAGCCCTTTTATTATCTTGAGAGAAGAGTGCAAATACCTTACTTGTGAGGAACATTCCATTGTTCATTATCTTTGTCAAGTTATTTGCATTTATACTTGCATTTTTAGAAAGAGTAAAAGAGTTTTAAGAAAGCTTCATTCTTGAAGATTTGAATTGTTTCCAATTTTGTAGTGTTAAAAATCTTGTTTCAATGATTTTATTTGATTGTTTTAAACATCTTCAAATCTTGAAGACAAGATTTGATTCAAGTATAGGGGTGTGTTAACTCTCCATACTTTGTACATCTAAAGTAAATTTTGAAGTAATTTGGAGAGTTATCTGAGCAATTTTTATGGGATTTTTATAAGATTATATTATTAAAAGATCAAATCAAATGGGTGCATCATTTATAGGATTTCAAATTAAAATAGAAGTTTTTTTTAGTTAAAGAATAGTAATAATAATAAAATAATTGAAATTTTTCTTTAAAAAAAAGGTTTTAAGGTTTTGTTATTATGATTATGATTATGATTATTATTTTATTTTCATTTTATTTTCTTTTGTTTTTTCCTTCCTTATATGCTCCTGATATGCAATTGTGGAAATCGAAAAGAAATTTAAATTGAGCATCTAAAGCACATGAGCAAGACGACAGGGTTTTGTGATATAGAGAATTGGAGACCTAATATGGAAAGAAGGAAGGGAAGCTACGGTTGGAGGATTTTTGGGAGGCACAGCTGGGGAACAGAGCAAGCTGGGTCTTTGTCCTGGACAATCAGTGAATGGGCTAAGTCAAAGAGAGCTGGAAGGTGATCTGAGGTTGAGATTCACACGGTCACTCTGACGCCATCATTGCCGGGGGAGCTCGCGAGTTAGATAACCCAAGCAGCAGTATGAGAGAGTATGAGAGCTGAGCAGCAACTGTCGATCATCTTCACCATTTTCAGCGCTTAAACCTGATAGCCAATGTGGGAGAGTGACTGAAGTGAATGAAAGGAGCAGCGTCAATTCTAACCAAATAGCTTCATCTTCATCACAAGAGGAGGCTAACACTGTTCCTTCTTCACTACTACAAAAAACGCTTTTAACGTCCCGTTTTTAGGCCTTTTAACTTCTGAAAACAAGGGGACGTCTATGTGAGCGATGTAGAAAGTAATGGCAATAACATCCGTTCGTAAAAAAAAGGACGCCTAAAGTCTGGACTTTAGACGTCCCTATTCTAAAATGGGGACATCTAAAGTGTTACACTAGATTTTAGATGTCCCTTTTTAAAATGGGGAAGTCTAAAGTCCAGACTTTAAACTTCCCCATTTTAAATTGGGGACGTATAAAGTATCAGTGTATCTACTTTAGGCGTAACTTTTTCTTTACGGATGTTAAAAGTTTTAATTTTTTTTAAATGACTATTTAATATTCTTGACTGCTCAACAAATTAAAAGCTACAGAAACAAGATCGATGAATAATTCATAATAAACCATAATGTCCCATACATGGTAAGGAAACATCCAGCATTACCTAATTAAATTTGTGTGTTTTGATTGAAAAAGATAAGGGAAAATCCTACTAAAAGATAATTGAATTAATCACATTCTAATTAGAGTCGCTTAATTTAACAAATTTTAAATTAAGTTATATGACACAATTAAGGATTTAAAAATTGGCCCAAATAACATCCATGCCCCTTAGCTACATTTTTTTATAAGTATCCTTCTATACGTTCAAAAAAGCAAATCCTTCCCCACATTTTTTTATAAGTGTCCTCTATATGTTTAAAAAGCAAGTCCAGGAGATGAACAAAGCCTCATTTTGATTAAAAATTGATGGCTCTTTGAGGAACCAGGGACTGATGTTATTCCACCAAATGCTGATCTAGAGGCTCTACCTGGGGTGCAGCTGGCAAATTGTCGTCAATTGAAAAGAGCTATTTGGAACAAAAAAGCCAAGCATGGAAAGGTCAAAGCACGAGTAATTGAACTGAAGGTTGGTGAGGAAAATACTGAGATTGATTTCTGAGAGGATTGGTTTATTTTCAAAGGAAATACCTTTATATCAGATGTTGCTGAAACCGAGAACACTGATGGCTGTAACCAATCAGCCATCAATTCGCCATGAGTCTTCTAGCTTGGAACTGCCAGGGGTTGGGGGTACCTCTGGCAGTCAAGAACCTCAAGGAGGTATGCAGGGAAAATAAGCCCTAAATTGTCTTCATTATGGAGCAAAAAAGAAAAATCGGTATGTCAGTAAAATTCGTCAAAGGTGTGGCTTTGATGAGGAGTGGATCGTTGAACCAAATGGTAGAAGTGGTGGATTGGCTCTCTTTTGGAAGATACGATAACAATTAATATTTTAGTATCATCCAACAATGTCATTCACACTTTAATTACATCCTCTACTCATGAAGTCCCATATTATATTTCCTTTGTCTATGGTCCTCCAAAAGAGAAAGACAGGCGAGTGGTTTGGGAAAGCATTATCCAGTTTGCATAATGCAGAAATCAGAGCTGGCTTTGTTTGGGAGATTTCAATGATATTGCCTCCCAACAAGAGAAGCAAGGGGGTAATCCAAGAGCAATCAGAAAAGTTATTAACTTCCAGAAATTTATCTCAGATTGTGGCCTCATTGACTTGGGTTTTAATGGCACGTGGTTCACGTGGTGTAACCGGCGAACAGGAGTTGCTACTGTCAGAGAATGAATCGACCGAGCTATGGGCAACGATATATTCTGTGATAACTTTCCTAATGTTCAAGTTTTTAATATTGACCCTTTAGGCTCTGATCACCATCTTTTGCTTGTTAATCTCTATTATAATTCCGTTAATAAAATGAGACCATTTAAGTTTAAGGATTATTGGACTTCTCATAGTGAATTCATGCAGGTAGTCCATATGAGTTGGTTAGACATTCCACTTGATTCTACTAATGCCATTAATGTTTTTATCTATAAGTTAAATGCATGCAGGAAGCACCTGATTAAATGGAGCAAGGATGTATTTCCAAATAATAAAAAAAATGATTGCAGACCTGGAAGCTCAACGAAGCAATTACCGACAAGGACTGCAAACTGAGGAGGGTGCACACTTTGAGGCTGAAATTCTGTGCCGAATTGAAGAACTAATGGATCGAGAAGAGAATTATTGGTAGCAGCGCTCCAGGGTGTCTTGGCTAAGGGCTGGGGACAAAAACTCTAAATTCTTTTCATCTTTCCACTTTAATAAGAAGAAGGCGAAATTCTATTGTTAGCATCAAAGATGATAATGGCATCTGGACAAGAGAGAGAGGTAGTATCAATAATATTTTTACTGATTATTTCACAAATCTCTTTCTCCCTTCAGGTCCTCGACAATTGGATGGAGCATTAGAATTCATAGATAGAAAAATTGATGATTTAACCAATGAATGGTTACTCTGCCAAGTGACAAAAGAAAAGGTTAGACTAGCTACTTTTGAATTGGGAGGTTCTTAGGCCCTTGGTCCAGATGGATTTTCAGGTAAATTCTACCAAACGTCTTGGGATAAGGTGGGGGATTCTATCTTCAATGTGGTAAGATATTTCTTTGACAAAGAATTTGCGCTTGATAATATTAATGGTACAAATATTACCCTTATTCCTAAGGTAGATAAACTAGAAATTGTGTCTCATTTTAAACCGATTGGCCTTTGTAATTTCTCATATAAAATAATCTCTAAAATCCTTGCTAACAGAATGAAAGGTTGTCTTGACAAGTGTGTATCTTATAATCAGGGTGCTTTTATTCTGGGTAGGTTAATTCAAGACAATATTATTATTGCCCATGAAGTATATCATTACCTCAGGAGAAAGAAAAAGGGTAATAAGTTTGAATTTGCCTTAAAAATGGATATGAGCAAGGCCTATAACAGAGTTGAGTGGGATTTTCTGAGACTCATTTTATTAAAGCTGGGTGTTGATGCCCGTTGGGTTAACCTTGTTATGAATTGTGTTGAATCGGTCCATTTAAATCTGTGCATTGCAAGTGAAAAGATTGCTTCTATTAGCCCTGGAAGGGGCCTTCGTCAAGGAGATCACTTATCCCCGTATTTATTCATACTTGCTTTAGAAGCTCTTTCCTATACAATTAATAAAAATCAATTAAATGGTCATATTAAAGGGATTAAACTTAGCACTCACTACCCGGTCATATCTCATAGCTTCTTTGCTGATGATGCCTTATTCTTTATGAATGCAGATCCCCAAAACTGTAAAAATTTAGCTGATATTATCAAAATCTACTGTATAGCTTCAACAAAATTGGCAAATCTAGACAAATCCAGCATTTTCTTCTCAGAAAATACACCGGCAACTGTTAGACAAGGAATTTGTTCAATATTTGGCATTGGAGAAACAATGGATCCTGGAAAGTATCTTGGAATCCCTAGTGTCTGGGGAAAAACCAAACACCAAGCACTTGCATATGTGAGAGAGAAAATCTCCAAAAAAGTTCATGGATGGAGTAGCAGGAACCTTTCGTTTGTAGGAAGGGAAATCATGATAAAAGAAGTCATTAATGGTATCCCAATATTCCCGTTGACATGCTTCAAATTTCCTGTTAAAACATGCAAGGAACTTAATAGCTTAGTTGCTGATTTCTGGTGGGAAGGAAATTCTAGAGGAAAAAAGACTCATTGGATTGCCTGGAATAATCTTACCAAACCAAAATCAGAGGGAGGCATGGGGTTCCGTGATTTCATCAAATTCAATAACGCCCTCTTTGGAAAAATAGCTTGGCATCTATTAGAAAACCCAAACGATCTCTGGGCTAGAGTTCTTAAGGGTCTGTATTTCCCAACTGACAATTTTCTTGATGCAGTCAAGGGTCATAGAGCGTCATGGTATTGGTCTAGCATTATTGAAGGTAGAGACTTTATTAAAGAAGATCTGTGCTGGCATATTAGTAATGGAGAATCAGCTCACATCTAGAAGGATAAATGGATCCCAATAATACTTGTAAAAAGAATTATCATTGATGATGAACAACTGTTAAGTTATGAAAGAAGAGTAGAAGACCTCATAGTGGATAACCAAAGAGAGTGGGATCTGAGCACAATTAGGAGTGCGGTTGATGAACCAACCTTGGAGGCCATTATTGCCATTCAACTACCACAGACACCAAGGGCAGATAAGCTAATGTGGACTCTGGCAAACAATGGAACCTATTCAGTTAAATTGGGATATCATCTAACTAATACCAATGAAGATCAAAATGATGCCCGAGCTGGAACTACACTCCAGGCTACTAGTGACTTGTGGAAGAAAACTTGGAAAGTCAAAACTATCCCAAGAGTTGTCAATTTCCTATGGCGAACCCTCTCACAGGCTATTGCTACAAATAAAGCGCTCTATAGAAGGAAGAGAAGCTCAACTGACTGTTGCCCGATCTGTCAAAATGCTCCTGAGACAATTGAGCATATGTTCTTTCAGTGCCCATGGGCCCGGTGTGTCTGGTTTGGTAGTAAGTTGTCCTTTAAAAGTGATGTTTCCTTGATTCATAACCTTATGGCCTGGTGGAGTGACATAATGAAGCCTAGAAGCCCTCTCACTGAGTATGATACTGCGCTTATCAGCTGGATACTTTGGTTCATTTGGAAGGAAAGAAATTAAAAAATCTTTAATGGAGTTGATCTAAATCCAATATCTGTTATAGCAAGAGCCAAACAATATGTGTCAGGACATTGGGAGGCTTGTGCGTTTAATAGTAGTGAGGAGGAGATTATTACTGCTCCTAATCCACCAGTCCATAAATGGGAACCACCTCCAAAGCAAACATTCAAGGTCAATCTAGATGGAGCCTTCCATGCTAAGAGTAAAAAAGTAGCCATTGGGATTATATGTAGAGACTTTCAGGGCTCATTTAAATGGGCATTTGTGGATAAAGTAAAATCAATATCCGCCTTCATGATTGAGGCTCTAGCTTTGAATAGGGCTTTGATGATTGCCCAAGATCTGGGTAACAAAAATATCATTTTTGAAACTGACTGCCAACAGCTAGCATCGTGCATTAAAAAAGGTCTACCTAACATGGGTGAGTGGACCTCCGTGGGAATTCTTGAGGATATCCTAAGCATTTTGAAGTCTGAAGCCAGTTTCTCAATTCACTTTACTCCTCGTATGGGGAATCAAGCAGCAGATCACCTTGCTGTTGAAACATGTAAAGGGGTGTGCCCCATTAGGTAGGTAGAAACACCCTTACCCCCTTTGTCATTGCTACTAGTAAAAGATGCACAAAACTTGGGATTGCAAGATGACTATGGAACTTCTCACTTAGTGCCTGTGGACCTCGCTTAGTCTTGTTGCCATTTGGCTTTTCAGTTTCTCCTGCTGCGAGTCTATTTTCTGAGTGTGTCTGCTATGTTTATTTCTCCTTTGTCGTTGGTTTTTATGCTTAAATAGCTTTACCTGTATTGCACCCTATAGTTGTTGTCATTTGATGTACGTGACTTTCCTTTCAAAGTAATTAAGATTTTCATAACTGTTCAAAAAAAAGCAAGCCCAGGGGAATTCATAATAACAATTTTGTTGGTGTTTCATAATACTCCAATTAAATCTTATTTATTAAAGGTCTCTAATAAATCATAGTTACTATTAAATTAAAAAAATTATAAATTCCCCATGGTTATCTCTATTGGATTATTACAAACGCCTCCCATAAATTTCCTATGTCAGGACCTCTATGTAGTGTGCAAACATTGTGGTTGTATCTTCAATTTTTTTTAAATAACCATAGGGCATTTTTTATTTTTAAATTCTTAATAACAAAAACAACAAGGATGGTGGCTGACGATGTCAAGGAAACTAGCTATCACGGTGTATAGGGACACAGTGATTCCAAGCATTTTTGTAACAAAAATAGAACTTTAGTGATTCCAAGCTTTTTTGTGTTAAAGAAAGCAAAGTTGTGAGAGTGAAAGACAAACCTATGGACGATCGAGAATAAGACAATCCACGGTGGCACCAGCTAGATAACAGTTGTGAGAGGGAAAGAGAAACAACTGTGCACTTGTCCCTTCCTTGATCGCTTATAGCTCCGTTGGACAAACAAGAAGAGCGTCGTTGGAATATAAGGAAACACACAGAAAAAAGAGAGAGAGGGAAACACGGATAAAGAAGAGAAAGCACATTGAACAAGAGAAAGAATAAAGTTAGAGTAGGGTGGAGCTGACTGGTGGGATGTTGGTGCAGGCCTTTAGGCTTCTCCAGTCATCCTGGGGTAGTCTAAAGTGGACTTTAGGCGTCCCCAGTCTAAAGTCCACTTTATACTACCCCAGACTGACTGGGGAAGCCTAAAGTAAGGGATTTAGGCATCCCCAATCAGACTGGGGACATCTAAAGTCCCGCCTTAAGTATACTTTAGGTGTCCCCATTCAAAATGGAGACGCCTAAAGTTTTATATTTTGGTTGGGGACACAGAATTCAAAACCTTAAACATCCCAATTTATATTTGGGACGTCTAAAATGGACTATATGCGTCCCAATTCAAATTTGGGACATCTAAAGATACACAATCCCCCCCTTTCATTACAAAAATGCCACTGCCTCTATTTTTAACTTCCCTTTTTAAAAAACGGACATCTGTTGGGATAGTAATATCTATATTTTGTAGTAGTAGTTCTTTTCCGACCAGTGGGAGCTGAATCGTATAGGTGGATGTTTGGTGGAGGACTGTTCATCATCTTCAACGTTAGGCTATTAGAGAGTGACAACAGTATTCCTTGAGCTGAACCAGAGAAGGATGCAATTAAGAAGAGGCGGCTTCACGGTCGAAGTTTCTTCCTCCTTAGAACTAGAGTGCGCGGAGCTTTAGTGCTAAGCAGCTACTAGCACCATCTTCTTCCTCAATAGGAACCATAAACAAAATCTGAGAAGAGAGCATGAAGATAGTGTAGTTATTGTTCACCATTATATCTATTGCAAACTAAATTAAAGAGGAAGGGAGTGAAATTCATTGCATTCTATTTCTATTTTCCTTGTTTTTCTCATGGATTTGAACTCTAAATTTGCTGTTATGATAATTGTTAAAGCCAAATGTGGGTGATTGTTTTTTTAACCTAGAGGAGCTATGAACTAATTAATTGTGTTTAGTGTTATTTTTGTTTGCTTAGTCTTGTATTAATTTATCTATTTTGTGCTTGATCACCACTAAGTATGAGTTTGTGGAATTTAGATTAGCATTGAGAGAGGGATCTTAATTGGGCTATAAGATTAAGTAATGTGGGATTAGAATTTATTCTAATTTGCCAATAGGATAGGAATATACCTATTGGACCCATATAATCCTACTAGAGTAAATTTGGACATTTATTGCCTCTTGAGTAAATTAGTTAGGAATAACAATTTTCACTTGAGAGAGGGGTATAAGCGATTGGAAGATACTTATATCCATTTAAACTCTAGATTAACAATTTAACTTTAAGTGCTTTTAATTGGGTGAATACATGCTCTAAATCTTAAAGAAGGGATTACCTACTCTAGGTTGTTTTTATCAATTTGAGATTTTATAAACATTAAATTTAGTACTTTTACTTTTGCTTAAATTGATTTTCAAATTCATTTCCTTCTTTGATTTTCTCAACTTAAATGAACATGGGTATTATAATGCCTAATTGTCAATTATCTTGAATCTTTGTGGGACGATCTTGATTTGCTATTATACTATTCTATAGCCCATACACTTGCGGTGCTTATTTAAAATTTATCAGCATCACTTACTCCTTGACTTTGGAAAAGAAAGTTTCATATCATTAGTGCATTAACATGTTAAGCATTATTATAGTTGATTGCAATATTTTGATTGATTGTGTTTGTAAGGTTAACACTTGGAACAATTAAGTAGATGTTTTGTGGTTAGTTTCCTATGCAATTGTTGTATTAGAAGGAGTATTGGAGTTAAACCTTGTTGAAAAATTATTTGGTCTTTGAATTCTTTCCATGTACACATGTTCACTTAGTTTTTCACCTTCTAGATCTTGTTTCTACTCTTTTCGAAATGACATTTGCATTAGAGTGATGGAAATAAAATAGTCATTCAATTTTAAACCCTTTTCATCCAAACAGAAACCCTCATTCATCACCATTTTCTTATCTCTTTGAGCTACTCCTATCTGTTGCATGTCATTTATTCATAGTATTCATAGTAATATAAAATCAAAATGATTTTCCAATAGAAAGTTAAGCAATGTATATATTGAAATGCCATGTATATAGAAAAGAAAAAAAGACAGTAAAAAAACATGGAAGAAAAGTATAAAAAAAGAGAAAAGAAAGAAAAAAAGACACAAGAAAAATAGAAAATTATTTTGTAGATTAAAAAAACAAAAGAAATATTAAGAAGGCATTTGTTCATGAATTTGGAAAAGAATTGGCAAGATTTTTTCAAGTTATTTAGATACTATAAGCTTATTTATTAACTTTGACTTACATATTAACTATTTCTTTTCTCCAATTAATTTATTCCATTTAGCCTTCATCCATCATTATAAGCTTTTAAGTCTTTTTGATTCATTACATTAATTACAATTAGCAGTAGAGATGTTAGAGTTATTACAAGCCTATGGTAAGGTGTTGATTAAGTGAGCTAGAGTGAAATTATCCCAAAGATGTGAGATGAGTGAAACAATGATACTTTGAGAGTTTCTTGTGCTTCATTCTAATATTTTGGATTATGTAGTTGGCTAGTTTCCTTACATCGCTTGACTATGACTAGTATTGGCTTGAGGAATTTGATTAATTGATCCGTTGCTTTCTAATTATGAAATTTCTCATCCTTTAAATGCATCGATGATTTAAACTTGAAATCTTGTCATTAATTGTCTTTGTTCAAGAGTACAAAGGTCTAAGTGTGGGGGAATTGATTAAACCATATTTTTATATGATTGTTCATAATTAAATTGGTATTTTTAATGCAATTCTTGGGACATTATTGCAAGATTAAGTGCTAAATTGAATTAGGGACATTTGTATTGAATTAATTGTAATTAAGGGCAAAAATGTCATAATTTGTTAATTATTCATGCAAATGTTTTCTTGAACTTCTGATGCTACCTTATGTTAATCTTGTACTGTAGGTGCTTAAGAAGGAAATTGGAGATTTTGGAGGGTCAAAATTAATATTTTGAGGTCTAGGGAAATTATAGAAAATAGCCCCATAATTTCTTAAAATTACAAGTTAAAGAAGAAAAGCGGCTAGGAAAATTAGACAAAAGGACCCAAAATCTTTGAAACTTATAGTCCATCCCTAAAATCATTTTGAAAATTTGCATTTAAGTCCCTTTAAGAACTTTCAGAATTTCCTACTTTAGTCCCTGGTCAAAACTTGCGTCTTAACCAAGGCTAGGTCTTCCTTTTGCTAGAGTTGGAGACCTAACATATTAACTGAATAGAGCTAAGAGTTTATTTGGACAGTTCCAACACTATAGGACTAAGAACTTTGGATCACCTTCATCTTCTTCCTTCCTTCTTCTTTTGTCACCGGCAGCCTTCAACTTCCTCACCATAGCCGCTGGCGACCATCGTTTCCCAACACCATAGAAGCTCAGATAACTAGAAACCAGAGTGATAGAGAGAGTTAGCATCGCGGAGAGACATAGAACCTAGGCCCTTCACTTGCTGAATTTTAACTCTCACCGTCGTCTCTCTTCTTCTTTGGAGAGTGAGAGAGCACCGTGGACCACAGCTATAAGAGAGAGCTTCAACCAGAGCTCTTATCGTCACCTCTATCATCTATATTCTCTTTCAACCACATCACCACCGTCAGCTCCAGTTTCACCTCCAACCAAAGCCACCTCCATCCTGCATCTTTTTCTTTCCTTTTCTCCTTCTCTCTCTCCTACTCTACTCACTCACCACACTATCTTTATATCTCTCACTCTATTAAACCGTCAGCCATCTATTCATAAATTTCTGGCATTATTTATGTTTTCCAGCATCTCTTTTCTAGATTTTGGTGATATCTGTGGACCTCAACCACAACACAACACCACCGTTGCTAGCCCTCAACACAACCAATTCCTACTCTTTATTCCCATAGCCATAGTTGATCCATCACTACCATCACCATTCCTATGCTCTTTACCATTGAAGTTTCATTCTCTCATCATCATCATCTTCACTAACCATAGCATCATTTCCATGGCCGTCGGACTGTGTAAGCTCGTTGGAGTTGAAGCTATGAGAGGCTAAGTTTTGTGCTTCTTGGAGATAGACCATAGCTGGAGTTTTGGAGCTTCAATTAAGGGGAAGTTTTAATTTAATACATTTTCTCATTTCTATGCTATGATTTCTTAGTTGAATGTCATTTTATGGCTTGAGACTGGGTTGCCGTTCGATTTTCTCTATGGATTGGACTTTTGTAATTGAATTGGATTCTATGATTTGGAGCTTTAGCTTGATATATTTCTTTTATTGGGTTCAATGAGATTGTATTAGCTAGCGTGCTATTGTTTAGTTAATATAATCAAGTGGTGCCTAGGAGTGTTTCATTTGAGTATTCTTCCTTAGAGAAACCAAATTATATTTATCCATTGTAATTGCACTCTAACTACTTCCTAATAGTGCCTTAAGGGATGGTTACTAGCTACATTACTATCAATTAAGAACACTAGGCCCAAGTGTTCGTTTGGGGGTTTTACTTTCAAGACTTGGAGAAAATTAATCATTGCCTTAATACTTAGAGAAAATTAACTCTCATTGCCTTAATTGAACTTGGATAGCCATTCTCTCTTTTCAAGAGCATTATACATTATATACCCATTTTCATACTCCATCATATTTTTATAAAAAGACCAAAAATAGTAGCTTAGCATTTAATTAAATTTCATTCTTTTTTCAAGTTATTAATTTGAAAAAGTAAAACGAATTTCCCTTTGTTTTATGGGTTAAAGTGCAAATTTACCAACGAAGTTTTGTCTGAGGAGCGTCTGGCACAAATATGTTTTAGAAGGGGCAAAAATACCAATAAACAATTAAAAGGGGTGCATCCAGCACAAAACCGTTAAATTTGACCTAACGCCGTTAGGGGTTTTCTTCTCTTATAATTTAACGTTGTTTGGTCAAATTTAACGGTTTTGTGTTGGATGCACCATTTTTAATTGTTCATTGGTATTTTTACCCATTCTAAAACATATTCGTGCTAAACGCTCCTTGGACAAAACTTCGTTGGTAAATTTGCACCTTAACCCTTGTTTTATTGCATTAACATGTCATTTAGATTATTTAGGATTCAATAAAAGGCTTCTCAAGAAGAGAGAATGATCCTACATTTGCCTATACACAATTCTTTGTAATTTTTTATTATGGACCTAAGGCAAACCCACAGAAAAGTCATAATCAAAATTTTCTAGAAAAAATTGGTGAAAGAACCCTATTTTGAAATTTTTTTAGACAAAAAGACCTGAATTGGAGTATTAGTTTTTTCTATGAATGAAATTTGCATAGTAGCAATAATTTATGTGGATTCCAAAACACGTCTCTTGTCAAGGCTTGTAATGCCTATAACGTGTCCCATTAGACCTCCTATACCTTGTGTAATGGATTATGTTGGAATATTTTAAAATGAAGAGATGTGTTTGTTGGAAAGTATGTCCTTATAAAGTAAGGAACTTATGTGAAGGGTTGTGTGGGCAGTTATAACACTAAAGGTCATGTCCTTTTAATTTCTAAAGACACTTATGAAAAGAAATCGTAACTAGAACTTGGTGGAAGTTTATGTTGGTTTCTGAGAAAACTCCACATGCTATAAAGATGTAACACTTCATGAAAGAATTATTTTAAATAACCATTCGATATTGAAATTATGTTGCTTCATAAAGGTTCATGAATCTAACATATGGTTATGACTTTTAATTAAACAGGTATTGCTTAAAGAGGCACAACTTCATGACATCATTTTATGGTCTATAAATACTCTGCACCATCACATCATTTGTGACAAAAAATCAAATATCATAAATCACACAACAACAAGAGATCAAAGTCATTACCTTTATCCTTGAGTGCACACAAAGATAGAGTCAAATTATCACTTTGTAAAAGTCATTGTTGTCTTGGTTTGAGTATTGGGAGTACAATCTATACTCAAGAGTCTTCATTGTATTTGCAGAAAATTCACCAGTAAATCCAAATTACACCCTATAAGATAGATATAGGTAGAGGCGAATTAAACCTAAAAAAAATATTGTTTATGTCTTCAGTGTGCACTACTCTAAATAGGCATGTGACATTTAAATAATTTCAAGCATACACAATAGAAATCACTAATCTTATAATGACAAAGTTTTACATTTTTTTTTTGGTAATGGACAGAGTTTTACATTTACCAATGCCAAGATTCAATGAACCTCTATTTTCGTGGCTCCAAGTTCGAAAAATATTGATTCTAAAAATTAAATCAAGTTAGAAAACATATAAATATCTTAGTCATATAAGGACAAAAGGATCATGTGCATGCTGAGTTGTTAGGAAATGTGAACTTTTCTGATATTAAATTGAATTAGGCGGCCAAAACGAATTAAATTAAGAATGAATATCGATGGATCTCTAGGTATTAATCACCGTGTACTACAAAAAAAAAATGGCTTTCAATGACCAACTTCGACGGTGACAAGAAGAGTTGTCGCTGAAAGTTACTTTTTCAGCGGCGACACTTTTTTCCGCCGCTGAAAGTTTGTCGCCACTAAAAGTCAAATTTTCAGCGGCAACATTTATTGTCGTCATTGAAAGTCACACTTTCGGCGGCGAATTTTCATTGTCGCCGCGGAAAGTGTGGCTCGCCGCTAAAAGTCACACTTTTAGTGGCGCCTTTTCATTGTCACCACTGAAAGTGTGACTTTCAGCTACAACATTCATTGTTGCCGCTGAAAGTATAAGTTTTTCCAATTAATTTTTTTCTCACCAAAATTTTAAATTTTTTAAATATAATATTTAATCCCTCAAAATATTAAATATGATACTTATTATCAAGAAATAAAATAATGTTAAATGTAAATATTATATAATAATAATTTGTTACATAATATTAATCTCTCAAATTTTTTTATTTTTTATTTTTATTTATTTTTATATAATAATTTGTTATTTTTTATATATTAATTAAATGTAAACTCATTTATTGATTTATTATATAATATACACTCAATATAAAAAAACAAAATTTATGAAATTAATAATATTATATTAATTAATCAACATTTTTATGTGTATGGAAATATTATATCAATAAATAGATATTTATATTGTATTATAATTTATATATATTGATATGAATATATTTTTTGTAGGTAATTTTAGATATGAATATCATTATATATATATATAGAATAATATTCAATTATATGTATGTGTGTGTATATTAAATTATGCATTTACATGACGGGATTTCATCACAGCTCACATGGTAGAGTATTAAGACAACAACTAAGAGGTGGAGGGTCCAAACCTAGTGGAGGCACATTTGGGAGGTGAAAATATCGGGCAATGATGTGGCATGATATGGCAAATAATAAGGTGGTAGGTGGGTGGTGACGTGGCCTGACATAACAGGTGATAGGTGGCATAGATACTGATGTGACTTTATTTATTATTTTTCCCCACATTTAGCGGTGACATTTAAAGTTGCCGCTGAAAATACCTCTTATGTTGCCGGTGAAAGTATACGTTTAGCGGCGATTAATATATTCGCTGTGAAAACTTTCAGCCATAGTCGCTACGGCAATGACTTGGCACTACTACAAAAAGGTTAAAAGGTGGCATACATTTTGTGGCCCTTCTTTAAGAAGTGTCACAGCTGCCCTTTTTTTTCATTTTCTATTTTATTTTATTTTTTTTTAATTTTGGGTACCAGCTGTGGCGCCTGGTAGACCAGGGGCCATAGTTGGTTAGACCAAGTGTGGCACCTGCCAAGGCAGGCACCACACTTGGACCAGCTGTGGCGCCTGGAATTACCAGGCGCCATAGCTGGTGTTGTCCCTTATAATAAAAAAAATTGACCGGTTGGCCACCACATGACCAGCTGGTTGTGTATATATATATAAAAAATTTTATAACCAACTGTGGCACCTAAGCAACCAGGCGCCACAGTAGGTTATATATTAAAAAAAATTGTTTTTGACCAAAAATTTATAACAATCCCATAGCAAGTTATATATTAAAAAAAAAAATTTTTGACTAGCTGGTTGTATATTAAAAAAAATTTTACCCAGGCGCCACAGTTGGTTATATATTAAAAAAAAGAAATTTTTTTAACCTTTTTAGTGGATTACAATCCACTTCCCACCAATCACAATTCCCCCCTCCACCTCCACCTTTATCTTTTTTCCTCTTCCCGCGCAGTGGCCCCCTTCCTTCTCTTTTATTTTGACTCATCCCACTTTAATTATTCCCTCCTCTCTCACTTTCCCTTTTCATCTACACTACAACTTCTTGCAGTGGATGACCGTCGCCCCCCTCCCTCCATTTCTTGTCATCTTCACACTTAAAAACATACCCACACACGCACACTTCTTCATCATCGAATCTACTTCTTTATTTTGTTCCAACTGTCATCCCCACTCCTGTCCCAATTGTTCCCTTTTCTTTGTACTGTCTTTCACTTTTGGTCCCCACTCCAGTTGGTCCCAACTGCTCAAATTTCCTCCTCCTCCTCCTCACTCAAGATTGCATCACCAACGGGCAACGTGGTCCCCCACCCCACTACACTGATCAATTAAGCTTGTAAGTTCAACGTGCTTCTTCTTCTTCTTTTTTTAATTGGCATATAATTTCTGTAATTTTTTATTTCAAATTGATATCTATGTTCTAGCCGTAATACATAATGAATTTAAAAGTAAAGTTACATTATAAGAAAAAAAAAAGTAAAGTTATCTCACTATAAGCTAACAAAATTGCCTGCCATTTTTGAAAATAGATTAGGTTTGTGAATATTAAATAAATGAATGGAGTTACTAACCAAACTGTGATGTACGTTCAATGACGTGGACTGAATTTTATTCTCCAAGTTTAGCTGAAAGAGTCGGGAAAGATGGTCTAATTGTGCCTAAAATAATATACTAAATATAAACTAATTTCATAAATGAATGAGTTGAGCTATTGACTATGTCATCAAGTTGATAAATATAATATATATATATATATATATAAATCTATGTTGCAATTGAACACTAAAATATACATTATGGTTTTTTATGGATCAACGATATATTTATTCGACTTCTCTTATACACACAAACAATACCTGACTAGAAAATGCTTGTATTATTAAGCTGATATTATGTTTTTATAGAGGCTGACGCTAATGATCTATGGTGATAGAAATTAATTAGTTTTCTTTGTTTTTATACATTATGGTTTTTTATGGAAGTATATTTTTTTAAATAAAAAATACCCTCATGTGGCGCTTGTTGAAGGAAGCGCCACAGGAGGGGGGTCTCCTGTGGCGCTTGATGACGCAAGCGCCACAGGAGGGGGGATCTCCTGACGCAAGCGCCACAGGAGACCCCCCTCCTGTGACACTTCCTCCAACAAACGCCACAAGAGGGTAATTTTTTAAAAAAAAAATTTAAATGCTGTGGCGCTTCCAAGCGCCACAGCTTCTTTTAGTGGCATCCAGACATGTGGCACTTCTCTAACGCCACAGCTAATGCAATTATAAGTGCCACAACTTTATTTTTTTGTAGTAGTGTGGCGATGACTTTTTGTCACCGCTGAAAACCTTCAGCGGTGAATTTTTTACTTTTAAAGTCACCACTGAAAGTCAAATTTTTTATAGTGCAGAACAAGATAACGACCTCACATGCAAAATACAAATGACCCTTATTACTTTGTTGGCAAAAAAGACCATTATTACCTATTTATTGTCATGATATATGTACAGGAAAAGCGAAGCCATGGTTATTAGATAAGTTAATTTAGTATTCATATTATTAGACTTTTTAAATATTATTAGTTTTCTTTTCTTATTAATTACCATAAGCGAAGTTGGTCCACCACATGGTCATTAGACAAGTTAATTTAGTATTCATATTATCAGACTCTTTTTTTTTTCAATATTATTAGTTTTTATTTTTTATTAACTACCGTATGCCATAACAAGTTGCCACCACTCATGGGGGAAAAAAACTTGCCACCAAACTTCATATTTTAATGGGGGAAATCGCTGGAAAAAAATAGTGGGGGAAAGTCTATTGTTTATGATCTGTATTTCTTTTTCCTATTACAATCAATCAATTTAAAATACACAAACATATCCCTATCGAATCCAAAAGACATTTTTCATATTGTCAATGTAATGGTTATATTGAATAAAAAGAGCTCAAATTTCTTTTAAGGATGGGAATTTAAATGCTGTTAATGAAAAAAATCATAGAGAGATGCTTTGTAAACTCGATAATACTTAAATTTAAATTTGATAGAAAAATATTAAATACTAAAGATAACTATAATTAAAAAAGGTTAGCTTCTTTTCAATTTTAATTTGGTTGATGTGGTAAGCGGCTTCACTCTATAAGAAAGAGAACACATGTTTGAATCATGGAAAATGTGTTTGTTAGGAAAAACGAAAATCCTTTGCACTCTAAACTTTGAGAGGGGAAATCTTTGATTTCTTAAAATAAAAAAAATCATGTTTGGGAGAGATAATAATATCTTTAACAAATTAAATTGTGATAGAAAAATGTTGGACAATGAAAAAGAAAATAATAGATTAAGAAAAATAGCTTTTGTTTAATCTAGAACAATTACACGAAGACCTAATTGTCTCTGTAAAGATAGATTTATGTGCAAAATGAACAATATTACCTCCTTCTAGTCCTTGATATAAGAGATAGATAGCTAACTTGTGTATATTAAAATAAATTAGTTAAGTTACTTATATGTATTAAATGAGGGGAGAATTACATTCAAGTTCCGTACAAGAGAAAAAACGAAAAAATGGTTTCCTGCACTTGTCAATAACGGTCTTGGACTTGTCAATTAAAGCTCTTAGAGTTGTTAATTAGATTATTTCTTTATTTTTTCTTTCGTGCGAGACCTGGATATAATTCTCCATTAAATAAATGTCATTTTCCTTAAAATAATGTCCTATTTAATCATGTGTATTGGAGCAATGATTTGATAGAAATTCCCTTGATATTGATATGTGCAATAAATAGAAATACTTGAAACGAAATTATAAATTGAAATGATAAAGTGCGTTGATATCTTAGGTTAGTAATCTAGAGCCGAAGTATACCCTCTAACTCATATTAGAAACAGAAAGGGGCATTGTGCCATTGTTTAAAAAAAGAACCATGGCAAGTGTCATCATAAGGACCCTTCGATTAGAGTCAAAATTTCAAACTCATCTTCTCTTCCCTCTCTCCTCTAAGTCGGCTATGAGTGTGTGTGTGTGTGTGTGGAGAAAAATGATCCTCATGCATTCACCATCATTTCTCACATTCTCTCTCCTTCCTTCCATTTTCATTGAAGTTCAAGCAAGAAAGAGAAAGAGAAAAGCTTGATTTTGAGTAGGTAATTGTCTCCCTTTGCTTGAAGCCTCTTCATTAAACTTGTTCAAGAGGTTGAGAGCTTATTTGCTATATTTTCAGAATTTTAAAAAGTGGTGATTTGGTGTTTGCACAAATTTGAAAGTTGGGAAAATAGGGATTTGATCTTACCAAGTTGAAGAGGTAAGAATTTGATGCATTTTATTATATTTATGGTGATTTTTGGTTGAGCCTTGTAAATTCTAGAATTTTTTCCCTGATTTCATGAGAATTGAATAATGAAAGAGTTTGGAATGGTATGGTATAGAAAATGATGTTAGGATGTGTTATAATGTCATTAAGTTTGATTTGAAGTTGGATGAGGAAGTTTGGTAAATTGTGGTTTTGTGTGATCTTGTGATTTAGAGTTGAGAATGTGTTGATTGAGTGGAAATTGGGTTGTTTTGAAGTTGTCAAGGGGTTCCTTGTGTCAAAATAAGTGAGAATGAGCTTTGGCACAAGTTTTAGGACCATTGGTAGTGAAATGGGTAAATCTGGGAACATATCTCAATTGCTGCGATTTTTGACTTCTGAATAACACTCGAGTGAGGGAGGGTTCACTCGAGTGCTGTGAGATATTTTTCCTTTTTCCCTTCAATTTTGTTTGGATTCTCAGGCAAAGCTCAAGAGTTCACTTTCGTTCCCGCGAGTGATATAGGTCATCACTCGAGTGATCTTGGTTTCACTTGAGTGAGGGAGTAAGTTTAAGCTTTTGGGATTTATGGTTGCTCTCGGGTAGTCACTCGCCGTGTCTCACTTTTTTTGTGCTCGAGTGCATTTGAGGTCATCACTCGAGTGCAGCTTCCTGTGCTCGAGTGAGGGTGTGAGACATATAGAGGTTTGCTCTTGGGCAAACACTTCCAATGTGGCACTTTTGGGAACTCGAGTGAATTTGGGGGTCATCACTCGAGTGAGGTCGTCTTCACTCGAGTGAGCCGACCAAAAATAAGTGCTTTTGCTTCCAAAAAGGCATCTTCAGGGTAGTTTCTCCCAACCCTTTAGGCATATGTTTAGGCATTTAATAGCCACCTAAAGAGTTTATATGAATACCAACTCAAAGTATTATGGAATTAAGAACTTGGAAAAGATATTGATCTATTGTCCCTAATTTGGTTTATAGGATTTGACATCTGCCGTCCTCGTGAGCCCACTGTGCCAGCGAACGTCAGAAAGGAATAAGGTAGTGACTCTTTCTTTTATACCATATGTGATGCATTGTATGGGTGTTATATCATTGATTTGTGATGGATTCGAATGCTGCAATGTTTGTGGAGATGTGTAAGCACCGCCATATCAATAGTCCCTGAGTCGCTAGCAACGGTTCGGGTAAGGGCTGCGTGCCTTCCAGGCGGTAAAAGGGGATGAGGATGGGGTGTGATATTTGTGATTATGTGGGCTGAAAGGCTATATTGTGGGCCGAAGGCTATATGTGAGCCGTAAGGCTATTTTTATACACTGCCAAGCCAATAATCCCTAAGTCGCTAACAACGATTCGGGTTAGGACGGTGTGCCTTCCTGGCGGTAAAAGGGGATGAGGGTGGAGTGTGATTTATGTTGCTGCTGCTGTATGATGATGTACTAACATGATGTGTGCTTATTTGTGGTATGAATGATTTGTTACTACTGGGATTCTCTTGAATCTCATTCTTTCCTTTGACTAACATTTCAGACAAGGCAAGTGGCTCTAAAGAGAAGCGAATGACCCGGAGCGGTTAGAACCTTGTAGGGACATTTGAGTCGGGTCACGTTAGTTATTCATTTTGGATAGGGATTACTGTATGATATTTTTGAGTTGTGAATAGTTTTTTATTACATGGTGGTGTAATCCCCTAATTGGGAACTGGAACCCTATAGTTATATATATAGATGAAACCCGGGGGTTACCAGGGATTAAGTTATACACTCTGATATGTTTAAATGTGATATAACTACACAGGTAATTATATTCGATATTTGAACTTGAGACCAGGATAGAGAATTTTTTGAAAGATTTTGTGAAAACCCTACTGTAAGGTAGGAAGTTGAAATGAGTTTTGAATCATCCGACGGTCTCTATTCCATTTTATTATGCATTATCGAATTTTAATTACGCTAATTAAGGCAGGGGGTTACACAATACAATCAAATAAAGTAATCACATACATCACTACACAAGCAGAGATATTAAAGACATTCAAATAAGGTAAATCCCCTACCTTAATCGCCCTTCCCTGATCCTCGAATAACGTGCCTCGTAATACGTGCATCGACTGGCTCTCTACTTGGTCTTAAAATGTCAAATGTATAATAATTAGGTTAAAACCAATTCATGTACCATTTTAGGTACTTCCATAGTGTTTATAAGGGTTATATTAGTCTATGGTAAAAATTTACCAAAATGCCCCAGGGATTCGGACCCGCCGTACCCAGTCCGGCTGTACCTTTCCCAAAATTTTAACATAGGCTATTCTGACATATTTTTGCTCAAAGAATCCATTTCCGGACTCAAAATTACTAAATTCATTACCAAAAGACAAAAATGCCCTTGGCAGCCCCGCTTTAAGGTTTTGAGGGGCGTTTTCGTCATTATACTTTTTTGGCCTTTTTCCGAAAAAGTGACTAACTGTAACCCTGCCTAATTTTCCATCCTGAACTCAATGGAATCATCAAATCACTAAAAATCCAAATCTAAGGCCCATTTATAGCCCTAGCCAAAATTACATAACTCTTCGGGGGAAATTTGGGTTTTTGATTCTGGTTCCGCAGACGTGTTCCTTTCTACTCCTAATCACTTTATTAACTATTTAATTAGGTTAAAAATACTATTTAGTACCAATTTTGACAGCATAACAGCCCCTACAAACCCATTTTCCATTTTTACAACCAAAGACAATTCAGCGAAATTTCACCCATTAAATTGTCCACAACAGCTAGAACAAGCCATATACGAAGGTTTGGAAGTTACCTTTTGCTTCCTTCTGGCTTTTCCAAGTATGGCTGAACCCTAACTCTTTAAACAACAGATTTGAGCTCCAACACCCTTGAAGTGTAGAAAGAGAAGCTTAGGAGTATAGTTATACACGTTAGGAGCTAGATCGTCAGAGAAATAGGCTTATCTTGTGAGTCCTCTTCTCCTTCTTTCACTAAATTCTCTCAAGTTTTCTCTCTCTATTTGGGGCTGAAGCACGTCAGTTTTGGGGCTGAAGGAAGAGGATGATGATTTTAATAATATATCCTAATTTAATTAATTAATTTTCCCAATTTCGGATTTTTACAAAATTTTGGTAGATTTCTTCCCAAACTTTGAAAAATCATAACTAATTCTACGAAAATCAAATTGGAGTGATTCTAAAGGCTATAAAACCCTTATTGAGTCTAGTGTCAAGAAAAAATATAGCCTTTTGCTAGTTGGAAGCATAAAATTCTCAGAATTTTAATCTTTGACTGCTATTCCAAAAACTTTCCAGTTTTTCTGAGCTAAATTCAAAAATTCATAACTTTTTGTATATAGCTCTAATTGAGTAATATGACCATCAAATTAAAGCTTAGGATGTATACTTTTACTCTGTAAAATTTCATAATTTTATAACATCATTTCTTTAATGAAATACATTGCACAACAACACTACCTCACTGGAAGCAATGAAACGGCATGCACTTGCAACTTCAATAAATTCCATTTTTGTATGCAAATTTCCCAACCCTTTAATTCATCATTTTATTTCTTTTAATACCTTGAAGATATAAGAAATGTTAGGGAATAAGTTTGGGACACCCGCTAAACTGGGGCTTAGCAGCCTGCTTAATTTAAACTTATTCCCAAGCCTCCAATCCCAAAATTCGAGATATTACATTTCTTCCCCGTTCAATAAATTTCATCCTCAAAATTTGAACGTCTACAACTTGGGGATTAATCCTATCTCACTGTGTAACTCATCCCTAGGTTGTGCATACTTATAAAGTGTGCACCATAATTTACCTGATATGTGTGGTTAAACTACCTATCAACTCTTACATATTCAGCACGTTTTGTACTATGGGTCACCCAGCCCATTATTGTACTGATTGTCCATCAAGAGGCTCAATATATTATCCTAGACCTCATTGCCTTATTGGAACACTGACCCAATATACTTAGCCTTATAACGTATCTTATTCTATTGTCACGTGCAGCCTCATAAGCCATGCAACACCATAGTCATATTCCTATCCTCATTCTATTATCACGTACAGGCTCATAAGCCATGCAACACCATAGTCATATTCCCGTCATTAATCTTATATAGTATACAGCATTTATCTTCTATTTCATACGCAGTATGTAGCATGCAATCAAACACAGGACCCACTGGTCCATTCCCACAACGATTGGTTCTGTAGGCCTTACAGCCTCTTCGAGACTCTTCCCGTATCTCATGATTAGATCAACCATTGGACCTAACTCGCCCAGCAATTATAACATGCACTGGACCTCACTGCTCATGTAACGATCATATGAAGCACTAAACCTCACTGCCCAGGCAATAATCATATCAATCATTGGACTTCACTGCCTAGGCCACACTAACGCGTTTAGTTACACTGGTCTCACTGCCTCTGCTACACCTGGCACAGTCTGAATGTTTTGCCAGCGTTAAGACATACCCTGAACACACTGGTCTAATGTCATCGCATTAGACCACAACCACAATGCCAAGTACACAGGTCTTACAGCCCAGGGACACCGCCCCATGCAAACTTGTACGTTGAGTCTTACTACCTCGAGCCTCTGCTCGGTACAATTCTCACACACATCATATTCTGCCGGCCTAAGGACTTACTAGCCTACCAGGTCTTATGGCTTAAGCACATACAGTTATCATGCTTCCGTTACGCCACTTTGATGTTTCACACTATCTAATACATTATAGGTGGGACTACACTGTCTACCCATACTTATCTTACTTCAGTTGGATCCTACTGGACCTCCGTAGTAACCCCTACTTGTTTCGTAATTCTGTTCAGCTGGAATCATTCAAGGCCAACCACTTATGCAAACATCATCATCCTGTACATGTGAGTAGGGGTCCTGCCCCACTAACAATATAAACATTTTCGTCATGTATACATGAGTAGGGCTCCTGCCCCACTAACAATATAATTATCATCGTCATGTATACATGAGTAGGGGACCTGGCCCACTAACAATATAATCATCATCATCATATATACATGAGTAGGGGACCTGGCCCACTAACAATATAATCATCATCGTCATGTATATATGAGTAGGGCTCCTGCCCCACTAATAGTAATGAACAATATAAACACATCGTCATGTATACATGAGTAGGGCCCCAGCCCCACTAATCATAATAAATAATATAAACGCATCGTCATGTATACATGAGTAAGGCCCCAACCCTACTAATCATAATGAACAATATAAACACATCATCATCATGTATACATGAGTAGGGCCTAGCCCTACTAATAGTACACCAGTTGGATTCTTACCCAACTCCCAGTGTAAATGCACCTTCGGCACTAACCGTCCCTCTTTAGGCAAACCATGTTGATTAATATAGTATATTTACAAACAATCGCATACACACAATTATATAAACCATGGCATGATATACGAAGGATAATGTCTCTATATACCTTTAACACCACGGTGTTACTAAGGATCATCACTTATCTGGATAAATCTCAAAACATTTACTATGCCTCAAATTTCCATAACCCTATCAAATAGACTTTTCTGGGCAGTATTCACAACGATAGAGATGTCCCTATTTAAAATTAATACTTACATCATCATTATCTCTATGCATCTAGATACTCTTTAAATCATTTAACTCAAATGATCATTAGTCATGAAGAAACCATAAGACAATTACTATTCCTTAAGTCTCCATGACCTTACCAACATAACTTTCCAGGGGGTCACCCATCTTAAGATTTTCCTGGGTTGAGCACGTCTAACTTTCATGTACTCGTGTCAAACACAGATACTTGTTGTATCTATTCTCATTCATCGATACCCGAGACTGCCCTTATCTCGAGAGGCGTGGCAACTGTCATCAATCAACTATATACTGTTTTTGGACTTCATATCTATGCTGGTACACATAGCTAAATACAAACCCTAATATGTTCCCTGATGTCTATAAAGTTGTCTTTCTAACTCTGCTCTGCAATCTCATTCTTCTTCCGGGCCAAAACTGTAATACCCCGAATTTTGAGACTCGAGGCTAGAGAATTAGCCTGAAATAAGTGGATTGCTAAGCCCCAGTTTAGCAAGATCCCAAATGTGGATTAATGGATAATGACTCCAAAAGTGGATGTGATTAGTGATAAATAAATCCTTTTAGAGAATATGATGTGATTTGGGATTTGAATGTGATTCATATGTGTTGTGAGCAACACCAAAATCCTGTATTTAAGTTCAATTATGGATTAACCTCTAAATTGACTTAAAATATAGGGAGGGCGCATATTGTGGTGAAAAGGAAAGATATGAAGTGTTTGGTGGTGATTCAGTGAAAATTACCATAATAAGGGGCAAAACGGTAAAATTACCGACCAATTGATCGGTTACCGAAGAGAAAGCTCATTGGTAACTCAAATATCAATGGTTGTGATTGATTGTTATGAGATTAAAAGGGTGGAATCCCATATGTTGTGTTCATGTAAACTCATGGAGGTGGAACAAGATTGTGACAAGTAGCACAATGTGAGCCATTGGATTGGTCAAAGTGTCAAAATGCCTTTCCTCTCTCCTCTCTTCTCTTTTGGTCGGTTTGGGCACCCAAAAAACTGACTTGCCTCATCTTTATCATCATCTCTCATCTCTCTCCTTCACCTCCATGGACGTCCCAACGCTTAGGAGGAAAGAGAAAGTTTGAAGTGAGTTTTTAGCTTGCTTGGTGACCTCTTTAGCTCAAACACTCTTCTTTAATGTTGTTTATAGTGATGAGATCTTCATCCCTATGGTTTTATATTCTTGATTGGAGGTGTTTGATAGCGTGAGGAAAAGTGGAAAGATGAAGAATCAAGGAATTTGTTTGGGAAAGAGGAAGAGGTGAGTATTTGATGACTTTTGACCTAACTATTGTGGTTATTGGTTGAGTATTGTGAATTTTGGCGTTTGCCCTAATTTTGGTGGAATTGTGAAATGCATGAATTGTCATGTGTTTTGTGTTGAAAATGGTGTTTTGTTGTGTAATTTGGTCATTGGAATTGGTTTGGCATTGGAAATGGAAAAGTTGCAATATTAGAGGTTGAAATGTGAAATTGTGTGACATGTTGAGATTGCTGTAAAACATGTCAATATAATGTGAATTTTGTTATTTTGGAGTTTCCAATGGTTTTCTTGTAAAAATTTATGTGGGAATGGTGTTTGATGTGAAAATGGGACCATTGGAAGCCAATTGTGCAAAAACTGAAAATCTGTCCATTGAAACTCTTGGCTGGGCAGTCTGTTCGTGTGGACTTTTTGACTAGTCAAATGATGTTAAAAAATTATGAAAATTTTCAGTCTTAAATTTCACATCCCAAGCTTCAAAATGGACATATAATTTGTGCCATTTCGTTTTGGGAACTGGAAGATATGACTGTCCAAAGTTTGGGATTGAAACTGAACACTGTTTTGGGGCAGTAGTAGATTTTTGTGGCGATTTTCAGTAATGGCCTATATTTTTCCTATGAAGAGGACTTGAATATCTTTCATTTGGCTTTGGAATCACCTTATTTCGATTTGTTTGGAATTAGTTATGATTTTTAGAAGTTTAGCCAAGAAATAGGATTTTCTTGGCCTCGGCCAGAAGGATTCTGGGCTGTGGCCCAAATGTTTCTAAGCTGTTTTTGGTTGCGGCCAACCCCCAAAAATAGCATTTTGAACTTTTAAAAGGTGATATTTGGTCAAGTGTTTCCTAAGCCTTTAGGCATATGTTTAGGCTTTGATTAGCCACATAAAGGTCATGAATGGTAACCAACTTTAAGTGTAATGAAAGTAAAGATTTGGAATAGAGAATAAACCTATGTCCTTGCTTTGGTTATAGGTATGATGTTCGCCCTGATCGTGGTTTGATATTCACCTGATCGTGAGTAAGCGGTGCTAGAGCTTACGTGGAAAGAACAAGAGTAGGGAACTTACCTCTTTTGCATGTATATGATATCTATGTTGGTGTTTAGATGCATGTCTTTGCTTTGCATGATTATGCACAACATATATGAATGTTTGAAGCTTTGTTTCTATGTATGTTATGGCCATAAGTATGATGTTTGAAGCATTGAGCTTACAGATGTCATTGTGTGATCATGAGTTATGTGATACAAGCATGTCATGCTTTAAACATATATCTTGCATGCATATTGGTATATGTTTCCTACTGAGATTCTCTTGAATCTCACCCTCCCCTACCAACATTTTAGACAAGGTGGGTGGATCGAGGATGGAGCAAGCAGCCAAGGGCAATGAGGACTCCTTCGAGTTGTCATTCTGATAGTTGGTTATCATAGTTGGGAGTATTGTGTATTGGATATTTGTATATGTGGATGAGGATTTAATTATGTGTATTTGAGATGAGATTTGTGTAATCCCCGTATCAGGGCCTGTATAGGCAAATATGCCCTGTAAAGCTTGAGTTAATATATGGAACCCGGGATTGCCGGGATTATTATATTGTGCATTCTGATTTATATATTGAACGCGATTATCCGCGTGACGTGATTATATTCAAAATGTGAATAAGACCATGTTATTTGGATTTCAAAAAGTATTTGTGAAAATCCCGTATGGTATATGGGTTTAAAATTGAATTTTGATTGCTATTGGTCACTATTTCATTTTAATTGCGTATTTCGGATATAATTACGGAAGGGGGGGTTACAAAAACACTATATCCGGAAAAGAAGTGCAATGTTGTGTGGATCACTATGTCATTTGGAATCCACGAATTAACTTATCCCAGACCACCCGCCACTGGGGTCAGTTTATTCATGTATACGGATACTGGGCCACCGGGGTGTCGTACTCACGGACATCCCACAGGTATATGCTCCGGACATCCTCCCATAATCCTCGATCCAGTTGTAAATCACGCATCACGTATACTACCCCAACTCTGGGGTCGGTAACGAAACCTGGATCTATCTCTATCTTGTCTGTTTGTGGCTTAACTGCCTGTCACTTAACTATTGGCAACTATAGCTGTACGCTGATCAGCCATCTGGTGATTCTAATTTAGGATGAGGCTCTGCACTTTGGCCTTACTCAGACCCGATCCCTTGGTGTCTGTTTCATCCTTGTACCATTCTTTCTCTAGTATGGTAACATGGACTGCCTTCGAGTATTCCACAATTTCCCCCGAGGAGTGTCTATACCTTTCAGGGGCTTGTGAACAAGCCAAAGCAATTCACTTCACTGTTCCTATCACTGTATAATCAAGCATATCAGTATACTATCATGTTGCCATAACCACCGCATTACTCTGAGCAGACAATTCTATGGCCAGAATCTTGGCTCTGATACCAAAATGTCACGCCCTTATTTTAATTTCACCTTTACCAGAGTATTATAGAAAACGATATGCGGTTCAGTGGGCAATACAGGAATAGTAGAGATATACTAATAATATTTGCATGATTACAGAAATTCCCCATAGGGGTTCGCACATGATAATTACCATCAGTGTAGCCACATAGGGTTACTTGGGTGTTTAAACCCGTCCGAATGAAATGAAGACATCTTCCTATCTATTTTCCAACACTGGATTCCTCTTATACGGTTCTCCTCTTTATTCTCAGCATACCTTCTGTCTTCACCTATCTAAATTATTGATAGGGGAGGGTGAGATTTGAGAGAATCTCAGTAGAAAACAGATACCATAATACATGCATGAAAGATGCTATGTGCATGACATGTTAGCTTTATGTGGATGCATGCCACATAATGACATTTCTACATGATCAATATTTCATGCAACAAACTATGGTCACAGTATAAAGAGAAACAGAGCTTCATTATTCAAATATGCTCAACACAATCAAATAAAGCAATCACATACATCACTACACAAGTAGAGATATTAAAGACATGTAAATAAGGCAAGTCCCCTACCTTAATCGCCCTTCCTTGATCCTCAAATAACGTGCCTCTAATGTGTCCACCGACTGGCTCTCAACTTGGTCCTAAAATATCAAATGTACAAGAATTAGGTTAAAACCCATTCATATACCATTTTAGGTACTTCTATAGTGTTTATAAGGGTTATATTAGCCTATGGTGAAAATTTACCAAAGTGCCCTATGGGATTCGGCCCCGTCATACCCGGTCCGGCTGTACTTTTTTCGAAATTTTAACATAGGCTTTTCTGACATATTTCTGCCCAAGAAATCCATTTCCAGACTCAAAATTACTAAATTCATTGCTAAAAGACTAAAATGCCCTTGGCAGCCCCACTTTAAAGGTTTCAGGGGCGTTTTCGTAATTATGCTTTTCGGCCTTTTCCGAAAAAGTGACCAACTGTAACCCCACCTAATTTTCTCTCTTGAACATAATGGAATCATCAAATCACTAAAAATCCAACTCTAAGGCCCATTTATAGCCCTGGCCAAAATTACACAACTCATGGGGGGAAATTTGGGTTTTTCGATTCCGTATTCGCAGATGTATTCCTTTCTACTCCTAATCACTTTACTAACTATTTAATTAGGTTACAACTACTATTTAGTCCAATTTTGATAGCATAACAGTGCCACAAACCCATTTTCTATTTTTACAACCAAAGACAATCCGACAAAATTTCACTGATTATATTGTCCACAACAGCCAGAACAAGCACTATAAGAAGGTTTAGGAGTTACCTTTCACTTCCTTTTGGCTTTTCCAAGTATGGTTGAACCGTAACTCTTTAACAAAAGATTTGAGCTCCAACACCCGTGAAGCACATGAAAGAGAAGCTTAGGAGTAAAGTTATACGCGTTAGGAGCTAGATCATCGGAGAAATCAGCTTATCTTGCGAGTTCTCTTCTCCTTCTCTCACTAAACTCTCTCAAGCTTTCTCTCTCTATTTGGGGCTGAAGCACTTTAGTTTTAGGGCTGAAGGAAGAGGATGATGATTTTAATAATATATCCCAATTTAATTAATTAATTTTCCCAATTTTGGATTTTTACAAAATTTTGGTAGATTTCTTCCCAAACTTTGAAAAATCATAACTAATTCTACAAATATTGAATTAGAGTGATTCCAAAGGATATAGAACCCTTATTGAGTCTAGTTTCAAGAAAAAATATAGCCTTTTGCTAGTTAGAAGCACAAGATTATCAGAATTTTAATCTTTGCCTGCTGTTCTAGAAACTTTTAAGTTTTTATGGGCTAAATTCAAAAATTCATAACTTTTTGTATATAGCAGTACTATAGCAAATAGTAAAAACACTATTCACCTCGTTTTGCATCTACAAATAGAGGCCTTGGGTCAAGGATTTAGAACACACAAGTGAATGAGAAATTCTATCAATTTTCTCTCTTGAATTCTATCATGCTTTTCTCTTGAAATCCTCTATTGCTCTCTTGTTACACATACTTTTATAGCACGTTATCAGCATGAGGCTCTAACCAAGGTATGATATTCTCATTGTTTCTTTTAAGATTTTATATACCTTGTATTATTTGATAGATATGGGATAATATAAGCCACTATATGGGATTAGAGAGATACTCTTACCGATTGATATATAACATTGGGTCCATGGCTAAGATTGGAGATTGCTATTATTCTTATATCATATATATATATATATATATCCTTTACAAGTTTTTTTATTATTATTGTAGTTATGGCCAGAAGCCATACACATCTTATTCCTGAAATTATATGACTAGAAGTCATATTGTTTTTATTTTTATTTTGATATAGTATATATCTCCTTTATGGAAGGCTTAGGTTGTAGTCCTCCTTTATGGAAGGTATAAGTTATCAATTATATAGAAGGTTTTACCTCCTAACTGAAAGTATGATATTAAGTGGCCTGAAGCCATTTACATAGAAGGTTTTACTTCCTAACTGAAATCATGAGACTAAAGTAGCCCGAAGCCATACAAGTTATAATTTTTTTCTTGCCTTATGAATTATTTATTGTCTTCACAAATTTATGGTTATTTTTATATTATATTGCATTTTACATTTCATATTTTAATTATTTTAATTTGTTTATTTAATTAGTTTGAATCATAGCAAACCTAGCAAAACTTGAAATTGTGGCTCTAGATATTATCGAAAAAAATTATTTATCTTGGGTATTGGATGCAAAAATTCACCTGAATGCTAAAGGTCTAGAAGACACGATCGAAAAAGGGAATCATGCATCCAACCAAAACAAAGCCAAATTCATGATTTTTTTTCACCACCATTTGCATGGGATTTAAAAGTTGAATATTTGACAGTAATGGACCTACTTGTTCTTTAGAACAATTTGAAAGAAAGGTATGATCACCAGAAGATGGTCATTTTTCCAAAAGCTCATTATAACTGGATACATTTACGCTTGCAAAATTTTAAAACTGTAAGCTAGTATAACTCAGTCATGTTCAGAATTACTTCTAAATTAAATTTATGTGGAGAAAATATTAATGAAGAAGATATGTTAGAAAAGACATTATCCACATTTCATGCATCCAATTTACTCATGCAGTAGCAATATAGAGAAAAAGGTTTCAAGAAATATGTTGAATTAATTTCTTGTCTCCTTGTGTTTAAACAAAATAATGAGATTTTATTAAAAAACCATGAATCATGTCCAACAGGCTCAACTCCATTCCCTGAAGCGAATGTAGTAACAAATGAATCTAATCATGACCGAGGCCGTGGTCATGGACATGGATATGGACGTGGACGTGGGCGTGGCCCTGGTCGAAATCATAGTGGTTCAAATTCCTACCAGAAGTGGGAAAAGACTGAAAGAAACCAAAAAGGGGAAACCAGCAGGTTTAATGCCCCAAATTTTTGATTAAGGGCTAATGAGGAATATTATGGACATTGGTGAAATTAAATCTGAATTATTATGTGTTTTGTGGCAATTTTAATTAATATTCCATAAATGGTGAAAAATTTAAAGAATGGGATTATTGGCCATGAGTTAGTGATTAAGGGAGAAATTAATTACTAACTAAGAGAAAATGAGATGTGTAACTATATGGCTAATGGAGGGATTAAAGTGATTAATTTGGTACTTACTTTATAAGAGCCAATCAAATTTTGACATGTGTCAAGTGAGTAAGAAGAGAGAGGATGAGGAAAGTCAAAATTGCATATTTTATTGCATTTCTCTCTCCTCTCTTCCCTCCATTTCGGCTGGCAGCATGGTGGGGGTGAATCATCATTATTTCATCCTCTCCAACACTCATCTCTCTTGCTCTTTCTCTTGTGCCATTATAGAAGAAGAAAAGCTTGATTCAAGGTGAGTAGATGATCTTAAATGCTCAAACTCTCTTCTCTAAAGTTGTTCCTTGAGTTGAGAGTTTTTGGTGCCGTTGTCGAGTTACAAAAACTTGTTCACCACCGCAAGTGTACGGGTCACGCCAAATAATAAAGTGATAAGTAAGATCGTTCCCTCGAGGATTTGAGTAACAAATTAGTCAAGAAATAGGTTTGGTGAATTCAATTAAGTTGAGCCAAAACATGAGTGGAAAAAGAAGTGTCAAAAGATTTATTTGTAAAAACTAAGAATTACTGGACGAAAATTTGATTCTTGTGACTTCAACAATTTTAATAAGCCTAGGATTGTTCATCCCCTTTGTTTTTCATCAACTTAATTCTTTTCCTCTCCAAGAGTACTTCCCTGGGATATATATATATATATATGTCAGTCTAAGGTTCACAAGCATTTGATTAAGCTCTCTCAAGTCATAACCAAATTTATATCCTCCATTAACATGCACAATCTCTTGCTACAGTTAAGGGAAAATAATGATTAAGTAACCACCTTAATATGACAATGCTAGGTTAGTAACTATATCTCTATGTTACTAACAAACCATCCGTTTGTTCTTAAACTTCAAGTCTAGCATAATTCTACTAAAGATCTACAATTAAATTAACTCTCTCAAGCTTAATTTAATTGAACAAATTATCCATAGTGATGGCCAGTCACGGATAGCAGTAAAAACAGGGTAAAATCAACATATATATGCCATTAGATACTTGGAGAGAGAAGGAATCAAGTTTAATCCATACAAAGGTTCAAAAACAATCCTAGAATGAAAATCTTAGCTACCTATGTTCAAAAACGAATTACAGATATACACATTCATTACAGCCATATCAGAAATGCAAAGGAAAAAGGGAATGAGTACATAAAAACCAAGAGAAATTGAGTTGGAATATCTTTCAATCTTCAATCCCACTTGATTTTCCCTAAGAAAATTCCACTCCTTTGCTTGCAAAAGCTCCTTAGCCACCTCACGAAACCTCATAATGTTGAGCCCCTGTTCCATTTCTGCATTTTGCCTTTTAAATGACCTAGAAACAAAACGTACAGCTGTTGTTTTCGCGTTCTGGCTGCAGCCAAAAAACATCTGTCTTGCCTCTGCTTTCGTCTGGCTGCAGCCAAGCATTTCTCTTCAAATCTTTTAACTCTTTTCATGATGCAATGATGTTCTACTCTTCTTCCTAAATTCTTAATCCATGATTTGTGCTTCCAATGACTCTTTATGTGTTTCAATTGTGATCCTATCAACACAAGAAAGTCTATACAAAGCAAAGGGTGATGTATGACAAAAAATATTCACATTTAATCAAAGAATTATACCCTTTTAACCCAAACACTCATTAGGCATATTTCCTTCACACTTCAATCCTTATATACCCATTAATCAATCAAAAAGTGTGATAAATCAAATGTAAATGTGCCTTTTTTATATGAATTTCACAATGCTAACACACCCCCAAACTTAAACTTTTACTCGTCCTCGAGTAAAACCAGTTGAACAATGAAAGAGCTAGATTAATTAACCATTAACTCAGTACACAGGCATAATGATTTCCTCATTGGTTGCTCAAGATGTTATATTCAATAGGAACACAATAAAATATAAAGGAATGCAAGGTTCATAACTTAAAGCAGCCTTCCTAACAACTTTCAAAATGTGTGTGTGTGTGTGAGGAGAATTGGAGAACAAGTTTTTCTGCATTTATCAAGATCAAATGTAGCAATTCAACATGTATAAATCAACCTCAGTATCAGGTTTTCATATACCTACTTTCTCCTATCTTTCCACTAATAATAATTCCACACTATTTCAAAATCAATGGGACTTCCTAGGCTTATGATTTGGCCACTGGCTAAGCTCTTTGAAGGAATAAGGAAACAAGGAGGATTTAAATTTATTGCGCATAATAACAGCTCACCATTCCTCTCCTTGTCCTTTTTCAACAATTCTCCCTCCAGAACAGAGCACTCCCCTAAACTTATCCTTATTTGCTGCTCAAAGAAATATATAAAACAAGAAACTCAGAAATTATGCAAAGATGAATACTTTATAGATTTAAAATATGCTTTTCAAGAATTTCTAAGTATGAGTGTGTGAACGGAGTCAACTTGTATTCCTTTTACACTTGCAAACGTTATAAGCAACACCTCAAGTCATATACCAATATTCAAACACTCAATTACATCATTCTCTAATTTCTTCCCCTCTTCTTCTAATTTACTCTAGTTGACTTAAAAATCAAAGGGACTTTTTGGCTTGTAATGGGGCCAGGGGCTAAGGTTTTCAAAAGAAAAGGTAAAGGATACTCAACAAATACCTTAAGATAGATGATAACCACTCAAGGGGTTTCTTCCTTTTCTCATTGAACATACCCCTCTAAACTTAAACCAAATTGATCTTTTTCAATTCAACCTTATTACTTATATATATATATGTATGTATGTATTTTTTTCTCTTATATATATATATATATTGTTTCTTTTGTTTTTTTCTTGATGTCTATACATTGTGAACCCTTTTTCTTTCTACACTTCTTTTTCCAATCATATAAAACTCTACACATCACCATATTCCACACCCTAATCCTTATCATCTATCTCAAAGCAAGGGAATCATGGTTTTTTACATTGGCTAAGGTAGGTAGATGTTAGGTTTTCAAAAAGAATTTTCTAATTGGTTTTTCAATCAGGCTCAAAATAAGGGTTCAAAAGGGGAATCAAATCATTAGGTAAGCTTGAAAGGCTCAATTGCATTTTATGAAATGCCCTGATCATTTCTTCAAATCATATGAAACAAATCAAAAGCTTTGAAGAAGTCAAAAGATTATTTTGCAATTAACCGTTTGAAACAAAAGTATATAACCTAATTTGTCACAAATCCCTTCAACAAGAACTTCTAAAATACAGCCAACCCCAATAGTGCTTTTTAGCTTAAAAATTCTTGAATAACATGCTTTGTCTCTATAATGTATCTATCAATGCACATTAAACATAATTTCTTATCGAATATAAAAGATTAAGCAGGATTTTATAAGAGATAATTGACATGATTTTTCTGTATACGACTTAAATGGGGTGCAAATGGATAGATTGTCATTGGTAGGCTTGAAAGGCACAAACACAGTTAAAAGAATGCCCAAATCACTTTTCAAAAAAATGTGTGATTTCATTTACTCATTTCAAGAGATTCCAATGTAGATTCTAAAGTCCTTTAATCAAGAAAGAATATACACATCAAATTGCTACCAAAGCTCCTATCAAAATAATTAAATCATTCCCAACTCTAGTGCAAAATGTTCATTCTAAAAATTGTTAGGAACCAATGCTTTAAGATATAAATCAAGCATCAAGCATGTTAAACATCATATCTTATAAAACATAAACGACTACACTGTACATCATATCCATTCTATCATTGAAATATGCACTCACTATCACAAATAATTAATCAATCTAGCTTAGCTTTCAAACCAAAGGACGAGAAATAGTCAAAGTTTACACACTTGAAATCTTTGTCAAATAAGTACACAAATCATCAAAAATACCCCCAAACTTAAGATGTACAGTGTCCTCACTGTCACTAGAAATAAAAAAGGAAAACCATTAGTATCATATGATTTAGGAGCAGAGGAGAAGCATCAGAATTTCCACTACAGAACAGTCATCACCACAATGAATAGTTCTCAAAAATAGAAAGAGAGTACAAGTGTAGAACAAGCAAGCAAATTTAGACAAAAGATCTAAGTCAGTTCTAAAAAACAGAAACGACTACAACCTAGGATAAAAATTTCAGATGTAGCTAAACCATGTGATCATCAGCAAGAAAATTCCCCTCCCCAGCTCTATTAGTAGCTGCATCATCATCCTCACCAGTATCTTGTACGGCTTGCTGAGCTTGCTGAGCCATGTACACCTCTATTCTAATCAATCAATCATCTTGGTTGTGTAAAACTGCTTCTTGGTTGTGCAGAGCAGTGAGGCATTGGCCAACAGTGTTAGTTAAGTTCTGCATCATGGAGAAGAGGTCGTGCATGGTTGATTGAGGTTGAGAAGAGGAAGATGGCTCACCATGCTAGGTAGTGAAGCTTAAACATCCATGTGTGTGTGCTCAAGTATAGGTGGGGTATATAGAGCTTGGGTAGGTTTTGGCTTGATGTTAGTGTACTGAAATTTTAGAACAGATGCCCAATGTCCACTGGCTGCTTTTTTATAAGGAGAAATATAATAAGAGCTTGATCCCTTGTGATGTGACTGTGGTTAGAAGAGGGCCAAAAGTAATCCTTCCTAAAATGCACCCATACGCGGGTCTCCACTAATAACCGAGTGCGACTCAAGTACTTCTTGCGCCCAGTTGGGCATTGCCATGAGATTTCCCCCTCATAGTCCAAAAGCTAAGATATCTCATTTTCAAGAACCTCATTATCACTGTCTTTATAGTATTTGTATTTGCACTCCTCAATGAAGGGCAAATTTAAATACCATTGGAAGGCACTAAGTGTGAAGTCAATGTCAACTCCACGAAAAGAGAATCTCCAGACATTTCACACATAAGCTTGAGCATAAAACTCATGGACTATTTGTAGATTACCGTCTTTCTTGGTGTCTATGAGCTTTCCCAATTTATATGTCCTTGTTGCAATCTCATAGAACTTGTACAAAACAACGTATGGGAATTCCCGCTCTTGCAAAAGAGGCCTTGGAACAATTTTCTCTTTCGCATCAGCAATAGCCTTAGGGGTAACCTTATTAGTAACCTTTTTTATTGGCATTTTGTCTGCAGAGAAGAAGAAAAATAGCCCACCACAGCCAACAAGCAATTACTCATATGGACAAGCAACCATCCAAATTTCATCGGGGAACTAGAAATAAAATCCTAAGGAAACAAAGTCCTAACCTAAGGCAAGAGACTCCCCCCAAACTTGACATCTATGTAATACCACACTGCCAAAAGAATTCCATCCTAAACCTATCCTCACTGCCTTCACAATTCCTTGGTCATCTCAAAATGAAAATGTACAACAGTAAAGACTCAGCTGATCAAAACTATTTCATTGTAGAAAACCAAATACACCTTATGAGTTCAATAAGAGATCAGTTCAAAAGCAAGAGAAAAGCAAAAGGTCATTGTATTAATATATATATATATATATATATATATATTTGCATAGCAAAGCATTATTAGAAATCCAAATCAAAGCTGAAATAACCAAAATTGTATTTCAATGACCAAAAGCTTCTATCTTGTCCAAATCACATGATCCACAACTTATATTAATTTCAACACTTATAAGCATCAAAAAGTGCAAAAAACAAAAGAATCTCTAAATGATTCTTAAGCGCTTTTTTTAACTCAGTGAATCAAAATGTGATTTTTCTATAATGAAATTGTTTATAATAGTTAGAGAACAGAACAAATTACTTAAGCAAGGGCTCATAACAGAGGCCAAATTAGGCCAAATGTTTCTAATTAATGCATTCAAAGTATGTTCTGAAATTCTATGGAATTTGTGATGACTTAAACACTTTGAAACTCAGTTTATTGCACCTTGAAAATGAAAATTAAGCTAGAAACCCATTTTGTTCAGAAACTATTTAACAATTAAGCCAAGATAAAAAAATGCTAGCACTAATCCTCAAACCATATTTTAAGTTCAAGCCTAAGCCACAATAATCCCAATAATCCATTAAAGCAAAAATTATTACTCTACTAAGTATTTGCAAGACCATTGATAAATCCTCAAATCAGCACATATCAATTCAATCTAGCACCCAAGACTCATAACAAGCAAAGCACTAGTGTCCAATTCAGATCTATTTAATAGAGGACATATGGAATATTTCTAAACCTATTGGATTGATTCCAAAACTGATTTTTGTATTTTCTTTTTCTATGCACGCACAAGAACCAATTACTCATGTCAAACAGAGCATACAATGTGCAGTGAACTCAAATCACAAGTGAAATAAAACCAAACTCCCATCTTGCATGTCATAAGCTATCAACAGTATAACCATTAGTCTATTCCCCGAATCAAACCCTTTTCAGTTCAAGCCATATTTATTTCATCATTCACTAAGCTCAAACTCGATCTGAATCTAACCAAAACTCGATTTGCTAGGATAGTTGCCATAGCGGTTGCCTTAGTCATAGATGATGACTTAGGATTGTTTGTTGTATACACATGAGTATTTTTGCTGACAGTGGATATATATAAATGTTATGGACTATGTGTATACTTTGCTATGGTACTGACGTGGAGAAGCAATTGTAGAATTAAAGGACAAAATGGTTTTCCCTAGACCCAGACCGGACCCAGAGGTGGAGGAGTTGAATGACAATCCTCCTGATCTAATGCAGGAAATGATGGATCTCATACGGGAGCAACAAGACATGATAGCTGAGCTGAGGGAAGAGCTCAAAAAGGAAAGGGCCAAACGTAATGAGGAAAAGGTCCAGTCTATACGAGAGGAGACCCAGGAAGAAACCCAAGTAGGGACTCATCATGAGGAGACAACCGAGGGGTCTAACTGGTCTCGAGAGACCCCATCTCGCATGGTACCCAATCAAGAGTCATAAGGGGTGCCGGTTCGTAAGGGAAGAGACTTGCAATTCTGAGTTTCTAAGTTTTGAAACACCTACCTCCAGTATTTAGGGGGAGGTTTGATCCCCAAGCTGCAGAGGACTGGTTAAACCGATTTGATAAGATCTTTGAAGTCCTCGAGTGCCCAACAGAGGTGAAGTCTAAGCTCATTGTATACAAGTTAGAGGAGGATACAGACTGGTGGTGGTAGAATATCATCATGACACTATGAAGCCGGAATGTGCCATTGACTTGGGAGGTGTTCCAAGAACAATTCAATGAGAAGTACTTCCCCAAGTCATTGAGGCTCGAGAAGGAAACTGAATTCCTGTATATCAAACAAGGGAACACGGAGACCTTTGATGAGTATCTGTCCTGTTTCATCTAGTTGTCTCAGTATTCTTCCTATCTTCAGAAGATAGATGACGAAGAGTTGAGTGCGGACATGCTTATCCGTGGTCTGAGACGGGAACTGAGAAAGAGATTGGCTACACATTTGTTCACCAACTTTAATAAGGCGGTGGAAGAATGTAGAATTGTTGAGAACAATCTGAGGGAGTTGTACCCATCTAAGGGTAATGGTAGCCAGAATGAGCCAAGCAAGGTAAATACTTCCTAGAAGCGGAAGGGGCAAGGGTCCTCATTTGGGGCCGGTAACACGAGGACCTATCAATTTGAGGGTCATGGTAATCAGAGACCTCCAGCAGGACCAGTATGTAATCAGTACAGAAAGTACCATCCTGGTAGAACCTGCTTAAGGGAAATGATCTGCTACAATTGCAAACAGTCAGGTCATATTTCTACCAAGTGCCCACGACTACAGATAGAGCAAACACCTAGGAATCAAGGTTGAGTGTTTGCAATGACACATGAAGAGGCTCGGAAGTCCCCAGAACTGATCCAAGGTAAAATCCTTCTTGGTGATAATAAGTTAGATGCATTGTTTGATTCAGGTGAAAGTCATTTATTTATAGCTTATGACTGTGTAAAGCGCCTGAGATTGCGTGTGCATAGACTACCATTTGATTTGGTTGTGTCGACGCCGATGGGTGTCAAGGCTGTGATGGCCGAAGCTTGTCTCAATTTTGTGATAGTTGTTAAGGGACTTGAGTCAGTGGTTGATTTGATTTGTTTACCGCTTCAACAACTAGAAGTTATCTTGGGTTTTGAATAGTTAACAGCAAATAATGTGCTACTTGATTGTGGGAATAGGAGAATAGTTTATCCTACTCCACAGAGGGATGTTAAGTGAATGCCAGTTTGAACTTTCTGTCAACGGCTAAAGCGGAGAAATATCTTGAGAAGGGATGCCAAGGGTATATGGTGCTCCTTTCAATACAAGGAGAGACAAAAGAAACTCTAGAGAGTATACCCGTGGTAAGAGAGTTCCTTGAGATATTTCTGGACGACCTTAGTGGATTGCCTCTGAAAAGGGAAGTGCAGTTCCCAATTGAGATTGTGCCTGGAGCTGGTTCAATATCCAAAGCCCCATACCGTATAGCCCCAAATGAAATGGCGGAGTTGAATAAGCAAATTGAAGAATTGCTTAAGAAAGGGTTTATCCGACCCAATGGGTCGCCGTAGAGAGCTCCAGTGCTGTTTGTGAAAAAGAAAGATGGAAGCTTGAGGCTTTGTATTGATTACAGAGAACTTAACAAGGTCACTGTTAAGAACAAGTATCTTCTCCCGAGAATAGATGACCTGTTAGATCAATTATCTGGCTCGTGTGTATTCTCTAAAATTGATCTAAGGTCGGGATATCATCAGTTGCGTGTGAAGGCAACGGATGTTCCAAAGACTGCTTTCAGAACCAGGTATGGGTAATATGAGTTCCTTGTGATGCCCTTCGGGTTGACTAATGCACCAGCGGTATTCATAGATTATATGAATCGAGTCTTCCGACAGTATCTTGACCAGTTCATGGTAGTGTTTATCGATGACATTCTGATATACTCTAAGAGTAGAGAAGAGCATAAGCAGCATCTGAGAATAGTGCTGGGAATCTTGCGAGAAAAGCAAATCTATGCCAAGCTGAGCAAGTGTGAGTTTGGCTTATAGAAGTAAAATTTCTTGGCCATGTTATCTCACGTAAAGGGGTCTCAGTGGATCTCGGTAAGGTGGAAGCAATACTTGATTGGAAAAGGCTAGAAACTGTTTCTGAGATTCGCAGTTTTATGGGTCTTGGTGGTTACTATCGGAGGTTCATTAAGAACTTCTTGCGTATTGCATTGCTGATAACTAAGCTCACAGGGAAGGATCAACAATTTTTTTGGGATGAACGTTGTGAGCGGAGTTTCACTAAGCTGAAGGAGAGGTTGACTACGGCACCAGTGTTGATTATACCTGATCCCAGTGAGGTTTACGTCGTGTATAGTGATACGAGTAGGCAGGGGTTAGGGCATGTCTTGATGCAGCAGGGAAGAGAGGTGGCCTATGCCTCTCGACAGCTGAAACCGCATGAAATCATCGATCGAGAAGAGCGGAGTCTCAGGCATCGAAGCTTACCATTTGTGAAAGTGGTCTGGAAGGGAATGTCTCCAAGGGAAGCAACTTGGGAGGCGGAAGCGGACATAAAGAAGCGATTTTCTGAACTTATGCCTGATAATGTGTAACAGATTTTGAGGGCAAAATTTATTGAATAGGGGGAGAATTGTAATGCCCCAAATTTTTGATTAAGGGCTAATGAGGATTATTATGGATATTGGTGAAATTAAATATGAATTATTATGTGTTTTGTGGCATTTTTAATTAATATGCCATAAATGGTGAAAATTTTAAAGAATGGGATTATTGACCATGAGTTAGTGATTAAAAGAGAAATTAATTACTAATTAAGAGAAAATGAGATGTGTAACTATATGGCTAATGGAGGGATTAAAGTGATTAATTTAGACTTACTTTATGAGAGCCAATCAAATTTTGACATATGTCAAGTGAGTAAGAAGAGAGAAGATGAGGAAATTCAAAATTGCATATTTTATTGCTTTTCTCTCTCCTCTCTTCCCTCCATTTCGGCTGGCAGCATGGTGGGGGTGAATCATCATCATTTCATCCTCTCCAACACTCATCTCTCTTGCTCTCTCTCTTGCGCCATTATAGAAGAAGAAAAGCTTGATTCAAGGTGAATAGATGATCTCAAATGCTCAAACTCTCTTCTCTAAAGTTGTTCCTTGAGTTGAGAGCTTTATTTTCATAGTTCTAGTTTCTTGGTGTTGATTTAAGCTCTCAAGGAATTTTTAAGTTTTAAGAATGAAGAAGCTCCTTTGGAAAAGTTGAAGAGGTAAGTAAAACCAATCTTTCTATCTATGTTTTGTGCCAAATGATTTACTTTGGAATTTCTAGAATATTTGGCTTAAATTCAAAAAATAAGGGTCATTAGGTATTTGGCATGTTGTTGGTATGGAAATGGGTGTTTTAGTATGTGTTTTGGATAGATAGATTGATTTGAAAATGAAATGGTATGTTTAGAGATTTTGGAATTTTGGTGTTGATTATAGCCTATAACCAAAGCATGACAATGGAATAGGAATTTGGTAATTCTGAGGGTTCTAGTGGATTCCTTGGGTGTTTTTATGTGGGAGTAGCCTTGGTTGAGAGTTTGGGACCATTGGACTCAATTGGGCAAAAGTAGGGAAGTACTGTCATACCTTCTGCATTTTCTGGTTTCTGATAGCATCACTCGAGTGATCTAGGGTCCACTCGAGTGCGGGATGAACATCACTCAAGTGAGGATGGGTTCCACTTGAGTGCTGTAATGTATTTCCCTTTCTGCTTCTAGTTTTATATTGCACTTCCGTGTGTTGAGGCAAGAGTGTTGTCTTACTTACGGGCGTTGTGAGTTTTCACTAGAGTGAGCCTCGTCCCACTCGAGTGAAGGTGTATGAGACACTGTGAACTCACATCTTGGGTTGTCACTCACGTCTGTTTTTCAAAAGTGTCTTGGCACTCGTGGGTGTCAAGCCATCACTCGAGTTCTAAGGTTCATGCTCGAGTAATATTCCCTTTTGAAAGTTTCTTGTGCTATTGAGTGAGCACTTCCTGAACCTCACTTTGGGGTACTCGGGTGAGCATTAGGCTTCCACTCGAGTGATAGAGGTCATGCTCGAGTGCAGCGAGCAATCTGGATACTGTCATTCCTTTTTGCTCTCGGGTGAGCACTTTCTGCACCTCACTTTCTAGGACTCGAGTGAGAGTGAGGCTATCACTCAATTGTTCCCTTCATGACTCGAGTGAGGTTATCTTTACTTGAGTGTCTCAGTGAAAAATCAGTGTTTGTGTTTCCAAAAGGGGATCTTTGGGATATTTCTTCCAACCCTTTAGGGCTTTTGTTAGAAGCAATTGTGGCTTCCTAAAGAGCATAAATGATAACCAATTTAAGTGATATGAAGTTATTTGAGTATTTGTATAGAGAATAACACTTCGTCGCTAATTATAAATATAGGATTTGACATTTGTCCTACTCGGGAGAGACCGGTGCCAGAACACGCCCGGAAGGACCAAGGTAGTGACTTTTCTCTCATGTTGTGTATGATGCTTGGTATGCATGACTTATCATTGTGAATGTGTTATCTTCCGTAGTGCATTACAGTGTGATCAGTTCAACATAAGTAGTCATAGGGGGTGATGGTTATCACACCTACCCCTGCCGTTGTTTCTGCCAAGGGTGCATTGTGGAATCATGGATTCCTGTTTGAGTATTTTGCTGATGTGGCTGTATGTGTATGTAAAATATTTTATATGGATCCCAGTTGTGGTGATGTATGTGATATGATCATGTGATTATGCAATACAACGTGAGCAAACGTAAGGGTGACATGAGTCATACTTGCCCTTGCCGCTTTAACTACCGTTGTAGTTGCTATGTGTTGTGTGAGGATTTGCTTTCATGCTTTGTTGTTGTGCATACTATGAGTGATTTGACACTACTGGGATTTCTTAGAATCTCACTCTCCCAAAAACAAATTTTTAGATAGGGCCAAAGGATCTAAAGGAAAATGGGTGACGAAGAGCGGGTAGAGCTCCGGATTAGGAGTTTTATTTTGGTTATTGGTTATCATGTATAAACCGTTGGATATTTTGTTGGAAATTACATGTATATAATGATGATATTGGATAGTTTTGTGTAATCCCTTGGTAAAGGGAAGAGATTATGGGCATTATGCCTTATAGAACCCTTTATTGATTAATGTAACCCAAGTATGTCGGGAATTTACCTTGTACTCTGATATTTATAAATGAAATCATACTGTACAGGCCATTTGTGAAATTAATATATAGATATGAGACCGTGTTGAACAGGTTTTAGAAAGGTTTTTTTAATCCCTGATTTTGGGAAGTTTAATTTTGAATAAGTCCCAATTATCATACATGGTCTCTAATTCAAACTTAATTACGTTTTTATGAACTAATCTCGGCCTTGATCGTGAAGGGGGTTACAACAAGCATAACAAATATGATGATAATCCATGTTATCGCTGTGGTGGTAAGAGTCATTGGTCTCGTACCTGTCGTATGCCAAAACACCTAATTGATCTATACCAAGAATCAATTAAAAATAATGGTAAAAGATCAAATGTTGAAGTTAATCATGTTGATCAGGTCAAGAATTCTAAGTATGGCGATATGGATAATACATATTTGGATGTTGCAGATTTCTTAATTTAATTTGAACTGTTATGTTTTATTGTATTTAAAGTTGTTTCTATCATATGTATTAATCTTAATTATGTTTTTATGTTTCTTTCAATGAAGAATGAATATTATTGGCATCAATTTTAAAGATTTTATGTCTCGTTGATAGCACAACAACCCACACCCTACTCAGAAATGATAAATATTTTTCCTCCTTGGTAATACAAGATGCCAATGTTCAAACTATATTTAGTAGTATAATTTCATTGAAGGCTCTGGAAGAGTTAATATTTTGTTACCTGAAAGGACAAACGTATGCATTGATAATGCATTTTATTCTACCAAGTCTAAAAGAAACTTATTCAGTTTCAAAGGTATTCGCCAAAATGGATATCATATAGAAACAATAACTAAAAATAATCAGGAATATCTTGTTATCATGAATATAGTTACTGGTAGAAAATACATATTAGAAAGTTTTCCTACTTTTTCTTCTAGTTTGTACTACACATGTATAAGCACAATTGAAAAATATGCTATTGAGAACCAGAAGTTCACCAATACAAACCAGAAGTCTGCCAATGTAAACTAGCAGTTTGCTAATGTAAACCATAAGTTTACTAATGAATTTAATGTTTGGTATGACCGGTTAGGCCATCCCGGTTCAATCATGATGCGACAAATAATGGGGAATTCATGTGGACATACCCTGAAGTGTAAACAAATACCACAATCCCATGATTTCTCATGTGATGCATATTCCAAGGAAAAGTTAATTATTCGGCCCTCACCAAGCAAAGTAGAAAGTGAGTCTCTCACAGTTTTAGAACGGATACGGGGAGATATTTATGGGCCAATACACCTACCATGAGGACTATTTAGGTACTATATGGTTTTAATTGATGCATCAACTAAATGGTCGCATGTTTGCTAATTATCTTCTTGCAAACTGGCATTTGCGAGATTAGTTGCTCAATTGATTAGATTAAGAGCATATTGCCCTAATTATCCTATCAAGAAAATACGTCTTGATAATGCTGGTGAATTTACTTCACAAGCTTTTAATGAATATTGTATGTCCCTTGGAAATGATGTTGAATATCCTGTAGCTCATGTTCATATGCAAAATGGACTTGCAGAATCATTGGTTAAAAGGTTGCAACTGATAGCAAGGCCTTTACTTATGAGATCTAATCTCCCAATTTCTGCTTGGGGCTATACCATTTTGCATACAGCAATGTTAATTCACATTAGGCCAACAAGTTACCTAAAGGTTTCCCCCTTACAAATGGTTTTGGGTCAGGAACTTAATATTTCCTATATAAGGATTTTTGGGTGTGCGGTATATGTGCTAGTAACACCACCACAACGCACCAAAATGGGTCCTTAAAGAAGAATGGGAATATATGGTGGGTATGAATCTTCGTCAATTATAAAATATTTAGAACTATCTACAGGAGATTTATTTACGGCATGATTTGCTAATTGTCATTTTGATGAATCTTTTTTCCCAATATTAGGAGGAGAAAACAAACAGCTGGATAAAGAAATTAGTTGGAATGAATTATCATTGGCTCATTTTGATCCTCGTACAAAACAGTATGAACTGGAAGTTCAAAAGACAATTCATTTACAGAATTTAGCTAATCAAATGCCAGAAGCATTTACTAACCTAAAGAAAGTGACAAAGTCACATGTCCCAACTACTAATGCTCCTATCAAAATTGATGTTCCTGAAGGACAACCTGTTATGAATGAATTTAAGGCACGCTTGAAGCGTGGCAAACCCATCGGTTCCAAAGATAAAAATCCTCAAAAAAGAAAAGGAGCAAAGAATATAGATGGTCAAGTCGAGCATAATCAAGAAGAGTTAACAGCTCCAGAAGAGCCATCTCCTAAAGAATTATTATCTCCAGTAGAGATATCTCCAGAAGAGAATGTTGTAGTTCCAGAAGAGGCCCAGGTACCTAACATATGTGAAATTAATGATATCTCAATAAATTATATTATGAATGGAATGAGATGGGATCGAAATGAAGTTAACGTTGACAACATCTTTTCTTATCATATAGCATATGATGTAATAAATGAGAATGAGGATCATGAGCCAAAATCCATTACTGAGTGCCAACAAAGAAAAGATTGGCCCCTATGGAAAGATGCCATTAATGCAGAACTAAAATCATTGTCAAAATGAAAAGTATTTGGACTAATAGTCTTAACACCTGAAGATGTAAAACCAGTTAGATGCAAATGGGTTTTTGTACGAAAGAGAAATGAAATGGGTGAAATAACAAGATATAATGCACGTCTTGTAGTCCAAGGCTTTACACAAAGACCTGGCATTGATTTTGAAGAAATGTATTTGCCAGTAGTGGATGCGACTACTTTTCGTTATTTGATTAGCCCAACAGTAAATGAAAAACTTGATTTGCACCTAATGGATGTCGTGACTGCCTATTTGTATGACATACTTGATAATGATATTTATATGAAAGTCCCTGAAGGACTTAAAGTGCCAGAAACATCCCATTCAAGTTCTTAAGGACAATACTCAATTAAGTTAAATAAGTCCCTGTATGGCTTGATGAAGCAATCAGGGCGCATGTGGTATAATCGTCTTAATGAATATCTGTTGAAAGAAGGATACAAAAATGATCTGATATGCCTATGCATTTTTATAAAAAGATCTAAAAGTGAGTTTGCTATAATTGCTGTATATATTGATGATATTAACATCATTGAAACTCCTGAAAAGCTTCAAAAGGCAATTAATTATTTGAAGAAAGAATTCGAAATGAAGGACTTGGGAAGAACAAAATTCTGTCTTGGATTACAGATCAAGTACCTCAAGAATGGGATCTTTGTATATCAAGAAACTTATACAAAGAAGGTCCTAAAGCAATTTTACACGAATAAATCTCATCCATTATATGCCCCAATGGTTGTAAGGTCTTTGAAGGTGGACAAAGACCCATTCCGACCTCAAGAAATTAGTGAAGATGGTGATGAAGAACTACTTGGTCCAGAAGTACGATATCTTAGTGCTATTGGAGCACTAATGTATCTTGCTAATCACACACGTCCTGATATATCATTTGTAATACCCCGAATTTTGAAACTTGAGGCTAGAGAATAAGCCTGAGATAAGTGGACTGCTAAGCCCCGGTTTAGCAAGATCCCAAATTGTGATTAAGAGATAATGACTCCAAAAGTGGATGCGGTTAGTGATAAATAAACCCTTTTGGAGATTATGGTGTGAGTTGGCACCCAATGTGATTTGTATGTGCTGTGAACAGCGCCAAAACCCTGTATTTAAGCTCAATTATGGATTAACCTCTAAATTAACTTAAAATAGAGGGAGGGCGCATAATGTGGTGATATGGAAAGATATGAAGTGTTTGGTGGTGATCCAAGAGAGATTACCATAATCAGGGGCAAAACGATAAGTTACCGACCAATTGATCTGTTACCGAAGAGGAAACTCATTGGTAACTTCAAGATCAATGGTTAGGATTGATTTGTTCAAGAGATCAAGGGGTGGAATCACATGTGTGTGAGCTTATGTGAGCTCATGTGAGGTTTGTCAAGATGGTGACACTTGGCACCTTGTGGACCCTTAGATTTTGGTCAAATGTTCAAAGTGCTTTTCTCTTCCCTCTCCTTTATTTTGGTCGGCCAACACATGAAGCAAATGGAAAAAAAAAGCTGATCCTCTTCTTCATCCTCTACTCTCTCTCTATTTCTCCATTTTCGCTAGCTCAAGGGAAGAAAGAGAAATCAAAAGGTGAGATTTTGGTTGGCTTCTTGTCCTCTAATGCTCTAATCACCTTCTATAAAGTTGTTCATAGTGATGAGAGCTTCATCTTTATGGTTTTAGATTCTTGATTGAAGGTGTTTGATGGCTTGAGGAAATTTGGAAAGATGAAGAATCAAGAAATTGGTTTGGGAAAGAGGAAGAGGTGAGTATTTGAAGCCTTTTGATCTAAGTTTTGTGAATTATGGTTGAGTATTGTGAATTGTGAATTTTGCCCTGATTTTATGGTATTTTCGTGTGGAATGTGAATGGTGGAATTGGATGTTGTTTTGTGTTGAAAATAGTGTCATGTTGTGGTATTTAATCATTGGAATTGGTTTGAATTGGATTGAACACAATGGTTGAAAAACTGGAAATTCTGTCCAGTGAGAATTCTGTCTGGGTAGTCTGTTTGTGTTGCCGTTTTGAATGGGAAAATGATGTTGTAAAATTATGAAACTTTCCAGTCTTAAAGTTCACATCTCAAGCTTCAAAATGGACATAAATTTTGTGTCATTTCGCTTTGTGAGCTGGGAGTTTGAACTGACCAAAGTTTGGCATCCAAACTGGACCCTGTTTTGGCAAGTCTGTTCTGGACAGTCAGATGGCGTGGACGTTTTGACTGGGCAACTGATGTTAGAAAATTATGAAACTTTCCAGTCTTAAATTTCACATCTCAAGCTTCAAAATGGACATAAATTTTGTGTCATTTCGCTTTTTTAGCTGGGAGTTTGAACTGACTAAAGTTTGGTATCCAAACTGGACTCTGTTTTGGCACAACGTTAGGTTTTTGGTAAATCTGGACTTTTGTGGTGATTTCTAGTAATGGCCAATATTTTTCCTAGGAAGAGGACTTAAATAGATTTCATTTGGCTTTGGAATCACCTTATTTCAATTTTTCCTGAATTAGTTATGAGTTTTGGAAGTTCAGCCAAGAAACTGGATTTTCTGGGCCGCAGCCAACCCCCATTTTCAGCATTTTGAGATTTTGAAAGGTGATTTCCAACCTAGTACGTTCCAATCCTTTAAGCTTTCGTTGAGCTTATTTTAGCCACCTAAAGGGTGTGAATGGTAACCAACTTTAAGTGATATAAAAGTAAGGATTTGGAATTGAGATTGATCCTATATCCTTGATTTGGTTTATAGGGTTCAGTATTCGTTTGGTTCGCGAGTAAGCGGAGCTGGAGCATACGTGGAAAGAAAAGAGTAGGGAACTTACCTCTCCTGCATGTATTGATATTTGTGTTTGTGTATTGATGCATGTTATTGCTTTGCTTGATTATGTGAAACATATATGAATGATTGAAGCTCTGTTTCTATTTATGCTATGGCCATGAGTATGTTGTTGAAACATTGAGCATGCGAATATATCATTATGTGAACATGAGTTATTGTGATGCAAGCATGTCATGCATTAAACACTTATCTTACATGCATATTGGTATCTGTTTCCTACTGGGATTCTCTAGAATCTCACCCTCCCCTACCAACATTTTAGACAGGTCAAGTGGCTCAAGGAAGGGGCAAGTGACTAGGGGCGGCGAGAATCCCTTATGGGCATTTGTATTTGGTAGTTGGTTATCGTTATATGCTGGGATAATTGTATATGTTCGGATGATAGTTGGGATGTATATTTGGATATTGTATTTGTATATTGGATGAGTATTGAGTATGCATGTATGGAGTTGAGATTTGTGTAATCCCCGTTTGAGGAATTGTAAAGGGCGAATGTGCCCTATGAATTCTATGTAAAGGTATGAACCCGGGAGTTGCCGGGAAGTTATTGTTGTACACTCTGATATTTTTATAAATGTGATATTCCGCGTAATATAATTGTATTCGAAATTGAATATGAGACCGGGTAAATTATATTTCGAAAGTTATTTGTGAAAACTCAGTCGTGAAGATGGGATTTTAAATAAGTTTTGTTTCCTATTAGTCTCTATTTCATTTTAATTGAGCATTTAGGATATAATTACGGAAGGGGGTTACATCATTTGCTGTTAATTTATTAGCAAAATATAGTTCTTCACCAACACGAAGGCATTGGAATAGAGTAAAACACATTCTCCATTACCTCAAAGGCACTATAGACATAGGGTTATACTACTCAAATGTGTCCAAGAAAGAACTGGTAGGTTATGTAGATGCTGGATTTTTATTTAATCCACATGATGGTAAATCATAAACGGGTTATCTGTTTACATGTGGAGGTGCAGCTATTTCATAGCGATCTATGAAACAAACTATATCAGTCATATCATCTAATCATGCAGAAATTCTAGCAATACATAAAGTCGAGAATGTGTGTGGTTGAGGTCAGTAATACATTATATGCACATAACTTGTCATTTATCTTCAGGAAGAATGATCCCAACAATCCTATATGAGGATAATGCTGCATGTATTGCCCAACTTAAAGAAGACTATATTAAGGGCGATAGAACGAAGCATATTTTACCAAAATTCTTCTTTACTCGTGATCTTTAAAATTATGGTGAAATAGATACCCAACAAATCAGTTCATGTGAAAATCTAATAGATTTATTCACCAAGTCACTTCCAGGTACAATCTTTGAAAAGCTTGTACATGACATTGGACTTCGGAGACTTAGAGATATCGACTGATGTTATCAAGAGGGGGAGTCGATACACACTATAATCTTTTTCCCTTATCTAGGTTTTGTCCCACTGGGTTTTTCTAGAAAGATTTTTAACGAGGCAGTACTCGACAGTGTATCAATGAATGATGTACTCTTTTCTTTGGCTAGGTTTTTATCCCACTGAGTTTTTCCTAGTTAAAGTTTTTAATGAGTCACATTCATAATGGACATCCAAGGGGGAGTATTATGAATATTAATTATGTGGATGTTCATTGACTCATATCCAGACCAACTTACTCCTCCAGTCAATGTGATCTCTAAAATCAGATATTATTGTTCATATGGAAAATAATGTTCATATACGGTCACTGTTCATCATATGGGACTGTAGCAAAATACTATTCACACGTACAGTTACTGTAGCATCACGTGGGCGGATACTGTAGCAACGCGTGGATGGTTACTGTTGTAGTGATGTAGCAAATAGTAAAAACCACTATTCACCTCGTTTTACGTCTATAAATAGAGGCCTTGGGTCAAGGATTTAGAACACACAAGTGAATGAGAAATTCTATCAATTTTCTTTCTTGAAATCCTCTCTTGGTCTCTTATTACACATACTTTTATAACATAATCTACTTTATTAATTTTAATCTATTCCTGCCGTGTTGTTTGACTTTTTCAAAATTTCTTCCTTTCAAAGTTTCCATATGATTTATGTTCCTGGTTTCTTATATTTTTCATATTTTATTATGTAATTAATATTTTATTTTAATTTATTTTCTTAATTAGTTTATTTTAATTTATTTTTAACTTATAATTTGTGACATATTTTTCTTTAACTTTCAAGTTCACGATGATGATTCTTTCTTTGAATGGAATAAAAAAAAGAATAAAAGTATAACGTATATTGCCAACAAAAATTAATCCAATTGGTAAGGGGTTAGCATATAACTATAACGTTGTGAGTTTGAATCATATCGATGTAAGAATCTTATTGATGGACGATCTGTAAGTACCTTTATACTATATTCTAGTATTCAATTCAATTATTATCTTGTCACATTTTTTGGTGCATGCCTTGAAGTGGTATATCCAAGGTTCACTTATTATCTTGTTACATCTTAAAGTATAAGAGAATTATTTCTTATATTTTAAAGATCGACCTGATGATATCATAATTAGATCTTTGTTAAAAAAAATACTTAAGATTGATTGAAAATTTATTTTTGCATAGTTTCATTATTTTTATCCGAGTAATAATCATATTCCCGTCACAAACCAATTCCATGACCCCTTTTTGTTGAGAATATACATATTTGTCCAAGACTAAGCCAAGTAGTGGGGAAGGATATATAGACCCCTCACCATGAAGACCATGATTTTAGTCTTACAAATGTGGTTGATTGAATCATATTTTTATAGGTCTTTTCATACTTAATTTAGGATTTTTAATTCATTTTCTAGGATATTATTACATATTTAAGTACTAATTTATAATTAGGGGCAAAATAGTTTTAATTTGTTAATTAATCATGCAAATAGTTTCTTGAACTTTTGATATTACATTGTGTTTAATTTTGCATTATAGGTGTTTAAGAAGAACATTAGAGACTTTGAAAAATGTCAATTGGGTAAGAATTAATAATTTTGTGGGATGGGGAAAATTACAGAAAAAAGCCCCATAATTTCTAGAAATTTTAAGTCAATGAAGAAAAAGGACCAAAATTTTTAAAAACTACAGTTATCCTATAAACATTTCAAAATTTTCAATGTAACCCCTCTACAAACTTTCAAATGTTTTCATTTTAGTCCCTTGGTCAAAACACATGTTTTGACAGAAGGGACTTACTTAGGCCGTCTTCTTTGGCAACATTGCAGACTGAGAGATATGGAGAGTTTTTTTTGGAACCACTTTCAGCACCGTGGCATCACAGTGGAAACGAGGGAGCTTGGGAGAGCTTGAGAGGAGAGGGAAAGAGACTGAGAGCCGAAGACTTCCTTCCTCACCATCACCACTATTCTTCTCCACCGAAGGCTCAAAGTTGAGAAGCTCAATGATTACAAAAGCAGAGTGAGAACACCGTGAAGAGATCTTTACAGACCAGAGCTGAGATCGGACTTCATCACCCTCGCTGTTCATCACCACACCACCATAGTCTTCTCTCCCTCAAGTTCGCCGTCATTCCACCAAGCTTCACCATCAAGATTCATTGTTTTGCTGTCAAAAATCGCATCTCCTCCATCAAGACCACCACTGTCGGCCTTCTTCTATTATGTTCGGCAAGATTCTTTGATTTTCTTTGATTCTATGGTGCTCCAGCGATTCTTCCTTTTTCCAGGGAAATCTCTAATTTTCCAGTGAGTCTTTGTATTTTCCTTTGAGCTTGTTTCCATAGCTGGTTCGATTTTACAGATTGTGTTGGATGCTCTAATGGACATGTCTTGCTAAATCTCTTACTTCTTGGTGACGAGGACTTGTTCTTAAACTCAAGGATTTTTTCTATCATTCCATTAGTTTAGAATTATATATTTGGATTTTCTAATTTTAGGAATTATTGTATATAATTCTGGAACTGAGATTGAGATTGAGGTTAATTGTCTTTATTGGTTTGATATATATAGTTAAGATTGGATTTTGTAGTGGGAAGATTATATAGTTTGAATTTCTTTATGGTTATAATGAAATTATGTTAATTAGCGTGTTATTATACAGTTAATGTGGTTGATTTGTGCCCTTGAAGGACTGTTTAGCCCTCAAATTCAAGAAGACTTATGTTATATCATTCGAATTTCAATTGCACATTAAGTGGTTTTAAACAATATTTCAAGAGATGATAGTTAGCATTGTTTTAGGAGCTACTATTAATTGGGAGTATTAGACTCAAGTGTTATCTTGAGATTCTTCTTAAGCATTAATGAATTTTAACTCTTATAATCTTTTTGAGCAAGGATAGTCACTTTTTTCATTACCAAGAGCATTCATCATTCATATTTTCCAATCCAATTCCATTCACTCCTTCACCATTTTTATAAAAATACTAAAAATAATGGTTTAGCTTTTAATTAAATTGCATTACTCTTTTAGTTCTTAATTTGAAAAAACCCAAAACCAAGTTTTCCTTATTTTCATTGCATTTGCATGGCATTTAGATAACTTAGGAGCTAATAAAAGGCTCCTTGAAAAGAGAAAACGATCCTAGATTTATCTATAAACAATTTTTGGTTAATTTTTATTGTGAACATCAAGACTAACGTACAAAAAGACCCTCATCACACATTAGTAATAATCACCAGAAGAGGTGTTGTTGAATCCAAAGGAGATTTTAGCCAGATTTTGATAAGATATCAATTGAGAGGGATTTCATTATAAATATCAAAGTTTAGAATAAAACTATTGATTTTGATATTGAAGATAAAAATAATAATATTAATAATAAAAATAATAATTTAAGATAAAAAGGAAAATATATTTCAGTTATTATTATTATTATTGTTATTATCATCATTATCATTATTTATTATTTTCATTATCTATTTTTTTTATCTTTTTGTTTGATTTTATTTTGCTAGAGAGATATTGTATGAGGATCTAGGAACCTGACCTATATATAGAGAGTTAAGCTTCTTCAGAAGGAAAGGAGGAGAACACACGTTTGGGTACGGGCAGAAGGAGAGGTGTTTGGGTTCGGTCATCATCTTCACGGGAGGATGAGAGGACTGTGAAGGCGACTGATTTGAAGATCGGCAGTGCCACTGGATCAGAGGAAGCTGTGGAGAATTGGGGGCAATTGAAGCTTCTAAGAGATTTGAGGCTCAATCTTTTGGTTTTATTAATTTCTTCTCTTTCCTTTTAGTTAACTCTTATTTTTGTTGTGGATTATTATTGCTTTGATTTGGTTTTGGCTATGACTATGAGTAAAGCCGGTAATATGGGCCCAGCCCACGAGCCCACAGGTTTTGACTGGTTACGGTTGGGAAAATCCCAACCCGTAAAAATGCGGGCCTCATAGAGTGCGGGTTGATGCGGGCCAGCCCGCAGGTTGGCGGGTTGGCCCGCAAATTTTTTTCTTCTTTACATAAAATAATTTTACAAAACTTATAATTTTTCCACTCCTATCTTGCTACTTCCCAATCCAAAGAGAAAAAATATTAACCTCTTTCCTTCTTCTTTAAACAAAATTATTATATCTTGGTTGCTTGAGGATGGGTTTATGTTTTGTTTATAAACTTTGGCAAATTTGATAACTTTATCTCTTGAATTGTATATTATGTTTTTAAATTTTTATAAGAGAAATGATTGATGATAAGAAGGTAAATTTAATGACTCATATATATGTGTATCATATTTTCAATCCTCTTTAAAAAATAGGATTTTTTTCAAAAAAAAATGCCAGTTCGCGGGCTAGCGGGCTAGCCCGCAACCCGCACATTGCAGGTTAGGGTTGGCATTTTGCCAGCCCGCAGAAGTGCGAGCCACACAGGCCCGCACCGCGAGTTGGTGCGGGCCAGCCCATGGGTATTTCCAGCTCTAACTATGAGTAGCTAAATTTCTTATTTTAGGATTGCTTTGAACTATTAGATGGATTAAGACTTTTTTTTAATTTATTTCTTTTATTTTTTAATAAAATTTATGTGTTGATTTTATCTCATGGTTAATGCTTCTGGGTGTTTGGCCACCACTTAGATTGTTGAGTTCAATTGAGTAATGCTTGACAAAGCTAATTTAATTGTAGAACTTAGATAAAATCGTGCAAGACTTGAAGTTTATGATGGTTTGTTAATAGAATAGAGATATATCTATTAGCCTAGCATTGTCTAATTAAGGATAGAGCTTACTGAGTATTGTCGTTAACTGAGACAAGAGATTGCGCTAGTTAATTGAGAATATAGAATTGGTTTTGACTTGAGAAAGCTTTATCAATTAATTTTGAACATCTGACAAGCACATGTTTTCATTATCAATTTAAGATTTAAGTTAGTCTTATGAAGTATAATAGGAATAAGTAATCCTAGATTCCTCCCTTCTTGAAGTTCTCGAATACATTCTCTTTTGATCAATTAATTCTAAAATTCTTTCATTTCTCTCACTCAACCTAATTAAGAACATAAGTGTGATAATTAACTCGTTTTTGCCTTAGTCCTCATGGGAACGATATTATTATACTTCTTGTGATGATCCGTGCGTCCAGTTAAGCTAGATGACTAATATAGAGTTAAGATACACAATATAGGGACCGAAAACCTTCTTGTAATTCTGATGTGTATCTTGTAAATGTCATCATGTGTTTTGTAAATAACAGTGTTATTGTAAATTCCCTTTGTCTTGTAAATAGCTTTAAGTGTTTTTATCATTTTACTTATTTGTCTTATAAATGTGTTTATTTTTCTAATAAATGCTCTTATATGTCTTGTAAATAGTACAAATATTATTGTGAAATCGCTTTTTTTGTTTTTAAAATGGCTTTAGTGTTCTTTTCATTTTACTTATTTGTTTTATAAATTATCTCATGTGTTTTGTAAATATCATGTGTTATTATGAATACCTTTTTTATCTTATAAATGGTTAAAATGTTTTTGATTAAGCTAGTTTATTAATATAATAACATATTAAGTAATTATAAAAAATATCAATTATATAAAAAAAACAAAACAAAAAACTTGTGTTCAAAAGCAATTATCCAAACAAGGTTTTTTTTTTTTTTTTGTGTTTCCAAAACTTGTTGCCAAAAACATTCATCCAAACAAGTGTTTTTTGTTTCCAAAACTTGTTTTCAAAAAAATATTTATAAAATTATTTTTTAGAACAAAAAACAGAAAATAGAATCAAATAGCGTCCTAATTTCCAGTTACTTTTTTTTCAAAAGAGTTCTATTAAAATCTGCTGTTAACTAGACAAGAATAATCTTATTATCCAGAATCATTGTATACAATAGAACTAATCAACTCTTCTAAAGTTCTAATCCTAGCAGATAAACCAAGTCATTATAAAATATTGCACATATTGTGCATTCAGCACCTATATTATTCAAAGAGATGATTTTTCAACACCATGTTAAGATGTAAATAATTCCTCAGTAGTTTCCATTTAAAAACTTGCACTCTACGTGGGGACCTTTAGTTTTCAAATAAAATATTTGTTATTACATGGTAGATTATGAGCTTGAAAGAAGATTAATAGCCTTAATTTACACATAACACACATAATTGCTAATAAAGAAAACAAGATGCTGAATTATAAAGGCAAAACCCAAACCACAAACAATAACAAAATATTGCCATCTGATACAAATCTGACAAGTTAAAACTTCCAAAAGGTACCAGCTTTGACCTCCTTTTTTCAATTGCAAGATGTTAATTTCCATTACTTCTTGTTCCCTCACCAATACTACAATGAGAATGCACAGAAACAATGGATGCTGTTTCATCAGAGTTGGATATGTCATCCACTAAAACTCTCTCATCAGGATATAGAGAGGGTTTTGGAGGCATTTGAAGGCTTGAAACATCATTTGCCTCTAACATCTCTATTACTTTGTTCATTGAAGGACGATCAGCAGGCTTTAGCTGTATGCACCAGAGTGCTACTATGAACATCTTCTTTACTAAACCCTTTTCTTCTTCCATCAAATCTTCCATTTCTATATCTTTATGATCATCAAATTGGTCATAAATCCATAAAGGATAGTAGAGTTGGCTTGAATGTTCTACCTGAGGATTCAAATTTCTTCTTTGACTTGCCATTTCCATCAGAAGCATCCCAAAACTATAAACATCAATCTTATGAGACACTTTTCCAATGTTCTTGTAGAACAACTCAGGAGCTATATATCCTATTGTTCCTCTTGCTGTCAAAGTGCCAATATTACCATCAATTGCATATAAACGTGCTAATCCAAAATCTGAAATTTTTGGAGTGAAATTTTTGTCAAGAAGAATGTTATGAGGCTTGATATCAAAATGCAATATTTGCATCTCACATCCATGATGAAGGTAAGCAATCCCACGAGCCACTCCCAGAGATATCTTATATATCTCAAGATAACTCAATGACGTGTTTTCTCCTTTAGAAAAAATATATTTATCCAAAGATCCATGTGACATAAATTCATAGATAAGAGCACGTTTTGTTCCTTCAACACAGAACCCTACAAGATGTACCACATTGAAATGGTGTATCCTCCCAATAGTTGCCACTTCACTCATAAAATCTTGGCCATTAGCTTTATTGGATTTACCTAACATTTTGATAGCAACGTCAGGTCCACTCCTTAGCTTTCCCTTATACACAGAAGCGAAGCCTCCTTCGCCCAACTTATTCTTGAAATTTTTTGTCATTGTCTTCAAATCCTTATAAGAGTACCTTATTGGAATGAGGTCATGAAGTCTTATAAAATCTTCAATATCTTCATATATTGACAGGTGTCTTCTACGGCATGTATAGATCACCACCGTAGACAACATTACAACACCAAACAAAAATCTGACCGTGATAAATGGCAAAACAAATCTTCCAGTGAACACTCCTAATTTGATCAGAATCTTTGATGGCCCAGAATCATAGTAAGTGTTGTCGTCTAGAGTAATGTTCGCTATCCGGAGTAATCCTGCAAATGTATGTTACTTAAGTGACAAAAAAGTGAAGCGTTTGGGCTAACATCCTTTAATTTTGCCTTATTATTAATTCAAAATATATAATAAATGTCAGCTGAAGCAATCATATATATCAAACGAACATAGCATTAGTTCACGGACAGTAATGGAAGCTGTGGCTTGAAGGAAAACATGATACACTTTTTTTAATCAAAGAAACATTATATAAATTAATAGCTAAGAATTCAACTTAAAATATGTGTATTTAAAATGTAAATATATTAGTTAAAAGGCTTCTAATAAAATTAACCCATGAAATAGAAAAATGTATGCCCTAAATCACAGGTGATAGGACCTTACCTTTCCAAATTCCCTCGAGATAATCTGTAACAAAATTGTACTGAAGTCAACAATGGCAAAGATGAGAATAGCAACAAATAGCTATTAATTAAAAGAACGAGTAACCAATATTGGATGAAAAGAATTTTTTTGATAAAATTCGGTCCTCTCAACTATTTGGACCGATGAATAACACAATATTACTATTACTAAATAAAATATTTTTTTATGAATGTTATATTAAAATTAATTTATTAATATTTATCTACATTGATGCTCAAGTTTGAAATTTATTTTTAATTTAATTTAATTATATATTATTTTCTTATCAAATTGATAAAAGTGTCCCTTATCTTATAAAATAAAACCACGCAAACTAACATATATTTTGTAATCCGAAAATCTACCATGATTACTAAAATACTATTGGTTTTGAGTCTTAGGGGAGACACCTATGCTAGGAGGGGTAGCTTCAAACCCCAAAATTAAAATAGTCAGTTGCTTAGATACTTTGTAATAGAATCTAAAAAAGGCGTTGGATACTGGTTGATAATATTAAAAAAAATTAAAGATAAAGGAATGTGTATTCACTAATGTAAGTAATAATTTCTAAAAAAATTTATTTGATATAATTAAAATAAAGATACTATTTTTTTCACTCTTAAAAATAATAAAAATATTAAATTTTCAATGCAAGTTGATTAATTTAGTCTCTCAATATATATTAATCCTTCTTGTGCCTTTACTGAACCAAATTGCAATGTTAGTCTCTCCATGTTAAATCAAACAAGGTTACGTGTGGATAAGAACAATGACATTTAATGTTAGCCGAGTATAAATACCCCCCTCCAATTTTAAATATAAAAACAAGACAATTAATTTATAAAAAATAACAAAATTCGTTAAGTTAGTTATTTGTAAAATATGTCCATTGATTTACCTAAAATACTCATTCTAATCATATGCATGAGCCAATACCCTTTTGATAGAAAATTTTCTTAATATGAGCAATCAATATGAAGAGTTTAGGGGGAAAAACCATATATCTTTGGGAAACAAAATGAAATGAGTTCTTACATGGAGAACCAAATGTAAATTATCTATTAATAACTCTTATATGTGATATTGGAGCAGCATGTGTTGTGAAAAATACAAAGCTTGAGTATGATTGATTATCTTGCTAGTTTATAATTGAATATAAGCAGGAGAATTACAGGAGATTGAAAGTAAATAGGTAACAGAAAATTGTTACCTTCTGCAAATATGCGCAGCCTTGGTGGCTTTCCTACATGTCCCAACGAAAACCTCATATTAACCCAACATTCTGACATCATATATCCAGGTAATAAGGAAGCACCAGGTAATTGAAAATTCATCATTTTGAACTAAATTATATTTAATTTTTATTATTGGTTTTGAGTTCTGAGCAACAAAAAAAAATTATTAGATCGGATTTGAGTCGATAGGTACCCCTCAGCTGATTTTAGTTATTATTAAAAAATCTAGACAAGCTATATTGATGAAATGATTGTCAAATCACTTTCACATGTCGGATCCTCATCAAATTACGTATAATTAAATTAATATAATTTTAATTATGTAGGGAAAATTAAGAGAAAATAATATTTATCGTAAAAGACCATAAAAATTATAATTACTTAAAAGGACCAAAGATCATAATATAAATTTAAAATGACTAAATTGCCCCTAACAAAATCTCCTACATTATCTCTTGTATTTATAATTAAAAATAACTAAAATTAAAATTAAAACTACCCATCATTATATGATCCTATCTTTTTTTTAATTTTCAATATATTATTTAATGAACAATGATTAAACTCATTTTTAAAATTTTTATTTTTCACCAATATATATCACCAAGTTGACTTATTTATATTATCAATTAAGTTTTTTATAAAAATAAAAACTAAGATCATTTCATATTTTTCACGATATAATAGATTATTTAGATTTTTTTTAATTTTATTAACATAAATGAATTTCTTAACCCACATAAATTTCTTCTAAAAAAAATAAATCATATAAACTTTTTTGGTTTAACATATATAATAAATCCTATAAATTATGTTATTTTTTTAATTAATTTTTTTTTATTTTAAAAATAATTATAGTTTTTACAAATTGAAGAATGTGTAATTTTCCCCCATAGATACATGTGCAAGTTGTGAAAAATGAAAATTGAGAAAGCTATTGCTTAATTATTTAGTAAAATTTAGAATTTTGCATTAGTTTTGAAATTAGAATGTGGTCGAAAATGTAAGAGAAAATGTAGACGACTTTGCTAAAGGCATTTTAGTATTTTTAATTTTATATTCTTATATTTGGTCCTTCTAAATAATTATAATTTTTATGGTCCTTATCAATAAATATCTTTTCTTGAAGGTCCTTCATTCTAATTTTCCCAATTATGTACTACCTGTTTTAAATTAAAAAAAAAAAGGAGTAAACATGATAACACAATTCACGCAAAAAAAAAAAAAATCATAACCAGACAATAATAAATTTAAAAAATAATGAATAAACATAAGAGGAAAAAATACATTTGAAAAAGTTAGTAAATATTTTATAATTTTAAAAATAAAATGAAATAATTATGTCATTTAAAATATCTATAGTTTTTGTTGATATTATCTATAATGTTTGTACTACTCACATATATCATAACCCTTCTAAATATTTTTGGAAAATGACATTAAGGTCCCAACAAAAAAAAATAATACTATTCCTGATTCTAAATATAAGACGCAGTTAACTTTTTTTAAGGAAATTAAGAAAGTTAATTAAATTACTTTAAAACATTTATATTTATCATTTTTTCTCCCAACTAATTTATCTTTCTTATAAACTAATATATAATTTAATCATACACAACATATGATATGATTAAATAACTTATTTAGTTTCCTTAATCCCTCCAAAAAAAAAAATCTACTAAACTTTATATTTAGAATCGGAGGTAGGATCAGAAAAGTCTAATTATTTGTCAATGATAAGTGAAAATACAACCATTAACCATTGGTAAGTTATAGATTTTTTTTAATATTTTTTTTTTTGGTTGGGACGTTGATATCATTTTCCCTATATATTTTTATTAAAAGATTATTAACAAGAATAAATTAGAAAAAAATTGATAAATATAAAATTTATATCATATCTTTCAAATTAAAATCAGTTCCGTAAATATATATATTATATTAAATACAGGTATTAACCATAGAATGATATGGTAATAAAAATATTGAGAAAAGTAAAGGGACTTACGACAAGATTGATGATATATTCCCAGGGGGCTTGTACAGTACGGACAGCAAAGCAGAGTTCCATTTTCAGGGGTGAAAGAGCAGTAAGTGTTATGTGGACAATGAAGATCATCACAAGCTCGTCGCCACCATGAAAGTTCAAATCCAAAGGAAAGGAGTGTGTGAATATCAGCGTAGGACTTGATTCCATCAGGTACCAACGATTCCCAATCTGAGGCTATGGGGGTCACAAATTTCAGACGACATTGAGGTTGAGACCGGGGAGCCAACAAGTCACCAGCCACGGCATAAAGATGGCCTCCTCCTTTCACACAAGGAGCCGTATCCACATACGCTGTGTCGTCCACCGGATCGCTGCAGTTCAGGTACGTTACCTGATTGAATATTTCATATCGTGTCCATTCGTTGTTTAGAGTACTATAGGTATCTACATAATAATTGTAAGAAGTCGTGTTCACTTTGTTTGTGGATACGGAATAGAGAGGGAGGGATGAGCAATTGCCCGCCTGAATTCCTGGATCCACGAGTCTGATTCTGAAGTTGTGGTAGTTTATTCCCACCACTCTGTATGTTCGTACTACCACCGGCCGGCATCTTCCATTCTTCCAAAATTCATCATAATCATCATATTGATGTAAATGAAAGAGAGTGACGTTGTTTTCACAGGCTAACTCGTAATCGGGGTGGCCGCAGTGGGGTGGGTCATGGGGTAGTCGGAATGGATATGAGATGTTTGTGATAATGCCACACTGAGAAGTACAGGTTTTGTTGTAAAGGTCATTACTCACAACTCCGTCCATTAGAAGCAGAGAGAGCCACAACACTAAACACCAACAACACCATAATCCTTTCTCTCTTCCCATCGCTCCTGCGCCTATGAATACTTCCATCTACGCCTTTTCTTTCTTATAATACTTAATCTCTGCTCCATCCCTCAATTCCTTCTTATTTATAGTTTTATATGACTCAACTTAGCTTCCTTTTTTTTTTTTTTGCCCCTTTTCTAAGGAAATAAATATTTTGAATTTTTAACAATTTTTCCCTGTACGTATTTTTAATAAAAAATATATGGGTAATTTATCTGTAATTTTTTAAAAAAACTTTTATGATTAAAAAATGAAAAATATGGGTCAATCCAAAGCTGTTGCAAGTTGTAAGCAAGCGCCAGCTCAAACAATTTAATGTGCAAAGAAGTTTAGAATCATAGTGTGTATGTATATATATTGCATATGAATTATAAAATTTATGACAACATTTTTTATAACCATTCAGGCTGTGAGGTATCTAATGCTTTGTTTAGATTCCATTTCTAATAAGTATTTAAGCAACAAATAATCCAGATCAAGGTTTTACAATCAAGGTGTCTCTCCCCAAATGTCTTTTTTACAAAGCTAGGTGAGATTCAAACCTCACTCCTATTACTTTGTAATTTAGTTAGTTCATTGTTAGGTCAAATAGTACTCTTGGGTTGTATAACAACAATATCACACTTTTCAGGGAAAAAAAATTGCAGTATTTACTTTCAAGGTCTATGCAAAATATAATTTGAATGGAGCTAAAAAACGAAAAGACTCACTTTTATTTCTATGATTTTTACATCCTCTCTCTCTCTCTCTCTCTCTCATTGAGAATAAATCAATTTCAATATAAAATTTATTAAAATGCGTTATCGTAAATCATAGTAAATTTTTCTTGACATTTCAATCTTTTTATAAATTATTTTTGACATTTCAATCTTTTTGCATAAAAGATATACTACCTCCGGTCTTAAATATATGACATAATTTATAGTATAATTTGTACTATAAACTATATCCTATATTTAAGACCGGATGGAGTACATGATTTAAATATTAAACAATCAAATATATCTTTTTTTTGGGTAGCATTATGAAAAAGTATTTTGAGTTTAATTTTAAAAAAACAAAGCAAGGAAGTTTGAAATGATTTTAATATTTGACTGATTTCTGCTCGCCAGCATTGGTTGACTGACTTGTTAAAAATAATGGAGATGCCGCCCGGGGCCCACGTGAGATACATTCTCTTGAATATATTATTTTGGAGTCCGGCTCGTCTCCCTTACTTTCCCTCATATTTTTTCTTATTTATCTAAAATTACACCGTTTTAGGTATTAAAAAAAAAGAGGTTGAGCCTTTTTTTTTTTCAAAAATAACATTCAACACTTTGAAATATCTTTTAGTATTGTAAAATAATTTTTGATGTATAAATCACCCTCAAATATTTTTTCAGTAGTAACTATAGTAAAGTAAGTTGTACCTTAAAGTATTTTTTTCAATAACACCCAATATCATAAATTAATTTTTAACTCACTCATAACCCTAAATAATTTTTTCAATAACACCCAGTATCCTAAAATAAATTTTTTTTGGCATCTAATCCCGTGAATTTTTTTTTTTGTCAACACTCTACATCTTAAGTTTAGACTGTTCATTGCAATTAGAAAAATATTTTAAAGTGCTGGATGCACAAAATATTATTTCAGGAAATTAGGTGCTGTTGAAAAAATATTTCAGAACGCTGAATATTATTTTTTGAAAAAATATGGGCCCAAGCTCCCTTTTTGAATTTAGTAAAAATATAAAATACTTCATTAATGAAGATTAATATTAAAAGATAAATTAGGGATTTAGTATAATGAGGGGTAACTTAATAAATAATATTTATTTTAATGTGATTTTTAATTTAAAAATGTACTTGAAGAATTTTTTAGAATATTCTTTAACGGTATTAATGATTTAGACTAAAATGTGTATTTTCAAAATAGATGAGAGGTCTATGTAATTAAGGTAAAATAGAAGGGTGATTAGAGTATTTTACTCTAAATTATGTGTATATATATATATATATATTTATAGGATTTGAATATTAAACTGTCAAATTTATCTTTTTTTTTTCCGTAGCATTATGGAAAAGTATTTTGAAAAAGAAGAAGAAGAAGAAAGGAAAGGGGTTTGTAAAGATCTTACTATTTGACTGACTTGTGCTTGCCAACATTAGTTGACTGACTTGTTAAAAATAAGGGAGATACCCCCGGGGGCCCACATGAGGCACCATTAGTTGACTGACTTATTAAAAAATAAGGGACATGCGGGGCCCATATGAGATAGAGTGTATTTGAATTAGATTTTAGAGAAATTCTTATAAAGAAAGAGTGATAAAAGTAATTTTAAAAAATAAATTCTGAGCAGAATTGATTTGGTGAAAAAATGATTTTAATAAAATGAGACTGTTTGAGTATTCAATATTATCATCAAAATCACTTTTTTAATGATCAAATTATAAAAAGGATATTAATTTTTATGATAATTATATATAAAAGGATAATATTATATTTTATGTATCGTTTAATATTAAATTTGATAATAAATATAAAAAATGAAATAAATTTCTTTATAAAGTTAAAATTATAACATTAGTTAATTATATAACATTAAAAAAATAGATCAAACATATATACACACACATATTAATAAATTATACAATAAAAAACATTTATTACATCATTTATTCGCCCCAACAACAATTTAAGTGTGTATGTTCATGTGTTTCTGATATCATGGTTTCAGAAATACTTTTTCGTAAATTGAGATAAAACTTTTCTTACATGCTTACCTTATAAATTATAAAAACTATTCTCTAAAACCTAATCGGAATACACAATTACTCAAGGACATTAGCTCTCCATTGGAAGGAACGGGAAGACATTAATGAAGAGAGAAAAGGGCTAAGGGAAGGAAGAGAAAGAGGACACAATTATTATACCATTCATTCGCCCAACAACCCATTCAAAATGAAGAGAGAAAAAGGAGAGAGAAGGAAGAGAGAGGACACAATTATTATACCATTCATTAGCCCAACAATCCATTCAAAAGGGTTAAAAAACAGCTTATCTTAAAATTATGATTTTGGATACCAAAACTTTGGTCAAAAACGGGATTTTACTTTTTTATCAGTAATTGGGTGTCATTTTTTAAAATCATGATTTAATTCCAGAAGCATTTTTTTTTGGTCCAAACACACAGTGTATTCTCTTAAATATTACTGCATATAATAACATTATTTCGAAAGAAAAATTATTGAATAGTAGAGGCCTAGAGGGGAAGAGGATACTCTCATTGTTTTCGTTCTCATTATCTTCTCATCATCTTATTTCTACTCTTAGATCATGAAACGAATGATTTAGATTTAATATTTATAAAATTATTACCATAATAATTTATAAATTTAAATGTATTTATTTTTTATGGATTGCAATTATGAATTGTGTGTGTGTGTATATATTAGATTTTAAAAGTTTAAATTTACTTATTTATATTTATAGAAATAATTTTAAAAAAAACTGAATCTGAATCATATATTATTTTAATCCAACGGTAGATATGAGATGATGAGAAAAAAAATGAGAAACACGACAATAAGAGAAAGTCAACCCTTGCATGGTACTTATATTATTAAATAGCCTTCTGAATCCAAGTTTCAGATTTAACAAAAAACTAATGATTTGGCATCACAGATTCTTGTTGTTGGTGATGAGCCTGGTATGGGTGCTGCTTCAGAAACAAGGGAATGGTGAGGACCAGCAGGTTCAGTTGCCGCCTGTTCCTGATGCTCTTCAAGGACTGAATCTCTCCGTCAGTTCCATAGACAATGAATCCCACTTCATATACATGTCCTTTACAGATCCAGAGGATCCAGAAGGTTGTGCTGCCAGTCTCTTTCTACAACGCCGTCTCTACAATTCGTCCATTTATCCTTTCGAGTATAAGTATGAGACTGAAGAAGACATTGTTACTTTCTTCAATTGTTCTTCCGCCACATATAGGCATATTTGTTTTAGCGATTCGATTGCTTATAAGTTATTTTTTAATAGTGATTTACGGTATACGAAGTAAATATGTGAGAGGAATTATGTCTCGATTTACGTAAAAAGCAACTTATAAGCAATCATAACGCCCAAACAAACATGCCATATGACTCCAGATCCTGCCCCATTCTTGCTTTTGGCTCCCAGGAAAGTGTCCTGTCATGGAACAATTAATCAATTTCAATATAAAATTTGAATGGAGCTAAACAACGAAAAGACTCACTTTTATTTATTTGATTTTTACATCCATTCTCTCTCTCTCTCTCTTCTTAAGAATAATTCAATTTCAATATAAAATTTATTCAAATTGCGTTATCGTAAATCATGAATAGTAAATTTTTCTTGACATTTCAATCTTTTTGCAAATTATTTTTGACATTTCAATCTTTTTGGACAAAAGATATACATGATTTAAATATTAAACTATTAAATATCTCTTTTTTCCCCGTAGCACATTATGAAAAAGTATTTTGAGTTTAACTGAAAAAAAAAAACAAGAAAGGAAACAGTGGGGTTTGTAATGAATTTAATATTTGACTGACTTCTGTTTGGCAACATTAGTTGACTGACTTGTTAAAAATAAAGGAGATGCCCCCGGGGCCCACATGAGATGCATTCTCTTAAATAGTAATGCAAGAATTACATTTAAATCCTGAGTAAGAATTAAAAAATGATCCCGTTGATAATATTAGGGGATTGAATTGATAATACCATAAGATTAATTTTTTATTTTTTCTTTTAGGCAAGATATAAATATAATTCTCCCAATATTATTTTGGAGTCCAGCTCCGCCCCCGTACTTCCCCTTCCCTTTTCTCTTCTTTATCTAAAACCACACTGTTTTGGGTGTTTAAAAGGGAGGTTGGATCTTTTTTATCCTTAAAAAATAACATTAAGCACTTTGAAGTAATTTTTAGTGACATTTAGTATCTTAAAATAATTTTTGATGCACTGATCACCCTCAAATATTTTTTTAAGTAGTAACTATAGTGTAGCAAATTGTATTCTAAAGTTTTTTTTTCTAATAACATCTAATATCATAAATTAATTTTTAACTCACTCATCACCCTAAACAATTTTTTCAATAACACTTTGTATCCTAAAATTTGGTATCTAATCCTCTAAAATATTTTTTTCATCAACACTCTACATCTTAAATTTATACTGCTCGTTGCAATTAGAAAAATATTTCAAAGTGCTAGATGCACACAAAATTATTTTAGGATATTAGGTGCCGCTGAAAAAATACTTCAGAGTGCTAAATATTATTTAAAAAAATGGGCCCAACCTCCCCTTTTAAATTTAGTAAAAATATAAAATACTCCATTAATGAACATTAATATTAAAAGATAAATTAGGGATTTGGTATAATGAGGGATAACTTTGTAAACGATATTTATTTTAATACGATTTTTAATGTAAAAATATACTTGAAGCTTTTTTTTAGAATATTTTTTAACAATGTTTATGATTTAGACTAAAGTGTATGTTTTCAAAATAGAGGAGATGTCTATGTAATTAAGGCAAAGTAGAAGGGTTGTTAGGGTATTTTATTCTAAATTTTATATATATTTACATGATTTAAATATTAAACTTTCAAATTTATCTTTTTTTTCCGTAGTTGTGTTTGGATTAGCTTTTAAAAATAGCTTTTACGATTTATGAGGTAAGTGTGTGAGAGAAATTTTGTCTCAGGTTATGCAAATCTAGGTTTGAAACCTAGGTTTAGAAACTTCCCAAATACCCACAATGTAAAAGTCAAGGTATTAAAACCCAGACCGGGTATTGAACCGGTCGGAGTATTGGGTTAAGAGTCAATGGGTCAAACTGGGGCCAAACCGGAGCTAAACCAGGACCAAATTGGTAAGTAATTGAAGATTTTAGGCTTATAGTATAAAATTCTAAAGGAAAATGTTAAAAGTTTTTTTTTTAAAATTGTGACTCGGACCGGACCGGTCTACTGATCGGTTTAGCAGGTTCCGGACCGGACCGGCATGTCCGGTCCAGGTCTGAGAACCCTGATAAAAGTATTTTGAGTTTAATTGAAAAAAAGAGGAAGAAAGGAAACAGTGGGTTTTGTAAAGATTTTAATATTTGACTGACTTATGCTTGCCCACATTAGTTGACTGACTTGTTACAAAATAAAAATAAGGGAGGAAGGGGCCCACATGAAACAACATTAGTTGACTGACTTGTTAAAGATAAGGCAGATGCGGCCCCCGGGCTCATACGAGACAACGTGTCTGTTTGGTGGGGTTTATATTTAGATAATAAATTTTTATTATGTAAGTTGAGATAAAATTTTACTTATACACTTATTTCATATGCCCTGAATCACAATTTATAAGTACTTATTACCTAAAAATAAACTATTCCAAACAAACAGAGCATTAGTTGGCTTGCTCGTTAAAAGTGAGGGAGATGCCCCACCGGGCCCACATGAGATTCATTCTCTTAAATTTTATTTTCTTGCAATCTCTTATGTCTATCGACATTAAAACATGGTCCTCCGTTTTATTAATACATATTTATTTAATTTGATTAAATTAAAAAATTAATTAAATTTAATAATATAATTTATATTTTTTAAAATACTTTAATTATTTTCTTTAATTCTTCCATTTCTGTTCCATCTTGATTATTATTAAAAAAATATTAATAGAGATAAATTAAAAAATTATTGATAAATATAAAAATTAGAAAAACTAGATTTTACTCTCTCTCTTTTTTATCAGTTTTGGGTGTCATTTTTCAAAATCATGGTTTCATTCCAGAATTTTTTTTTTTCATCCAAACACACCATTCTCTTAAATATTACTGCATTACTGCATATAATAACATTACTTGGAAAGACAAATTATTGAATAGTAGAGGCCTAGCGGGTACTTATATTATTAAATAGCCTTCTGAATCCAAGTTTCAGATTTAACAAAAAAACTAATGATTTGGCATCACAGATTCTTGTTGTTGGCGATGAGCCTGGTATGGGTGCCGCTTCAGAAACAAGGTAATGGTGAGGATCAGCAGGTTCAGTTGCCCTCTGTTCCTGATGCTCTTCAAGGACTCAATCTCTCCGTCAGTTACATAGACAATGAATCCCACTTCATATACATGTCTTTTACAGATCCAGAGGATCCAGAAGGTTGTGCTGCCAGTCTCTTTCTACAACGCCGTCTCTACAATTCGTCCATTTATCCTTTCGAGTATGAGCATGTGACTGCAGAAGACATCGTTACTTTCTTCAATTGTTCTTCCGACATATATGACTGCAGATCCTGCCCCATTCTTGCTCTTGGCTCCCAGGAAAGTGTCCTGTCAGGGCGCACTAACCTTACTTTCTGCACCATGATATCACGATTACGTTCGCCAATATCGGCATACTCTCTTCAGAACAGCGAACTTCACCTCAAATGGGTGTTCCAACCAAAAGTTGAAAACCTCAAAACCAGAATTATTTTATCAAGCACAGGTGAGACCTTAATTAGGCTTTGGGATGTTGCTTGGATTGAAATTTAAATTTTCATTTGTTGTGCTCCTATGACTCCAGGTTCCATGCTACTTTTGCTGTTGGTTGTGTGCTTCTACATACGCCGCTACTGCAAGCACAAAGGCGAAGACCAAGTCAGACTTGAAACGTTTTTGAAGGATTACCAAGCACTTAAGCCTACAAGATTCTCTTATGCTGATATTAAAAGAATCACCCACAAATTCAAGGATAAATTAGGTGAAGGTGCACATGGAACTGTCTTTAAAGGTAAGCTATCTACTGAAATTCAAGTGGCTGTCAAAGTACTAAATAATTCAGATCATGATGGAAAAGACTTCATTAATGAAATGGTGACAATGGGCAAAATTCATCACATCAATGTTGTTCGCTTGTTGGGCTTTTGTGCTGATGGTTGTCGCCGAGCTCTTGTTTATGACTTCTTTCCGAAGGGTTCCCTCCAAAAGTTCATCTCTTCCCCAGACAACAAAGAAATTTTCTTGGGATGGTCAAAGCTGCAACAAATTGCTCTTGACATGGCAAAAGGGATTGAATATCTTCATCAAGGTTGTGATTACAGAATCCTTCATTTTGATATAAATCCTCGTAATGTATTATTAGATAACAATTTCACCCCCAAAATTTCTGATTTTGGTCTCGCTAAATTGTGTTCTAAAGATCAGAGTACTATATCAATTACTGTAGCAAAAGGAACCCCAGGATATATTGCACCAGAGGTTTTCTCTCGAAACTTTGGAAATGTGTCATACAAATCAGATATTTATAGTTATGGAATGTTGCTCTTAGAAGTGGTTGGTGGAAGGAAAAATGTTGACACTAATCAAGTTCTATATCCAGAATGGATTCACAATTTGATTGAAGGAGGAGACGTAAGCATCTACATAGAAGATGAAGCTGACATTAGAATTGCTAAGAAACTAGCAATTGTAGGACTCTGGTGCATTCAGTGGCATTCAATAAATCGTCCATCCATGAAAACAGTGATACAAATGCTGGAAGGAGAAGTAGATAAATTAAAAGTGCCTCCTACTCCTTTTGATTTCACTACCTCAACCAATATAAACACTGTTATTCCAGCAAGACATTTGAATTTAGAGTTAGACGTGATTCATGAACTAGAATAAATATATATGTTGACTTTAGCTTTTACTTTTATTTAGAACGTTTTGCAAGATTTATGAATCCTTTTATTATCAATGTCCCATTGTACGCTTTCCGTTTGACATAGTCATATTTTACATACTCCATAACATTGTCAAGTTAATGTAGTGGACGACAGTATTACATGAACATATTATAAGTTGTACATTTTATTAACTAAATTTTTATTTCTAGATGGGTCCATTATTATCTATATATCCAACTTTTTTTATAATTTTGGAGGTCTAGTTTTATCAGGGGTGAGTAATCTTTACCAAGTTGCAGAAAACTGGAGATATTAGTTTTCGTAGTTGTTGTAACGATATGACTCCTTCTATGCACTTTAGTTTCAATTTTCGATATATATTATTATCCCTTTTCCACTTATTTTCTAATTTTTGGAGGTCTGATTTATTAGAAAAGTTTTCTTATATCAGCGTATGTGTGTTAATCAATCAATCATCAACTTTATACAAGAAACCTTGTAATACCCTTTTAAAAACCCATTTGATTAAAAATGGGTTAGATAATCACATCATTAAATTAATCCATGCATAATTATATTTACACTCATTTAGTTAATACCCATTAAAGTAATTTTCTTTTTTAAAAAATCATTATAAATTATTCCCTAATATAGACAATTTCCCTTTACTCCAGAAATTTTGATCTCCAGTAATAATTGCAAACTAAAATTTATGCATTCTTTTTTCAATTTATTCAAATTTATTGAGATATTATTCACATTTAAGTTTAATTCACAGTTTTTATTATTGTAGTTTTACAATAAGGTAATAAAGTAAATTGAATTTGAAAATCATGAATTAAATTTGATTGATGTAACACCCCAAATTTTATTCACCAAATATACATTGTAATTATTTAAGAAATTCAATAAAATGGTGAATATTCATGAATTCGAATCTTATGAATTTTGAAATATTCATATTCATAAGGAAATGGGTAAATTAATTCAAGAATTTAATTAAATTGCAAAGGTGATCTAAAAATCACAATTTTTCCAATTTAACCCAAGATTAATTATTTTCTAATTAATTGAATTTAATTTCAATTAATTAAGGAAAATAAAGAAAAATTTATAATTGGATTATTCTTGATGGAATAAATCAAGAATTGAGAAATTAGAGGGAGTTATACATAATTCATTTAATTGAATTATGGAATTATTAAAACACAATTTTAATTCCCTTTCTCTTCCATAATTTCGCCACGCACATGAAATTAAGGAGAAAAATTAAATTCCAAGAGCCATGCCAAAATGCTACATGAAAATTTAGTATTAGTTGGTTAGATGGAAAAGGAATTGGTTTGGCTAACTAAAGGGAGAGGGGGACGGTTTTTGGAGGAGCAAGACAAGGGAAAATCTAGTTCAAACCTAATTGAAGACAAGTGATAAGAAGGCATGACATAAAGTTAAGAGAGTATGGCATAAAGTAGAGGGTATGGGTGGAGGTATGGGAGGAGGAATAATGTGCATGATAGGTGGTATGATCTCAACCCTTGATGAGATCAAGGGCTGGGAAGAAAGGAGACTAAATTAATAAAACACACATTCTCTTTCCTTTCTCATACACATTTCGCCCAAAGCAAGGCAAAAAGAGAGAAGATGAGAGCTCAAGGAGGAAGAAGTCTAAGGTAGATATTGTTGTTCTTGTGTTCAAGCTTCCTCTCTTGCATAATAGCTTCTCTAATCTCTTTTTCTCCATGAATCACCATGTTAGCAAGCCAATCTCAAGGTTAAGGAGAAGAGAAAGAGGACACCCTAGAGAGAGAGAAACACCAAGAATCAAGAGGCAACCTCCAAAACCTCAAACTTCTTAGTGTATTGATGTTGTTGATGTGATTCTTGAGTTGTTTGGTAGTCTGTTGTTGGTTTTGCAAATTTGAAAAGCTATAACCCTAAGGGGTTATGCTGCACAACATCATTTAAATCATGATTAATAAGTGTTTAAGTGAGTTAATCAAGGATTAGAAGTGGAAGAGTATAAGTTTTGGAAGATAAAACACAAAACTATTTTTTTTCTATTTTCTTCAATATTTCGGCCAGGACCAGAACTAGGGTTAGGAGTTGGATTTTCATGAAATAAATGATTCTATTGGGCTCAGTGGGCAAAAATAAGTGGGGTTACAGTTGGGCACTTTTTCGGTAGAGGCCGAAAAAGCATAATTACAAAAATACCACTGAAATATCTAAATAGGGGCTGTCAAGGGTATTTTCGTAATTTGATAGTGAATTTGGTGATTTTGAGCCCGGAAATGGATTCCTTGGGCGAAAAGAAGTTAGAATATCCTTGGTCAAAATTTTAAGAAAACGTGCCATTGGTCAGGGTAGGATGGGACCGGGCCAGGGTCCCGGGGGCATTTTGATAAAATTTCATCATAGACTAATATAACCACAAGAAACACTATAGAAGAGTCTAAAATGATAATTGGATAAGTTATGACCTATTTCTGGTATATTTAATATTGTAGGACTGAGTCGGACGACAGAATGACACGTTTTTCAAGGCACACTGAAAAAGGGATTTAACAAACTTTGAGGTAGGGACTACCATCTTTCATACACTAAGTGAATAATTGTATGTATTTTTTGCTGTATTTTGTGATATGATTGCGTGCTAAAGGCACTGTACCTAGTTGTGGTTCGCTACCGAACAACGGTGTATCGAAAAATTCTAGCTGTGGTCGATGACTCAGTTGAGGTATATTATCAGAAATCCTAGCTGTAGTCGGTGACTCGACTGAGGTAAATCTATATGAATCGAATCGAATCTTCATTTTTGCCTAATATAGTGCATTGCATATTTAATTTTCACATTTTATATGTCGATCGTATGTCTCTACGGGGATTCTTCAGAATCTCACCCTTTTTCAAAAACAAATATCTCAGCGGGTACCAGTGGGCCAAAGGGCAAGGACGTAGACACCGGAAAGTAAGCGGCACGTGTCTCGAGGCAAGGACAAAATAGTGGTTATATGTAGTCTATGTTTTGGATATTCTGAAGAAATTTGTAAATATTAAGTTTCCGCTATATCTTCTGTATTTCGTCGACAAAGGATATCGGTATTGTAAAAGAATATTTTTATCAGTATAATTGTACTTTTATGTATGCCCATTGAATACCATCTTTATTACTCTTCGATTATCGAAATGGAAACGGGTGTTGACATTTTTTGTATCAGAGCTAATAAGCGGTTATGGCATTATCAGAAATGTACACTGATAAGATTTTGTTTACATTACGACAGGATATCATGGACGGACCGAGAGAACCGATGATTGATTATTTCAGTAGCGGTGGTACGAAGCTGCGTTATATGGCACGGAAGAGCGTGCCGATGCTGCTGGTACACATACCACAGCCGAGACCTGAGACTTCGCCGCGATCTGAGGTAGGTGAGTCAGGACATCCGCTAGCGTACGATCCGGAGGAGGACCCCATTAAGGTTAGTTCGAGCGAGGGATTCTCGAGGATAGAGACCGTACATGTACTGTACAACATGCAGTTGGACGAGGAGCTAGCTGATTACTTGTGGATCAAGTTGAGGCAGGCGAGACGGGAGTTCGCTGACCCAGATGATTACTACCAGGTGTATCAATGACTGTAGCAAAAGGAAGCTCAGGATATATTGCGCCAGAGGTTTTCTCTTGAAACTTTTGAAATGTGTCGTAAAAATCAGATATTTATAGTTATGGAATGCTGCTCTTAAAAATGGTTGGTGGAAGGAAAAATGTTGACACAAATCAAGTTCTATATCCAGAATGGATTCACAATTTGATTGAAGGAGGAGACGTAAGCATCTACATAGAAGATGAAGCTGACATTAGAATTGCTAAGAAACTAGCAATTGTAGGACTCTGGTGCATTCAGTGGCATTCAATAAATCGTCCATCCATGAAAACAGTGATACAAATGCTGGAAGGAGAAGTAGATAAATTAAAAGTGCCTCCTACTCCTTTTGATTTCACTACCTCAACCAATATAAACACTGTTATTCCAGCAAGACATTTGAATTTAGAGTTAGACGTGATTCATGAACTAGAATAAATATATATGTTGACTTTAGCTTTTACTTTTATTTAGAACGTTTTGCAAGATTTATGAATCCTTTTATTATCAATGTCCCATTGTACGCTTTCCGTTTGACATAGTCATATTTTACATACTCCATAACATTGTCAAGTTAATGTAGTGGACGACAGTATTACATGAACATATTATAAGTTGTACATTTTATTAACTAAATTTTTATTTCTAGATGGGTCCATTATTATCTATATATCCAACTTTTTTTATAATTTTGGAGGTCTAGTTTTATCAGGGGTGAGTAATCTTTACCAAGTTGCAGAAAACTGTAGATATTAGTTTTCGTAGTTGTTGTAACGATATGACTCCTTCTATGCACTTTAGTTTCAATTTTCGATATATATTATTATCCCTTTTCCACTTATTTTCTAATTTTTGGAGGTCTGATTTACTAGAAATGTATTTTCATATCGAGAAATTATTATATGAACCTGATTCACCACGTTATTTCACTACAAAAAACAATCAAATTACCGACAGAATTACCCATAAAATTACCCACGGAATTTCAGTTTTCCAACGGAAACGCAATTACCGATGGAATACGTTCCATCTCTAAAAAGTATGTGTCCCTTTAACCTTGCACCACGTGTCTCTAGGAGATAATTGCTGCGTTTTGTGAGAAAGGTGAGATTCGAACCTTGGACCTCCGGTATGTGTTCTGATGCCTTTTGCCAGTTGAGCTGTTTTGACTTTGCGTAATTTTTTACCTAATAATATATATATATTAAAAAAAAATATAATATTAATATAAATATATATAATATTAAATATATAATTATATATTTCGTTTTTTATAATATAAAATTTAAAATTTTTTAATTTCTTATTTCATTTAGATATTTAATATTAATATATATATATATATATATATGTGTGTGTGTGTATATATATATATGATATTACATATATATATATATATATATAAATATATATATATATATATTTAAATATAATTATATATTTCGTTTTTTATAATATAAAATATAAAATATTTTAATTTCTTATTTCATTTAAATATTTAATATTAATATAAATATATATGATATTACATATATAATTATATATTTCATTTTTTATAATATAAAATTTAAATTTTTTTAATTTCTTATTTCATTTAAAATTTTTATTAATAATATTTTATATATATTTAATATATTGTATTAAATATTAATTTTATGATATTTGAATATTTTATTTTTTTTATAGATTTATTTTTATTTTTATTATTTTATATAAATTATTAAAATATAATAAAAAATTATTAATTTTACCTATGCATCACCCATGAAATTCCACAAGTAATTTCAGTTTTAAAATAACCCATGGAATTCCACAGGTAATTTCAGTTTTAAAATTACCCATAGAATTTCGTGGGTAATCCGTGTAACATCCCAAATTTTATTCACCAAGAATATATTGTAATTATTATATATATTCAATGAAATGATGAATATTTAAGGCCAAAAGAATTAAATATTGAAAATTGAAAGTGGAATAGTGGTTCAAGTGAAATCGCCTGCGAGGCAGTGAGATTGTCATATAGTTTTGGAAGACCATATGATGACCAAAAATTATAAAATTTTACAGGGTGAAAGTAGACATCCTAAGCTTTAATTTAATAGGTATTATAAGCCATTTTGACTTGTGTATTGAGAGTTATGAATTTTTGAAGTTTTCCCAGTGAAATTGACTAATTTCTGGAGCAGCTGTCAAAGATTTAAAATCTGGGAATGATATGATCCTAGTCAGTAAAATTCCATATTTGTTCTTGAAACTAGACTCAATGAGGGTTCCATAGGCTTTGGAATCGTTTCGAAACAATGTCTACAAAATTAGTTATGATTTTTCAAAGTTTAGGCAGAAAATTTGCCAGAATTGGCATTATTCCGAAAATTTAAGAAATAAAGTAATATTCCTTTTTCTCTTAATTATTTTAGAAATTAAGGGATGAAGGAGGAGAAGACAAGTGTCAAAATCCAATGAGACCAAGTGTCAACACCACATGAAAGATGATGGAGATAATTATTGTGTCATAAGTCCTTACTTATGTCATAAGGCTAGGTAGCCAACTTTTATACCAATTGACTTGAGTAAATGGAAGGAACACTTGATTTAGTTCGAGCATAAGAGGGAGCACGTTTTTGGCCAACCAAGGAAGAAGGAAATAATAATCAAGGTTGAGTGTACACAAAAGGGAAGTATGACAAGGTTGAGTGCACACAAAAGGGAAGTATGGTGCAAGCATGGAGGCAAGTATAGTGGTTGGCATGTGTCACTATAACAACCTTAGATGAGATCAATGGTTGGGAATCAAGGGAGCATTTTTATGAAGGCTTTCTCTTCCCTACCCTTCATGCATTTTCGTTCAACATAGAGAGGGAGAGAGTTTGGAGAAACTTTGAAAAATTAGAGGGAAGAGGAAGAAGAAATCTTAAGGTAAGAGTTGATTCTTAAGCTTTCCTTGTAACATTTCCCCTAGATCCTTCTCTAAATCATGTTTCTTCATGAATCTATGATCTTGAAGACTCATTCTTAGCTCAAGGAGAAGAGAGAGAGGACGTCCTAGAGAGAAAAACACCAAGGATCAAGAGGTAATCTCCAAAATCTCAACTTCTTAGTGTATTGAAGTTGTTGGTGATTGTTGTTTGGTTTTGTGATTTTTGGGTTGAGTTGTAAAATTAGAAAAGCCATGACCCTAAGGGGTTATACTGCCTGAAATACTTTAAATCATGATTAAGAAGTTTCTAAATGAGTTAACCAAAGATTAGAAGTGGAAAACTACAAGTTTTGGAAGCTAAAACAAAAAGCTACATTTTTCTATTTTCCTGTAATATTTCGGCCAGACTAGAACTGGTACAAGGAGTTGGATTTTCATGAAATAAATGGTTCCATTGGACTCAGTGGGCAAAAATAGGTGGGGTTACATTTGGGCACTTTTTCGGTAGAGGCCGAAAAAGCATAATTACGAAAACGCCCCTTAAATCCCTAAACCGGAGCTGTCAAGGGTATTTTCGTAATTTTACACTGAATTTGGTGATTTTGAGCCCGGAAATGGATTCCTTGGGCAAAAATATGTCAGTATAGCCTTAGTCAAAATTTTGGAAAAACGTGCCATCGGGCCGAGTACGGGAGGGCCGGGCCGGGGTCCCAGGGGCATTTTTGTAAATTTTTACCATAGACTAATATAACCACAAGAAACACTATGAAAGTGTATAAACTATACATTTGACGTTCTAGGACCGAGTAGAGAGCCCAAGGGATTGGCACGCAAATCGAGGCATATTATTCAAAGATCAGGGAAGAGCAATTAAGGTAGGGAACTTACCTCTCCTGCATGTATTTGATATTTGTGCTAATGTATTGATGCATGTTATTACTTTGCCTGATGATATGAAACATATATGAATAATTGAAGCTCTGTTTCTGTTTATGCTATGGCCATACGTATGTTGATTGAAACATTGAGCACGCAGATATGTCATTGTGTGAGCATGAATTATGTAATGCAAGTATGTCATGCATTAAGCACTTATCTTGCATGCATAGTGGTATTACTTTCCTACTGAGATTCCCCAGAATCTCACCCTCCCCTACCAACAATTTAGACAGGAAAAGACATAACGTATGCTGAGAACAATAAAGAGAACCGTACGAAGGGGATTGCGGTGGTGGAGTGAAGACGAGAAGATGTCTCCATTCACTGAGACGTATTTAGACACCCACGTAGCACTATGAGGCTACGTTAATTGTAATTATCAAGTACGAACCCGTAGAGGGAATTTCCGTAATCGCGCACATAATATTAGTATATCTATGTTATTCCTGTGTTGCCTATTGAACTGCGTATCGTTTACGCAAATACTCTAAAATAGGTGAAAATGAAATGAGGGTGTGACAATCCGTCGGTAATTACAGACAGAAAAAATTCCGTGGGTAATCTGTCGATACTTACTGACATATTTTTTTCCATCTTTAATCACTGACAGAATTTTTTTGGGTTGGTAAGTCCATCGGAAAAATTATTTTTTGACGGAATTTTCAGATTGAATTTTCCGACAAAATATTTCTGTCGAAAATCCGTCGGGAATTTTCCTACGGAAAATCCGTCTGTAATATGTCGGAATTTACCAACAGAAATAATTCCGTCGGTAATTTGATGTTTTTTGTAGTGTTTGTAGTCTGATCAATTAAAATAAAATAATTTATGAGTTGATTTGGCACATCCTAAATATTAGCCAGGATATTAATAAAATTAAAAGATTTAACAATATTTACTTTTTCATTACTTGTGAAATCCTAATTATTGAATTTATTTTTTTAAGAAAATAAAATTGTAAATTAAATGGGCAGTTAACTAAGCTTAATATTAGTCAATATGTCTTATTTTAATTGGTTAGACCATAAATAACATGACAAATTAGATTCACACAAGAATTTCTTTTCTTAGATCAACATATGTGTGTTAATCAATCAATCATCAATCATCAACTTTATGTATGAAACCTTGTAATAATACCCACTTAAAACCCATTTAACTAAAAACAGGATTGGGTAATCACATCATTAAATTAATCCATGCGTAATTATGTTTATACTCATTTAGTTAGTACCTGTTAAAGTAATTTTCTTTTTCGAAAAACCATTACTAATTATTCCCTAATATTGACAATTTCCCTTTACTTTAAAAAGTTTGATCTCTTCAATAATAATTTCAAACCAAAATTATGTATTCCGTTTCTAAGTTATTCAAATTTAGTGGGATATTATTCCCATTGAATTTAATTCACAATTTTTATTATTGGGGTTTGATGATAAGGTAATAAAGTAAATTAAATTTAAAAATAGACATTAAATTATGAATTAAATTTGATTGAATTTGAAAATCGACATCAAATCATAAATTATAATCATCTAATAGACATATGGAGGCTATAAAAGCTACGTATAATCACATACCAGAATGACAAAAAATACCCAACTCCAGCAATACATCCCTTAATTCAGGGTAATGCAGTTTATTTCCATATTTGACTGTATTATTCTCTTTTTATGATTTTCTCTTTAGATGGGAGTTTATAAAAGTTTCTTTCAATTTTACATTGAATTATATTTATCTCGCGCAAACACACAGGGTGTAAATGCTTGTTTGATTAACAATTGACAACATAACTTAATGGGAAATATGTTATAAATTGGAGAGTTTTCATAAATCACGGAAGTTTCATTGCAAAAATTTTAAAAAAAAGTTGTTTGCAAATAAGTTGTAAATATGAAGAACTCGGTTATAAAACTAGAAGTTTAGCTGTAAGAAGTTGCACATGTTTTTTTTACAACTTTTTTATTTGATTTAATTAAGAGTATCCCGAAACCACTATAAGCTTGAGACTAATTCTTTTTGAGACTTAAGACTGCAGAAGATTTTTACTTCTTTTGACAACTGGACTTCACCACATTAAACCTTGTGTTCTCTTTCTAGGGATGAGGTCACTTATATCCTCAAATAAACAGCTTGTTAATGCTTTTGTTACAAATTTTATTTAGCTTACAACCTTTTTTTCAACTACTTTTTTATAATTACAAGTTTATAACTAAGCTTTTGAAATTTATAAAATATTCGTAATATAATAATTTATTTATAAGTATCCTTTTAAAGTTTATTGCTGAAATTCAAAGAACTTCAATTAAACGTTTTGAATTTACAACCAGGCTATTTTTCATCATTCCACAGTTTTTTTCGGAGGTCTCATCAAATGACATGACTTTTTCAATGTACTCTCGATCGACATTTTGTAGATAGTATGATTTTTTTTTTTTTGGCTGTTTTTTAATTAGGATTCTTTTAAATGGGTGAAGCTATAATCAACTCATCCTTGCCTTTTTTGCGTATCCTGTCAAAGATTGATTTTGCACGGGATAATTCAATCTGCTTCATCATTCGATACATTATTGAACAACCTCTGTATTGTTACATACAAGAAGAATTTGCTCAATGGTCTCCTTGTCCATCTTAATCTCAATAGCGCTACAGAAAAGGATGTAAACTTACTGCTTCTATATTTTTCTATTTACTCTTTTTATAAAATTGATGCAGTCCAAACTCCCCGTTCTCTCAAACCAGTTACATCAACTCTAGTTGTTTAATTGTTTTCATTTTATATAATTGATCTGCTTATCCAAAAATGAAATAGAAATCTTCTTTTTAGGACGCGTATTCTATATTAATCGTTGTTTTCATGGCTACTTTTCAATTTTTCACTGTCAAGAATCTTTCGGTGCACTTTCCTTTATTTATTTTTTATTTGGTTAAGGGTTTCCCCTCTAGGCTGCATACATTTATCCCTTGCAAGACCTCACCTGATGGAAGCCTTATGCACTAGGTCACCATTTGATGTTAGTATATCATGTAATTCTCACTTATTTTATAAAATAATTTGGGGGACTCTTTAACATGAAAATGATCATTCTATATGTGTAATGTAAACCCTTTTTGTCCAAAAAAGGGCAAGTCTTTTCTTCTATTTTTATTTTATTGGGATATCGTCTCCATACTTAGACTTAATAAATATTTTCTCCGTTCTATAATATTGAAGTTGCATAGCTAATTTATATCACTGTGACCCTTATCATAAGTTATCTGTAGAGGAAATTTTTGGCTATAAATATAACTCACTTGTTGGGTATTTAATTATTGTTTTCTAATTTTACACTTATTTAATTCTCATATGAAAGAGAGAATGGAGAGAAAGCTGAAAATGATTTGTAAATACAGAGAAAAGAAAAAAAACTTTAATAAGGATAAATTTAAATTTTTTTATCAATTTAATGCATTATGTTATATGTGAGAAAAAGTTACAAGTGATCTATAACAAAGACTGTAGTGGTAAATATTAATAAAGTTAGTTAATTATATTTTTTTTATAATAAATATGAATTGATTTTCTTAAAATATCATTTTTAATCATTAACCTGGTCAATGGAAAGGTCATTTAATGTATGTAATAAATAGCAGCTTATTAGAAAAAAAATTCTAAATTTAATTTAATTTGAAAGAAAAACGTGGATTGATGTCTTATATTTACAATCAAACCAAACCTCTTAACTAGTTTTTACATTTAGAATCAGATTGGATAATGTATTCTCCTGTTTTTTTTTTTTTAATGTAGAGGCCCCGATTAATTTGTGCAAATGTATATGGGCCAATGATCCAATTGATAAGAGGGTTATTATAGGTTTATTTTAATATTCTAACGAGTTCATTTCGTATTGGGGACATATTTTCAATCAAATATCGTCATGCGGAAAACTAATGACGTTTTTTTAGATTTTTTTATCACTTTCTAACTTAATTGTGAGTTTTACGTGTCTCTTTAGAAGCATGAGTATTCTACAAGCATAGTGGAAAACTTACACTTATTTTCAATTTCTTTGTCTAATGAAATCATTTTTATCAAAACCGGACTGGACCGGTTGGTTTAGATTAGAAACCGGTCAACTGGTGGTCCAATTGGTTCGATAGGTCGGACTGGTTTGATTGGTTCAACCATTTTAAAATTTTTTTAAAAAATAATTCCCTCTTCTTAAAATTTTATTCAAAATTTAGTATAAATGACCATAAAATCCTTACTTTCTCATCAATCTAGTTTTGGATTAGCTCTGATTTAACTCCGATCTCGCCTTTGACTCAATATTTCAACCGGTTGAGTTGTTTATCCATGTTTAATAACCTTGAATGTGATAGGTACATGTGTCTTTTCAGAGAATGATTATTCCACACGTAATGTGGAAAACCTGCATTAGTTTTTTCCACACTTAACTTTGTTGCGTGTAGAATAATCATCCTGTGAATTATTGTTGGGCCAATAATTCAGATAATTACTTTTATGATTTGATTTGTAGGCCTACTTTTCAAAAGAGTCGATAAACCAACCCAATATTTTTGCTTCCTATTATCCATTCACAAATCAATGCAATGCCGGATAATTTCGTGTGGAAGACAATTCAAATGTGAAATGAAATGTTTTCAATTTCAACAATTTCGTTTGTAATTTCCTTTTGAATGAAAAATGAAAACTTATATGAGTTTTCAGCCTCTACTAATGAATATCTTCTTCTTCTTCTTGTGAAGGAAAACCTATATATAGACTTACAAAATAAGTTAGAAAGAGATGAGAAGTATCTTCAAAAGTTATTATAGTGCTCGTTTGGAATAGCTTATTTTTGGGCAATAAGTGTTTATAAATCGTAATTCACGATATACGAGATAAGTATATGAGAGGAGTTTTATCTCGACTTGCGTAATAAGGACTTATTTACCCCAAAACGTGTTTCCAAATACAGGCATAGTGTGTAAAAACCCATCACGTACACTAGACAACGACATCAAAGAGAACTGTCTCTGATTTTTCACATGATATTGACATTTGATTGAAAATTCAACTGAAATTAAATGAGCGCGTTAGGACTAAGAATTAAAACAAGTTGGATGACCAAGTCATAAAGAAAAAATGATAGAAGAGAATAAAAGAGGGTTAAAAAAGGAAAGATTTTTTGATCAATTTGAATATTAATAACTAATTAATTATTTTCTTTAGAAACATAATCTCAGTCAAAGACTTGTTAAAACTTAATCCAATAATTGAGATTTTAAGTGGGAAGAGAAGTTATTGGTAACATTCTTTTCCCTCCCCTCATCAGGTACCAATGAAAATCATTGGTACACTTTAACATATTTTAATTATAAAATGTATGTACTGCAACTAATTAGTGTGGAGAAAAAGGAAATAAATAACGGACGAGTAAGGTGAACGTTTTTATACCGTGCCCTTTAAATTGCGTATACCACTCTGGTTTTATTATAAATGCAGTGGTAGAGAAATAAATATATTTTATATTTTTTTACCCCTATTAATTATAATAAACAAAAAGAATTTATTTATGCTGATTTTTGGAATCAACTATAGATAAGAGCGAAATTAAAAATTTAGCCCATAATTAATGAATTAACTAACTCTTCTTAATATATGAAAATTAATTAGAAAAAACTTATAAATAGGACCAAAATGATATTTTAGGAAGAAGACTTTCCTACAAAATTAACCTCCCGAGTCCTGAGTTGAGTTACAGAAACAAGTTACAAATAAATGAAGATGGATAAGAAGAGACTGCATTGAAAAATCAACATTAAATGATGACCAATAAAAATGTATCTCGTTTTCCAGGTGGATTGATAACCGATCCCCTATAATAATAGACCCAAGAATTAAATCGGTCTGGCCCCCATCCTTTTTCCTTTTAAAGAAAGGATGGTTTTTTTTTTTCATATGAGCTATTGGATTAAGATTTTAACGGTATAGATTTAATATATTATAAAAATGTTATTATTATAGTAATTGATAATATTTTTATAATATATTAAATTTGTACCGTTAAGATTTTAATCCAATATCACTCTGATCCTATTTATAAGTTTTTTTTATCAAAAAAATTGGGTCCTATTTATAAATTCTTTTTTAGAGTAGTAAATACATTTTGTACTTTTTTACCCGTATTAATTGCAATAAATCAAAGGAACTTATACATATTGACTTTTGGAACCAATCATAAATAAGGACGAAATTGAAATTTTAGATCATAGTTAATGAGTTAACTAACTCTTCTTGATATGTGAGAATTAATTAAAAAGGATTTATAAATAGGACCAAATCAGTGATAGTTCATATGAGAAATCGACCATCCATTTCTTCCAAAAAAAAAAAAAGATGGGAGCCAGATCCAATTTAATTCTTGGGTCTATTATTATAGGGGATCGGTTATCAATCAACTTGAAAAATGAGATACATTTTTATTGGTCATCATTTAATGTTGATTTTTCAATGCAGTCTGTCCTTATCCATCTTCATTTATTTGTAACTTGTTTCTGTAACTCAACTCAGGACTCGGGAGGTTAATTTTAATTTGTAGGAAACTCTTCTTCCCAAAATACACGCAATTTAAAGGGCACGGTATAGAAACGTTCACTTTATTCGTTCGTTATTTATTTCCTCTCTCTCCACACTTATAATAATAATAATATTTTTATAATATCTTAAATTTAAATCGTTAATATTTTAATTCAACGATTTCGATTTTAAAAAAAAAAAACCGTCCTTTTCCTGCAGGAAAATGATGAGGGAATCGGCTCTCATCAAAGCCACTTATTGAAGTGCCATAGCACTAGAAAGTGACAATTGAAAACAGATTTCTGGCTCCCTTTGTATTAGGCGATTATGTGCAGAAAGGACTGGGAAAATGTATGTAATATAATAATATTTACTATCTACCCCTCTGGCTCTTACCCCTCTGAAGCTAAATTTGGAATACTACAAACTATGTCTTACATGTAGGACTACAGCTAATATTATATAAGACATTTATTTGTTAGTTTTTGTGTTAAGTAGCAGTAATTTTTAAAAGGAGGGGGTGAGTGTTACTGGTAGTTACTTTTTATCTATATTAAAATTTTTCATTTTATCCCAATTTACATAATCAAATAACATCTCTTGTTTTCTACTTCTAGAGTAATGCATGATGTATATGTTTGGGAAGAAGACTTTTCTCTATCTTATTTTGAAGTTAAATTTCTTCTTCACGTAATATCAAAATATTCTCACCAATCAACACAACAATAATTTTTGGCCATGTTTTATATGTGGTTACCAATTTTCTAATGGCATTAAATTTCTTATTCTTTTGGTACCAAAATTTAAACCCAAATTAATAAAAAAATAGATTGTTTTATAATATACACCTTAATTTTGACAACATTTATGTGTTAAATTGGGACTTTTATTGTTATAGTTTTATTTCTTTAAAAAAAGCTAAAAAAAATTAGTAAAAGATTGTTAAATTAGCTTTGACCCTGTAAAGATGGCTCTGCCCTTTATGTTCAAGGGTCGGGCCTCAAAAAATGACTTTTTTCTTTAGCCACACCTAAACGGGCCAGCCCTTTAGGCCTTGACCCTTTAAGGGCTGGCTAGAGCCGGTACCCGCCAGCCCGCCCAAAAAACCCTTAAACGGGTTGCCGTTTTGGCAGCCTGTTTAAATGCGGGCTAAACGGGCTGGCCCACTTTTTTTTTTTAATTTTTTTAATAATTTTTTGGTTTTTTTTTTATTTTTTTAAATGAAATAAATTCAAATATCCTTATTATTACCTTTCATTTGATGCCGTGTTTAATTAATTTTTCATACTTTTTATTTGACATTTTTATTTTCATATTATATTTATTTATTCTATTATTATTAAATTTAAAAGAAATGTGTTTATATGTTTTTGTTATGTGAGTAGATGAAAAAAAAGGAAAGTAAGAATAAAATTGACTTCATAACACAAATGTATAAAAAACAAGAAGTGTGATATGAGCGGGTGAAAGAGAAAAAGAGTAAATATTTTTTTAAAAAAAACGAAATTAAAAAAAAAAACAGCCCGCCAGCCCGCCTAAACGGGCAAGCCAGCCCACCCCGCGAAGCACTCCAGCCCGCATTCCCAGTGATAGGGCTGGCCCTTTTTACCAGCACTATTTATTTATTTATTAATAATTTTATTTTTTATGGATATTTTTATAAAATATTGAATTTGAACCGCTCACATTTCAATTTAAAGACCAAGATGAGATGGAGAGGAAGAGGACAAGAAGCAAACGGCAGCCAATTCCAATTGAAAATGACTTTTATTTTATACAAAACATGAGGGAGTATATAGTAAATAACCTAATTTCCCAGTCCTTTCTGGTGCTAATCCAAACATATTTGTTTTCATTGTCACTTTCTAGGGCCATCCCACTTTAATTCTGGGGGTCTATTGAATAAACGAAACAAGTTATGTATCCATCGACTTGGAAAATAAGGCATATTTTTATGGTAATCATTTCTCGGGGTCTATTTTGTTTTTTGCTGGCCATCTTGGGGTCTATTGTACAAAGGTGACTTGTTATATATCCATCAACTTGGGGGCGTAACTTTTTTCTGTAGCTGTGGGGGTGTAACTTTTTTAGAAAAGTTTTACAAATAACACGCAATTTAAAGATCCCAGTATTGAGAACATTTTATTTTGGTCGATATTTATTTTCTTTTTCCATATTAATTAATACTACTCCACTACTCCAGTATTCCTTCCAATTTTTATTATATACGTCTTTTAGAATAAATACATTGTTCTTATTAATAATAAGCCTTCAAATAGAGTATTAACTTCAATTTTTAGAAGAAATCCCTATTTAAAATCTCATCAAGTACAATTTCCTTTTCTTATATAGGTATAAGTATCCTCTAATTAGAGGTAATTTTGTTTGAAGCACTGTCAGACACTAAATAAGGTATATCTCCTAATGGGAGATTCGAACTTTTGTTGGTCATACCATAAGGGAATAGCCCCTTTATGTTAAACCCAACCCCTGTTGGTGGGTGATCTGTAAGTACCTCTATAAGTGCTCTAAGTCCTAAGACATGCCCTGGTCTGGTGAGCCATCGGGACCCAACTCAAACTTTTATGTACCAAAACAAAATTTGGAAATTTATTTTTTCAGAAAAATTTAATAGTTTAACTATCTCTCCTTAATTTTAATAAGAAGGTTAGATGTGACTAAATTTTATAATTGAAATGTGAAGTTTCTCTATTGCTCGTTATTAATGATTATATGTATTCACTATACCCGGTGAGGAGATGCACTACTTTAGCTCAAATTTTATTTCTAGAGCAAAAATTGATTAGTGATAGATTAATATGCAAATTGATCCAAAAATGTTTTCATCATTTCACATTTAATAAGTATGGTCATAACTAGTAGAACTTCTGCAAAATCTGATATAGTTAATTAGAAGGAGGAAATACAAGCAGTGAATTCTTTTCCTTCTTTCCTTTTTCTTTTGCCCTCATTTTATTCTCTTTCTATAATTTTTTCTTTTTGGCTTTAGTATCCAACTTGTTTTATAATTCTAATGGGTTCATTTAACTTGGTCGAGTTTTCAATCAAATATCAATATCATGTGGAAAAATAAATAAAGTTGTTTTCCATATCCTATTCTAGTGTGATGGTTATTTCCAACGCATAATAGTCTTCAAATATTTTTTTATCTCTTTCTAACTTAATTTGTAAGTCTAGAGACTTTTCTTTTTAAAAAAGAAAATTCAAGTTCCAACACTCAACTTCATAAGTAGAGGCTGAAAATTCAACTAATTAGTTTTGTCTATTTCTCAAAAAATAAAAAAAACAAAATTGCAAACGATTTGTTGAAATTGAAAACATTTCATTTCACATTTGACTTTTTATTCACAGCACATTATTTGGCATCGTATTGATTTTGGCAAAGAATTTCTTGGCAGATTCTGAGAAACATGGGAAACAAAAATATTGGGCCGATTTATCAGCTCATTTCAAGATCAAATCTGCAAACCAAATCATAAAAACGAATTATCTGAATTATTGGTTGATAAAATACTGTACCTTTTATTAAGTTAGGTTGGATTTTTTGAGGAGTGTATTTTGATATTAAGTGAAGAAGAAATTTAGGTTCAAAACAAGATTTTGAGAGCCAACTCTGAGCAGCCTATTCATTTGAGCCCAATAGATAAACCAAATCATATAGCTCTAGCAAATGGTGTCGCATCTCCAAGTTGCTCTGTTTCCTTACAATCTAAATCTGACTCCTCACATAACTTCGCAAGTTTTTATAATAAAATAGTGCAAATAATGTAGGCTGTGAGATGGGCCAAGTCTCAAAGAAGCCACCAAAAACAGTGATAGATATAGATGTCGGTAATGTCAAATATTAAAAAAAAAAAAACGTAACTATGTATAATAAATGCAAGTACGTGAAACATGAATACTATTTCCAGTATTTAATATAAGATTTCGTTCATAGTGCAAATTGTACTATTATTTTCCATCACTAACAACCTAAATTGTATTATTATTATTATTATTATTCTTCTTCTTCTTCTTCTTCTTCTTATTATTGGAATGCTCAGAGATATATAGTGGAAGTTAGATCCGTCATCCACTAATAAAACTGTTTTCATTAGTAGGATATAGATCGACAAGGTTTCGGAGTCATTTCAAGACTCGAAACATAATTAGTTTGTAACATCTCTATTATTTTATTTATTGAAGCATATATATGAAGCATCTCTTAATGTGGTACTCGTTATATATAGTCGCTATTTGTTTCTTGCTTTGGAGTCGACCCGTCAATATGAGGTTCTCAGCAACATTTGGCAGATGCTTCTCTCAAAAGTTGATGGGTTGTTCTCAAATCTCTAAGGTATATACATACAGCGAATTATGTCTTTTCAATGGCTTTTTGCTTAGATTATTCATCTTATTACAATACACACACACACACACAGGGAGCGAGGGAGTATTGTGACAAAAAATCTTTTTCAAATCTCTTGCGTCCTCAAAGTACTCCTAGGTTCCTACTCTATTCGCTAGAGAGTATTGTGACATAAAATGAACTTGCAATGACATCTTACATAGTAGATTTTCATGATTATATATGAACAAAATAGGTGATTCGATTTTCACATATTATTACGTCATTGTGAGAAAATGAAAATGAGACGCTAAATTATTACACAGATCCAAATCAAGGCAATAACTATTGTTCAAATACTGATTGACAGGCGAAACTTAATAAGGTACGTATCAGCTTTGACATCCTTAACTTGCGAAGTATTATTCTCCACTTCTGCTTGTGCCTTCATCACGTGGACTATTATGAGAACGTACAGAGATAACTTTTTTTGTTTGGTATGTGCTGGATCCATCATCCACTGACACTGCTTCATTAGGATATAAAGAAGGTTTTGGAGGCAATTCAAGACTCGAAACATCATCAGCTTCGAGCATCTCTATTACTTTACTCATTGAAGGACGATTTGCAGGCTTTAATTGTATACACCATAATGCCACTACGAACATTGTTTTTGCTAAATTCTTTTCCCCTTATGTCAAATCTTGCATTTTTATATCTTTTTCTACGTCAAAGAGGTCATAAATCCATAAGAGAAAGTAGAGCAGAGCATGTGGATTCAAATTCTTTCTTTGACCTGCCATTTCCATAAAAAACATTCCAAAGCTATAATCATTAGCCTTATAACACACTCCCCCTATATTCTTGTACAATAATTCTAGAGCCATGTATCCTATTGTCCCTCTTGCTGTAGTTTAAGTTACAACACTCTCATCAACTTAATATAATCTTGCCAATCAAAAATCTGAAATCTTCTTAGTGAAATTGGCATCAAGAAGAATATTATGCGGCTTGATATCAAAATGCAATATTCCCATATCACAACCATGATGAAGGTAAGCAATTCCATGAATCACTTCTAGAGATATCTATCTCATATATCTTGTGATAACTCAAGCAAATGCTTTCTTGTTAGAAAAAAAGATATTTATCCAATGATCCATTAGACATGAATTCATAGACAAGAGCTCACTTTGTTCCTTCCACATAAAATCCAACAAGGTGTGCCACATTAACATGGTGCATCCTCCCTGTTGGAATATATTAGTCCACCCTTGGTGAATTGGGGCCCGGTCAAAATTAAAAGGGGTTGTTATGCAAATATGGAGAGATATTGGTTATAAAGAGAGATTTACTTTATGGTTTAAAAGTTATCTCAATTACCATATAACCGCACGTTTATGGGTTACATCAACCCCTACATGACCGTACATACACTATATATATATAGGATGTGAAATTGAGGGAGTAGTCTAGACAGAATATAATACACACAATTCCCTCTTTAAGAGATTTTCTCATAAGAGTTTTCTCTTCTCTTTCTCTGTTTAGTGCATTTGTTGTGTAACGTGATTGGGATCCACATCGGTGTTTCAGTTTTGTGTGGATACTTCTGTAATATCCCGAATTTTGGGATTGGAGGCTTGGGAATAAGCTTAAATTAAGTGAACTGTTAAGCCCCAATTTATCAGGAGCCCAAATTTATCCCCTAATGATTCTTATATCTTTGGGGGATTAAAGAAAATAAAATGGTTAATTTTGAAGAAAGTGATTATGCTTACGGTGAAATCCCCTATGAGGTAGTGAGCTTGTCATGGGGTTTTGAAAACTCAAATGATGAGCAAAAATTATGAAATTTTCCAGGATGAAAGTAGACATCCTAAGCTTTAATTTGATAGGTCATATAGATCAATTAGAGCTATATACAAAAAGATATGAATTTTTGAAGTCAGCACAGAAAAATTGTGAAATTTCTGGAACAGTATGTAAAGATTAAAATTTTGAGAATTTTGTGATTCCATTCAGCAAACGTCTATATTTTTCTTGAAACTAGACTCAATAAGGGTTCTATAGGCTTTGGAATCACTCTAATTCGATATTTCTAGAATTAGTTATGATTTTTCAAAGTTTGGGCAGAAATCTGCCAAAATTTTGTAAAATCCGAATTTTGGAAAAATGGTGTAATAAAGTAAATATCATATAATAAATATCATTCTTCTCCTTCCTTCAGCCAAAACCATGAAGCACAAGTCTAAAATAGAGAGAGAAGATTTGAGATTTTTAGAGAGAGAAGGAGAGGAAAAAACTTACAAGGGTAAGTGATTTCTTTGGTAAATCAGTTTTTAATGCGTATAACTCCGTTCCTAAGCTTCCTTTGCATATGATTTAAGGTTTGGAAGCTCATCTTTTGGTGTTTCAAGGGTTAGGGTTCAGCCATCCTGAGAAAAGATAGTAGGAGCTTGAGGTAACTTCCAAACTCTTATATATTGACTATTCTAGCTGCTGTGGGCAATTTAATCGGTAAAATTTGCCGGATTGCCATTGGTTTTAATTAATGGAAATGGGTTGTAGGGGCTGTTATGCTGCCCAAATTGATACTAAATGGTAGTTGTAATCTAATAGAATAGTCAATAAAGTGGTTAGGAGTATAAAGGAACACGTTTACGGAGCCTGAACCAAAAAACCCCGATTTTCCCCAGAAAACCCATATATTTCGGTCAGGGCTGTAAATGGGTCTTAGAGTTGGATTTTCAATGATTTGATGATTCCATTGAGTTCAGGAGGGAAAATTAGGTGGGGTTACAGTTGGGCACTTTTTCGGAAAAGGCCAAGAAAGCATAATTACGGAAACGCCCCTAAAACCCTAAAAGTAGGGCTGTCAAGGGCATTTTTGTAATTTGACATTGAATTTGATAATTCTGAGTCCCGAAATGGATTCCTTGGGCAAAAATATGTCAGGATAGCCCAAGTTAGAATTTCACAAAAAGTACGGTCGGACCGAGTACAGCGAGGCCGGGCCGGGTCCCCGGGGGCATTTTAGTAATTTTCAAGATAGACTCATATAACCCTCAGAAATACTATAGAAGTGTCTAAATAGTACATTTGACATTGCAGGATCGAATATGGAGCCCAGAGCTGTTTGCACGTAGATCGAGGCACACGTTTCGAGGCGGAAAAGGGTTAAGGTAGGGGACTTACCTTACTTATATGTGTTAGAACAAGCGTTTCACCCAAGAGGGGGGGTGAATTGGGTGATACTAAAATTTCGTTGGAAATATAAAACTTTAATAGTGGAATTAAAACAGTAATGAGTAAGGAGAAATATCACCGAAGTGTACACCGGGAGTTATACTGGTTCGGTCACAACCACTTTGACCTACGTCCAGTCCTCAGAGCTTCTCTGAGAGTTTCACTATAACTTCCAAGATTCAGTGGGTTCTTGGCACCTCAGTACAAGCAAGTTCCTTCACCTGGACACTCACTCCCCCTTACAAGTTGTAATCCAATCCCAACTCAAGGTTCCACAACCTTAAGTTATCTCAATAACAACTATTGAGTTTGAATGAAATATCTCTCTTACAGAGTGAATAAGAATCACTGAAGCATACAAATATAATTTCAACGTGAAAACAGAGCAATGAACTTGATAATTCGTTTGTGTATGTTCTTGTTGTTCTTTCTCTGTTTGGATGTTCCCATATATATAGATATGTTGGTGAAGACCGTTGGAACATTTTCTTTCATCCGTTGGAGAGTGTGCAGCCACTATTGACTTTTCATGTTTTTGAAAAATATCCGTTGGCGGTGGTTGACATTTGAACGTTTAATTTGACTTCCCTTTCTTGACATGATTCCTTCATTGTTTATCTGTAAATATGCTAGAAATACTAATACAATAAAAGATTAATCATATAGGAAACAATTTAATGAACGTTTGAATGATTTCTAAATTTCTGGGTAAGCTTACTCGAGTAGCTACTCGAGTAATACTTGAAGTTTACTTGAGTACTTACTCGAGTATCATCAGGAAATCTTTGATCAACTGCAAGTCAATGAATAAATACAAGATTACTTGGGTAGTGCATGGAATAACCAATTTTCAAACCTTTGGAAATATATGTTTACTCGGGTACCTACTCGAGTAATGCACTCATAACTTTATGAGTTACTCGGGTACCAACTCCAGTAAACCTTCAAATAAACTTGTGGTTACTCGATGCTCTACTCCAGTAATGTTGGCAGGATTTCAAGGCCGAGAGCACTTACCTCATTACTCAGGTATGGACTCGAGTAATGCACTCATTTTTGCATAGGTTACTCGGGTACCACCTTGAGTAAATGTACTTTTTGTGCATGACTTACCCTGGTAATGACTTGAAGTTTACTTTGAAAATATTTCTGCATACTCGGGTACTTACTCTAGGAATCCACTTAAAATAGAACATTGAATACTTGCATACTAGAGTAAGGACTCGAGGAAAATGAGATTAAGTTAATCGGGTACCACCTTCAAGTTTTTACTTACTTTAGTACGTTACTCGAGTAGCTCCTCGAGTAACATTGGCAGTAGTACAAAGTGCCGAGAGCTCCACATTTTCAGAAACAGAGTTACTTGAGTAGCTACTCGAGTATCATTGGCAACCTGAAAGCAATTGGACGTTTTTCAAATGGTTACTCGAGTAGCGCCTCAAGTAACATTGGCAGGCCGAGAGCAACTCCAAGTTTTTACCTGGTTACTCGAGTCCCTGCTCGAGTAACATTGGTAGGTCGAGAGCAACTTGAAAATACTTACACTATTACTCGAGTAGCTCCTCGAGTAACATTGGCAGGTTACTGGAAGGTGCCTTTGGTTACTTCAAGTTTTGTCTCATTACTCGAGTAGGTACTTGAGTAGGTATTCAGAAACAAAGTTACTTGAGTAGCTACTCGAGTATCATTGGCAACCTGAAAGCAACTGGAAGTTTTTCAAATGGTTACTCGAGTAGCGCCTCGAGTAACATTGGCAGGCCGAGAGCAACTCCAAGTTTTTACTTGGTTACTCGAGTCCCTGCTCGAGTAACATTGGCAGGTCGAGAGCAACTTGAAAATACTTACACTATTACTCGAGTAGCTCCTCGAGTAACATTGGCAGGTTACTGGAAGGTGCCTTTGGTTACTTCAAGTTTTGTCTCATTACTCGAGTAGGTATTCGAGTAATGCCTTAGAAAACTTGCTTCTGATCAAGTTCCTCAGCATTTACGCTTGGCCTTTCTTCATTACTCCAATGCTAACTTCAAGTGATGCTTATCCCTGTTATTCCTTTGTTCAAACTTGTTTATTAATCATTTCCTTTTCAAACCATTCTTTTGTTATCATCAAAACATGAGATCTAACATTCTCCCCCTTTTTGATGATGACAAAACTTTGGTGATTTTGGACATGGTTTTTCAAATTGAATTTTCAAATTAAATATGTCTTATTAAGTTTGAATTCATAGTATACACCTTGCATACACAACAACTTCATTAGTCCAAACATGTATCATAATTCAAAGCTTAAATAAACTTAAAATGAAATCATAACTTAAACACACTTGCATTAAACTTAAAATTTTTAAATTACAAGATAAAGTTCAAAAGAATTCAAAATGGTCCCTAAAAACCCATGTACAACCAAATGCCCCAAAATGCTCAGATACTTCCACAAAATCACTCTCAAGCTCAAGCTCTTCTCCCCCTTTTTGGCTTCATCAATCAAGTGGAGGGCTAGGAGGCTTGGCCATGGAAATAGGTGTTACTGGAAGGACCATAGAATCATCTGAGTCCAAGGAATCAAATGAACTAGAGGGAACTGGATCAGGCAGATGGACTGGAGGGATATGGATGTTATCGCCGGGAGGAGAAGGTTGGAAGACAACCATAGTAGAGGTTTCTCCTGCTGGAGTGGTCTGAATCTCAGGAGTAGTCTCAGCCTCAGGAGTATGATGTTCAGAGGAGGAAGAGGGAGATATTTCCTCAGTTTGGGTAGGTGATGGAATCGGTTTAGGAACGGTTTCTAGCTGAGGTTTTGGAGGAGAATCATCAATGGTGATGTGTATGGTCTCATTGGTTTCTGGGTTATCCACTAAGTAAAGGATGTCTTTGGCTTGAAGCTTAGGTGGACTAGAAACCAGAGGAGTAGATGGTTCAGCCTCAGTGATAGGAGTGTCTGAAGGAGGGTTCACTGGAGGTGGTGGTGATGCAGAAGAGGAGGGACCGGCTGAAGGTCCGGGACCCAATGAGTCCAAGCGTGCCAGAATCAATCTTAGTGTCTCGCCTTGGGCACGTTGCTTAGCTAGCAACTCCTCATGCCTCTTGTCCATTCTCTCAACCAACTCTCCCATCTTGGTATTTATGTGGGTTATCAGTTCGGTCATTCGTGTTGGTGATATCCACATGAAAACCTCTCAGCATATTTTCCATAAAATGCTGGAGAGTGGTATTGAGGAAGGATGGCGATGATGTGGTAGCAGCTGGAGCCGATGACTGAGTGTCATCCATCCTACTGGTCTCTGCCTCAGTGGTCTTCCTCTTTTTCTTTGACCCAGATTCCAGAGGACCTTTGAGAGGAATATCGATGTTTAATTTCCCAATCTGGTTTCTCCCAACCAGAGTCAACCTCTCAATGGGCTCCTTGCTGTCCAAATACCATATCTTGTTCTCTTTTAGGATTAGAGACACAATCTGAGGATATGGCATTGGTGTTGTAGCCTTCCCATCCACTTTATACCTTTTCATTTCTGAGAAGATATACTCTCCCAGATCCTTCTGTTCCTTCAAAAGTAGTGAAGCAAACCACCTAAAGTCCCTATCAGAGAAGTGGGTATAGTTGTTGGCTTTGTTCACTAGGGACCTAGAGTAAATGTACCAAAGGACCCTATAATGATCACACATATAACTGGGCTTGAAATTTAGAGGGCCAACTAACTCTCCGGGTTTAAGGATAGTAAAGATTTGGTTTGGTTCAAGCTGGGAGTAAATATCATCCGGGGGGTTCTCAATTCCTAACCACAAGTTAATTCTAGAGGGCGATATAAGTATCTTTTGGCCTCTAATTGTGGTGGTCATCTCTTCCTCAACTGAGGTTCGGTTAGGCTCATCTATAATCTCTAAGTTACAATAAAAGTGAGTGATCACCTTTGTGCAAAAAGGCAATCTAATGGATAATCAAGGCATAAAGCGATCTAAATAAGGACTTAGGTCATGCTTCACTACCTCTTGAAGTAGCCTGAGATCCACATAGTGTGTCTTGCACACTTTCCTCCTGGAGAACTGAGACAAGTACTTCGGAGACTCCACCAATTTGCTAACATTGAATCCCTTTGGTGGGTTGGTGATCTCTTCTTCCGGCACTTTGGACTTCTTGGAAGATTGTCCCTTCTCCATTTGATCAATGATGTTTGCCATAGCTGCAGCCACATTCCTATCATATTTAGGCTTTTTGGTAGGCTTTGGAGTGAAAAAGGGGGTAGAGGAATCAGAGGGAGGAGGTGAGGGAGATTTGGCACTCTTCCCTCTTCCGGTTGAGGTACTCTTTTTGGATTGAGCCCTTGTAGCAATAGGCTCTTTAATCACAACACCTTTGGGTTTCGGTTGAAGAGGAATTTTAGCTTTTGGTCTCGGGGTAAGTTTTCTTCTCTTCTTGGGAGGAGAAGAAAGAGGATCAGAGTGTTGTTGGGATTCAGAGGAATCTATGGGAGTAAGGTTTTTGGTTCTCATCTTTCTGAAAGATTGAAACACTGAGATTTTCAGAAAAAGAAAAGAGACAGTCGTAGGTTAGGGCACTGAGAATCTGGATAAAATAGGAGGTTTTTGGAACTGAAATCTCTTGGGTTTTGACGGAAATGAAGCAAGGAATCACTTGTGAAAAGTTTTTGTGAGAGAGAATAGTGATTTACTCGAGGAGATTTTGTGGAAATGACCGAGTTTGCGACAGATAAAGCCCTAAAACCCGACGTTACTCGAGGCCTTACTCGAGTAATCTTCAAGTTTACTCGAGGCCTTCCTCGGGTGTTCATACAGAAAAATTCTAAAATAATTCATTTAAATTGCGTACCTGGCATGAATAATATAGTAATTATCCATGGATGTTCCCTCGATCATTTATAACCCATTCTGATCAGATTTGAGTCGTTCTTTATCAATTTGAGCATCTGGACTCCGACATTACTCGAGGCCTTCCTCGAGTAAGCTTCAAGTTTACTCGAGGCCCGCCTCGGGTAACCTTCTTTTCAACTTCTGACTCTTCATTTCTTTGAAAACTGAACCGTTAGATTTAAATTTCAAGTAACTTGATCCATTACTTCCAGTTTTGGGGGTCATTACTCGAGTACATACTCGAGTAAAGTGTTACTTTACTTCAAGTTGTTCCTCGGGTATTGTCTCTCTGTTAGTCATTACTTCAAGTTGATACTCCAGTAATGATGTCCTCTGATAATCTCTGTTTTTGTTTCTCAAAACAGAGTTTCTTTCTTCCTGCAAAACAATTTTCTATATACTCCGATGCTTAAGTTAGTGATCATCAAAACATTATCAAGTGACTTCATCTAATATTATGAAATACTGAAATTACTTATAACTCATTAGGATTTACCATTCCCAATTCTCTCCTAATGTAAAGAAATTTATCTTTTGCAAGAGGTTTTGTGAAAATATCTGCTAGTTGAAGATGAGTAGGAATGAATATAACTTTCACATCTTTCTTTTGAACATGATCTCTGATGAAGTGATGTCTGACATCGATATGCTTGGTTCTAGAGTGTTGAACTGGATTCTTTGCCAAGCTTATCATACTAGTATTGTCACAATAGATTGGTATTTCTTTGAGACAAATACCAAGATCTTGTAGTTGTTGTTTTAACCATATCACTTGTGCACAACAACTTGAGACTGCAATATATTCGGCTTCCGTTGACGAGAGAGACACAGTATTTTGTTTCTTGCTAAACCATGATACAAGTGATCCTCCAAGAAATTGTCCTTGTCCGCTTGTGCTCTTTCTATCTGTTTTGTATCCTCCATGATCAGAATCTGAATATGCAACAAGATATTCACTTCTTCCTTTGGGATACCACAAACCCAATTCGGGTGTGTCAGCAAGGTATCTAAAGATTCGTTTGACGGTTTCAGCATGTGATTCCTTTGGTGCCGATTGATATCTTGCACATATCCCAACACTAAATTGGATGTCTGGTCTGCTTGCCGTGAGATAGAGTAATGATCCAATCATTCCTCTATATTTCATGATGTTGTAGTCTTTTCCTTTGACATCAGCATCAAGTAACGTAGTTGAGCTCATAGGTGTGTCCGTGCCATTTGCTTCATCCATTCCATACTTCTTCAATAGCTCTTTCAAATACTTTGTTTGAGATATGAAGATTCCATTCTTTCTTTGTTTGATTTGCAAACCAAGAAAGAAATTCAATTCTCCCATCATTGACATCTCAAATTCTCCCTGCATTATCTCAGAAAATTCCTTACACAGAGATTCATTAGTAGCACCGAAAACAATATCATCAACATATATTTGAACAATTAAAATATCGTTGTGTTTTCGTTTTATAAAGAGTGTTGTATCAACTTTTCCCCGTACAAAACCTTGATCAATAAGAAACTTACTGAGTCTTTCATACCAGGCTCTAGGAGCTTGTTTTAAACCATATAAAGCTTTTTTGAGTTTGAAAACATGGTCAGGTTTAGTAACATCCGCAAAACCTGGAGGTTGTTCTACATACACTTCTTCCATGATGTAGCCATTTAAAAATGCACTCTTAACATCTATTTGATAGAGTTTGAATCCTTTGATGCATGCAAAGGCTAAAAGTACACGCATAGCTTCCAATCTAGCCACTGGAGCATACGTTTCCTCATAATCAATCCCTTCTTCCTTATTATAGCCTTTGGCCACCAATCTTGCCTTGTTTCTGACAATAATTGCGGATTCATCGAGTTTGTTCTTGAATACCCATTTAGTACCAATGATCGGATGATCCTTGGGTCGGGGTACCAAATCCCAAACTTGATTTCTCTCAAATTGATTTAGTTCTTCTTGTATTGCTATAACCCAATCATTGTCTGATAGGGCTTCATCAATGTTAGAAGGTTCAATCTCAGAAATGAATGTAGAAAAACTTACTTGATTAAAAATTCTATTTCTAGTTTTGATCCCTTCATTTACATCTCCTATGACTTGATCTAAGGGATGACTTATATTGTATTTCCAAGCTCTAGGTTGACCTAGGGATTGCTCTTCTTCCTTAGTTTCATCAACTTCTGGAATAAGAGACTTAGAAATAGATTGACCATTCTCTTGATTTAAAACAACTTCCTGTTCTTCATCAATGGTTTTGTCAGAGGATTCAAATTCATCAAATACAACATGAATTGATTCTTCAACAACACAAGTTCTTTTATTGAAAACTCTATATGCTTTACTTCGGTTAGAATATCCTAGGAAAATTCCTTCATTAGTTTTAGAATCAAATTTTCCTAAGTTATCTTTACCATTATTATGAATGAAACACTTACAACCGAAGATGTGTAGATGAGCGATGTTTGACTTTCTTCCTTTGTATAGTTCGTATGGTGTCTTTCCAAGTTTTGTTATGATATATGCTCTATTTGAAATGTAGCATGCTGTACTCATAGCATCAGCCCAGAACACTTGGGATACGTTCTTTTCATTCAACATTGCTCTAGCCATTTCAGTGAGCACTCTATTTTTGCGTTCCACAACTCCATTTTGTTGAGGTGTCCTTGGAGCAGAGAAATTGTGATCAATGCCATGAGTATCACAATACTCCTCAAAGGCTTGATTTTCAAATTCTCCACCATGATCAGTTCTAATACCTGCAATGGACATACCTTTCTTATTTTGCACTTTCTTGGCAAAAACAATAAATTCTTCAAAGGTTTCATCTTTTGATGATAGAAAAATAACCCATGTAAATCTAGAGAAATCATCAACAATGACTAATGAATATAGGGCCCATTTGGTTCGATCCCATTACACCCTGCGGTGCAGTGCAATGCGATGCAATGGTAATGTAATGCGATATTAATTACAAGGGTAGTGTTTGGTTTGATTTTTAAGCAATGTGCAATGAGTTAATATTTAACAATTATTTAAAATTAATATATTACACAAAGTCTATTTTACCCCTTAATATATCTTTGTAGAAAAAATAGTTACAAGACAGCGACGGCGGGGATAGAGGAGGAGGAGGTAGTGGTGGTGGCAATGATAGGGGTGGTGGTGGGCAGCGGGGGTGGAAGAGGAGGTGGTGACGGTGGCGGTGGGCTGGGGGTGGCGGCAGTAAAGGTGACGGCGGCGGCGGCGGAGGAAGAGGTGGTAGTAGTGGGGTGGGTGGTAGGGGTGGAGGAGGTGGTGGTGGGCGGTGGGCGATGGGCGGTGGGTCGGTGGGGGCGGCAGGGGTGCGGGTGGCGGCAGAGGAGGAGGTGGTAGTGGTGACGGCGACGGCAGCAGGTGGAGGAAGAGGTGGTGGCGGTGGGTGAGGGTGGCGGCAGAGGAAGAGGTGGTGGTAGTGGCGGTGGGCGATGGGGGTGGGGGTGGAGGAGGTGGTGGTGGGTGATAGGCGGTGGGTCGGTGGGGGCGGCGGGCGTGAGGGTGGCGGCGGAGGAGGAAGTGGTGGTGGTGGTAGCGGCGGCAATAGGTGGTGGGGGGTGGAGGAGGTGGTGGTAGGTGATGGGCGATGGGTGGTGAGGGCAGCGGGGGTGAGGGTGGCGGTGGAAGAGGAGGTGGTTGTGGCGGCGGCGGCGATGGAGAAGGAGGTGGTGGTGGCGGCGGCGGGGCGGCGAGGGGTGGAAGAGGTGGTGGTGGGTGGTGGGCCGGCGACAGCGATAGGAGGCAGCGATGGGCGGTGGGCCGGGGGTGGCGGCGGGTGGAGGTGATGGCGGGGGAGGAGATAGTGGTGGCGGCAGAGAGTAGAGGTGACGGCGGTGGAAGAGGAAGAGGTTGTAGTGGTGGCAGTTGTGACGTGATGCAGCAAGTGAAATGAGATAAGTGAAACAAAGACAAAGGAAACTAAAGGGTAAATTGGACTTTTTAGACTATGCAATGGGATGGTAATGAGGATTCATAGGGGAGGAGGTATGAATGAGGATTACCAATTTTTTGGTAATCTTCATTACCATGGTAAACCCTATTACCATGCTAAAGAGCTACCAAACACTCTTCTCTTGGTAATGCAATCATGATTACCATTGCAGGCATGCAATGGGGTTGAACCAAACGGGCTCATAGGTTGCCACCAAGACTCTTTACTCTTGCTGGACCAACTAAATCCATATGTAGTAATTGTAATGGTCTATTTGTTGAAATCTCATTTTTCAATTTGAAAGACGATTTAGTTTGTTTACCCTTTTGACATGCATCACAAATCAAATCATTTTTGAAATTAACTTTGGGTAATCCAAGGACTAGATCCTTTTTGAGTAATTTGCCTAGTTGATGCATATTGACATGAGCCAATCTCTTATGCCATAGCCAACTTTCATCGGCATTACTCAGAAAACAATTTTCAGATTCATTTATGCTAATATCTAGAGTGTAACAGTTACCTTCCCTTTTTGCTCTGAGCTTAGCCTTGATATTCTTCTTATCAAGCTGTAAGTCATTCTTGTTGATGATTAAACATTCTTCTGAGTCAAATATTACCCAGTTGTTTTTATCTGCACTTTGACTTACGCTTAGCAAATTGTGACACAAGCCTTCAACATAATATACATCTTTGACTTGTATTCCTTTGTCATTTTTGATTTCACCAATTCCTGCTATCCTTCCGGATTGATTTCCTCCAAATTTTACCTTTCCACCTTCCTTAAGTTGTAATGTGGTAAAACTTTTGAAATCTCTGGTCATATGTCTAGAGCATCCACTATCTATATACCACTTGCTATTTTTGGATGCTTTGAGACATACCTGCAATCAAATGACTAAGTCTTAGGTACCCACATCTTTTTGGGTCCTTTAGGGTTAGTACAAATAATTTTCTGAATATATGAACCTTTAGGTACCCATTTGTAGGTTCCTATTGTTCCTTTCTTCTTATGAATGCATGAAGAGGTATAATGTCCTTTTCTATTACAGTAGTTACAAAATGCAAAAGGATTTGATGTATGCACAGAATGTTGGAAATAATTCAAATATGACTTACCTCCTGCTTTCTTTCTTCCTTTTCTTTTATCTGATTTTGGATCATATCCAATTCCAGATCGATCATTTACAAATCGTTGAGCTTTTAAAATAACATTTAGCATCTCACTTCCTTGTGTAAATTTTTCAAGAGTTTTTGTGAGATCAATGTTTTTCTTTTTCAAAGATAAACAATTTTCACAATCCTTTCCCTTAAGTTCAGTTTCAAGAACTTTGTTTTTCTTTTTAACAACAATCAATTCTTTAACTACTTTGATGAATTCAGAATGTAAAGCATTATATTCAGAAAGTAATTCATCATAGGTAGGTTCAGAATCATTTACCTCTTCTTCTGTTTCTTCTTAAGCAACAAGACATATATTAGCTACTTCTTCCTCATCACTTTCTTCGTCTGAGGAGCTGTCACCCCATATAGCAGATACAAAGGCCTTCTTTTTGTTGAAGAATTTGCCTTTTCTCTTTTCTTTGCTCTTTTGGTTCAAATCTGGACATTCTGACTTGATATGTCCTGGTTTCCCACATTCATAGCAAATGATATGATCTTTGCTACTATTTTCTCCTTTCTGAAAATGTTTGAATCCTTGACCTTTCTTGTAGAATTTTCTGAATCGTTTTATGATTAGGCCCATTTCATCATCGTCAAACTCCTTATCCTCATCCTGATTCTCTTCTTTCAATTTCAGTGCTAGACCTTTCTTTTTCTTGTCACCAATGTCATCTAGTTCTTATTTGAACTTTAGTTTGCTTTCATATTCAGAAAGACTTCCAAATAGAGAAGCAACTGATCTCATTGATTCTCCTTTTGCTTCTTCTATTGCAGTAACTTTAGCTTCCCACTCTTTAGAAAGAATATTCAAAATCTTTCGTACTTGGGGTGTGCTGATCATAGACTTTCCCAAGAGCTGCAAGTTGGTTAACAAGATGAGTATATCTAAGTTCGAATTCAGAAATCGACTCACCTGATTTCATTCGAAGTAAATCAAATTCGGTGACTAAAGTGTTGATCCTATTCTCCTTTATTCCCGAAGTTCCTTCATGAGCTATTTCCAGAGCTTCCCACATTTGTTTTGCTGTTGGGAGTGTGCAAATTCTGAAATATTCACTTTGACTCAAGGCGCTTTGTAACATCAGAATTGCTTTGCTGTTGAGAGTGATAAGTTTCTTGTCATTCTCATCATATTCCGCTGGTGTCTTTGGAATTTTTTGAGAATCTACAATCTTTGTAGGTTGATAGTTTCCACTCTCAATTACATCCCATAGCCCATATTCAGTAGCCATCACGAACACTCTAAACTTAGCTTTCCAGAAAGAGAAGTGTTCTCCATTGAAACCAGGGGGTCTAGTGATGGACACTCCATCGGGAAGAATTCCTTCACCCATGCTTGCCATTGGATCCTTCTTAGGCTGTTAAACCTTAACAAGAAGACCTACGCTTTGATACCAAATGTTAGAACAAGCGTTTCACCCAAGAGGGGGGGTGAATTGGGTGATACTAAAATTTCGTCGGAAATATAAAACTTTAATAGTGGAATTAAAAGAGTAATGAGTAAGGAGAAATATCACCGAAGTGTACACCGGGAGTTATATTGGTTCGGTCACAACCACTTTGACCTACGTCCAGTCCTCAGAGCTTCTCTGAGAGTTTCACTATAACTTTCAAGATTCAGTGGGTTCTTGGCACCTCAGTACAAGCAAGTTCCTTCACCTGGACACTCACTCCCCCTTACAAGTTGTAATCCAATCCCAACTCAAGGTTCCAACCCCTTAAGTTATCTCAATAACAATTATTGAGTTTGAATGAAATATCTCTCTTACAGAGTGAATAAGAATCACTGAAGCATCAAATATAATTTCAACGTGAAAACAGAGCAATGAACTTGATAATTCGTTTGTGTATGTTCTTGTTGTTCTTTCTCTGTTTGGATGTTCCCATATATATAGATATGTTGGTGAAGACCGTTGGAACATTTTCTTTCATCCGTTGGAGAGTGCGCAGCCACTATTGACTTTTCATGTTTTTGAAAAATATCCGTTGGCGGTGGTTGACATTTGAACGTTTAATTTGACTTCCCTTTCTTGACATGATTCCTTCATTGTTTATCTGTAAATATGCTAGAAATACTAATACAATGAAAGATTAATCATATAGGAAACAATTTAATAAACGTTTGAATGATTTCTAAATTTCTGGGTAAGCTTACTCGAGTAGCTACTCAAGTAATACTTGAAGTTTACTCGAGTACTTACTCGAGTATCATCGGGAAATCTTTGATCAACTGCAAGTCAATGAATAAATACAAGATTACTCGGGTAGTGCATGGAATAACCAATTTTCAAACCTTTGGAAATATATGTTTACTCGGATACCTACTCGAGTAATACACTCATAACTTTATGAGTTACTCGGGTACCAACTCCAGTAAACCTTCAAATAAACTTGTGGTTACTCGATGCTCTACTCCAGTAATGTTGGCAGGATTTCAAGGCCGAGAGCACTTACCTCATTACTCGGGTATGGACTCAAGTAATGCACTCATTTTTGCATAGGTTACTCGGGTACCACCTCAAGTAAATGTACTTTTTGTGCATGACTTACCCTGGTAATGACTTGAAGTTTACTTTGAAAATATTTCTGCATACTCGGGTACTTACTCGAGGAATCCACTTAAAATAGAACATTGAATACTTGCATACTAGAGTAAGGACTCGAGGAAAATGAGATTAAGTTAATCGGGTACCACCTTCAAGTTTTTACTTACTTTAGTACGTTACTCGAGTAGCTCCTCGAGTAACATTGGCAGTAGTACAAAGTGCCGAGAGCTCCACATTTTCAGAAATAGAGTTACTCGAGTAGCTACTCGAGTATCATTGGCAACCTGAAAGCAACTGGAAGTTTTTCAAATGGTTACTCGAGTAGCGCCTCGAGTAACATTGGCAGGCCGAGAGCAACTCCAAGTTTTTACTTGGTTACTCGAGTCCCTGCTCGAGTAACATTGGCAGGCCGAGAGCAACTTGAAAATACTTACACTATTACTCGAGTAGCTCCTCGAGTAACATTGGCAGGTCACTGGAAGGTGCCTTTGGTTACTTCAAGTTTTGTCTCATTACTCGAGTAGGTATTCAAGTAATGCCTTAGAAAACTTGCTTCTGATCAAGTTCCTCAGCATTTACTCTTGGCCTTTCTTCATTAGTCCAATGCTAACTTCAAGTGATGCTTATCCCTGTTATTCCTTTGTTCAAACTTGTTTATTAATCATTTCCTTTTCAAACCATTCTTTTGTTATCATCAAAACATGAGATCTAACAATATGTATTTTATATCTTTGCTTGTATAGTGATGTATGTGATTGTTTTACTATGTTGTGTAGAGCATATTTGAATAAATGAAGCTCTGTTTCTGTTTTTGCTGTGGCCATAGTCTTGTTGTATGAAAAATTGAGCATGCAGAAATGTCATTATGGGGCATACATCTAGATAAAGCTAACATGTCATACACATAGCATCAATCATGCATGCATTATGGTATCTCTTTCCTACTGAGATTCTCTTGAATCTCACCCTCCCCTACCAATAATTTAGACAGGAGACGACAGAAGATATGCAAACAACAATGCAGAATACCGTACGAGGGGATTACAGTAGTGGAACGAAGACGGGAAGAAGTCTCCGTTTCACTGGGATGAGTTTAGACACCCTAGTAGCCTTGTGTGGCTACCTTAATCGTAAGTATCATGTACAAACCCCTATGGGAAATTTATGTAATCATGCACATATTATCAGTATAGTTATGTTATTCCTGTGTTGCCTATCGAACCGCATATCGTTTTCCAAGAATACTCTGAAAAAGGTGAAAATAAGATAAGGGCGTGACAACTTCAGCACGTCATTTGGATTCCGGGTACGCCTAAAATTCTTACACTCCAATAGTTGCCACTTCATTGATAAATTCTTGGCTATTAGCTATGGATTTACCCAACATTTTGATAGCAGCATCATATCCACTCCTTAATTTTCCCTTGTATATAGTGCCGAAGCCTCCTTCACCTAACTTATCCTTGAAACCTTTGGTAATTGTCTTCAAATCCTTATAGGAGAACCTTATTGGAATAAGGTGTTGGAATAATCCAACATTAAAGATTCCAAATATATTGTATAAATTCCATAAGAAAAAAGCAGCAACGGACGACTTGATGAAATACCTCCAGCCATAGTGATTCTGTATGTATCTCACAATCTGGAAATTGTAGAAAACAAGAAACAATTATAATATGAATATATTATAATAGGTTAGGGTTTATTCTAACGGGAAGATGAGGCACAGTGATGGTCTGTAAATAGTTGTCACCCGTCAGGGAACCCCTAAGGAGCAAGTAAGTATTCGATGTACTACTCCAAGACCCAACCTAGGCTATTTATAGCCTCCCATCAAGGCTTGTAACAGCTTTACCGGTGAGTCAGGTGACCCTAAACCAAATCTTTATCCACATCACTTTGCGGGACATAATCAAGAGATATTTTATCCAAAATATATTAAACTGATAATATTTAAAGCAATATGCTAATATTCAGAATATCTTCATAATATATAGAATATTCATTTGATCAAAATAACCAACTAGTATATCCTTTATATGATCAAAAAATAAACAAATATCTAGATATAATCTGAATAAAAATATTATCATTCTAATAAAATATCTAACATTCTCCCACTTGACCTGCAACCTAACGTTATTTGGTGAGTATCGTTCATTTAAGCAAATACTACATGTATCATGGCGATAAGTCCTCTTTGATCGAGTATTACCTTCCATGCATCACAAGTAGTACCCTTACTTAATGGGTCAAAAACTTAATGAATAAACCCAGAATGTTTATTTGGTTCCAACCTAAATGTTTGTTAAAATCTTATAATTTAGGTACCAATAATTGAGACAACAAACTTCAACTTGAATTTCATCACTTAATAATGTCTCATCTAGATCACCAAATGTGATCAATCCCTGATGAGATATTTGATCCTTTTGATTTCTCTAAATTCATGCTCTTTATTAAAGGATCTATCTTTATGTGTTTATGACCTCTTGACTCTATGGTCATATAACTCCCTTAATTAGTTTGGATTAATTTAATAATTCCAAAACCCTTTGATGAAATTCTATAATTGGCAATCTTGTAACTTGCCTCTAAGAATGACTAGGTTAAGCAATACATGGTGGAAGTAAGCAATCAATGACTATTTAGCAATCTTATACTTCTCCATGATGCAACTTGTTCAATAAATGTAAAAATGTATCATAATGTCAACTCTTTTATAGTTAACGCATCTTACAAGACTAAACAAGATAATCATTCCACAATATATAAAGCATGAAACTTAATGTACATTTAGTAATGTACCACATGACTTGTAGCTCTTCAGTCATTATTCAAGTAAAATATGCTTGATAATCCTCCTAAAATTCCTTTACAAGGGCATTGCCGATTTGTGCGCACTTTCAAGCAAGCCTACACCTTAGAAATTGAATTAGAAGGAATAAGATGATATTAGAGACATACGGACAATCTAATCATATTCTCATAATAGATGTTACTCTCAACAACCGCCATTATGCATAAATGTTCAAATGTTTGTGATTGTAGGTTACTCATGATATTCTCAAATATTTTGAGAATAATCTCCTTATGCATTCCAAAAGAATACCACACCTAATACGGTCATATCATAATTTTGAACAATGGTGACTTGGTCATTTATAACACCTTAAATCAAAATGCACAAGCTATAAATGAATCATCATTTTATACCATATAGATGACTGTACTCCCACTAATCCAGTAATATAATAAAACTTATGATGTTCTCAACATGTTCCTATATGTAATCACATCATGATACCTTAATTATTACTATTGTGAGATTTACTTTGACAAAATGATCTCCTAATTCTGTTAACTAAATTCTCTTTATTACTTATGCGACCATCTCTACTAATTCACATATATACCTCTCCTTATGTCCAAAATGAAAAGATACAAATAATATCTCAACTTAAGATAAACATTTAACTAACATGAAGATATAGAAGGAATTATACATGAATATAGGAGGAAATACCTCACTAAATCAATTCATTTTTCATAGAAGAGTTATTGCAAACAACTTTATTTGTATTACTTAATATTGCAAACTAGCAACTTTACGAATAAACTTATGTTGTTGCTTACCTCATATTTTTCATGAATTAACGCCTTTATTTGGAATTTATTATCACTCTCGATATTTATGTTCTAGTCAGATTTCCTGAAGTACATTACGTAGTAACTATAAATTGCCAAATTTTAATCACCATGGATCTCAACTAAATCCATTGATGGATTGAAACTCAACAAGGTGAGTGCCATGTAAAACCAATGTTCTACCACAATTAGAGGTGGGAATCCTCCATATGTGATCATTCTCAGGGAGTCTGATCACTCCCACTAATTTTGGCATTCCTAAATAATATGACATTTCATAATACTAAACAAAACTGTAAACTAAAATGGACAACTTATTTAAATTCCTAAGACATCTATGCATTTTCACCAAAACATGCAGTCTCAAGATATTTTCCTTCCATACTTTTTCTTTTATAAGACAGTTATATGTAAGAGTATATTTTAAACTGAGCTTCCAACCTTTGAGATTGAAAAGATTTAAACAAAAATTTTGTTGGAAACTCATAAAAAATATAAAATTGTCTTTAGTGTGTCCTTAAGAGGAAAACCGTATTATCCATTATGTTTCTTCTTGCAGCACTTTCACCTGTATTAGGTGAGTCCAAGTATGAAGAAACTTTACATATAGACTAAGTCCCAGTCCATTAATGATATACTGATCATGTTACCCATCTCTTCCTATGAATTTCACTAGATTAATCCGTTTATCAGATTAACCTCCCAATTTTGCTTTATATACTCTAGATGCATCTAATGACACTACTCAATTACAAAGCAAATAACCTTTGGGTATTGTGAAAGGTCAAATATAAGAACAGATGAATTATTTCACAATTAGATAAGGCTAACATAAAAACCTAAATCCTCCTTTGGCCCAGATGTCTTGATCAGTTCAATGCAGAAAGAGAAAGAAAAAATAAGAAGCCCAAAATAACAGTCTTGGCCTAGATTAGGAAAAATAAAAGATCAGGAAAAGAAAAAACATCAAAGCCCAATTCTTAAGGCCCAACACTCTATCCAGCCCACCTCACCGGCATTAGTGAAATGGTGCGTTTCACTAGGCAGAAGAACGACATCGTTTGAGGTGGCAGGAGAAGATAATCTTGATACACGTAAAACGACGCCATTTTAAGTGTCTTCTCCACCTAGTCGGATCCCTTGACCCGATCCACATGACAACGCGACCTGATTTGCAGACAACCGCCACCCGAAATTTCAAGCAACCTCATGCAGCAATTCTGGGCATGAAAAGCCGGCGACTTCAACGGCGTTCTTCATGAAAAATCGCGGCAAACAACATATAGATTATAATTTCACCCAAAAAGTTGCACAAAACCAAAATGAAAAATTCTTTTCATTCATGAACCCGAAAACAAAACGCGATAACAGGTTCAGATCTCAGTTGCTTTGACGGCAATACGAGTGGCGGTGAAGATGAAATGAACGAGTAAAGATGATATGATATGGGCAGCAATGTTTCAACTAAATGCAAAAAATCAAGTCAAATATTCGCACTAGCACGAAAATAGAGACGTGATTTTTGGACCCTTCAAAAACTTCCAATGTTTGGACAAAAACAAAACCTTGAATTCTGATCCTTCAAATTTTATTAAAGATGATGACGCTTCATTTGACACAATAATTAGTCTCCTCTCATCCCAATAATCCGAAATCTCAAACGTATATGTAGATCCATGATTAAGCAAGAATATATTATTTTCCTCTGGTCCCAATAACAGAAACTCAGACATACATTTGAAAACGAATCTCGAGAAAAGAACCCAGATCAAACAAATCCATATATGGATTAAAGCATATTTTGTTCTGTTTCTAAAATCATCCGCAAGATTGAATCAAGAGTTTGAATCACTTGACAGGATAGATCATGTTCTCACAAAAAAAAAGGGGCATAATCCAATTGATTAACACAACAAAAATAACAAATACATTCCATGGATCAAAGCACCACGCCTCACAATAAAATTAAAATAACACACACGAAATACTAGGCAGAGGGGATGAAAAAACTTGTTCTGATACCACATGTTGGAATAATCCAATATTAAAGATTCCAAATACATTATATAAATCCCATAAGAAAGAGCAGCAGCGGAAAACTTGATGAAATACCTCCAGGCATAGTGATTCTGCATGTATCTCACAATCTGGAAATTGTAGAAAACAAGAAACAATTAGAATATGAATATATAATATAATAGGTAACCCTTTTAACGGGAAGATGATGCATAGTAATGGTCTGTAAATAGCCGTCACTCGTCAGGGAACCTCTAAGGAGCAAGTAAGTATTCAATGTACTGCTCCAAGACCCAACCTAGACTATTAGCCTCCCATCAAGGCTTCTAGCAGCTTTACCGGTGAGTCAGGTGACCCTAAATCAAATCTTTATCCAAATCACTTTGCGGGACATAATCAGGAAATATTTTATCCAAAATATATTAAAATAATAATATTTAAAGCAATATGCCAATATTTAGAATATCTTCATGATATCTAGAATATTGATTTGATCAAAAGAACCAACTAGTATATCCTTTCTTTATATGATCAAAGAATAAACATCTATCTAGAAATAATCTGAATAAAAATATTATCATTCTAATAAAATATATAAGGTTGTGAAGTCGTATAAAATCTTTGCGATGTTTTCGAACATTGACATGTGCCTTCTACGGTATGTATATATCAACAATATGGACAACAATATGAAACCAATTAAATGAAAATCTGAGTGTGATGTATGGCACAACACCTTTTGTAGTAATGATGCCCAATTCGTTTGCAGGATTTGTTATTGTGGTGAGGGTCTATAATCTTCCTTCGTTAATATTTGAATCAGTCCAGGACATGTTTTTCCAATAAGCATCATATAATTGGTTAGTGCCAAGAATATAATTACTTTAATATACGTGAATTAATTACTAGTATTTTTTTCACAGTAGGATTTTACCAAGATTAATAAGGAATCCGTGTGAAAAAAAATATAAGTAATGGCACTTTTAGAGTCATTAACAAGTGCTGCAAATCAAGGCATATATGTTTAATATATTGGTGAAACTTTATTTGATCTCTATAAAGTATTCGTCCGGCCCCTTTTTCTTTGTTCCAATACTGCAGAAACGCTTCGTCTCTGTCCGTTGGCTCCCTCGTCCAATGATTCGCGGCCCTCATTTTCCGCTTCTGCCTTCGCCGTCAAACCTATTGCTTCCAAACCTATTTCTGGCAATGAATCCGTCACGCTCGTTCGTCTTTGCGTATCGGTTTCTATCTTTATCTGTATGAAACTCCCAACTTTTAATTTGCAGACACATTTTCAACTTGCTCCAGAGCTCCTTTGTTCAAATGAATGAGTTTGAATGAGACCAACATCACCCCGCACAAAAATTTTTCGACGTTTTCTCCATAGATATGAAGTTGAAATTCTTAAAAATCAGTCAAAGCCCAGACTTTAATGCCATTAATAAATTAAAAAACCTGAACAGTAACCTGCAGTTTTCAAAACATTGTGTTAATGCGGGGGGAAGAACAAAGAAGTAACGGTGGCTAGTGGAGGGAATAATAGCAATGGGAGAAAGTGGGGTGGTGTGTGATCAAATTAAGAGAATTTGCGGCACGGATGTTTCAATTTAGACGAGAAAGGTGAAAGAGAATGCAAGGATGCACAGATGTTTTAAATTCTGTTAAGGAGGGCTGAAATTGAACCGTTTTTATTACATTATGGGCAATTATTAAACATGAAATTTGAATTAAATTTCGTTTACTAAGGCTGAAATTGCACCTAATGGTTTAGGGATGTTAGGTTCACTTTTACCCATTTATTAACCATGAAATTGAATACATTCCCTACATTCATCCAATATGCTCATCTTTGAACAATGACCTGTACGACGCAGAAATGTAACATTGAATTAATTCAAAAATTGAAAATTCTAATTCTCAATAAAAAAAATTTAAAATTTAGTAAAAAAAACTATTTTTGTTATTAATGATTGACCATAGCTGGAAAATTTATTTGTTTTATTTAGGGCCAATAAAACTGTTAAAACAAACCTGAGTTAAGTGAGAAGTACTGAGAAAATATTTATTCACTTAAAAAAATATTGAAGTGCCAAAAATTATTTAATTTAAACCGGAAATTAGGAAAAGTGACCTCACATTTTATTCATCACAAACTCATCATCACCATGAAAGCTCATATCCAAAAGGAAAACACTGTGTGAATCTTAGCGTGCGACACCAATGACTCCCAATCTGAGGCTATGGCGGCCACCGATTTAACACAACACCGAGATTTTAACCGGTAAGTCGGCAAGTCTGCGACAACCGTATAAACATGGCATTCTCCTTTGGACCCCGATTCACGTAGTGAGCTGTATCCAGGTACGCTGTGTCATCCCTCATTGGATCTCTACACTTTAGGTACACCGCATGCTTGAATATAAATTGTCTGTGACTCAGAACGACGTCATAAGGGTTACGGTTGGAAGTATCAGCGAAATTGGATAGAGATAAGAAATAGCGAGGGAGGGAGGAACAATTTCCCTCCTGAATTCCAGGATCTATGAGTCGGATTGTGTAGTTGTTGTAGTCAATTCCTAGCACTCTGTATGTTGCCGAATACAAATGAAGCAGAGTGACGTTGAATCATCTCGTAGTCGGAATGGAGGCGAGATGTTTGTGAAAATGCCGCAACGCATAAGACTTGGTCTGCTCGAAAACTCGTAAGTCCATGCATTAGAAGCAGTGTATAATAATATTTTTTCCCCAACAAGTCGTGCACAACAATATTTTCTCTATAATCACATCTACAACACTTCTAAAGAGGTATGGCAGATTTTGAAGATTGGGTTTTTAGGCTCAGACAACGTAATCTCTGCAAAACTCCAATTATTATGTCGTGAATTTGAGAATCTTCCTATGCAGAAGAGTGAGTCAGTACACGATTACTTATCTAGAGCTAGTTCTGTAGTTAATAAAATGAGGTTGTATCGAGAAAAAAATTATTGATTAAACAGTTGTTGCAAAAATTCTGAGAACTCTAACTCCTGGATTAAAATTTTTTGATGTTGCAATTGAGGATGCTTATGACTTTTCGAAATATTCTTTTGATAAATTAATGAGCTCATTGCAAGCTCACGAGGACAGGATGAATTAGTTTCAAGAAAAAAGTGAAGAGCAGGCTTTTCAGGTGAAAGGAGAGTTTACAAGTGGAGGTAGAGGTAGTTTTTGTGGTAGAGATAGAGGTAGAGGAGGGTATGGTATTGGTAGAGGTCATGGTCAATTTAATGAACGACAACAATCAAGTACTTCCCATAGAAGTTCTATTTAATCTCATTGCTGCAAACAATTGGGGCATAAGGAAGCCTATTGCTAGGCAAAGCAACGACGTGATAAAAAGCATGTTGATTTTGCAGAGATAGAAGATGTAGAGATTTCATTCATGGCACATATCCCTAACACTCAATCCTCTAAAGATGTTTGGTTTATTGACAGCGGATGTTCCAATCATATGACTAGTTCACGCTCACTATTTGAAGAAATAGAAGAATCTCACCAATCTAATGTTCGGCTTGGTGATGATAAGCAAATTCACATAAAAGGTAGAGGTATTGTTGCTATTCGAAATGATTATGGTAAAAAGAAACTCTTGAATAATATTTTTCATGTGCTTAGTTTGACTAATAATTTATTGAGTGTGGGACAAATAGTGGAAAATTGTTTTAGAGTCACTTTTGATGATTTTTGTTGTGAAGTTTATGATAAGAAGTCTGGACAAATAGTTGCAAAGGTCCCTATATGACTAAAAATCATATGTTCCCTCTTGATATTTCCTCTATTGACAAAAGGGTTTTAGTTGTTAAAGAAATTAGCAATTCTTATTTGTGGCATTTACAATATTGTCATTTGTATCTTAATGAATTGCAATTGCTAAGTAAAAAGAATATGGTTCTTGGGCTGCCAAAGATTGACGCTGTTAATTTTTGTGAAGGTTGTGATATGGGGAAACAAATTACAAAGTTATTTCCTGTAGGGAAGTCTTGGAAGGCTTCTCAATGTCTTGAGTTACTGCATGTTGATTTGTGTGGACGAATGAATACTGAATCTTTAAATAGTAGTCATTTTTTTTGGTTATTTACTAATGTTTATAGTAGAATTAGTTGGGTTTTTTTTCTCTTAAAATTTAAATTTGAAGCATTTGAAAATTTCAAGAAATTTAAAGTTCTTGCAAAAAAAACAAAGTGGTTGTTGCTCAAAGGTATTACGTACAGATAAAGGAGGATAATTTTGTTCTAATGAATTTGCTACTTTTTGTGAGGAGAATGGTATTCGTAGGGAGCTCAGTTCACCATATGCGCCAGAGCAAAATGGCATTGCTGGATGAAAAAACCGAACTGTGGTAGAAATGGCCAAAAGCATGATGAAGGCAAGAAAGCTTTCTAATAATTTTGGGCAAAAGCTATAGCCACCATAGTGTATCTACTAAATTTGTCTCCCACAAAAGCAGTACATAATATGACACCTTATAAAGCATGGAGAGGTATAAAGCCCGGGGTAAGCCACTTAAAAGTTTTTGGTTGTATAGCCTATGCTTTGGTAAAATCTTCTCGTCAAAAACTTGATGAAAAATGTATTTTTGTTGATTATAGCTGGCAATCCAAATTTTATAGGTTGTATAATCCATTTAGTGGCATTAGTAGGTATGTTGTATTTAATGAAGAAGCTAGTTGGAATTAGAGTGACAAAATAGATGAAAAATCTATCTCTATTCCAATAATTATTGGAGCAGGGAACTCTGAACAAGAACCAACAAGTTTGGAATCAATTACATCTAGTGGCAGTAGCTCACAAACACCACATTCATCACCTTCTAGTGCAGATAGAATTACATCATCACCAACAAGCTCATTCTCTACGTCATAATTGAGTGAAACTCCTCCTCGAAAGGTTCGAGCTCTAACAGATATTTATGAATCTTGTAATTATACTCTGTTTGTTTCTGATCCCGAGTCATATGTGGATGGTAAAAAAGAGTAAGTTTGTAAAAATGCAGTGGTTGAAGCGATAAATTGTATCAAGAAGAATGATACGTGGGAGTTAGTTGTTCTTTCTAAAGGTAAGAAGACAATTGGGTGCAAATGGGTGTCTCGAACTAATATAAAGCTGATAATAGTGTGCAGAAGCATAAAGCACAATTAGTAGCTAAAGGCTATGCTTAATAATAAGTTGCAGATATAATGACCAAGTCACTCTTTATTGGCAAAGTTGAAGATTTCAGAATGCAGATAGGAGTGTGCAACTTTGAAGCAAGGGGAGTGTTGAATAATATTTATATATTATATATATAATGTATATATGCTTTATGTGCTGCAGTTCTATAGATTATTTATTTTAAGGTAAAAGTGTAGCCATCACCCTGAACTATTTTTGAAGATACAATTAACACCCTAAAGTATTTAAAGGTGCAATTCTGACTCTAAATAATTAAATTGGAGCAATTGTGCCCTTCATCCTAACCTATAGTTAACATCGTTAGAAAAAAGCTTCACAAAAGGCTTTACTCTGATGACCACCGCCGGCCACCACCCATTGACACTACCTCGATGAGAATGCAGCTTCTCACACTCAAGACCCCTTCCTATTCCCTTCTCTCTTTCTCTCTTAAAACTCTTTTAAGCCCTCTCTTTCTATATATATATATATATATCTCTCTCTCTCACTCACAAGAAAAAACGATAAGCACAAACGCTAAATTCCTCTCGATATGGCTGAAGATCCCTAGAAAGCAGCTGAGGAAGTGGCAACAGCAAAGGTAGTTGCCGAGAAATTTGTTGTGCAAGAGTAAGAGGCCGAGAAGCAGTTCATTGAAGCAGAGCCTGATAAGGAGAAGCCCATTGCTAAGAGCGAGAAAAAGGATGAAGAGAAACCGGCGAGGCCTACCAAGGAAGTTGTGGAGGAGGAAGAGAAGAAAGGCTTGGAGGTGGTGACAATAGAGGAGGAGAAATAGGATGAGAAATCTGCGGTAGCTAAGGGAAAAACTGAAGTAGAGCCTCTTAATGATGATGTTGTTGTTAAAGAGCCAGCTAAGATTGAGGCTTAAGCTGTTACTAAAGTGAAAATTTAAAATCAATTAAAAGGAAAAAAAGAAGCTTGTACTTGAAGCTCCAATTGTTGCCACTGTTACTGAAGAGAAAAAGGAGAAGCTGTTGTTGCCAATTGCCACAGAGGTGGTTAAGAACATTTCTACCGAAGTATAGGATGATTCTAAGGCAGTGGGGGAGAGGATGGTCAAGAGTGATGCTGTTTATTTTAAATAGGGGTTAACAGTCTGTTAGATGAGGGGCACAATTGCTCCAAATGAATTACTTTAGGGTTAAAAGTGCACCCCTAAATACTTTAAGGTACTAATTACACCTTTGAAAATAGTTCGGGGTACTAGCTGCACCTTTACCTTGTATTTCATTAGTTATTATTTAAGTATTATTTTATTAGTTGTTTGATTTAGGTAGAATTTCTATTTGATCGATTTCCCTGTAGAAAGATTCGTATAAGATTCATATCCCCATATCCACATCCATTTGTTGCCTATATAAATCTCATATGTATACTTATTTATTCAAGGATTAATAATAGAAGTTCTTATTTCCTCTATTTTTTCTATCTCCAACAAATCGTCCATATGATGATGTGAAGCTGCGCCACCTCTTCTCTTATTAAAGACAGCTCCATATCCGCCCCCCCAAACGGGGGAAGATTAAAAAACTCTTGTAAATCGAAATTGGAATGACTAGTATTTTCCAAAGCTGACTTCAATTTTTGGCTAATAAGGGTTAAGAGGCAATTTTGCTTGGAAAGTTCTCACTGACAGGCAATGTTGCCCTGGAAGTGAAAACAAGAGAGAAATTTTGCCCTGACTGTTATTCCAATTAATTTTGACTGTTAGTTGATCAAATATGCTGAGCTGGCAATCCACATGTCATACACATAATTTTTGTAAGATTCAAATTTGCACATAAAAAAATAATGTGGATGACATGTGTTAGTGCAAGTATTTCACCCAAGAGGGGGGCTAAATTGGGTGATACCAGAAATTTCATTGTGTATATAAAACTTGACTGGAAATTTAAAACAGTTAAGAGCTAGGAGAAATATCACCGAAGTATACACCGGGAGTTATACTGGTTCGGCCACAACCATTTTGACCTACGTCCTATCATCAGAGTTTCTTTGAGAGTTTCACTATATCTTCCAAGATTTAGTGGGTTCTTGACACCTCAGTACACAGCAAGTTCCTTCACTAGACACTCGCTCCCCCTTACATGTTATAATCAAATCCCCAACTCCAGGTTCCACAACCTTAAGTTGTCTCAATAACAAATATTGAGTTTGTAATGAAAAACTCTCTCACAGAGCATATGTATAATCACTAAAGTACAAAGAGTGAATATAAGAAACAGAGCACTAAGAATATAATGATCGATGTAAGTTTGTGTGTTCTCAGTTATTGTGTTCTATTCTTTGTTGAATGTTCCATATATATAGATGAATTGTGATGTCCATTGGAAGCATTTCAAACATGTCTGTTAGAGTCACGCAGCTTCGTTTGACCGTTCTTCAAATTTGAAAACTAGCCATTTGTAGTTGGTAGGCGTTTCGGTTGTTGCGGATGATATATTTGACTTCTCTCTTAATGCATGATCTCTTCATTATTTCTCTGCAAATACACTTAGGAAATTAACACAATGAAAGGTCAATCATATATATAACAAATCAATGAACGTTGGATTAAAATCATGCTTTTCGTACTGCACTACTCGAGTAATCATGCTTCATTAGTCGAGTGGCTACTTGAGTGAGCCTTGGAAAAACTTGGAAGAGAGTTAAGTCAACGTTTACTGGCCATATTACTCGGGTAAGTCATTGAGTAATTCATCTTACAATACCTGGCAGACTTGATTACTCGAGTGATCCCTCGAGTAAATCTTTCTTTCTTCTCTGGTTACTTGAGTGATCCTTCGAGTAATACTTACAATTCTTCTCTCATTACTCGAGTAATCTCTCGAGCAAAGGCATCAGATTCTTGGCCGAGAGTAACTTCTTCATTGCTTACCTGATTACTCGAGTGGACCCTCGAGTAATGCTTCAAATAACTTTACAGATTACTCGAGTGATCCCTTCGAGTAATGTCACTCATTTCTTGGGCGAGAACTACTGGATGGTTTCTTCTGTGATTACTCGAGTGGTCACTCGAGTAATTTTTCAAATAACTCTGCAGATTACTCGAGTGATCCCATACAATTCTTGACAGAGAGCTTACTGGAACATTTTTTCACACATTACTCGAGTGGTCCCTCGAGTAATGAAGGTCATTACCTGAGTGATCACTCGAGTAATGTCTTCAAAAATCTCACAATGTTCCTTTCACCTGTACTCTATCTTTCACTTCATCTTTATTACTTGAGTGCCTACTTGAGTAATGCTTTTTCCTGGCATGAAAAGCTTGGTTACTTTGTTTAAACCTTTTTGTATCATTAATCTAGTCTTTGTTATCATCAAAACATATGGGATCTAACAACATGTGGATTGTCATCTCAGCATATTTGGTCAACTAACGATCAAAATTAACTGGGATAATGACCAAAGAAAAATTGTTCCATTTTTATACTTTTAGGGCAAAATTGTCCCCTGAAAAACTTTCATGCTCTTATTTAGGACTTCTTTCCAAATGGTTCACTCCAAAAGTTCATATCTTCGCCAGATAATAAAGAAAATTTCCTTGGATAGTTGCAACAGTTGACCCTTGCCATAACCAAATGGATTGAATACCTTCATCAAGGCTATGACTACCATATTGTTCATTTTGATATCAACCTCATAATGTGTTATTAGATTACAATTTTATTCTGAAAATATTTAATTTTGGCCTAGCTAAATTGTGTTCTAAAAATCAAAATACTGTATCAACAAGCTTATGCTCTCCCGTGTGTTGCACGGGATGATTGTACTTTAACGCATTAGTCAAATATGGTTAGTCATGTATAACATTTGAACTGATTGAGTTCAACTTAAAAGAAAGGAACATTTAAATATGATTGCAAATGAAAGACTATATATTATAAATGAAAACAGAACAACGTGTCACAACAATATCCTTTCATCCATAAAGTCTACATAGTAGAAATGAAACTTGGCCAATATTACATAGCAATATCCTCACATTATATTTTCCCTAAAATCATGGCTTGAAATTAAATCCTTAAAATTTAATCTCATTTTGCATAAATTCTCCTTACCGAATAATTTGATCTTGCATTTAACGAAGCACTTTTGTCCATTTGCTTATTTGATGAAACAAAAACGTAGACTTACTAACCATGAAACATAGCTTATGAAGCGACAATAATAGCCTACTTGATGTGTAGACATATAGTATACATAATAAGGAACTCACCTTGAGTGCTATGCAACTAAGGAACTTTATCTATTGTCTAGGCAAACTTACCTTTCCAGCAGAACTTTGAATGAGGATTCCAAAATCTACTGGTTAATTTGAAGGCTTAAAAATGTCCTATACAATGGCCTTTACACTATATCTGTAGGACAAAACTCATGAATACATTAGCCAATAAAAAATCAGAGTACATGAATTTTCTTATATCAATAGCAGAAGACTTATAAAAATTACCTCTCACCATTGCTAAGCTTTGATCGGACAGAGAACTCACAAATCCTGATGAAAGAGAGCTGCAAAAGGAATTGAAAACAGAAGATAATTGTCAGGTTTCTTTTTGACTGGCTGTGAGGCACAACGATGACAACTGGGTTAAGAACCATCGCCAGTCAGGGAACCTCAGATGAGCAGCTAGGGTTTTTACTCGTACGCTCAATTTTGACGGCTGAAACCTAATTGTGTATTTTTCACCATAAAAAAATCACATTAATAGCCAATAACCCTAATATTGAATTAAGCCTAAATCTAACTAACGAGCCACACTCAGGATATTTTAATTAATTACCCAATTAATAACTAATAATAATTATAATATATTAAAATATCTAACATTCTCCCATTTGGCCCGTAACTATACATCAGTTGCCCTGTTCAGATTAATTAAGGTTATACTACAAGAATCATGGCCATAAGTCCCCTTAAGTTGAGTATTATCTTCCATGTATTACGTAGCAACAACCTTACTTAATGGGTTAAAACTTTATGAATAAACTTCAAATGTTTATCCGGTTCCTATTTGAATGTTTGTCAATCTTGATAAATAGGTACCAATATGAGACAACAAACTCTAACTTGAATTTCATCATTTATCAATACCTTATTTAGATCATTCAATGTGATATATCTCACAAATAAGGTATTTGATCCTTTAATATCTCTAAATGCATGCAGTTCATTTAAGGATCTATACTTTATGTGTTATTGACTCATTGACTTTATGGTCACACAACACCCTTAATGGGTTCAAATTAATTTAAAACCACATGATAAAATTTTTTAACCGGCAATCTTATAACTTGTCTCCAAGAATGACTAGATTAAGCAATTCCTGATGGAAATAAGCAATCAGTGACTACTTAACAATCTTGTACTCCTCCATAATGCAATTTGTTCAGTAAACATAAAGATGGATCAGAATGTTAACCATTTTATAGCTAACACATCATACCAAACTAAACAAATCTAATCATTCTCCTATATGTAGAGCATGAGACTTAATGTACATTTTATAATGTACTTCATGACCTGCAGCTTTTCAATTATTATTCAAGTAAGAATATGCTTGATAATCCTCCTAAAGTTTCCTTGCAATGGCATTGCTAGTTTGTGTGCACATTCAAGCAAGCCTGCACCTATGAAACTGAATTAGAAGGAATACAATGATATATATATATATATTAGAGACATGTGGACAATGTAATTGTATTTTCATAACAACTACCATCTATCCCAAATTGTTAAAATACATGTGATCATAGGTTTCTTATGACATTCTCAAGCATTTTGAGAACAGTTTCCTTATGTATTCTAAAAGAATACTACACTTAACCTAGTCCTATCACAAATTTAAACAATGATGATTTTGTTATGTGTAACACCTTATGCCAAAATTCACAAGCAATGAGTGAATCATCATTTTGTTCAATATAGATGATTCAACTTCCACTAATCTGGTGATATAAATAGTACTGATACTTTCAACATTATCATGTATGTGATTGCATCATAACACATTATTCACCACTAATGTAAGACATGCATGTGAGGACAGTTTCTCAATTTTGCTAACTAAATTCTCCTCATAATTTATGTGACATTTCTTTTAATTCACACACATCTCTCCTTGTTACTATAATGGAAAGATGCTAATGGAATTTAGGGTCACTCTCATTGTTTATGCTCTAGTCAGATTACTTGAAATACATGATGTATAGTTTGTAGCAATTGCCAAATTTAAATTGTCATTTGGTCTTAACCCAATCTGCTAACAGATTGAAGTTATATAATAAGAGCACCATCTATCAATTTGAAATATCCCTTGCTTGTTTTAGGATATTTTTCCTAATAATTGATAGAGTCCTTAATGTTGATGTTTCTTATTTCAAGCTTGACCAATTGAAAATTTCAGAACTTCATTATATTTCACATTTACCTCAAGGAGAAGAGTATCTTATAAAACCAATGTTCTATCATGATTAGAGGTTACAATCTGTTATGTGTGATAATCCTGAATGAGTTTGATCACTCCCACTAATCATATCATTTCTTAATAATTTGGCATTTCAAAATTACTACAGAACTTCTAAAATGAAATAGACAACTCAATAGAATTCCTAAGATTTCTTTGCATCTTAACCAAAATATGCAGTCTTTGTCTCTGGGATGTTTTCCTTCCACACTCTTCCATTCATAAGACAATTCTATATAAATGGAGCTTCCAACTTTCAAATTTTAAAAGGGTTTAAACATAATTTTGTTGGAAACTCATCTAAGATATATATAGTTATCTTGAGTGCATTCTTTAAGAGGAAAACATATAGGATAAATTACTATCCTCAGCCATGTACCCATCATGTCAACCATATCTTCTAATTGACTTCACTATGTTAATCTATTTACCAGATTAAATTACCCACTTCTACTTTATATTCTCTAAAAGTGTCAAATGAAACTACTTAATTATAAAGCAAAAGATGTTTAGGTATTTGAGGAGTCAACTAAATCAGGATGAACTATTTCATCCGTTTGAACAAAACCAATGGCAAGTGTATATCCACTATGTCCTCCAATCAAGGCACAAACCATAGATAGATTAAACTTTATATGTCTATTGCTTTATGGCTTTAGGGTTGGTAGCTTGATAGCCTTCATTTAAAATCTCATACTTTTCCAAAAGGGAGGAAAACTTATATATACACATTTACAATGAATACTTAATATCCATGCATGTATTCATGAAAATGAGTAATAATTCATGAGATAATAAACAGAAGATCTTTTCCACCAAGATTAATGGAGACATCTTACCCTATGATGGAGAATCACTTAATAGTCAACAAAACAATGCAATAACATTTATGAGAATTTCTAAATATATCCCTTAGCCTATCAACAACCATTGACTTTGTTCCATTCTTTGTGTACTTATAATAACCAGCTTTTAACTGAGATTACTTTATTGAGATAATAATATTATCTCATTTCTCATACTAGTATTATAAATATTAGAACTTTTCTTAATGTCAATTTTATCCTAATGGCTAGAGTTCTCCTTATAGGCTTAATTGTCTCTAATAAATTATATCAAACTAAATAATTGAATGGATAACAATCATGCTTACAAAATTACTGTAAGAGGCAAGCAACCATCGCATATTGGTGTATGTTTACCAATGTAAATCATACAATTATAAATTCGTATCACTAAAGTCTACCTGTGGGCAAACACATTAGCATAGCATGAATTTATCTCAAATTGATAAAATTGGAATGTAGTTATATCCTTTAATACTTGTGGGCTATTTAGAAAATATAATGTTGTTATATTCCACCATAATTAAAGCTATGATTATAATTATCTACCTGTGGGCAAAGATTAACTATAACCACACATTTAATTACAATTGACGTCTTTAAATCTTTGAGTGATGTATTTTGTTCAGTAGATGAAAATAGAGTGTATGTACTTAGCAATGATGTTGTGACTACTCCTCGATTCTACATACTCATCACAAAGACATCACATCATTCTATATACTAATTGTATAATGAACATAATTTGATATGGTAAAACCTTATGTGATTACCCATGCATACAATATGTGTATAAGGATGCTTGTTCACCGTTTAGCTTCCGCAAGCGTATGGGTCGCAAGTAATAAAGTGATAAGTCAATATCGTTCCCACGAGGACTATGACAAAAGCAAGTTAACTAATTTAACCATGTTCTTAATTAGGTTGAATGGAATTATTTGAAATTGATCAAGTTAAATAAAGAAGTTTGATGAAAATAACAAAGGAAAATAGTGAAAATTGGGAAATTGGGTCTAACTTCAAGAGATATTAACTTAGGATTACTTCTTCCCCATTGTATTTCATGAAACTAAGCAAATATCCACTTATGTTGATTAAATGAGTTTATATGCTAGTCAAAGGTTCTAAAATAATCATCCAAGCTCTCTCAAGTCAAGATTGATTTTTAATCGTCATTAAAAATATTCAATCTCTTGTTTACAATGAATAAAAATCATCTTTCCAAAGCAAGCCTTCACTTGATTATGCTAGGTTGTTAGATATATCTCTATTCTAACAACAAACCATCCATTTAATCCCTAAACTTTAAGTCTAGCATGATTTTTCTTAAGTTCTACAATCAAAATAGCTCTCTCAAGCATCTTCCAATTGAACAACTCTAATCATGTGGTGATCAAGCACAAGATAGCATTAAGCTCAAAGAAAAATCAACATATAATACTCATTAACCAACAAAAGCAAGATAATTTAGTAGTTTCAATCCATACAATGGGTAAAAGTAATCCTAACTAGGAGTTTTAGCTACTCATGGTCTGTATATGCCAAAATCTCAGCATACAATCATAATCCATATCAGCAAAATAGAGAAAAAGGAGGGAAGAACAAGAAAAACTCAAGAATTGAGGCTCCAAATCCTTTCTTAATCCAATCCCAAGCTCTCTAAAATGCCAAACCCTAGCAGCCACTATGTTCAAGAAGTCCAGCCTCCTCTCATTTTCGACCTAGCCCATGCCTTTATAGTGGTTTTTCTGCTTCATTTTTCAAAACGCATAGCATCAGGTTCGCGCGTTCGCCGTGGGTTGCTACAGCGAATTCCATAGTGAATTATCATACATAACCAGACTGAAGCAGTACTTTTTTAGGTGGTTTCGCCATGACTTTGGCTACAGCAAATTCCACAGCAAGTACAGGCTTCTCCTCCATAATGTCCATTTTCCTCTTCCTTTCACATCTTCCCATTATCTTTGTGAGCTTTTACAACTTGTCATCCTCCACCTACAAGGAGGAGGGATTCATGAGCTTTTTTAACTTTCACAAATAATTAAAACTATATGCATTTAACTCATGATTCAACAAAATTTTGATTTATCTCATGTCCTATCACATTTTCATCTATAATCTCTTTATATGCACAATTTGAACCCAAAAATAAGTGAAAAGAGAAGAAAATGTGCTAGAATACTCTTGATTTCTATGAGTTAACAATGCTGTAGCTATTCTCTAAACAAAATATGTATACTAATCACTAATATCAAATATATACAATTTAAATACCATATAAGTATACACAATGTCAATGGGAATCCTAATTAATTAATTTAATCAACTTTTGAAGATTGATATTTTAAAATCCACATATGATTATTTAAGCATGTTGTAAGAGGGCACTGTAGCTACTACTATAGCATGCAAGTTAATCATAAATATCAATCATGTGCACTTAAATTCTGTATATGCATAGCTTTATAGAGGACTTAACCAATTAATTTAATCAACATAAGTGACTAAATACAATCCTCCCACTTTGATTAAATTAATATTACACATTAAATAGAGTTGATATTTTAAAACATATAAGTGATTATTTACACATGCAACAGACGATGCTGTGACTATTTCCCAAGATGCATGATAATCATAAATATCAACTTTGTGCATTTTAAATTCCAAATATGCACTTAATAAGAATTTGATTGATTAATTTAATCAACAAAATGTGACTAAACAATCATCTTAGACAAATTCTCCCACTATTTCGTGCATTCAAAATAAATCTAATATATACAGATCTTGATGGAGGGATAAATCAATTAATTTGATCAACAAAGTCCCTAAATAATTAATTAGAAATCCTTCCACTGTTTTATGTATGCAAAAAATTGTTTAAAGAATTAATTTTGCCACTTCTCAATTTAAATTAAGCTTTACAAAATTCGAATAGTAAGATAATTTCCTAAAATGAATTATCCAAATATATAGGCAATTAAATAACATGTCAAATGATTTTACAAATTTTCCAGAATATAAAAAAAAGCCAAAATTAACTTTTCTTAATTTAAACAATTTAACGTGATGTAGTCAAAATTACATAAAACAATTTAATTAATAGTGTGCAAAAGTCTATTTAACCCAAAAACCTTTTCTGAAAATTGGATCCTTATAGCCCAGGTAAAGAAAAATGTAACAAAGCTCATACAATATTTTCTAGAAAAGAAATAGGATAATAAAGGCCCAAAAAGATGTTCAAAAACGGCAATATCAAATGGCAATAAGCCCAGAAAGCCTAATGGCCCACATTTCATGAAACAAGCCCATAATGTCAAAAATAAGAGTTCAGCTCCAAGTTAAAAATAAAATCCATTAATTTTGTCTCGGCCCAAAATGGGTTTCCAGAAAAAACTAGGAAATAAAATTTAATTTTCAAGTTCATAAGGTAATTCGGCCCAGTATATCTAAGTCGGCTCAAAATTAATAAACGCAAGCCCAATGACAATCAAATCATTGAAAATCCAACTCTAAAGCCCATTTCTAGAGCTGGCTGAAACTTATAGAAACTCTAGGAAAAATTGGAGTTTTTGAAATCCGACTCCGCAGACGTGTTCCTTTCTACTCCTAACTACTTTATTAACTATTTAATTGAGTTATAACTACCATTTAAACCCAATTTTGGCAGTATAACATTTCCAACACACATTTTCCAATTTTTAGAAATAAAGACAATCCGACAAAATTTCACCGATTAAATTGTCCATAGCAGCCAGAATAGTCAATATATGAAGGTTTAGAAGTTACCTCAAGCTCCCACTAGCTTTTCCTCTTCTTGGCTAAAACCCTAGGTCCTTGAACACCCAAATTTGTGCTTTCAACACCTTACAATACATAAAAGAGAAGCTTAGAAATAATGTTATACACGTTAGGTACGAATTCACCAAAGAAATCCATCTATCTCGCGAGATTTCTTCTCTTTCTCTCTCTAAAAGCTCTCAATTCTTTCTCTCTCTTGGCTGTTGGAATGGCGTCTGAAATGAGGGCTAAATAAGGAGAATGATGATATATTATAATGCTTATGTCATCCTTTAATTATTTATTAATTTTCCAAAATTTCAGATTTAAGGAAAATTTTGGCAGATCTTTCGTCAATTTTGAAAAATCATAACTAATTTTAAAAAACTTGAATTGGAGTGACTCTAAAGGCTATAGAACCCTTATTGAATCTAGTTTCAAAAAAAAATATACTTTAGCCAAATGGAAGCACATAAATCCCATAATTTAAGTCTTTAAATGCTGTTTCAGAAACTTTTCAGTTTTTCTGGGCTAACTTCAAAAATTTATATATATTTTTATATACCTTCAAATGATTCGTATGATGTATCAAATTAAAGCTGAAGATGTCTACTTTCACCCTGTAAAATTTCATAATTTTTACACATCATTTGGTCATAAAAAATAAGATGACAAGCTCACTACCTCACCAAAAATTTCACTGGAAGCATAATCATATTCTCCAAAATTCACCATTTTACTTTCTTAATACCCCAAAGATATAAGAATCATTAGGGAATAAATTTGGGACTCTTGCTAAATCGGGGCTTAGCAGTCCACTTATTTCAGGCTTATTCTCTAGCATCCAATTCCAAAATTCAGGGTATTACAAAAAATACTAAAATTCCCCTAAGAAAATCTTCTGCATTCCCTCCTACATTCTCACTCATTCTATTTTTAAAACTAATACAAAATTCTAAATTTCACTAAATTAAATAAAAGTTTTATCAAATTTTCATTTTTCACAACTTGCATAGATATCTATGAAAAAGAATTACACACTCTTCAATTTTGTCAACATTATAATTTGTTAAAATCAACAAAAAAAATTAATTGAAAATAGAATGACATAATTTTAATAAACATCAAGGTCTTTTATAATTTATTATATATGTTAAACTGAGAAAGTTTATATGATTTATTTTTATTTTAGAAGAAATTTATGTGGGTCCAAAAATTTATTTAATGTTAATAAAATAAAAAAAATCAAAATAATCTATTATGTCCTGAAAAAACATGAAATGAGTTTAGTTTTTATTTTTATAAAAAGAGCTTAGTTGATATTAACATTGATACTGGATAATATAAATATGACAACTTGATGATATATTCGTTAATTAAATTATCTATTGTTTATGACTTCTTTCCAAATGGTTCACTCCAAAAGTTCATATCTTCGCCAAACAACAAAGAAAATTTCCTTGGATGGTTGAAGTTGCAACAGTTGGCCCTTGCCATAGCCAAATGGATTGAATACCTTCATCAAGGCTGTGACTACCATATTGTTCATTTTGATATCAATCCTCATAATGTGTTATTAGATTACAATTTTATTATGAAAATATTTGATTTTGGCCTAGCTAAATTGTGTTCTAAAAATCAAAGTACTGTATCAACAAGCTTGTGCTCTCCTATGCAATTGTACTTTAACGCATTAGTCAAATATGGTTAGTCATATATAACATTTGAGCTGATTCAATTCAACTTAAAAGAAAGGAACATTTAAACATGATTGCTAATGAAAGACTATATATTATAATTGAAAACAGGACAACGTGTCACAACAATATCCTTTCATCTATAAAGTCTACATATTAGAAATGAAACCTGACCAATATTACATAGCAATATCCTCACATTATATTTTCCCTAAAATCATGGCTTGAAATTAAATCCTTAAAATTTAATCTCATTTTGAATAAATTCTCCTTACTAGGGGTGAGCAATCGGTGTTCGGTTTGGTTTTCGAAGAAAACCGAACAACTGAAATGAAGGTATTTTAGTGACCGAACTGAAACCAAAATATTAAAATAACCGAAACCAAAATGACTGACTAATTTCAGTTTTCGGTGTATTTCGGTTATTGGGCCTTTTGGGCTTTTTTTTCCCTACAAGCCTATCCATGCAACCAAAGTTCAAGTCTACAAACCTAAGAAACAATTCTAACAGAAAGAATAATTTGTACAAACTGAATTTAAGCAAGAATTGTAACCAAAAAAAAAAATTAAGCAAGAAAACCAAAGATTTTCAAATTTCAGCCACAAACATTTAATTACCTAATCAAACTATTTATCAAAGCATTTCAATATCATTCGAAAATAGTAAATGATGTAGCATAATTTACAATTAGTTTTCAGTTGAATGGAGGTCTGGAGCATTAGTGATTTTGTAGAAGACCTCCACTGGAGGTCTGCCAATATACATAAAAAAATACTAGACTAGAGGTCTGGAGCAATTACTAGAGGTCATGCTTTTGGCCTTTATACATCAAAAGAATTTCCAGACTTGACGTCTGGAGATTAGTGGAGGTCTGCCCAAGTGTCTAATGCCTAGTGTCTACTACCTTATATTGGCTAACTTCAAAATACAAGTAGAATCACTTATAACATTGGCTAATTATCTTCATATCAAAATACAACTAGCATATTAAACATCAAAAAAGTTGATATATATTAGATTCTGCCTTGCTCCTGAATGCCCCTTGAAGGCCTGAATGTGGCACCTACAACTGAAGGAAAGACACAAATCAAACAAAAACAAAAGAAAAATTAAATACTACAATGATTATGTTACAAGTATGACAATGAAAATTTGCTTACAAAATCTTAAGTTCCCATATTGCAGCTAGAAGATATCAACATTTGTCTCAAATTCAATTTTTTGCAAATCTAGCAAAATTAAAAAACCAATCAGACTTCATATATCAGAATAAATATAGTATTAACACTATAAAGTTGTACTTCATGAAATATAAAAAACATTACCAAGCTCTGTCTTTTGTATATCATCATCTCCTTCTTCAACAAGATATTTCAATGATTGCCTCCAATCTTGAGCACAAATTAGAAATTGCACAACTTTAGGAGTCAAAGAGCTCCTAAATGAATCTAGAACTCTTCCTCCCATGCTAAATGTAGATTCTGAGGCAACCATGGAAATTGGCATAGCCAAGACATCTCTTGCTACTTGAGAAAGAACAGGAAATCTAGGACTATTTAGTTTCCACCAACCTAACATATCAAAGTCATCTTTCCTAATTTCAATTTCTTCATTCAAATACCTATCAACCTCAGTTCTGCTTGTCTTTTCACCTAAATTTTCATCCATGAATAATTGCTCCTCCATATGAAGCAATTTTCTAATTTTTGCATCAAGATCTTCATCACCATGAAGATCTTCTTGCATGTCATGCAGTAGCTCACTTTCAATTTCAGATTGGGTTGATGAATGAAAACTTTGATTGTATTCATTATACATAGAAATCACAACTTGTTTAATTTGTATCACTAATTGTTCACAACTATATGTGAATACATCTTAGACAAAGCAAATTGCACCCATTTCAACTTATATTAGGGATCAAGAACAGTAGCAACATAAAGAAGTTTATTCATCTTTAAAGGATCTCCCCAATATTTATCATACTTCTCTTTCATTTTTTTTTTTTGTAATGTTTGATGTCTCCATAACATCACTCTTTCTCCACTCATCCAAAAAACGATACAACTTATAAATTTCAGGGAAAAAACAGTTAGATGCCACAAACAAAGAACCATATATGCGCAAAGTAAGATCATAAAAATGACCTAACATCATAGTCAACCTTCTAACATGCTTCCAATCATCAATTTCAGGCATTCCCACCCCAAGGTGAAGGTCAAAATAAAAGTAAGGATATTTGAGATTGTACCTTTTAAAGGCTGCCTCAAATTTTTGGGTAGTGTCCAGCATCAAATAAGTTGAGTTCCACCTAGTAGGTACATCTAAACACAACATTTTCTTACTCTGAAGTTTTTCATCCTCATAACTTTCTTTAAACTTTCTCATCTTAAGGGGAGATTGCCTAATAAAATGAACTGCCTCTCTCACTCTTTTCACTGAGCTCCCTATTTCTTTCAAGCCCTCAGTACAATTAAATTCAGAATGTGTGCAACAAATCTCATATGTAAGAACTTACATTTCATAACTGCGTAGCCCTAATTTATTATTTTGTCCTCCAAATAACCCATAGCCACATCATTAGAACTAGCATTATCTACAGTAATTGTCAACACTTTTTCAGTTCCCCATTCACGTAGACATTTTTCAATTCCCATTCTGATGACATTCCCTTTATGATTGGAAATGGGAATGAAATTCAATATCCTTTTTTTCAAATTCCATATATCATCTATGAAATGGGCAGTAAGACATATATAATTTACTCTTTGAATGAAAGTCCAGGTGTCTGTAGTGAGGAACACCCTTTGCTTTTTACTAGACAAAAAATCTTTAAATTTAACCTTTTCATTAATATAAACCCCAAAACAGTCACGAGCTATAGTCCATCTTGATGGAATATGAAATTTGGGTTGAGCACAAAACATAAATTTCTTGAATCCCGCCCCCTCAACAAACTTGAATGCTAATTCATCAGTTATTATCATGCATGATAAGGCTTTCCTAACAGCATCTAGATCAAATTTCCAATTAGCAAGACCCATTTTATCACCCTCTATATTAAAATTCAAGTATGATTGTGTAAGCTCTTCAGGAGGGAGCCTCCTTTTACATACTCTCATGTGATTGTTAAGTGTAGTGGTACTATTAAGTTTAGAATCACATGCAATCTCATTTCCACAGTAATGACATTTACCTTTAACTTCACCAGCCTTATTCACAAATCTACTAAAATGTTCCCAATCTTTTGGACCTTGGTTTGATGGCTTTTCTTTCTCCAACTCTAGTGGCTCAGCTTCATTTGTCTCAGCAGCAACAGGTTGATTTGCCTGAGTAGCACCACCAGCAATTTGAGTATTGGGGCCTCCTTCAGTTGTTTGTTCAGCCATATCTTGGAAAAACAGATAAAATTATCAGTACTTGGCAAATGAAAAATGATTTATTTCACAGTATATGGAATAATGGCTGGACAGAAATGAAGTTGAAGAAGAAATTTATAATAATTAAGCCAGAATCATTGTACACAGACAGAATGATCATGTGCAGTGGACTAGTGCATACATAAATTTATAAAAGGTGCCTCTTAAAAAAATACAGAAACACAGAAACGAACACAACAATTTACAAAAGGTGCAGACACAAATTTATAAAATGCAGACAAAAACGATCATGTGCAGTAGACTAGTGGAGTAAACATAGAAAGGAAGACAACAATTCCCCCAAAGGTCCCTTTTTTATTAAAAAAAAAAGTAAAAACAGATAAAATTATCAATCCTTGGCAAATGAAAATTGGTTTATTTTACTGTATATGGAATAATGGCAGAATAGATATGAAGCCGATGGTAAGCCAGAATCATTGTACACAGACAGAATCGATCATGTGTAGTGGACTAGTGCAGACAAAAATTTATAAAAGGTGCCTCTAAAATAAATAGAGAGATACAAAAAGGAACACAACAATTTACAAAAGGTGCAGACACAAATCTATAAAATGCAGAAAAAAATGATCATGTGTAGTGGGTTGGTGGAGTGAACATAGAAAGGATTAAAGGAGGACAAGAAATTTTCCCCCCAAAGGTACATTTTTTATTTTAAAAAAAAGTAAAAAAAAATCATCACTCCACATAGAATTCACAGAAACGAAAACAACAAGTGAAAAAGGTACCATCTTCCCCAAAAGGTACCTTTTTTATTCAAAAAAAGTAACACACTTCCGTCATTGCAAGCTTACAGACAGAAAGTAACACACTAGTGCAGACAGAAATGAACAAACAAAGCAAACATTCAACTTGGACATGGCAAGCTTACCACATGACCATGGGAGTGAATATAGAAGATGATTAAGACGGAAAGCTTACCAGAAATTGAAGCTCGAGGGTTGAAGTCCAAGGGATAACTAGGGCAAGTTGCTTGATGGACGCCTACACTTGCTCGGACGGACAGTAAGGTGAAGTCGTTCCTCTGGCAATGGGAGGTCAGGAGGTTGCTCGACTAACGGTGGCTCTTCCATAGACTTTGAGGCAACGTCGTTGAGGGTTAGGGCAAAGGGAGGCTCTCGACTCAGGGTGATACTTCCACGGACAGTTAGGCACTGAGGTGACGTTCTTTAGCTTGAGGGTTAGGGAAAAGGGAGGCTGAGCCGTTAAGATCTGAGGATTTTCCTGCTCCACAGTCGACGGTCGATACTTGAGAGCCCAGGTCGAGAGTAGAGGAGGACTGGAGTGGAGGACTGAGGACGTCAGGATCTAAAGGACTCTGGTCGATCTGGAGTTCTGGATGGAGGAGGAGGAGAATTGAACTCTCTGGATTCTGGAAGTCTCAAGCCTGGACTTGAGAGGGGAAAGTGCAGAGCATAACGCGTAAGAAAAGTTAGTCAGAGCAGAGGCTAACTTTTGAGTTCTGACTTAGAAGACTAGAAGACTGAAAACGGATCTCAAATTTGATTTCAAGAGATTTAATTATGGGGATGAGTCATACCTCATGAAGGATTTTTTGAATTACACATTTGAAATTTGGTGTGAGGTGTTTAGACAAATACGGGCTATTGGATTAAAGCTAATTGGACCTGAAAACAAATTGGACCGAAGGAATACTCAAATGGGCTTAAACCTGGGCCTACCTAAGTCTTTTTAGTTTTTATATGGCTAGACTAACAAAAAAAAAATATGGTAATAGTTCAGTTAATCGGTTTTAACCGATTTTTTTTTAAAAAAATCACACCGATAACCGAAAAATCTGAAATTCTAAACTGAAAAAAACTGATTAACCAAAAAAACCGAACTTAATATGGTTCGGTTCGTTCTTCGGTTTCGGTTTGATTTTGCTCACCCCTGCTCCTTACCGAATAATTTGATCTTGCATTTAACGAAGCACTTTTGTCCATTTGCTTATTTGATGAAACAAAAACGCAGACTTACAAACCATGAAACACAGCTTACGAAGCGATAGTAATAGCCTACCTGATGTGTAGCCATATAGTATACATAATAAGGAACTCACCTTGAGTGCTATGCAACTAAGGAACTTTATCTATTGTCTAGGCAAACTTACCTTTCCAGCAGAACTTTGAACGAGGACTCCAAAATGAGAAGGATGTCACGCACGAGGCAGTTCAAAAGTATTGCTGGAAATTGTGACCTCCCGTGAGTGAGCCGGCACGAAGCCATATGTCTTGCTGCGGGCCCATTAATTGCCTGACACGGCTCAATGGAAGCCAGATCATGATTCTTTTATTTAGGGATAAATCCTTCCAGCTTAACTACAGTGTTTTTGTGAGTAAAGCCATTGTACTCATTGGTTTGAAAGATGTGATATTTTAAATAGGGTGAAGGTGTAAATTTATAAATGAAATTTTGTTCCAGGAGCGTCTGACATAAATATCTTTTAGAATGAGTAAAAATACCAATAAATAATTAAAAAAGGGGCATACACCATAAAAACCGTTAATTCGTACTAACGGCGTTAAATTATAAGAGAAAAAAAAACCCTAATGGCGTTAGTATAGATTTAACGGTTTTTGTAGTGAATGCCTATTTTTAATTATTCATTGGTATTTTTGCTTTTTCTAAAAGATATTTGTGTCAGATACTCCTCGGACAAAACTTCATTAGTAAATTTACACCTTAACCCTTTTAAATATATTGATGACAGCAACAAGAGGAACCTATACGCTACATTGCACTTAAAATTTTCTCTTGAAATTTTGGGAATGTGTCATATAAATTGGATATTTGCAATTATGGAATGCTACCACTAGAAATGATTGGTGGAAGGAAAAATGTCAACACAAATATAGAAACTTACAAGTGTTATACCCAAAATAGATTCATAATTTGATTGAACGAGGTGATATAAGTATCTACGTAGAAGATGAAGTTGATATTAAAATTGCAAGGAAACTAGCAATTGTGAGACTTTAGTGCCGGCAATACACACTCAGTGCAGCTACAGAATTATGTAACAATGACAATGGAAACCTCAACTCATCCCAGCTGCAACCTTTCTTTCTTTCTTTCTTTCTTTCTTTTTTTAATCAAGCCCTAGACAACGGTAGTAAGTCCACAGCAGACCAAACCTACTAACAGTCATACAACCACATCAGAAATAATCTTTTAGCACATTTCCATAGTCCCAAAATCACAACTGGCAGTCCAACTCTCAACAAATGACAGCAATGAGAGGATTATGTCCTAGCCAAGAGTAACCTCAATGAATTCAGCAATTGTATCAAATAGAAACTCAACACGGCAGCATAAATTTTCTCCTCAATTAGTGATTAATGGCAGCAATGATATTTGACAATAAAATCAACAAATCAATGAACAAGGTTTCAACTCTTCAATAACAATTTCTTAGAAAATACAAAGAATGCAGTAGATCTTAGTAAATCACACCAACAAATATCACCAATCAGCTTAGTGTTCAATTTCAAGAATTAAGAAGCTCAAGCAGTGATAAGAAGAAGCAATTGCTCCAATCCACCTAAATGAATGTGATTACATCCAAAATGGTGCCAAAATCATCAATTGCAGAATTTCAGTTCTCAATTCTTTTTCGCAGCAAAAAGTCAGAAATATGGGCACAGTTTGAACTGTCTAGAAAAACCAGGTTGAAATCCAAGAAATTAGGAAAATTGCTCAGGTAAAGAACAATAACTCAAGAAGCACCAGAGGAATGTCCAGGTGAACAATAATGTGCAATGTTTAAGTTTCTAGTCAAAAGTTCCAAGATAGTTGCAGCAAGAATAGTGAGCTTGTAATTCTCAAGTCTAGTAAAACAAGCATCACAAAATAACACACCACAGCTAGTATGAATTGTAACAAATATCCAATCAAAATGCAGCAAGTACCATGTAGCTTCTAGCCAATATGATTCAGACGCAGAAGTAGAATTTCAGAGATGGATGTAAAGCTTTGGAATATAAGATTCAGCAAAAATCCTGATTTGGACAACAAATTCAAGTCACTGCACCAAAAATCTAACCCAAGTCCGCAAAGTTCAGTTTAATCATAGAACAACTCAGTATTTTAGCACCAAGCACCAATCAAATGGTCCACAATAAAGCTCCAAAGACTACAAACAGTAAAGGCACAATAAAATCAAGTTGAATCCGACACTGAATTAAGCTAAATCCTAGACAAATCGAAACAAAGATCTTTGTTTGTTTGTTTTTTTTAACACTAAAAGTTTCCTTTAAGAATGAAAGCAAAATAGTATGCTAAAAAAAACATGCAAAATGAAAAACTAACTAAAATGCAATCTAAACTATGACTAAGTAAGTAAGTATGAAAACACTATAAATGTAAAATTCCTAAAGGCTCAACCCAGTCAAAAATACTCGACACTTAGTTACTAGGAAGCCAATTTCCTAGCTCCCCGGCAATGGCACCACTTGAAGAACTCCCTTTTAGTCACCTCGGGGTTATTAAGAATAAAACTGTATTAATTCAATATAGCACACAACTCGGGTCATTTTACTTTGAGGAGCCGATTATGAAATTAATTCCTAATAAACTAAGTAATTATAATGCAAACTTGACAAAGGCAAAACATGATTGATTGATTTTCGAAACTATGAATTGAATACAATTAAAATATATATTTTTGGAATTTTCAAATAAGGAGGAATGGAAATGGGTTAGAAATGCAAATAATGAAAATGCTCTTTGAAATAGTTTTAATGGCTATCTTTACTAAATTAAAATATTTGGAGAGTTAATACACTAAGCTTCTAATATTCCAAACCTCATTAACCAATGAGTCTAGCATTACAAGAGAGGAACCCCTATCCTTGAAATGTTATTAAGCCCTCTTAGTGTAATAAGTTTCTCTAAGTTGCCTAAAATTCCAAACCTCAATTACCATTGAATCTAATGCTTAAACTCATGAACCCGTTCATTTAAGCATTATTAAAACTTCTCAGAGAGTGACCATGAAATAAGAAATGCATTAGGTTAAACTATAATTCTATTTCAATCAAACCATTTAACAATATTGTGTTAAATAGATAGAAATTAATAAAATCATGAAGAAACATATATATAAATATATATATTGATAATTACAAATTTTCGTCATAAATCCTAAATATACGAACTCAATCCATAGAATAAATAATAATTAAAATCATAATATCATTACATAAATAAATTCCTAAACCTAAAAGATCCCAAATATAAGCTATAGATAAAATAAATTTAAAGTACACATAAGCTCAAGCCATCTCCAAATCATCCCTAGAAGCTACGGAAGTCAGCTATCACAGCAATGGATTCAAGAAGCAAAACCACATTCTCATCACCACCGGACAAAGGAGATTAATGATAAAGATTGAAGAGTGGCGGGTAATAATGAAATAGGAACAGAGGAAAATGCCACGGTTGGATGAAGACAGAGGAATTCGTCGACGGAGATGAGAATGAATGATTTCCGGCGAAGGTGATGGTGAGCGATGATGGATAATGATGGAAGGCGTGGTCACTGTGGAGTCGAGCTTGAATGTCGATGGCAAAAGTCCAAGCTCCAGGTCAGGTTAACGGCTCTGCTTCTCTTGATGAAGGCTGGAGAATGACGATGGAGGAGGTGAGATGGAAGAAGTTCGCTGGCCAAGATGGTGGCGGATGGTGGAGTTGGTGGCCGGCGAAGGTGAGGTGAAGGTGAAGAAGATGAAGTCCCAAGCTCCGGAGCAAATCGTTCGCGGCTCTGCCTCTGGTTGTAACTCTCAGAACTGGTGAAAATCTGACCTATTTTCAGAGGGCCAAAACGTTGAAGTTTTCGGTACCAAACTGTCATTTCTAAAATTCGTGGTACCAAACTGTTATTTCTAAAATTCGAACCCCAAACTGTCATTTTCAAATTTAATCCAATTTTTTAAGCACCTATAATTAAAAAAAATTAAACCAACATCAAATATTCTTAAAAAATTTAATGATATAGAGTAATTACAATTTTTATGATAATTTTTCCTTTTTAATTTTAATTTAATATATTTACTCATAATCTTAATTTATCTTAAGAAAGATATTTTAAACTTAATAATTATGACAAAATCTACAATTAAAGTATAAAAATATATAATAAAATAGGGATTTGTTAAGTACATTCAATGACACCCAATAAATCGTCCATTCATGAAAAGTGTGACAAATGTTTGAAGGAGAGGTTGATAAATTAAAGGTGCCTCCTGCTCCATTTGACTTTACTATTTCAGCCAATATGACTACTACTATTCCTTTGAGACATCAAAATTTAAAGTTAGAAGTGATTCATGAATTAGAATAAATACTTGCCTAGATATAATTGTTCTAATAAAATAACCCGATCAAAGTAAAAGTGGGAGATGATGAATGTATTTAAGCACTACATTCTCTTTCATATTTTCTCTTGTTATTGTTTTATTTCTTTATCTTACTTGCTCTCTTATAAATAAAATCATGCTTGAATAACATAGTTCATTTCTTACATATTTATTACTTTGAACAAATTGTAAATATTTTTTTAAACTGCGGAACTTGACTATCGGATTTTTATAAAAAGAATAGGAGGGAGGAGGGAGTAAATAAACACAATTTCTCAGTCCTTCCTGATGCTAGTCCAAAGAGAGCAAGAAATTTGTTTTCATTGTCATTTTTTGATGTCATTTTAATTAGCTTGCGTCAGTTGCATGCTTTGATCCTTGCGGTCTATTATATATAGTGGACAAGTTATCCATCAACTTGGAAAACACGACTCATGCATGCTGTTGTCGGCATCATTTAATGCTGTGACTTTTCATTGCATCTTATTATTTTCATTTTTTTTATGTGTGTTCAGATTAATTTTTGGAGAATAGTTTTTATAATTTATGAGATAAAAATATGTAAGAAATATTTTATCTCGTTGTGCAGAAAATGGTTTTTGAAACTGTGGTTTGGGGATTCCCCAAACACACACAATTAATGTCTCGATTACCCAAACTTGTTTATGTAGCTGTGACGGAGGTTTAATTTTGTAGAAAAGCCTTCTTCCCAAATATACACGCAATTTTAAAGGGGTTTAATATTGAAAACATTGATTTTACTCGTTATTTATTTCCATTTCTCTATATTAATTAATATTACTCCCCCTCGTTCTTATTATAATGCACCTTTTAAAAGAAATAGATCGTTGTTATTATAATTTTTAAGTCACCTAAGGGGAGTATTTTTCTAAAATTGTCTCTATTTAAAATATCATTAATTACACTTTCTATGACTTCTTGAATATAATCATACTAGTAAATATGAATAAATTTGGAAACCTATTTTATTTTCAGCCAAATTTAATGAGCTTACCAAATTTCTATGATTTTGATTGGGGGGGGGGGGTTAGAGGTGAATAATGATATGAGACTGCGTACTCCTTCCGGTCCACATTATAAGTTACTTCTAAAAAAATATTTTAGCGCACAATATAAATTATCATTTGGAGAGTAATTCATATTTATTTGTCAATTTTATCAATGTAGTTAAGGCTTAAATGTGACTTTTTGTATGTTTTCTCTTACTTGAAATCTAATTTAATATGGGTAAAGTTGAGGGGGGGAATTTAATTTAAGACATATTTATTGGATTAACTATCTTTTCTTGATTCTGATGAATTAGTTGAAGTACCTTATATTATAGACCGAAAGGAGTACATGCATTTATAAATTATAATTGAAATGCCTTGTAGCTCAAATTTTGCTTCTAAACCAAATAATTGGTTAGTAATTAATATGCTAATTGTTCCAAAAATGTTTTTATCACTTCATAATAAATAAGTACGGCTATGACCATAACTAATAAAACTTATGAAAAATCTGATTATTAGGAGCAAATACAAGCAGTGAATTCTTTTCTTTCTTTCGTTTTTTGGTCCTTTTAGTCTCTTTCTATCAATTTTTATTTTTTCTTTTTTTTGCCTTCACTATCAATTTTTGTTTTTAACTTTATTATCCACCTTGCTTTATAATTCTAATGGGTTCATTTAATTTGGTCGAGTTTTCAATGAAACTTCAATATCATGTGCAAAATTAGAGAAAGTTGTTTTCCATATCGTTGTCTAGTGTGATTCTTTTTTCCAACGTACAATAACTTTCAAATATTTATTTTATCTCTTTCTACTTATATTTTGTAAGTCCGGAGATTTTTCTTAAAACTTTTAAAAAAAAAAAATTCAAGTTCCACAACTCAACTTCATATATAAGTAGAGGCTGAAAATTCATCTAATTAGTTTTCTCTTTTTTCCTCCAAAAAAAATAAACAATTACAAACGATAATGTTGATATTGAAATCATTTCATTTCACATTTGGCTTGTTATTGACGCCAAATTATCAGGCATGACATTGATTTTTGCAAAGAATTTCTCAGCAGATTCTGAGAAACATGGGAAGCAAGATATCAGGTCTACAAACCAAATCATAAAAACGAATTATATGAATTATCAGTTGACAAAATACTGTATCTTTTATTTGCTTAGGTTGAAATTTTTCTGAAGAGTATTTTGATATTTAATGAAAAAGAAATTTAGGTTTTTTTTTTGGACCTGGAAAAAGAAATTTAGGTTCAAAACAAGATTTTGAGAGCCAAATCTGAGAGTACATAGCTCATTCATTTCATGCAGGGGCCCATTTGGGGTTTTATGAGCCCAATATAAAAACCACATCATGTAGCTCTTGCAAATAATATAGCCCAATGGATGTTGTGTGGTTTCTTTTTAATTTAGACTATTAAATGTTTGAAAATCATAAAAAAAAGTTATACTCTTTTTTATCTATAAGATATTAAAATGTCATTTATTTTATGTAGAATGCAATGGACAAAAGAAATAAAATACATTTGGAAAGGAAAGGAGATTTGTGACTGGCGGATAGGGATGGAAATAGGCCAGGCCCCTAACAGGGGCCTACGGCCTAGCCTACATAAAGCCCAGCCTAGCCTATTTAGCAAATAGGCCAGGCTCAGGCTCAGGCATATTGCTAGGCCTATTTAGATAAACAGGCCAGGCCTATTTTCATAAGGCCTAGCCTACAAGCCTACAGGCCTAGCCTATTTAGCTTTTTTTTAATGTATACTATTACATAAGTATATATAATATAATCTAAATAATTTTATAAATTTATCAACTTAACCTTAATTCTAAGTTTCATATCATATCATCATTACACTCAACCATTATTTTCGCATAAATCATTCACCCTTGCCTTTCTTCTCTTTGATCGCTCGAGATGGCAACACTAACTCACTCACTCTCCTCTAATTTGCACCCTCCACTAAAGCATACTAATTTTTATGAGTTTATTTTAATGTTAAATGAAATATTATAATTAAATAAGAGGAGTTTGTCCCAATTTACGTGGGAAAGGTAAAAGAGGTAGAATCTAGTTTTGTATGTTATTTGTTATGCTTAGTCAATTTTAGAAAATATATCTCATTAGTTAACAGACGATTAGTTTTTTTTATTCCTATTTACTCGGACAATTGTTGTCACTAGACGTTCTTTTCTTTTCCTTACTAAGCCCTAATATTACTATGAGAATGGATATTAGGCTTTTAAGATATAATGTAGGATTGTATATAACTATGAAAGGGTATATATAAATTTGGAGGCATAGGCTTTAAAGGCTATTTAAAAGCCTGTATTATATAAGTAGGCATTTAAACAGGCTTCAGGCCTTGTCAGGCCTTTTGAAGGCCCAGACTCAGGCTTAAAAAAAGCCTACCTACAGGCTCAGACCCAGGCTCAGGCTTTGAATCTCTATTGCAGGCCCAGGCCTATTTAGACAAAGCCTAGCCTAGCCTAGCCTATTTCCACCCCTACTGGCGGACAGTGGACATCCCCAACCCAAGGTGGCAATGCAACTTAATATGTGTGTGTAGAAACACACGCGCACATGAATTTGTGCGTGTGTGTAAAACTGAAAATCACCAAACGCAAATAGCATTGGCTCACTCCAGCAAGTTTTGTAAAGACTGCACTCTATGGTAATTATGACAGGGTTAGTTCTGATTATAAAATAATGTACTCCCTAACGATTAAGTTGGGATTTGAAGCCATGACCTTTCACATGCATGTCAATATCTTTGCCAGTTGAGCTAAAAAAAATTTGAATGATTTAAATGCAAAATCATATATATATATATATATATTTCACTTTACAAATAAAATTAGAAATATAAAGTTTAATATATTATTAAATATTTCAATTTAGTTTTCTTATTTTATTTTACTTAGATATTCTACCTAAATTCTTTTTATTAATATCTTTTTTAATTCATTTTATTACATTTTTTATTTTTTTGTTTGTATTTATAAAATGTGTATTTTTATTTGTATATAATATATTATTAAAAATCCATATATGTTATATTATAATTTAAAATTTAATAATAAATATGAATTAATACTTTTTATTTATTTATATTAATATTTATATTATAATTTTATAAGAATTTCTGCTATGAAGATTGTGCTCTATTTTTGTGTGCTTAGACAAAGACAAATGAACATGGCCAAGTATTATGTGTTTATAACCTATATTATACGATTTCAAAAGGTATCGTCAATACAAAGTGTTCTAAAGTTGTTAATATTGCTCATATAGTTGTTAATAACAAGTTTTGTTCTATAGGGTGACAAAAAAGATGGAGAGTATGTTTGTAAAGCATGTATTATGTTTCTTGCGTATAGAAGGACAATTTTTAAATGGAGGACAAGATGATTTGCAATATGTGGAGGGTAGCATAGAACAAAAACCATAAAAGGAGGTGCTATGTATGAAGAGTTGAGAACAATTATAACATCAGTTGTTAGAAAAGAAAGTAGTATAATTTTCATAAAATTCATGCTGACCTTTGATGCAACAACCTTTATAGATCTTGTAGATGATGAAGAAGTAGAACATTTTATCAAATTCAATGGAGAAAGTGGTCATGTGTATGTAGGAGAGAATGTAGATAACAACACACAACAACAAAGGATGATGTAAGAAAGGAACAATATGTGTAAGTTGTATTTGCTTTTTGAACTAATATTTTTTGTAGTCACTTGTACATGGTCATGAAAATTGTCATTGGAAGCTTAAAACTTGTCATTGGTTGCTTTAAACTTGTCATTACTAACAAGGGGGCAAAATTATATTTTCATGTTTGGAATTAATAGCACCCAAGTCCCTTGAGACTTCTCAACAATTTTGATGATTTTGAGGAATCTGGTTGCCATTAAGTTTGTTAATTCAAACTCATTGTAATTTTTTCATAAAAATTTAGTACAACTTATAATATGTTTAAGTGTTTAAGCAATTCTGTCGTCCACTACATTAATTTGACAATTTTATAGAGTATGTTAAATATTACTATGTTAAACGGAAATCATACATTGGCACATTGATAATAAAAGGATTCATAAATCTTACAAAACGTTCTCAATATAAAAGAAAAAGCTAGGGTCAACATATATATTTATTCTAGTTCATGAATCACATCTAACTTTAAATTCAAATGTGGTCTTGCTGGAATATTAGTATTTATATTGGTTGAGGTAGTGAAATCAAAAGGAGTAGGAGGCATCTTTAATTTATTTATTTCTCCTTCTAGCATTTGTATCACTGTTTTCATGGACGAACAATTTATTGAATGCCATTGAATGCACCAAAGTCCTACAATTGGTAGTTTCTTAACAATTCTAATGTCAACTTCATCTTCTATATAGATACTTACATCTCCTCCTTCAATCAAATTGTAGATCCCTTCTGGATATAGAACTTGATTTGTGTCTGACATTTTTCCTTCTGCCAACCATTTCTAAGAGCAATATTCTGCAACTATAATTATCTTTTTTGTACGACACATATCCAAAGTTTCAAGAGAAAATCTTTGGTGTAATATATCATAGGGTTTCTTTTATTGATGTCATTGATACAGTACTTTGATCTTTACAACTCAACTTAGCGAGACCAAGGTCAAAAATTTTTGGGGCTAAATTGTGATCTAATAACACATTATGAGGATTGATATCAAAATGAAGGATTCTATAATCACAGCCTTGATGAAGATATTCAATCCCCTTCACCTAATTTATCCTTGAACTGACGGGTGATTCTTTTAACATCAGCATAAGAGAATCTGGTAGGTTTAAGTGCGTTGTAATCTGCCAAAAACCTTTCAAGTCTTGCTTGATCATCTCCTTTCCTCTTGAAGCAGCGACATATGAAAACGCACACAGCCAACAGCAAAAGAAGGACAATGGAACCTGGAGTTATAGGAGCACAACGAATGAACATTGAAATTCAATCCAAGCACCGTCCTAAAGCCTAATGAATAAAAAAAAGGGAAAAGGAAAAGCCGATTATGGTCTCACCTGTAGTTGATATACAAGAATTCTGACCATATTTTCTTCAACTTTTGGTTGGACCCCTTTGAGTATCAAGAACCTCTTCCACTGAAGATCCTCTGCGGGTACTGGCGAAGATAACCGTGAGATCAAGGTACACGAAACTAGGTCCCAATACTGCAGAACGTTATCGTGGGCGCCAATAGCAAGAATTGGGCAGGAGTACTCGGACACATATCTGGACCCAGAGGAAGAACAATTGAAGAACGTAATGTCTTGAGCCACATAGCCATAATCATACTGTAAAGGATAAATATTGGATGAATTGTAGATAAAGAAATACAGAAACTTGGAGACGCGAGACCGGCCATTTGCAAGAGCTAAGTGATTTGGTTTATCTATTGGGCTTAGAAATCCCCATATTGGCCCCTGCTTGAAAGGAATAAGCTACTATCAGATTTGGCTCTCAAAATCTTGTTTCGAACCTAAATTTCATCTTCATTTAATGTTATAATACTCTCCAAAACAGTTGAAATAAAATATACAAATAATACAATACTACCTCATGTCTTCATAAAAAATCCAGTTGATTAATTTTGATAGATCAAGGAAGCTAAATAAATTATTTTAAAGTATTTATATTTATTATTTTCTCCAAATTAATTTTTCTGACTTTTAAATTGTTTATAATCTAATTATACACATAAGTATTTCAGAGAAATTATGTAACACATGATATAATTAAATAATTTATTTAGCTTTCTAAATTTCTCCAAATTAGTTAACTGTATCTTAATTAAGGATCAAAGGTAGTAGTATTTTATCAACTGAACTAGTAATAATCTTTGTAATTATAATAGAGATATATAAATCCAAAAACAAAATACTCCGTACCTATTTTAACATCAATGTGTCACCTTTGAGAAATAGGCTGTTGGGGCCAATAATTCACGTAATTACCTTTTTATCGTTTGGTTTGTAGGCATGATCCTAAATTGAGTTCTATTGATATCTCTCCCCATTGAATGAATCCACCATAAAATCAAGTTTTAATGATTGGGATTTAATAGTATATACAAATATTATTATTACATTAAATGTAATAAAAATCTACCATGATAAATAGAATAAAGCTCAACCATTAATACTTGATTTAATGGTGGATACACTAAATGGAGAGGAAATAGAGAAAAAAAATCAGTAGAGGATTTCCTCTCCCGGACAAATCAGCTCAATATTTTTTCTTTCCCATATTTCTAAGAATCTGTTGACAAATCCTCTACCAAAATCAATACCGTGCTAGATAATGTGGCGTGAATAACAATTCAAATGTGAAATAATGACATGTTTTCAATCCCAACAATTTTGTTTATGATTTTCTTGAAAGAAAAAAAAGAAAAAGAAAATGTTGGCGTCGGCACCTCACATTATACTAATTATCAGCGGCAGCACTTGGTGAAACACAATAAACAAATAGTTTGAGTCACGTCCAAGAACGCTGTCCTTAGAAGATATTCCGCAACCCTCTAGTAGATTAAGAAGCGGCACTTCCCAGGATAAAACGAACCATTCCTGCAGAAAGCAGTGTGACAGAACTGCAGAAAGATATCAGTGTAACTCAGAAAAAGGAAGAGAGAAGAGGAGTTCGGGGACTTCGGTGTGTCTTAATTGTGCACAAAACATTGCCTTTTATAGGTAGAAACATGTGACCTTTGGGGAGTTATAAGGATAATTAATAACGGTTTAATGACAATCAAAACGACAGTTACAAAATAAATGTTGATGACAATTTAATGTAATAAAACCTTTTAAATGTCATTAAGACCGGTCAATTAAAATTCCAAGGTTATCTCCAACAGTTAGTTCAAAGACTCCTCTTATCAGCATTTTTACTAACTCAAGCTCATATTTAATTGTATACTAGGGTGTTCCCAATCTTAAGTTATATGAGACTTCTTCCTTTGACACACTCACACACAATATTTACAACAATTCCCTACATGTGTCAAAGGGAGCTCATAGCCTCATTAGCTGAGTTACACATATGGATATAACTATTATATCTAATGGTCCTTTGAACTTAAAAACAGATCTAGACTGATAACACTTAGTACATAAAGATGTTGGTCCTATGAACTTAAAATCGCTCATTTCTTGGGCGTATATTAGAGGCATTAAAAGTCAGATTATACATTTTCAGCTGTTAGCGTGTTTTTGCACATTAAAACGGTCATGAGCATGTCCTGGTATTTAACGAATGCTCTAGAGATTTCGCCACGATCTCATAGGAGCGGCCGCACTCCTCATTCGTATAGTTGATTTCATGAAATGTACCTATAATGAGAATACCATCCCATAGGATTATGAAATTATTAAGAGCTTTTGCTCAGCCTCACCAAAATGCATTATATTACTTTCTCATGCCATAGGAAGGTACGGATAATTTATTTTAGTGCTAGCAAAACTAACCAATGACTTATTCTTACCCATTGAACCTCTTTTATGGGATCACCAATCATAGAGGTTGGGTTTTCATCGCAGTTAATTTCAAATTGGCTTTAGTCCCATTTCCCTTAGCTAATTTAACTGTTGCCGGGGCTTGTTAACGAATCCATGGATCAACTCTTTGACATCACAAAATCGATTGAGAAAATTTCACAATTTTTAAACATGCTTGTTCACAATATATCTCAAACGATTTCCACTTGAATCATTGCTCTTTCTACAATGGCTATTGCTATTTAGTAATCATAACTCGTTGATATAAAATGTCGGTTTTACACCCAATTTTTGTTTTTTACTAAGAGGTTTTCAACAACTTAGCCTTCAATTGCAGCTAACTTTAGAGTAATAAACTCTAGCTCACATAATATTTTAATTATTGCTACTAGTGGATTTTCCCAGATAAAACTAAAATTCAATTAGCATCCGTGTATCTCATACAACAGGAATCCACCGTATATGATACCAACATTTATGGTACATCTCAAATATTTCATTTCCCTCATAGGGCTGCATATTTATATATATGCTCAATCATCATATAGCATAATTTATATCACACAGATTAATATTAATGCAATAAATTCTCAACAATTTGTGCATACCTTACATAAGCTGCAAAATCGCTTCAAATAATGTGTTAATGTCATAAGAAATATTCATATATATATATATATATATCCTTAATTACACCAAGATAATTATACAGCCTCAAATTATGAAAATTACATTCATCTATCATAGATAAATGATCAAAATTTTCATGCCACATAATGCTTGTTTCAAACAAAATATTTGATAATCCACAAAATTTGCTCACATTAGCAAATATAGCAATGCCTCCACTCAATCATTTACTTGCAGCACACATCTTGGATTTATAAAATGAGGCAGCATTATATAATTTTGTAAGAAACATATGCCATCTACATTAAAAAATTCAATATTCACAATAGTTATGTATATTGTCAACACCCGTTTCCATTTCGATATACACAGAGTAATAGAGACCAAGTTCCACAAGCATACAAAAAAGTATATATATATATATATATATATATATTGATAAAAGTATTTGTTTATAGTCCAAAGTCATTCATTCAGAATGCGACAACATTTACAACTATTACAGGATATCCAAAAGTATTTTAAACATAGACTATCTATAACTATGAACTTCATCTTCACCTCGAGACACGTGCTTGTCAATTCCCTTTATCCATGTCCTTGCCTTTTGATCCACTGGCACCCACTGAGATGTTTAGTTAGAAAAAGGGGTGAGATTCCAAGAATCCCAGTAGAAACATGCTATCGTTCATATAAAATGCAAAAAGTAAATATGATATGCGTCATGTTTGCACCAATTAATAAACAATATAATACATCATCATAACACATCATCGTCATGTATACATGAGTAGGGCCCAGTCCTACTAATCGTACACCGGCTAGATTCTTACCCAACTCCCAATGTAAGTGCACCTCTGGCACTAACTACATCTTCTAGGCAAACCATGTTGATTAATATAGCACATTTACAAACAATGGCGATCACACAATCATATGAACTATGGAATGATGTATGAAAGATAATGTTCCTACCTTAAGTTTCTTTCACCTCGTTTGATGTGTCTTGAAAAGCGTGCCAACCTTCGACTCCCAACTCAATCCTAAAATGTTAAATGTACAAGAAATAAGTTATAACCTATCCATGTATCATTTTAGAAACTTTCATAGTGTTTATTGTGGTTATATTAGCCTATGATGAAAATTTACCAAAATGTCCCCAGGACCTGGACCCGGACCCGCCATACCCGGCCTGCCTGCACTTTTCCTGAAATTTTGACTAGGGCTATTCTAACATATTTTCACCCAAGGAATCCATTTTCGAACTCGAAATTACTAAATTCATTGTTAAATTACAAAAATACCTTTAACAAGCCTGTTTTCATGTTTCAGGGGTGTTTTCATAATTATGATTTTTCATGCTTTTCCAAAAAAGTGAGCAACTATAACCCCACCTAATTTTCCCTCCTGAACTCAATGGAATGATCAAACATTGAAAATCCAACTCTAAGGCTCATGTAAGCCCCTAGCCGAAATCCTCTTATTCCCCAGGAAAAATTGGGGTTTTCGAAATCTAACTCCGCAGATGTGTTCCTTTCTATGCCTAATCACTTTATTAACTGTTACATTAGGTTACAACTACTATTTAGACCCAATTTCGGCAGCATAACCCCTAGGAACATACATTTCCAAAATTTAAAATCAATGGCAATCCAGCAAAATTTCACCGATTAAATTGCCCACAGCAGCCAAAATAATCAATATACAAAGGTTTGGAAGTGACCTCAAACTCCTTCCAACTTTTCCCTAATATGGCTGAACCCTAACCCTTCTTAACCATGAAAATTGAGCTTCCAACACCTCAAAGAACATGAAAGATAAGCTTAGGAATAATGTTATACGTATTAGGTATGAATTCACCGAATAAATTGACCTACTTTATGAGTTTTCTTCCCTTTCTCTCTCTAAAAGCTCTCAACTTTCTCTCTCTCCTTGGCTGCAATAAGGACGTCATTTTAGGGGCTGATGGAAGGAAGGAGATGATGATTTGCTTTTTATCATATATATTATAATATTTTAATCAATTGTTTAACTTTATGTACATAAATTTCTATGTACATGTAACCTTGTCTATTAAGCTAACAAATATTTCCTTCTCCTTGCCACATGTAGGAGACACCTAGGGGTCCTTCCCTATGGTCTCAATTAGCTTCACAACTTGTTCCGGTTACGTATATACGTAAAGTTTCAATTTTGGTCAAAATCGCACTTTTTTTTCCTCAAATTTTTCATAAATTCATATTTAATTGACCAAAATATCCTAAATATGTTTTTCACCTTTATTCTCCTTAATTAATTGAAACTAACTTCAATTAATAAGAAAATAGTTAATTTTATGCTATTTTAGTAAAATTATGATTTTGTCATTATCTTTTTATTCCAATTTCTTTTCTTATTTTTCTTTGGCCAATTTCTACCCATTTTTGGACCAAATATTTTCTCCAATATTTATCCATTTTTTGGACCTTAATATTGGGCTTTTTAAATTACCCAAATTAATTCCATAATTATTTTGCCCATTTTCTCATGAATATGAACATTTATGAAATTCATAAATTCTAAACTCATGAATATTCACCATTTTATTGAATTTCTCAAATAATTACAATATATTTGGTGAATATAAATTTTGAGGTGTTACATATATTTATTGCAAATCATGAAATTAAAACACCCACATTATAAAAATCTCACATTTATCTCTACATTAGATAAATTATTAAATTTTCATGCCACACAAATAATTCACAAATATGCTCTCTGCAGCAAATAACAAAACCTCTTTATAATTAATTTTAAACCATAACTTGGCTTTATCAAATGAGGCTAGAACTTAAAAATTTATAAGGTACCCCATATATTAGGCACCCCCACACTTTCAAATATCTCAAAAATATTTCACACCTTATAAATAATAATTCTAATTAAATTAGAATCTCACCACATATCTCTTTTCATTCTAATTATATTAGAATTTCTCCAAAAAAAAACTTCCACAAAAAATTTAAATGGAAAACCATATAGCCTGTGCAGGAAGCACGAATATTCAAGAAGTGCAACATAACAGGATTTGCAATACAATACCCATTATATTGTTTGGAAGACTGAATTCAAAGCGAAGTCAAAGTTGAATATGATTCACATACATATAATGCCACATGGTAATCGCAAGTTAATATATTTAAAAACTCATGAACCCCCCAAGGACAATGCCGTTGACACATTATCAAGAAAGGTAATTTAGGAAGAGAAAACGTTGATAGATTAATAATAGAGGGTTACCTATTATTAAAACAAAATTAATGTGTCCCTTAACCATAATATTAAAACCTATAATGCCACATGCATTACCATATTTATGTCACACGGCTAGCTCCATTTCAAGACTAGCCAACTCAAAAATAATTACTAGCATCATATTTATGTCATGATAAAAGGTACATTACCATGGATGTCTTCCTCCCATCAACGGCCAAAGTATTTAAATGGTAATATATAACTCCCTGATTGTAACACTCGAAAACCACAAGATCAATTTAATATATTCACAATCAACACCAATAAAGGCATACAAAAATCAGCTAACACACATGACAGCTTCACAAAGTTCCCAATTCACCACACAATACACATAATAAACCATAATTTCAAATACTAAATTATTTGAAAACACTAAACACCAATATTCAATGCACAATATACATATTATGTGTTGCTAGTGATGATCGCTGGAGCATTTTGAAGAGGACTACCGGTTGCATTTTAAAAGCTACAATTTAAATCACCATTGTTGGAATAACTGTAAATTATTAAAACCAAATTAATAACTGTAACCAACCCAACAAAACTTTCAATGCGAAGGAATAAAACGCACAACCGGAAATATGATGTAATAACATAATCAATGATAATAGGAAATCATTTAATCAGTTATTACCGGTTAAAGATCCACCAGCAATTTTTTTTCAACTTCATGAAGCTTTTGAAAAACTCTAACATAATACTAGTATTTTTTCCCCTTCGATGACTCCGGACCAATTTTTTAAACCAAACTAACATCCTCATTAACCAGCACGATAAAGCCTCCGACTTATAGGAAATTACATTCTCCCACGGCAAGCAACTACGTTCACCATGCATAAACAATGAGTAATCTTTTACCAGTCAACAGCGGAAAAGAACTAATAGCAATAAAACACTTGTTATTCAACTGAAATGCAAAATTCTATTATCATGTATTTTCAATTCTGCTTGCCAACTTCTCAAGATCTAATTAATAGGCATTAACAATAACATTACCCTCAACCATTTGTTTTCTGCAATTTTAACATCTAAACTTTATAAGGTGAGTATAAAAGTTCATATCCATGTCAATCAATTAGCAATGGCTTACATGTATTAGATCCACGTCAACCAATTAGAAATGGCTTACATATATTAGAGTCACCAAAAGTTGGTGCCCTCAAAAATTACAAATGAAATCAGAAGACCAAAGAGTATATTCAGATTGAAAACGAACTCATCCCAATTTTAAAACCCGTCCAATCTCAAAAGCAATATAGCCCGTGAATATGTTGAGATCGGATAAAAAGGCAGATCAACATGATGCTCTTAATCCTTTTTTTTTGAAAAAAATATTTTTCCCAATCAAATAATTCAGATGGTGACCCATGAACAATTTTCACAAATAATAAATCAAATAAAAGAAGATAGATTGGGATTAAAACTTATCTGATTTCTTTGTAATCAATCACATGATTTGAAGAACACTCATCATGATGCACTCACAAGATTATTGGTGTCAACACTTCACATCATACTAATTGTTAGCGGTAGCACCTAGTGAAACACAATAAACAAATAGTTCGAGCCACGTCTAAGGGCACCGTCCTCATGAGATATTTCGCAACCCCCTAGTAGATTAGGAAGCGGCACTCCCTAGGGTAAAACGAACCTTTCCTGCAGAAAGTAGTGTGACAGAACTGTAGAAAGATATCAGTGTAACTCAGAAGAAGGGAGAGAGGAGAGGAGTTCGGGGACTTCGGTGTGTCTTAATTGAGCACAAAACATTGCCTTTTATAGGTAGAAACATGTGACCATTGGGGAGTTATAATGATAATTAACAACGGTTTAATGACAATAAATACGATAGTTACAAAACAAGTGTTAATGACAATTTAATGTAATAAAACCTTTTAAATGTCATTAAGATCGGTCAATTAAAATTTCAAGGTTATCTCCAACAGTCAGTTCAAAGACTCCTCTTATCAGCCTTTTTACTAACTCAAGCTCATATTTAATTGTATACTAGGGCGTTCCCAATCTTGAGTTATATGAGACTTCTTCCTTTGACACACTCACACACAATATTTACAACAGAAAATTCATATGAATTTTCATGTCACATAATTTGGAGTAAATAAAAATTCAAGTGCGAAAATGAATTGTTTTCAATTCCATCAATTTCGTTTGTAAATTTTCTTGAAAGGAAAAAAAAGCTTCATATGAATTTTCATGCCACATAATTTGGCGTGAATGACAATTCAAGTGTGAAATAAAATGTTTCTATTTCCAACATTTTTGTTTGAATTTTTTTTGGAAAAAAGAAAAATTCATATGAATTTCATGCCACATAATTTGGTGTGAATAACAATTCAAGTGTGAAATGAAATGTTTACAATTCCAAAATTTTCATTTATAATTTTTTTTTGAAACAAAAAAGAAAACTCGTGAATTTTCATGCCACATGATTTGGCGTGAATCACAATTCAAGTGTGAAATGAAATGTTTTCAATTCTAACAACTTCCATTCTTATTTTTTTGAAAAAGGAAAAAAGAAAACTCATATGAATTTTCACGCCACATAGTTTTGCCTAACTAACAATTCAAGTGTGAAATGAAATGTTTTCAATTCCAACAATTTTGTTTGTAATTTTTTTGCCTATTAGACCGGTTGAACCTTTGGTTGGCGGTTTTTCAGTCCAGTCCAATTTTGATAACAATGATTACATTAGACTAAGAAGTTGAAAAGAAATGTGAGTTTTGTACGGTGCGTGCACATTACTCATGCTTCTAAAGAGACCCACGTAAAACTCACAATTAAGTTAGAATGAGATAATAAAATCTAAAAGAACGTCATTAGTTTTCCACCTGACGATATTCGATTGAAAATAAGTCCCCAATACAAAATGAACTCGTTAGAATATTAAAATAAACCTATCATAACCCTCTTATCAATTGGATCATTTACCCACGCACAAGTTAATCGGGGCCTTTGCATTGTTTTTTTACAAAAAAGAGAGTACATTATCTTATACGTAAAAGCTAGTTAAGAGATTGGGAAAATTAGAATGAAGAACCTAAAGGAAAAAATATTTATTGAGAAGGACTATAAAAATTATAATTATTTAGAAGGACCAAATACAAAAATATAAAATTAAAAATACTAAAATACCCCTAAGAAAATCTTCTGCATTCCCTCCTACATTCTCACTCATATTCTATTTTTAAAACTAATACAAAATTCTAAATTTCACTAAATTAAATAAAAGTTTTCTCAAATTTTCATGTTTCACAACTTGCATAGATATCTATGAAAAAAATTACACACTCTTCAATTTTGTCAAAATTATAATTTGTTAAAATCAACAAAAAAATTTAATTGAAAATAGAATCACATAATTTTAATAAAAATAAAGGTCTTTTATAATTTATTATATATGTTAAATTGAGAAATTTTATATGATTTGCTTTTATTTTAGAAGAAATTTATGTGGGTTCAAAAATTTATTTAATGTTAATAAAATAAAAAAAATCAAAATAATCTATTATGTCCTGAAAAAACATGAAATGAGTTTATTTTTTATTTTTATAAAAAGAGTTTAGTTGATATTAACATTTATACTATATAATATAAATATGGCAACTTGATTATATATTCGTTAATTAAATTATCTATTGATTATATGAATATAGAACTTGTTGAAAATTAAAATTTTTTAAAAAATTAGTTTGAACCTTATAGTTAACTGAATAACGTATTGATTTTATGAGTATGAAACATGGTAAAAACTAAAAATTAAAAAAAAGAAAATATGATCATATTACATATGAATGATGAGCGGCTTTAGTTTTAATTTTATTCTTTTTTTTAATTACTAATACAAGAGATAATATAGGAGGATTGATTAGGGACAATTTGGTAATTTTAATTTTATATTATGATATTTGATCCTTTTAATTAATTACAATTTTTATGATCCTTCTTAATAAATATCTTTTCCTCCAGGTCCTTCATTTTAATTTTCCCTAAGAGATTTCGTTTGATTGTAAATATAGACATCAATCCACGTTTTTCTTTCTAATTAAATTACATTTATAAATTTTTCTAATAAACTGCTATTGATTACATACATTAAATGAGCTTTCCATCAATGAGGTTAATGATTAAAAATAAAATTTTAAGAAAATCAATTCATATTTATTATAAATAACTAACTTAACCAATTTTATTAATCTCTACCACTACAGTTTTTGTTATAAGTCAATTGTAACTTATTTTCACATATCACATAATGCATTAAATTGATAAAAATATTTGAATCTACCCTTATTAATTTTTTTTTTCTTCCTCTACATTTACAAATCATTTCCAGCTCTCTCTCCGTTCTCTCTTTGATATGAGAATTAAATGAGTGTAAAATTGGAAAATGCTAATTAAATACCTTACAAGTGAGTTATATTTATGACAAAAAATTTCCTCTACAGATAACTTATGATAAGGGTCACAGTGATATACATTAGTTATGTAACTTCAATATTATAGGACGGAGAACATATTTATTAAGTCTGAGTATGGAGACGATATCCCAATAAAATTAAAACACAAGGAAAGATTCACAACTTTAAAGTATGACGCCAAAGATCAATTGTAGGCAGATTTTGTTGGTTTTTTGGGCTCCTTCCTATATGGAGAAAGGATCAAATTTAAAACCCATATGTGTCTCACTTATTAAATTTGAGAGAGGCAGATTAGAGTTGTCGGAGAGGTCTAATTCAGAGGAAAAATGTGGCCATTTGAGAGAAGAGGAGAGAAAGTGATTTTCGCATTTTCACAAGGTAATCTCAGTAAATCGGCATTGTGCACGCATTAACATTGGTTACATTCTTTCTAACAGATTTTAAAATAAAACACGCTCCTAGCTAGTTTTTCATATGATAAATAAGGTTTGGTATATAAATCTAGGTTTAAATAATTCTTAAGTAACTAACACAAAAGAAATGTATTAAAATTCTGGAGTTACAATTATTTCAAAAACAAAAACTATAAAATTATCATTATATGAAAACAGTCGTAGAAAGAGGGGATAATATTTTGAAAAGCTTGCTGCATTAAAAAAAGTGATCGGTCATGATATTCTTGATTGTTATTTAATAGTGTAAGTTAATATTAGAAACCATTGTCTTTCGTGGCGATGAAGTTAATCACAAAATTTTAGGGGAAAAGAGATTTAGGAAGTATGGACTAAAGACGAAGGAGAATGATTTTTGAAGGAATGAAAACAAGACAATCGCAAACTCAAACAAGTGTGTATTAAATAGCATTAATTTTGAAGTTTTTCTTCTTCTTTTTTTAAGTCACTAAAAAATTTATTAGATAGCAGTATAAGATTTATAATCTTCCGATAAACACGAATCATCTATGCTATTGCCTATTCTCCACTACATTAATTTGACAATGTTAGAGAGTATCTAAAATATTACTATGTTAAACGGAAAGCAATAAATTGGCACATTGATAATAATATGATTTATAGATCTTACAAAAATGTTCAAAGTAAAAATAAAAGCCATGTATTTATTCGGCAAACCAACATGTATTGAATTTATTCTAGTTCTTGAATCACATCTAACTCTAAATCCAAATGTCTTGCAGGAATAATGGTGCTTGCATTGGTTGAAGCAGTAAAATCAAACGGAGTGGGAGGCACCTTTCATTTATCTACTTCTCCTTTTAACATTTGTATCACTGTTCCTATGGATGGACGATTGATGGAATGCCACTGAATGCACCAAAGTCCTACAATTGCTAGTTTTTTAGCAATACTAATGTCAACTCCATCTTCTATATAAATACTTATATCTCCTCCTTTAATCAAATTATGAATCCATTCTGGATATAGAACTTGAACAGTTTCTTTATGTGTATTAACATTGTTTCTTCCACCAATCATTTCCAGAAGTAGCATTCCATAATTATAAATATCTGATTTGTAGGATATATTTCCAAAGTTTTGAGAGAAAACTTCAGGTGCAATATATCCTAAGGTTCCCCTTGCCGCTGTCATGGCCACCGTACTTTGATTTTTGGAACACAATTTAGCTTGACCAAAATCAGAAATTTTGGGAGTGAAATTGTCATCTAATAATACATTACATGGATTGATATCAAAATGAAGAATTCTATAATCACATCCTTGATGAAGATATTCAATCCCCTTTGCTATGTCAAGAGCAATTTGTTGCAACTTTGACCATCCATGGAAACTTTCCCTCTTGTCACGGGTACATATGAATTTTTGGAGGGGACCATTGGGAATAAAGTCATAAACAAGAGCTGGGTGACAACTAGCAACACAGAAGCCCAACAAACGAACAACATTGATGTGATGAACTTTACCCATTGTTCCCATTTCATTAATGAAGTCTTTTCCATCGTTATTATTGAGTAGTTTGACAGCCACTTAAATATTAGTAGAGAGCTTACCTTTAAAGACTGTTCCATGCGCACCTTCACCTAATTTATGCTTGAAATGGCCTGTGATTCTTTTAATATCGCCATAAGAGAATCTGGTAGGTTTAAGTGCCTTGTAATCCTTCAAAAACTTTTCAAGTCTTGCTTGATCATCTCGTTTCTTCTTGACGTAGATGCATATGAAAACGCACACAATCAACAGCGAAGCCAACACAACCGGAACTGGAGTTATAGGAGCACAACAAATAAACATCGAAAGTCAATCAAAGCAACATCACAGATCCTAATGAATTCAAATATAGAGGAAAATCATAGCCTATTGTCACCTGTTCCTCGTAAAACAGTAGTTGTTCGTTGTAAAACATTTAGCCGGCCACTGAAAGTAGGTAGTATGGGGTTGCTGGTTTTTGGTTGGATCCATTTGAGACGTAAGTAGCTCTTCCGAAGATCCTCTGCTGGTATGGGCGAAGGTAACCGTACAATCATGGTGCAGGAAACAAGGTCCCCGGACAGGACGCTATCATGGGAGCCAAGAGCAAGAATGGGGCAGGAGTGGGACCCAGAGGAAGAACAATTGAAGAAAGTAACATTTTGGGGAGTCATATCGGGATAATGGTACTCTAAAGGATGAATATTAGATGAATTGTAGAGACGGCGTTGTAGAAAGAGTCTGGCAAGACAACCTTCTGGATCCTCTAATACTAAGATGTGGGATTTATAGTCTATGTCGTTGGAAAGGAGACTGACTCCTTCAAGAGCAGGAATAGACGGAAACTCAACAGTGTAGTTACCATAATGGAGACGGAATGGAAGATTTTCATCAGAATAAGGCAACTGCTGGTTCTCACCATTCCCTTGTATCAGAAGTATAACCAGCAACAAAATTCTAACATACCAAAACATTCTAACAAAAGGATTTTTTTTTTTTTTTGTTAATCTGAAACTTGGACTTGAAAGGAAATCAAAGGAAAGCGGGATGCAACTTGGAATGATTGCAGACCCATATAAATTGTTTGAGGTGGCGCGTTCTTGCAATAAGCAACAGTTTTGGGTTCACCCATATTTTCTTAATTTTTAATCATAAATTTATTTTTAAAAAAAATAACAGATAAACGACCGAGATTTTGGTTTTAAAAAATTAGGGTTAAAGCCCATTTTTATTTCAGAAGTTGTCATGTAGGAATGATGTTACCCTGGAATAGCAATTTTGCCTTTACCAACTCAGCATATTTGGTTAACTTATAATCGAACTTAACATAAATAATGGTCAGAGTAAAATTGTCATGATTTAGAAACTTTCAGGGTGACATTGCTCTTATGTGACAACTTTCGGTGTAAAATTGAACATTAATATAAACCAAATTTTTATTCAACAAAATTTTGAAAAATGACAAATAAAAATATTTTTATTTTATTTAGGTAGAAATTCAAAGGGGCAAAAATAGTTTAGGTAAAAGAAAAGAGAAGTTGAGTGATATAAATAAGGAGGATAGGATAGAGGTGAGAAGAAAAGGCACAGATGGAAGCATTCAAAAGTGGAGGAGCGATGGGAACAGAGAGGGGGTTATGGTGCTGTTGGCGTTTAGTGTTGTGGCTCTCTCTTCTGTTTCTAAGGGACGAAGTTGTGAGTTCTGAACTTGACAACAAAGCCTGTAATTCTGGTTGCGGCATTATCACAGACATCTCATATCCATTCCGACTACAACACGACCCGCCCCACTGCGGCAACCCCAAATATGAGCTAGCCTGTGAAAACAACGTCACTTGCCTTCATCTGTTCAATGGAAGATACAGAGTGCTGGGAATAAACTACAACAACTTCACAATCCGACTCGTAGATCCTGGCATTCAGAAGGGAAATTGCTCCTCCCTCGCTCTCTCTTCCTTATCCCTACAAAATTTCACTGGTCTGAATTATGAAAATCCCTATAGCACTAGTACTCTAAACAGCGACAAATTAATCAAGCTGGTGGGGTACCTGAACTGCAGCGATGCAGTGAGGGAGGACGCAGCATATGTGGATACGGCTCCCTGCGTGAATTGGGATTCCAAAGGAGGAAGCCATGTTTATGCCGTGGCGGGAGACTTGCTGGCTGACCAGTTTCAACCACAGTGTCGTCTGAAAGGGCTGACACTCATAGCCTCAGATTGGGAGTCATTGGTGCCTGGGGGAGTAAAGTCCTACGCTGATATTCACACACTCCTTTCCTCTGGATTTGAGCTTTCCTGGTTGAAACTAACCTGTGTTACCCCACTTGGAATGATTTCCAATTGCTGTAAGTATCTTATTCCTTCCTAGCTATTTCAATCAGATTATTGGGTCTTTTAATTTCTTCTTTTCTTCGCTAAATGCAATTAGGGGTGTTTAAAATTTTTCAAGATGAGAAAAATTTTAGTTTTAGGACGGGATCGGGATGGGGTCTTCCAGTCCCATCCCGTCCCAAGTATTTTATTATTTTTAAATTTTTCTCAAAAATTTATCTCTTACCCACCTAAGTAAAAAAAATTATTGATGTGATTTTTTTTTTTTTTCATTTCTATTGTTTTAAGCCCAACATTGGTCAATACTAGGCACCTCATACAGAAAAAATATAAAAAAAGTTCTAGAATAAAAAAAGATATGGGACAATCCCATCACGTCTTGGGACCGGGATAGTAAATGTTGTGCTCGTTTGGATGAGCGATTGGAATGCTTAAAAGCAGCTTTTCAATTGTGATTTACGGTATACGAGATAAGTATGTGAGAGGAGTTGTGTCTCGATTTACGTAAAAAACAACTTATAAGTAATATGACCGCCGAAACAAACACACGCGTGTTGTCTTGAATCCTTTTTTTGGGATGGGGTTGCCCTGTCCCGTCCCATGAACAACCCCAATTGCAATATAATACACATGTTAGCTTTCAAACGTTGTTCTCTAAAACATTAAATTTAATTTAATTTTCTAAGTTATGCAATTTTTTTAAATCTAACTAAAATAAGATGTTAGCCAGAACCAATCAGTCAAAATAAACCAAATTTAATTAAATTTTAATGAATTTTTATTTGCTTGCTACTCTTTTTACATTTTTCTTTTTTTAACCTGGCTTAGCTAATATCGCGTTCCAATATTGGGTAATGCAGGGGTGCCAGAGTTGCGCATAGTAGCTGAAGGTAACATTCGATTTTGACATTATATTGGCATTCTATAATGTTGAAGAAATTGAAGATAAAAGTCCCATTAAAATTTTAATGAAGAGAATGACTTAAATTAGAGTACACCTAATCTGTGTGGTTTTTTTGTTTTTTGTTTTTTGTTTTGACCTGGCAATCTGTGTGGATACAATTTATAGAGTGCCAGTACTTTTTCTGTACAAAAATTTATCAAGCTATTTTCCCCAATAAAAATTTTAATGTAGTAATTTTTCCCAGTTTCCCCTATAAACATAACCCATTTTTCTTCATTTACAAATTAGTTTATGCTCCTTTCGGTCGTAAATATAAGAGTCATACTTTATAGAATTTGATTTTAAAGGGCGGTCCAGTGCAAAAGGCTCTCGTCAGGTGAAGTCTGAGGAGAGATACATATACAAAGCCTTACACCCACAAGTCGAAAAGTTATTTCCAGGATTTAAATCTGTGATCTCCAGGTCATATGGCATCAACCTTAACTCTTTGTTAAGGCACACCCTCTTATAGAATTTGATTTTAAATCAAAATTATTTTATTAAATATTTTTCCTACAAAAATGGTTGTCTTTTGAAAAATCCTTTGATATTTATTATATAGAAAAATCAAGATATAGAATATTTCGTTTTTCATTCAATGATATAATTATTATTTTCATTCGTTAAATTAATTTTACTCTAGTTTTTCTCCATCTTGTTTTAATTTGCATAACAAGATATTTATCATATTTTTTGGCTCAAAAAGTCTTGTTTTTTAAAATATTTAAAGAATATTTTTTTTACATTAAAAAATAAATGTTTATCATATTTCTCGTGCATCACATTTTCTACGTTCGTCTCTTGGTGCATCGTGTCTGTAAGAACCTACCAGTTTTCTAGTGCGTCTGCGTGTGTGTATAAAGAGCCTACCAGTTTTACTGAAACGAAAATAAATAAATAAATAAATAAACTAACTTTTCATCCAATGGTTCATCGATCTTGACAGTAGCTATTCTGTTTTGTAATATTTTCTTGCAGATTTTCTCAATGGAATTGTTACAGGTAAGGTTCTATGATTCACGTCATACCTATTCTATGTTTCTATTTTTTTTCTCCAATTTTCTAATATGCTTTATTTATTTAAATTTGAATAGTTTTTTAGTGCAGTTATACAGGCTAGATATTTTTTGTTTTAAGTTCACCAATAGCAGCAATCGATTAAGCGTCCGTCCTTTTTTTTTGGTTGAAATTCTGCCATCTAGATATTTGAAACGCACTGCGGTTATGTAATCAAACTGAGACAATTTTTGCGGTTAATTCTCTACAGCATAGAAGCAACTTAGATTGATTTCACTTTGTGGAGTTTAATCTCCCGAAGCCTAAATTAATTAAGGGCAGCAACAAAACAAGTTGACAGTCCTGATCAGGTTTAGCTAAATGGTTTCACTCCTTAATTTATTAATATAATAGAGCAGGTCAGACAATTTTTGAGCCACTTAACCATTTCATGCTCTAGAAGTAGTAAACAACTTGAGGCTTAAACTTACTTCCCGAGGTTAATTACTATTTGTATGATAACATTCCATCTCTTAAAAATCATAATGAATTCTAGAAAACTCAAAATGGAGTGGTTCAAGTCTCTATTTAAATATCTACACGTCCTCTACAAGGGTTAAAAAAAAAGAATGAAAGGGCTCATACATTCACTGATCCCTGAAAGTCACGCAAGGCAACACTATTCATTTGGTCATTCTGCATTTCTCAGAATATACCACAATTTGGAAAATTCATAACTATTAATGCACACATCCAATTTTGACCAAATAGGACTTGTCCTAAAGCTTGGAACGTGCAATTTCAAACTGGAAAGTCTCGTGTTTATCTAATGTCATTTGCCCTGTGCTTACCTCATCATAACTAGCATCCATTATCACTGATAACTTAAATATTTTTACACATACTAGACCCTATTGGTATGCTTGGTTACTGATCTACACATCATACTAAAATCCATATATCAGACATGCATTTATACATATCAAAACCTAGTCATATTAGGCATACAAGTTTTCTTCAAAATAAAACCCCATTAGAATCATTACAGCTCTCATTCTTCATTCTTCTGCCCTTTTGCCCTTGTTCTTGGATGGACCTGATCCTATGTTAATGACATAGTAATTGAAGAGTGAGATTTATAGAAATCTCAGCAGCAACATTCCCACTCAAGCATTGAAGTCATGCAAATACCGATGCAATAGTTCATAAATAATGCCATGAGACTTCACAATCCATAAACATACATTCAATCAAGAAATTGTACACATGGCCATATCACAATTTCAAGAAATAATCCCAACCAAAACATATATGCCAGCAAATTCAGTATATACTCATGGAAAAATCAATGTCAAACTATATTGAATCAACACAATTTAAATAACATAAATGGGAAGAGTTGCTACCTTGGATTTTCTATGCTTTACAACCTTCTTTTTATCACTTGATTCAAGTGGACCTTTGCATATATCAAATCCTAATCCACATTCAGCTACCATGGAAATTTTAAATAATCGAACACACCCTTGGCTCTCTTATATTTCATTAACCCTAACTTTAGGATTTTAATTCCATAATTTCTAAAATTATTTTCTTTACATTTTCCCAGCTAAAGGTTCATTCTACATCCTTTGGAGGCATTAAATTAATCAATTTCCAATCCCTCCATACACTTCATTCCTAACCGAACCTCAGAGGGTGCAATAAAAAAAAACACATCACATTTTGACTTCTACTGATGCTACTTAATTTCAAGTCATAAGCATCATCCAACACCATGTCATCTTCTAAATATTAAACCTTAAATATTTGTAAAGTCAGGGCAGCACTACACTTGAGAGTTTTACATTTTTTTCAACTCATCATCTAAGTAAATCATCAATACAACTCGTGCTACATATTCACCTATGCCACTTTCCAGCTTAGTTCCTTTCTTTCCTCTCCTTCTTCTTCTTGTTTTTTTCCCTATACATAACTCTTCCTTTACTTAAATATACTCTTTCCCTCAACAACCAATACTACCCTCTTCAAGATTATGGTGCTAGGGACACAAAAGGAAGAAAATTTGATCTAAGTGGAAGATTAAGTTAGTAAAATTACCTATTCAACTAGCTTGGGCTTGATTCTTCCTCCTATTCCTTCTCCCCTCTCCTTTTCTCCTGTTGTAACTCTTTTTTCAATCTGTTTGGTGTTACCGACATAATGAGGAGGAAGGGAGTGGCGAATGGTTAATATAGGATTATTAACTATAGTTAATAAAATTTTCAATCCCATTAATTTCAACCAAGTGTTTTAACTTTAAATTTGGACCTAGTATGACAAAAAACATAAGCCCATCCACAGCCTCATCTGCCACGTTTTTTTAACAGATTTGGGCTTAAATTTTTAGCTTTTTAATTTTGGACCTGGAATTTTTAGCTTATTTGATTGTCTCAATCTTTTGAATTCCCCTTACATACAAAGTACTCGGAGTACTATTCTTTTTTTTTCCAGTAACTAGGAGTACTATTCAACTATTTATAAATACGAAATTATTCTTATTTTTATTTTATTTCATTTTCCTTTTATATTTATTGTTTTTTGTTTGGTGAATTTCTCTGTTTATATATTTTTCTTCTCTTTCCTCCTTTCTTCTCTCTCTCCACGTGAATATCCCTCTTTTCTCTGAACACAACATGCAACACACATCATGAGAAATGAAGACAAGACATAAGGTGGACCCCTCTTTCCTCAATCTCACAAGCTTCTTCTTTTTATTGTTGGCGATAATCTCCCACTCCCACCGTACTACTTATTAGCGATAGCAACTGCTGAAATATAATAAATATGTAGTTTGAGTCATGTTTAATCACGTTATCTTTATGAGATATTCTGTAATCCTTCTAGTAGATTAGAAAACGACACTCTTTAGCATGAAACGAACCCTTCCTATAGAAAGTAGAATGACAGAACTGCAGAAAGATATCAGTGTAACTCAAAGAAAGGGAGAGAGGAGAGGAATTCGAGGGATCTCGGTGCGTCCTAATTGTGCACAGAACATTGCCTTTTATAGGTAGAAACATGTGACCGTTGGGGAGTTATAATGACCATTAACAACGATTTAATGACAATTAAAACGACAGTTACAAAATAAGTATTAATGACAATTTAATGTAATAAAACCTTTAAATGTCATTAAAACTAGTCAATTAAAATTCCAACGGTCAATTCAAAAACTCCTCTTATCAGTCTTTTTACTAACTCAAGCTCATATTTAATTGTATGCTAAGGCGTTCCCAATCTTAAATTATATGAGACTTCTCCCGTTGACACACTTACACACAATATTTATAATAATCCCCCACATATGTCAAAGGGAGCTCATAGCCTCGTTAGCTGAGTTACACATATGGATATAATCATTATATCTTATGGTCCTTTAGACTATGAACCAGACCTAGACTAATAAAACTTAGTACACAGAGATGCCAGTGGTCTTATGGACTATGAACCAGCACCTCCTAGGCATATACTAGAGGCATTAAGAGTCAGATTATACCCCCACATTTCCCGCTGTTAATGTATTTTTGCGTTAAAACTGCTATGCGCATGTCCTGGTATTTAACGAATGTTTTAGAGATTTTGCCATGATCTCATAGGAGCGGCTCTACTCCTCATTCGTATAGGTGATTTCATGAAATGTACCTGTAATAGCACATCATCCCATAGGATTATGAAATCATTAAAAGCTTTCACTCAGCCTCACCAAAATGCATTCTAGCACTTTCTCTTGCCATAGGAAGGGAATGGTCATTTATTTTAGTGCTAACATAACTAACGAACGACTTGTTCTTATTCGTTGAACCTCCTTCATGGGATCAAAAATCACAGAGGTTAGGTTGTCATTACTATTAATTTCGTATTGGCTTTAGTCTCATTCCCCGCAGCTAATTTAATTCTTCTCGGGGTTTGTTCACAAATCCATAGGTCAACTCTTTGACCTCACAAAATCTATTGAGATGACTTCACAATGTCTAAGCTAGCTTATTCACATCATATCTCAAACAACTTTCACTTACATCATTGTTTTTCATAATGGCTACTGCCATTTGGCAATCTCAAATAATTGACATTAAGTGTTGGTTTTCCACCAAAATATTTGCCAAAAGTTTTTCAACAACTTAGCCTCTAAATTTAGTTAATTCTAGAGTATCAAACTCTAACACAAATAATAATTTATTTTGGCTACTAGTAGATTTTCTCACATAAAATTGAAATTTAATTAACATCTATATATCTCAATATAATGAGAATCCACTGTACATGATACCAACATTGATGATACCCCTTCAAAAATTTTATTTCCACATATCTATATATATGCAGAATCTTCATATAGCATAAGCTATATCACAAAGATTAATGTCTATCAATTAATGCAACAAATTCTCAAAACAATTGTACATACCTAGAGTGACCTGCAAAACCACTTCAAACCGTGTTAGAATAATAATTCACAGACATTCTTAAACCAAGATAATTATATAGCCTCAAATTATGAAAATCTCACATTCATCTACTATAGATGAATGTTTAAATTTTCATACCACATAATGCTTGTTTCAATTAAAAATTTGATAATCCACAAAATTTGTTCGCATTAGCAAATATAGCAAAGCCTCCACTCAATCAATTATTCGCAATACACATCTTGTATTTATAAAATGAGGCAACAATATATAGTTTTGTAAGACATATTATAACACATATGCCATTTGTATTAAAAAAATTCAATATTCATAGTAGTCATGTATATTTATACCACTATAAATATATACTCGTAAATCATAAAATTTAAACACATTTATTTCTACACTAGATAAATGATTAAACTTTCACAACACACGAATAATTCACAAATTTGCTATCTGCAGCAAATAATAAAACCTTCATATAATTAATTTTGAATCACAACTTGGCTTTATCAAATGAGGCTAGAAACAATTTGCAACTTTAAAAGATTTATAAGGTATCCCCACATGTTAGGCACCCCACACTTTTAAATATCTCAAAAATATTTTCACACCTTATAATAATTCTAATTTAATTAGAATCTCGCTATATATCCCCTTTCATTCTAATTAAATTAGAATATTCCTCAAAGTTTGTCACTCAAATATCCAAAGTTTGTATTCCCAAACTATCAAGCACTACCACATATGCATTGTACAGAAAATGGTTTACCCATATAATAAATAATCTTCAGAAAATGAGTTTATAAATGTGAGTATAAAAATTTATTCACACCTACACATCAACCAATTAATAATGGTTTACACATCTTACCGATAATAATTCTAATTTAAGTAGAATCTCACTATATAATATATAATCCTTTTCCATTCTAATTAAATTATAATGTTCTCAAATATTGTCATTTGTTGATAAGCAAGATTGTATCTGGCAGTAATTCAACAAATCATATTTCCATTCAGCAGAATTTTTCCCCCTAAAAAATACCCTCCACATTCGGATCTAGTATGACATACATATGAAGCAATATTGCAGATTTGGCACCACATATACATGTATAAATCCCTCCACAAAAAATTTAAATGGAAAACCATATAGCATGTGCAGGAAGCACGAATATTTGAAAAGTGCAACATAACAGGATTTACAATACAATACCCATTATATTGTTTGGAAAACCGAATTCAAAGCCAAGTCAAAGTTGAATATGATTCACATACATATAATGCCACAATGCAATCACAAGTTGATATATTTAAAAACTCATGAACCCCCAAGGACAATGCCGTTGACACATTATCAAGAAAGGTAATTTAGGGAGAGAAAACACTGATAGAATAAGAATAGAGGGTTATCTATTATTAAAACAAAATTAAAGTGTCCTATAATGCCACATGCATTACCATATTTACGTCACACGGCTGCCTCCATTTCAAGACTACCCAACTAAAAAATAATTACTGGCATCATATTAATGTCATGATAAAAGGTACATTACCTTAGGTGTCTTCCTCCTATCAACGGCCAAAGCATTTAAATGGTATTATGTAACTCCCTGATTGTTACACTCGAAAACCATCAAGATCAATTTAATATATTCACAATCAAAACCAATAAAGCCATACAAAAAGCAGCTAACACATGACAGCTTGGCAAAGTTCCCAATAAATCTCCAACGGTATGCAATTAAATTCACCACACATATCAATGATAATAAGTAATCTTTTACCATTCTTCAACGGAAAAAAAAAACCAATAACAATAAAACTAAGGACAATTGTTATTCAATCGAAATAGAGATTTTTATTATCAATTATTTTTAATTTTAATTCTGCTTGCCAACTTCTCAAGATCCAACTAATAGGCACTAACAATTTGGAAATAGCATCAACCTCAATCATTTCTTTTCTGCAATTTTAACATCTAAAATTTATAAGGTATTTCAGACGTGAATTGATGTTCCAAATGCCCGCTAACAAGGAAATGTACAAAAACATTACTGCAAATCCATGCTTTAGTTCCTTGGAATTGTATCTCATATTACATTCTATGCCATGACATATTAGAAATACACAGTAAATAGTCCGAACCGTCAAATGAATTTACTCTTGAACACTTATTTGATTTTTTAAAAACCGCTTTTCTTGCAAAGCATACATTTAGAATATGAAATCGGATTTCAGAGAATATCTCAATGCATAGACAAGATTTCAATAATATGATAGAATCTGCAACGACATATCAGATTATGATATTATGCGCCAATATTAAATAAATCAAAACATATCTATACTTATCTCATTCCCTGATCAACCAAGTGAATTTGAGAGCACCTCGTGACAATCACTACAGAAAACATGACTTATGGAAAGTCTAAAAGTTGCCGCTGAAGGTTTTCAGTGGCGAAAAAAGTCGCCGCTGTTGCGACCGTCGCTGAAAGTTTTAGCGGCGATAATTTTTGTCGCCGCTAAAACTATACTTTTAGCGGTGACTTTTGTCGATGCTGAAGGTGACTTTTAATGGCGACTTTTGTGTCGCCGTTGAAAGTATATTTTCAGCGGCGACAAAGGTGACTTTCAGTGGTGACTTTTGTGTCGCCGTTGAACCTATACTTTCAGCGGTGCCTTTTTGTTGCCGCTAAATGTGACTTTCAACGACAACTTTTGTTGCCGCTAAAAGTGTCAATTTTGTTTTGTAAAAAAATTACTCTGGCGGTCGACAGCCACCTGTCGCCGATCGTCCACATCATCACAGGCCAGCCGTTGTCCACATCATCACTAAGGCCCACATGTCTACTTGTCCCTCATCACCTCACCCTGTGCCACATGTTGCCACCTCATTGCACTACATTTGTGTGAAACTCAACTCATTTATGGTCCCCTCCAAGGTTTGAACCCAATAACACCTCTTCGTGTAGCCATGCCTTTACCACTGAGCTGGAAAGAACCTACTGATTATTATTGTAAAATAATATAATATATATATATATATTAAACACAAAAACATAAATAAATATATATTATGAAATATTACTTATATTCTTAAATATTATATCTATATATTATTTATAATATATTAATATATGTAATAAATACACACACACGTGTGTGTGTATTAACGTGTGTGTATACTAATATAATACTTTAAAATTATTTCTGAATAAATGAAAATAAAATTTTAATTAATATCCTATTATTAATTAAAATGTATTAATTTTTTATATTTACTTAACTTATTAAGTGTGTTGATATATAAATGAAGTAATTAAAAAAAACTGAATATAGGTCATATGTATTAAATGATACATTTATTAAATAATTTATTTCAGATAAAAGTGTCATTACATGTTATTAATCTATAAAGATATATTGATGGGAGTGTGGGGAATAATAAATCTTGAAGAACTTAATAGACGATAGGTTTGCTTATACGTTTGAAAGTGTTACACACATGCAAATGTATAATTATCTTATTTTTCTTTATAATAAATAGCATATTTAGTGTCCTCAAATGTTAAATATCAAATTTAAACAAAATATATATATAAAAAAAATAACATTTGTCGGTGATAAAAACAATCCATAAAAAAAAGCTAAAATTGACTTTTAGCAGTGACTTAATTGTCGTCGCTGAAAGTGACACTTTCAGTGCCGACTATCAATAGTCACCGCTGAAACTCACACTTTCTTAAAGTGGCCACTGAAAGTGCCACTTTCAACGTCGACTATTAACAATCGCTGCTGAAACTCACATTTTCAGTGGCAATAATTAAATCGCCATTGAAAGTGGTCGCTGAATGTCAGTTGTTTTGTAGTGAATGTAGTTTGACCAACTTATCATGAAGCACTCACAAGATCAGCGAATAATATCTCCTAAGATTGTTGACTTCAATACCTCCCACCATACTAGTTGTTAGCGGCAGAACCTGGTGAAACACAATAAACAAGCAGTTCAAGTCATGTCCAAGGAAGCTATCCTTAAGAGATATTCCGCAACTGCCCTAGTAGATTAGGAAGTGGCACTCCCCAGGATAAAACGTACCCTTCCTCCAGAAAGCAGGATGACAGAACTGCAGAAAGATATTAGTGTAACTCAAAAGAAGAGAGAGAGAGAGGAGAGGAGTTTGAAGACCTCGGTGTATCCTAACCGTGCACAGAATAGCACCTTTTATAGGTAGAAACATGTGACCGTTGGGGAGTTATAATAACCATTAACAACAGTTTAATGACAATTAAAATGACAGTTACAAAACAAGTGTTAATGACAATTTAATGTAATAAAACCTTTTAAATGTTATTAAAACCAGTCAATTAAAATTCTAATAGTCATCTCCAATTGTTAGTTCAAAGACTCCTCTTATCAGCCTTTTTACTAACTCAAGCTCATATTTAATTGTATACTAGGGCGTTCCCAATCTTAAGTTATATGAGACTTCTTCCTTTGACACACTTAAATACAATATTTATAACATCTTCTTCCTTGAGCACCAAGTCACAACATCCAAGGCTTCTCCAACGAGCGATGAGAGCAAAGCAGACCAAAGTTGGGGCCTCGACTAGATCGTCCAGTTGACTGGTTCGTCGAGTTCTGACTGAACTCGGCTGGTCCAATCCAAGTTTTTGAGCCAAGGAATGAATTCCCTTTACTCCAAACGCTGCGTTTTAGTTATTGACTCTCTTCTGACTTCTGCTATTAATTAATTCTTCCGATCCTCAACAGCTAGTATTTCTAAATTCCGGATGGAAATTACATTTTAGTCCTCCTCTCCTGGCTGCATTCCACTATTGTACTCTGCAGTCTGCCCAACAGCTTCAAGCAAAATGTGAATTTTTTCAATATGTTAATTCACTCTTAAATCCACATATTTAATCCCAGCAATCAATTATTGGCAATAAGCGTCTTTATGTTCAATGAAGCCACATATTCCCAAGAACAAGACACAGAAATGCATTGTAGAATAGAGATTCATCAAAATCTCAATAAAGTTGGTCTATCAAATATACTCTATAATATTTTTTCCAAACTCTTCTTATTGATTATAATATTAGGGGATTTTTTATTAACCGGGTAGTTTCCAACCCAGCATACATTTCTTACCAATAATTATCTAAATTAATTTTCTTAATATATGTGAATTATATATATATATATAACTCCTACGTTTAAGACTAACAATTTGGAATCAAACAATGTACAGTTGTATACTCATCCCAATTGTTAATAGATGTTTTGCGACATTTAAAAGTTCAAGGAGTATCTTATCATGTTCTAAAACTGATGTGCAAATTTTAAAATTACATATCTTAGATTAATGAGTAAGATATAGTCAGTATTGGAAAGAGATTGTATAAATTCAATTGTAAAACATTTCTTGAAGAATATATAGGAAGGTCTTGTGCTTTAGTAGAAATCTGATATTGGTTATTTCTTTCCCACATGACTTTCCTTTTTTTCCAATTAGTCATATTTTTGCAACTCGCCAATTTTATGACCCTCATGGAAATAAACATTCGCAGGAATAAAAGAAATAACGGGGGGAAATTTGACTAATGATTACCACAGTGACTACAATACTAGCCAATCAACAATTATTGCAAGAGAATTTGGAATAGTCACTGGAAGAGTTGTTTTGCCAACCATCACAGTCAGATTTTTATTAGGCATCATATTCCTATTAGTGTTGTTGGAATATACATGCCAAAGAAGGAAATTATCAAAGTATGAAGACGTCGAAGACTTCATACGACTTCATAACATCATTCCAACAAGATACTCCTACAAGGATTTGAAGACAGTGACAAAAGGTTTTAAGAATAAGTTAGGTGAAGGAGGATTTGGCACTGTATACAAAGGTAAGTTAAGGAGTCGATATGATGTTGCGATCAAGATGTTGGGTAAATCAAAAGCTAATGGCGAAGAATTTATCAGTGAGGTGGCAACCATTGGGAGGATTCACCATTTTAATGTGGTAAATCTCGTTGGGTTTTGTGTAGAAGGAACAAAGCATGCTCTTGTCTATGAATTCATGCCCAATGGATCACTAGATAAATATATTTTTCCTAGAGAAAAAAGTATCCCTTTAAGTTATCACAAAATATATGAGATATCACTAGGAATAGCTCGGGGAATTGTATACCTTCATCATGGTTGTGATATGCAAATATTGCATTTTGATATCAAGCCCTATAACATTCTACTTGATGACAATTTCATCCCAAAGATTTCAGATTTTGGTTTGGCAAGATTATATTCCTCTAATGATAGTATTGTAACTTTGACTGTTGCAAGAAGTACAATAGGATACATGGCTCCAGAATTATTCTATAAGAATATTGGAGGAGTGTCATATAAGGCTGATATTTACAGTTTTGGAATGCTTTTGATGGAAATGGCTAGTTGAAGGAGGAATTTGAATCCACATGCCAAACATTCAAGCCAACTTTACTTTCCCTGATGGATTTATGACCAATTTAATGAAGAAAAATATATAGAAATGGAAGATTTGACGGAAGAGGAAAAGAATTTAGCAAAAAAAATGTTCATAGTGGCACTATGGTGTATACAACTAAAACCTATAGATCGCCCATCGATGAGTAAAGTATTAGAGATGCTAGAAGTAGATGATGTTGAAAGTCTTGAAATGCCTCCAAAACCTTCTTTATATCCTAATGAAGAAGTTTTGGTGGATGATGGATCCTACTCTAGCCAGGCAACATCGACTATCTCTCTACATTCTCATAGCAGTCAAGGTGAGGGTGCAAGTTATGGGAATTGACACTTTGCAAATGAAAAAAAGAGGTCAAATATGGTAATATTATCAAGTTTAGCATGTCACTTTGTATTTGATAACAATACGAAGTTATATATTGCCCTGATTTGGATTTTGCTATATGTTAATGATTAGTGTATCTTATTTTCATAGTTTAATAATCATGTTATGGTATTGACAAAGACTAATACTAATAATAATAATAATAATAATAATAATAATAATAATAATAATAATCTCTTTCCAGCTCATATAGTATCTACTATATCATATATCATTCTGAGAATAGTCTAGTGAATACGCAAGTGATGGAAATAATATATGAATATGATGGGACTTACAAATTATACTTTTTATCAATAATGTTATATAATGTCCTGGAAATAACTTTTTGCTTCAATAATTTTGTATATTGTTTTCATGTTCACTAATGATCTAATATGTACAAAGATCTCTTTCAAGCTCATAATCTCCTTTGTGATATATTGCTGTCTTTTTCCATCTGTGAACTGATCCGTTAGCTTAATCTAACATGCTAACAGAGAAACAAATCGAATGCCAACCAATTTGGCATAAGCTTGTTCCCATGTTTTCAGATCCAGCAATCTCTCGAACAATTATTCAATTTACATATTAAAATTGTTTACAGTTACTTTGAACTCATTATATTTCTATCCAAATAATCTAATAATTAAATGTGTAAAGGTGTTCAAAGCCTAGACGTAAGTTAAATGGTGCTTTTTTTCCAAAGGAATTTTGGTGTTCACAAAAAACCTGTCAAACTTTTAATGTTTTCTGTTTTAGGCCCAATTTTATTTTATTTTATTTTTTTGGTTTTGACGATTATATTGTCTTTTTGCTATTTTAATCATATTTCAGATCAGATCAGATCATACGCTAATCAACCAGGTTGAACCAATAAGTCGGACTATCTTTTTATAACAGTGATTCTCCCATCCACCATTTATCAATGGGTTGTCAAATTATTAAAGGGACTAATTAAATCTATGGAAAGGGGTTAATCTCTTACAATGTAACGTGAACCAATGTTTGAGTCTTCATTGGTTGAGGTATATACTCATATTTAGTATCCAACAATACCTTAAACATTCATTATGAGAATACATGTGCTTATAAAAATACAGATTTGTACTATTAGGGGTGAACATAGTGCCCAGGAGCCCGGTATGCTCACTCAAACCCTATCAAAAATTGCCTAACTCAGCCTAAAAAAAGTGGCTTGAAAAAATTTAGGACATATTTGAGCCGGGCTAACTATAGGGTAAGGTCGGGCATCGGGTAAGGGGTACCGCCCTACCCATTGGCCCTACCTGAAAAATTATATATAATTTATTTGAAATATATATCATTCAATATATATTATTTTATATAAAATAAATAGTATTCTATATGCTATTATTTTATTTAATATATATATATATATATTATTACATTTTTATGAAACATTTTATATTATTATTTAATATTCATCCACCGCAGTTTATATATAAGTCATTTCTTTTTGGATAGATGTGGTTTTTTTAATTTAGATGGATGATACAAAGTATTAAAAAATTGAGATCAAAGACAAGAAATTTAGTTTCTTTGAAGTTTTTATCGCAATTGCAACTATTCATATCAAACAATATTCATTCGCAAACACATGTTACTTCATAATTTCTCATGTAATTGTTAAGACATATGGTAAGTTTTTTTTTTTTTTAAATTTCAAGACACAAATTATATATTTATTTTGAGATATCTCAAGATTTGAATTATGGAATGTATTTGAAGTTTTTAGTAGTATTTATTAAGTATAATTAGAGTTTTTTTTACATATGGTATTAATTAGGGAGTTACCACTTGGACAGGGAAGCCCGCTCTGCTCAGCCCACCCTTTCCCTGCCCAAAATGGTTAGGGCATCTATCGGGTAGGGTCCTGCATTAGGCTGCAAAATGTAGCCTGTTCATCATTCGGGTTGGGTATCCAGCAGGGGTCTCGCCCTGCCCATGCCCACCCCTATATATATATACAAATTTGGTATAAGCTCTACAGACACATATACAGTCCTTATTTTTATATGGGATGTTCGTTTCAGATATATTTTATGTATAGTAGAAAAAGTTGTTAAATTTATTTATTTATTTTGAAAAAACCCAATGCCCTAAATATTAAATTAAAATATATTGAAAAGTCGTAGCATAGCATTAATTATCAACAATACAACAACGAAAATAAATGTCCCTAATTTCCCACATACATATTTCCATGAATACTCTTCTATAAGATGACACGTCCATACTCCACAATTGCAAAATAAGTTAGACATATAAAATATGCAGCCTAATTTTTGAAAAAACAAACAAAGATTTTCAAAATTATAAAACACGTAAGTTAGAAATAGAACTTGACATGTAAAAAAGTTTAGTATTTATCGAAGAGCGGTATTGATTAAACAATGAAATGAAAACAGAGGTATCTAGCTAGTTTTCCCCATATATACCTATTTTCATAAAGGCTTGTATAAAATGAGGCCTCCACAATAATGAAAGAAATTAGAAAGAGATGATAATTATATGTCACAAAATTAAAATAATAATCATAACATTATCTCAAGTTCCTTTATTAGGTAAAGAATATTCATCCCCCAAACTTATGTCTCTATAATTTTCAACTTTACACAAACGTCTCTAGTTTTCTACAAATATGTCACTGAAATGCCTCTAATTTTCCACATTACTTGTGGAAACCAATTAAAGGTCTCTAGTTTTCCACACACACACACACACACACACACACACACACACACACACACATATATTCATTCTATTCATCAATCACATCTAACCCTAAATTCAAATGTCTTGCAGGAATAATGATACTTGAACTAGTTGAAGTGGTGGTAAATTCAAATGGAGTGGTAGGCACCTTTAATTTGTCTACTTCTCCTTCCAGCATTTGTATCATTCTTTTCATGGATGGACGATTTATTGGATGCCACTGAATGCACCAAAATCCTACAATTGCTAGTTTTTTAGCAATTCTACTATCAACTTCATCTTCTATGTAAATATTTATATCACCTCCTTCAATCAAATTATGTATCCATTCTGGATATAAAACTTGAAAGGTTTCTATATTTGTGTCAACATTTTTTCTTCCAACAACCATTTCTAGGAGAAGCACTCCATAACTGTAAATATCTGATTTGTTTAGTAAGAACACATTTCTAAAATTTTGAGAGGAAACTTCCGGTGCAATATATCCTAGGGTTCCCCTTGCTGCTGTCATGGACACTGCACTTTGATTTTTGAGCACAATTTCATTGAACCAAAATCAGAAATTTTAGGAGTGAAATTGTGATCTAATAACACATTATGAGGATTGTTGTCAAAATGAAGGATTCTATATCACAACCTCGGTGAACATAGTCAATCCCTTTGGCTATGGCAAGAGCAATTTGTTAACTTCGACCATCCAAGGAAACTTTCCTTGTTATCTGGGGAAGATATGGACATTTGGAGTGAACCATTTGGGAAGAAGGTATAAATAAGAGGTTGGCGATAACCATCAGCACATAAACCCAACAAACAAACAACATTAATGTGATGAATTTTGCCCATTGTCCCCATTTCATTAACGAAATCTTGTCCATCATCATCTGAATGATTGAGTAGTTTGACAGCTACTTGAATATCTGTAAATAACTCACTTTTGAAGAATGTTCCATGCGCACCTTCACCTAATTTGTCCTTGAAACCGTATGTGATTCTTTTGATATCAGCGTAAGAGAATCTGATAATTCATATAATATCATTCAAATAATGTCATAATTATATATTAACTCATTTGAATCTCTCCAAAAGGAGGAATGAAAGCAAAGAAGCCCAAGAAGGCATATGACCATCATTATGGGAACGTACACACAAGCCACAAGGGCCTATTCCATTCTCTTAAAAATGAAAAGTGGTACAATAGCCTGTTCTTCTTTCTAGGATGAATGAGACACGTGGGCATATCCCAATATGGACAAATTAGCCATGTAAGCCTACCCTAATAGGTATGAATCGGCCTTGTAGGCCTATCCCAATAGGGATGAATAACCACCCTAAAGTGCACCATGAGAGGTCTTATCATGTGACATTGTATTGTTTTTCTCACACACTAGCCACAAGGGCCTATTCCTTTCTATCAGGAACGAAAAGAATTGCAAAAGCCTATATCCTTTTCTCTAGGATGAATGAGCCATGAAGGCCTATTCCCAACAGGGATGAATAACTAAGCCAATGTGCACTATGAAGGTCTTATCACATGATAGTATCTCTCTCCAACTATTCTCTATCAATCACAATTAATCAACATCACAACAACAACTCATGCAATATATCTCATGATCACTCATGGTCATGCTCTTGCAAAAACAATAATCATGGCAAAGCCTCTTTCCCCATACTTTACATTTTCATTTCAAAATTACAAATCCCACAAGACAATTTTCTCAAATGAAGAGTATATGACATACCAATAGAAAGTCCATATCTTATTTCATAATATGATAATATCAAAATCTCTCAAAAGAAAGACATTAACATCTATGACAAGTGGAAAGTAGTTATCTCAGTTAAGGAAATACTACCACAATCAAAGTCTCATGCTCAACATCAATAATCATAAATTAATCTACACAATTCAACATCACCACACGTTAGTTTATCAACTAATTGGGTGGTTAAAATAACAACTTAGGGACTTAGTCTCCTCTAGAGTTTCCAATTCCACACTGAGTCACGCTTAATCATTGAACCATAACTTTAGGTTTCTATTAGCTCAAACAACTTAGCAATAAATATTGCTTAAGTTTGCACTTTCCAAGTAAAGAAAAATTGTCAAATCTCCCATAAACCATAACTAATCATTTTAACACCAATTTATATTTTTCCCCTTACAAATTTAAATCACTCATTAAGTCCTTAATAACCCCCCAATAGTTTACCTTAACAAAAATCCCAAAATTCTCAACCTGAAATTCCATTTAAAATTCCAACATTCAAACTCAAACTTAATTCTCAAAATTAAAGTAAACCATTAAAAATTCAACATTACCTCCAACAAAGCCAAGTCAATCATTTGAATAATTTTAATTGGTAAAAATATCATAGAGGACTTTTCAAATAAAAATATAATTTTTAAATCCTCAAGTGAATCAATAAATAAATCTAAATCAAAGAAACTCAACTACTAAAATAGTTTTAAAATCCTATGGTCTTGTATTGTTAAAACTCAACACTTACTCCAAATTCTAATCCTATAATTTGCTCTAATCATCTTAAAAATATATCCATTAAAAAGAGCAAGCTGAGTAGAACAATGTTCGTAAAGAGACTTTGGTGAGGTAAATATAAGTGATTTTACTTACCAAAATCAACCCAAAAGCTTGCCCTAGGAGAAGAAGAAAGATGGCACAGCCAGTACTCACTCCCTCGCGTCCAGTGGCAGAAAATGAATGGGGGGTAACACCCCCTCCAGCTCTACTGCGCATTTTAAATGAATGGGGCGGCAGCCCCTTTTTCATTTTTTTAAAAACTAATGGGCCAAGGTTATTTGATCTTGGGCCCATTTCATTTCTTTCGTCTTTTTGTATTCATTTTCTTTCTTCCTTTCATAATAATAAAAATTATTCTTTTTTTATTCTTTTTTACTCTCTTAAATCATATATCTTGGATAAATCCTCTTTATTTAATTAATTACATGGTAAGATTCTATCCACCATAAATTAATTTCTTTCTATAATTATTTAAATTCTAAAAATAAAAATTAGAATGTTACAAGGATCTTGTAGGTAGGTAATTTATAAGTACCTGTGTATAGAGTTTTTTGAGCTGGAGGCATGCTCGGACCTTGTTAAACCCCCGGGAGCCAATTCACATAAGCTTTTATGTACCAAAAAAAATCCTGTTTGGTTCCGTTGTGGGAGTAGTGTTCAATTTGGTTATTTTGGTTTATAACAATTTGAAATCAAACCAATGGATACTCATCCTTATCCAAGTAGTCACGTTTTGAGACGGACCAGTTCTATGACCTCTATGGAAATATTCATGCGCAGGTCTCTTAAAAGCAGTGGGGCAGGCGCACTCATATTATTGTGCCGCTGGCCAATTTCGCAGATTAAATATTGCAATACCATTAGGAATAATCACTGGAAGATTTCTTTTGCCATTCATCACAATACAACAAAAAATTAGTAAACGGCGTTTATGTTTATGAATACTATGGCGCTTACCAAATATCATAGCTTTCAACGCCGTAAAAACAAATTATGACGCTTCTTGAATTTATGAAAGCACCGTAGCTTACATTTTTTTAAATTTTAAATAGAACCTCCTCCGGCGCTTATGAAGCGTCGGAGGAAGTTCTTTCAGCGCTTGGTCTTAGAATGCTGAAGGAAGTCTCCTCCAATGCTTTAAATTAAAGTGCCGTAGGAGGGGATGACACCTCCTACGGCGCTTAATATTTAAGTGCTGGAGGAGGCCACAAGAGCTCCTACGGCGCTTCAAGATGAAGTGCGGTAGGAGATATATCTCCTACAGCACTTCTCTAGACAAGCGTTGTAGGAGATGAAAATTTTTTTTGTTATATTATTTTCCATAATTATTTTCTTTTCCTGAACGCAATTTATCAAATCCATAGCAATTCAAATCGAGAGGAAAAAAGAAACCAAAATAGAATGAAATAAACGAAGCAAAACAAAATGAAACAACACATAACTAATTCATAAAATAAGTATTAATTGTATGTATTGAATTACAACGTAATATCAAATTGTAATGTACAACTACTTTATAGAATTTAGTATGACTAGTATATAATGATTTCTCTGCATCACCTTTCAACTTTTCAAATTCTTGAGGATAGTCATGAAGCCAGGGTATTAAAAATCGGACCAGATTGGCCGATTCAGCCCGTGAACCGGCGAACCGGTGGTCCAATCGGTCTAGTAGGTGAACCGTACAGACTGGTTCACCCATTATTTTTATTTTTTTTAAAATCATTTTTAATTAATTTTTACACACGATTTCATATAAATAGGCCTTAAATATTTACTTTCTCACCTATCTAGTCCCGATTTAGCTTCGGTTTGACTCCAGACTGACCCTTAACCCAGTACCCCGACCGGTTTAGTATCCGGTCCGGTTTTCAATACCTTGCATGAAGCACCCCTTCGATTGTATTTAGCATTTCTTAAAGACCATCATCCTCATCATCACACATACTTCGATCAAACTCATTTGAACAATAGATTGTGGTATCTGCCCGATCACTACATGTATCATCCGTTTCACCGTGTCTTGTCCATCATGTATATGATTGATCAATTCCAAGACATACAAAATGATCTAGCAAGTCAAGTGGACTAATTCGCTTTCCATAACAACAAGATAAGCATGGACACAAGATTTTGTTAGGATCATTTGTATGCTCGCTTGAAAATCTAATAAACTCTTTCACCCCATCTATATATTCCCTTGAGCATCGATCATATGACATCCATCTATACTTTAAAACATATTTTTAAAACTGGTTAGTTGCTTGCCTCTTGTAGTTACTAATTACTTTTATGTTCTGTCATTTATTTTTTTTAAAAATCGGCAGCATAACATCCTCAAATTTTAAGTTTTTCAAGTATTAAATCGACCAATTAATCAATCAATCTATCAAGTCCAATTGAGTACACAAAATCTAAGAGAATAGAATAATGGCTATGCAGCATGTGAAACTGTGGATAAATTGCACAATTTTGACAATAATTTCCACATCAACAATAAAAAAAAAACATAATTTTCGCATCAACAATTTTGACAATAGTTGCTTACCTCTTGTAATTACAAATTACTTTTATGTTTTGCCATTTATTTTTTTTAAAAAATCGGCAGTATAACGTTCTCAAATTTTAAGTTTTCAAAGTATTAAACTAACCCATTAATCAACCAATCTATCAAGTCCAATCGAATACACAAAATCTAAGAGAATAGAATAATGGCAAAGCAGCAAGTGATACTGTGGATAAATTGCACAATTTTAGCAACAATTTACGCATCAACAATAAAAAAAACATAAAAACTTACAAGCTAGAAATTTCTGTAGGCTAAGACAGCGAACAAACATAGACAGGAGACCAAGCTTTAAGAAAACAATTGAAACTTCAAATAAAAACATGAAAAAAAAATCATGAGCACACATAAGATTTTTGACAGATTTAAAATAAAAGAAAGAAATCGTATGTTCTTAAAATTTTATCTAAAAAATACTTACGAGCAGGGTGAAACTTCTTGTAGGAGGTTCAGACAATGCAAACAATGTGACCAAGCTTAGTAGCGTAATGAAAGTGCGGTGACCAAAAAAGATCTGAAGAAATGTGCACGAGAAGACAAGAAAATCAAATAGTGGGGACCAACAAAGTTTCTAATTCCTACCATCAAAGAAAGGAGTGAGTGGGGACAATGGATAATGAAATGTAGAGTGGGGACCAAACAGAGATAATGTGGTGGACCGATTAGTTCTGGGAAATAGAGAGCTAAGGATGCGTGAGAAAAACGATAATGCAGGAAAAATGGCGGGTGCGAAAATTTATATTACCTTGAATGACGCTTTTTTTAAAAGTGCTGGTCAAAGTTTTACCTTGTACGATGCTTAAAGTAAAAGCGTTGGCTAAGGTATTCACATGAAAGTGAAGAAATGAAGTGTGACACACACACACACACACACACACACCAAACAGTGAAATTAGTGAAGAAATGAAGTGTGATACACACACACACACACACACCAAACAGTGAAATTAATTACCAAGTTCTTAATTGACTTGTTGTTATTAAAAAAAAAGAAAATAAGTTAAAATACAAAAAAAAAATCTATAACCCCTATAATGAAATATTTCTAAGGGAAAGCATTGGCAAATTAAATGGAAGAAAATATACTAAGACAATGCCAAAAATATATAAATTAAATGAGAAAGGAAGGTGATGAAGCTTGCCTTAATTAATAACTTCGAAGGATCGGTGGAGCTTAAACCTTGGATGCATGTGCTTAGCATATAAAAGAGGAATGAAGGTGATGAAGCTCGCCTTCTTTGCTCTCTTAGTTAACTCAGTCTAATCTCTCACTCTATTCTTGCTCAGCTTGATTTGAACTCTCTATGTATATATAATATCCAAGGCAAGACATTGCAAATGCAAGGCCAAGTAATATTGCGCATGAAAGCCAACAGTGGTCTTGCAGCCTACTTTCACTCAGACTGACGCAGGAAGAGAATTGGAAAATGACAAGTCTTTAGACTTGGACTTGTCAAATCGGTGGCCAAGCCTACTTTCTGTCTTAAGTGCCAGCCAAGCCTACACAGCCTTGCCTGGCACCTTCCTTGGAAGGCGCCGGCCAAGGCCGAGCTGCTGACAGCTTGGCCGGCGCTCTCCAAGACCGACATGGCCTTGGCCGGTGCTCTCCAAGAGAGCGACAGCTAAGGCATCCCTTAGCTGGCATTCCTCTATGAAGTGCCGGCTAAGACTAAGGTGAGAATTTTTTTTTTATGTTTTTTTTAACTCAAGAACGAAGTAGGTGACTTTTTTTTTAAATCAGATATTAGGAACTTTTAATTCATGGACTTTATCATTTTGTATTTTAGTTTTTATTACTGAATCTTCTAATTTAATATTGCATTAATAACCACGTCAGTAAATAAAATATTACACTCTAATAAGGTTCAAATTAAGATTAATTAATTAGTTATTGTATTTGACGTAGAAATCTTACCTTCTCTTTCTATCTTTTGGTCATCTTTTGAGTTCAATATAATAATGTCTTCAAACTTCATTTCTTTTGACTTACATTCTCCCAACATTATCCAGCACTTTATTTGTAAACGCCAAATAAGGTTTTTTCAAGTATAAAAAATGCTAAAAAATGATTCCAGCTACGGCGCTTTCTTCGGAAGAGCCGTAGCTTTGGCTTTTCATTTTTTTTAACTAAATGTTTTGTATAGCATTTGTTTAGGAAAGTGTTGCACAAGCATAATATTAAGCTTTGACGCTTATATTAAGAAGCGTTGTAGATTCTCAACTTTTTTTTTTTAAAAATAAACTGTTAGCTATGGCGCTTATTCAAACAAGCGTAAAAAAATGGGCACCGTTAAATTCCTTTTTTGTAGTAGTGTCACCGCCAGATTTTTAGTTGGTATCATTTTCCTATCTACACCGTTGATTTATACATTACGCAGAAGGCACTTATCAATGTATGAAAACATTTAAGATTTCATAACACTTCACAACCTTCTTCCATTAAGGTACTCCTACAAAGATTTGAAGTCAATAACTCAAGGATTCAAAACCCAGTTAGGTGAAGGAGGCTTTGGCACTGTTTACAAAGGGAAGCTTAAGAGTGGAATTGACGTTGCTGTCACAATGTTGGGTAACAAAGCTAATGGCCATGAATTCATCAGTGAGGTGGCAACTATTGGCAGGATTCATCATTTTAATGTGGTCCACCTTGTTGGCTTCAGTGTGGAGGGAACAAAACGCGCTCGTGTATGAATTTATGCTCAATGGATCTTTGGATAAACACATTTTTTCTAAGGAAAAAAGTGTCTCATTAAGTTATCATAAAATGTATGAGATATCTCTAGGAGTGGCTCATGGAATTGCTTATCTTCATCATGGGTGTGATATGCAAATATTACATTTTGACATAAAAACTCATAACATTCTTCTTGATGACAACTTTACTTCAAAAATTTCAGATTTTGGACTGGCAAAATTGTATTCCACTGACAAAAGTATTGTGACTTTGACTACAGTAAGATGAACAATAGGGTATATGGCTCTTGAATTATTCTACAACAATATAGGGGAAGTCTCTTATGAGGCTGATGTTTATAGTTTTGGAATGCTTTTGATGGAAATGGATAGCAGAAGAAGGAATCTGAACCTAAATACAGCACATTCAAGCCAACTTTACTTTCCTTTATGGGTTTTTGATCAGTTTGATGAAGAGAAACATATAGAAATGGAAGATTTGACAAAAGAGGAAAATGGTTTAGCAAGGAAAATGTTCATAGACGCATTGTGGTGTATACAATTAAAGCCTGCTGATCGACCTTCAATGAATAAAGTAATTGAAATTTTAGAAGCTAGTGATGTTTCAAGTCTTGAAATGCCTCCAAACCTTCTCTATATCCTAATGACACAATTTTAGTGGATGATGGATCCAGCTCTCACCAAACATGTGCTATCTCTGTACGTTTTCATTGTAATTCAGGTGAAGGCACTAATACTGGAAAATAATACTTTGCAATGGAAGGATGTCAAAGCTTGGTACGTACCTCATTAAGTTTCGTTTACGAATCAGTATTTGAAAAATCCATAGTTATTGCCTTGATTTGGATTTTTGTGTAATAATTTATAATCTTATTTTCAATTTCTTATAATGATGTGATAATATGTACAGAAGTACTTAATTTCTTGCAAGTTCATATAAGCATAAATCATGTACTATGTCATTGAAAGTTCATTTAGATTCAAAATACTCTCTAGAGATTAGATCATGAACCTATGAGTATTTTGAGGGCGCATAAGATCTGAAAATGATAGGGTCCAATCCGTTGGCGTCATTATGATACCATTATCTAATTTGCGTATGAATCCTCCGTAGCTTGCTTCAGTAGCATTGGTTTTGAAAGAACATCTTGAGTCCTCTTTTTAATGGCTCCATTTAGTGTCCCATCAATTTGCATTTTCCCTGCTCTCTCTCTCACAAAAATATATGCTCCCTCCAGTGGCACTTCTAAAAAGAATAATTTAGTTCAAAATATAAGCCATCTGTAAGATAAGATGCTCATTTTTTCAATTTTGTCCTTGTAAGTAATGCTTATTTCCAATTTTACCCATTCATTAAATTTTCAAATACATTTTCAAGTAAGGGTAAAAGTGGAAAAATTTTATATTTAGGACATATTTAATAAGTTAACTATTATTTCTTGTTTCCCATGAATTAGTTAAACTGTCCAATATTATGGACCAGAGGGAGTATGTATTGTAGTAAGCTGAGTCTAAGCCATTGAAAAGGCTGATTTAGTTGTATGTATCACAGAAAGCCTTAAGACCCGTTTAGTACACTGGAATTGATTTTGATGGAAATGGATATGGAGATGGATATGGAAATTGATATGGAAATGAGATTTAAAAGTGTGTTTGGTATGTCATGAAAATGAGATATAATTTTTAATTAAAATATTCATTGATTATGTTAAAAGTTCACAATACCCTTCATAATTTTTAATCCCAACTTCAACCTAAGGACCCATCTGTTCGACCATGCCACCGCCATGACAAGCTTGCATAGAATCAAGCTCGTGGGCAAAAATCAAGCTCCCATAGAGATCGAGCTCGTGGCCGTCAAGCTTGTGATGTCCTTGTTCAATCGAGACTAGCGAGGGCATAGAATTAAGCTCGCACAGAGATCGAGCTCGTGGTTGTCACGGATTGATTGTGCCCTCACTGAAGTTTCCGCTGCACATGGTTCATCGCATGGTGGCGGGGTGAAGCTTTCCAACCAGAAAGAGGAAGAGGCGTGAACATGGTAGACGATTGCAACCCAGATTTGAAGTGAAGAGGTCGCCGTTGTCGCCACCGATGAGTGAGCATGCTCGCCATTTGTCGCCGCCACCGTGAGCAAGCAAAGGTCGCCACCGGTGAGTGAGCCGATTGAAGGCGTGGAGGAAGGTAATGGAGAGAAATGGCAGACAGGGTTTAGAGTTTTAATTTGGGCAAAAGTGTCCAGAAATTTCATATCTGAGGACATTTTAGTGCTAAAATTTGGGCTTCATAGAACCATCTCATTTCCATGGGTTTTAGCATGGAAAACAATCCAGCCCATTTTGGTGGAATTGATTTCAACATGGAAATCAATTCATGCAAACCAAACAAACCTTTATCATGGATTTTATTCCATTTCTGTCTCTTCAATTCCAGCGTAACAAACCTTTATCATGGATTTGAGAACATCTCATCGAAGCATCTACAAAATTGTGTGTGTTTGTATATGCAGGTTGCTTAGAGAACCACGTATTGACCCAAACCCAAAGCAAGAAATAGATTGAGAAGAGCCTCATACAAGAAATAGAGTTTATAAATTTGAAGCAGTACTCTTTTCTTTTTTTTAATAAGCTAGTCATTTAGGATGAACTTTTCCTTAAGACTTGTATATGCTCAAAATATCAGTCTCTCTATTCCCATTTTTGGTTTTCTATATCTAATGATCCAATATTGACTTTGATTTATATATGCCATTTCCTCACTTGTAATATTGGTCTGTGTGATCAAATGTGATGGATATGAAGCTCCCATGACATTGAATGCATTCAGATTATGAGGATCTGTAAGCGTGTACGGATAGCTGGAAAATCTGTAATTTTCATCATTGAGTTTGGTTTATATATATCAGGGATATACTTCCTCCTATCCTCAATGTAAGACCCATTTAGCAAATTTAATTAGCTTAAGAAAGTTAGTTAAGTTAGTTAATTTGCATGTTTTTTGTAAAAGACCCTAATCATATTTCTTAACTCCTCTCATCTTTCTCTTATTTGATTATCATCGAGAGAGTATCAAAAGAGGTAAATTAAAAATGAGTTAAAGTCCAATTTTGCCTCGGTAATTATCAAAAAATCTCAATTTTGCTCCAGAGGTTTTTTTTTGGGAGCAGTGTTACCTTGGAAGTGTCAAAAGTGAAGTAATTTTGCCCTAACCGTTAGCCATGGTTAATTTTAACTGTTAGTTGCCTCAATTATGCTGAGGTGGCTTGACACATAGGATAAAATGACATGTAATACTTCACTTATAATGCCACATTGGCATCACCTTCTTCCTTTTTTTTTCAACATTATCATCTTTTTTTGTTCAACATCATCTTCCTTTTCACTCCTTACACTGTTCGGATATCAAATCCAGCGTCTCTTTCATCTGAACCTTCCCTTCACTCTTTCCTCTATCCTCTTCCTTCCCTGTCACACTCAACGTCTTCTTCTCCCTCATTGTGAACACCGTCGCCATTGCTAGAAACAAATCATATCTTGTCGTTCGGATTTCCCTATAAACAAATCGTATCTTGGCCGTTCGGATTTACCACCTCCGTTGGACAAATTTGTTGAAGTGGGGAAAGAAATGGGCTGAGTCAAGTTCAAGAAGGAGGAGATGGAGCTGATGCTGAGGAGGAGAGGGGCAGAGAGTGATCTGGATGATGACCTGGTGAGATGATGAGGTGCCAAGCTAAGTGTTCAATATTAGTCAAACTAACGGTCAAAATTAATCACATCTAATCACGGGGGCAACGTTGCTAGCTCTACTTTTGAAGTTTCGATACTTTCGGGCCACATTGCTCAAAAAAACTTTTGAGACAAAATTGAGATTTTTTGATAACTTCTGTAGTAAAAATGGACCTTAACCCATTAAAAAGATATTAACAAAAATTAGAAATAGGTATTATATGTAAGACTAAGATTAACTCTCCAGGTAGGTCCTAAATTAAGGACCAGAGAAGTATAATACATCTTTGAACTCTGAGTATGCTCTGAGTGAGACGGCTTCAGAAATATTGTGAAATGTAATGACATTAATTTAAAGTTCTCTCATCGCATTGAAAGTAATTAATCAGATTTCAAGTGCATGCCGGTGGGTCAAGTATTTTGAAAAAAGAACAGAGATTAATTATGCAGTAGCATTTATATGGAGGGTGTTTGTGTGTGTATGGATAATATAGAGCGCACACACAATGATTAATATTTTTGAGAGATCTAAATATACATCGAAGGACAAAAATGGAAATTCCATTCTTGTCCTTCAATGTAATTAAAATGATATAAATAGATTCCTTTGAAGACTGTTCCATGAGAACCTTTAATTCCCGTAATTAATTCTTGATATTTTGATTCTTTTGAGATCATCAATAACAGTATAAAGTTTATGTAAGTTGGGTTACAGAAGCTCATCATGGTTAGGATATGTCTCTGGGTTCAAAGAATGCTTGCATAAATACTTACAGATGACATACTAATAAAGTCCTCACACCGGTAGCAAGATTTTGGCTAACTAATTTATGAGATTATAAGTCAACTTCTTAACAACTTGGACCAAAAGCGAGAGATCATCACTTTGATGTCTATGATTGATTTTTATCCCACTTTAAGGAGTCACGTTTTTGTGAATAACTAATTATTGACCTTTATGAAAATATACATTGTGCGGGACTATACCATATACTATACTTATTGCGACATTAATCTATCTAATATTTCACTCAAATTAGGAAAGGTCACTGGAATAATTGTTTTTCCATTCTTGATGAACAGACTTTCACTCGGTGTATTCGTAACTTTTGCTTGTGGATTTACAACAAATTTGACAACGAGGAAGATATAGATATGTAAGATTTGGGAGAAGCAAAGGATTCAGCTAAAAAAATATTTATAACGAGATTATAGTGCATACAACTAAAGCCTACTAACCGTCATTCAATGAAAAAAGTAATATGGAAATGTTAGAAACAAATGCTGCTTCGGGTCTTGAAATGGCTCTGAAACCTTCTCTATATCCTAATGAAACAGTTTTAGTGGATGCGACAGATCCAACCAGAAGCAAACATCATCCACTATCTCTGTGCATTCTCATAGTAATAATAATACAAATGAGAGATGGGAAATAATACTGAGCAATTGAAGGAGGAGGTCAAAGCTAGTGACTTTTTGAAGTGTATCTTGTCTATGTGTATATTACAACAATACTTAGTTATTGCCGTGACTTGCATTTTGCCTCAATAACTTGGCACCTTTTCACCGCTACTAATTATAATGACGCACGCAGTGATACGTATAAAAACTATTGGCCTCTTTCAGGCTCATAATCTACCATGTAATATATCTTTGAAAAAAAACACCATTGGTCTAAATCTTTAAATCAAGTATATATTTATGTTTCAAGATTTTGCATGTATAATACACAGTTACTTTTTTTGATACATGACATTACTATTCCATCAATCTTGTCCTAAGGCTCTTTTTGAGACTTACTATTTTATTACAACATTCCATCTCGTCCTTAAAATATTTAAATTTATTAGTTTTTTAAAACTAATTTATCTGACACATAAACTGATATATAATTTAATAATATATAATAAATCAACTGGAATAAGTTACTAAGTTATGTGAGGTGAGGTAGATGTACGCAAACAAAGACAGACTTGGAGATGCGATGCCATATGCAAGAGCCATATGATTTGGTTTATCTATTGGGCTCACAAAGCCCCATATTGGCTGTCCCCCGCATGATGAATAAGCTACTATCAAATTTGGCTCGAAATATCTTGTATTGAAGCTAAACCACTTCATTTAATATCAAAATACTCTCCAAAAAAATTGAACCCAAGTTATAGTGTTTTATCAACTGAACTAATTATAATCTTTGAAATTATAATTCAGATAATTCCTTTTTATGATTTGGTTTGAAATTATAATTCAGATAAACCCTATATAATCTTGAAATGAATTGATAATCAGCCCAATATTTTTGCTTCCCATGTTTCTTGGAATCTGCTAGGAAATATCCTCTGCTAAAATCAATACGGGCCAGATAATTTGGTGTGAATAACAATTCAAATGTAAAATGAAATGTTTTCAATTCCAACCATTTCGTTTGTAATTTTCTTGAAAGAAAAATGAAAATCTATATGAATTTTGAGCCTCTACTTACGAATTTGACTTGTCAAATATGAGTTTTTTCTTCTTCTTTTTATTTAGGAAAAACCTCTAGACTTACAAAATAAGTCAGTAAGGGATGTAAAAATCTTCAAAAGTTATTAATATACTTTGGAAAAAAAAAATCATCACACTAGACAACAATATGGAAAACAACTGTCACTATTTATTTATTTTTTTTGGCCAGAACAACTGTCACTAATATTCTATACATTATATTGATATTTGTTTGAAAACTCAACCGAGTTAATTAAATGACCCAGTTAGAATTATAAAACATGATAAAGTCAACATGATAAATTGATACAATCATTACTATATAATATAGATTTTAGTCCCTAAAGGACATCCCCTTTTAAAAAAAGGAAATAAAAAATAAATGTGGTGGTATTTTTGTAATTATGGGTGAGAACTGAATAACTTTAGGCGTCCCCAATTCAAATAGGGACGTTTAAAGTGTGACTTTACAGACTTTAAATGTCCCTATTTGAAATGGGGACGTCAAAAATATGGTAAAAAGAAATTAATAAGATTTCTTTTTACCATATTCTTGAGCCCCCTTGAATTTCACTGACGTCCCCAATTCAAATAAGGACATCTAAAGTCACACTTTATATGTCCCTATATGCATTGGAGACGTCTATAGTTTTTAAAATTTTTTTTTAAATCAAGGACACCCTTTGGCATCCCTAATATATTAGGGACACCAAAGGGCGTCCTTGGTATCATATGGCATCCCTAATGATACTAGGGACGTTAAAGGGTGTTCCTAATTTTTTTTTTAAAAAATTTTACTTTATATGTCTCCAATTCAAATGGGGAAGTAAAAAAAAAAATTAACTAGACAATTTTAGGCATCCCTAAATTAAATTTGGGACGCAAAAAATAATTCAAATTTATATTAACAATCTTTATTTATCAGTTTTATACTACTCTTATACTCATCTTTCTCTTCTCATCGCCGCAAATACAAGAAGAGCCATTACCACCATGCCTTTTAACTCTTGCTTCTTCTTCTTTATATGTTCTTTTTACTTTTGCTTCTTCCTTTCTCTCTCTTTTTTTCACCTCCAGATCTGTTATGCTCTCTTACCATTTTTATTATTTTCTCTTTTTTTTCTTAGGGTTTCCCTTCTCTATTTTATCTTTTAACTCGTGTTGTTATGACTTGTAGATCAAGACTTTGAAACATGCTTCATGGTCACGTTCCGGCCGAGAAAATGAGGTTCATCTCTCCCTGTCACTCTTCTCTATTCATTATTACGAGAAAATGAATTTCAATAATAGAAGAAGATAAGTTTTTTGCAACTAATTCCTCTTATTGTTTTCATCTTCTGCCTATGAGATTTTAGCTATGGAGTTATTATTGTGTAGTTTTTGGATTTAGAGTTCAGATACTAAATCTATAATTTTATTGACCATGATCTGTAATTTCTGGTTTTAAATACTGTTTAGTCCAGATCTAAAATATAAACAATTTTTTTTTAAGAAAAAAAAACACTTTAGACGTCTCTATTTTAAATTAGACTTCCCCAATTTAAAATGGGGACTTCTAAAGTGCTACCCTAAAATAAGGACGTGTAAAGTGTCAGTGTAGCACTTTAGACGTCATTTTTTAAAATATGGATGTCTAAAGTCCAAACTTTAGGCGTTATTTTATTTACAGACGTTATTGCCATTTCTTATTACGTTGCTCACATAGACGTCATCTTATTTTCAGAAGTTAAAAGGCTTAAAAAAAGGATGTTAAAAACGTTTTTTGTAGTAGTGAATTATACAAAGAAAATAACTTTTTCCACTCTACTCCCTTAAGTCTACAATATAAATCTCTTCTAAAAAAATGGTTTGATCCACAATATAAGTAATTTAGAAATCAAGCAATGCTTTTTTTTTTTTTTGGCGTCAATTTTATCCCTCTAATTATTGTTTGAATATGAATCATATATTGTATTTCTCCCTCTCATTCGAAACCTTATTTGTTATATGACCTTAATGATTTTCATACATGCAACACACATTCCTTTCCTTTTCAATGATTTTCAAAGCACATCTCTTGACGGGTCCGTTTGGCAAGCCATTATGGGTCTATTTGTTTTGGTGATTGGATAAGTAACTTATTTTTACTTAAACTTATGGAATCTTAAGATTCGAAAAAAGTTAGATGGGGTAAAATGATGAGTGTTTGGATTAACGATTGGATAAGTAACTTAAAGTAACTTATGTAAAAGTGAATGATGTTTGGTTTGACTTTTGCATAAATGATTTTTATATTAATTAAGAGAAAAAAATTGAAAATATTATGAAAAATGAAAAAATGAAGGGATAATTGTGAAAAAAGCCCTCATTGGCAACTTAATTGTCAAATGGGACTTTGGAATATATCTACACATGGAGGGATTTTTTCACAATTTTCTCAAAAATTAAAGGGAAAATTCCAAAAAACTACACTCAAAATATAAAAAGGACAAATCAGTACATCGAAAATGAGAAAAGACGAATCAGGCGGGTGTCAGAAAAAGGAGGAATAAGTCCTTTTGAAATTTCGGCCAAATTACGAAAATACCCTTCAGCCCTCAGTCGCAATAACAACATAGGAGTTGTTAATGGCGAATCATGAGTTGTTAATGGCGAGGTGAGTGTTGTTATTGACCCTGAAACTTGTTAAGTGTTGAAAGAAGAAATTGGAGTTGTTAATATCGAATCCGGAGTTGTTAATGACGAGATATGTGTTGTTATTGGTCCTGAAATTTGTGAATTGTTAAAGAAGAATTGCAGTTATTAATACCGAATCCGAAGTTGTTAATTACGATGATCATGTTGTTATTTTGAAGTGGGCATGAAGTGCTGAAGGGCATTTTCGTAATTTGGCTGAAATTTCAAAAGGACAGATTCCTCCTTTTTCTGACACCCGCCTGATTCGTCTTTTCTCATTTTTGATGTACTGATTTGTCCTTTTTATATTTGAGTGTAGTTTTTTTGGAATTTTCCCAAAATTAAATTTGAAAATTTGGCAATGATACAATTTTAAATAAAATTATATCAAACTCTAATTTAAATTGGTACACTCCAAAAATCTTTTCTATTGTGCACCTCAAATTTAAATTTTATAAATTATATCAAACTCTAATTTAAATATTAAATCCTAACTCATATTTTCACATAACTCAAAATCTAACAAAATAAACCGATTAAAACCTCAATAATACTTTCAATAATCCAAATAAATTATTTAAACTAAATTTAATCGGTAAAAACACCCTATAGAAACTAATTTATGACATGTTTATAAAATCATTAAACAACTAAATAATAAATCTAAATTTATTAAAATTAATTATTAATTATTCTCTACATTTTTATAGTCATATATTGACAAAACTCAAAACTTGCCTAAACTCTTATCCAAACTTCACCAGAAGTTTAAGTTCGAACTTAACATCCCAGTTCGAACTTAACAACCTAGATCAAACTTAACAACTTCAGTTCGAACTCGACCTCGACTTCACTGTTCATCGTCTTCCTTGTGGTACTGTTCATCATCTTCCTCGCCAAGCCCCGAGATTGAAAGAACCCATCTTTGTGCTATGAGCGAAAGGGTCGGAGGACAAAAGCGTCATCTTTGATAGAGAAGGTCAAAAACTTTGCTTCACAGGAGGTCAATCCTCATCTTCTTCGACCTATCAAGTCGGTGGTTTGAAACTTAAATCCAGAGCTTCGAATCACTGCCGAAACTCATGAAGCGAGACCACTCTCAGATTCAAACCAGAAATTACCTTCAGCTTGTGAATGCTCTATAGGGGCATTTTCGTCCCATGATTTCACTCTCCCAGGAACAATTTAAGATCCCACCATTTTTGGAGGGATCTAAAGATCCCATGTTTAAGGGAATATGGCAGGAGGCGGGAACTGATCTTCCAATATTGTTGGAGCGCCAAACATGTTTTGAGCCACGGAAGTGTGGCATCTTCCCTCCTCTCGCCTTCAGTTCCGTGTAACAAACGGGTCCTTATAGTAGCATTTTGGTGTATACAACTGAAGCCTGCTAATGACCCCCTCAATGAACAAGGTTATAGAGATGTTAGAAGCCCACGATATTGAAAGTCTTGAAATGCCTCCAAAACCTTCTCATTATCCAAGTGTGTTTGGATGGAACTAAAAAAAGTGCTTCTGGCACAAAACCATGGTTTCAAAATTTAACATCCAAACACTCAACCAAACTCTAGAATCCCTTTTTGGCTTTAAACCATGGTTTTGGAATCAAAACCATGGTTTCAAGATAAGCTCCCCCCCCCCTTTTCCATGTTTTGGGCCCCACTCCCACTCTCTTATTGGTCCTTTTCCATGTTGGTGGGACCCACGCCACTCTCTCTCTCATCTGTCTTTTTTTTTTTTTTTAGAAATTAAGGAAACTAAATAAGTTATTTAATCAAATCATATGTTGTACATCTTTAGATTATATATTAGTTTATAAGTTAGATAAAATAGCTTGGAGAAAAAATGACAAATATAAATATTTTAGAGTAATTGAATTCGCTTCCTTAATTTCTCAAAAAAAGTCAACTATGTCTTATATTTAAGACCGGAGGAAGTATATTTTTACAATCCAAAAGTGCTTTCTAGCACAGCGACATAAACAAGGCATATGAATAGTTTAAGGATCCAATCCCTCTTATTGTTAAAAAAAAATTAAAATATAAATTGTTTATGATTATGATGATGTAATTCAAATTTATATCTTCGTTACCATTTTTTCTTTTTCTTTTTTTAAATTTCAAAATTTTAATGATTCCTTCTATCCTCAATATAAGACCTATTTATCTAATTTGATTATATTAGAAAAATTAGTTAAGTTAATTAATATTAGACAAATTTATTTCATTTTTGGTATTTATTATGAAATTTAATGTTAAATAATGGGTTAAGATGCAAATTTAACAACCAAGTTTTTCTTGAGGGGTGTCTAATACAAATAAGTTTTGTTAAATTTGCATTTTAACTCTTAAATAATACATAAAATATAATCTTATCTTTTATATGTAATTATCACAAAAGCTAATGTCTTTTTTAGTAATTTGATCATGAAAAAAGCTATTTTGATCACAATATCCAAACACTCTCATTTTATCAAAACCACTTTTTTCCCATAATCTATTCTGCTCATAATATATTATCTAAAAGCTATTCTCCAAAAGCTAATTCAAACACCCTCCAAATGAAAAGGGTTTTAATGGATGACAGTTCCAACTCTAAGGGTGTGTTTGGTTTGAGGGTAGGGGAGGGGAGGGGAGGAGTGGTAAATTGCAATTGTATACTTATAAAACCCAAAATTACCCTCTCATTCCTTTTAAATTTTGGATTCTCTCCCAAAATTTAAATACTTTCAACCCAAAAGGTAATTTAACCCCCCTCCCCACCCCTACCCTCAAACCAAACACGCCCTAACAGATCAACATCCACTCTCTCTTCACATTCTCGTAGTAGTCTAAGGGTCTGTTTGGCAAAACGGTGAGGGCAGTGAACCGCACGTTTGAATTGAGAAAAGCTTAATGGGCTGGGAGAGACCGTTTGGCAACACATTGGCTTCCACTGCGCTTTAATGAAAAACATGCCTTATATTAGAAGCCCATTTTGGTAGCTTCTGACTTCTCTCTTTATCACGGTCACAATAGATTCAATTAATTGCAGAGCAGAGAGGACCTTTGCACTTGCAGGGCATTTATTTGCTTACCAAACTTTGCTCTGCTTTGGTTTTGTAGTGGATAAGGCAAGGCATCGTGTTCTGATTTTTGCTGGATGTAAGGCCATGGGATGATTTCTGCTACTGCTCCAAGCCTTCAACAGTGATAGCAGAACGCAAAAACCTCAGAGGCTGCCGTCGTCTCTTCACGACCGTCGCTCATGAATGAAGATGGGATGAAGAAAGGAATCTGTGGTAGATGATGATATGAGTACAGAGGGCATATTTTGATTGGATAAATGGTGGACTGATGTAAGCATTTCCCTTTTCCATTTCTACTCGTACTTCTGCAAGAAAAATGTCAATAATGGGGGTGTAATTTAGAACTTTAACATAAACATTTCACTTTTTTATTTCTACTCAAGCTTTTTTATTTTATCAAATTTTATTTATATTTTTTAACTTTAATTATCATAATATATACAAATAATATATATATATATGTGTGTGTGTGTGTGTGTAGTATTCAATAAGATTCATACCCTTTTCAGTCATTTTCCATCTAAACCGGCTTTTCAAATTCTAATCCAAACATGTTCAAGGTTAGAAAAAAAGTTACTTCTGCCACAATTAATCTAAACACAAATCACATTTATAATATAACTTTTTTTCCTACCTTATTTTTCCAAAAGTCAGATGGTAAAAAAAGCCACTTCTCCATCGCTAATCCAAACAAACACTAAGTTAGGTTGCAAGTGATGATGGGAAATAATAATGAAATTAGCAGTTGAAATTAGTCAAAAGCCAGTACGTTGTTTTAAAGTTTAGCTCATCAGTTTGTATTGGATAACAACAATTATTTTATTACCTTGATCTGGGTTGTGCTTTAGTGTGCGTTTGGATGATTAAAAAAAACACTTTTAACACAAAATCATGGTTTTATAAATCCAAACACCTAAATTTTTGCCGAAAGCCCTCAGAGTCAATTTTCCCCCCTCTTCCCGTCAGTTGAGAAATTATGACCGTTGGGGCCAATAATTGCACATTCACTTTTCCCTTTCCCTTTGTGATTTCCATCACCTTTTGTCAGGGCTCCGCTCCGCTCCGCTCGCGCTTCTGTCCGCTCGTCCTCCCCTCCCATTCGCGCTCTCCGCTAGTCCTCCCCTCTCGCGATCTCTGCTCGTGACCTCCTCTCCCCCGTGACCTTCGCGATCTGTAATAGCTGCTCCAGATCCGAAGAAAAGTTAGGCCGATTTCCCTTTGAACTCGGCTGTCTTCTTCTCTTCTTTCATCTTCACAATTTTCGCTCACCAAGCTCTGAGCTTCAGCTTCTCATCTTTGGCAATTTCTTCCCCGATTTGGCCGATTACTTAACCATAAGTGGCTGGTGGTCGACGGTGGCGGTGGGTACGGACCCCATTTCAAACCTCGTCTGGGTAGGTGGAGCAGTCGCTGGAGCTTGTGCCTTTGGGTTGAAGAAGAAATCACACCGGTGAAGTCCTACTTCGGTTGCAAGACTCCGATTGTGTGCTTCATCGCTCTGTGGTTTGTGGTCTGTGGTCCGGTTGCAGATTGGAGAACTCGCCGGTAGTGGTAAGCTATCCTTGCTCTGTGCTCGCTGCTGCTTTTTTGGTTTCTGATATGTGCTAGTTCCCCTGTGATCTGTGCTATTTCTGGTGTAACATAATTCCCGTTTGAACTTCCCATTTGATCTGTAATAATCCTGTATTGCTTTGTGTTCTGTGGTGGTTGCTGGTTTGTCTTGCTTCTGCTTTTGTCCTGTGCTCTGTGCTGGTTGTGGATGTTTTTTTGGTCTTTTTTAAATTTTATTATAGTATTAAATTTTATTATTCTTGTTTTTTTTAACAACTCCCTGAAACGATGCTTCTCTATATTTCTAACTATATGATTATGGGACTCGCACACAATAATGAGAAGAGAGGTGTGAAATGGAAGAAAAATGGATGTGTCAACTGTAGTGAGATTCCCACATCATGAGTGATCTTTTTGCCTGGGTTGGTGTTCTCTTCCTTACAAGTCTCTCACTTGACGAGGGCCCAAGATTTCTCTTTCTTTTCTTTACTGAATAGTGAAAAGGGGGAAACCAATCATTCCGACCTGTAAACTTCTGAAATTTGATGATTAAAGCAACTTTGGACCAATTAGCCAACTAACCCGTGCCCTTATTATCAATGCTTTCATGTTATAATTTTGTAAATGATAATCAAGTTCTTGATAGCCTCCAAAAACTTGTACGTTAAGATTTGATCAACATAATTCCTCGAGGTCCCGAATATTGTGACCCCTCTCTTATCTGATCTCTGATTTCTTGTATTCGTTGTTTCTTCCAGTATATATAATGCATTGTTGGAACTATAAAAATAATAAACAAATGATAAATGACGAAAAATCAGCATAATCTGGGCACAGGTGACTTTGAGTCTGCAATATGTTGAAGATGATCTTCATTAGAAGAACATCTATTTCTGATTCTGACTTCCGACACCATGAACGAGAGGATATTTTGTGTGATACCGATGACGATGACGTTATAGAATCTTCAACAATACCTTCATCAATAGCATCTTCATCTGACATGGCTTCTCTTCGTGATTTTATAAGAAATCAAATCATTTATTATACGTAAGAACATTAGTCATGTATTGTTTCCGTATTTTTATGTACTCTTTTATTGACAATCTGTTCAATGTTATTGTATTCATATTTTGACTTAATCTATTATTAACAATCAGTTAAATGTAACTGTATCCTTACTCTCAAGTTATACTTTGGTGTTTTGTAGTTGATTATTTTAAATCCTTACAACTTATAAATGATTTTTTATTATACAATTTTTTAATATACTTATATATATTCGTATGTATGTTTGATCTATTTTTTTTATTACATAATTTACTAATATTATAAGTTTAAAATTTTTTCATCTATTTTTTTATATTACATACTTGACAAATGCTATAATTTTAAAATTTTTTGACAAATTTATTTCATTTTTTGTATTTATTATGCAATTTAATGTTAAATATTACTTAAAATATAATCTTATCTTTTATATGTAATCACAAAAGTTAATGTCATTTTTAGTAATTTGACCATGAAAAAAGCTATTCTAATCACAAAATTTAAACACTCTCATTTTATCAAAATCACTTTTTTTCCCATAATCTATTCTCTTCATAATTTATTCTCTAAAAGTCATTCTCCACTTTTTCTCTAGAAGTTATTCTCCAAAAGCTAATCTAAACACATTCTTAATAATATAACATCACATTTTCATTATTAATTATGCCGTATAACGATATGGTTATGGTAGCACTTTGATTGTATATTTTAAATTATAAATTAGTCAATTTAATCTATAAACAGATTGCTTGATCCTTTTCACTGATAACGCTACCTAATGTTACTCTCAGCAACTAACTTTGGCAGCCCTACATTACACAATGATAAAACTACATCATATTAACTCAAAATTCAGTGACCACGGCCAGGTAAAAAGAAGTACCAAGTAAATAAAATTTCGTCAATATTTAATTACCTTAGGCTTATTTTGAATGATTAATTCTGGCTTACGAACTCTTCAATCTGATTTTAGTTAATGGTCTATTGGTTAAGTTGCAACAACGAATGACCACTTCCAAGTCCTACCTCCTCTACGGCCTGTCTAATTTGATTTTTAAAAACTCTTATTTGTTTAAAAAGAACAATAAAATCTGTTTGGAAACCTATTTCTAATTAGGTTTTTTTTTTTAAAAAAAAAATCACTTGTTTCTAAACATAGAATTATAGAAAACATAAAACAATTTTAAAAAGTTTTTAAAAGCCGAAAACAGAAAAGCAAAAAAAAAAAAAAATCCCAACCCCGATATATAAAACCGATCTCGATAACACGCCATCCTTTTTCTGCAATTGCTGGACGGCCATGGGAGGGCTTTGAATGGTTGCTAAAGCTTCACCCTCATACTCGCCGTCCCCTCATGGATGTTTCAGTGATAGGCGCTCAACATCTTCTCCACTTGGCGCTCACCATCTTCTCGGCTTGGCCGTTGCCATCTTCAATCTCTCCTTCCTCCCTCCTCAACCCTCAATTTAGTGGGTGTGAGGTGAATGATGCTACAGCTCTATCTGCTCTAAGAGTATGATCGATGGCTTGTGGGTTTTTATATTTGGATTTTGTTTGTACAAATTTTGTTCACAATCCTGTGAATAATGTTACCTTCTTTGAGCATTTTAGTGCGCAGGCCAATTTTTTATGTTTGAATCGACTGTCCCTGAAGTTAAGTGGATGGAGTTTTTGACTCAAACTTGCTTAAGTCAAATATGTCACTCTCGAATTAAAGTTTCTATAACCATCTCCTTTGGTGTCAATATTTGTATCAAAAATATCTTTATGCCCATGCTTTCCTTTATGTCAAATTGCATCTATGATACCATTTAGATTCAGCCTACATGCATCTCATACAGATATTTTTTTCTTTAAGGTTGATAAGTACTTACTTTTACACACGATTGAATGATTTTTAAAGTCATTTTATTATTATATTTTGGTTATTTTTGCTTGACTTTATGTCTGAATGCAATGGGCATAATCAAATGCTAGATGTCCTCATATGCTCTGATTCTCTTGCAGATTAGCTTAAGAAACCAATAAGATCTTCTTCTGAAGGTAGGAAGGCAATTTATGTAATCAAGTGGGGTCACTTCATGTATTTTCAGAAGTTTGAGAATCTTCAATAGTTAAGGTTTCTGAGATTTATATAATTTGGGGCAACATATGGTTTGCTTGAGGCTTGGCTTACTGCCTTTCTCTTATATACATTTTTAGTCATCATACAAGTTGCATTATGAGAATAATTTATTTTAACAATTTTTTTACTTGCTAGAGTTGTATGTGACCAATCATTACTTTGGTATATATTCATTATTATAAACGCTTTCTTCCTTTTAGTCCTTGCAAAGTGTTTTCTTCAAGGGCTTTACTTGCTGGTCTTGTTTTAACCTGTAAGAGCAATAACAAAAGAAATTAATATTCACATATATAAGCAGCCAAGGCATTTACTTGCTGGCTTTGGTCTTTGGTAATTCCTTTACCTCCTTGCTTTTGCTTTAATTTCATCCATGGAATGTCTCTGGAATACCCTTTCTTTTTCTGCTCATATAAATTTTAAAACTATCATTGTTGCTGCAGCATCTTGTTTTTGTCTTTCTTGTCTCTAGGTGCAATTAAACCTGGCTCTTAAATTGTCTCTTCTGAATTTAGTCTCAATCGAGAAGAAAAGGTATTGTATGAAACATATTATAATATGTTTCTTTGAGTTCATGCATACAGTTTCCCCCTCCTTTTTGTCTTTTTTCTTCGTGTCGTTTTTTGGTTATGAAGGTTTTGGGATCTGAAATGGATCTTTCACTTGTCTGGATTTGCAGTATACTTATATGGATTTCTAGGCTTTTTTAGGCCCTTATACACAAGAGGTACAAAGAATAATAATATATACACATGTTATGGTTTTTTTGGCTCAAATGCTCAAACGGGCATGGCCTTATTTGGTTACAATTTTATTACAATTTGGCTATGCTGGCATGTCCATTATAGCCAAATTTGCTCTTGACCAAGGATTGAGCCACCATGTTCTAGTAGTATATCGTCATGTCCTTGCATTTCTTGTGATTTCTTCTTTTGTAGCTTTTTGTGATAGGTCTTAATTCCATTGATATTTGTCCTTGTATCTTTGAGTTTGAGTGTTATGTTCATTATTTACCTTTTGTGTTTTTATTGATGAAAATTACTGCTATTTTGACAAGAATCCAAGACTTAAACTGAAATTATGTGTTAGTAAAGATTACGTTGCTTTTACTTTTAGAGTAAGAGTGTTTTCCACTTAGTCTCCTCTACTATGCTCAGTACCTACTTCAATTCTCAGAGTTTTGTTTAATTTTCTTAGTTTGCAAACCAAACAGACCTGTCATAGATCAGAATTGATACTTTACTAGGATGAAGCTCACTACTGCAACATACTCATCCATTACTCCTCCTGCTTCTTCAGCAATGTTGAAGTTCTCTAGCACCCTATTTTCTGTCATACACACAAACCCTTGTACAACCTCTCCAACAAAATGTAGGCTATATTTATTGTCATTTTTGGTCCACGTTGTGATATGTTGGTGAATTCTATCCATAGGGATGATATCTAGAGTGTTAATGGATATTTCATAATTACCTTTTGTATGGCATCTGTCCAGAGTGTTATTGGATTCTCAAAGCTTGATAGAGTTAAGATGCACAAAATAGGGACTGAAAACCTTCTTTTTATTTCCATCCTTACGGATCATTTGGTATTCGGCAATTTTTCTGGCTCCTAACTTCTTTGGCATAGGTCACCGAGCAACTGACTAATCCGGACGGGAATGCTGTCCGGTCCACACGTTTAGTGTGAGAGCTCCCCTCCCAGAAGAAATTTTCTCCACCCTCCCCCTAGGGACCGAACCCTGGAGCGGATGAGTGGGGCTCAAATGCCCATCCCATTTGAGCCAACTTCTGTTGGTAGACTAAAAACCTTCTTCTAATTCTCATGTGTATCTTGTAAATGTCCTAATGTGTTTTGTAAATAGCTCAAGTGTTATTGTGAATTCCCCTTGTCTTGTAAATGGCTTAAGTGTTTTTATCATTTCACTTATTTGTCTCATAAACGTGCTTATTTGTCTTATAAATACTCTTATGTGTTCTGTAAATAGCACAAATATTATTGTGAAGGCTCTTTTTTATCTTTTAAGTAGCCTTAGTGTTTTTTTCATTTCACTTATTTGTTTTATAAATTCCCTCATGTGTCTTGTAAATATTATGTGTTATTGTAAATGCTTTTTTATCTTATAAGTGGTCAAAATGTTCTTGATTAAACTAGTTTATTAATATAACAATTATATAAAAAACAAAAAAAAACTTGTTTTCAAAAGAAACTGTCCAAACGAAGTTTTTTTTGTTTTTGTTTTTGTGTTTCGAAAACTTGTTTTCAACAACATTTATCCAAATAAGTGTTTCAGTTTTTTTCTTCTTCAAAACTTGTTTTCAAAAACAGTTTTATAAAACTATTTTTGAGAACAAAAAACGAAATATAGAATTAAATGAAGCCCTAATATTTGGTTACTTTTTTTTTTTCAAAGAGTTCTTTTAAAATCTTCTTTTAACTAGACAAGAATAATCTTATTATCCAAAGTCATCGTATACAATAGAACTAACCAAGTCCTATAAATATTGCACATATTGTGCATTCAGCACCTATATTATTCAAAGAGATGATTTTTGAACACTATGTTAAGATGTAAATAATTCCTCAGTAGTTTCCATTTAAAAACTTGCACACTGCGTGGGGACCTTTAATTTTCAAATAAAATACTTGATATTACGTAGTAGATTATGAGCTTGAAAGGAGATTAATAGCCTTAATTTACACATAACACACATAATTACTAATAAAGAAAACAAGATGCTGAATTATAAAGGCAAAACCCAAACCACAAACAAGGGTTAAGGAGCAAATTTACCAACGAAATTTTATTCGAGGAGCGTCTGGCACAAATATGTTTTAGAAGGTGTAAAAATACCAATGAACAATTAAATAGGGACATCTAGCACAAAAACCGTTAAATCCGTACTAATGCCGTTAGGGTTTTCTTCTCTTATAAGTTAACGCCGTTAGTACAGATTTAACGGTTTTTATGCTGGATGCCTCTTTTTAATTGTTCATTGGTATTTTTGCCCCTTCTAAAACATATTTGTGCCAGACGCTCCTCAGACAAAACTTCGTTGGTAAATTTGCTCCTTAACCCCCACAAACAATAACAAAATACTACCATTTAATACATATCTGACAAGTTAAAACTCTCAAAAGGTACCCGCTTTGACCTCCTTTTTTCAATTGCAAGATGTTAATTTCCATTACTTGTTCCTATTAGTACAAGCATTTCACCCAAGAGGGGGGGTGAATTGGGTGATACCAGAAATTTCGTTGCGTATAAGAAAATTAATAGAATATTTAAAGCAGTTGAGAGCAAAGAGAAATATCACCGAAGTGTACACCAGTAGTATACTGGTTCGGCCACAACCACTTTGACCTACGTCCAGTTCTCAGAGTGTCTATGAGAGTTTCACTATATTCTCCAAGATTCAGTGGATTCTTGGCACCTCAGTACACAGCAAGTTCCTTCACCTGGACACTCACTCCCCCTTACATGTTGTAATCAAATCCCCAACTCAAGGTTCCATAACCTTAAGTTGTCTCAATAACAAATATTGAGTTTGTAATGAAAAACTCTCTCACAGAGCAAATATATAATCACTGAAGTTCAATGAATGAGTATAAGAAAACAGAGCACTAAGAGTGTGTTGATCAGTGTATGTTCGTGTGTTCTCAATTGTTGTACTATGCTCTTTGAATGCTCCATATATATAGATGATTTGTAGTGTCCATTGGAAGCAATTCAAATGTGTTCGTTAGAATCGCGCAGCAATGGTTGACCATTCTTCTAACTTGAAAACTATCCGTTTGCGGTAGGTACCTGTAGGTGAGATCTCAAACGCTTTATTTGACCTTTGTCTTATGTCATGATTTCTTCATTGTTTCTCTGTAAAAATACTTAGAATACTAGTGCAATGAAGAGTTAATCATATAGATAACAAATAAACAAATATTCGATTAAAGGCATGATTTCTGGACTGCCTTACTCGAGTAGCTACTCGAGTAATCATGCTCATTACTCGAGTAGTCCCTCGAGTAAACCTATCAAAAATATGGCAGAGAGTAATTCAAAATTTTTCATAAGATATTACTCGGGTAAGACATGGAGTAAGATACATCACAAACCTTTTAAATACCTGATTACTCGAGTGGTTACTCGAGTAAGCTTGTTTTTTCTTCACAGGTTACTCGAGTGAGCCATTGAGTAAATTTCAAATAAGTTTGCAGATTACTCGATTACTCCCTCGAGTAATTGCATCAAATTCTTGGCCGAGAGTACCTGTTCTTTGCTTACCTGACTACTCGAGCAACCCCTCGAGTAATGCTTCAAATAACTCTGCAGATTACTCGAGTGCTCCCTCGAGTAATGCCTTTTTCTCACTTAGTTACTCGAGTGGCTACTCGAGTAAATTGTTGAAACTCTTGGCCGAGAGCTACTGGAAGATATTTTCTCTGGTTACTCGAGTGGCTACTTGAGTAATGCCTTATGCTCATGTTGTTACTCGATTGGCTACTCGAGTAATGGGTCATATACCTTTGCAGATTACTCGAGTGGCTACTCGAGTAACTTCTTCCAAATTTTGGCAGTGCCTCTCTGAAACATTTTCTTGCATCATTACTCGAGTGCTCACTCGAGTAACAGTGTACCTTATTCGAGTGACCCATCGAGTAAACCTTTAAAGAATCTGCTAGTGATGTTCTTTCTTTGCTCAGTCTCTTAGATCTTCTTCATTACTCAAGTGCTTACTCCAAGTAATGCTTTGTCTGCCATTTATTTACTTTGTTCAAATTCCTTTGTTTATCATATCTTCTTTTATCATTAGTCCAATCTTTGTTATCATCAAAACATATGGGATCTAACAGTTCACTCACCAATACTACTATGAGAATGTACAAAAACAATGGATGTTGTTTCATCAGAGTTGGATATGTCATCCACTAAAACTCTCTCATTAGGATATAGAGAGGGTTTTGGAGGCATTTGAAGACTTGAAACATCATTTGCTTCTAAAATCTCTATTACTCTGTTCATTGAAGGACGATCAACATGCTTTAGCTGTATGCACCAGAGCGCTATTATGAACATCTTCTTTACTAAACCCTTTCCTTCTTCCATCAAATCTTCCATTTCTATATCTTTATTATCATCGAAGTGGTCATAAATCCATAAGGGATAGTATAGTTGGCTTGAATGTTCTGCCTGCAGATTCAAATTTCTTCTTTGACTTGCCATTTCCATAAGAAGCATCCCAAAACTATAAACATCAACCTTATGAGACACTCTTCTAATATTCTTGTAGAACAACTCAGGAGCTATATATCCCATTGTTCCTCTTGCTATCAAAGTGGTAATATTACCATCAATTGCATATAAATGTGCTAGTCCAAAATCTAAAATTTTTGGAGTGAAGTTTTCGTCAAGAAGAATGTTACGAAACTTGATATCAAAATGTAATATTTGCATGTCACATCCATGATGAAGGTAAGCAATCCCACAAGCCACTCCCAGAGATATCTCATATATGTCACGATAACTCAAGGACGTGTTTTCTTCGTTAGAAAAAATAAATTTATGTAAAGATCCATGGGACATAAATTCATAGATAAGAGCACGTTTTGTTCCTTCAACAGAGAACCCTACAAGATGTACCACATTGAAATGGTGAATCCTCCCAATAGTTGCCACTTCACTCAAAATCTTGGCCATTAGCTTTATTGGATTTACCGAACATTTTGATAGCAACGTCAGGTCCACTCCTTAGCTTTCCCTTATACACAGTAGCGAAGCCTCCTTAACCCAACTTATTCTTGAAATTTTTTGTCATTGTCTTCAAATCCTTATAAGAGTACCTTATTGGAATGAGGTCATGAAGACTTATAAAATCTTCAATATCTTCATATATTCACAGGTGTCTTCTACGGCATGTAGAGATCAACAACATAGACAACAGTACAACGCCAAACAAAAATCTGACCGTGATAAATGGCAAAACAAATCTTCCAGTGAACACTCCTAATTTGATCAGAAGCTTTGATGGCCCAGAATCATAGTCAGAGCTGCCATCTAGGGGAATGTTCGCTATCCGGTATATGTTACTTAAATGACAAAAAAGTGAAAATAGCGTTTGGGCTACCATCCTTTAATTTAGCCTTATTATTAATTCAACATATATAATAGATGTCACTTGAAGTAATCATATATATATCAAACTAACATAGCATTAGTTCACGGACAGCAATGGAAGCTGAATCTTGAAGGAAAACATGATACAATTTTTTTAATCATAGAAACAAGATATAAATTAATACCAAAGAATTCAACTTAAAATATGTGCATTTAAAATGTAAATAAATTAGTTAAAAAACTTCTAATAAAATTAACCCATGAGATAGAAAAATGTATGCCCTAAATCATAGGTGATAGGACCTTACCTTTAAAAATTCCCAAGAGATAATCTGTCACAAAATTTTACTGAAGTCAACAATGGCAGAGGTGAAGAATAGCAACAAATAGCTATTAATTAAAAGAAGGAGTAACCAAATATTGGATGAAAAGAATTTTTTGATAAAATTCAGTCCTCTCACCTCTTTGGACCGATGAATCACACAATTTACTATTACTAAGTAAAATATTTTTTTATGAATGTTATATTAAAATTAATTTATTAATATTTATCTACATTGATGCTCAAATTTAAAATTCATTTTTAATTTAATTTAATTATATATTATTTTCTTATCAAAATGATAAAAGTGTCCCTTATATTATAAAATAAGACCACGCAAACTAACATACTTATATTTTGTAATCTAAATCTAGCATGATTACAAAGATACCATAAGTTTGAGTTCCAGAGAAGACGCCTATACTAGGAGGGGTAGCCTCAAACTCCAAAAGTAGAGTAGTCAGTTGCTCGGATACATTGTAATATGATATAGAAAAGGTGTTAGATACCGGTTGATAATATAAAAAAAAATAAAGATAAAGGAATGTGTATTCACTAATGTTAGTAACAATTTGAGCAATAAATAATTTTTAATAACATTTACTTGATATAATTAAAATAAAGCTACTATTTTTTCACTCTTAAAAATAATAAATTTTCAATGTGAGTTGGTTAATTTAGTCTCTCAATATATGTTAATCCTTCTTGTGCCTTTACTGAATCAAATTGCAAAGTTAGTTTCCATGTTAAATCAAAGAAGGTTATATGTGGATAAGAAAAATGACATAATCTTAGCCGAGTATAAATACCCCTCCAATTTTAAATATAAAAATTAGACAATTAATTTGTACCAAACAAGAAAACTCATTAAATTAGTTATTTGTAAAAGATGTCTGTTGATTTTCTTAAAATACTCATTCTAATCATTTGCATAAATCAATACTCTCTTGATAGAAAATTTTCTTAATATGAGCAATCAATATAAAGAGTTTAATTAGGGGGAAAAAACCATATATCTTTGGGAAACAAAATGAAATGAGGTCTTACACACGTAGAATCAAATGTAAATTATCTATTAATAACTCTTATATGTGATATTGGGGCGGCATGTGATGTGAAAAAATACAAAGCTTGAGTATGTTGATTATCTTGCTATTTTACAATTGAATATAAGCAGGAGAATAACAGGAGATTGAAAGTAAATAGGTAATAGGAAATTGTTACCTCCTGCAAATATGCGCAGCCCTGGTAGCTTTCCTACATGGCCCAACGAAAACCTCATATTAACTCAACATTCTGACATCATATCCAGTTAATAAGGGAGTACCAGGTAAATGAAAATTCATCATTTTGAACTAAATTATATTTAATTTTTATTCTTGGTTCTGACCAAAAAAATTATTAGATCGGATTTAAGTTGAAAGGTACCCCTGAGCTGATTTTAGTTATTATTAAAAAATTAGGCAAGCTATATTGATGAAATATTGTCAAATCACTTTAACACGTCGGATCCTCATCAAATTACTTATAATTAAATTAATATAATTTTAATTATATACTACCTGTTTTAAGTAAAAAAGGAATAAACACGATAACACAATTCACGCCACAAAAAACAAAAATCATAACCAGACAATAATAAATTTAAAAAATAATGAATAAACATAAGATGAAAAAAAATACATTTTAAAAAGTTAGTAAATATTTTATAATTTTAAAAATGAAATGAAATAATTATGTCATCTAAAATATCTATGGTTTTTGTTGATATTATCTATAATGTTTGTACTCACATATATCACAACCCTTTTAGATATTTCGGAAAATGATATTAAGGTTAAAAAAAAACAAATAATATTACCTCTGACTCTAAATATAAGACCTAATTGACTTTTTTTATAAGATTAAGGAAGTTAATTAAATTATTTTAAAGCTTTTATATTTATCATTTTGTTCTCTTATGTTACTTATAAACTGATATATACTTTAATCATACACAACATATGATATGAATGAGTAACTTATTTAGCTTCCTTAATTCTTCAAAAAAAGTCAATTAGGTCTTTGAAACAGAGAAGAAACAGGGAATGACGCAAGGAGTGACGTGAGACAGAAACGACAGTGAACGATGGCTGGGGGTTGGTGACTGAGGGAGTTGTTGAGCACACCAACATTGAAACAGAGCATTTCCTTTCCTTATTTTAATAAGAAATGTATTAGTATAAATAGGTGCCATTTTTCATTGTAAAAACACATCTGAGAATTTGAATAAACACATTTGAGAAGATTGGTTTCTATACTAGTCTTACATTTAGGACCAGAGGTAGTTTCAGAAAACTCTCATTATTTATCAATGACAAGTGAAAAAGCAACTATTAACAAAATATGGATTTTTTCTAACATCATTTTTATTGGTTGGGACCTTAATATCATTTTCCCTACATATTTTTGTTAAGAGAATATCAACAAGGTAAATAGGGAAAATATTGACAAATATGATACTTATATCTTATATTTAGAATTGAGATCAGCTGCTTAAATATATTTTATATTAAGTACCTGTTATCAAATATAGGATGATATGGTCATTGTTTTTTCTTTTTTTGGATCGAAAGATATGGTAATAAAAATATTGAGAAAAGTAAAGGGACTTCCGATATTCCCAGGGGACTTTCACAGCTGCTCCCTGTCGAAATGCAAGTCGGACTTGGATTTTCATCGGTGGAAGAGCAGTAAGTGTTATCTGGACAATGAAGATCAGCACAAGCTCGTTGCCACCATGAAAGTTGAAATCCAAAGGAAAGAAGTGTGTGAGTATCAGCGTAGGACTTGATTCCACCAGGCACCAATGATTCCCAATCTGAGACTATGGGGGTCACAAATTCCAGACGACATTGAGGTTGAAACCGGGGAGCCAACAAGTCACCAGCCACGGCATAAAGATGGCCTCCTCCTTTCACACAAGGAGCCGTATCCACATACAATGTGTCGTCCCTCACCGGATCGCTGCAGTTCAGGTACGCCACCTGATCACTATAGGTATTTCCATAATAATCATAAGGACTCCAGAACTTGATAAAATCGGAGGGGGATAAGGGATAGAGAGGGGGGGATGAGCAATTGCGCGCCTGAATTCCTGGATCTATGAGTTTGATTCTGAAGTTGTGGTAGTTTATTCCCACCACTCTGTATGTTCTATCGGACAGATGAAGGAGAGTGAGGTTGTTTTCACAGGCTAGCTCGAAATCGGGGTGGCCGCAGTAGCGTGGGTAATGTGGTAGTCGGAATGGATATGAGATGTTTGTGATAATGCCACACTGAGAAGTACAGGTTTTGTTGTAAAGGTCAGAACTCACAACTCCTTCCATTAGAAGCAGAGAGAGCCACAACACCAAACACCGACAACACCATAATCCTTTCTCTCTTCCCATCGTTCCTGCGCTTATGAATGCTTCCATCTACGCCTTTTCTTTCTTAATCTCAGCTCCATCCCTCAATTCCTTCTTATTTATAGTTTTATATGACTAAACTTAGCTTCCTGTTTTTATTTTATTTTTGCCCCTTTTCTAAGGAAATAAATATTTTGAATTTTTAACTATGTAAAATAAAAATATTTTTACCTGTAAATATTAAAAAAAACATATGGTAATTTATCTGTAATTTTATTCAAAAACTTCTATGATTAAAAACTGAAAAAATATCCAAAACTGTTGCAAGTTGTAAGCAAGCGCCAGCTCAAACAATTTAATGCAAAGAAGTTTAGAATCATAATGTCTTTGGTAATTCCTTTACCTCCCAGCTTTTGCTTTAATTTCATCCATGGAATGTCTCTGGAATACCCTTTCATTTTCTGCTCATATAAATTTTAACACTATCATTGTTGCTGCAGCATCTTGTTTATGTCTTTCTTGTCTCTGGGCACAATTAAACCTGGCTCTTAAATTGTCTCTTCTGAATTCAATCTCAATCGAGAAGAAAAGGTATTGTATGAAGCATATTATAATCTGTTTCTTTTAGTTCATGCATATAGTTCCCCCCTCCTTTTTGTCTTTTTTCTTCCTATCGTTTTTTAGCTGTGAAGGTTTTGGGATCTGAAATGGATCTTTCACTTGTCCATGTTTTCTGATTTCCATCAGCTGGGATTTGCAGTGAGCTTATATGGATTTCTAGGCTTTTTTTAGGCCCTTATACACAAGAGGTATAAAGAATAATAATATATACACATGTTATGGCTGCTTTGGCTTAGATGCTCAAACGGGCATGGCCTTATTTGGTTTCAATTTTGTTATAATTTGGCTATGCAGGCATGTCCATTATAGCCAAATTTGCTCTTGATCAAGGATTAAGCCAACATGTTCTAGTAGTATATATCATCGTGTCCTTGCATTTCTTGTGATTTCTCCTTTTGCAGCTTTTTGTGATGGATCTTAATTCTATTGATATTTGTACTTGTATATTTGAGTTTGGGTTTTGTGTTCATTATTTACCTTTTGTGTTTTTACTGATGAAAATTACTACTGTTTTGACAAGAATCCAAGACTCCAACTTAAATTATGTATTAGTAAAGATTATGTTGCTTTCACTTTTAGAGTAAGACTGTTTTCCACTTAGTCTCCTCTGCTATGCTCAGTTCCTACTTCAATTCTCAGAGTTTTGTTTAATTTGTTAGTTTGCAAACCAAACAAGCCTGTCATAGATCAGAATTGATACTTTACTTCCCATTCAGAGTCGGTAAGGGGTATGGCGGCTGATATTGCTTCTAAATCCAGATTCGACGTTCTAGCTCTTACGGATCTCCCAGTTGGTGAGCAAATCGAGCCAAATTTGAACTCTGGACCAGGATTTGGGGAGACTGTGTCAGGGGTGATTTGCAGGGGAAGGCGTGAGTTCAGCTCGCCATGTGAAGCCTCTTGGAAGCAAGGGTCATATGAAGTCAAAGATGGGTTTCCACGTGGGAACTAAAAAGTGGGCTGTGGTGAAGCAAAAGTGTGTTGCAAATGAGGCCAAATCTATTGGGGACAAGGTGGGGTTAAATGGGCCCATTGTTGCGAGCTTGGGGCCTTCGGCTGCTCCTGCACTCGGTTTGGTCAAGAAGAATAATCATGCTTCTCATAGGGCCCATAAATTGGTTAGTGGGAATTTGCAATCTCTTGGGCCCGTGCAGGATCTCCAAATGCCAATCCGAAAAGCCCCATTGCTTCCTCCTCTAAAACTAAACATGGCCTCCGTGGAAATGGAATATCCTCCAGAACCTCCGATCTCAGCCCGTCAAACCGAGCAAGGGACTCTGTGGTTCAGAACTCTATTGGCTCTTCTCAGCCTCCGATCACTCCGTTAGCTCCGTCCAGTCCTATGCAAGTTATTCAAGAGTCTAGCTCAGAGGTGCATTCTGTTTCTAACCTTGAAGTGGTGGTCATGATGGGTGGTAAACCACCAGACATGTAAGTGTCTTTTTCCTTCGCCTCTGTTTGTGCTTTAATGATTATTTCTTCTTGGAATTGTCGTGGAGCGGGCGGTAGCGCGTTTCCTCGTATTTTGAAGGACTTAGTCAGGAAATATGGTATTAATATTATGCGTTTATTGGAACCTAGAATTAGTGGGAGTAGAGCTGATCAGGTTGTTAGAAAATTGGGGTTCAATGATTGGTTGAGAATTGAAGCCATGGGCTACGCAGGAGGTATTTGGGTGCTCTGGAATAACTGGGATTTTCATCTTGAGTATATTTCCTCAACCACTCAATTACTCCATTGCAAAATTTCTGATAGGAGTAACAGGAATCCTTCTTTGGTGACTTTTGTTTATGGTGATACTAGTGTGTTGAAAAGGAGGGATTTATGGTCATCTCTGTATGCCATTCACCAAATGGTGACCATCCCCTGGCTGGTTGTAGGTGATTTTAATGCTATTCTTTCTGCTAATGATAAAGTAGGTGGAGCTGCCCCCATTCATTCCTCTATGTAAGACTTTCAGAACTGCATTGATCGTTGTAATCTTATGAGAGTGCCTTTCGTGGGGGATAGATTTACTTGGGAAAAAGCCGGGGTCAAGGAGAGGCTGGACTGGGTTTTTTGTAATTTCAACTGGGATATTCTTAACCCTCAAGGCAAAGCTTTCCACTATCTTAAGTTCAAATCTGATCATCGGGTTATTGTTGTTGCCGACCGCCACTCTAACTCTTCCAGGACTAGGGGTGGTAGGTTCCAATATCAAGCGGCTTGGTGTATTGAAGAGGGGTTCAATGATGTGGTTAAAGAAGCTTGGCTGGAAAGGGATTGGATCCAAGGGCAAGCTCAGTTTGCTAAGAACGCATCTGAGTGGAATGAACGTGTCATTGGGAATGTAGCTAAGAAGAAGAGAGAGATCATTAGAAGACTAGAGGGCATTGATCGTGCCAGAAGCAGAGAGGGGTGTCAAGATGGTCTCTTTAAGATTGAAAATTAGCTGTGGGGCATGTATCAAAAATTTGCCTTGCAAGAAGAATTGATCTGGTTCCAGAAATCAAGGTGTAAGTGGCTTGGTGGTGGAGACAGAAACACAAAATATTTTCATGCCAGTGTTGTTTCTAAGAGGAAACGAAGTAATATTGATGCTTTGAAAGATGATAACGGGATCTGGGTCTCTGATGAAAATCTTCTGCGTGATATGGCCCATGATTACTTCCAGAGGCTTTATTCTTCAGAGAATACGTCATCTCCCATCCAGCCTTGGACGGCAAGATTCCCGCCTCTTGAAGCTATTCAGCTTGAGCGCTTACAGTGTCAGGTATCTCCAATTGAGATAAAAAATGCAGCTTTTGAGATGGGTGCTTTTAAAGCCCCGGGACCTGATGGATTGAACCCTCATTTCTTCCAATCCCAGTAGAATCTGGTTGGGCAAGAAATTTGTGACTTGGTGACCAACATCTTTAGCAACCCGGAGGAAGTGCAGACAATTAACCAGACGAACATCATCCTGATTCCTAAGGTCGACCAACCTGCATCTATAAGAGATTTTAGGCCTATCTCCCTGTACAACGTAAGCTACAAGATTGTTAGCAAGGTGATTGCCAATCGCTTCAAAGGGATCATGGGTCATCTTGTAGCTGAGAACCAGTGTAGCTTTATCGCAGGTAGACAGGGAGTCGACAACATCATCATAGCTCAGGAGGCAATCCATACCATGAGGAACAAGAGAGGCAATAAGGGTTATATAGCTGTCAAAGTTGATATGGAAAAGGCATTCGACAGGCTCGACTGGCGCTTCTTGGAATTCACTCTTCGCAGTCTTAGGATAGGTGATGATCTTGTCAAGCTGATAATGAATTGTGTTTCAACTTCCTCCATGAGCATTATCTGGAATGGTTCACCCTCTCAAAAATTTTACCCATCCAGGGGAGTGAGACAGGGCGATCCTCTGAGTCCGTACCTGTTTGTCCTGTGTATGGAATTACTTGGTCAGCTAATTCATCACAAGGTTGATATGGGGAACTGGCATCCTCTTCGTCTAAGCTCTTCTGGACCGCGTATTTCGCATCTATTCTTTGCAGATGACCTACTCCTCTTTGGTGAGGCTTCAACAGAGCAGTTGGAAGTAATGAAGAATGCTATGGATTTGTTTTGTCAGGTTTCTGGGCACAAAATAAATCTGAACAAATCCAAAATGTTTGTGTCTAGGAATGTCCACTTCAACAGAGCTTACGAGCTGAGTCAGATTGTGGGGGTTGGTCTCACAGCGGATCTTGGGAAGTATTTAGGCGTTCCTCTCTTGCACAAACGCATGGTTAAAATGACCTTTGCTCCGCTCCTCCAGAAGGTGAGAACTAAATTGAGTAGCTGGAAGGGGAAGTTTTTGAGTATGGCTGGTCGAACGGTCCTCATCAAGTCAGTCTTATCTACCATTCCGCAATACCAGATGCAGTCAACCCTTGTTCTAAAAGGAGTGCTATCAGCAATTGAAAAATTAAGCAGAGACTTCTTTTGGAACCAGCACGATGATAGTAAAAAAATGCATCTGATTGCTTGGGATGTTCTAAAACAGAGAAAGTGTGATGGGGGCTTAGGGATTAAAGACCTTCAATGCCAAAACAAGGCGTTTCTTATGAAGTTGTGTTGGAGCCTTATCATGAAACCAGATGCTTTATGGGTGAAATGTCTTCGCGCAAAGTACTCTTGTGACACTGATTCGGTTCCTCTTGTGCGCAAGTAGCGCAACCAATCAGTAGTTTGGAGTGGCATAGTGGCTGTCTGGGATGACTTTAAAAGGGGCCTAAGAAAAAAACTAAGAGGCGGTAACACAAAGGCATGGCAGGAGTGTTGGGGCCCAATGGACAAGCCTCTACTATTCTTCATTGAGAGGAATATGCACCTGATAGATATGGAGGCGCAAGTTTGCTCCTTCAAATCCCAATAGGGCAATTGGGATAGAGCAAAATGGGAAACCTTTCTTCCGAGATGGGTGGTTGATAGAATATTGATGACTACCCCGCTGACGGGCTCCGAGGATGACGTCTTTTGTTGGCGGAATGCTCCTGACGGTTTCTTTAGCATGAAATCAGCTTATGACTGGCTCTACCACCGGCAGACTATGAGCAATCAACGTCACTGGCGCGATCTATGGCACTGGGGAATTCCTGAAAGAGTCAAACTCTTTATGTGGCAAGTCTTCCATGATAGACTCCCGACTAATGTGATGCGAGCGAGACTTATACCGAGCGTTCTAAACACTTGTCCCTTCCAGTGTGATAGTGAGGAGAGTATCCTTTATGTGTTGAGAGACTGTGAGCAAGCCCAGCGTGTGTGGGTCTCTTTAACTAACAATCTATACTCTACTATGTTTTTTACTGGTAATTTGCAGGAATGGCTACTCTGGAATTTAAAGAACTCGCCAGGGAATAGGAGGATGTCTAGATGGGCATGGCAACGAGTATTCTCTATCACGTGCTGGCTCCTTTGGAAAAACCGTTGCTGTAAAGCGTTCGATGGTTCAGCTGTCAACCCAAAGGAGATAGTTCACAGATGCCTATACCACCTCTCGGAAAGTGCACTTAATGGACGTCTTCATCACCAGATTTTCCAACTCTCAGATAGAGGACTCGTCCGCTGGGAACCCCCTGCTCAAAGCTTCTTCCGCATTGATGTAGACGGTTCTTCTCTGAGTAGCGGTCAGGCAGCCTGCGGAGGTGTTATCCGTGATAGCCTGGGTAACTGGATACGTGGATTTCAACAGAAGTTGGGAAATGCTATCCCAACTGCTGCGGAAATCCGTGCAATCCAAAGCGGCCTTCAATTATGTAAGCAGTTGGGTCTCAAGAAAATCAGGCTTTTTACAGACTCTCTTCAGGCCATCCACCTTCTATCTACCAATTGCGGCGTTGATCACCCTTTGTATGATATCGTTTCGGATACCAGATCCCTCATTTATTCCGACTGGGATTTAGAGATTTCCCATACACATAGGGAATGTACTCGTTGTGCTGACTTTTTAGCGCGAACGGCTCATTTGATCAGCCAGGACTACATGGAGATAGGCGTTTCCCCCATGGAATGCTTTCACCTTTTTGCCTTGGAATGCGGGGATTTACCTCATGAACATTCCTTAGGACCTGTCCCTTAGGTCTTGTTATCTTTTCAAGCTATGCTTGCCCTTGTATTCAAAAAAAAAAAAAGAATTGATACTTTACTAGGATGAAGCTCACTACTGCAACATACTCATCCACTACTCCTCCTGCTCCTTCAGCAATGTTGAAGTCCTCTAGCACTGATAAATCCCAATTTTAATATATTTTATCCCACCTTATTCATTTATTTTGGGGATTATTTTAGGGTAAATTGGATTTATTAGATAATATTTGGATAATTAGCCAATTTTGGGAAATAATATAAATCTGAATTGATTATGATATTTTTGAGCTTAAATTATTAATATTTTGATTGATATCTTGTGATTGGAAAATATTTCCAATTATATGATAAATCACAATTTTATTTGATTCTTGCAGAGTAAGGAAAAGCAGATTAGAAGATCCTACGGTGCAGAAATTTTCTTGAAAGTTAAAAGAATATCCAATGGTTGAATTTTATTGGGCTTCTTGAATTTTAATGGGGTTCAAGATTGGACCCCAAAAACTCTCTCTTCCCTTCATTAATTAACCTAGCTGACAACAGAAGGGAGGAGACGGACCGACGCTGATAGAGGGACTGGCGCTGAGAGGGAGGGCCGAGACGCACTCACAGGCAGGGGAGACGACGCTGAAGACGCTCTCGTTGGAGAGCTAACACTCGTTCTCTAGCTTTCATATTCTCTCCTTCATCTTCCATTCCGTTTTAATTCTTCCGCCACGCACTCACGTACTCCCACAACCACCTCTTCATATACCATTCAACCCTCCTCATAGCTTGGTTCCACAAGCACTCACGGACCCACACATAAATTCGCCATCAATCATCATGTCCGTGACTTGGTCAAAGTTTGGAGGGAGGACAATTTCGATGGCAGCCTAATTCTTTTAGGAAGGCAATTTGGGAGGAGCATAGAGGAAATTAGAGCTTATGAGCTTACACTTGAAGACCACAAGAGAGTGTCTTTCTTTTTATCTTTTTGATTCAAGACTTGAGATTGTTTAGTTTTAAATAATTTTGGGTTGTATTAATTGAGAACAATCTAATTTTATATTATAGACTTATTATTGATTTGGATTGAATTGATATTTTGAATTTCATTTGTTCTTAATTGATTGTTGGGATTTTTGTGTGCAAACCCTTTGATTGTCAATTAGATTATTAATTGAGTTTTCATTATTAATTTAATTGTTAATTTGGGTTTAATCTCTTGATTGTTTAATTAGGGTGATTAATTGTCAAATTTTTTAATTAGGCAATTGTGAACATAATTTCCAAAACTATTTTAAACTATTGTGATTGGTTTTTTATGAATTTAATTAGCCATCATTTATTTCATTATGAGTTTTCTAGTGGAATAAATGTTATTGAGCTTGAGGGTTTCCCATGTTTCAATTAGGTGATTAAGTTTATTAATTCCAATTTGGTCTAATAAATTGAATGGTTAAGAAAGCTAAATCCATGTGAATCTTAAGTTGTCCCCTTCACCATCATAACTGAACTAAACCCTTGTTGATTGTCTTGCTTTTGATTATTCTCTTTGCTTAGCATTTTATTTCCTTTTTCATAAAAACCCCAAAAATTGCATTCCAATTCATATAGATTAGTCTCATTCTCATATAGGTTTTAGAATTAATTGCATTAGTACATTTAGTTAGTTTATTTGCATTTAGGTAGTAGTGTCTTGCATTTTAGTTTAGGTTCATTCTATTACATTTTTTATCATCTAAATTCAATTCTAGAGAAAACCCATAGATTGCTTCTTGAGAGAATGACCTAGGTTGCCACTATATTGCATTAGTAGGTTGTCCTAGTTATTAATTGATTGCTTTAGCGACAGAAGCACGCATCAAGCACACTCTTTTCTGTCATGCACACAAACCCTTGTACAACCTCTCCAAGAAAATGTAGGCTATATTTATTGTCTTTTTTGGTCCATGTTGTAATATGTTGGTGAATTCTGTCCATAATGATGATATCCAGAGTGTTAATGGATATTTCATAATTACCAAGTGTTACTGTGAATTCCCTTTATTTTGTAAATGGTCTAAGTGCCTTTGTCATTTCACTTATTTGTCCCATGAACGTATTTATTTATCTTGTAAATGCTTTTATGTGTCTTGTAAATAGCGCAAATATTATTGTAAAGGTGCTTTTTTGTCTTTTAAGTGGCCTTAGTGTTCTTTTCATTTCACTAATATGTCTTTTGAATTTCCTCATGTGTCTTGTAAATATTATGTGTTATTGTAAATGCTTTTTTTATCTTATAAGTGGTTAATTCTTGATTAAACTAGTTTATTAATATGATAACATATTAAGCAATTATAAAAAAAAATATCAATTATATAAAAACAAAAAAAAGACTTGTTTTAAAAAACAACTGTCCGAACAATTTTTTTTTTATTTTTGTGTTTCGAAAACCTGTTTTCAACAACATTTATCCAAACAAGTGTTTTTGTTTTTTATTTTTTTTTCTAAAACTTTTTTTTTAAAAACAGTTTTATAAAACTATTTTTGAGAAAAAAAAACAGAAAATAGAATCAAGTACGGCCCTAATTTCTAGTTCCTTTTTTTTTTTTCCCAAAAGAGATCTATTAAAGTCTACTGTTAACTAGACAAGAATAATCTTATTATCCAAAATCATTGTATACAATAGAACTAAGCAACTCTTCTAAAGTTCTAATCCCAGGATATAAACCAAGTCATATAAATATTGCACATATTGTGCATTCAGCACCTATACTATTCAAAGAGATGATCTTTCAATACCATGTTAAGATGTAAATAATTCCTCATTAGTTTCCATTTAAAAACTTGCACACTGCGTGGGGACCTTTAATTTTCAAATAAAATATTTGTTATTACATAGTAGATTATGAGCTTGAAAGGAGATTAATAGCCTTAATTTACACATAACACACATAATTACTAATAAAGAAAACAAGATGCTGAATTATAAAGGCAAAACCCAAACCACAAACAATAACAAAATACTGCCATCTAATACAAATCTGACAAGTTAAAACTTCCAAAAGGTACCAGCTTTGACCTCCTTTTTTCAATTGCATGATGTTGATTTCCATTACTTGTTCCCTCACCAATACTACTATGAGAATGTATAGAAACAATGGATGCTGTTTCATCAGAGTTGGATATGTCATCCACTAAAACTCTCTCGTTAGGATATAGAGAGGGTTTTGGAGGCATTTGAAGGCTTAAAACATCATTTGCCTCTAACATCTCTATTACTTTGTTCATTGAAGGACGATCAGTAGGCTTTAACTGTATGTACCAGAGTGCTACTATGAACATCTTATTTACTAAACCCTTTTCTTCTTCCATCAAATCTTCCATTTCTATATCTTTATTATCATCAAATTCGTCATAAATCCATAAAGGATAGTATAGTTGGCTTGAATGTTCTGCCTGTGGATTCAAATTCCTTCTTTGACTTGTCATTTCCATCAGAAGCATCCCAAAACTATAAACATCAACCTTATGAGACACTCTTCCAATATGCTTGTAGAACAACTCAGGAGCTATATATCCCATTGTTCCTCTTGCTGTCAAAGTGGCAATACTACCATCAATTGCATATAAACGTGCTAGTCCAAAATCTGAAATTCTTGGAGTGAACTTTTTGTCAAGAAGAATGTTATGAGGCTTGATATGAAAATGTAATATTTGCATGTCACATCCATGATGAAGGTAAGCAATCCCACGAGCCACTCCCAAAGATATTTCATATATCTTACTATAACTCAAGGACGTGTTTTCTCCTTTAGAAAAAATATTTTTATCCAAAGATCCATGGGACATAAATTCAAAGATAAGAGCACGTTTTGTTCCTTCAACACAAAACCCTACAAGATGTACCACGTTGAAATGGTGTATCCTCCCAATAGTTGCGACTTCACTCATAAAATATTGGCCATTAGCTTTATTGGATTTGCCCAACATTTTGATAGCAACGTCAGGTCCACTCCTTAGCTTTCCCTTATACACAGTAGCGAAGCCTCCTTCACCCAACTTATTCTTGAAATTTTTTGTCATTGTCTTCAAATCCTTGTAAGAGTACCTTATTGGAATGAGGTCATGAAGTCTTATAAAATCTTCAATATCTTCATATATTCACAGGTGTCTTCTACGGCATGTATAGATCAACAGTGTAGACAACAGTACAACACCAACCAAAGATCTGGCCGTGATAAATGGCAAAACAAATCTTCCAGTGAACACTCCTAATTTGAGCAGGAGCTTTGATGGCCCAGAATCATAGTCAGTGTTGTCGCGTAGATGAATGTTCGCTATCCGGTTGAGTCCTGCAAATGTATGTTACTTAAGTGACAAAAAAGTGAAAATAGCGTTTGGGCTAACTTCCTTTAATTTAGCCTTATTATTAATTCTATATAATAAATGTCAGCTGAAGCAATCATATATATGTACCACTCTGGTCCTATTTATAAGTCCTTTTTGACCAAAAAATTTGGTCCTCTTTATAAGTCCAGTTTCAAGATAGTAAATATATTTTGTATTGTTTTACCCCTATTAATTGCAATAAACAAAAGGAATTTATTCATGTTGACTTTTGGAACCAATCAAAGATAAGGGCGAAATTGGAAATTTAGCTCATAGTTAATGAGTTAACTAACTTTCCTTGATATGTGAGAATTAGTTAAAAATGACTTATAAATAGGACCAGAATGATATCAAACAAACATAGCATTATTTCACGAACAGTAATGGAAGCTGAAGCTTGAAGGAAAACATGATACAATTTTTTTAATAAAAGAATCATGATATAAATTAATACCTAAGAATTCAACTTAAAATATGTGTATTTAAAATGTAAATAAATTAGTTAAAAGACTTCTAATAAAATTGACCCATGAAATAGAAAAATATAATGTATGCCCTAAATCATAGGTGATAGGACCTTGCCTTTCGAAATTCCCTCGAGATAATCTGCAACAAAATTTTACTCAAGTCAACAATGGCAAAGGTGAGAATAGCAACAAATAGCTATTAATTAAAAGAACGAGTAACCAATATTTGATGAAAAGAATTTTTCGATAAAATTCGGTCCTCTCACCTATTTGGACCGATGAATCACACATTTTACTATTACTAAATAAAATAAAATATTTTTTTATGAATGTTATATTAAAATTAATTTATTAATATTTATCTACATTGATGCTCAAATTTAAAATTTATTTTTAATTTAATTACATATATATATATATATATTATTTTCTTATCAAATTGACAAAAGTGTCCCTTATATTATAAAATAAGACCATGCAAACTAACATACTTATATTTTGTAGTCTGAATCTAGCATGATTACTAAGATACTATTAGTTTGAGTTCCAAGGGAGACACTTATGTTAAAACCAGTAGCCTCAAACCCTAAAATTAGAGTAGTTAGTTGCTGGTATACCTTATAATAGGTTCTAGACACTACAAAAAAAATGGCATTTTGTAGTGGCGGAATTGTAGCGGTTTTAAATAAACGCTACATATTTTAATATTTGTAGCGGTTTTAACCAAAATCACTACAAATTTGTAGCGCAAGCTACGCGCCAAGTGGCGCGACAGATTGACAGCGTTTTTTGTAGCGGTTAGGTAGAAAAAACTGGTACAAATATGGTGCGAATATCCTGCCAAAACTTGTAGCGGTTCATTTGTAGTGGTTAATAAATAAAAACCGTTAGAATATTCCCGCCACATGGCGCGACCAAGACGCGCTAACAGTGTAATGGTTATTTGTAGTGGTTTGACCAACAAAACCGCTACAAAATTCCAAACGTCACGGATTTGTAGCGGTTATAAGGTTATAACCGCTACAAAATTTCATAGGTCTCCAAATTTGTAGCGGTTCTGTACTATAACTGCTACAGAACTTCAAAGGTTTTTGTACTTTGTAGCGGTTATTGTAAAACCGCTACAAATTTTAGCTGCCCTAGGTGCTTTGTAGCGGTTTATGTGCGATAACCGCTACAAATTTGTGGCCTATATATACACACAGCCTTCTCCATTCTTCCGTTTGCTCATTTTGTTTCCTGAAGTTTCTCTAAGTGTTTTCTTTTAGATTGAGCGTTCAGACGTTTGTGAAAGAGTTTTTGCTGCAGTATTTTCTCAATATTGTACTTGAGGTACGGAGATAAGACGTATTTTATTTGTATTTGTATTTTTATTATATTTTTGCATAATAATGTGACTAAAATATATATTTTTGAATTTTTACAGTTGATATGGCTTCAAGAGACGATAGAGGGAAGGCGCCTGAGGTCCCCAGACTGATTTTGCGGGGTGGTAGCAGCAGAGCAGGGGGCAGAGGGAGGGGGCAGCTCAGAGGGAGCGTGACCGCGGCATTACGGCCCATCCCTCGACAGGAGTCGGCCCTACCACAGGCACCGCAAACGATCCCACAGGAGACGACCGCACCAGAGGTGCTTGATTTGGGGGAGGCAGATATTAGCGTCAAGGACTATGAGGCGGAGGACTTCGAGATCCCGATTGGGCTCAGGGAGATGGAGCAGTTCCTCGATAAGGAGGAGGCTCGGGAGCAGAACAACCTACGAGGGTCGTCTTCACGGTCCACTGGGTTTGAGGTGTAGGTCCAAGGTAAATAAATTTTTTTATTTAATAAATTATTTATTTAAATTCGAAATGTTAAATTTGAATTACAATTTATCTAACGTGCGGTAAATTGTGCAAATGAGTAGGGGAACGTGTCGACGAGAAGGCTGGACGTGGCCGGTTGTTAACTTCAGGAAATTCTTACTAGAATTTCATATTTCATCCTGTTTTACTTCACTTTGGGTGCATAAGTGGGCATTTGAAAGGGTTAAAGTAATGAATTGTGTTCTGCTCATGCTATGCACAGCAGAATGAAATTTTGGAGGACATTACTCACTAACTGCTATGAATGTTTAACCATGTGTGCAAGTTCTTTGTGTAAACTGGTACAGATTCAGTCATATCTAGCCCTGAGGAAACTACATGCAGTGAGAAGGAGGTGAAGGAAGTTGAAGCTAACAACCATTTGAATGAAGGGCAAGCTGGGAGAACAGAGCAGAAAAGAAGAGAAAATGACTCTGGCAAAGTCTTGGGCCGCAGCCCACCAACTCTTGGGCCGCGGCCCATTAAAGCAACAGTAGCACAGAAAGTCTTGGGCCGCAGCCCACCATCTCTTGGGCCGCGACCCAGGAAATCCACAGCAGCACAGACAGGCTTGGGCCGCGGCCAGCCATCTCATGGGCCGCGGCCGAGAGGATCAACATGAGCACAGAAAGTAGTGGGCCGCGGCCCACCATCTCTGGGCTGCGGCCCATAAGAACAACATGAGGTCAGATGCTCTTGGGCCGCAGCCCACAGAGTGGTGGGCCGCGGCCAACCCCGAAAATGAAGCTGCGCGTTCTGACATCTGAGAAGATATAAAAGGCAAACCCAGGGTTTTGAGAAGGGGTTCCCAATTTGGAAAGACCGACAGAGGCGGCTAGAGAGGTGCTGAGAGCTGGGATCTGCTAGAAATCAAGGAGAATCAAGGGGGCTTGAGGATTGGAAGAGATTTCACTCCAGTTTCTTGTTCCTTCTATATTCATTCCCTTTTCCCCACTGTGATTTTGTTATGGCTACATTTAATCTTGTTATTTGTAATCTGTTTTTGAACATGAGTAGCTAGGTCTTTCATTCTTGGATTGTTCTACTCTTTTGTATGGATTAAACTCGAATTCTTCTTCTTCTTCTTTAGCTAATGGTATATATGTGTTAATTCTTCTCTGTTTTCACTGATATTCATGAATTGCTAGCACTATGAATAACATGTTCAACTAGATTAAGCTTGAGAGAGTTAATCTAATTGAAGAACATGGGGAGAGTTATGCTAGACTTGAAGTTTAAAGAGTTAAATGGATGGTTTGTTAATAACATAGAGATATAGTTATTAACCGAGCATTGTCAAAGTAAGGAAGTTGTTTAATGATTATTTTCCCTTAAATGCAGCAAGAGATTGTGTATCTAATTGGAAAATATAAGTTGGTTATGACTTGAGAGAGCTTAACCAATGGCTATTGAACCTTAGACTGACATATATATATCCCATAAACAATAATATCGAAGAGGAAGTAGATTGAGTTTATGATATACAAAGGAAGCGAACAATCCTAGGTTCACTTTACTTGATTGAATCCACAAGAAGTGTATTCTGTTAAGTATTTTTCTTAGTTGTTATCAGCATATCTTTCAAATTTGTTTTTCTCACACTCAACATTTTGTTTTGATTCAACTTAATCAAACACACCAAGCCCATTGTTTGACTAAATTGTTATTCAAATCCTCGAGGGAACGATCTCACTTATGACTGTATTACTTGACGCGATCCGTGCACTTGCGGTAGCGAACAAGTTTTTGGCGCCTTTGCTGGGGACTAACAACAAAAGTTTTGTGGTTAATTGTTGCAATTGTGTGATTAATTATGCTTGAGTTTTTCTTTTTCTTAACTCTTTGTTTTCTTTTGTTTTGTTTATTATCCTAGTTAGTTTTGTTAATTTTGTTGGTTTGGTGGTTTTGTGTTTGTTAGTTACTTCTTGTCTATGGATTATCCTTGGTGGATCAATGAAAAAAGTGGTGGATTTGCACATGGTAATGATTATCCCAATTCTTCTTATGACCCTTATACTTGTGAAGCTCAATATGAGTATATTTGTTGCAATTATTGTGGTGATAATCATTATAGTGAGCAATGCCCCCATTTCTCAACCTGGGAGTACATGGAGAGTGATTGCTCTAAAGCTCAAGCTCATTTATATGATGATACTTTCAGCCTTAATCAGAATCAAGATCATTCAATGTCTTGGGATCCTCATTATTCTTCTTCATATGCATCATATTCTCATATATCACTTAATACCTTCGTAGATGAAACCACCCCCATTCATGAGAAGAAGCCCATACTAGAGGATAAGCTTCAGTGCATTCTTGATAATGTGAAAGAAATGAATGATTGGACAAAATAGAAATTTCATGAACATTCATTAGCTCTTAAAAATGTAGCATTACAAGCAAGTGAAATAGCTTCTTCCCTTGAATCTTTGAAGCAAAAAGATATTTTCCATAATATTTCAAGTGAACAATTAACCATGGGGAGTGAGGAAGTGTTGTCAACAGTTTGCAATACTTTTGTGGGTGACTGTGAGTTGGAAATCAATATGGGAGAGAAGAATACTAAGTGTCCAATTGAGGTTTCAATTTTGGAGCCTAATCCTTCTTGTTTTGAACAAGAGAATAGTGAGGAAATCCCTTCAATTTATGTTCTTGATCCTCCTATTGATATTTTGACTCTTACTGCTGAGAGTCAAGTGGATTTTGTTGGGTGTTCTAAATTCTTAGAAGCTCCTACTTTTGTTTGTATGGATATGATTGTTGTGCTTTATTTGAATTCAGTGAATACTTGTACTTTAAGATTGTCTATGATTGAAAAAGTACAAATAATTAACTTGAATGATCATTTTTTGTGTCTGAAACCTTGTTGCTTGAAAAGGAATCAAGACAAAGTAATCATGGTGTTTGATACTTATGATTAGTGGTTTATTTTGAGTAGTCTGGCTGAAGACTTTAAACTTAGCGCTTCTTAGGAGGCGACCCAAGGTTTGGTTTGATGTTTTGGTTTGATTTTGTAGGACTTTTGTAACCCCTAATAATGTGTTCCACTTTGGTAGCCATAAAGAAAAGCATTCAAGAGCACAAGACAAGGATTGAAAGGGGAGTTTCCTTCTACTTTTCCTCGTTGTGTTTGAATTGATTGTTGATAACATATTATGGGATAAGAGTGCTGGTTTAGTCTAGTTTTGCATGTGCTTGCTATTTGTTAATAACTATTAATTTGATTGATAGCACTTGTTAGTTTTGCGCAATTGGTGAAAATTTTAGATCTTTGAAGCTTTTGCTATCCCTACACTTGGATATGGTTAGTTCTTCACTTTCATTACTTAGTGTTACTTGTTCACATTGAGGACAATGTGACATTTAAGTGTGGGGGTGAAAGTACCATTGATTTTGTATGACTTGTCCTCAATTGTTTTGGAAATATTGAAAAAACTTCTTTGGTTTTGCTCATAAATAGACAAATTTTGAAAAAAAAAAATTGCTTTTCATGGAAGCTTGGATTTTAATTGTGAATATTGGCGAAGTTGAGATGATTTGAATTTGAAAAGGATTGAGTTTTATTAGAAATCAATTTTATCTTCTTGGAATGTTAGTAAATAGGCAAATAGTTTGGCTTGGGAAAATGACTTTAGGATGTCCAAAACCGGTGAGAAACTTGAGCCTAGATTTTTATCTCTTTCAAGAGGGAGTACACTTATTGTTATTTCATCTCCAGAACTTGTCTTGAATCTTTTTCAAAACTTAAAACTCCTTTTGAATGCACAAAGATGATTTAGGCATTCATTTTCATACTTAGTTTGGCCAAATGACCTTCCTAATCACATGAATCCTTTGCTTCACCCATTTGAGCCTAAAATTCCTTTAAGGATAAATTGCATGAACTAATTTGCCCTTTGTTTCAGCTGATGCAATTTTTCCCTTATCTTTTCCTTCACTCTTTACTCTAGTAGGTGCTAAGTTGTACAATTTATAAAAGAGAGAAGGATTTGGTGAAAGAAAAGCAATATTTTGTCGATTTGGATAAATAGAAAAAAAAAAGGAGAAAATAGAAACAGAAAAAGAAAAGAATTATAGACATGAAAAGAAAAAGAAAAAGGATATGAAAGAATGAAAAAAAACAGAAAGAAAGAATAAGAATAAGAGTTCATTTTTGTCAAGCTTGAAACATCTTCCTTCTTCATGAATTTAATTGAAATGCTTAGCACTAATTAAAGTATCCACCCATTTTCACTTTCATTTCATTATCCTACCTTATTTATTACAACCCTTGGAAAAGTCCTTTTGATTTGTGTAAGCAATGGGATAATGTAGTAGAGATTGAGATGATAAACAAGCCTATGGTAGATGAGTTGCAATAAGTGGAAGGGAGTGAAACACAAGCCCTTAATTATTTTGAGAGAAGAGTGCAAACACTTTGACTACTGAGGGATATTCTACTGTGATTTATCTATGCCAAATGATTTGCCTTGCCACTTGCATTATTAGAAAGTGGAAATGATTTCTATGAAAATTTAATTCTTGAAAGTTTGAATTGCTTCCAATTTTGTATTGCTTGCTATAAAATCTTTCTCCCATGGCTTTCTTAAGTTGTTTATGAATTAAAATCTTGAGGACAAGATTTGATGCAAGTATGGGGGTGTGATGACTCCCTATTTTTTATAGAATTTGAGATATATTTTGATATGCTTTGGGAGTCATTAATACTAAAATAAAGGGATTTATTGGAGATTTTGATCAAATATTGATTTGGGACATTATTTAGGGGATTTTATTTCAAGTATCATAATTTTAAACTAAAATGGAATAGTTTAGGATTGGATTAAAGAATAAATAAATTATAACAAGTAGAAAAAAAATTTGGAAATGACAGATTGGGGATTCAATTTCAGAAATGACATTTTGGTCCCACGAATTTGGAAAATACCAGTTTAGTCCACGAGTAAAGCTGCTGCGTTTTATGCTCTGAAATTAGGTCAGCTGAGGGATTGGAAAAAGAAAGACAGAACCGAAGACAGGGGGTAAGAACAGAGCCACACAAAAGAGCACAGAGGCGTCGGGACTTCATTTTTTCTCTCGCATCCTCCACCTTCGTCTTCCTCTCTTTCTCGCCGGCGGCTCATCCGCCACCACAGGCCGCCAGCGAGCTGCATCATCCCGAGACAGAAGAGAACCAGAGCTGCGAGTAACAGGGCTGAGAGGATCAGAGGGAGCTGGGAGTTGGAGGTAGAAAACACAGCTGAGAGCGAGGAGCCCAGTCGCGATTTGGAAGACAGGAGTGGAGAGGAGAACAGCAGCTGCCGTTGTCAACTAAGAAGGAGGACCGAACTGAACAAGGAGTCAGAGGAGAGAAGACCAACATTAATCACTGCAGCGTTCTTCATCTTGGGTTGTTTTTCATATCTTTATTTAATTTTCCTCTGATTTCCATATTGCTGTTGCGTCTGGATGTTGCTGATTTCCATATTGCTGTTGCGTCTGGATGTTGCTGAGATGATGTTGGTGTTAATTATGAGTAGCTAGTTACTTTGCATTAGGATTATTTCAAAGCATTGTAAGGATTGAGACTTATTATTATTATTCTCTTTTATTGTTAATGGCAATTATGTGTTAATTTTATCTTGTTCCTAATGCTTCTATGTGACTGGCTATCACTTGGATTGCTTTGTTCAATTAAATTAAGCTTGAGAAAGTTAGTTTAATTGTAGAACTTAGGTAAAATTATGCTAGACCTGAAGTTTAGGATTAAATTGATGGTTTGTTAGTAACATAGAGATATAGTTACTAACCTAGCATTGTCAAATTAAGGTTGTTACTTAATGATTATTTTCTCTTAACTGTAGCAAGAGATTGTACATGTTAATTGAGGATATAAATTTGGTTTTGACTTGAGAAAGCTTAATCAAATGCTTGTGAACCTTAGACTAATATGTAATGTCATTTAATCACTAATGGAGTGGTAATTATTTAAGTCTCATGAATTGCAATGGTTAGAAATAATCCTATGCTCCTCTTGTTTTCAAGTAGAGTTTCAGTTTAGTCTTTGTCAATTAATTTTTCATCTTTTTAATATAATTAAATTTGAAAATACAAAACTCTTCAAATGGTTTTACTCAACCTAATTGATAGCATAATTATGATGATTAATCCACTTTTGTCTTAGTCCTCATGGGAACGATCTTTAGTCATCATTTTATTACTTGACGCGATCCGTGCACTTGCGGGGATTGGTTTAACAAATATTTTAGTTGACCTTAGGCTTATGTTAGTAGATTTCGCTTGATTCTTTAGTTAGAGTTATAATTTTTCTGTCATTGTTTTCTGCATTCAATTTCTCTTGTTTTAGCTTGATACTTGCTGGTTTGTCTTTTTCGCAGGTATCAGTCTAGTTCATGCAACATTTGCAAGGAAACGAATTGATCGTGGTACTTGACGGATTACAGCGAATTGAAGAAGAACCAGAATCAGCAGCAGAATCTGAGTCTGAAACTGAAACGGAAGCAGAATTTGAGTCTGAAACTGAAACTGAAGCTGAAACAATGGCGGACGAATATGATAGAGCCACTGTCAATGATTTCGCCAGCAGGAACATGAGAGGAACTCAATCATGCATTCGAATGTCGGAGATGCAAGCACACACTTTTGAGATCAAACCGGTGATGATAACGATGTTGCAAATACATGGGTTGTACCATGGCCTTTATAATGAAGACGCCAACAAGCATTTGATGTATTTCTTGGAGGTGTGTGATTCCTTCAAACAGAATGGTGTTCCTCAAGATATACTGCGGTTGCGGCTATTCCCTCTCTCTTTTCAAGGGAAAGCTAGAGATTGGTTTAACAATCTCCCGGAAGGATCCATAACCTCTTGGGCTGATCTTGAAGCTAAATTTAGAGCTCCATTTTTCTCCGATGATAAATCAGTGGAAGCAAGGGACGAGTTTCTAAGCTTTAGACAACAGCCGGATGAGCATTTGTATGCCGCATGGGAAAGGTACAAGATGCTAATGAAACAATGCCCCAATCATGGGGTGGACAAGTGGGTAGTGATCCAAATTTTCTGCACATGATTGAATCCTCAATCCAAAGCAATGGTGGACTCTATGACTAATGGAGGTTACCGGAATGTGCCTGTCAATGAAGTTTTCAGACTTTTGGATCAATTATCTGCCAATAACACCCAGGGAAATGATAGGAGAACTCTAACAACCCCAGCCCTACTCAACACAAAAGAAGACTCTTCATCACAAATTGCCACAATTTTATCCGCTTTGAACAAACGCTTTGATGTCTTAGAGTCTCAAATAAACAAGGGTAATGCTCGTGGTGTGCATTCTATTCAATCCACTTCGATTGTATGTGAGCAATGCAATGATGTCCACATGCCGGACAATTGCCCTCTCTACATGGGCACTGAATCTGTCAATTATATGGGCAAATTCCAACCTTCTCAAGGTAATCCATACTCACAAACTTACAATCGTGCTTGGAGAGCTCATCCCAACTTCTCTTGGAGTCAAGGTAACACCTTGAACCCTCCTCATGAGTCTACTTCTGGCACCAAGCCGGTCCCTCCACTGGGTTTTACAATGCAATCAAGGCAAGCTCCTGTGAAAGAAGAAGAATCCAAGACGGACAAAATGTTGTCCCATATCTTAGCCGAAGTGGAATCTTTAAGAGGTGAGAGTAAGGCTACTTTTTCTCTTCATGAATCTGCTATTAAGAACCTTGAAGTTCAAGTGGGGCAACTAGCTATACAAGTAAATGCCATGGCTCGAAACGGTCTCCCAAGTGATACCATCCCTAATCCGAAGAGGGGTGGAAAAGAAGAATGTAAGGCCATTCAATTGAGAAGTGGCAAGGTGCTTCCGAATATGCCTAGCTCGAGCACAACAGGACCAAAGCAAGTTGAGCAAGTGGACATTGAAGAGGACGAGGAGGAAGTCATAAATCCAGAAATTATGGTGGAAGACGAGGAGACTAAAAAGAGAAAGCACACTGAGGGCGGATTGGATGATGTTGGCAAGAGCAAGAAAAGGGAACAAGAGCTGATTAATGAAAAAAAGAGCAAACCAAGCTCCTCCACTGTCATGCCTCCCTTACCATTTCCTCAAAGATTCAAAAAGAAGGAGGAAGACGCACAATTCAAGAAGTTTGTGAATATGTTTAAGCAACTACATGTCAACATTCCTTTTGCTAAAGCATTAGAAGGGATGCCTAAATATGCCAAGTTCCTAAAGGATGTGTTGTCTAAGAAGAGGCGATTCAATGAATTTGAAACTGTGGCTTTAAGTGAACATGTGCCGTGATCCAAAGGAAGTTACCCACCAAGTTGAAAGATCCAGGTAGTTTCTATATTCCTTGCAACATTGGAACAAACTTCAACGTTAAAGTTCTATGCGACTTGGGTGCTAGTATCAATTTGATGCCTTTGGCTGTTTTTAACCAATTGGGGCTAGGAGAACCAAGGCCTACCACAGTTACCCTTCTATTTGCTGACCGGAGTATTTCTAAGCCTAGAGGAATTATTGAAGATGTTTTAGTGAAAGTAGACAAGTTCATCTTCCCAGCAGATTTTGTGGTGCTTGATTGTGAGGTTGATTGGAAGATCCCACTCATTTTAGGCCGTCCATTTTTAGCTACAGCAAGAACTCTGATTGATGTGGAGAAGGGGGAAATCACTTTGAGGGTGGAGGACGAAAAAGTAATCTTTAACATGCCCAAAGCTTTAAAGTTCCATGACGATTCAGCTCAATGTTCATTTGTTGACATATTGGACTAACTGGTTCCCCAAGAGTCCTATGCTCCTATGATCAAAGACCCTCTAGAGACATTTCTAATTGGGGAAAAGAATCTGGATGAATTTGATGAAGAAGTTATTGCAAACCTTTTTCGTATGGAAGCATTCCCTCCCTCAAGACAAAGGAATTTTGAGCCACTCGAGGTGGCTGAGGCATTGAGCACTCCTTTGAAGCCTTCTATTGAAGTTCCACCATCTCTTGAGTTGAAGCCCTTACCATCTCATCTTAAGTATGCCTACTTAGGAGATGCCAACACACTACCGGTGATTGTCTCTTCCGATCTTTCAAATCTGCAAGAGGAAAAGCTCCTACGAGTTTTGAAAGAACACAAGCAAGCCATAGGTTGGACCATAGCAGATATTAAGGGAATCAGCCCTTCTATGTGTATGCACAAAATCTTGTTAGAAGATGATCATAAAACTTCTATTGAGCATCAAAGCCGATTGAATCCAATCATGAAGGAAGTGGTCAAGAAAGAAATACTTAAATGGCTCTCCGCTGGAATTGTGTACCCTATCTCTGATAGTTCATGGGTGAGCCCAGTCCAATGTGTCCTGAAGAAGGGGGCATGACTGTAGTGGCTAACACCCAAAATGAACTAATTCCTACTCGCACGGTGACTGGTTGGCGGGTGTGTATGGATTATCGGAAGCTCAACACAGCTACAAGAAAGGATCATTTCCCTTTGCCATTCATAGATCAAATATTGGACAAGTTAGCCGGTCAGGAATTCTTTTGTTTCCTCGATGGATATTCCGGTTACAACCAAATTGCCATAGCTCCAGAAGATCAAGAGAAGACCACCTTCACTTGTCCATATGGCACTTTTGCTTTCAGAAGAATGCCCTTTGGACTATGCAATGCACCAGCTACTTTTCAACGGTGTATGATATCCATTTTTGCTGATATGATTGAGAAAACAATTGAGGTATTCATGGATGATTTTTCTGTCTTTGGTCCATCTTTTGACTCATGTTTGGAGAATTTAGATGCTGTGCTTACAAGGTGTGAAGAGGCAAACTTAATTCTCAATTGGGAGAAATGTCACTTCATGGTGCAAGAAGGCATTGTACTTGGCCATAGAGTATCCAAGAACGGGTTGGAAGTAGATAGGGCTAAAATTGTTATTATTGAGCAATTACCACCACCTACTAATGTAAAGGGTATGCGAAGCTTTCTTGGACATGCCGGGTTCTATCGGAGGTTTATTAAGGATTTCTCAAAAATTGCCAAACCCCTTTCTAAGCTTTTGGAAAAAGATGTGGAATTCAAGTTTGACGATGAGTGTTTACATGCTTTTGAAGAATTAAAGAAGCGTCTAATTTCAGCTCCTATCTTAGTGGCTCCGGATTGGATTTTACCTTTCATTATCATGGCTGATGCAAGTGATTACACCGTTGGTGCTGTTCTTGGGCAAAAGGCAGAGAAACTCTTTCACCCTATATATTATGCGAGTAAAACTCTTGATGGTGCCTAACTCAATTATACCACCACTGAAAAAGAGTTACTTGCCATAGTTTATGCATGTGAGAAGTTCAGGCCATATATTGTGGGTACTAAGGTTACTATGTACACCGATCATTCAGCTCTCAAGTACCTACTCACCAAGAAGGACTCTAAGGCTAGACTCATTCGCTGGGTGCTCCTACTTCAAGAGTTTGACCTGAACATAATTGACAGAAAAGGTACAGAAAATCAAGTAGCCGATCACCTCTCAAGGCTGAGTACCGAACCTCAACTTGATGATTCTGACATGATCCAAGCATCATTTCCTGATGAACGGCTGTTCTTTGTTGATCACTCATCTACACCATGGTTTGCTGATTTTGTAAACTATTTGGTTTGTGGAGTGTTACCTCCAGAGTTCAACTCTCATCAAAAGCGTAAGTTTTTGCACGAGGTGAAGAAGTACTTTTGGGATGAACCTTACTTATTTAAGCGGTGTCCCGACCAACTCATTCGAAGATGTGTGCCAGAAAATGAACAAGAGTGCATTCTGCATTGTTGTCATTCGTCTGAGTATGGTGGTCATTTTGGAGGAGCGAAAACTACTGCGAAAGTTATTCAAAGTGGGTTTTATTGGCCTTCTTTATTCAAAGATGCTTATGCTTTTGCCCTCCAATGTGATCGGTGCCAAAGAGTGGGGAACATATCCAGAGGAATGAGATGCCACTGAATAACATTTTAGAAGTTGAACTCTTCGATGTCTGGGGGATTGATTTCATGGGCCCATTCCCTAAGTCCTTCAACAATGAACACATTTTAGTTGGAGTGGACTATGTATCAAAATGGGTGGAAGCTATGGCATGTGTGACTAATGATGCCAAGATGGTACTGAAGTTCCTTAAGAAGCACATTTTCACAAGGTTTGGCACACCAAGAGCAATCATCAGTGATGGCGGATCACACTTCTGCAATCATCAGTTTCAAGATCTGATAAAGAAATATGGTGTGAGGCACAAAGTAGTATTGCCCTACTATCCCCAAACAAATGGCCAAGCTGAGATTTCTAACCGGGAAATCAAGAACATTTTTTAGAAGATGGTGAACACTACTAGGAAAGACTGGTCTTCCAAGTTAGATGATGCATTGTAGGCCTATCGAATAGCTTATAAAACACCTATTGGTATGTCTCCATATCGATTAGTGTTTGGAAAAGTGTGCCATCTGCCTGTGGAATTGGAACATGGAGCATATTGGGCTATCAAGAAGTTAAATTTTGATCCGCGAGCTGTGGGAGAAAAGAGGCTACTCCAACTCAATGAGCTGGATGAAATCCGCTTAAATGCTTATGAAAGTTCACGGATTTACAAAGAGAAGACAAAGAGGGATCATGACAGCAAAATCAGTCCTAAGAGCTTTGAACCGGGGCAAACTGTTCTTCTTTACAACGCCAAACTGAGGCTCTTCCCTGGAAAGCTTAAATCCTGATGGTCTGGGCCATTCAAGGTGATTCAGGCATCAAAATATGGTGATGTGGAGCTGGAGAATGATAAGGGCGAGAGATTCAAGGCTAATGGTCAACGGTTGAAGCATTATTGGGGAGGAGATGTGGATAGGCTGGTATCCACCATCTACTTATCAAATGAAGAGTGACCAAAGTGAAAAGTCAAGCTAAGGACTATAAACTAAGCGCTTCTTGGGAGGCAACCCAAGTTCTGAACTTAATCTCTTTAGTTTCTTTGATTTTAGCATAATTTAGTAGGTTTATGTTTGGTCTTTTAACTTTTGTAGGGAGAAAGGGATTTCAAACTGAAAGCTGTCACGAGTAAGAGAAATGCAAGGCAAGGGTTGGCATCTAGGCTAGACAGGCATATCCCAGGGAAGTTCTTCAAATCTTATGCATGTTTGTGTATTATGATACCTGAGATATGATATGGAAGTTGCAATGAATGTTAGAGAAGCAATGTGCATTATATTTGGCTTCAATCTATCAAATTGCTGATCACACCTAGAGAACTCTGAATTAGGAGGGCATTTTGCTCATACGAAATGTGTGGACTAGGGGTGTTGATTGTGTGAGCGTCAATGTGAAATTGTGGCATAGCTCTAATAAACTTCAGTGAGTTTTCAAGGGTTCTGTATACTGTGTTGTCACTGATAAGGCTAGATATGGCATTCTGGCCGCGGCCCAAAGAGGCTCAGAAAGTAATGGGCCGCAACCCATTATTGGTGGGCCGCGGCCCATCAATGCCCAAAACTGAGTGTCAGTGGTCAGAAAGTATTGGGCCGCGGCCAGAGGTTATCAGAGAGTGGTCAAAGAGTTTTGGGCCGCGGCCCACTGATGCTGGGCCGCAGTCTAAGCGCGACAGCAGGGTTTTTAAAAACCCTGCTGCGCGTTTATCTCTCTCACCCCCAGCAACCGCCTCCCCTAATTTCTTCCTCCCCCATAGTCAACTCCCATCCTGCCTCCTTCCCCTGTAATTTGTCCCTCATTCTCGTGTTTCCCCTTCTTCCCCTCTTCGTTTTCCCTTGAATTTCAGTGGCCTCTATCGTTCCTATTGTCTCTGCTGAAGAAGAGGCTCTAGGGCACAGCGAGAGTAGCGTTTCCCTTTGATTCTTCCGCTAATCCCTCAACTTTCTCAACATTTGAGGTAAATTGGTCTCGTTCTTGCTCTTTTACTCGCAAAGAGGGTAATTAGTAAAAATCTGACCTAGGGATTTTGGAATATGCGCAGCACATCTGTTATAATTAATAATTTTGAGGGCAATGTACATACTTTTTCAAGTTTCTCTGTCCTTTTGACAGCACTTGCTGCATTCATTTAGTTGTAAATTTGCCTTTTGTGCCAGTACCCTGTTTTTAGACATTTTGTTAACTACCAATGCTGTTAGGTCGCTATATATATTGCATATACTGCCTATGGTTTGAATTGCTGCTTTGTCAAGTGATATGCCTTGCTAAGAATTAGGATCTAAGTGATTTGGTATGTGTTGAGGTTTAATCTCTTACTGGGCTTGCTAAGAGAGTTATCGAATTACAAGAATATGAATTCTTATGATTCTAAATTGTGCTGAACATGACTCTTGCTCTAAAATTGTTGACAAATGCCTTGTGTATTCAGTGTGGGATTGGCAATCTTGTTGTTTCAGAAGTAATAGATTGAGCAAGCACGATAATCTGCACTTGTGGCTTGATTTTTGAATACTGCAAATTTTACCTAGTGCTTGATCAATCTATTGTGCATCCGTAGATGAAAGACCAATCTTGTCATTGTTTGCATAAGCCTGAGCAATGAGTAAATCTCTATACCCTAGTTTGTTTAGCATATTTTGCCCATGTATGGTTCATTGAAGAATTGTGGTATGTGGATAAGCGGTGGAACTTTTGGTTACTGGGTGAGTAATTATATTGACTAATTGAGCCCTAACCAAGTCGCTCTGCTCTTGTACTTGACTCCTCTGTTTGGGATGTTCTGTTTTGATTACACTTAAAAGTTTTTCATGATTCAATTCTGAACTTGAGTGACTGTGCAAGGCTGTGTGTGCTCTCTTGATTGGCTAGTCTGTGCTGACTGCATTAAAATCTTCTGCTGATTCTATAAATGGAATTATGCATCTCTGATATGTGCGAATTGTGTTTTGCATGATCGAATCATTCAGCATGTTTTGGATTGTTGCACAATTTGACTAAGTTTTGAAACTTCTAGGCAGTTGATCAAAGTTGACAAGTGTGCATTTTTTTCCTTTTGAATGATCATGTAAACCTGGAGGTGCATCTTGTGCTTTTGAAAACCATGTTTGGCTTAACCTCCACCACTTGCAAATTGCCTTATTGAATTTCAGAATTTCCAAGGCTTTTCATACACTTTCAACTGTTATTGAACTTGTGCTGTACTAGTTAAATTGTGCTGCATGTTTTGGAATGACTCCAAGGTGTGAGAAAATTTTGCAAACATTATAGAAACCTAATTCCTTCTTCTGAGTTGATTAAGTGATGAAAGAGGTAGTGATAAATAGGATGAGGCTTGAAATCTTAATGGTCAGATTTGCGACTAATAGGTCATAAGTTTGGGGGGGTCATTATTGAACTGTCTGATTCCGGTGCACATGTTCAGTGCCTGTTTGAGTCTTCATTGGTTTTTGGTTGTCCATTGTTTTCTCTCGCAGCTACTATGCCGGCCAAGCGTGTTGCTGATCACTCAGGTCCCAGGGCCGTTGCTGAGGCCAAGGCCAAGATCGTTACCCAACCCTTGCTGCAGGAACGGGAATTCCCGTTCAATGTCTCGTACGAGTTTTATGATCTCGCCACACGTACATATCACCTGCAGAGGCTTATGGAGCCTAAGGTTGACGGGAACCTGCAGATTGTCCAGGATTTCTACGCCAATGCCTGTGTGAGACCCATTTGGCGATTTCCTCTGCGCGGAGTCGACGTGGACTTTACTCTTGAGAGTTTTAGGCAGTTTACAGCACTCCCCGCTGTTGAGGAGTGCAAGTACAAGCAACTATTGGACAGTGATGATGACATCCCTGAGGATGATATTTCGGAGTTGCTAGTGTACAACCACCTAGTGGCGTGGCAGACTCGCGGAGGGGCGCAGAAACATTTACCTCAGGCTCAGTTATCAGTTGAGGCTCGGGTGTGGCTGCATTTTGGCAAGGACTACTTCTGGCCGTCGTCGCAGAGGAGTCGCCTCACTAGAGACCAGGCTCTCCTTATCTACCTGCTAATGAAGAAGGAGCCTGTTGATCTTGGCGCCTTGATTTATCAGACTCTTCACGACCATGCCCGAGATCATTCGGTAGGTCTGATACTACCGCACCTCATTTCCTCCTTCTGCAAGTCTGTGGGTGTTGCTGCTGCGGCTACTAATGTAATGTTCAAGCCTATTAAGAAGTTCAACTACTTGAGCATCAAGCCACGACCCAATGAGCAAGTTCCAGCCTCCCAGCGTACAGCGACCGACCCTTTCTTTTAGCAGGGAGGACCATCTCATCCTCCTCATAACCTTCCATCCCCCCAGGAGCAGGGCAAATCATCCGGTGCCCCTTCCTCTTCCGAGTCTGCTGTCACGTTGGATGTGATCTTTGCTGCCATTCAGCGCACTGAGGCTACTGCTGCCCAATGCCTCACCTATCTACAAGATCACGGTGTTCGCCTGACCAGGTTAGAGGAGTTATTCGCTGCTCATGTACCTGCTGCAGCTCAGGCCGGTGGCGATGATGATGGCACGGATGTTGGTGCTGACGGTGGGGATGACGATGCTGAGGGTGATAGCACTGATGCAGCTGCTAGTGATGGTGATGGCGAGGACTAGTTCTTAGTTAGTTGTGCTGCCCATTTTTACTGCTGTTTTCCATTTCTCTTGGATATGTTTCATACTTTGTTTCAGTATTATTGTTACAGTTTCTCTCCTATTGCTTGACATCAGGATTTTATTGGATATTATCGTTTAGATATCTACAGTATTCACTGTTATACCTATGGCTGGTTATATGCTCCTTTTCTTTTCAGGTGCTATCTGTGACACAGTGTGTCCTATGACAGTGGGGACACTGTCTCCCTCAAGTTTGGGGGTGCTGATATATTTGCATGCATGTGTTTAAACCTGTTTTATGCCCTATCTTTGAGCTAAATTTCTGGGAATTGTATTTGATAGCTGATTTGAGTCAAAAACTGGATATTCATGGCTGCTTGGTTCTTATTTTACACGAGGGTTGAGAATAATGCATGACATGTATAAATTATTTTCATTGAAAGACCTTTGAAATTGTATTTGAATTCCTGGGAAGAGATTAAAGCAGTTCACACACTTCGAGAGCATGAGTGATACTACTTTTGAGCTAAAATTTTTGATACGGAACTGTTTATGTTTTTGAGTAAATTGTATGGAAGTGGCTGTGGTTATGGAGCATAGAGTTAGCATTTGGATCAGTTAAGCTAATGTATTCGAAATAGGTTAAGGTTGAATTAACCTTGGGAGTTGTGCACAAGAGAGGAAAACCTCTGTTGGAAGGGTTTTGAGCCTGAGTTTCATTCAATAGAGTGTTTATGCCATTTATGCTAGTGTACCTCTAGAACTTGTTTAAATTCTTTTTCAAAATCACATATGCATGTGGATTAATGAAAATGATAGGGGCATTCATTTCTAAACCCATAAACCTAAACACAAACCTTTCACAGTCATCCTTTGATCACCTCCTTTGAGCCATTCACTTTTTCTTTCTTAAAAAAATCTGACATTTAACAAGTCATGCATGCTGTTGCTCTGCAATTGAATGATACTTAGAAAAGCAGTGAGTTAGCATTTGATTTACTATTTGTTTCAATAAGTGCTTAGTTACGCAATTTACAAAAGAAAAGAAGGAAGGAGTAAAAGAAAATCAATATGTACATAAAAAAAAAGAGAGAGAAATGTCAGTATATACGCTTCAGCATGCATGGCACTTGTTCTATTAGTCCTTTCCACTAGACCATTTCCAACATTACAACCCTGGTAAAAGGCCCCCTTGATTCATAAATCTAGGTGTACAAGTGGTGGAGAGAGTAGAATTTCTACAAGCCTATGGCAGGACCTGCTATAAGTGGTACTGAGCGAAATTACCCCTAATTGTGAGGATTAAACACGTATATCAGTGAGTGTTGTCTTGTGCACATAACTTTGATTGATTGAGCTTTAGCCTATTTCCTTTGCATTGCCTCAAACTGAACTTTGTGTTAGCTCCAAGCGAGAACAATGAACAATTCCATGCAACCTTAAAGTTCCTGCGGCACTGAAAGTGTGTGAATTGAGTTTAAGTAAAAGGAAAGAGAATGCAAAGGATTAGGTCTAGATAATGAGGCCGAATCATACATGCTGAAATGTTTGTCCTAGTCTGGATAAATGCAGGATGATTGTTAGTCAACTCTTGTTGAACATACACTCAGTTGAAAATGACTAGGGAATTAGTTTTTAAACTATGAACCAAGCATGCATGTATATTTCGTGACATGAGTAGCTTAAGAGAAGAAAGGGTCATGCATGAGCACTATGCATGCACTTAATTTAATTTGACTGCTGGTGAATGATTGAGTTTACTCGAGGACGAGCAAAAGTTCAAGTTTAGGGGTGTGTTAACTTCAGGAAATTCTTACTAGAATTTCATATTTCATCCTGTTTTACTTCACTTTGGGTGCATAAGTGGGCATTTAAAAGGGTTAAAGTAATGAATTGTGTTCTTCTCATGCTATGCACAGCAGAATGAAATTTTGGAGAACATTACTCACTAACTGCTATGAATGTTTAACCATGTGTGCAAGTTCTTTGTGTAAACTGGTACAGATTCAGTCATATCTAGCCCTGAGGAAACTACATGCAGTGAGAAGGAGGCGAAGGAAGTTAAAGCTAACAACCATTTGAATGAAGGGCAAGCTGGGAGAACAGAGCAGAAAAGAAGAGAAAATGACTCTGGCAAAGTCTTGGGCCGCAGCCCACCAACTCTTGGGCCGTGGCCCATTAAAGCAACAGCAGCACAGAAAGTCTTGGGCCGCAGCCCACCATCTCTTGGGCCGCGGCCCAGGAAATCCACAGCAGCACAGACAGGCTTGGGCCGCGGCCAGCCATCTCATGGGCCGCGGCCGAGAGGATCGACATGAGCACAGAAAGTAGTGGGCCGCGGCCCACCATCTCATGGGCTGTGGCCCATAAGAACAACATGAGGTCAGATGCTCTTGGGCTGCGGCCCACAGAGTGGTGGGCCGCGGCCCAACCCCGAAAATGAAGTTGCGCGTTCTGACATCTGAGAAGATATAAAAGGCAAACCCAGGGTTTTGAGAGGGGGTTCCCAATTTGGAAAGACCGACAGAGGCGGCTAGAGAGGTGCTGAGAGCTGGGATCTGCTAGAAATCAAGGAGAATCAAGGGGGCTTGAGGATTGGAAGAAATTTCACTCCAGTTTCTTGTTCCTTCGTATTCATTCCCTTTTCCCCACTGTGATTCTGTTATGGCTACATTTAATCTTGTTATTTGTAATCCGTTTTTGAACATGAGTAGCTAGGTTTTTCATTCTAGGATTGTTCTACTCTTTTGTATGGATTAAACTCGAATTCTTCTTCCTCTTCTTTAGCTAATGGTATTCTTCTCTGTTTTCACTGATATTCATGAATTGCTAGCACTATGAATAACATGTTCAACTAGATTAAGCTTGAGAGAGTTAATCTAATTGAAGAATGTGGGGAGAGTTATGCTAGACTTGAAGTTTAAAGAGTTAAATGGATGGTTTGTTAATAACATAGAGATATAGTTATTAACCGAGCATTGTCAAAGTAAGGAAGTTGTTTAATGATTATTTTCCCTTAAATGCAGCAAGAGATTGTGTATCTAATTGGAAAATATAAGTTGGTTATGACTTGAGAGAGCTTAACCAATGGCTATTGAACCTCAGACTGATATATATATATCCCATAAACAATAATATCGAAGAGGAAGTAGATTGAGTTTATGATATACAAAGGAAACGAACAATCCTAGGTTCACTTTACTTGATTGAATCCACAAGAAGTGTATTATGTTCAGTATTTTTCTTAGTTGTTATCAGCATATCTTTCAAATTTGTTTTTCTCACACTCAACATTTTATTTTGATTCAACTTAATCAAACACACCAAGCCCATTGTTTGACTAAATTGTTATTCAAATCCTCGAGGGAACGATCTCACTTATCACTGTATTACTTGACGCGATCCGTGCACTTGCTGTAGCGAACACCGGTCTGAACAGTATAGACCGGACATTGTGAGTTATAATGCCGTGGAATGACGGCACGGACCAGCCCATTGACAATGGGGGTCAACTGTTCAACCGCTTCCTGAACGAGCTGGGCTCGAATTGGATGCGGTTCCCCCTTTACTTTAGGACGTAGATGCACGTTCCGAAGGGGCCGAAGGACCTGGCTTGGGAGGATGTGGTGCAGGTAATTAATAGTATTTAATTAATATTTTTAATAGGATTTTTGTAATTGTTGATATTTAAATATTTTTTTGGCAGCTGCGGTTTGCCGTCCGGGCCAACTGGAAGAGGTACACCCTAATGAAGATGGGTGACAGCTGGAGGAACAGGAGTAATCGTCTCTTCCATAGCGTGGATAAGGACGGGACGATGCCTCTGGAGCAGCTGATCGAGAGGGTCCCAGACGGCGTCCCGCCGAACGACTGGGTGAGTTTCGTCCAGTTCAGGAGGAGCGCTGAGGGGCAGGTAATGTATTTATTAGATTATTTATATATAATTTTGTAACTGTTAATTATTAAATTATAATTTAAATTTAATTAATTTTAATTTGAACTTTATTAATTTGAACTTTTTTATATTTTTTTAATACATTTAATATTGTTTTTTTTTCAGGCGCTTTCTCAGAGGAACACTAGGTGCCGTGGGTAGCAGACGATCAACCACACAGCAGGATCGAAGACCTTTGTTGTCATGTACAGCGAGCTGGTAACTTTTCATAATATCACTGACTTTTAAATGGTTATTTCATAATACTAATTGAATTTTGTAATTGTTTTAGGAGAGGAAGGCACAGCAGGAGAACCGTCAGACGGACTATGGGGAGTTGTACGCAATCACACACAGACACCGTGACAAGACTCTAACCTCTCAGCAGGCAGAGGCGGCCATTGTAAGTAATTTCATTATTATAATTCTTATAAAACCAACTTTATAATTAAAAATTCTAATAAGTAATTGTTTCATAAAATGGCAGGAGCAGATGCAGCAGTCGCAGGTTGAGCTGCGAGAGACCCAGGCCGAGGAGTCACAGGGGTTAGTGGACCCGACGGCTTCTTTGAAGGCGGGTCTGAGTCAGGCTGAGCACCCCGGACGCGTTCGGGGGATGGGGATAGGTGCCAGACCTAGCATGGTCTATGGCAGGAGCGCCACCTCTGAGGTTGGCAGCTCTAGAGGGGTTAGACGTCTGAGGGACGAGTCTGTTGAGCAGTTGTGGTTAGATTTGGAGCGGACACAGACTGCCCAGATGCAACAGCTACATCTGCAGCAGATGCAACCGCATACTGATTTGATCCACGCTCAGCAGACGCAGTGGCATGATATCACGAACAACATGCTCGAGCGCGGATGGAGTCGCCTATTCCCGGACAAGCAATATCCACAGGTTCCGCCTGTCCCTTGGTTCGTCATCCAAACTCCTCCTCCTCCTCCTGCTGATGATGATGGTGCGGTTAACTCCACCCAGCGACCTGATCTAGCAGCTCCTGAGGGAGTACCAGATGATCAGCCCCTAGTTACTTAGTTTAGGACATCTTTTTTTTATTTGTTGTTGAAACATTTGTAAATAAATATATATAATTTTTTATTTCAGAACTTAAATTCTTATTGCGTTTACCATAGTTATATTTATATTCTTAGACCGCGTAGTTAAATATTATTTATATATTTCTAAACCTTAAAAAAAATCAATTATATATATATATTTGTAGTGGATTTGTTCTATAACTGCTACAAATATGAACTGTTGAGTATTTGTAGAGGTTATATGTATAAAATTGCTACTAATATTAAAGCCGTTGGAAATCAAATCGAAGAATTGGTTTTAAACTTGTAGCAGTTATAGATAAATAACCGCTACAAATACTCAACATTTGAATTTTGAATTGCGCACCTTTGTGCAAATTTGTAGCGGTTAATTATGTATAACCGCTACAAGTTTAAAATCAATTATTCAATTTAATTTCCAACGGCTTTTAATATTAGTAGCGGTTTTATACATATAACCGCTACAAATGTCTAGTACTATAGCGGTTATAAAACCGCTACAAAATATTAAACGTTGGAATTTCAGAATATAAGGTTCTAGGCATTCGTTATTCTCTATTCACTCATCTTTTTCACCATTCTTTCTTCTCTCTCTCTAGTAGCTATGGATAAGTCATGGATTAAGTTACCGCACAATTCTCTGAAATATTTGTACTGATTAAACATTTTCTTGGATTTCGCATTCACTCATACCTGCTGTAACAACAAGATCGTCTGTCCCTGTCGGAGATGCAAGTTCAAGAAGTGTCATGCACGAAATGTTGTTAAGGAACATTTGCTTATGAAGCCTTTCCCTGAGGACTATACGTTCTAGGCAGTTCATGGTGAGAAGGCCGGTATTAGATATGATGATGCTCTTCCTCGAAGTTCTCAAGTAGGCGTTCAACTAAATGAAGATGATCCTGTGAATGATGATGTGCGTGATGTATTTGGATTTCAAGGCGACAACTTCAACGAAGAAGTGCACGGTTCTGAGCCGGTGTTCATGAGGAATGAAGCAGCTCAGGATTTTTTCAGCTTGATGGATGAAGCAGATCATCCTTTATATCAAGGTTGTCAAAAATATTCTAAATAATCTTTCTTGATCAAATTGTATCATATCAAGTACTTGTGTGGAATCACAAATAAGGGAATGTCGATATTGCTTGAATTATTACAAGATGCATTCCACGATGCTGAGATTCCTACAACGTTCTACGAGGCCAAGAAGATTATCAACAGGTTGGGGTTGAACTATCAAAAGATTGATGCATGGCCCAACGGTTGTATACTGTATTGGGGAGACGATTCCAGCAGGGAGACTTGTAAGAGATGCCACACATCTAGGTACAAGACAATTCAGAAGGGGAAAAAGTAGAAGAAGAAACCTGCAAAGATTCTCAGGTACTTCCCTTTGAAACGTCGCCTACAAAGATTATTTATGTCGTCGAAAACTACGGAGCACATGAGGTGGCATACCATTGATAAGAATGAAGACGGTAAATTAAGACATCCCCGGGATGCAGACGCTTGGAAAACGTTCTACAACGACTTTCCATATTTCACGACTGACCCTAGAAATGTTCGGCTTGCGTTTCGGACCGACGGTACAAGTTACAGTATTTGGCCGGTAGTCTTAGTTCCCTACAACTTACCCCCTGGATGTATATGAAACAAAGCTCTTTCATTATGTCTATGATCATTCTAGGAAAAAAGGCACCGGGCAATTAAATCGATGTGTATCTCCAAATGCTTATTGCGGAATTGCTTGACCTGTGGAATGTCGGCGAGGAGACGTACGACGCTTACAGGAAGACTTTGTTCAACTTGCGTGCAGCCTTAATGTGGACGATTAGTGACTTTTCTGGCCTTGGCACATTATCTGGTTGGAATGTGCATACTGGGTCGGCGTGTCCAGCTTGCAATTTTGACTCTGACGTAGTGCGCCTTCCCCACAGCCGTAAGTGGTGCTTTATGGGGCATCGGAGGTTTCTTGATGGAAGGCATAAGTTCAGATTGCAACGGAATCGCTTCAATGGGAAGCCAGAAAAAAGAGGACCACCTCAGACAATGTCCGGTACAGATATCTTACAGCAGCTTGAGCATGTTGACTTCTATTTTGGAAAAAGTGACGATTCAACACAAACTCGCCAAAAGACGTGTGGGACTTCGGCGCCTCAACAGTGGAAGAAGATAAGTATTTTATTCACTTTCCATATTGGAGATCTAATTTACTTTACCACAGTCTTGATGTCATACACATTGAAAAGAATGTTTGCGATAATGTGCTATATACGCTGCTTAACGAACCCAGCAAGACAAAAGATCACCTTCAAGCGAGGAAAGATTTACGCGACATGGTAGTTCATGAAGACGCTTGGCCAGATGAGCATGACAGATTTCATTCGGTAAAGTTTACCCTCACAAAACCGAACAAGGAAGTCTTCCTCCCGACATTGAAGAAATTAAAAGTTTCTGATGGGTATTCAAGCAACATTTCTCGATGTGTTGACTTGCAGGCTCAAAAGGTTGCTGGCTTGAAGAGTCATAACTCACATGTTCTTATGCAGCAGTTACTCTCTCTGGCTATAAAGAATGCACTTCCTCCCAATGTTTCCATCATGTTGGTGGAATTTTGTTCTTTCTTTCGGAAGTTGTGTTCTAAGGTTTTGATCGTTGAGAAGCTCGATCAGCTGCAGTCCAAAATCATTCTTACGCTTTGTCATTTGGAGATGATCTTTCCTCCATCCTTTTTTACTGTGATGGTTCACCTTACAGTCCACCTCGTTCATGAAACAAAGCTCGCTGGACCAGTACAATATCGATGGATGTATCCGATTGAGAGGTACTCATTTTAGTGGAAGACATATCCAACTCTGATGAAACAGCATCCATTGTTTCTATGCATTCTCATAGTAGTATTGGTGAGGGAACAAGTAATGGAAATTAACATCTTGCAATTGAAAAAAGGAGGTCAAAGCTGGTACCTTTTGGAAGTTTTAACTTAACATATTTGTATTAGATGGCAGTACTTTGTTATTGTTTGTGGTTTGGGTTTTGCCTTTATAATTCAGCATCTTGTTTTCTTTATTAGTAATTATGTGTGTTATGTGTAATTAAGGCTATTAATCTTCTTTCAAGCTCATAATCTACCATTTAATAACAAATATTTTATTTGAAAATTAAAGGTCCCCACACAAAGTGCAAGTTTTTAAATGGAAACTACTGAGGAATTATTTACATCTTAACATGGTGTTGAAAAGTGAAAGCAACATGATCTTTACTAAGACATAATTTGAGTTTAAGTCTTGGATTCCTATCAAAACAGTACTAATTTTCATCAGTAGAAACACAAAAGGTAAATAATGAACACAAAACTCAAACTCAAAGACACAAGTACAAATATCAATGGAATTAAGACGTATTACAGAAAGCTGCAAAAGAAGAAATCACAAGAAACACAAGGGCATGACGATATGCTACTAGAACATGCTGGCTCAATCTTTGGTCAAGAGCAAATTTGGCTATAATGGACATGCCTGCATAGCCAAATTGTAACAAAATTGAAACCAAATAAGGCTATGCCCGTTTGAGCATTTGAGCCAAAGCAACCATAACATATATATATATATTATTGTTCTTTGTACCTCTTGTGTATAAGGGCCTAAAAAAAAGCCTAGAAATCCATATAAATATACTGCAAATCCCAGTTGATGGAAATCAGCAAACATGGACAAGTGAAAGATCCATTTCAGATCCCAAAAACTTCATAGCCAAAAAACGACAGGAAGAAAAATGATAAAAAGGAGGGGGGAACTATATGCATGAACTAAAAGAAACAGATTATAACATGCTTCTTACAATACCTTTTCCTCTCGATTGAGATTGAATTCAGAAGAGAAATTTAAGAGCCAGGTTTAATTGCGCCTAGAGACAAGAAAGACAGAAACAAGATGCTACAGCAACAATGATAGTTTTAAAATTTCTTTGAGCAGAAAAAGAAAGGGTACTCCAGAGACATTCCATGGATGAAATTAAAGCAAAAACAGGGAGGTAAAGGAATTACCAAAGATCAAAACTAGCAAGTAAATGCTTTGGCTACTTATATACGTGAATATTAATTTCTTTTGTTATTGCTCTTACTGGTTGAAGCAATACTAGCAAGTAAAGTCCTTGAAGAAAACACTTTCACTACAAAAAAAATGGTATTTTGTAGCGGTGATATTGTAGCGGTTACAATTAACAGCTACAAATATTAAGATTTGTAGCGGTTAAAGCCTAAACCGTTACAAATTTGTAGCGGCAAGCTACGCGCCAAGTGGTGGGACAGATTGTCAACATTTTTTGTAGCGGTTAAGTATAAATAACTACTACAAATATGGCACGTAATTCCAGCCAAAATTTGTAGCCGCACCTTTGTAGCGGTTAGTAAATTATAACCGCTACCATGTTGGTTCCATTTGGCGCGAACAAAATGATCCAACAGTGTAGCATTTATTTGTAGTGGTTTAATCAATTAAACCGCTACAAAATGCAAAAGGTTGCATATTTGTAGCGGTTATAGATTTATAACCACTACAGAATTTGAGAGGTCACTAAATTTGTAGCGGTTTTGTACCATAACCGCAACAGAACTTCAAATGTTTTTGTAATTTGTAGCGGTTATTCTAGAACCGCTATAAATTTTAGCCACCCAAGGTTATTTGTAGCGGTTTATGTAGCGGTTATTTTAAAAACCGCCACAAAGGCCGCCTCTATTTAAACCCCCCTCCCCCCTTCACTTTTCCGTTTGGCCATTTTGTTTCCTGAGATTCCTTTGAGTGTTTTCTTTTAGATTTGAGCGTTCAGGCGTTTGTGGAAGAGTTTTTGCTGCAGTATTTCTCATTATTTGCACTTGAGGTACGGAGACAATACGTATTTTATATGTATTTTTATTTTTATTATATTTTTGCATAATAATGTGACTAAAATGTTTTTTTTCTAAATTTTGCAGTTGATATGGCTTCTAGACAGGATAAGGGGAAGGAGCCCAAGGTCCCCAGAACTATTTTGTGGGGCGACTATAGTAGATCTGGGGGCAGAGGGAGGGGGCAGAGTGGAGGGAAGGCGACGGCGGCATTTCAGCCCATCCCCCCACAGGAGTCAGCCTTACCACAGGCACCGCAGACGATCCTACAGGAGACAACCGCACCAGTGGTGCCTTATTTGGGGCAGGGAGATATCAGTGTCGAGGACTACGGCGCCAATGAAGACTTCGACATCCCGATTGGGATCAGAGAGATGGAGCAGTTCCTTGATGAGGAGGAGGCACGGGAGCAGAACAACCCACGACGGTTGTCTTCGCGGTCTACTGGGTTTGAGGTGAGGTCCAAGGTAAATAAATTTTTTTATTTAATAAATTATTTATTTAAATTCAAAATGTTAAATTTGAATTACAATTTATCTAACGTGCAGTAAATTGTGCAGATGAGCAGGGGAACGTGTCCACGAGGAGGCTGGACGTAGCCAATTTGAACAGCATGGATCGGGCACTACGAGTTTTAGTGCCGTGGAATTAGGCCACGGACTAGCTGATCGACAATGGGGGTCGCCTGTTTAACCTCTTTTTGAATGAGCTGGGCTTGAATTGGATACGGTTCCCCCTTCACTTCAGGACGTGGTGGCACGTTCCGAAGGGGCCAAAGGACTTGGCTTGGGAGGAGGTGGTTCAGGTAATTAATAGTATTTATTTAAAATTTTTTAATAGGATTTTTGTAATTATTGATATTTAAATAATTTTTTTGCAGCTGCAGTTTGCCGTCCGGGCCAAAAGACGCGCAGGACTTCGGTGCCTCAGCAGTGGAAGAAGATAAGTATTTTATTCACTCTTCCATATTAGAGATCTAATTTAATTTGCCACAGTCTTGATGTCATGCACATTGAAAAGAATGTTTGCGATAATGTGCTATATACTCTGCTTAACGAACCCGGTAAGACAAAAGATCACCTTCAAGCGAGGAAAGATTTACGTTCCATGGGAGTTCGTGAAGACGCTTGGCCAGATAAGCATGACAGATTTTAGCTAGCAAAGTTTACCCTCATAAAACCAAATAAGGAAGTCTTCCTCACGACATTGAAGAAATTAAAAGTTCCTGATGGGTATTCAAGCAACATTTCTCGATATGTTGACTTGCAGGCTCGAAATGTTGCTGGCCTGAAGAGTCATGACTCGCATGTTCTTATGCAACAATTACTCCCTCTAGCTATAAAGAATGCACTTCCTCCTTATGTTTCCATCGTTTTGGTAGAACTTTGTTCTTTCTTTCGGAAGTTGTGTTCTAAGGTTTTGATCATTGAGGAGCTCGATCAGCTACAGTCCAAAATCATTCTTACGCTTTGTCACTTAGATATGATCTTTCCTCCATCCTTTTTTACTGTGATGGTTCACCTCACAGTCCACCTCATTCATGAAACAAAGCTCGCTGGCCCAGTACAATATCAATGGATGTATTCGATTGAGAGGTACTAATTTTAAATATGTGTTTCATCATTAGTTCTTATATTTGTTAGTCGTCCTTTTCAGCATATAGTATCAATTTTCTGTTCTTTACTTCGTAGGTTCCTTGGGAAATTAAAATCTTACGTAAGGAATAAGGTGTGGCCAGAAGGTTCTATAGCTGAAGGCTATATAGAGGATGAGGTGCTATATTTTGGTTCAAGGTACTTTAATGACCTTGAGACGGATTTCAACCGCCTACCTCATGTTGACGATTATCCTGAACCTGCGCCAACATCAGGAGAATTTATCCCTCATGTTGGTACATCAGTTGGAGGAACTTAGAACTTCAAACTAACGGCAATTGAGAAGTTGCAAGCACATAGACATGTCTTGATTAATTGCACTCAAGTTGAACCTTTCATATAGTAAGAATTATACACTCACATGTTATTCTATATCTTTCGTAACATTTTTTACTTTTATTTCACTATCGTCTTTCTATTATTAATTGTAGGGAATTCAAAAGTCATGTTAAGCATCTATAACACCCCAATTTTCAATTAAGGGCTAATGATAATTATTGAGGATAATTATCGAGTGAAAGTGGAATAATTATGTGTTTTGGTGGCAATATTAATTAATATGCCATAATTAGTGGAAATTGAAAGAATGAAATTGTTGGGCAATAAGTTAGTGATTAATGAAGAAATTAATTACTGGCTAAGAGGAAAATGAGAAGTGTAATTAAAATGGCTAATGGAGGGATTAAAGTGGCTAATTGGTGACTTAATTTGTGGAGAGCCAATAGAAATGTGACATTGTATGAAGTTTGGAATTTTTGGTAATTTTGGCCTTAAATTCGAAAATAAGTATCATTGGCTATTTGGTATGGTATTGGCATGAAAATAGTATTTTGTGGTGAGTTTGGGATAGATAGATTGATTTGAGGATTGAAATGTTTTGTTTGGATGATTTTGGAAATTTGATGATTATGTTGCCTAAAACCAAAGCATGTTAATGGAATAGGATTTTGGTAATTCTGATGATTCCATTGAATTCCTTAGGTGTTTTTGTGTGGGAGTAGCTTTGGTAGAAGTTTTGTGTCCATTGGGATCATTTAGGCAAGTATTAGAAAATGTGGATAGTTTTACTGCGTTTTCTGGTTTCTGATAGAATCACCTGAGTGATTGGGGTTCACTCGCGTGTAGGATGAATATCACTCAAGTGGTGATGAGTCCCACTCGAGTGCGGTAGTGCAAACTTCATTTTCTGCTCTTGGTGTTCTTGTTGCACTTCCGTGGTAAAAGGTAAGTGTTGTCTCACTTGCGAGTGTGGTGGGACATCACTGAGTGAGCTTCCTATCACTCGAGTGTAGGTGTATTTGACACCAAGGACTTGCCTCTCGGGTTGTCACTGGCAATTCTGGTGCAAGAGTGTGCCTTCTTACTCGCGAGTATAAAGTATTCACTCGAGTGCAATGGGCTGTGCTCGAGTCCTCCTGATTTTTGAAAACTCTTGTACTCTCGGGTGAGCAATTCCTGTAATACACTTTTGGGGACTCGAGTGAGCATCTGGCTTTCACTTGAGTGAGTTGTGTTGTGCTCGAGTGCAATGAGCCATTCTGACTACTGCTATTTCCTTTGTGCTCTCGAGTGTGCACTCGCTATCCTTCACTCTCAAGTACCCGAGTGCAGACCGTACCATCACCCGAGTGAGGCCTTCTTCACTCGAGTGTCTGTACAATCTCACTCGAGTGAGGTCATCTTCACTCGTGTGTCGCAGTAGAAAATATCAGTTTTGGAGCTTCAAAAAGGGGATCTTTGGGGATAGTCTTCTAACCCTTTAGAGCTATTGATAGAGTGATTCGTGGGTACTTAAAGAGCAATAATGATAACTAATTAAGCATAAGAAGTCATTAAGAATAGAGAATTGATACTTCATCACACATTATGAATTATAGGATACGACATTTGCCCTACTTGGGAGTAAGCAATGTTAGGGCGTGCACGGAAGGAACGATCAGGTAGTGATTTCTCTCCCATATTGTCTATGATATCTGGTATGCATGATTTATCATAGTGTTTGTGAAATGTGAATTTGTGCTTAGTGAAATGTGAAGGAAAATTTGCCATGGTTCATTACAGCGTGAGCACTTCAGCGGAAGCCGTCGTAGGGGGTTAATGCTTATCACACCTACCCTAGCCGTTGAACTGCCATCACAATCGACATGGATTTATTGTGAATTGTAAACCGACCAGTACGGCTATGCATTGTGAACTGTTATATGAAACCCAGCAGTGGTGATATATATATTGTTGTGAATTGTGATATGTGCGATACAGCGTGAGCAAACGTAAGGGTGGCGTTCGTCATACCTGCGTTTGCCGCTGTAACTGCCGTTGTAGTTGCAATGTCTGTGTGATATGATTGCTTTCATACCTTATTATTGTGCACATTCTGAGTGATTTGACACTACGGGGATTTTTTAGAATCTCACTCTCCCAAAACAATATTTTAGATAGGGCAGAAGGATAGAAGGGAAAGCGGGTGACAAAAAGCGGCTATAGCTCTAATGTATGAGTTCATTTTGATTATTTAGTTATTTGTTATCATGTAAATCCTTTGGATATTTTTGTGATCAAATGTATGTATATTGAGATAGGTGAATAGTTTTGTATAATCCCCAAGTTAAGGGAATGAATTAAGGGCTTTGTGCCTTTGTATGAACCCTTTTGATGAATTAATGGATCCCGAGTGTGTCAGGAAATTATGCTGTACTCTGATATGTATAAATGGAATCAACCTGTACAGGCCATTTTTGTATTTGTGATGTGAATATGAGACCTTTGTGAATATGTTTTAGAAAAGTTTTGTAAACCCTGATTTTGGGAAGTCTAATTTTGTTTAAGTCCTAAATCAATTAAGGTTTCTAATTTCACTTAATTACTTGATTATAAACGTAATCTCGGGCTATGGTTGGAAGGGGGTTACAGCGTCAACTTAGGATCTGTACACAAACATTTTCAGAAGTTGACAAAAAGGTCCACAGAGAATTCCCAACCTGGTTTGCTCGCAGAATACTAAATGACTACAACCCACACTCACTAGATTTCAGGGCTCTCGCAATCAGCCCCCTTGATCATGCAAAAAGGTTTACAGCATACAATGTCAATGGTTTTAAGTTTTGCACGGTTTCACGGGATCAAGGATTGCAAACTCAAAATTCGGATGTTTATGGCACATTTGGGACGCCAACATGCAGTTCGGAGGCGTCCCTTATGCGAGCAGCAGTGACGCCAACATGTAGTTCGGAGGCGTCCCTTACTATGGAAAGCTTCTTGATGTGGTCGAACTTAATTATCAAGGCCATTTCACCGTGACGCTGTTCAAGTGTTTATGGGCAAATACCACTACTTCTTGGGGACTGACAATTGACGACTTAGGGATCACATCAATCAATTTCTCACGGCCAATTCATACTGGTACTTCTCAAGATGATGAGCCGTATATTCTTGCTTCAGAGGCACATCAGGTTTATTATGTCGAGGACGAGAGGCACAAGGATTGGCACATGGTAGTTCATTTAAAGCCACGAGATCTTTACAACATGGGTGAAGGAGATAACATTGCCTACGAGAGTGAGCCATTTCAGCCAGCCGATTTTGAAAACTAGTTCCCTGAAGGCGATGACAATTTACCTCTACTGCGGTGTGTTTTTTTAAGTCCACATCATTTAAATTAAATTTTTTAAATTTAATAATACATCACTAACAATAATTTTTCTTCATAATTTCTGTAGGGATGGCGAGGATGAGTAATCAAATTCAAATTATGTTTTTGTCTTTAAAAAAAACTGGAAAAAAATATTTAAAAATAAAATAAAATAATATTTGTAGCGGTTCTATAACCACTACAAAAATACAAAAAATCGCGACTAATTAAAAACCACTACAAAATGAGTACATTAACAGCTACAAATGCTACGCGGATTCCTATAAATACCCCTATCACATCTCATTTCAAACACTCCCCCATTTCTTTTCACCTTATCCTTCTTCCATTTTCTCTCATTGACAAATATTTTTGTATGCGTTGAGGAGCTTAACATACGATCAAATATGGTAACAAGGTTTTTAATTTTTTTATTTCAATACTTCTTTCTTTCGCATAAAAATTATTCTCATCATTTTCTTTTTTCAGATATTTCAGAGCTTTATCTCATTTTCATCTATTTTTCATACATAATTACATTATAGTAGACAACATAATAGTTCCTTATTACATACGTATCCTTAATAATATTATCAATACAATTTTTATACTTATCCAACTAAATTAAATTATTCCTTTTAATTTATAAATGATCTAAACTATTAAATAATAAGCTAATTAAATTAGCTAAACTATTAAAAAAATAAAATGTTTAATTTAATATCAAAATAACAGACACAAATGATTGTATTTTTTTTTAATTTTCTTAATTTTTGTAGCGATTATTAAACTGCTAGTAATTATCGCGCCTGGTTCAAACCAAAATTAATTTTTTGGTGGGAATTTTGAATTTTGATGAAATTAGTAGCGGTTCTAGAATCGCTACTAATTTTAGAAATTTCTTATTAGTAGCGGTTCTTAAACCGCTACAAATGAGAAAAAAAATTCATTTTTCTTTTCCCAACTTGAAAATTGTCTTTTTGATATTTTTAGCGGTTATATAATCGCTACAAATATCCCAGAAAGAGCTTTCGGCTTGTGGTGATGTTGTAGCGGTGGGATTGAACCGCTACAAATAAAGTAGCGGTTATTTTGATTAAGTAGCGGTTTTTTATAATCGCTGCAAATTCGCTTGCAAATTGCGATTTAGTAGCGGTTTTGTAAACCGCTACTAATGTTTCTTGTAGCGGTTAAAACCACTACTAATAACCATTTTTAACCGCTACTAAATCACATTTTTTTTGTAGTGCTTGCAAGGAGTAAAAGGAAGAAATCGTTTATATAATGAATATATATCAAAGTAATGATTGGTCACATACAACTCTAGCAGGTAGAAAAAACTGTCAAAATAAATGACTCTCGTAATGCAACTCATATAATGACTAAAAGTATATATTAGAGAAAGGCAGTAAGCCAAGCCTCAAGCAAACCATATGTTACCCCAAATTATATAAACCTCAGCATCCTTAACTATTTAAGCTTCTCAAACTTTAGAAAATACATGAAATGACCCCACTTGATTACATAAATTGCCTTCCTACCTTCAGAAGAAGATCTTATTGCTTTCTTAAGCTAGCCGGCAAGAGAATCAAAGCATATAAGGACATCTAGCATTTGTTTATGCCCATTGAATTCAGAGAAAAAGTCAAGCAAAAATAACCAAAATATAATAATATAATGGCTTTAAAAATCATTCAATCATGTGAAAAAGTAAATACTTATCAACCTTAAAGAAAAAAATATATGTATGAGATGCATGTATGCTGAATTTAAATGGTATCATAGATGCAATTTGGCATAAAGGAAAGCATGGGCATAAAAATCTTTTTGATACAAAACCCATGGGAAAATTGATATTGACACCCAAGGAGATGGTTATAGAAACTTTAATTTGAGAGTGGCATATTTGACTTGGGCAAAGTTTGAGTCAAAAACTCCATCCACTTAACTTCAGGGACAGTCGATTCAAACATACAAAAACTGACCTGCTCACTAGAATATTCAAAGAAGGTAACATTATTCACAGGACCATGAACAAAATTTGTTTAAACAAAATCCAAATATAAAAACCCACAAGCCGTCGATCATGCTTATAGAGCAGATAGAGCCATAGCATCATTCACTTTAAGCAACTTTACAATCATAATTTACATTATACGAGGTAAGTATGTGAGAGGAGTTTTGTCTCGATTTATATGAATAAGTACTTTTGGGATCACAAACATGATCCCAAACAAGAATTGACTAATCTATAATTTAAAATATAGAATCGAAGTGCTACTATGAACATGTCGTTGTATGGTATAATTAATAATGAAAACGAGATGCTATATTATTAAATCATAACCCAGATCAAGGTAATAAGACAATTATTGTTATCAAATACAAACTGATGAGCTAAACTTTAAAACAATATACTAGCTTTTGACTAATTTCAACTGCAAATTTAATTATTATTTCCCATAATCACTTGCAACCTAACTTAGACTACTATGAGAATGTGAAGAGATAGTGGATATTGATACGCTAGAGTAGGAACTGTTATCCATTAAAACCCTTCATTAGGATATAGAGAAGGTTTTGGAGGCATTTCTAGACTTTCAATATCGTGGCTTTCTACCATCTCTATTACCTTATTCATTGAGGAGTGATGAGCAGGTTTCAGTTGTATACACCGAAATGCTACTACAAACATTTTCTTTGCCGAATTCTTTTTCTCCTCTATTAAATCTTCCATTTCTATGTCTTTCTCTTCATCAAATTAGTCATAAATCCACAAGTAAGCTTAGCTTGAATCTTCTACATCTTGATTCAAATTCCTTCTTCGATTTGGCATTTCCTTCAAAAGCATTCCAAAACGATAAACATCGGTCTTATAAGACTCATCTAATATTCTTGTAGAATAACTCAAGAGCCATGTACATTATTGTTCCTCTCGCTGCAGTCAAAGTGACAATACTATAATCAATAGGATACAACCTTGCCAATCCAAAATCAGAAATCTTTGGAGTGAATTTGTTGTCAAGAAGAATGTTATGAGTCTTGATGTCAAAATGCAATATTTGCATGTCACAGCCATAATGAAGATAAGCAATTCCATGAACTATTCTAAGAGATATCTCATATATTTTCCTATAACTCAATGGGATACTTCCTTTAGAAAAAAAAAACATTATCCAAAGATCCATTTAACATGAATTTATTGATAAGAGCACGTTTCTTTCCTTCTATACAAAAAACCAACAAGATGTACCACATTGAAATGATGTATCCTAACAATAGTTGCCACTTTATTGATAAAATCTTGATCATTAGTTTTGGATTCACCCAACATTTTGATAGCAACTTCAGGACCACTCCTTAGCTTCCCTTTATATAAAGTTCCAAAGCCTCCTTAAACCAATTTATTCTTAAAACCCTCACTCATTGTTTTCAACTCCTTGTAGGAGTATCTTATTGGAATAAGGTTGTGAAGCTTTATGAAATCTTCGATGTTTTCATACATTGACAAGTGTTTTCTGTGAAATGTATAAATCAACAATGTGTGACTAGGATGTATGGCACAACACCTTCCACAACACCTCTTCCGGTGCTTATTCTTAATATGTGATGAGGGTTTTTTTTGTACGTTAGTCTTGATGTTCACAGTAAAATTTAACCAAAAATTGTTTATAGGCAAACTTATGATCGTTTTCTCTTTTTAAGGAGTCTTTTATTGGTTCTTCCTAAGTTATCTAATTGCCTGTTTGGATTAGCGGTGGAGAAGGAGTTTTTTTTTTTGCAGATGGACTTTTGGAAAAGTCATATAGAAAAAAAGGAGCTTTGTAGATGTGATTTGTGTTTGGATTGGCAGTGTCATAAGTGACTTTTTTATCATAAAAGTTGAGAGAAGTAACTTGGATGAGCTTCTCATAAAAGCTCCATTTGCTTCATAAGCTCAGCCATCCCAAAAGCTTTCCCAAACACATCAAATGAGCTTTTGGAACTTTTAGCCCCCAGATGGGTTTTTTTTGGACCCAAACGGGTTCCCAAACAGACCCTAAATGCCACACAAATACAATGAAAACAAGGGAAAATTGGTTTTGGGCTTTTTCAAATTAAGAACTAAAAGAGTAATGCAATTTAATTAAAAGCTAAACTATTAGTTTTGGTATTTTTATAAAAATGGTGAAGGAGTGAATGGAATTGGATTGGAAAATATGAATGATGAATGCTCTTGGTAATGAAAAAAGTGACTATCCTTGCTCAAAAAGATTATGAGAGTTTGATGGAACAGTAATATATTAAGCTGATTCCTCAAAGATATGATCAACTACAACCCCTTCAATGTTAGAAGGAAGGGGTAAAACTGATAGGAAGTAGCTAACCAAAGATATTACAATGAGGAAATGTAAGTAATAGCTGACAAGCAAAATGCAGTAGAAACAAAATAGAAAACAGAAACAGCCTCCTAACGTTCGAGAGGTCAGGCACTCTCCCCAGCCTCTATGTCTTAATCTATATCCATTCCTTTCGGCATAATACCCTAGATAACTGTCTCTGCCCTCCCTTTCTCTGAGCTGGCCATATTGGGCTTCTCAGGTCTATGGGCTTGCCCTCTTTTATAAATATGGGCCAATAGTGTCGTGGCCCCATCATTTTCCCCCTCTAAAAAAGTTACCTTGTCCTCATGGTGAAAGTTTGGAAATTGGGCGGTAATTGTAGTGACATCCTCCCAAGTGTTATCACAATCCGGTAATTGGTGCCATTTAATCAATACCTGTTTCCTGCCATCAGTCATGACTCTTACTTTTTGAACTGCCTCAGGTTTTACTTGCAGCTCATAATCTTCAGTAAGGAATTCAGGAAGTGGCTGAGCATTCTGAGGTACTACCAATGATTTCTTGAGTTGGGAGACATGAAAAGTAGGGTGAACTCTTGCAGCTTCTGGTAATCTCAGCTTATATGCCACTTTTCCTACCCGTTGCAGTACCTCATAAGGTTCCTAAAACCTTAGTGCCAACTTCTCATGGTGTTTTTTAGCAAGGTTCTTGAGCTTATAAGGATGAATTCGTAGGTACACCATATCTCCTACTTGGAACTCCACATCCCTACATTTCTTATCATCTTGTTCCTTCATCCGAGCCTAAGCTTGCTCCAAATGGAATTTATGTTGCTGCAAGGTTTCATTTCTTTCTCGTAACTATTCATTGACCTCTTCCACCATTGAATCATCATTGTTCCATTTGAATACAGAGGGGGGTTTCTTCCGTACAGGGCCTTAAATGGAGTGGTGCCCAGGGATTGGTTATAGGGAAGTGTTGAACCAAAACTCTACCCATGGCAACATCTTCACCCACTTCCTTAGACATTCTCTAGTAAAACACCTTAGGTAGGTCTCCAAACTTTGGTTGACAACTTCAGTTTGGCCATCGGTTTGAGGGTGATAGCCAGAACTATACTTTATGGTGGTGCCTGATAATGAGAATAGCTCCCTCCAAAACTGGCTAATAAACACTCGATCACGGTCAGACACAATTGACTTTGGAAAGCCATGAAACTTCACTATTTCAGCAATAAAAATCTTCGCTACCTCCTTCGCGGTAAAAGGATGTGATAGAGGGATGAAATGAGCGTATTTAGTGAGTCGGTCCACCACCACCATGATGGTGTCATATCGGTTCGACTTAGGCATCCTCACTATAAAATCCATGCTAACGTCCTCCCAAACTTGTTGGGGTATAGGTAACGGTTGCAACAAACCTGTGGGACTGACTGCCTCATATTTCTTTTTCTGACATACTTTACATATGGAGACTTGGTTATACACATCACGCCGCATTCCCTCCCAATAAACATCTTTCGATAGCTGCTTGTAAGTTTGTAGATACCCTGAGTGTCCCCCAACCGGAGAGTGATGGAACTCTTGAATTAATGGTGCAGTTCTGGGTGATTTCTGTGGTAATACTATTCTGCATAATGCAACGAACACCCATTTTTCATCGAATATCCAGCAGGTGTGCCTTGCCCAAGTAACACTTGCAGCCTTATAGCACTTAATCGTGCATCCTTGGATATTTTAGCTTCAAAATCTTCTATTCCCATATATTGCCAAAGGGACTGGGCACTTAAACACAATTCTACTGATTCTCCAAGAGACAACGCATCAGCAGCTCTATTTTCTTTGCCGGGCTTATACTAAATTTCAAATTTATATCCCATCAGCTTTGAAACCCACTTCTTCTGATCGGGGTCAATGACTCATTGTTCGAGAAGATATTTTAGTGCCTTCTAGCCAGTTCGAATGATGAAGGGCTGTGCACATAGGTAGTGCTACCATTTTTTAATGGCAAGAACAAGCGCCATTAATTCTTTCTCATAGACTGATCCCAGCTGGGCCTTGTGTGACAATTGCTGACTGAAATAGGCAATTGGATTGCCTCGTTGCATAAGGACTGCTCCCACACCAACCCCACATGTGTCTGCTTCTATCTCGAAAAGAAGTACAAAGTCGGGCATGGCTAATACAGGTATGCTTGTTATGGCAGATTTGAGTTTTGTAAAGGCAGCTTGAGCTCGCTCATTCCACCCAAAAGCATTCTTCTTTAATAATGCTGTGAGAGGAGTTGCAATCATTCCGTAGTCCTTAATGAACTTGCGATAGTACCCTGTGAACCCCAAGAACCCTCGCAAGCTCTTAATATTTTTAGGTATAGGCTAAGACACCATAGATTCAATCTTAACAGGATCAGCTTTCACCCCACCGACTGTAATTATGTGGCCTAAGTACTCCAGCTGCAGCTGCTCGAAACTACACTTTTTAACATAATAACCAGCTGATGTTGCCACAAAACTTCCAACATCTTGCGCAAGTGCTCCACATGAGTTTCCTTATATTTGCTGTAAATTAAAATATCATCGAAGAAAACTAAAACAAATTTCCTCAAATAGTCACGAAATACATAATTCATCAAAGATTGAAAAGTAGGAGTATTAGTAAGGCCAAAAGGCATCACCAAAAATTCATAGTGTCCGTCATACATGCAAAAAGTAGTTTTTTGCTTATCTCCTTCCCGAATTCGGATCGGTGGTAACCAGATTTGAGATCCAGCTTAGAGAAGATCATGGCTCTTCTCAACTCATCTAAAGCTCATCAATTGCAGGGATGGTGTATTTATCCGGTACTGTGACTTTGTTTAAAGCCCGAAAATCCACACAAAATCTCTAGCTTCCATCTTTTTTCTTTACTAAGAGGACTGGGCTTGAGAAGGGACTGCTACTAGGCTGAATAATCCCTGCCGCAAGCATTTCTTTTACTAATTTTTCAATCTCAGCTTTATGAATAAAGGAATACCTGTAAGGTCTTAGATTAGGTGGTTGAACCCCCTCTGTGAGCACTATGGCGTGATCCTTAGGCCGTTGGGGAGGTAGTCTCGCTGGGCCCTCTCCTACCACCTTGAAATGTTCAAGCAACTCTCAAATTTCAGGTGCACAACCAGGGATAGTGTCCACTTCTCATTTGGCTTGTAGCTCGACTATACTGATTTCCAGCCAGTATCGCTCAGAACTGTTTTTTATGGCCTTCTTGAGAGCTTTAAAAGAGACTTGTTTTCGGGTCAGGTTAGGATCACCTTTAAAACACAGCCAATTCCTCTCCCTCTCCACCTTCACCTTCATATATTTCCCAATTAACTTAGACCTCACCTAAGGATTGAAGCCAAGCCATTCCGAAGACTAAGTCGACATTTGCCCAGGGAAATAAATAAAAGGTTTGTACCACCTTTAGTCCCTGTAGTTTTAGCTCAAGATCCCTGCACTTCCCTCTAGCAGCTACTACATGACCATCTCCAACGAACACAGAGTATTATGGTGTTCGTTGAATGGCCACCCTTAGCTTACTGATCACAGTTTGAGAAATGAAATTATGGGTTGTCCCAGTGTCTATAAGCACTACCACCAACTTACCTTGTATCTCCCCTATTAACTTCATAGTTTTGTAACTCAAAATTCCTTGTACAGTGGTCTGGGAAAGTTCCATATTAGCACACGACTTCTCACTCTCCTCTTCGGCTAGTACTTCAAAATCCTCCTCTCCAATCTCCTCTTTTTTCTCATCCTCTACTATCAACAGCTGTAATCGCTTAGCCTTGCATTTATGATTAGGCCCATATTTCTCATCACACTAAAGCATAGGCCCATCTCTCTTCTTTAGTTCAGTTTTGCCTCTAGTAATTCTTAGGCCCACGGACACTACTACTCCCACTACTCAGCACAGAGCTTGACCCTTGTAGTGAGTTGCTGGCTTCCTTCGGACTCTCGCTTCCTTTGCAATGGCTTCCCTGATTGGGGCTGGTTACATTCAGACTCTTTGGGTCATCCAAAAGAAAAGTCAACCTCAAATATTAGGGAATTGACAGGGCCCACTTTGAGGGGTTCTCCTTCTTCGTTCCCTGTACCTCACGTAAATGGCAAGCTTGATCAAGAGTCCAATTTCGCCCTTCGATTTCTGAAGCAGCATCCATGAGGTCATACAGGGTGCCGGGCTTCATCAATCGCATGTCTGCCTTAATTTCCTCCTGAAGGCCATTCAAGAACATTCCCTTCAGCGTCACTTTGGACACCTCATCTACAATGGCTGACAACCTGTCACAATAATCGGATACAGACCCACTCCCCTATTTCAAACCCACTAATCGCTCATAGTTGTCCCCTATGTGAGAAGCATAAAAACGCTTAATCACCCCATTCTTAAATTCGGCCTAGTTCGCCATAGGAGTCCTTGTTTCGGCCCATTGGTACCAGTTGAGGGCCTTCCTTTCCAACCCTACTATGGCAACATCCAGCCTCTCTACCTCAGTGATTCCATTGATGGAGAAATACCTCTCCATCCGAAATGTCCACCCAATGGGATTCGCACCATCAAATATAGGCATCTCCAACCGCTGATATTTCTACCCATCATGTTCGCCACCATTCCCACCTCCTCCAGCATTAGAAGGGCCGGCACCGTCTGCCGGTGGTCAGTGCGGCTGGCCATTTAGTGGTTCAGGATTCGATCCCTGGGTAATCACTCCTGGAGCAGGGCCATAATATTGTTTGAACGCCCCTACAACTGTTGTATGGTCCGTAGCATTTTAGCCCTTTCCTCCCTAGCCTCTACACTTGCTCTCTATAACTCAACGACAGCATGTCAGAGTTCCAAAATCTTCTGTATCATCTTCTCCACACTTTCCAACCTAGCTTCCATTCTCGTACCCTCCATTCACAAGATAGTCCTGCTCTGATACCAAGTTGATAGAACAGTAATATATTAAGCCTATTTTTCAAAGATATGATCAACTACAACCCCTTCAATGTCATAAGGAAGGGGTAAAACTGATAGGAAGTAGCTAACCAAAGATATTACAATGAGGAAATGCAAGCAATAGCTGGCAAGCAAAATGTAGTAGAAACAAAGTAGAAAACAGAACTAGCCTCTTAACATTCGAGAGGTCAGGCACTCTCCCCAGCCTCTAATGTCTTAATCCATATCCATTCCTTTTGGCACAATACCCTAGATAACTGTCTCTGCCCTCCCTTTCTCTGAGCTGGCCGTATTGGGCTTCTCAGGTCCATGGGCTTGCCTTTTTTTATAAACATGGGCTAATGGTGTCGTGGCCCTATCAGAGTTAAAATTCATTAATTCTTAAGAAGAACCTCAAGATAACACTTGAGTCTAATATTTCCAATTAATAGTAGCTCCTACAAATATTGCTAACTACTATCTCTTGAGATATTGTTTAAAACCACTTAATGTGCAATTGAAATTACAATGATGTAACATAAGTCTTCTTGAATTTGAGTGCTAAACAGTCCCTCATGGGGCACAAATCAACCACATTAACTAGACAATAACATGAAAATTAACATAATTTCATTGCAACCACAAAGAAATTCAACCTATTTAATCTTCACACTACAAAATCCAATCTCAACTATATATATCAAACCAATAAAGACAATTAACCTCAATCTCAATCTCAGTTCCAGAACCATATCCAATAATTCCTAAAACTAGAAAGTCCAAATATATAATTCTAAACTAATAGAATAATAGAAAAACTTCTTGAGCTTAAAAACAAGTCCTCGTCACCAAGAAGCAAGAGATTTAGCAAGACATGTCCATGGAAACAAGCTCAAAGGAAAATACAGAGATTGACCGAAAAATTAGAGATTTCGCCGGAAAAAGGAAGAATCGCTGGAGCACTACAGAATCGCCAGAAAATCAAAGAATCTCGTGGAACATAACAGAAGAAGGCCGACAGTGGTAGTCTTGATGGAGGTGACGCGATCTTTGACAGCAAAACAATGAATCTCGATGGTGAAGCTTGGTGGAATGACGACGAACCTAAGGGAGAGAAGACTATAGTGGTGTGGTGAAGAACGGCGAGGGCGATGAAGTCCGATCTCAGCTCTGGTCTCTAAAGATCTCTTCACGGCATTCTTACTCTGCTTCTGTAATCACCGAGCTTCTCAACTTTGAGCCTCTGGCGGAGAAGAAGGTGATGGTGAGGAAGGAAGTCTTCGGCTCTCCGTCTCTTTCCCTCTCCTCTCAAGATCTCCCAAGCTCCCTCGTTCCCACTGTGATGCCGCAGCGGTGAAACTGGTTCCAAAAAAACTCTCCACATCTCTCGGTCTGCAATATTGCTGAAGAAGACGGCCCAAGTCCCTTCAGTCAAAACATGCGTTTTGACCAAGGGACTAGTGAAAACATTTGAAAGTTTGTGGAGGGATTACATTGAAAATTTTGAAATGTTTATAGGGTAACTGTAGTTTTTAAAACTTTTTGTCCCTCTTCTTCATTGACTTGAAATTTTTAGAAATTATGGGGTTCTTTTTTGTAATTTTCCCCATCTTAAAAAATTATTAATTCTTACCCAATTGACATTTTAAACACCTATAATGTAAGATTAAACACAATGTAGTATCAAAAGTTTAAGAAACCATTTACATGAATAATTAACAAATTATGACTATTTTACCCTTAATTTAAATTAGTACTTAAATATGTAATAATATCCTAAAAATGAATTAAAAATCCTAAATTAAATATGAAAATATGTATAAAAATATGGTTCAATCAACTAAATTTATAAAATTTAAATCATGGTCTTCATGGTGAGGGGTATATGTATCCTTCCCCACTACTTGGCTTAGTCCTGGACAAATATGTATATTCCCAACAAAAAGGGGTCATGGAATTGGTTTGTGACGGGAATATGATTATTACTCGGATAAAATAATGAAACTATATGATAATAAATTTTCAATCAATCTTAAGTATTGTTTGAACAAAGATCTAATTATGATATCATCAGGTCGATCTTTAAAATATAAGAAATAATTCTCTTAAACTTTAAGATGTGACAAGATAATAAGTGAACATTGGATATACTACTTCGAGGCATGCACCAAAAACATGTGACAATATAATAATTGAATTGAACACTAGATATACAGTATAAAGGTACTTATAGATCATCCATTAATAAGATCCTTATATTGGTAGGATTTAAACTCACAAAATTATAGTTATAAGCTAACCCTTACCAATTAGACCGATCTTTATTAACAATATATGTTATACTTTTATTCTTTTTTTCATTCCATTCAAAGAAAGAATCGTCATCGTGAACTTGAAAGTTGAAGAAAAATATGTCACAAATTATAAGTTAAAAAATAAATTAAAATCAACTAATTAAGAAAATAAATTAAAATTAAATATCGATTAAATAATAAAATATGTAAAATATAAGAAACCAGGAACATAAATCATACGGAAACTTTGCCTTTCTGAATTCCGTAGAGATAAGATGTGTTTGGATTGGTGATTAGATAAGTGACTTATTTTTACTTAGGCTTATAAAATCTTAAAATTGGAAAAAAGTTAGATTGGGTAAAATGATAAATGTTTGGATTGACGATTGGATAATTAACTTATGTAAAAGTGAATGATGTTTGGTTTGGCTTTTGCATAAATGGCTTTTATATTATTTAAGAGAAGAAATTGTAAAAATTATGAAAAATGAAAAAAATGAAGGGATAATTATGAAAAAAAGACCTCATTGGCAACTTAATTGTCAAATGGGATCTGGAAAGATATCTACACACGGAGGAATTTTTTCACAATTTTTCCAAAAATTAACTTTGAATCCGATTAAATATTAAATCCTAACTCATATTTTCACATGATTCAAAATCTAACAAAATAAACCGATTAAAATATCAAAAATTAAATCCAAATAAATTATTTAAACTAAATTTAATCTGTAAAAACACCATATAGAAACTAATTTATGACATGTTAATAAAAGAAATTGATTATAAAATCATAAAATAACCAAATAATAAATCTAAATTGATTAAAATTAATTATTAATTATTCTCTACATTTTAACAATCATATATTGACAAAACTCAAAACTTGCCTAAACTCTTATCCCAAAGTATTCTCTAACTAGCAGAAGATTACTATCTAAAGATAGAGAAAATTATTTAAAACATTTTTTATAACAGAAGTTTTGTGATTAGAAGTAATTTTGAGTACCTTATTAATTCCCAAAGATATAAAAATACTCCTATCAATATTATAATATATACACACACATATAAGCCAAATAAATATATAGGTAGTTGGGCAAAAAAAGAAAAAGAAAAAGCATAGGTAACAGTTAAAAACTCATCGATGGTTCGAGAAGCTACAATTGTGAGCTTATAAAGAACAGCTGCTTATGGAAATAAACCCATTAAATAAAACGTCATACCAAACGCCTCATTTCTTCACCTAATCGTTATTGTCAATGAACAGTAGGAAAATTGCTCGATTGCCTCACCAAACGTAAAAACAAACACACACATAATCTGAAAGGAAGAAGTTTTGAAAAAGTCAAACAACACGTCAGGAATAGATTAAAATTAATAAAGGAGACTAATAGTAATATAGCATTATGTCAATATTTACCCCCGGATTATGACAAAATAAAGTGGAATCATTACCTTCTGCCAAAAGCCCAAAACGCGCAGCTTTATTGACTCCTATGCATCACACATAAATAAAACATGATATTAATTCAAAACCCGCGGGAGGGTCAAATGCAGATGATTAAGGTACACTCTGATTTTTATTACTCACTCTTGAAATTAGAATAAAAGCCATTTGACTTTTGTTTTCAAAAACTAAAAAAGTTAAATAAATTAGTTTATCATAGCATATGTAATATATTATTAGATTATATATTATTTTAAAAGTTAGATAAATTAATTTAGAGAAAAACGATCAATATAAATACTTTAATGTAACTTACTCTTTCCGGTTCCCAATATAGGGTATTTAAACTATATCTCGAGAAATGAAAAATGATAGTTAAATTCTTTAATGTCCTAAAATGTAATTTTTTTTTCATTTTTATCCTTCTTTAGAAATGTATTTAATTGCATTGGAAATGTTATTTTAAAGAGAAGTGATATAATGGGTGGATAAAGTTGAAAAACGAGTATTAATCATAGGGAAAAAAAATAAGAAAAAGAGCATTAATTAAATCGGAGGTGACTTATATGTTGGACCATGTCTTCCTTCTAAAAATGCCATATATTATAGACTGGATGGAGTATTTAACTTTCTTAATCACTCCAAAAAGTAAACTAACTCTTATATTAATACTTAGAGGTAGTATTAGTACAAGTCTAGTTTGACCAAATGCTATATGCTAAAAAACCGTAGATCCAGTGTTTAATATATCTCAAATTGACTAATTGTGTGTTTGGGATAGCGGTAGGAAATATAACTTATTATGATTCTGACTTATTAAAAATGACTTAATAGAAAAGTCAGTTTTTGTAATGTGATTTATGTTTGGATGAACAATTTATTTTTAGACAATAATTGCTTATAAATCATGATTTACGATATACGAGGTAATTATGTTAGAGAATTTTTATCTCGACTTACGTAATAAGTGACCCTCATTTGGGATAGCTTATTTTTGGATAATAAGTGCTTATAATTTGTGATTCACGGTATACGAGGTAAATATGTGAGAGGAGTTTTGTCTCGATTTATGTAATAAGTGCTTATTTCCTAAAATTAAGTCATTCCAAACTTAATAGAAAAACTACAGTGAGGAGCTTATTTAATAAGTAGCTTATTCTACCCGTGATGCAAATAGAAAAAGCTGAACCAAACAAAAAAAAAAACCCAACTCATTTGGGCTTTTTTATGGAGAAAACAAGTTTATTGCCCCCAAAACATGATGCCAAACACTCTCTAACTTTTCTAAATTTTCCCTTATTTAATAATGAATATGGGAAAAAAAAAGAGATGTTATATATTTCCTCTCACCTACATTTTTAATAAGAGTGAATGTGTAAATTTAGTAACGAACAATTTCGTTACAAGTATTCATAAGAATTATATATTTTCGATGCAAAGAGAAGACATAAATAATTTATTTGGGAGCAGATATAACAACGGTGTTAAGGAGACTTAACTTCCATTATTTTTTACACTGTGGGTCCCACTAGTCTTATCTCTATTATTTTAATATTTTTTAACGGGAAAATCACTTAGACCCCATGCAAATAATTTTATTTCAGTTAACCCTCAAAAGGTTATGAAATTTCATGACACCAGCTTGCATTAAATGAAATTAAGTTTTGTTAGTAAAAAGACAATAATAGCCTTATTTTAATTTTTTTCATAAGATCATTTATAAGATAAATATTAAAACAAATAAAGACATTTACAAGATAAACATGTGAATGACCAAGGAGTTAAAAAATTTTGGTCCTTCACGTATTTGTCTTAAATATGCCCATATTTGTCTTTTGAATGCTATTATGAAAAAAATAAAGTAAGGGTATTATTGTCTTTTCATTGACAAAATTTAATTAATTTTAACCCAAGAGGTTCATTCACGTATTTATCTTGTAAATATTTTTAATTGTCTTAAAAATGCTTCTATTTATCTTATAAATGCTCTTATGCAAAACAAAAAAATAAAGGGCATTATTATTTTTTAATTGATAAAACTTAATTTCATTTTGACCTAAGGAAATGTAGTGAAATTTTATAATCTTTTGTGGGTTAACTAAAATAAAATTGTTTGCATGGGATTTTAGTAATATTTTCCTATTGAAAAATATTAAAATAATAGAGAAAAAAGACTGATAAGACCCGCAGTACAAAAAAAAATCGGAAGTTAAATCTCTTTAACGGTGTTACTATATTTACTCCCAAATAAATTATTTATATATATTTTTTATATAAAAAATAGATAATTCTTATAAATACTCATAATAAAATTATTTATTACTAAATTTACCCCATCGGTGAAATTGGAAAAAACAGCCATTAATGACTTTCATGCTAGACTTATATTTAAATTATTTTGACAGAATGCACTTGCCCAAAAAAGTGTTAAATCTAAATTTAAAGCGGAAAGGGAGGTGAATAGGTGGCTTACTCCATGCCTTCATGCTCAGTTATTCCCATGGGACTGTAATAGGTCGGAAAATCCTGAGCGCATTGGAGACTAAGAGTTTCATGGTTCAAAGAGCATAAACTGGAAATTGGACAACTATGATCAACACAAGCTCGTTTTGACCACAAACCTCGAATGCATTAGAAAGCAGTCTACGAATATCGGTGTATGATGATGACTTGTTTCCACCACCACCTGTGAATACCAATCTAACAAAATGATGGCCACTGATTTCACACGACGCCGACTTTTTAGCTCCTTAACCAGTAAATCTCCGGCTAGAGCATACATATAACCTCCTCCTTCTCCTTTGGATTCCTAATTCACGCATAGAGATCTATCCAGGTATGCTGCGTTGTCCCTCACTGGATCACTGCAGTTCAGGTACATACTGTCCTTGAATGAAACTTCTAATCCTATCCACTTCAGATTTACGTCGTAGGAGTTATTGCTTTCGTATTCCATGTTTAAGAGGTAAGTTTCGGTGAAATTGGATTGGGATAAGAAATAACGAGGGAGGGAGGAACAATTTCCCGCCTGAATTCTAGGATCTACGACTCGGATTGTGTAGTTGTTGTAGTTTATTGCAATTACTCTGTATGTTCCGTTGTATAAATGAACAAGAGTGTCATTGTTTTCACAGGATAGCTCGTATTTGGGGTCTCCGCAGTTAAGTGGGTCATCTCATAATGGGAATGGATACAAGATGTTTGTGATAATGCCTCACCGAGACGGAGCACAGTTTTTATTCTGCTCTTGAGAATTCGTAACCCCATGTGTTAGAAGCAGAGTGAACGACACCAAATACCAATACTTTAAGCCTTTTTCTTCCTTTGTTGAGAATGATGTGCTGCTGCTCCACCTCTGGATTATGATCCTCCTTGCTCAATCAGCTACTTTTCTTAGCTCTATCGTTTTCTTAAAAATTTTGTTATATATATATATATTGACGACCAAATTTCCTTTAACTTTTCTTACTGCTGCAGGCGGCTAATTTGTATTTTTCTCTAAAGATGAACTACTTTGAAATTTCTGTCTGATAGTGACTACTGCCCTTTCTTTACATCGATGAGATTTGAGAATGATGTGCAGTCGCTGAATTATGAGTATCCATACTTTTCTTCCAGGTCCACGTGGATAATTTGTATTTTTTACCCCAAAGTTGACATGAAATTTCTGTTTGACTGATGACTTTTCGTTTAAGCCCCTCTTCGCCAACTTCGTTTTTGTCAGACTGATTTTTTTTAAAAGCATTGATTGGCAAGTTCAGCTTGAAAGCTCGGTCCACTACCTAATGTAGTAGATGTTCATCTACAACAAAAGATTTGTCTGGCAGAAACCTATGCATACAAATCAGATGAACCTCTCGAAGGAGAACATTCTGTTGGTTGTCAGAGTGAGCATTCTTTGCCAATAAATCGGCATACTCCAAAATTTCCCTGCTTTATGAAATAATTCCACATTGCAGTCCCTATATAAGAGGTTTTGAGTGTCTTCAAATTCTTTGCGCAAAGTATGATTTATACCGCTTTCTCTGAGTAATTCATTCACTGCTTCCAGTGAGTCCGAGTATACATGTATTTTTTGCAAATTTAGATTTTTGCAGACCTCCAAACCTGTTTTGATTGCCAAAATCTCCGCAGCTGTTACTGAAACCGGTCCAAGTGTCTTCTTGAAGCCCATGAGGCATTGACCTCTAGCATCTCGGATGATTCCTCCACATGTTGCCCGTGCGAAGTGTTGAACATAAGCATCCTCATCAATTCTTACCACCCCTAATGTTAGTGGTGTCCATTGTTGTTCTTTGATATTGTTCCCTTGAAAAATTGTGTTTGATCTTTCCACCTGTTGTCTCTTCAAAATTATGAAAAAGACATGTCTGCAGAATCTCACCTGAAGTGGCATTTTTGGAGTCCAAGATCAGTGCACATCTAGTCTTCCAAATGACCCGGCATACATGTGTAAAGATCTTAGCCCAAGGCCATTGTGAGAACCTGTCCTTCGCTGGTTGATGTATTGAATTCCATCTGATGAGCCATTCCTGAAAATCACAAGAGAAAAAAGCAATATATGGATTAGGTTTAATAAATTCCTTCCATATTTCTTTTGCTTTCTTACAATCTCTCAATGTATGCAGCACGCTCTCTTCACAAGGACACTCAAAAGGACACTCTCCTGGTTGAGTATTCCCTCTTTTGGCTATAAGTTAGTCATTGTTCTCTCATGGCTAGCTTGCCAAAGAAATATTTTAATTTTTTTAGGGACATGCCAACGCCATAATTTCCTCCAGACTGGATTATCCACCTCCTCAGTTGGTTTTGTCAGAAATTGTTAGGCTGCCTTCACTGAAAAAGAACCATCAGGTGAGCTCCTCCAACGAACTATATCCATTCGGTTATTTGAAGGGGGTTTGACTTTCTGCAAAATATTAATTATGTCTATGGAGAAGAAGAGCTCCCATCTGCCCGTGTCCCATTTTCCATCTTGTAATGTAAAATAAGCTACCACCTCATCTGTATTGATCATGTCCAGATTTTTTTGTAGCCAATTCTATGAGTGGTCTTTCAAGAGGTGACCATGGTTCCCACCAAAATTTGGTGCTTTGACCATTATTAATTCTTTTTCCAACCCTTGTCATAAATTTTTCCCACACTTCAGTAATAGCTTTCCAAGTTAGGGAGATAGTTTTCTTTCTGCTTACCCAAAGCACCAGCTCCTCCCCACATTTATATTGAGCTCTTAAACATTTGACCCATAGTTTGTCTGGCTTAGTATTTAGGCCCCAGCACAACTTCATGATGAACGAATGATCTTGCTCTTCCAATCTTTTAATTTCTAACCCACCAGCTTTCCTGTTTTTCCTTATTGTATCCTAGGCTATTAAGTGCATCTTCCTGAGATTTTCATCCTGGCTCCAAAGGAAGTTTTGGCTTGCTTTATCAGTCCCCTTTCCCTTCTTTAGTTTTTAATGAGATATGCGAATACCTAACACTTAGGAATCTGGATCAAAGTTTTTGAGAAAACAAATATCTTTTGTTACCATGATTTGGTATCACAGATTTTTGTTGTTGGTGCTGCTTCTGAAACTAGGGAATGGTCAGAACCAGCATGTACCTGATGATGGAATTGTTCCATTCTATCTCTATAACAATGGGACGATGGTTGAGTTTCCTTCTATTCCTGCTGTTAGTCGAATAAGATTCGCAGTCAATAACATGTACAATGAATCCGACCTCTTACACATGTCCTTGCGTGATCCAAATCGTTGTCTTCCCAGACTCTTTCTTCAACATAGTCTCTACAATTCATCCATTTATCCTCTAGAGTTTGTTGGCTGGAGTGAAAATGTTTGTTTCTTTGATTGTTCTTCAGCTGGGTCAAGACACCTGAGAAATATAAACAACCTACTGGATATGTTCGTCTGCCCGATTTATGTTGTTTCCTTCTGAAGTTAGTATCTTCGAGTGGGACGTAGCTTCCTGCACCATGATGTTTCAGGTAGTTTCATCAATACAAGCATTTCAGCTTCAGAGATTGGACCTAGAACTAAGATGGCACTAGCGGCAGCCAAAATCTGAAGTTGAAAAGCACAAAACTAGTATGATTCCTACAATTGCTGTACCAAGTACTAGTGACACCCATTGATTTTGTTTTTCCCTTTTGTATTGTATTGTTTTGTTTTTGTTTTTTTTTGAAATTTTAATTTGGTTTTGGGATGTTTCATTAATTGAAATTGGATATTCAATTGATGATGTGCTTTTGTAACTCCAAGGTCAATTATGCTGGTGCTGCTTTTCATTGCAAGTTTATACATATATGGCTGCTTCAATAAGAAGGGAGAATATCAAGAAAGATTGGAAAAGTTTATGGAAGATTACAAGGCAATGAAGCCTGCTAGATTCTCTTATGCTGATCTCTTAAAAAAATTTCAAACCTTTTGAAGGATAAAATAGGTGAAGGAGCTCATGGGACTGTCTTTAAAGGTAAGCTAGCTTCTGAAATTCAAGCGGCTGTAAAAGTACTTAATAATTCAGATAAGATGGACAAGATTTTGTTAATGAAATGGGGACTATGGGCAAAATTCATCACATCAATATTGTTCGCTTGCTTGGCTTTCATGCTGATGGTTTTCATCATGCTCTTGTTTATGACTTCTTTCCAAATGTTTCTCTCCAAAAGTACATATCTTCACCGGACAACAATGAAAATTTCCTTGGATGGGTGAAGTTGCAAGAGTTAGCCCTTGACATAGCAAGAGGGATTGATTACCTTTACCAAGGTTGTGATTATCAAATTCTCCACTTTGACATCAACCCTCATAATGTGTTATTAGATCACAATTTCATTCCTAAAATTTCTGATTTTGGTCTAGCTAAATTGTGTTTAAAAAATCAAAGTACAGTGTCAATAACAGTAGCCAGAGGAACCTTAAGTTACATCGGATCTGAAATTTTCTCTCGAAATTTTGAGAAAGTATCATATAAATCAAATATTTACAGTTATGGAATGTTATTGTTAGAGATGGTTGGGGGAAGAAAAAATGTTGACACAAGTCGATAATCTTTTCAAGTCTTATGCCTAGATTGGATCCATAATTTGATTGAAGGAAGAGATGCAAACGTTTATGTTTTTAAGTGTTTATTTCCTGAAGCTCAGGTATTTTCTCGTATGCATAACTACCTTTATGATAGTTATGCCCCCGCCTTGTGAGGAGGATGGGGAAGATCGAATTACATGGTTGGGTCCTTGTGACGGTGAATACTCAGTGGTGGGGATGTAAAATGTTGAAGACAGGGTTGGAAAAAGGTAGTGAAAGGTTATGGAAGTTGGTATGGGAGCTAGTTACCAGCTACTAGAAGAATCCAAATCTTCCTCTGGTTAGCTAGACTAGACAGATTATTAACTCCTAAAAGGAGAATGAGGACCATGGAGGGCAACCCTATGTGCATGTGTGAAGGGATGTGCGGTGTTGAAGAGATTATGGAATTGGTTAGGTAAATCTCTGATCCTCTAGATGAATTTTTATCAGTACAAAGAAGGGAGTGGTTTGTGCAGAATTTAAGCTGGGTTGCTGGTGGTTATGGTATTGGAGGAACTGTTTTTTATTTGATGAAGGTTTTGTGTTACCTACAAGACCTGATCTGGTTGTTGGGAAATATGTATGGGAATGCTTGGTTCTGTCAAAGAGCTTTGATTGTTTATTAAAAAAAAATCATTATGGGATATTATCACTATGTACTTTATTGTCATTAATAATGAAAAGAAGATGCTAAATTATTAAGGCAAATCCAAATCACAGCAATAACAAGGTATTGTTATAAAAAACAAATTAGATTAATTAGCCCGTAAAAAGGTACCCGCACAGACGTCCAATTTCAATCACAACTTATTATTATTTCCCTTCTCTTTGTGCCGTTACACCAGACTATTACTATGGGAATAAGTAGAGATAGTGGATGATGTTTGGTAAGAGCTGGATTCATCATCGACTAAAACTCTTTCATTGGGATATAGAGAAGGTTTTGGAGGCATTTCGATAGTTTCAACATTATCAGTTTCTAACATTTCTATTACTTTATTCATGAAAGGTCGTTCGACAGGTTTCAATTGTATACACCAAAGTTCTACTATAAACATTTTCCTTGCTAAATCCTTTTCCTCTTCTGTCAAATCTTTCATTTCTATATTTTTCTCTTCATCGAATTGGTCATAATTCCAAAAGGGAAAGTAAAGTTGGTTTGAATGTTCTGCATGTGGATTCAAATTCCTTCTTCGGCTTGCCATCTCCATCAAAAGCATTCTAAAACTATAAACATCAGTCTTGTGAGACACCTGTCCAATATTGTTGTAGAATAGTTCAGGAGCCATGCACCTTATTGTCCCTCTTGCTATAGTCAAAGTGGCAATACTATCATCAACAGAATATAATCTTGTTAGTCCAAAATCTGAAATTTTTGGAGTGAAGTTGTCATTAAGTAGAATGTTATGAGGCTTGATGTTAACATGCAATATTTGCATATCACACCCATGATGAAGATAAGCAATCCCATGGGCCACCTCTGAAGATATCTCATATTTTCTGATTACTCAAGGAGATGCTTTCTTCTTTGAAAAAATATATTTATCCAAAGACCCTTTAGGCATAAATTCATAGATAAGAGCGCGATTTGTTCCATCCACACAGAAGCCAACAAGGTGCAGCGTATTAAAAAGGTGTATCCTCCCAATAGTTGCCACTTCACTGATAAATCCCTGTCCATTAGCTTTGGTCTCACCCAACATTTTGACAGCAACGTCGATTCCACTCTTTAGCTTCCCTTTGTATACGTGCCAAAGGCTCCCTTACCTAACTTGTATTTGAATCCTTCAGTTATAGCCTTCAAATCTTTGTGGGAGTACCTTAAACGAAGGAGGTTGTGAAATCTAATGAAATCTTCAATGTTTTCATACATAGATAAGTGTCTTCTGCGGAATGTAAAAATTATCAGCCCAATTAGGAATATGATACCAACTAAATATCTGGCTATGATGAATGGCAAAACATATCTTCCGGTGATTTTTCCTAATAAAAATGCAATATGTAATCCGCCAAAATAGATATCTGAATATCTCTTCCTCCTTAATACACCTGCGCATGAATATTTCGATAGTCCATAGAACTTGTCAGTCTCAAATAGAGCAAGTTTGATAAAACTAGAAGTGGAAAGAAAACGGCAAAACGATTCTTTAGATACCTTTATTTTTCTTCAATTTTTAATTGGGTACTTATGTGCTTTTTTTTTTTCCTTATTAAATATTTTAATTTTACTTTTCTTAAATTAGTAAGAACGAAGCCCCGAACTATCATGTATAGGGAAACTTTCATGCCACTATAATATAAGACCATTAGTTACCTAACAGATATATTAATAAAAGCCAAACTAAACCACAATATTTCAGCAGGGATTGGTCCAATCTATATTGGTGTGGGCATCTGGATTGGGCTTAATTCAATTACATGTTTCACCTTGGCATAGAAAAGATAAATGAATTAAAATTCTGGCTTAGGGCTAACATATTTGTTCACTTTGACCAAACTTATGGAAAATATCGGCCAAATATAGATTCTATAATTAAAAAAAAGAGGATGAACTCTAAATCAATTACTGCTATTCATGAACTTATAACTAAGCATATATAATTGCATTCAACCAATTATTATGGAATTTGAAAATTAGAAAGACATTTTGGCTTGAAATAAATAACCACATTAAAAAGTCAGGAACATGGCAGAGCAAATTAGAAAAAGAGAAATATAGAATAGTTATCACGTGAATCATAGAACATTACTTGTACAAAGGGAACAAACAACAAACTAACTAATGGCAAAGGTCCAAAATTACAAAATACTACCTCTGGCTCCATGATATAAAAGCTAGTTGGTGGGTTAGAAGTGATTCTATATATAACGTCTCAATCCAATTTGTCCCTCATATTTATTTTCTATTTTATCTTTATTGATTTTATATATTAATGCTCCGTTTGGTACATTGGAAGAGTTTTTTAAGGAAGTGAAAGTAGAAATGGGAGTAGAACTGCAAGTGGAAATGGAAGTGAAAATGAGTTCTAAAGTATGTTTGGTATGACAATGAAAGTAAGATATAATTTTTAACCAACATATGTATTTTTCTTTTGAAAAGACCAAAATACCCTTATCTTTGAAAAAAAAGGAAAGCCCTTCTCTTCTGAAACAACCAACACCACCACCACCGGAGAACTCCATCGGCCATAAAAAAATCAATCAAAGGCAGCCACCAAAAGAAAATCACCAGCCACCACAATTGAACCACCCATCACATAATAGCCATCAAAATATTAAAAATAAACCATCGAACTACCAATCACAAATCCATATTTCTATTTTTTCCATATCCATGTCCTTCCATACTTCACCCTTCGAAGATCCCATCCATGACGAAGATAGTGACGGAGATGGGTGTCGGAGATGGCGACATTGTAGGGGTAAGTGAGTTTAGCTAGAGGGCATGAAGATGTGGATGGAGAGCTCATCGGCGAAGGGCAGTGGACGGTAGAAGCTGTGAAGATTGGATGATGCGTGTTCGACTGGAGCCTGTGAAGATTTGGGAGGAGAGTCAAGGTGAAGATAATGGTGGCAACGGGCTCCAGAGATCGACGCAGGGCACAAGGGTCCGATCTCACTGTCCTTGCCGTCACCATGCCTCGCTGTCGCCGTTGTTGTACCTGGTCGCCACCGCTGCCATGAGAGAGGCAGATGGAGGCTATTGAGTCGGAGCTTGAAGATAAAAGAAAGAAACAAGAGGGGTAAAGTTGTGAATTTGATAAAATATATGAGGGTATAATAGTCAATAAATTTCACTCCCATGGAAGTGATACCAGTTCCTTAGGGTGACTGATGGAAGTCACTTCCATCATTTTTTATGGAAGTCACTTCCCTATAGAAGTGGTTTCAGCTATACCAAACACATAAATATTAAGTTCCATTTCCACTTCAACTTCCCACCCTCCCACTTCCCTTGTACCAAATGGGGCACAAGGGAGTTGGCATCAATGGGTAGTTTCAATACAAATTATTTAAGGGAGTATTATAAAGAAACCAATACATATTTTTGAAAAATAACTAATTTCACTAATTTTTATAGTCTACACAATTTTTTTAATGAATATTATATTAATAACTGGAGATATATATAGCAGATGTACAACGTATACAATTCAATCATAAACCTCTGTGTCACGACAATCCATCAACACTTGATTCATTTTATTATATATCCTTTCCCTTACCCATCACCAGTTATTTCATCAGCTAAATATTTACTAAAACAAGTACTTAAATTTCAAGCATTATCCACAACCCCTGCATCACACGGGTTATATCTTAACATTACGATGAAAATTGTATTTATATACATAAACACTCTTAGTTGAAATCTTATTTCTTAAAATTAATATGCCATTTACTACAAGATTGCTATACCTCATATAGTATAAAAACATGCTAACCAATATGGAGGAACATCATTTAACTTAAAACTGAGGTAAATGATTTTCCTTATTGCTATACCTTAGTTCCATCCAACAAATCTATAAGAAAATTGATGAAAATGAATAATAGTGCGAGTTGGTAGTTGATCACCACGAATTCACACGGTTTAGGTCCTAATATACATATACATACATATACGTACGTACGTACATACATGCAGAAAGATATATATAGATTGGTCTAATCTAAATTAATTTTATTCTTGAACCCAAACGGGTTAGCCCACATGATTCGGCTTGACCTATCTGTCATAATGTTTTCCTTTTTTAAATATAGGTGTTTGTAAATAAGGTGTTACATTAGAGTTAATACTTAAGTTGATTTACTTATATCTTTATTAGGTCTCATTCTCTTATTAAATTATGTCGCGCGTGTGATTTTTATTATTAATAATAGTCTCTCAGAATTTTAAAATTATACCAATGTGAATTTTATTGTTAGGAAAAGTTCATGTGGTGAGATTTAATTGAAAAATATTGAATTTGATGAATATAGGTATATGGAGCTAAGTATTTTCTTTACATTACCTTCCCCCGGGCCACTTATATAAGTTTTTTTACTTAATTTATTGTTTTATACTAAACTCCTAATTTCTATTACCTCCATTTTCCATAGGATGTTTTTAAATCCAATTATACAGACCAAGAAAATTTCCTACAAATAGTTTCGGATGTTATTTTTTCTCAAAACTTACTTTGATATTCCAAACTATCCGTCTGATCCTAATTATATCACTTTAATTTTCTCTTTACGCAATAAATGTTTTTGTAACTCAAAATATATCTCACCAGTAACAGAGCTAAAGAAAGAGAAGAATATTTGCATAATAAAATGATAATGACATTTTTGAATCACAAGATGCTAGGGACGCCTCAGAAAAAAAAAATACTACTTCAACGTGTTATATGAACTTTAACGCTAAGTTCTAATATTTTTTATTTTCATCATGACATTTATCAAGGATCATCTGGAACTCTTTATAAGGTGCTCCTACCATCCTTTTTATATGGTCCTATTAGGGATTGTTTAAGTATTAAATGAATTTTTACTAATATTATCTCCAAATAATTTCTCCATACAGGTGCTCCTACCATCCTTTTTATATGGTCCTATTAGGGATTGTTTAAGTATTAAATGAATTTTTACTAATATTATCTCCAAATAATTTCTCCATACACTCAATCGCTTTCATCATTTTTTACTATTACTCTCTCTTATTTATCTACTTATAAATAAGGATATTTTTAAAAACAAATATGTTTGCGATATGCTTATTATTTTTAATTAATTTTAACTATTTTTTAAATATGATAATTTGGTTAATATCAGCATCTAAATAGAAATCTAAAAAGCAAATATTTTTTGATCAAATATGACCAAAATTAAAAATTAAGAATTGTGTAAATAATATAGTTAGTTGGAAGAAATAATAGAGAGCGGTACCTTCTCGAATCCCGGAGACTAGGGCTGATCATGGACCAGACCAGACCGGGTTTGGCCTCAACCCGAGGTCTGGTCTGGAAAGTACCTCGGGCTGAACAAGGTAGCCTGAGGTCCGGTCTGATCCAGCACCAACCCGAGTTCGGGCTAGACCAGACCAGGTCCAACGGACTCCCTGGACCAGTCCAGGCAGTCCAGGACCCATTTGGTAATTTTTTTTAAAATTTTTTTGCAGATCTCTATAGCACATAATAAGAACATGTACCACCACATTATTGGAAACGGCCGAAACAAAGAACGCAGTGGCTGCCACACCCAATATAGATTCAAACATAGCCCTCTCTTCTTCATTCAGGCATAATTTATCAGTCATCTTTGTTTCTTATCCTCCAACCCCAATTAATATCTCATAAATCTTAGACTCATGACTAAAGAATATATTCACTAAACATGCCAGGAAAGTCAGGAATTCGATAAACTGCAGACAAAGACAGGAAATTGATGCACAATCTTAGAAACAGATCACAAGTCTCTTTCTCACAAATACTCCATCAGAACTTATTTGTGAGCTTGGGTTGAGAGTTTAGAGTGCTCGGACAAATAAGAATAAAAGGAAAACAAATTAATTATCACGACACACACGAAGTTGAATAATTGGGGGTCGACGGTGTTCTATACTCATCAAAATGAAAGTCGTTAATTTAGTGTGTCATTGGCTGACTTGAATCAATTTCAAAATTCTCCGTAATCTCGATAAGTACAATACAGGGACGCACTAGGATGCTAAAAGAGGGTTCGACAGATTAAACAAAGACCATTTGAGACAGAAATCGTAAGCCGGGAAGCAAGATACTTCACCTAAAAGTGATGTGGATCTGGGCGGCGGCCAACAGGAGGACGGATCTAGGCGAATATGAGCACGGATCTGGGCGACTAAGCTATGAGACCAAGATACTTCGAGATGCCGAGACTTGAGAGGGAGACGGGAACCGAAGCCGAGAGGGAGACGAGGTGGACACGGGAACTGGAGCCAAGAGGGATCGAGGTCTGAAGTCGAAACTCGAAACTCAAGTCTTGATTGCAATCTGAAGCGAGTGAAGCCAAGACGAGAATCCACCGAGTGAAGCGAATTGCAATCTGAATTCTGAAAGTCTTGTTTTCTAAAATGCTAAAGCTTAAAGTGACCTCCTCAGTCCAAAAAAAAAAACAAGCTGAAGTGAAGACTTGGTGAGGCGTTGGCGCGTCAAGACTCAGGCGTGTCTGTCCAGTATGTTTTAATTGGGGCATTAAAAAAAAAGCACCTCAGGTCAGACCGGACCAGATCATGGGGTCAGAGGCCTTAGACTGAAGTCCAGTCCAACCCGAGAAGACCAGTCCGGTCTGGTCTGTCAGAAACTACTGCGGACCAAATTTTTTTTATCAGACCGGGTTAGGTCAGACCGGGTTGGGTCAGACTACCTGGACCACCGGGTTTTTTGCTAATCCTACCGGAGACATACGCTGTAAGAGAATTTTCTAAAAGTTAAAAACGGCAAGGAGGGTACGTAACACAAAAATACTACTAAAGGAGGGTTAAGTTTTTTTTTTGCCAAAAAAGGTTAAGTTTGTAGAATCCTAGAATGCAAGCATAATGCATTTTTTTTTAATTTTAATAATGAACTTGCAGGATTCAGAAGTCAAATTAAAGAGACTACTGTTATTAATAACTTAAGTGGATGGTGGGTGCTTGCTCTACGCAAGAATTAATTTTTAAAAAATTCCTTTATAAAACTCTCATCATATGTTTATCTTAAAGTATCTAAAATTCTGATGAAATTAAAAATAAACTATTCGTTTTATTTTTTAAAATAATTAAAATATTGATAGTATCTTATAAATTGCGAGTATAAATTAGTCAATTCAATCTCTCAATAAATTTCTTAATCATTTTCACCAAAAACCCCACCTAATGTTAACTCAAAATCTAATGTTACTTCAGCAACCCTGCGCAATTCTGTCAATTCCTGCATCATACACCCAATGACAAAAGACGATATTAACTCAAAATTCAGTGACCACAGCCAGATCAATCACAAGTACCAAGTAAAAATATATTCACTAAAATTTAATCTAATTAGGTTTAATTTTGAATGTTTAAATTAGGTTAAGTTGCAAGAAAATATTTTTTTTTCTAATTATCAAATATATAGTTAGATTTTTGTTGTTCTAGAAAATTTAAAAATAAAATAAAATTCACCGTTTATAATTAAGAAGAATAGTACAAAACTACAGTCAAATTTCAAATAATTTTTTAAAACCATCAAATGTAAATATGAAATTTATTATTACGATTACAAATAATAAATTTTTAAATCACAACAAAAATTCTTCCATTCGCAAATTTTAATTAATTAAAAGTAATCCTTTTTTAAAATATTATATTTACAGCTAAACAATATTTGTTGGTATCTGATTATTAAGGAATCCACGGTGGATGTTTGAGAGCTAAAATAATCACACTACCTTATGTTCTTAATATAAGATCTAATTGAGTTTTTTAGAGAGATAAAAAAATTTAAATAAATTATTTTAAAATATTTATATTTATTTTTTTCTCCAAACTAGTTTTTCTGATTTATAAGCTAATATATAATATAATAATACACAACCTATACTATGATTAAATAATTTATTTAGCTTTTGAAAAAAAAAAAGTTAACTGATTGTTACTGCCTCCGGTCCTTAATATTAGATATATTTGAAAAGTTAATCTTAATCCTAAATATAAGATATAATTTTCATATTTGTTAATCTTTTCTTAATTCACCCTTATTGATGCTCTCTCAATAATAATCAATTAGAAGATGGAATGAGGGAACTTAGAAAGATAACCGAGATGTTTTAGAAAATACATATTACATTAACTAACTTCCTTGATCCAATCAAATTAAGTATATATATTTTATATCAAGCATAAAAGGAGTATCTCCCAAATGGATCATTCATGGAATTGGAGTCATATGCTTACCGGAGTAGGAAATCATTCCGAGAGGGGATTGACATGTCGTACGCAGACATCCCAGACTGTGAATCTCGCCGATGAAATTACAGGGTGTGTCCATTGGACAATTCCAATCAGCACAAGCTCGTGGCCACCATGAAATCTCAAATCCAGAGGAAATCACTCTGTGAATATCAGCGTAGGACTTTATTCGACCGGCAGACACCACTGATTTCCAATCTGAGGCAATCGGGACCACCGATTTCACCCGACATTAAGGTCGAAACTGGGAAACCAGCAAGTCTCCGGCCACTGCATAAAGATGGTTTCCTCCTTTCACACAGGGAGCCGTATCCACATACGCTGCGTCCTCCCTTACTGGATCGCTGCACTCCAGGTACCCCACCTGCTGGAATAATCTAGTCTCATCCCAGTTCCAGCTTCGAGTAGTATCGCTATAGAGATTATGGTAACCTTCATAAAACTGGTAACTAGGCCAGATATAGCCATAGGTGAAATTTTGTTTGGATAAGGAATAGAGAGGGAGGGAGGAGCAATTGCCGTCTTGAATGCCTTCATCTACGAGCCTGATTGTGAAGTTTTTGTAGTTTATTGCCATCACTCTGTATGTTCCTTTATATACATGAAGGAGAGTGACGTTGTTTTCACAGGCTATTAGCTCGTAGCTGCGGTTGTCACTGTGGGGTGGATCATGTGGTAGTCAGAATGAGTATGAGATCTTTGTGATAGTGCCGCAACTAGATGTACAGGTTTTGGTGTCAAGTTCAGAACTCATAACTCCCTCCATTCGCAGCAGAAAGAGACACAACACTAAATACCAACAACGCCATAACCCTTTCTCTTTCCCATCACCAGTTCTGAATGCCTACCCTTTTCTTCTCAACTCCATCCCATCCTCCTTATTTATATGAGAAAATTTCATTCACCCTCATGAGAGAGACTTAATTTCAAGAAATCCAAGAAAAAAAAATTATGAAACTTTATTCCACTCTCTTAGTCAAAATGAAATTAAGTTTTGTGAGTGAAAAAACAATGCTATCCTTATTTTATTTTTTTATAAGAGCATAAACAATGACGTCCTTATTTTATTTTTTTATAAGAGCATTTACAAAACAAATAAAGACACTTACAAGACAAAATAAAAGGATTCAAAAGAAACCAATGAGTTAACTAGAGCATTTTAGCCACTCACAGGATAAATAAGGGAATTCACAAAATAAATACTACCTCCGGTCCTAAATATAGGACAAAGTTTGTAGTGCAATTTGCACTACAAACTTTGTCCTATATTTAGGACCGGAGGGAGTAAGAGTATTTAAGAGATAAATAAAAGGATTTAAAAGAACCCTATGAATTAAAAATTCTTTAGCTATTTACGAGATAAATAAAAGAATTCATAAGAAAAATAAAAATATTAATATGACAAATAAGGAGATTTAGAAAAATAAAACAAGGGTATCATTATCTTTTCACCCATAAAACTTAATTTTATTTTAATCCAAGCGGGTGTAGTGAAATTTTAAAATCATTTGGAACTTGACTGAAATAACCTCTCTTCCATGGGATTGACCGAAATTTTCCCTTTATATTATTCACTCAACCTCCTTCTTTCTCTTTTCCTTACCTTCAAACTTTCTTTTCCCTTTGGCTCACCTATTTTTGCACCTTTTTTTTTTTAAAATGATTCTGAATTTCTATATACTTATATAGCTAAAATTTATATTAAATAATACTATTCATTTATATTAATATATTTAATAAAGAGACAGAGGCAAAACATCTTTTCTGAAAACAACACGTTTTTTTTATAAGAACTGCTTAATAAGTTTTAGGCACAATGGTGGGCTAATTTACCCAAGATAGGAGCAAAACTACGTCGAATAATAGGGTAGAACAAGTGAATAAAAACATTTGGAAGTGTTTCAAAACTATGTAGAACAGGATTTATGCAAACTTTCTTCTTCAAATGCCTTTAAAATAATATTTTTCATATGTGGGGCAAAGCTCTCTAATATCCGCCTGTTACATAGGATGTTAAGAGACAATCATAGTAAACTTGAAGCTTTTGTCATTTTTGCTCCAGTTTAGAATGTTTAGGTATACTTTTATATCTAAAAAAATGTTTATGGCATTGGATGTACATTAAGTATAAGTTTATGGGTATTTTGTACCTTAACCCTTAAAAAAATACATGATTTATATTTGGGTTAAGGGTAAAAAATACCTATGTGTTTTCACTCAAAGTGTGTCCAGCACCATATGCTTTTTAGAAGTTCAAAAGTTCCCATGAACTTTGAAAATAGAGTCAAATTTACCTTTTCCGTCAAAGTTGGTTGACGGACGTTATCATATATGATGTAAATCGATTTATACTAGTTGCAAATCGATTTATACCCTTCACACCCAACACTATCTCTTCCTATGACATGTTCCACGCTTTCAGTAACGGTTTTTGATGGACATCACTCAATTCACCCCTCTTGATTGAGCACTAGCATGAAAATCTTGTTGTGTTGCTCTCCTCTTAGAAACTCACGGGCTATGATGGGGTCACCAATGGACGGGATAGGACGGTGGTAGAGAGATGAGGATGCGTTCAAATCAATATTCTCATCTTTGTGCTCTGAATCTCAGCTTTCTCCGGTGACGTTGAGAGAGTAATGGTGGTGGTGAGTTGATGTCAATGGAGGATGGTGATGGTGAATGTGTTGACCTTCGGTACTAGCATGCTTCACACGGTGCTCTGCTTCTCAGTTCTCTAGCTATGGTGGTCTTCCATCATAGACCAAGGCGAAGAATAAGGTTGATGGTGAAGATCAAAGTGGTGCAACGGTGATATGATGCGTCACCGGAAATGGGGGCAGGAAAGTTGAGCTTAGTCACTGGAAATTGGAAAAACAAAGGAGAGGAAGAAGACGACGGTGATGGTGGTATGTGGTGGAAATGGAGAGATGAGGACGGAGGTGTAGTGTTATTCTCCTCCTCTCTCTAGTTGGAGCTCTTTAGTATGTGTCGTGGCTGTCCGTGGTGGCTGTCTGTGGCGGTGAGGGAGACGGTCGCCGAAAATGGGTGTGAGAATAGAGGTGGAAGTCAATGGTGATACTGACAGTAACTTACGATGGAGAAAGCAATGGACTAAGGGGTGAAGAAGTTTGATGAAGACGGTGGAGACAGAGGAAGGAGAAGGGAGGTCGGAGATGGTGTGTTGTTTGCTAGAAGTAAGGGTTAGTGGTGAGGAAGCTTGAAGAAGATGATAGTGACGATGATGATGTGAAGTAAAGGAAGGAGGAGGAGGATGGTGCTTATGAAGATAATGGTAGTGGTTGAGAGAGATGATGATGTACTGTGGTTATGAAAAAGAAGGTGCCGATAGTGATAAAAACGCAAGAGAAGCCTATGGTTGAGAGAGATGATGATGTACTGTGGATGTTGGCTGGAGGCAAGAGAAGCCTGATCAAAACTCAAACCATTTTTTTTTTTAATATTTCCAATTTCCTATATGATGTAAATTGATTTACAAATGGTATAAATCGATTTACATTATATCTGATAACGTCCGTCAACCAACTTTGACGGAAATAACAAATTTGACCCTATTTTCAAAGTTCATGGGCACTTTCGAACCTCTGAAAAGCATATGGTGCTGGAAGCACTTTGAGTAAAGATACGTGGATATTTTTAACCCTTAACCCTTTACATTTAAAACAACAAGTTGAGTTCCATTAATTTCATCAATTAAAAAATCACATAAATATTAAAATTATGTCGGTGCCCATGTGGGGTAAGACATTTTAATCAGTTTCTGTGGGGCACCAGATTACACATACTCTCTCTCTCTCTCTCTCACACACACATATAGATGGGAATCTCAATCACAGTTTGAGATTACAATGTTTTGGCATGGTAGATTTTTGTTTTTGGTGATAATTCTGACATAAGGGCATGGTGATAACCAGCAGGTGCCTCATCGTAATGAAACTCACCCATTCCATATCTATTATGATAATGACTCCGTATTAATGGTCGAGTTTCCTTCTATCTCTGCTCTTCAAGGACTCAGTCTCATTGTCAATAAAATAAACTATAAATCCCACATCTTACAAGTAAGGGATCCAGAACTTTGTCTTCCCAAACTCTTTTTACAGCGCCGTCTCTACAATTCATCCAACATTCATCCTTTAGAGTGCCATTATCACCATATGACCCCCCAAAGTTTTGCTTTCTTCAATTGTACTTCCACTGATTTGCAATATGTACTCAACCACTGCCCGATTGTTCCTCTTGCTCCAACGATAGCGTCCTTACAGGGTAACTAAATTCCTGCACCATGGTTTATTGGTTCCTTTCGCCAATACCCGCAAAGGATATTCAGTAAACGAACTTGCTAAGATTCAAATGGCCGTTCCAAACTAAAGTTGAAAAGCACAAAACCAGCAACATGCTCATAATTCTTTTATCAATTACAGGTGACACAATAATTCTTTTATCCATAATTCTGATGGATGTTGCTTAGATTGAAACTGAACGTTCATTTGTTGTGCTCCTGTGACTCCAGGTTCCATGTTCCTGCTTTTGCTGTTGGTTGTGTGCTTCTTCTACATTTGCCACTACTTCAAGAAGAAAGGAGATGATCAAGTCAGATTTGGAAGGTTTTTGGCGGATTACAAGGCACTTAAACCTACGAGATTCTCTTAAGCTGATATCAAAAGAATCACAAACAATTTCAAGCATAAATTAGGTGAAGGTGCTCATGGAACTGTCTTTAAAGGTAAGCTGTCTTCTGAAATTCAAGTGGCTGTCAAAGTACTCAGTCATTCAGATAACGATGGACAAGATTTCATTAATGAAATGGGGACTTTGGGCAAAATTCATCACATCAATGTTGTTGGTTTGTTGGGTTTTTGTGCTGATGGTTTTCACCGTGCTCTTGTTTATGACTTTTTCCCAAATAGTTCATTCCAAAGTTCATATCTTCCCCAAATGACAGAGAAAATTTCCTCGGATGGTCTAAGGTGCAAAAAATTGCTCTTGCCATAGCCAAAGGGATTGAATATCTTCACCAAGGTTGTGATTATAGAATTCTTCATTTTGATATCAATCCTCATAATGTATTATTGGATGACAACTTCATTCAAAAAAGTTTCTGAAATTGGTATGGCTAAATTGTGTTCTAAAAATCAAAGTGTGGTGTCAATGACAGTAGCAAGAGGAACTCTGGGATATATTGCACCTGAAGTGTTCTCTCGAAATTTTGGAAATGTGTCCTACAGATAATATATTTATAGTTTTGGAATGCTACTCTTAGAAATGGTTGGTGGAAGGAAAAATGTTGATACAAATAAAGAAACTTTTCAAGTTCTATATCCAGAATAGATTCATAATTTGATAGAAGGAAGAGGCATAAGTATTTACATAAAAGATGAAGTTGACATTAGAATTGCTAAAAAACTAGCAATTGTAGGACTTTGGTGCATCCAATGGCATTCAATAAATCGTCCCTCTATGAAAATAGTGATACAAATGCTGGAAGGAGAAGTAGATAAATTAAAGGTGCCTCCCACCCCGTTTGATTTTATTGCCTCAACCAATGCTAGTGTCATTGTTCCTACAAGACATCTGAATTTAGACTTAGATGTGATTCATGAATCTGAATAATTGTGTGTGTGTATGTTGGCTTGTCAAATATATATATATATATATAGCTTTTACTTTTAATGTGATTTTTTGTAAGATTTATGAATTTTTTATTATCAATCTGCCAACTTATGCTTTTGTTTAACATAGGAAATTCAAAAAATGTATTAAGAACTTTGTTGGCAAACAATAAAGTAGTCAATATCGAAGCTAAAGTAGTAAATATATAGCAAAGTAAAAGTAGTTATTAAGAAATATTTAGTAACATGAACCATATTTACTACTTTGGTTTCGCTATTAACAACTATAGTTTTGCTTTTCACTACTTTTATTTTAGAAAATACTACCTCTGGCCTTTAATAAAAGATATCATTTGTAGTGTAAATTCTACCATAAATAGGATCTTATATTAAGGACAAGAGATAGTAATAAATAGCAAAACAAAAGTAGTTATTAGAAAATAGTCAATAACATGGACCCCCCGTTTACTACTTTGGCTTCACTATTAACTACTTCTGCTTTAGAAATTCAAAACATGTAGTTGGCTATTTGAGCTTCGGTGACTGATCACCGACACCAAAGCTCCGGCTGCCAGTAGGGTCACTGGAGCTCCAATGACTGACTGTAGCAGGATTCCCAGTGGCAAAGCTCTGGCGATCAGCCCTAGATGAGGGGGTGCTCAGGTGGCATCTAAAAGAAAATAGAAGTGAAGAGAAATAATGCATTTTCCACTACATTTTAAAATTCCAAAGACAGATTTGAGATTATTGAAATTTAGCGCACTCTTTTGTCCTTGTTATATTTCCAAAATATTTATATGTCATTTTTCCAATCATTAATTTGACTTAGTTGATTGAAAATAACCCGTCCAAATTTAAATTAAAGGACTTCAAGTGACTTTCATTAAAAATACTCAACTAATACAAAAGCTTTCTACAAACTGATCACTCTACTTAACAAATGGCATATTATAAGATATAAATAGACTTGAAAAATTACATTTTCTTAATCTCGCCATTCAGAATAATTACACGAAGACCTAATTTTTCGATAAAGCTAGATCTGTAAATCAGCCATAAATCATGACATCTATCTAAGAGCATTTTTGCATTATTAATCACTTCTCTCTCGGCGCCCCCCCCCCCCCAAAAAAAAACCTAATTGCATTCACGCAATACTGGACATACATGGATAAGGTTTATTAGAGAGAAGCTTGCATTGTTTTTTTTAAAAAAAAGTTATTAAGATATATTATATAGTTTAGTTCATTGGAGTTATGAGTTTGTGCTTTATTATGCAACCAAACATCATGTAAAATAATCCCACGCATAAAGGAATCTTAATTTAAATAAGAGATGCCAACCAGTAATATCAATGTTACTATTATATACTGGTATACTGGCATTGGCGAGAATGACATAACATCCATCGCAAAGATATTTAATTATTAAATATCTTGAAATTTCCTGACATGACAGCTCAGGAGGCATATGATCGTATTATATTTAAATCATAAACAATAGACATACTAGTAATCATATTAGGAGCGGTACTCTCCATTTCTCTTATTGTCCACTTCTTTCCACTTCTTTATTCTCATAGTTAGATTAACTCTTAATGGTTGAGATTCAATATCCTATAAAAATATTATTATAATATTAAATAACAAAAAATGTATATAAATAAGTGTAAATCATTAAAATTTGATATGAGCTTTGTGTATGAAACTGTGATATTGAATTTTTGTCAATTATATCTCTAATAGTTTGTTATATAACTGTTCCGCTTGACACCTTATGGACACATGTCAGTATGTGTAATGAGTCGGATAACTGGTTACTGAGGCTTTTGTCTCACCCCATCAATTTAACATTTTTCAGGTGATATTTCCCCTGCTGGGCAGTCGGGAGGACCTCCTGAGGCATGCATGCATGTATGGATGTATGTATGTATGTATGCATGCATGCATGCATGCATGTATGTATGTATAGCCTCTTGTGGTTTATTATGTGTTGAATTGATGTATAGTGCCACTCATAGGGCCCATATTCTGTAAACCCTAATTTGACCACATACTTTGATTATCGTACTTTATTTGGATGTTATATAAAACTGGATGACTTTAGTTTTGAAATGGGAATTTTTGGTATGATCACGGTAGAATTAATTTTTACCATGATTAATATTTGAAAGATGAGTTAATATTATAAAATTAAGGAAGGGATTTTACAAATAGAATGAGGCCTTGCCAGCTTCGTATTCAGGAATCAACTAGGTTGACCCCCATCCTCTCATTCTAGTTTTCCACTCATTTTCTCAATTTCCATTCTTATTCAAACATATCTCAATAAATTGAATTTTTCAAGAAAAACACAATTCTAGAAAACTACCACTCAAATAAAACATCATAAGCAAGTAGAATGAATAATTAAAAACAACATAATTTATTCATTAATCAATAAGCCATAAAAATTTTATGAGTTGCAGTGAATTCAAATTCAAAATAAGCAAACTATAACATGGATAATCAAGTTTCAATAACGAGGTACATCAATGCCAAAATCTTTTATGGTTCTCCTAGCCTTGGCTCTATCAGCTCCTACATCAATATTATTTAAGCCTCTCTTGAAAATGTCTTTCCAAAATCCTAGGCCATAAAGATGACCCCTCTTTGTCACTTGCTCACGGTATTCCACATAGCTTTTGCATAGAACTCTGTGTCACTTACATTAGTGACTTGTCTTCCATATCCATAAATGATTCCATAGACACTCTTGATCTGAATATAATCATTAGCATACTTTTCAGCAAGTGATTTGATTAGAAGACTAGTCCTTGGTCTATCGACTTCTTCCTCTTCGAATTCATCATATATGAATTTCGCTTTCTCTACATGCTTCACTTCATCAAGTGTGTTGGAATCTTGTAGTGAAAGAGGGGATCTTTCTTGTTGGTGCTACCAACTCCACTTAAAGTCTTTACCTCTTTCTCATCATCCGAAGTCAGGGAATACTCAGGGAGGACCCCATTAAAGGAATGTTCAGTCTTAACACTTGCCATATCTGACAAATAATTATTTATCACGAAGAAAACAATTTTTAGAAATTATTTTAAAATAGTTTAGGGTAAAAAACAACTCAAAAATGTAAATTAAATATTTTGAATGATTTCCAAAATAAACAAATAGCTTACAAACTTGAAGATCATGAATTTAGAAATTTTTAGGGCCAAGAAAATCCTAAAAATACCCCTGTATGTGCTCCTACGCGCCCCCTGAATATTTCTGGCTGAAAAATTAATGAAAAATAAAAAAAGAGAGAGGCACACTTGCAGGAGCTGGCGCGTGGCCTCCATATGGCGTACTAAGTCTGATAGTGTGTTTACATGGCTTATATGGCCTAGGGGTGGCTGACACACGCTACTAATGCGAGTCAAGTGTCAAGGAAATTTTTATTTAAATAATAAAATAAAATAATTATTTTATTTTATTTTGAAAATCAGGTTGGGCCGGTTTGGGTTAATTAAACTGGCCTAGCTGTCCTTTAAATGGGTTTCAGGTTGGGTTGACCCGAGATGCTGTGTTTCACTTATTCAAAATGCAGCATCTCCTGCTAGCTGAAATGACATCATTTCAACCACTACAAAACATCGTCGTGTCACTTAGTTAAACAACGCGTTTAGGGGGGTTTCTGGGCAAAACTGTAATATCTCAAAATTCATACATCCAAGATTCAATGTGTATTTATTCAACAAATAGAATCAAGAATGAATTTTGGAGAATTTGATTATGCTGCTAGTGAAAATTTCATGTGAGACAGTGCATTTTTCATGTGGTTTTTGATGAACAAATGATGTTAAAAAATTATGAAATTTTCTAGAATAAAAATAGACATTCCAAGCTTTAATTTGATAGGTCATATGAATTATTTTGATATATACACTAAGAGTTATGAATTTTTGAAGTTTGCCTAGTGAAACTAGCTACTCTCTGGGACAGAGTCCAAACATTTAAATTCTGGGAATTTTGTGCTTCCAATTGGCTAAAGGCTATATTTTTCCTTGAAACTATACTCGATAAGGGTTTTATAGCCTTTAGAATCACATCAATTCAATATCTACAAATAAAGATATGAATTTTCAAAGTTTGATGAAAATTCTGCTTGATTTCAGCAAAGTGTAAAAATCACAAAAATGTAAGGGCAATTTTGGAAATTTGAAAAATTTATCTTTCCTCTATCCATTAAAATGTCCAGAAGCTCAGAAAATCAAGGAAAAACTGCAGAAAAATCAGAAAAAAAAATTGAAAGAGGAAAGAAGATGATGAATAGTAAAAAATCTAAACAAAATTCACCGATTTCACTACTGAATCGCAGCTTTCGTCTGAAAATTCCTTCATAGATCTTCTCCTCCTCATCATGAGCTTCAATTCTTTGGTTTTATATTTTTGATTGGTCAAGTTTGGTGTCATCTACTCAGGGTAGGTATTACCGAAATCAAGAACTGGTTGCAGAATCGTGCTCAGGTAAGCGTAAGCTTTGATTTGAGCTGAATATTGTGATGTTTGAGTAATTATTCATGAAGTTGTGTTACTGCCCTGATTTTCTAACACCATGAAAATGAAGCTTAATAGTCTTGTAATCATGAGAAATGGGTTAAAGAAGGTTTAATGATGTTAGATTATAAGTTTTGAAGCTTAATTTGTAAAATTGGATTCTTTAGGAAAGGGTTCTGTTCAGTTCTATATAAAATCTGGCGAAGCTGGATTTTGATGTTTTTTAGTATTCCATGGTATTCTACATGAAACATTATGTGGAATTACATGTCATTGTAATTTTTGGATAATTATACATAATTCTAGAATTTTTAGAAGATTGGAGTTGTTGCTGTCCAGATTCATTTCTGGAAACCAGTATTGTTGTGGCGTGTTTTTCAGTACCCAAACCTTATCCAAAATGGATGATATTTTACAAGGTAAAAGTAGACATCCTGGGCTTCAATTTTGATATGTAATATAAGCCATTTCGCCTAGTAGATTGAAAGTTATGATTTTTCAAAATTTGACTATGTTTCTGAAGTACAATCTGGAACAACAAGGATTTAGTGAATTTCGGGAAATACTATGGTTGTAATGGCTAGACTTGGGTATTTTTTCATGAAAATATACTTAAAGAGCTTCACTTAGGCTTTGGAATCAATCAATTTAGAATTTTCTAGAATTCACTATGATTTTTCAAAGCTGACTGAAAGTTTGCCAGTTTCTGGAAAACTGTGAAACTGCACTGAGCAGAGTTGTATTGAGTAGAAATTGTTGAAACTGTGATAGATACTATGATTTAAAGGCAGTAATGGTACAAGTAATAACCATTTACTTGTTACCTTAAATTTTGATAGGAATTAGAAATTTTTCGAGTCGAAATCAAAGTTAGGACGACTGAAAAATTGATAAAGGAGACAGGTAGTAACTCTATCTTTTATAAAGTATGTGAATATTTTATATGTTTATGTATGCCATCTTCTGTGATATCATTGATGAAGACAGTTATGCCGAGGAGGGCAATTTGTGCAAGTAGGAACTTTTACTTGGTTGTTGAGTAAGAACCCAACCGAGGTTTACGGATAGTGAGAGAGTAGCCCTAACTCATGTATACATGCAATGATGATTGTTTGTGTTGTTAATATGTTGCATAACATGGAGCATGGCATTTAATTTTCTCATATTATATGATTGATTGTGTGTTATTACTGAGATTCTTTTGAATCTCACAATTTTTCAAACATTAAAATATTCCAGCTAGAGATAGCGGCTCGAAGAACAAATTCGTGGATACCGGCAAGTAGAGTTCTGGTGCACATGTGGGGACTGTTGTTGGCTATTTAGCTTGTAATTTAGTTCTTTTTGAACTCTTTGTACATGTATATGTATATATTTCAAACCCTACGGGGAATTTTCTGTATTGTAAACAAGTACTTAATGTCAACATATTTCCGCTATTTCTGTATGTCTTACGAAACTGTGCGCTTATTACTCTGTGTATATCGAAATCTTAAGAGGTTTGACAAAAACGATGTCGTTTTGGCCCCTTATTTCATCTTCAACCTCTAATGAGTCAGCTGGAGCTTCAATTCAGTGCGCCCGTCGTGACCCGCCTTACTTCTTTCCTCAATATCTCCCTCATCTGGCCTCCGTTGCAAGCAATTCTAGTGGTGTTGGAATTGTCTCCTTGGGTACTTCACATTCATCACTTTTGTCCACACAAAAACTCACATTTTTGAAGACCCAATTCTTGAAGCACATTGGTCACCGTCGTTTTCACTTAGAAACATGGTTGGGCTCATTGCTTCTTACGTTTTATGATATCATATCCTTATTTATTCATTCAAGTTGTTGTTTTCGAATTCACACAGTTTCTAGAAACAACCAACCATTCAAGAGAATGAAAGAAGAGAGAGAATGAGCATATAGAACTTTGAAAAAGAAACATGCTTCATGAGAATATTCTTGTGTTATGAATATAATTATTGAGATGAAAACGCAGCATGCATTTGAATGGAAAAACATGGCATGAGAACTAGAAAACAGTCACCAGAGGCGAGAGAGACGAAGGAGAGAGAGAATAATACAAGTTCATGCATGCATCTGGACAGAATAGAAAACTCATGAAACATGCATATATTCATGATAGCAGCAGAAAAGAAAAAAATTTGAACATGTATGAGGAAATAACAGAATACGTAGGTGAGTTTTTTTTTTTCATACACACACACACACACACATATCAATAATATCATGGCAGGACACACATATAAGACACAGCCATAAGATCAAGTATGCTCTAATACCAATAAAGGAAAAATATGAATAGATAGAGAGAAGAGACGCATACCAGGTCGGGTTGAATCCAGGTAGTAAGAGCTCATGCAAATATTATACTACTAGAGCCTAATTGAGATTGGCACAGTAGTACACTAGAACAAGCAAGATGGTAGGAGAGAAGAGAGATTGCTAGATGCTTCAATAGCAAGGATGGATTGTAACTAAGGAAGGCACACCCTATTTATAATGATTTAGAGTGGCCACTAATTAGGAAGTTATGTGCACTCCTTCTTGCCTTGCAAGTTAGCAATTAGGAAAATTGATTCTCAATTAATTTCCTAATATATTCTAACTTGTCTCTCAATTAACAATCCCATAATTAATAATAACTTATTTTCCAATCCATAATTAATGCCGATTTGTTTCTTATTTGATAAGACTATTTCTATTTTAATCAAATAGTCCAGCTCATCAAGGACCCAAAGTCCAACATCAATTACAACTCATTATTATTTCCCGTCACTTGTGCCCTCACCCAGACTACTATAAGAATGCGTACAGACACTGGATGTTGTTTAGTAAGTGCTACTAGATTCATCGTCCAATAAAACTCTTTCATTGAAGGTTTTGGAGGCATTTCAAGACTTTCCACATAATCAGCTCCTAACATTTCTGTTACTTTATTCATTGAAGGTTGATTGTTAGGCTTTAACTGTATACACCAAAGCGCTATTATGAACATTTTCCTTGCTAAACCTGTTTCCTCTTTTGTTAGATCTTCCATTTCTATGTCTTTTGCTTCATCAAACCAGTCACAAATCCATAAGGGAAAGTAAAATTGGCTTGAATGTTCTGCATGTGGATTCAAATTCCTTCTTTGACTTGTCATCTCCATCAAAAGCATTCCAAAATTGTAAACATCAGTCTTGTGAGACACTCCTCCAATATTCTTGTAGAATAACTCAGGAGCCATGTATCCTATAGTTCCTCTTGCTGCAGTCAAAGTGACTATACTCTTATCAACATCAGATAATCTTGCCAGTCCAAAATATGAAATCATTGGAATGAATTTATCATCAAGTAGAATGTTGTCAGGCTTGATGTCAAAATGCAATATTTGCATGTCACATCCATGATGAAGATAAGCAATCCCATGAGCCACTCCTAAAAATATCTCATATTTTGTGATAACTTAAGGAGTATCTTATTGGAAGGAGGTTGTGAAGCTAGTCTAATGAAATCTTCAAGGTTTCCATACATTGACAAGTGTCTTCTGTGAAATGAATATATCAATAGCGCAATTAGGAATATGATCCCAAATAAAAATCTTGCTGCGACGAATGGGAAAATAAACCTTCCCGTGACCATTCCTAGTTGCCTTGCAATATTTGATGCCCAAACGATCCTGTTAAATTTTATATTCTGCTTTCCCACTATTTTTAATAGACCTGTGCATGAATATTTCCATAAAGACCATAGAACTAGTCAGTCCCGGAATGTGACTACTTGCATAAAACTGAAAGTGGAACCAGAATGGGAAAATCGAGGGGAAGTCTCTAAAATACAAAATACTCCGTATATAGGTATGACGTGAACCATAACACTTCACCTTTTCCAATCCCATTGCGGAAATCTGTAAGAAAATTTCACAAAAGTCAATCACAGTAAGGATGAACTTAACACAACAAAACATATACCCCAAAGGTTTATGAATCAATGGATGATATAAATTTATGTTGACAACAATAGAAAAAACACTCTTTATTTCTTGTTTTTTTACTTGCCAAAATTAATCGTGAAATTTCAGAAGCTAATAATTGTATCTTATGAAATAATCGTGATTTTAGGTTCATAATTGATTTTAGCATCATCATGTACATAAGTGTTTGGTAACTTTATGAGATAATCATAATTTTGAATTCATAATTATATAGGTAGAAATTCAAAAGTCTTTTTTTTTTAAGAAAAACAATCGGCCAAAAACATGTGAAGCAAAGAAACAGAACAAGTTTCTGCGCTCATCACCACTCATGGCTACACTGATATCTGCACTCCAAATAATGTGTAAGGGTTCAAATTTAAAATTTTAGACTGTTAATTTTTTAATAAAAAATTTATTGTTTTAAAAAATGACACTAATAATATTATCTTTTTTCTAGATTATTTACACATTAAAATATTTTTTCAAAAAATAAAAATTTAATCCTGAACGAACTAGATTAGATCCAAACTTGATGCTCATCACCCAAACTGAATCCCATGCGAAAAAGGAAGTTGAGTGATATAAAAAAGAAGAATAAGATGGAGGAGAGAAGAACAGGCGTTAATGAAAGCATTCATAAGTGGAGGAGTGACGGGATCAGCGAAAGGCTTATGGTGTTGGTGCTTAGTGTTGTGGCTCTCTCTGCTTCTAATGGAGGGAGTTGTGAGTTCTCAACCTCACAACGAAACCTGAGCATCTAGTTGCGGCATTATCACGAACATCTCATCTCCGTTTTGACTATGAGATGACCCACCCCACTGCGGCAACCACAGCTAGGAGCTAGCCGGCGAAAACAACGTCACTCTCCTTCATTTAATTGATGAACATGATTATTATCGTTATGAGGATTTGAATAATGGAAGATCCCGGGTGGTAGGAAGATACAGAGTGTTGGGAATAAACTACCACAACTACACAATCAGAATTGTAGATGAAGGCATTCAGGAGGGCAATTGCTCCTCCCTCCCTCTCTCTTCCCTATCCCTACAAACTTTCATGGACGCAGCGTATGTTGATACGGCTCCCAAATGCTGTTAGTATCTTGGGCCTGCCGGTCGGTCGGAGCTCTAACGGCCTGCCAATGGTGGTGCTCGGTGGAGGGTGCGTTTTCTCTTTTCTTTGTTTTTTTTTTCTAAAAAAATTGTGCGGCAATTTTGTAAACTTACCGACATTTTAAAATCCTAGATTGCTACCCTCTATCGAATTTGTCCTCTTATATATTCACATGACCTTTATGAAACTTTGGAACTCATGTTGTATCTTTTAAGATTAAGTTCGAAGTTGTATACAGTTTAGGAATCCACATTCCATGCTCATCTTAATATGAGCAGCGAACGTTCATTTCCAAATAAAAAGTTTTTTTTTTAATTTCTTGAAAAAAATACTTCATGTACTAAAAATTAATTAGCTTAAGATATATACTAGATGTTCAAAAAATATTTCAGATATTGGATGTGATTGGAAAAATATTTCGGGATACTGGTGTTATAAAAAAAATATTTCTGAATACACGACTAGAAATTAATTAATTTGAGATACTGGTGAAAAAATATTTCAGATTATAACATACAATTTAATTCAAATAAATAGGAATTCATAAAAAGTTTTTAAAAAAATAAAAGAAATTGGTCCCCACCCCAAAATTGGAGAATGAGCATGACATGCTTAGAGGATGAGCATGACATGCTCAGAGGATGAGCACGGCATGCAGACCAATAGTTTCGTCTTTGAAAAATATATTCTTGCAACCTAGCCATCGGGGTACCATGGGTGATGGGTCCCATTAAATGAAATCAGATTTAAAAAGTTGTTAGCCAAAATTATCATTCAAAATAAACTTAATAACACGTTTTTATTGGGAAAAAAGATAATTAAATATCATTTAAATTTTAAAATCCTAAATCAGTGATATCTCAAAAACTTGAGTTGTTAATTACTATATTTATTTTCAATTCTATTACTCTTATTATCAACAAAACCAACTTAAAATTTTACAGTTTATATAATATTTAAGTATCTTTTATTATTATTATTATTATTGGGTATTGCAGGGAAGAAAAGTTGCTCTTGGTTGCTGCACATCATTAAATTTTGAGGTGACAAGAAATAGGGTTTTCGGTGAAAATGATTAAGAAATTTATCGAGAGATTAAATCAGGGTTATTAAACCCGGATCGGACCGGCCGGTAAACAGGTCCGGTTCCCGGTCCGGTCCGGGTTGGTATTTTTAAAAAAAAAAATTTTTAATTTTTCCTTTAGAATTTCATACTATAAGTCTAAAATTTTCAATTTCTCACCGGTTTGGTTCCGATTTGACCCACTGACCCTTAACCTAGTACCCCGATCGGTTCAATGCCCGGTTCGAGTTTTAATACCTTGGATTAAATTGAGTTCGAGCTGGTAATTTATAATCTAAAAAATACAATCAATATTTTAATTATTTTTAAAAATAAAATTAATAGTTTTTTTTTAATTCCATCAAATAACTTCTTGTTGAATTTAATCATTTCTGACTGCTTAAGTTATTATAAGTTTCTTTAACTTAACTTCTAAATATTTGTGAATACATGCTTGTTTATATATTTTAAGGACAAAGGATTTTTTTTATGTTATTTCAAATTTGTTATGCATTTTATCTAAACCCTTTCTTTCTTTCTTTCTTTCTCTTTTGGATAAAATGCAGACATGCGCTGTTAAATATTTTTCATACAAAATATGGAATATCTTGAAAAATCTTGTATGTTTATTATACAGAAAAATCAAGATATATAATATTTTTTATTCAAATATTTACATTTATTAAATTTAATTAATTTTATTTTTCTCCATTTTTTTATTTTGCATAAAAAGAAATTGGTTAAAGTATATTTTTAATCCTTTAAATTTACATAAGATTTTATTTTAGTCTCTTAAGTTTATAAAGTGTGTTTTTAGTTTGACAATGTAATTTTAAGGACTAAAAACACATTTTATAAACTCAAGGAATTAAAACGAAACCTCATGTAAATTTAAAAAACCAAACTATACTTTAGCCAAAGGAATGCATGCTATTTTTTTTAAAACAATGCATGCTATTATTATTATTATAGATTTGAAAAAGCATACCGTAGTTATTTAATTAATTTGAAATTTTAAGTAGAAATCCTTGCAGCTCCCGAATTCAGAAAACTAGCATAAGTCCCTTGCTTTGCTTTATATGAAATTTAAAAATGTACCATAGTTATTATAGCTAAGAAAGTTTTTTTTAGTAGGCCTAGGGTATCTATATTGCCTGTGGCAAACAAGGTTTTAATTGTACTATAAATGTAAAAATGTGCTATAACTAGAATGACTTTTACATTTTAATTGTCTATAAAATAAATATTGAATTTGGGGTTTTCAACCAAAAAAAAAATCGTTAAAACAAAGAAAACATATATTTTTATTTATGTTGTTTTTCTTGATGAGCATTTTTAGAATAGCATATATTATATGGTTTGATTAATTTGACTCCAGAGTCCATATAAGCAGATTTTGTGGTTCCTAATAGACATTGTTTTCTTTTTTTTCGATTACAGGGACATTGTTTTCTACATGTGCGCATCACATTTCTTTCTTTCTTTCTTTTTTTTGGGACCAACCCATAACATTTCTATCTTGGTGCATGGGGTCCGTAGGAACCTACCAATCTTCTGGAATGTGTGTGTATAATTAAACAGCCTTCCAATTTGACTAAAAGGGGGGAAAAATATTTCATCCATTGATTCATAAACCTTTGGAGTATATGTTTTGTTGTGTTAAGTGCATCCTTACTGTGATTGACTTTTGTGAAATTTTCTTACAGATTTCCGCAATGGGATTGGAAAAGGTAAAGTGTTATGGTTCACGTCATACCTATATTCGGAGTATTTTGTATTTTCTAATTTTTAATGGGAGACTTCCCCTCGATTTTCCCATTCTGGTTCCACTTTCAGTTTTATGCAAGTAGTCACATTCCGGGACTGACTAGTTCTATGGTCTTGATGGAAATATTCGTGCACAGGTCTATTAAAAATAGTGGGAAAGCAGAATATAAAATTTAACAGGATCGTTTGGGCATTAAATATTGCAAGGCAACTAGGAATGGTCACGGGAAGGTTTATTTTCCCATTCCTCACAGCAAAATTTTTATTTCGGATCATATTCCTAATTGCGCTATTGATATATTCATTTCACAGAAGGTCCTTGCCAATGTATGGAAACCTTGAAGATTTCATAAGACTTCACAACCTCCTTCCAATAAGGTACTCCTACAAGGACTTGAAGACAATCATTAAAGGATTCAAATACAAGTTAGGTAAGGGAGGCTTTGGCACTGTATTCAAAGGGAAGCTGAAGAGTGGAATTGAAGTTGCCGTCAAAATGTTGGGTGAGACCAAATCTAATGACCAGGAATTTACCAGTGAAGTCGCAACTATTGGGAGGATACATCACTTTATATGTGGTACGCCTTGTTGGCTTCTGTGTGGAGTGGAACAAAGCATGCTCTTATCTGTGAGTTTATGTCTAATGGTTCTTTGGATAAATTTATTTTTCCTAAAGATGAAAGCGTATCCTTCAATTATCACAAAATATGAGATATTTTTAGGAGTGGCTCGTGGGATTGCTTATCTTCATCATGGGTGTGACATGCAAATATTGCATTTTGACATCAAGCTCGACAACATTCTACTTGATGATAAATTCATTCCAATGATTTCATATTTTGGACTGGCATGATTATATGATGTTGATAAGAGTATAGTCACTTTGACTGCAGCAAGAGGAACTATAGGGTATATAGCTCCTGAGTTATGCTACAAGAATATTGGAGGAGTTTCTCACAAGACTGATGTTTACAATTTTGGAATGCTTTTGATGGAGATGACAAGTCAAAGAAGGAATTTGAATCCACATGCAGAACATTCAAGCCAAGTTTACTTTCCCTTATGGATTTGTGACCGGTTTGATGAAGCAAAAGACATAGAAATGGAAGATCTAACAAAAGAGGAAAAGGATTTAGCAAGGAAAATGTTTATAGTAGCGCTTTAGTGTATACAGTTAAAGCCTACCAATCGACCTTCAATGAATAAAGTAATAGAAATGTTAGGAGCTGATTATGTGGAAAGTCTTGAAATGCCTCCAAAACCTTCAATGAAAGAGTTTTATTGGACGATGAATCTAGTAGCACTTACTAACAACATCCAGTGTCTATACGCATTCTTATAGTAGTCTAGGTAAGGGCACAAGTGACGGGAAATAATAATGAGTTGTAATTGATGTTGGACTTTGGGTCCTTGATGGGCTAGACTATTTAATTAGGATACAAGTAGCCTTGTCAAATAAGAAATAAATCAGTATTAATTATGAATTGGAAAACAAGTTATTATTAATTATGGGATTGTTAATTGAGAGACAAGTTACCATGGATTAGGAAATTAATTCAAAATCAATTTTCCTAATTGCTAACTTGCAAGCCAAGAATGAGTGCACATAACTTCCTAATTAGTGGCCACTCTAAATCACTATAAATAGGGTGTGCCTCCCTCAGTTACAATCCATCCTTGCTATTAAATCTTCTAGCAATCTCTCTTCTCTCCTACCATCTTGCTTGTTCTGGTCACTACAAACAAAATGGTATTTTGTAGCGGTGCAATTGTAGCGGTTATATGAAACCGCTACAAATTATAGTATTTGTAGCGGTTTTAACCTAAACCGCTACAAATTTGTAGCGGCAAGCTACGCGCCAAGTGGCGCGACATATTAGCCGCGTTTTTTGTAGCTGTTGGGTAGACAAAACCGCTAGAAATTTGGCGCGAAATTCCCGCCAAAACTTGTAGCGGTTAATACACAGAAACCGCTACAATATTCCCGCCATATGGCGCGACCAAGTCCCACCAATAGTTTACCAGTTATTTGTAGCGGTTAAAGCAACAAAACCGCTACAAAATACCAAACATCAGGTATTTGTAGCGGTTATAGGGATATAACCGCTACAGAATTTCAGGAGTCTCCACTTGTGTAGCGGTTCTGGGCAATAACCGCTACAGAATTTCAAAGGTTCTTGTAATTTGTAGCGGTTATTGTAGAACTACTATAAATTTTTAGGGCCGTGGGTGATTTGTAGCGGTTATAGTAGAGGTTATTGGAATAACCACTACAAATATCTGGCCTATTTAAACCTCCGCCCCCTCATTTCTTCGTTTGCTCATTTTGTTTCCTAGGGTTTCTCTGAGTGGTTTCTTCAAGATTTGAGTGTTCAGACGTCTGTGTAGGAGTTTTTGCTACAGTATTTCTTAGTATTTGCACTTGAGGTACGTATATTTGTATTTTTATTAGATTTTTGCATAATAATGTGACTAAATTTTTTTTTATTTTTACAGTGGATATGGCTTCAAGAGAGGATAAGGGGAAGGCCCCTGAGGTCCCCAGACCGATTTTACGGGGTGGCAGTAGCCGGGCAGGGGGCAGAGGGAGGGGGCAACGCGGAGGCAGGGCGACCACGGCATTTCAGCCCAGCCCCCCACAGGAGTCGGCCCTACCACAGGCACCACAGACGATCCCACAGGAGACGACCGCACCAAAGGTGCCTGAGTTTGGGGGGCCAGATATCAGCGTCGAGGATTATGACGAGGAGGAGTTCTAGATCCCGATTGTGATCAGGGAGATGGAGCAGTTCCTTGATGAGGAGGAGGCTCGGGAGCAGAACAACCCACGAGGGTCGTCTTCGCGGTCTACTGGGTTTGAGGTGCAGGTCCAAGGTAAATTAATTTTTTAATTTAATAAATTATTTATTTAAATTCGAAATGTTAACTTTGAATTACAATTTATCTAACGTGCGGTTAACTGTGCAGACGAGCAGTGGAACGTTTCGACGAGGAGGCTAGACGTGGTCGGTGTGAACAGCATGGACCGGACCCTGCGAGTTATAGTGCCGTGTAATGAGGGCACTGACCAGCCCATCAACAATGGAGGTCACCTACTCAATCGCTTCCTAAACGACTTGGGCACGAATTGGATACGGTTCCCCCTTCACTTCAAGATGTGGAGGCACGTTCCGAGGGGGCCGAAGGACCAGGCTTGGGAGGAGGTGGTTCAGGTAATTAAAATTATTTAATTAATATTTTTTGTAATTAATTCTATTTAAATAATATTTTTTAAATTATGTTTTTTGTACTTATTGATATTTAAATAGTTTTTTTTTCAGCTGCGGTTTACCGTCCGGGCCAACCGGAAGAGGTACGCCCTCGTGAAGATGGGTAACACCTGGAGGAACAGGAGGAACTGTCTCTTCCACAAGGTGGATAAGGACGGGACGATGCCTCTGGAGCAGCTGATCGAGAGTGTCCCGGACGGCATGCCGCCGAACAACTGGGCGAGTTTCGTCCAGTTCAGGAGGAGCCCTGAGGGGCAGGTAATGTATTTATTAGATTTTTTATATATAACTAGCGTGTACTCCCCCGTGCGTTGCACGGGGAGCTTGTGCTTATAAAAACTGCTAATTTGAAATACTACCACATTTGTTAATCATGTCATTGCCTTATTCACTTCAATGGTCTTCACATATTAGTAATAATTACATTATGTTGCAATAGTACATCGTTCATAGTCATAATGTCCCTAAGTCACATTTCTAAAAACTTCTTTGTAGACAACATTCTTTGTAGTCTTCTTCTCCTTGCTTTGATTATCACCAACTATTATCTTCAAGCCTTGCATGGTTTTAACTCTAGACAATGCAACATATAACTGGCCATGTGTAAAGACGGGCTTACAAAGATACAATCCAACATGTCGTAGAGATTGTCCTTGACTTTTGTTGATAGTCATAGCAAATGAAAGAGTTATTGGGAATTGTCTCTGTTGCATACGGAATGGCCATCGACTTTCAGAAGGATTCATATCCATTCTATGAATGAGGACCTTTTGATTTGGATTCGAGCCATTCAAAGTGACTGCCTCAATAATAGTCTTCCCTAATTGAGTAATGCGGAGGCGAGTTCCGTTGCATAATCCTGAAGACTGATCAATGTTCCTCAAAAGCATAATTGGTGCTCCAACTTTAACAATAAGCTTATGTGGAGGCAAACCAGAGCTGTTGATTGTGTTAAGGAACTCTGTGGTGTACAAATTGTGAAATCCATCACTATCTTCATCGGACTTGCAAATTGAGTTACAACTGTAGAATTCATGAGCTTGTCCTGGCAAGAGGGAACATAAGTGGTCATTTATGCGGTTGACCATTTCTATGGTTGGTGCCAAGATAGCCCTATCATTGAAATATTCATTTGACTGTAAATGGCCACAGATATTAGGATAGGTTGAATCAACAATGGCTTGAATGGGATTTGTGAAATGGGATATCAACAATTCAGATGGGATTTCAATTTCAGCAGTGCCATCTTGAGAGTTGCCTAATTTGCCATCACCAACATCTAATAACCATTGTGAGAACCATGCCAATTGGGCATTATCAGTTGTTGAAGATGAAGAAGTCATACGCATATTTTTTGTGAGGCGAACAATAGTACAATGATCCCATAAGTGTGAAGAATTAATACATGCATTTACAATGGTTCCTCTTGTTCCTTTTGGGATGACCGGTAATATCTGACGAAAATCACCACCCATAACAATACACTTCCCTCCGTAAGGCATATCACAGTGCATGATATCCCTTAGTGAAGTGTCAAATGCCTCAACACAAAAACGTTGAACCATTGGAGCTTCATCCCAAATAATCAATTTTGTGCATTTTATAAGGTTTGCCAAAGGTGAATTTTGCTTTATTGAACAGACAGATGATTCAGTAATTTGAATTGGAATTGCAAACCTGGAATGTGCCGTCCTACCAGATGGTAGCAATGTTGCTGCAATTCCGCTAGAAGCAACAGTAAGTACAATATCTCCAGCTGCTCTAAGGCTTGAAGACAATGCATTCCACAGGAATGTCTTTCCAGTGCCACCATATCTGTACACAAAGAAAAAACCTCCCTCATCCTTTTGCAAAGATGCAATAATCATATCATAAATCTTTTTTTGCTCACAATTTAAGGACGTCACAAGGTGATTTGCCTCCACAGTTAAAGTATTTCTATCATAATTTAACTCTTGGAGGATTAGGTGATTTGAAACGTCAACTGCTTGACTGTCCTCGGGTAATGGCATATGAGGGAAGTCTAAAAGACTCTTTCCATTTTTGCGTAACAATGAATCTATCTCCTTTAATGCCAATTGTTCCTTAGCAAACAAAGATATAGTGACATCTGCATGTTTATATATCAAAATAAGAATATAGCATTAGGAAGGCATATATGTTTATTAGTATATTAATTACTATTGAAGGATATAAAAGGATTTAATGTAAATGAAGCTTGAATGTAAACTTACTTGATGACACTGGATCATTTCTAGGAATATACAACAAATCTTCAGAAAGTACTTTTGAGGTTTGTTGCCAAACTGACTCAGGATGATGTAGAGCTGAACATAACAGCATACTAACAAAAAGTTTTCTGAGTGAAGTACCAGATGCCCATAATGATGCTTCTTTAATAGCTGAAATAAATTCTCTATCGTCATCCAATAAACCATGTGCAAAACATGCATCTCTGAAGGTATCATAGACAATACCATCAACAGTTTTTATGTCATCGAAGGAACGTGGACCCCTAACTTGTGTGAGTAGAACACGTAAATAATATAATTCACCTGAGGCTGGAGATACATGGGTAATCCTACCAACTGAATTTCCTCTTTGTCTACGTTTCCATTGTCGTTTACTCTTTTGATAGACATAATGTTTAGGAAACTCAATATAAGTTAAAGTTCTTGCAAAATCATCCTCATCATCATCATTTTTTGCCATCCAAGAAAGGAATTGAGATTCACAAATCCTTGGCTTATCCAATAGCTCTGACACATCATCTGTATTTCCATATATCACATACTGTTGATTTGGTAGATGGAAGCTCAACCTTTCAACAGAAGGACTCCTGTGATGAATAGGAAATCCAAATATGTGCCATGCTGCTTCACATGCAGATACATATCTACAGTTATAATATTGTTGTATTTCATCAATCACTGATTTATCATCATGATTGCTATTCGCATCAAAAATTGCAGCCACCACTCTATCATTACCTTTACTTATATATTTGAATAGATATTTAATAGCAGTAGAGTGGTTGCATTTCTCAACATTTAAGTGTGCATGAAACATCTTCAATAACTGTGGATTGTATGGTACAACATACCTATTATCCAATGGGACACCCTTGATCTCAATTGTTCTTCCATCATCCCTTCGTCTATATGTGGGATAACCATCGTCATCGACTGATGTAGTGTTGTTGAATTGGTTTGGGAAGTACTTGCTACACTTTTTATCTTTCATACAAGGAGACTTAGGGTTACTCGTACCACATGGTCCATGTAGCATATACTTCTTGACCAAATCATACAAAATAGGGTCCTTCGTCTTGTCTGGTATTTCAGCACAAATAGCCTGGTCAAGTGATTCTGTATCATTGATCTTGTCTTTTGGATCAAGGAAAAGTAGTATATGAGCATGTGGAAGTCCTCTCTTTTGGAACTCAACGGTGTATATTTCTGTAAAACAAAAGTCAAGGAAGAAATCAGTAAAAATTTAATACAGTTTTATTAATGACAATATTTGATGAATTTGATTTACAAGATATATTTCTAACCTGCCCGAATAGTTCCAAATATTTTTTTCTCCTTCAAAATCTTGATCAAGTGGTCTAACTTGAGCTTAAACATCCTAGACAAAATATCCGGATGATCAGCAGGTTTCAATGCATGTTTGTCGCAAAATCTATGAATTTCTGGCCAAGCAGGATTGCAAGTGAAGGTTAAGAATAGATCAGGATATCCTTCTGATTTGCATATAGCCATAGCATCCTGATAGTTCTGTATCATATATCTTGCTCCCCCAGTAAATGAAGAAGGGAGAACAATCCTCTTGCCTATAGATGAAGCATTTCTTTCTCCCCTTAATACTGCATCAGATAATCCTTGGTACAAATCAACCCTGAGTTCTTTTTGATGGGTTCTCACCCAAAGTAATCTTTGTGACTCAATCATTGTGTAACCATCCACTATAAATTGTTGCAATAGCCTTGAAGAATGCAAAAGAGTTGACCTTTCACATAGTTTATTCATGAGCCTATACACGAAGAACTCTCGCATGCTAAGCCTTTTTTTTGTCTTTGTTGCATCAAGTGTTTCTTCTCTATGTTTGATATCATCTCTGTACCCATCTTCGCCAAAAGGGAAAAGAATTGGATACTGTAGGGGAAGGTAAGATGCATGCAATTCATTAATCCGCTTTATTTTCCCAGAATTCTTTTGAATGATTATGTCACGCACATTATATGACATATCTATATCACCAACAACTAATGCTGCAACTTCAGAAGCAGTAGGCATGTTATAAGTTCTGCCGTCAGTGCATCTTGTCCCCGATAAACACACCTTCAATGGCATTGGATTTTGACTACGAATCATAGATGATGCAAGACAGTATCGTTGAACAAATGGATTTACTTCATCCAATTGTTGCTTTATCTGATCAACTATGGTAGGATCAATTGAAGATTGTGTTTGAAATTTGCTGAAAATATTGAAATGATGCTTTATAAGTTAAAACAACCTAATAAAATTATGTAATTTAATGACAACTTTGAGGTGAACATACCTAACCGCTGCAATTCTATTGGAAATTTCATTCTCTGTATCAAATATGTATAATTGTGAGTACACAGGTTTTGCTCCTTCAGGTGGTAATAAACTGCCAATATTGTGGTAATTTATTCCAAACATGACAAATGCGTAAGGTCCTCCACCAGAATTCTTCGAATGGTCAATCTTCCCTCCCATAGATGTGAAAGAGAACATGTTGTTGTATTGTCTGATATTTTCATGAAAGTTCTTTGATTCAGCTGACTTCTTATGGAAGAATAACTTTTCAAATAATGGAGGTGGATTTTTGAAATTGGGTAAGACGACTTTGCCTTTCAAACAACAGAGAGAAAATAAGTTGACCTCTCTTTGATTTTTGTCCTTCTTAATTCTTTCGTTATACCAAAGTAATGCTCCACAAAACTTGCATTCATAAATTGGATCCCCTTCATCTATATACCCTGTGACATGAGTGTTATGTAAAATGAGATGTAGGAAAATATCGATTATGCTAAATAATGGTAATTGTATTACCTTCAAAGTCTTGATGACACTGATATGATGAATTTGTTTGTTGGAGGTCAGGATTAATTGTAGATCCATCTAAAATGTAAAAATGAAAAACAAATTGATAGGCAAAAGAAATGCATGGTCTGATAAATTGAACAATAAAATCATCTTTGTTGTGAACTGAAGCTTACCACCATCGTGACCACCGTTAACAAAATCTTCATAGTCACTCTGATTAATTCTGATTTCGAACTCAATTTCTCTATAATATGCTTCTTGAGGTGGATCTTCAGCATACAAAATAACAAAAATAAGATGTCTTATATCATACATTAAAAAGTAGTATCTAATATTCTGTTTGTGTATTATTATCACAATTCATAAATTCATTGGTAATCAATTGCAATTAGTGAAGTTCATTAACAAAGAAAAAAACAAAGTAATACATAAAGTTATAATACAAGTCCTGACTCAAGCATCTTTATTACTCTGATAAAAGGCAACGACTAACAAACATGAATAATTCTGTATAATGCAATGATTCTTCTCCAAACCTATTTATTGTGGCAGTAATATCTAATAAAAATGTTTAGATAAAAACTATGAGTGACACTAAAAAAATGTAGGATATTGAGTTAGGACATCAAGAATATGTACCACAATGAGGCAGAGTTGTGCAGTCGATAGAAGGAATCTGTTGATTGCTATCTACTGTTGTATTATATAACATAACATCAGATTGTTGGGATTGTACTGCATTATCAGCTGAGAAAGACATGCAATGGAAATGACATGAATATAAAATACAATGGCACATGCTATGGTGAAATAAATAAACTATATATTGACCTTCTTGCGATGTTTGTTGTATTATTTTCCTTCTCCTAATTGGTTTTGCATGATTACTTTCTAAACCTCTCCATCTAGCACTTGTACGGATCAAGGGCTGTATGTTTAATTGCCGGTCTGAGGCAGCTGAATAAGGAGAGACAGAAAAAATATTATGGCAATGCATACTTAGATATAAAAAGATTTAGTTATTAACATAACAATTGCAATATATATATATATATATAACTATGTATGTATACCTTCACTCCTTCCAAATTGATGAGATAAGTTTGATGCAACATTAGTTATATCTTGCAATGATGTTGCTAATCTTTTTTGTCCACGAAATTTCTTCCCTTGTTGAGGACTGAAGATTGATTGTGGCTGAGTATTTTTTTGTAATAGATGCATGAAATGGTGTTCCAGATGAAGGTGTATTAGGTAGGCCAACACTTTTTGCTGGGAAGTAAAAAAAATGAATGATGAGTTGATTAAAATGAAATATTAGGCAATCTGATTAATGATGAGTTTGTACATAGTTCCAGTGTTTGTGTGTAAAACATAAATCTGTAATCATGCATTGTCATATATGATATTTTAATCCAGATGATAATGAAGATATTAACTTGTAATTCAACAATATCAATTATGTTCGCAGGTGTACCATTGTTGTAAGAACTTCGTAAGGCAGAAGAGATGTTGGTTATGTCTTGAATAGGTGTAGATCGGTTTAGCTGTATACGTTCAACAGCGATATGGGTAGGAGTAATGACAGATGCAGAAGACTGTGCATCATCACCTTGACCTGGTCCAATAATAAATGAAGACACATGAGAAGTAATTTAAATGATATTAAGCAATAGCCTGAAGCAATGCAAAATCTACAAAACATGAATGAAGATAAGAAATGGTGGAGGAGCATATTACCAGATACGAAAAGATTAGGAGGAGTAGATGACTCATGGAGCAATTGCATGTTAGGAATGGAGGTCTTGAGACTTGTAGACATCTGCTGCATGTATAAACATGGATAGGAATTCAGGTAGGTAATTTAATTAAACATGATTGTTGAAGGTTGAAAAAGAACAAAACGCATACCACATCTGTTGAAGTCTGAAACAGATTCTTGGTAGACCTTAGAGATAGCTATTTATGAGGGGAAGTTGGTTTTTTTTATTCATGCAGCAGAAACGATGTGCGGACAGAGACAAGTCTACATTACATATATATTATAGCAGTACATACGTCAGCTTGCACAGTTGAAAAAGTTTGGTTGACCTCCAAATGCTTTAGCAGTTGCTTTTTGGTTGAGGTTGTCTATGTATCCAAGTACTTTCAGCTCATTGTATGAAACTGTGAACTAAAATCTACTACTCTCATTGTTAGTTATTATTACTATCGAAGTTTAATCTTAATCTTATCATGAACCAACATGTATGTACAGCATATTCTTAAGCATAGAAGTTATTTGACAGTGAAGAAATGCTTTTAATTACTTTAAAGTATATTTGAAAAATACAATAGTCAATTATTATGAATGTTCATACTTTGTTTTGATTTTAACTTGTGCCACACTTGCTAAGCAGAAGGTAAGAACCATAGTCTTTTGTTACTTTGGTTCATAAATCTTATTCAAAATACCTACATGCATCAGTAGGTTCAAGCATTCCTTGATATAATATGAAAATTACATCTTGAGTCTGCAAATTAAATGGTAGCTTGGCATGAACTTCTTTCATCTTCAGGAGCTTTAATATTCTTGGTCAGCTAATCTCCCATGGTTTCAGTTCACAAAGTAATGCATGAACTTCCATACGGGAATTTTAAATCCAGACATGAATAAGCATACAAGTTACTCGACTGGTAATATATGGTTTGTAATGGTTGATATGGCTTATTTTTCAAAAACATTATAAAAAATCCTTTTTTTCCAGCTCAAATTTATTAAGAGTTACTGCGAATATATTTAAGGATTCAACTGGGTATAAGGGTTCATGGATAGTATCGTTAGTCATCAGTTTTGTGAAGCAATATTCAATATGTGGAATTATTCTGTGAATAAATTGGAAGGAAATAATAGGGGGATATATAATTTAGACAGGTTTTATATATCCCAGCATGTATATATTAGTGTATGTTAGCATAGAGTACAATGTTTTAGGTTTCTGTTATTAATTCATAATTATTAAATATTGAATGATGAATAAATGGACAGTTCTCAAACTCTATGGGCTTGTTGGTTTGAAGATGGTCAATGTTTGATTAGACTGTCATAGTAAGTAATAAAATGATAAAAAACTATAAGGGTCATTAGCGCATGTAACCGGAAAAGGAAATTCATTAAACTTTAAAATCTAGGATACAGACTTAAGTAGGGAACTGATAATATTACATTACAACATTGGAAATGAAGACACTTGATATAAAGGACTAACATCGAAATCCAATACTTGACTGACATTGAAACTTATACAATTTGTAAGGGAAGCCTGGACACATAACTATAATATCTTCTACTTCTCTTGCTTAATAATTTTAGGCACCCTTTCATCAGAACATATGACAGCTAGAACTTCAATAGCAGCGGCTCCATCATCCCTAGATACCGTCCTCTTCACATTGGTCCTTCTTTTTCCTTTGACAGGTGTAGGTGTGACTTGATTGGTAAGGTCAAATAACACAATGTCATCTTTTTTTCCTCCCTGTGAAGTGGCCTTGGGAAGTTCGGAAACCATATTTTGCTTCATAGGTGCATGTGTGGCCACAGGTTTGGGAAGATCTTGTACAGTATTTTCGTCGCTTGCAATGGCAGAGACATCAGACTAACAATCATTAAAGAAATTGATAAGTAAAGTGAAGTTAGATAGTGAAGAATAATGTACTTATATAATAATAAACTATTGTGAAAAACATGAGAAGCCATTTTAGATAATGTTATAACCTGATCTTGCTGAAGAATTTCAGTTGCTCCAGGCTGTTAAATGAAGCATTTGTTTGCATTAGTCAAATGATGAAGGTAAACAAATGCATCCATAACTGATGTAAAAAAACAAACATATGAGGGTAAGCCACTTAGTAAAGTTAATAAACTTCCGTAACATCACCTCATTAGTTGCTTCCATGAATTGGTTCATGAGGTTTTCACATATAGTGAATTGACCAACGCTTATGCTAGAAGTTGGATGCTTTTTGTTGTAATCATTGATCTTAAGTTTGAGCAGCACATTCTTACCAACAGGACTATCCAATTCATCAGGGAAGTCATATTCACGTTTTTCCTAATACAAAAGTAATGTTAATGTTACTAAACATTAATAGGTATGAGTATTAAAAGAGGAAGTTTAAAGGACAAACATTTTGAAGGATAAGCTTTAACTCAGGAGCTGTCTTTTGAATCAGCTGCACAGCTAACTTATCCCAAAAAAGAACAGATACAGATCCAGTTATATCCTTGACGAGGTAATGAACCTTTAGCCTGCAACATGAATGACATGTGATGTATTTATTACATTGGTACATTTTAAACACAAGAATTCAGATGTATCATGAAAGGAACAGTACTTTGGCTCAATTTTAAATTGAGTTTTTCTTGTGCAACTGGGACACATAAGAGTAGCATTTTCAAATGTGGCCTTAGTTCCACACTTAGAGCAGCCGTCATAGTTCCAACCATAACGTGTTTCCAGTTTGACTATCTCACAGCTTATTACAAAGGATGTGCCCTGTAACAAATTTGTCATTGTCATTGTAATGATTTCATGGAATTTGAATGTTTTTTCCAGACAAATGCAAATGTAATGTATATTATTGTAATAATGAGATTTTTCTTTGTGAGAGTAATAAAATAAGTAGAAGTAATATCACATTTCAGAACATTAAGAATGGGTCCGCATTATGAAACCAATCATTTTGAACTCACAATTGCTTGTTCAGCTATCTGGGATATAGTAATTTTTGTTTGAGAGTGCAATGATCCTGCATTTGACAGCTGGCTGTACTGAGATGGCATAGGCTGACTGAGGGAAGTCAACACTGGCGAAAAGCCATCCTTCGAACTGTTAGAATGAGTAAAGGAAAAGATTAAAATATAGTGGATGAACAAAAAGAAGAACCCAAATAGATGACATTTATGGCTGGAATGGACCTTTCTATGAATTGTTTGACCTCCTTTATTGGTGGATTAAATGATGCTGTGGTTGCATTAAAAGAGCTATAAACCGTTGGAATCCCTAGAAGGAACACATACAGGATTGGGATTTATATAATATGTTCAAATCCATTGTATTACAATTCATGTGATGAAAGGCACAAATATAAATAGAGACAGCTGCTCACCATCCTCTGAAAAGCCTATTCTGGCAAGCTGAAGTACAACAACAACAGGTGTTTCATTGTTTTGCAACTGAGCCATGAACGCATCAGAAGCAACAGCATCAAATAGCACACAATCGACTTCATTGTCTCTGAAAAACAGAAGCAAATATGTTAAGAAATAAATAGGAAATTTCCAGACAATATGGAATATGATTACATAATAATAATGTCATGACAATTACTCATCGTCAGTCAGCAGCATTCGAAGCTTCATCTTGTTCTCATTATCCTTATGAAATTCTTCCAATGTACCAATGCTTCTAACAAATGCAAGTACATCTGCCACATATTGAGAAGTTCAAAAATAGGTTGAAGCTGGAAAAAGAATACAAAGAAGGAGAATTATAATTTTAAGGAATTAAATAAGGAAGAAAGAGAAGACCAATGAGATGATCCAATTGATGATCCCGATCCGCCTTCACAATTTCAGTAATAGGCATGAAGGAGTAAGAGTATGAGGGTATAGAAGCAAGTTCCTCAGCAAGATATGTTTGTGTAGTGAAAGTTATCTTAAAAGGATTGGTCGTTGCTCTATATTGACCAACATTTTGAGTGACTACAAAGTTAGCAAACTTATATGTATTTCCTTCAGTTACGAACTTTCTGAATTTTTCATGCAAATCTTTGTTCAGGATACTTGCTTGTATCTTTGACCCCTGAAAGAATGGAATTAAAAAACAACAACTTTCTATTAATGTCATTATATCCAGACATTAATGTAAAAAATAATGAACATATGAAAGTGAAGACAACAACAGAAGACCAGAAACAAAGAACGTGTTAACCTCTGCATCAACCAAAACCATTGAAATGCAAAAAAGCACTGAAGGCGCTTTCTTGTGGTAAACATTCCATTGTCTACAGACTCTGACAACAATGTTCCAACGGTCAGTACCATCATGCAAATCCTTAATCATTGAAAGACGGCCCATTACAAGATCTGAAAGGAAAACTAATAAGTAAGAAAAGATGTCAGTAGAGTTTAAAAGAATTAAACACACAATGGAATGGATCATGTAGCAAGGGACGAAACCACTGCAGTACATACTTGTGGTATAGGATTGTAGAGCAAATCCAGTATGCAAGATGAAGCAGTAATGAGAACATGCATGACTATTTATACATAGAGATAAGTTCAATTTAAGGCGGGGAATGTATGGCAAGTTCATTGAGATGAGCCAAGCACTTTTCAAACAGATGGGACTGTTGAAGAACTTAATTGGATTAGATAGTATACTTTCCTAGCAAAACGTTGACCATGAGGTTAAGAGTGGGAAGTCAAGGATCGATGATGTGTCATTAACATCACAGGTTAATAGTTCCAGTATAGAAGAGATTTCAGTAGGAAAGCACGGGGTTTCAAATGGGTGGCAGGGATTGATGATGTGGATGACAACGACATGTTAACATTGGAATAGAAAAAGTATTTACATAGCAAATCAATGGGTCTCAAACATGAGGCATGGATTGATGATGTCAGATGAAGATATATTAAGGAGAGACCCATACGTGGAAGTATGAATGAACAGAATGAGACAAAGGTGAAGGGATTGCTGATATGGGCAATCATATTGGGAGTAGAACACACTAAAGGATTGTGGAAAAGAATAAGAAAGTAACTTTGGCAAGGTAAAATACATTATGTTGCTGGATCAGAAGTTCTGACATGCAAATCAAGACATAGAAGAGGATATTGAGTGTGACATACCAATGACAAAGAGGTATGACACAATTAAGGTGAAGGAAAATGACAATACTGGCATGAAAACTGGAACCAATCACAGAAAAATGCTCCTTTTACCACATTTCACTCGTGGGGAGGTATGGATTTTAAATCCTGAAATGAAAGACGATGCTGGTACTGAAGAGAGAGTTAAATGGGCAGAAGTTCAGAATAACAACAGCATGAAAGAAATTAAAGGAGCATTTATCAGATAATGTTAATGTCAGATATTAAAGGATACAAAACAAATAATTAAAAAGTAAGTGTGCCAAGGTACAATACACTATGTTGCTGGATCAGAAGTGATGACATGGAAATTTATTATATCTCCACCTTTTTTTTGCTAAAGATGACTTATGAGCTCACCTAAAACACTTACACACAATTGCATATCAGCTGACATTGCAACTACGCTGTTATCTATGTATGCAATAATCATTTTAGGAAAAATAACCATTACTTTAAAACATTATGCAAGGGTCAGTTGCTATTTCCATACATCAATGCCTATCAGTTTCCTTTTTCATACACCAATACTTGTCTGGCAACCGATGGTATAGAAGAAACTAACTCCTGTATGCCGCTCATATTTTTGAAGTAGTCATGTGATGTGCCTGATGTGAAAACCTGTACCAATCACTTTATAAGGAGAAGGCACAACTACACGACCCTTATATGTAATGATAGCATGGAGGATAATATAAGTCTACTTTGAAGGATACACAGATGACATATTCAGAAATAAAATAAATGTTGTGGAAAAATTTTTGAATATATGACACAGTATATGTGGTGTAAGAACTATATAGTTCTATATTCAGAATATGAACAGAACAGAGTTTAAAAGAAGCCATTCACAGTTGCCTAATGATAAAAACGAAGTAGCACAAGTTTGTATATATAAAGTAGGTTGTCCTCTTACTTGTATGGTCAAAATCAAAGTTAAAAATTTGACAGCATCACAATCACCTCTCAATATTAGAAGTACCCCAAGGCAACATGTTATATGCAGAATTCTGTGCATATAACAAAAACATGATATATTAAGAGTTTAAGAAAGGAGCAAAACAGATGACACAATAAAACAGACGTATAATGATAATATATTGAGCAATAATAGATATGTGGCGAGATATGGATTTCAAATTAGGGAATATAAGATATGGTAATTCCAAGATACCATTTTTTGTGTCATTTATAAAACATATTAACATCTTCCTCTATGGTCAAAACGTAAAGAACAAAATATGACAGCAGCACAGTTATCTTTGACAGATGGCATTAAGATGGGGGCAGTGGTAATACATATCTATACAAAGCTCCAAAATTCAATCGAGTATGACAATGAGTTGACTATTCAGAGATACCCTTTCTGAGGCAATCTATTTGAACACAACATAGGTAGCATCAAGCATTTTATATATACTCCAATTGAATTGTGTGCAAAACATATGACACAATAAAACTGACATATAATAATATTACATTGAGCAATAAGAGGATATTGAGAGTGACTTACCAACGACACACAAGTTATAGACAAATAAGTTGAAGGAGAATAGGTATATTGGACAATAGAGTTGATGTCACAAAGCAATTGGAATCGCACAATTTAATGACGATATGAGCCTTAGCAAGTGGGATAAGAGGCAACCAATGTGATTTATGTTAACATAGTAATTGATGTTAAGGGGTTGCAGTTTTATTGAAATTGTACTGATAAACCATATTGTAAAGCATGAAAATCACTTGGTTGCTACAACATCAGCTATATGATGTTTACATGTCAGAATACAAAATTTGATGAAGAGTTTTATGTAGTGGTCACACCATAAATAAATGAGGTCAGATTATTATGAAAAAAGAATCTCATGTTGTAAGCATAAATCAGTAAACAATATCAGTTTTTAAATGACCATTGCTCTGTACATGGAGTAGGTGTGATGACCACAGGCAAATACAATAACGCAGATTAACATGTTTTTGGGTGATACAAATGCAAAGGAAATATTATGACTAAAGCACAGTTACTTCTCAAGGAATAGGATAGTTTCTACTTATATAGCATCAACAATCTATGGTTTGAGTAGATGTGGTACAATATCATCTATATGATGTTTACATGTCAGAATACAAAATTTGATGAAGAGTTTTATGCAGTGGTCACACCATAAATAAATGAGCACAGATTATTATAAAAAAAGAATCTCATGTTGTAAGTATAAAGCAGTAAACAGTTTCAGTTTTTAAATGACCATTGCTCTGTACATGGAGTAAGTGTGATGACCACAGGCAAATATAATAACACATATTAACATGTTTTTGGGTGATACAAATGTAAAGGAAATATTATGACTAAAGCACAGTTACTTCTCAAGTAATAGGACAGTTTCCACTTATATACCATCAACAATCTATGGTTTGAGTATATGTGTTACAATATCATCTATATGATGTTTACATGTCAGAATTCAAAATTTGATAAAGATTTTTATGCAGTGGTCACACCATAAATAAATGAGCTCAGATGATTATGAAAAAAGAATATCATGTCGTAAGTATAAAGCAGTAAACAGTATCAAATATTAAATGCCTATTGGACTGTACATGGAGTAGGTGTGATGACCACAGGCAAATATATTAACGCAGATTAACATGTTTTTGGGTGATACAAATCGAAAGGAAATATTATCCTAAAGCACAATTACATCTCAAGTAATAGGACAGTTTCCACTTATATAGCATCAACAATCTATGGTTTGAGTAGATGGCTACAACACCAACTATATGAGGTTTACATGTCAGAACACAAAATTTGATGAAGATTTTTATGTAGTGGTCACACCATAAATAAATGAGCTCAGATTATTATGAAAAAATAATCGCATGTTGTAAGTATGAAGCAGTAAACAGTATCAGTTTTTAAATGACCATTGCTCTGTACATGGAGTAGGTGTGATGATCACAGGCAAATATAATAACGCATATTAACATGTTTTTGGGTGATACAAATGCAAAGGAAATATTATGACTAAAGCACAGTTACTTCTCAAGTAATAGGACAGTTTCTACTTATATAGCATCAACAATCTATGGTTTGAGTAGATGTTTTACAACAGCAGCTATATGATGTTTACATGTCAGAATACAAAATTTGATGAAGAGTTTTATTCAGTGGTCACACCATAAATAAATGAGCTCAGATTATTATGAAAAAAGAATATCATGTTGTAAGGATAAAGCAGTAAACAGTATCAAATATTAAATGCCCGTTGCCCTGTACATGGAGTAGGTGTGATGACCATAGGCAAATATAATAACGCATATTAACATGTTTGTAGGTGGTACAAATGCAAAGGAAATATTATGCCTAAAGCACAGTTACTTCTCAAGTAATAGGACAGTTTTGACTTATATAGCATCAACAATCTATGGTTTGAGTAGATGTGCTACAACAACACCTATATGATGTTTACATGTCAGAACACAAAATTTGATAAAGAGTTTTATGCAGTGGTCACACCATAAATAAATGAGCTCAGATTATTATGAAAAAAGAATCGCATGTTCTAAGTATAAAGCAGTAAACACTTCCCTCTTCCATCATAGAGATGCAATGATGCCTAAACATTAGTCAAAATAGGCTACATCAGCTACAATGAACAGCTCGGCCCTTACCTTTCTGATTGGTTTGAGACTATTTAAACGCGATTGAGGATGTATGTGAACATCAATCTATCCTTTGCTCACAACCTCAAAACAAAAAAGGTCAAGGGAACGTGAGAAGAAGATGTCCCTTTGCAGAAACGTTGCCACTTCTGAGCCATTTTGTGAGGTTGATTTCTTCAACTTGCTCTGCCGTTGGAGAAATCAGGGAGTCAACTTCGTAAATATACGTGTTGCTCCCGTTGTGATCCTGGTAACTCGTGATGCCCAAACTAATGAGAAAATTTACCACCTCCACATTGACAGTGAGGATACCATAGGTAGTGATCGCTGGTATGAGTCATATTATCTCCTTCTAAAATATGTTTATGGCACCATAAGGTCTTTTGGTTTATACTGCCATTGTATGGAGCGAGGAGACATCTATGACTTTGAAAGAGCCTACTCATTCACTGATGTTGTACTTTTCAATGTCGAGTGGCTTCGTGTGCAAATTCCATGGAGAGATGATGAGACCCTCACAATATATGACATACGACATGACAAATATATGGATGTAACTCCGATCATACCTCGGCGTCGGAGGAGTGAAAACTGTGTGTCACAACGAACCACCCTTCAGCAATTAAAGGTCAAGACAAAACCTGCTGATGACCGATGCAACTTTAAGGAGGTGGCCGACGCAACGATAACCTTGCCACGCTCATCAGATTTTGAGCCAGATCTAGGATTCGTCAATAGTGGGGATGATAGCGATTAGAAAATGAGTTCCCTTATCTCATTCGCGTATTTGTCGTTTACCCAGTCAAACCCTACCTTTCTATTAATGTCAATTAGTCCACCTTGTTTTTTAGTTCTGATTCCAGTATTTTCCACAATTTTAATCAGAATTTCCGTTTTATATTTCAACTCTATGTGGCAACTATGCAGCTAGTACATGTTGCAAATATATCGGTCCTGTCTCTCACAAAACCAATTGGAATTGTCCAAAATGACCACATAACAAAAAATAAATATTATTTTGATACAGTTGGAATTTTGCATAACTTTTTTAATTGAGCTATTTAATCATGAGTCTTAAGATTGTCATATGTATGATATGTTTTGTATGAAAGAACAACAAAAGGAAAACCCCCCACTGTTGAAGCGGTTATCGCTGGATTGGAGGAAGACCCCCTACTTTGGTGTGTCGGTGGAAATCCAGAACTTACAGAACAGAGAATTGTGAAAATTATTGATGCTAATTAAAAAGAAAATTAGATACAATATGATGCTAATCAGAAATAAGTATTGTTTTAGCCACCGGTATGTATTTTGAACGAAACTGATTTAAATGACCGATACAAATCGACGCAACAATTGTTGGTGCTAATTAACAGCGTAATAAGTACTATTTTATCCAGCACTTTGTATTCTAAACCAAAATGATTTATCCGAGAAAAGTGAACATTGTTGATGCTAATGGACTGGCTAACTGTTAGGCACGATGAGCGAGTTACATGATAATACTTATTAGGAGATATATGATGTTAATCACAATCGACCAAAATGACCACACAACAGAGATAAGTATCATTTCATCAAAGAAATATGTATTTTGAACCAATCTGATTTAAAAGAGCAAAGAAGCTAAATAAACATACACACAACACAGTCTAGCAAATTACACGTGAAAAAGGAAATAAGATTCTTTAAAAAGTACATAGTGTTCTTGGGCTTAGCACAGAACATAAATAGGGACATGGAGAATCATACACAGCTTCAACAATACGGATCACGACTCATGATTATACAGAGCTACTCCATGGCAGAGAGAATACTTGATGTAACCCTATTAAAGCACAAATGTTAGGAGGTTCCGTCCAAGCATGTCATCTTTGAAGCTCTTGAAGCTGTCATCAATTGAAACCATTAAAATTTCTTAGTCTCTGGAAACCAATCTGCCATGCATTTGAGAAGCCATCGGGTGAAAGGCACTTGTCCATGGTATGGCTGATAGAATACAACAACCTTTAACAGTTAGACCTCATTGTTCCAACTATGAGTCATGAGTAGAGAAGAAAGATGCTTTAAAAAAAGGTTCAGACAATTTCTTTTATAAATCTCATTGCATCGTTTCACAGACAACATGAATACGGCAATGATTCAAAATTGAAACATTGATTTCAAATTTTAAAGAAAGATGAGACTGCAGAACACCATCTTGAATAAATTAAAAATTATAAACTCAATTTAAATGGCTGAGACTACAAAACATCATATCTTGATACACATTGGCATAAATTTTGAATCTTTGCAGCAACCATGGCCTGTCAATGCTCTTGCAGCAGTATCCACTGAAGAAAGAATGGCATTAGTCCATAAACGATCCAGACGGTGTTCATATGGGTATGGAAAGCACATAAATTCAGGGAAAGCATATAGTATATGGAAAGCATATCAATCTGCATATCAAAACAGTGTAATCAATAATCTAAATAAGGAAGCAATAATATTGAAGTTGCCTGCTATTGTAAAAATAAAAAAAAACTAACCATAGAAGTACCATTTCATCCAAGAATATGTATTTTGAACCAATCTGATTTAAAAGAGCAGAGAAGCTAAATGAACATACACACAACACAACCTAGCAAATTACATGTGAGAACGGAAATTAGATTCTTTAAAAAGTACATAGTGTTATTGGGCTTGGCAAATAACATAAATAGGACATGGAGAATCATACACAGCTTCAACAATTCGGATCACGACTCATTATTATATAGAGCTACTCTATGGCAGAGAGAATACTTGATGTAACCCTATTAAAGCACATATGTTGGAAAATTCCGTCCAAGCATGTCATCTTCCAAGCATGTCATCTTTGAAGCTCTTGAAGCAGTCATCATTTGAAGGCTTTAAAATTCCTTAATCTCTGGAAACCAATCTGCCATGAATTTGAGATAGGTAAGATGCAGAAGATGTAGTTATTATTTGCATCAGAGTTGAGGCTTGGATGTGACAACATATGAGGCAAAAGTAAGACAAGAAAAATGCTAAGAGAGTTTATTCATGATGCAGTGAGATGTTCCAACTATGAACCATGAATAGAGAAGAAAAATGCATTAAAGAAAGGAACAAACAACAATATTTTTTTATACGCACTGCCATGACTATCAATCATTCCACCAGCCATGGCCTCTCGATGCTCCTGGATCCGTAGACACTGAAAAAAATATTGGCAGATTTGAGAAGCCATCGGGTGAAAGGCACTTGTACATCTCATTGCATCGTTCGATAGACAACATGAAGATGCAAAAGATTATAAAATCAAACATTGATTTCAAATTTTAAAGAAAGATGAGACTGCAAAACACCATCTTGAAAAAATTAATAATTGTAAACTTAATTTAAAGCATTGAACTGCAAAACATCACGTCTAGCAACGGATTGGCATAAATTTTGAATCTTTGCAGCAACCATGGCCTGTCGATGCTCCTGCAGCAGTATCCACTGAAGAAAGAATGGCATTACTTAATGGGGTAATTGGAAAAGGGTTACGAAAAAAGGTTGAAAACATTAGTTTAACTTACCTAGACTCAATGCTCAAGGATAAAAACTCAGGAAGGGGGTGAGGAATATGCATATAGTTTTTATTTATAATCTGAATAACCTGTAGTTTAAATAAAAGTTATATTCCCACTTTAACTTACCTCGACTCCCCATAAAACACAACATATAATCAGAGTAGTTTCAAGAATAAGCAAGAGGATCAGGAAATAAGATTGAAAATGTCAGTTTCCTTTTAAATGATAATAGTGACCCCTCTAAGTCAAATATAAGTTTTATTTATAAGCTAAATAACCTACTGCCCTGATTCCATAGTAGCTGGAAGGGATCTTACAAATGAATATATACCATGACAGTGCATTGAATAAAGCGAACAGTGAATTGTTTCCTTTTGCATGATAGCATGGTTTGCATGGCTAAGCAAGGAACAAAAATAGTTATATATTGTATCATGCAGAGATCATTAATTAAAAGGAATCACATCCTTGGAAGGCGTGAAAGGGCAATTAATTACTACATAGTCATAGACAGATATCAGATGGAAGGAATGATTCGGCATGGTTACCTGAATCTCCTCCACAACACTGGATGGGCGTAGTATATGGACACCCATCATTCTGTGAGGGAAAAAATTTCCTATCAAAGCAAAAGAAAAATTACATACACGGAGTATATGGACAGATATAACATGGTAACCTAGAAAAAATTGAATGCATTGCCAATTCTCAAAAAATAGACCAATTCCAGGAAAACAAATGAGTGTAGGCACAACTTTTGGACCAAAATCAAAGACAGTCCTGCACTACACCCCTCACTGCATCCATAGTTGGTCAAACAAATGAAAAAAAAAATACAAAAACAGAGACAAAAATAAAAAAACTAAGGAAATAAAGAAAACATCATCAAATAAAAGGTTACCTGAAAATATCATTAAATTTTGGTGAAATTGGCACAATACTTTTATAGCTGCAACGGAGGATCGTTGGTACGTAGAAGGAGATGGAGGATCGTTGATATGAAAATGTTACACAGGCACAATAATTTTCAGAGGATTACCAGACCAGATTCAAAGCCAAAATAAAATAAAAAAATTTTAAAACAGTGGGGTTCAAAGGCAAATTAAAATAAAAAATTAAAAAAAAATTTAAAACATAGTATGAAGCAGTGCTACATATGACATGGGGAATTCATTCAAAGCCAGATGAAACAGATCAATCTTACCGGATTTTGGGAATAGACAAAGCCTAAGATACAAACCTTCTTCAATACTCGCCTGTTTCAGCTATGCTCTCCTATAATGGAGAAGATGATGAACAGTAGCATACGGCTTCCCAAATTCGACTCAGATCCACCCTCTAGCTGTTAATTTCAGATCAGATAGACAGTGTCCTTCTTGATCTCTTCAAAGTTGATCACCGCGTTTCCGGCCTCCACTCCTTCGACTTACCTTGCCGGAGATCTCAGTAAAAGAGACTATTGCAGCATCTAAATTTTCAGGTATAAAAATTTAGGGGTGAGATAATGAGGATTGTTGGCACAAAGGAGGATTTCAAATTGGCACAATTCTTTTATTACAACCCGTGACTTGTTGCAAAGGGTTGCGTCAGAGGGAGTTATTATTACAGTCACTTTAGACTGCAATGGTTAATGCGCAGCCCAAGAAACGATTATTTTATTATGAAAAGGGTAAATGGCTTGTGAACAGTGATTTGTATCTGGAGCCATCAATAAGCCGAGAAAGAAAACGGCTGGAGGGAAGAGTTATTTATAAGATATTGATTTTGTAATTGTTAATTATTAAATTATAATTTCAATTTAATTGTATTTAATTTGAAATTTTTTAATTTTAAATTTTTTTTATTGTTTTGATACATTTAATATTGGTTTTTTTCCAGAAGCTTTCTCAGAGGAACACCAGGATCCGTGTACAGCAGACGATCCACCACACAGCAGGATCGAAGACCTTTGCTGTGACCTATAGCGAGCTGGTAACTTTTCAAAATATCACTGACTTTTAGCTGGTTATTTCATAATACTAATTGAATTTTGTAATTGTTTTAGGAGACGAAGGCACAGCAGGAGAACCATCAGACGGACTATGGGGAGTTGTACGCCATCACACACAGACACCGTGACGGGACTGCGACCTCTCAGCAGGTAGAGGCGGCCATTGTAAGTAACTTCATTATTATAATTTTTATAAAACCAACTTAATAATGAAAAATGCTAATTAGTAATTGTTTCATAAAATGGCAGGAGCGGATGCAGCAGTCGCAGGCTGAACTGCGACAGACCCAGCCTGAGGAGTCACAGGGGTCAGTGGACCCGACGGCTCCTTTGAAGGCTGGTTTGGCTCAGGCTGAGCACCCCAGACGAGTACAGGGGATGGGGATAGGCGCCAGACCTAGCATGGTCTATGGCAGGAGCGCCGCCTCTGAGGCTGGCAGCTCTAGAGGGGTCAGACGTCCAAGAGATGAGTCTATTGACCAGCTGCGGTCAGATTTGGAGCAGCAGCAGCAGCAGATGCAGCTGTACGCTGATATGATATACGCTCAGCAGACGCAGTGGCGTGAAATCGCGAACAACATGCTCGAGCGGTCATGGAGTCGCCTGTTCCCGGACGAGCAGCATCCACAGGTTCCCCCTGTCCCTCACTACGTCATCCCGAGTACTACTCCTCCTGCTCCTGCTCCTGCTCCTCCTGATGATGATGGTGCGGTTCACTCTGCGTAGCGGCCCAATCCAGCAGCACCTGAGGGAGCTCCACCTGAGGGAGCACCAGATAATCAGCCCCCAGCTACTTAGTTTATGTCATCTTTTTTTTTGTTGAAACATTTGTAAATATATATATATATGACTTTGTATTTCAGAACTTAAATTCTTATTATTTTTAATATAATTATATTTATATTATTAGATCACATTGTTAAATTTATGAATATATATAATTGCAACAATATTATTTATATTTCTAAATTTTAAAAAAAGTAAAGCATATATATATTTGTAGCGGTTTTAAGTAAAAACCGCTACAAATATATATTTTTGTAGTGGTTCTAAAATAAAAACCGCTACAACAATATATAGTTGTAGCGGTTTTTCTTGTAGAACCGCTACAAAAATGTATATATTTGTAGCGGTTCTACAATAGAAACTACTACAAATATGTATATAGTTGTAGCGGTTCTATAATAAAAACCACTACAAATACTCAACATTTGAATTTTGAAATTTGCTGCCTTTGTTCACATTTGTAACGGTTATTTTATATATAACCGCTTCAAATTAAAAATTATTTTTAAATTTGCTGTCCAACGGCTTTAATGTTAGTAGCAGTTTTATACACATAATCGCTACAAATACTCAACGTGTATATTTTGAATTTCCCACCAATGTGTAACGGCTTGAAAATTAGTAGCGGTTTTATACATATAACCGCTACAAATATTTAAGAACTGTAGCAGTTAGTGTAGCGGTTTTAGAACCGCTACATAATTATAAACGTTGGAATTTTAGAATATATGGTTCTTGGCATTCGTCATTCTCTTCTCACTCATCTTCTTCTCTATACTTTCTTCTCTCTCAGTTGTAGCTATGGATAAATCATGGATCAGGTTGCCGCACAATTCTCCTGAATATTTGTATGGATTAAACAATTTCTTGGATTTTGCATTCACTCACGCCAGCTGTAACGGCAAGATCGTCTGTTTGTGTCGAAGATGCAAGTTCAAGAAGTGGCATGCACGAAATGTTGTGAAGGAACATTTGCTTGTGAAGCCTTTCCCTGAGGACTATACGTTCTGGGCAGTTCATGGTGAGAAGGCCGGCATTAGATATGACAATGCTCTTCCTCGAAGTTCTCAAGTAGGCGTTCAAGTAGATGAAGATGATCCTGTGAATGATGCTGTGCATGATGCGTTTGGATTTCAAGGCAACAACTTCAACGAAGAAGTGCACGGCTCTGAGCCGGTTTTTATGGGGAATGAAGCAGCTCAGGATTTTTTCAGCTTGATGGATGAAGCAGATCGTCCTTTATATCAAGGTTGTCACAAATATTCTAAATTATCTTTCTTGATCAAATTATATCATATCAAGTGCTTGTGTGGGATCACAGATAAGGGAATGTCAATATTACAAGATGCATTCCCCGACGCTGAGATTCCCACAACGTTCTACGAGGCTAAGAAGATTATCAATAGGTTGGGGTTGAATTATCAAAAGATTGATGCATGACCAAATGATGGTATACTGTATTGGGGAGACGATTCCAGCAGGGAGACTTGTAAGAGATGTCACATATCGAGGTACAAGACAATTTGGAAGGGGAAAAAGCAGAAGAAGAAACCAGCAAAGATTCTCAGGTACTTCCCTTTGAAACCTCATCTACAAAGATTATTTATGTCGTCTAAAACTGCGGAGCACATGAGGTGGCATGCTGTTGATAAAAACGAAGATGGTAAATTAAGACATCCGCGGGATGCAGTTGCTTGGAAAATATTTGACAACGACTTTCCAGATTTTACGACTGACCCCAGAAATGTTCGGCTTGCGTTGGCGACCGACGGTTTTAATCCTTTCGGGAATCTTAGCACAAGTTACAGTATTTGGCCTGTAGTCTTAGTTCCCTACAACTTACCCCCTGGATGTGTATGAAACAAAGCTCTTTCATTATGTCTATGATCATTCCAGGCAAAAATGCACCGGGCAATGACATTGATGTGTATCTCCAACCGCTTATTACGGAATTGCTTGACCTGTGGAATGTCGGCTTGGAGACGTACGACGCTTAGGCAAGACTTTGTTCAATATGCATGCAGCTTTGATATGAACGATAAGTGACTTTAATGACCTTGGCACATTATCTGGTTGGAATGTGCATACTGGGTCAGCGTGTCCAGCTTGCAATTTTGACTCTGACGCAGTGCGCCTTCCCCACAGCCGAAAGTGGTGCTTTATGGGGCATCGGAGGTTTCTCGATGGAACGCATAAGTTCATATTGAAACGGAATCGCTTTAATGGGAAACCAGAAAAAAGAGGACCACCTCAGACTTTGTCCGGTACAGATATCTTACAGTAGCTTGAGCATGTTGACTTCGAGTTTGGAAAAAGCGACGATTCAGCACAAACTCACCAAAAGACGCGCAGGACTTCGGTGCCTCAGCAGTGGAAGAAGATAAGTATTTTATTCACGCTTTCATATTGGAGATCTAATTTACTTCGCCACAGTCTTGATGTAATGCACATTGAAAAAAATGTTTGCGACAATGTGTTGTATACGTTGCTTAATGAACCCGGCAAGACAAAAGATCACCTTCAAGCGAGGAAAGATTTACGCGACATGGGAGTTCGTGAAGACGCTTGGCCAGATGAGCATGATAGATTTCAACCAGCAAAGTTTACCCTCACAAAACCGAACAAGAAAGTCTTCCTCGCGACGTTGAAGAAATTAAAAGTTCCTGATGGGTATTCAAGCAACATTTCTCGATATGTTGACTTGCAGGCTCGAAAGGTTGCTAGCCTGAAGAGTCATGACTCACATGTTCTTATGCAGCAGTTACTCCCTCTGGCTATAAAGAATACACTTCCTCCCGATGTTTCCATCATTTTGGTGGAACTTTGTTCTTTCTTTCGGAAGTTGTGTTCTAAGGTTTTGATCGTTGAGGAGCTCGATCAACTGCAGTCGAAAATCATTCTTACGCTTTGTTATTTGGAGATGATCTTTCCTTCGTCCATTTTTACTGTGATGGTTCACCTCATAGTCCACCTCGTTCATGAAACAAAGCTTGCTGGACTAGTACAATATCGTTGGATGTATCCGATTGAGAGGTACTCATTTTAAATATGTGCTTTAATTTATTCTCCATATTTAAAGTTTGCTAGTCATCCTTTTCAGCATTTTATATCAATTTTCTCTTCTGTACTTTGTAGGTTCCTTGGGAAATTAAAATCTTACATGAGGAATAAGGCGTGGCCAGAAGGTTCTATAGCTGAAGGCTATATAGGGGATGGGGTGCTATATTTTTGCTCAAGGTACTTTGATGATCTTGAGATGGCTTTCAACCGCCCAACTCGTGTTGACGATTGTCCTGAACCTGCGCCGACATCAGGAGAATTTATCCCTCGTGTTGGTAAACCAGTTGGAGCAACTGAGAACTTCAAACTAACGGCAATTGAGAAGTTGCAAGCACATAGACATGTCTTGATTAATTGCACTCAAGTTGAACCTTTCATACGGTAAGAATTATACACTCACATGTTATTCGATCTATATCTTTCGTAACATTTCTCACTTTCATTTCACTAACGCCTTTCCATTATTAATTGCAGGGAATTCAGAAGTCATGTTAAGCGTCAACTCAGGATCCGTACACAGACATCCTCGGAAGTTGATAGGAGGGTCCACAGAGAATTCCCGAGCTGGTTTGCGCTCAAAATACTAAATGACCACAACCCATACTCACTAGATTTCAGAGCTCTCGCAATCGGCTCTCTTGATCATGCAAAACGGTTTACAGCATACAATGTCAATGGTTTTAAGTTTTGCACGGTTTCACGGGATCAAGGATTGCAAACACAGAATTCGGGTGTTTATGGCACATTTGGGACAAAGAGTTATGCGAGTAGCAGTGACGCCAACATGTAGTTCGGAGCTGTCCCTTATTATGGCAAGCTTCTTGATGTGGTCGAACTTAATTATCAAGGCCATTTCACTGTGACGCTGTTCAAGTGTTTGTGGGCAAATACCACTACTTCTTGGGGACTGACAACTGACGACTTAGGTATCACATCAGTCAATTTCTCACGGCCGATTGATACTGGTATTTGTCAAGATGATGAGCCATATATTCTATCTTCAGAGGCACATCAGGTTTATTATGTCGAGGATGAGAGGCATAGGGATTGGAACATGGTCATTCATTTAAAGTCAAGAGACCTTACGACATGGGTGAAGGCGATAACATCGCCTACAAGAGTGAGCCATTTCAGCCAGCTGATTTTGAAAACTACTTCCCTGAAGGCGATGACAATTTACTTCTACTGCGGTGAGTTTTTTTAAGTCCACGTCATTTGAATTAAATTTTTTAAAATTAATATTACATCCATAACAATAATTTTTCTACAAAATTTCTGTAAGGATGGCGACGATGAGTAATCAAATTCAACTTATGCTTTTGTCTTCAAAAAAATGCAAAAAAGTTTTTAAAATAAAATGTAAAAAAAATTTAAAAAAAATAAAATAATATTTGTAGCGGTTATTAAACCGCTACAAATATAAAATTAACCGCTACTAAATAAAAACCACTACAAAATAGATACATTAACTGCTACAAAGAGTACGTGGATCCCTATAAATATTAAACCGCTACAAAAATACAAATAACCGCTACTAACTAATAACCGCTACAAAATGGATACATTAACCGCTACAAATAGTACGTGGATCCCTATAAATACCCTTACCACAACTCATTTCAAACACTCCCCAATTTCTTTTCACCTTACATTTCTTTCATTTTCTTCATTTACAACTTCTTTCGTATGAGTAGAGGAGCTGAATAATACGATCAAATATGGTAACAAGATTTTTAATGTTTTTTACAATACTTCTTTCCTTTATATAAAATTTATTCTAACCTTTTTTTTTCCAAATATTTCAGAGATGTATTTCATTTTCATCTATTTTTCATACACAATTACATTATATTAGACAACATAATAATTCTTTATTACCTACCTATTCTTAATAATATTATTAATATAAATTTTATACTAATCCAATTAAATTACATTTTTCCTTTTAATTTATTAATAAGTTAGACTATTGAATAATGAGCTAATTAAAATAGATAAAATAATAACAAAATAAACTATTTAATTTAATATTAAAAAAACAGAAACAAATGATCATATATTTTTTTAAAAAAATTTAAATATTTGTAGCGGTTATCAAACCGCTACTAATTAACGCGCCTTTTTAAAACTCAAATTCAATTTTTTGGCGCTAATTTTGAATTTCATGAAATTAGTTGCGGTTTTAATAACCGCTACAAATTTCGTGAAATTCAAAATTAGCGCCAAAAAATTGAATTTGAGTTTTAAAAAGGCGCGTTATTTTCATGAAATTCAAAATTAGTAGCGGTTTATTAACCGCTACAAAATAGAAAAAAATGTCATTTTTTTCCCGCCTTCAAAATTTCAATTTTTTATATTTCTAGCGGTTATATAACCGCTACAAATATCTCTGAAAAAAATTTTGTTCATGAGGGTGTTGTAGCGGTTTAGAACCGCTATAAAGGATGTAGCGGTTATTTTTTATTGAGTAGCAGTTTTATATAACTGCTACAAAACTGCTTGCAACATATGATTTAGTAGCGGTTCTAGTAACCGCTACTAATGTTGTTTGTAGCGGTTAAAACCGCTACTAATACCCATTTTTAACCGCTACTAAATCACGTTTTTTTTGTAGTGGGTGTATTGATGTGCCAATCCCAATTAGACTCTAGTAGTATAATATTTGCATGAGCTCTTACTACCCGGATCTTGTGACTGTGTCTTATATGTGTGTTCTACCATGATATTATATACATGTGTGTGTGTGTGTGTGTGTGTGTGTATGATAAAAAACTCACCTACATATTCTGTTATTTTCTCATACATGTTCAAATTCTTTTCTTTTCTGTTGCTATCATGAATATATGCATGTTTCCTGAGTTTTCTATTCTATCCAGAAGCATGCATGAACTTGTATTATTCTCTCTCTCTCTCTCTCCCTCCTTCGTCTCTCTCGCCTCTGATGACTGTTTTCTAGTTCACATGCCATGTTTTTCCATTCAAATGCATGCTGCGTTTTCATCTCAATAATTATATTCATAACGCAAGAATATTCTCATGAAGCATGTTTCTTTTTCAACGTTCTATATGCTCATTCTCTCTCTTCTTTCTTTCTCTTGAATGGTTGTTTGTTTCTAGAAATTATGTGAATTCAAAAACAACAACTTGAATGAATAAATAAGGGTATGAAATCATAAAACGTAAGAAGAAATGAGCCTAACCGTGTTTCTGAGTGAAAACGACGGTGACCGATGTGCTTCAAGAATTGGGTCTTCAAAAATGCGAGTTTTTGTGTGGACAAAAGTGATGAACGTGAAGAAATCGAGGAGACCTAACAACGCTGCTTAGTGCAGTTTCACAATTTTCTAGAAACTGACAAATTTTCAGTCAACTTTGAAAAATTATAGTTAGTTCTAGGAAATTCTAAATTGACTAATTCCAAAGCCTAAGTGAAGCTCTTTAAGTGTATTTTCATGGAAAAATACCCAAGTCTAGCCATTACAACTACCATAGTATTTCCCGAAATTCGCTAAAACCTTGCTATTCCAAATTGTACTCTAAAAACATAGTCAAATTTTGAAAAATCATAACTTTCAATCTACTAGACCAAATGGCTTAAATTACATATTAAAACAGAAGCCCATGATGTCTATTTTCACCTTGTAAAGTATCAAGCATTTTGGATAAGGTTTGACTACTGAAAAACACGTCACATCAATATTGGTTTCCAGAAAAGAATCTAGACAGCAACAACTCCAATCTTCTAAAAATTCTATAATTATGTATAATCATCCAAAAATTACAACCACTTGTAATTCCACAGAATGTTTCGTGTAGAATCCAATGGAATACTCAAAAACATCAAAATCCAGCTTCTTCCCCAGATTTTATACAGAACTAAATAGAACCCTTTCCTAAAGAATCCAATTTTGCAAATTAAGCTTCAAGACTTATAATCTAACATCATTAAACCTTCTTTAACCCATTTCTCATGATTACAAGACTATTAAGCTTTATTTTCATGGTGTTAGAAAATCAGGGCAGTAACGCAACTCCATGAATAATTACTCAAACATCACAATATTCTGCTCAAACCGAAGCTTACGCTTACCTGAGCACGATTCTACAACCAGTTCTTGATTTCGGCAGTACCTACCCTGAGTAGATGACACCAAACTTGACCAATCAAAAATCTAAAATCATAGAATTGAAGCTCATGATGAGGAGAAGAAGATCTGTGAAGAAATTTTCAGACGAAAACTGCGATTCGGTAATGAAATTGGCAAATTTTATTTAGAATTTTTACTATTCATCACCTTCTTTCCTCTTTCTATTTTTTTCTGATTTTTATGTAGTTTTTTTCTTGATTTTCTGAGCTTCTGGATGTTTTAATGGATAGAGGAAAGATAAAATTTTCAAATTTCCAAAATTGCCCTTACATTTTTGTGATTTTTACACTTTGCTGAAAATCGGCAGAATTTTCATCAAACTTTGAAAATTCATATCTTTATTTGTAGATATCAAATTAGAGTGATTCTAAAGGCAATGAAACCCTTATTGAGTATAGTTTTATGAAAATATAAAGCCTTTAGCCAATTGGAAGCACAAAATTCCCATAATTTAAATGTTTGGACTCTGTCCCAGAAAGTAGCCAGTTTCACTGGGTAAAATTCAAAAATTTATAACTCTTAGTGTACAAATCAAACTAATTCATATGACCTATCAAATTAAAGCTTGGAATGTCTACTTTCATTTTGGAAAATTTCATTATTTTTTAACATCATTCGTTCATCCAAAACCACATGACAAATGCATTGCCTCACAGAAAATTTTCTCTGGTAGCATAATCATATTCTTCAAAATTCATCCTTAATTCTATTTGTTGAATAAATACAAATTGAATCTTTGGTGTATGAATTTTGGGATACTACAGAATTTTGTCCCTGAAATTTGTTGCACATATTGATTCATAAATTCTGGGTACCGCTTGCGCATGTCTTACTCTTTTTCCCACGTAGCTTTTTTAGGAGATAATCTCTTCCAAACAATTTTGATGAACAGAACACTTCTATAACTCAGCTATTTCTCCTATCGATCAATGATCTGTTCAAGTCCGACTTCATACGTCAAATCATCACACACATCCAAATCTTCATATTCAATGACATGTTCGAGATCGGATTGATATTTCTTTAATTGTGACACGTGGAAAACATCATGCAATATGCTCAAATTTGGGGGTAAAGCAATCCAATATGTTACTGGCCCAATCTTCGACAAGATCTCAAACGGACCAATGTACCTAGGGCTTAACTTCTTCACTTTCAATGCCCTACCAATCTCTATGATAGGTGAAACCTTCATAAACACATGGTCACCGACTTTAAATTCTAGAGGTTTTCTTCTCTTGTCAGCATAACTTTTCTATCTGCTCTGGGCAGCTAATAATCTCTGTTTGATTAGTTTGATCTGGTTTGTTGTTTAATCAAAAATATCTAGCCCAAATAAATGTCTCTCAAACAACTCTGCTCAATACAAGGGTTATTGACACTTCCTTCCGTATAATGCCTCATAAGGAGCCATTTGTATACCTGAGTGATAGATGTTATTGTAAGCAAACTTGGCAAGTGAAAGGAACTGGTCTCAACTACCTTTAAAATCTAGCACACATGCCCTCAGCATATCCTTTAGTGTCTGAATGGATCGTTTTGTCTGGCCATTTGTCTGGGGATGATATGTTGTGCTGAATCTGAGCTTGGTAACCAAAGCCTCATCCAACACTTTCCAAACATTGGAAGTGAAGCGAGGATCTCTATCTGATATGATGCTCTTTGGTGTGCGGTGTAATCTCACAATGTAAATCTCTACAAGTCTATTAGGAGAATAATGGATGCTAATTGGTAGAAAATAGGCTGTTTTTGTGGATCGATCAACAATTACCTATATAGCATCATGATTTCTGATCTTGGGCAACCCCATTACGAAATCCATCATGATACTTCCCATTTCCACTCAAGAATCTTAGGATTTTGAAGAAGTCCTGAAGGTCGCTGATGCTCAATCTTCACTTTCTAGCATGTGAGACAACGAGCGACGAACTTAGTCACATCTCTTTTCATTCCTAGCTACCAGTACTGGGACTTCAAATCATGGTTCATTTTGGTTGCCCCTGGATGTAGAGTATATTTACTCTTATGTGCCTCCTCCAAGATGTGCCATTTTAGCTCTGATTGCGGTGGAACATAAATCAGCTTTTTGTTCCTGATTAGTCCGCTTGGTGACAAGTTGTAATCCTAAGTTTCACCTTTCTCAATCATCCCTCTGATAGACTGTGCTCGCCTATCCTACAATTGAGCTTCCTCAATCATTGCTCTCATATCATTATATGCCTCAATGATATTATTTTTGCCGATCGAAATCTGCTTGAATAGATTGAGATCTTTGAAATTCTCGATCAACTGGTACTCCTATATCATCAATGACGCAACCTATATTATTTTATGGCTTAACGCATACAACTATATTGGCCTTCCCTAGATGGTATTTGATCTCCAGGTTATAATTTTTCAGCAACTCCATCCACCTGCGTTGTCTCATATTCAACTCTTTCTTATCATACTGATATTTTAAGCTTTTATGATCGCAGTATAGCTCTACAGTCGCACCATAGAGATAATGTCTCCAGATTTTTAAAGCAAATACAATAGCTGCCAACTCAAGATCATGAGTGGGATAATTTAATTCATGGGGCTTCAGCTGATGAGATGCATACGCCACTACTTGACTATGTTGCATCAAAACACATCCCAATACATGCCCACTGGCATATGTATAAACAATAAAAGTAAACTATGGATCTGGGATCGTCAGCATTGGTGTTATTCTAATCTCTATTTCAGCTATATGAATCTCCTCTCACAACTATTGTCCCACACAAAATGTTGAGTTTTCCGTGTCAACTTTGTTAATGGCAAAGCTATTCTGGAGAAATTCTGTATAAAACACCGATAATAACCAGCAAGACCCAGAAAACTACGTATCTCTAGTACAGTCTCTGGTCTCTTCTAATTCAATACTGCTTTCACTTTGCTAGGATCAACTGAGACCCCTTGCTATGAGACTACATAGCCTAAAAATTTAACTTCTGAATGCCAAAATTCACACTTGCTCAGCTTGGCATATAGTTGCTTTTCCCTGAACGTGTTCAACACTATTCTTAGATGTTGTTCATGCTTGGTTTTGCTCCGTGAATATACCAGAATGTCATTAATAAAGACTACCATGAATTGGTCTAGATACAGACAAAAAATTCGATTCATGTAGTCCATGAATGCAGCAGGTGCATTTATCAGCCCAAATGGCATTACAAGAAATTAGTAATGGCTATATCTGGTCCGAAAAGCAGTTTTCGATACATCTTATGCTTTAACCCTGAGATGGTGATACCCTGATCGTAAGTTAATCTTTGAAAATATATAGGAATCAGATAATTGATCGAGTAAATCATCTATTCTGGGAAGTAGGTATTTGTTCTTGATCGTTACCTTGTTTAACTCCTTGTAATCAATATAGAGTCGTAGGCTTCCATCTTTCTTTTTGACAAAGGCCACTGGAGCTCCTTATGGTGCTACACTGGGTCTAATAAACCCTTTCTCTAACAAGTCTTCAATCTGCTTCTTCAACTTAGCCAGCTCACTTGGAGCCATTCTGTATAGGGCTTTAGATATTGGCCCTGCTCCAGGCCTAAGATCAATTGCAAACTCTACTTCCCTATCAAAGGGTAATCCGCTGATATCGTCCGGAAACACTTCAGGAAATTCATTTACCACAGGAATACTCTGCAATGCTTTTCCATCCTCTGATTGGATGGAGAAAAACATGAGGTTGATGAACCCATGTCGTGTGAGTTCACAAAATAAAACTAGGTTAAAAATGTAGCGTAGTAGCTCAACCTAGTTCGTTCTTGTGAGAAGATTAATTTCAAATTTTCTAAGTAGTAAAGTGATAAAAAGCCTTAAAGTTGTGAGAAATCATTTTGAGAATTTGATTTTAAAACTAGTGAAGTAATCTAAGCTAAAGCAATATTTTTATATTTTTTTCGGTTTTCAAGACAAAGAAGCAAAAGAAATTGAAATTAACACTAACAACAAGATAAATTCAACTAACTAATATAATGATGAAATGAGATTCCCTTGAGTTGAGGTTTTAGTCTTCCTTGCTTGCTAATTATATGAATTCCACAATATGAGTCAAGAGGATGGAACTAAGTTACCACTAGCTCCATACTTGCAATAATCATTTAATTCATTCTACCGAACCAATTAAACGAATACCACCAAATAATTCATACTCAAGGAGATGAATAATCAACTTCCAATTCTAGCTTGTAATTACCATTACAAATGTTCAACACATTCAGTTTAGTCATTTACAATCCACTTAACCAAGTTGGAATAAACAACTCAATCTACTCCAAAATTGAATCATACAAAGCTTAATTAATCAACTCATAGCTCAACCACCAAGTTTATTCACTTGGCATAGAACAATCTAAATCATAATCACATACTTTACCAAGCCATACAATTATGAAATAAAAAGAGAGCTTAAGGAATTCCATTGAAGTTTAGAAGCTCACACCATTACCCAACTCAAGGAAATCACCAACATTTTAGCTACTCATGGAGGAAAAAGATGAAGATTGATGAATGAAGGGATAATTGGCCATGGAATTTCAGCAGCCACCGAATCAAAATAGCTCTTTCTTTTTCAATTCTGCACAGCACCCCTTTTTCACAGCCGCCGCACACTCTCTTCTCACATTCGGTGCTTGCTTCCACTCTCATTTCATTCGCTGCTCCTTTCCTTTATTTCTGTAGCTCTCCCTTTTTTACTTTGTGCAGCGCCTCCTCTTCTCCCTTTTCACACCAGCCGCAACCCTTCTATTAATTCATTCGGTGCCCTCCTCCTTACTCACGTGGTCAGCCCTTTTCTTCACTTCAGCCTTTCGGTTCATCATTTCAAATCGGTTTGGTCAAGAATTTCGGCTGGCTCCCTTTTATCTCCAATTTAGTCCAGCAAGCTTAATCCATCGGTCAACCCTCCTTTTTCTCATCAACCATTTCGGCTGCTCTCTTCTTTTTCCAATTCAATCCGGTTCTTCATCCCTCTTTAATTTATGGGTTCAGTAGCTCTTAATTCGGTCAACACTCTCCTTCCTTCCTTTAGTTTCGGTCCAGCTGCCTCTAAATCTTCACTAATGTATCATCGGTTCAGCAAACTCCTTCCTTTCTCATTCAACCAGCCGCTACCCTTCATAATCAATGGTCCCCACTTCGTTTTCTTTCTTCAATTCACTGGGTTAAATAAGTTGCACCATGTTTGGATGTAGAGGTGAAAATATGTTTCAGCATTAGGCATAAAATTACAACCACCAAACAAGGCCCTTACTTATTTAACCTCCTCTTAGAAAAAATGTGAAAATAAATTCTGCACTTGTGATGTTCCACTTTTGTCCTTCATTAAGCTCCAAAATAATATCTTTGACCTTGGCCACTCAAATCGTGCCACATCATCACCTACAAAATTATATTCACAAAGGTAATATCTTTTGCTCACAATTAAAGAATAATGGGAATAACAAATATTAATTAAAAATATAACAATTTAACCACTTTAATTCTAAAATTATTCTTTCACTAAAGTCTCACATTAACATTTGATTATTGTGCCCAAAATATTCAATTAAGTCCCACAAAAGCCTAAGATTAATTAATAAAAATATATAAATATTGAGCTATATCAATTTCCCCACACTTAAGCTTTTGCACTCCTAAGCAAAACATTAAACTCAACATAGGCAAAGAGGGATGAAATTTGGAAGGATAAGCAAGATCAAGCTTCAAGAATTACACTTAGTCGAATGACAAGGTATCCTCCAATTCAAATTCAATGAACATACCAAAAATTGAAGTAGTTAAAGCAATGCTAAGTTTAATTACAATTAGCTTAATTGGAAACCTTAACTAGGATAAGTGTTTACACTCTTCTCTCATATAGGGTAGTTTTTCACTCACATCCACTTTGACCACACTCTAATATAGGCTTGTAGTATTTCTAGGCTCTCCACTACTTGCAACAATGGCATAAATAAATCCAAAGGACTTTGTAGGGTTGTAATGTTGAGTAGGCCAAATGATGGAAAATGTAACAAACACTATGCTTGCACCAAATAATTTTCTAGATCTCTTAGCACTATAAAACTAAACTTAATTCACATATTTCACCATTGTGACTTTATTTCTTTCTTTGATTTTTTTCTCTTTTTTTTTCTTTACACTTTTTCTCTTCTTTTTCTTTTTTTTTTCTATTTTCTTTCTTTTGACTATTCACATGGTATATATATTTTTTCCTTTTCAAATATATAATAGTACTCTCTCTTTTTTTTTCAATAGTGCTAATAAGAACTTGATAAAGGATGCAAACAAAGCATTTGTATAATGAAATGGAAATGAAAGTTAAGGGTTCAAGGGGCTAAACAAAGGTAAATGGTAAATGGTTTGGGTTTGGATAAATGGCTGATGAAATGAATGCCAATGTCATATCTATCTATACCATTGCAAAATGTAACCTCAAGCAAGAAATAAAACAAGTTCTACAGAGCAATAATCTAAGTAGATGAATCACACAATGAAATGAACAATTAGGCCCAAAATACCTTCCAACTAGGCTTTTTGTTTTCTAACAAACTCATCAAAATTAAACCATGCATCATTAAAACATTTGAATTTTGTGGCAATTCACTAATTCAAAGCAAGTTTCAACCATGAATTCAACTAAGAGTAATTAAGATACTTGATCATGACTAAAGGCTTTAAAAATCTCAGGGAATTGGACCAAAAACAATAAAGGACACCAGTAGGAGACAGAGGCATATGATATCATAGTCAAATCTATTATGAGAATAAACACACTCCCCCACACTCAATCCTTACATTGCCCTCAATGTAATGCACAAAAACAAAGAACCTAGACACACTTATCTCTTGGGTGAAGTGAATGTTGTGAAGTCCAATTCAAGATTGAAGCACAACACATCATCGTCACAAGGAGAGAGAGAAGACAAGACATAAGTGGAAATAGTTTTCATAAATTAGGCATAAGGATAAGAGAAAAGGGTAGTGTAGGATAGGGCTAAGCATAAGAGTATGATTCAAAATGAAGTTTATTCAATTGAAAAATGCAAAACAAACAAACTACTTTTGACTACTGATAAGTCCCTCCCCCATACTTGTTCAATAGCATATATCATCAAATAAAACAAGGAATAAGGTAAGGAAAGAGACTACCGTGTAATCATGGTGGCTTGTAGCTAGATAGGAAAATCAAAAGGAAGCTCAGTGTTTTGCTCCTCAACAGTTTAGGCCCAAGTCGGAGTAGAGGTTCCTAAATCCAAAGATAATAGGAATGAAGGTAACCACCAAGAGAATTAGCCTGCAAAGAATTAACCAAAACAACAGCAGTACCTACTCCAAGGATGCCACATGAATCAAAATACTTAAATCCATGGAAAGCATTAGGACCAATGAAATGACATTATGGTGTATGTAATGTGAGAAGACTAGAGTCGGGTGCATTCGATAACAAGTGCTTCTCACAACCAATAAAATCAACTAGTGGCATACAGCAAGCAATACTAGGTATTAAAGAATCAATTGGCATTTCAGTAGTGGTAGTGACATAATCAAGCACTACTCTATCATATATAGCACAATTCAAGTCAATAGAATCACTAACAACATCAAATCCTAATAAATCAGGAGGTAGATCACAAGATAAGATATGGGAGTATGATTCATGAATATTCTTGACATCATCTAGTAAAGAATTATGATCATCACAAAGCACAAAACTAGGTCCAAGCAATTCAAGTGAATCAAGGTGAATCTCTCTTGCCAAATCAAAAGCACTGACAATTGAAACAATGGGTACATGCTTGTCATCATAAAATATGTGCACATTGAACTCTTGCAAACAAAGATTGACCTTAGGATTAGTGATCAATTGTGATTTAACATCTTTATCATAACTCTTGTGTGAAGTGGAAAGTGCAGAATCCAATATAGAATTGGAGTACATCAAGTCACTTTCACAAGTAAGAGAGGGAGAAGAAGAGAAAGATAAAGGAGTTTGATTCTCAACATCATGCATGGGATGCATATCACTAAGTTCTAGAGGATGGTCATCTCTACTTCTATGCATTTCAACAAATTAAATAAATTTCTCATCAATGCAATCCATACACATTGTATTTCCATCACAAGAACATGTAATTACAGCACTAGCATCATCATTATCATGCAAATCATCACTCAAAGTATCATGCAAAGGAGTAGAATCATTACAAGGCATAGGCTCATCCAAGCTACCACTACTAGAATCAATGGGTTGAGCAATTACATGTTCAAGCATTAGAGGGAACTCAACAATTATTTCCTTATCCACCTCATTATCACTCAAATCATTAATTACTTCATCAATCAAAGTAATAGGAGAGTCAACTTTTATAAGGATAGGATTGTTGCCAAAGGGTAAGAAAGACTCTTCATTGCTCGTTTGTACTTGCTTCACCTCTTGTGCTTGAATGGATGCATATGATGGAATCATTGAAGGTTGAGAACTCTCCACATGTGAAGTAGCATAAAGCTCTTGATTTTGGGTTCCTTTTTCCTCCTTTTGTAGGTTTTGAGGCCAATGGGTTCCAACTTCACCTCCCGTCTTTACCCATAACATGTGATCATAGTATGCCTTGAAGAATTCATCAATATCTTTCAATTGCTCTTCTCTCTCCTTAAAGCTATCAATTGTTCCTTGATATATGAGTAACTGAAGGTATTGCTCTTGGAGTGTCTCATACTTTTTTGTTAAGGCACTTGTTAGGGAGTCCATGTTGGGAGGTAAGAAAATGGTATCCAATCCACTAGGTTGTGGGTCATGAAATGGAGGTGGAGGTTCAAGGTAGGATGGTGGGGAAGGTTCACAAAATGGTGGGTACAATGATTGTAATGAAGATTGAAATGAGGGTTGGTATGGTGAGTAAGAGGGTAGATGGTGTAAAGGAGGTGGTTCATAGGGTGGTCCTTGTGGTGAAGGGGTGGGGTCAAAATTTAGGTTGTAGGGTGGGGAACAAAAGTCATGTTGAGGTCTATATGGGGGTTATGGTGGGAATGAATGACTATGGAAAGGTTGGTGTGGTGGAAAAGGTTGTTGAAGATAGGGTTCATGATATAAGTTGTGGATGGATGAATCATATTCTTGTCTATTGGAACCTCTCTCTAGACTCTCCAACTGGGCTTGAACAAGCTCTAATTGATGTTGTAGGGCTTTAAAGCTTTGTGAAAGAAGATCTTCCATTTTGGCAGTATTACCAAGAGCTTCCCAAAGATGAAGAATGCAAAGTTGCTCACCACAAAAAAATAATGAACCACATAATGGCCACTAATAACATGATAGCAAAGCAACAAAATGAAAATTTCTTTTTGTGCTTTTTTTTCTAAATGCAAATGGAATGTAAAACAACTATGAAAATGAAAATTAACCTAAACCACTACCAAACACTTCAACAACTAACAACTAACTAAGACAAACTCAAAAACATACTAGCAACCAAGAAAAATCAAAGAAAACCCAGAAAACAAACCTAATAAAAAAACCTAGAAAAATACCAAAAAAGAAAGAAAATTCAGAGAAGTATAGCAAACCTTCAAATTTGGCTAAAATCTAGCAGACCTAATAGCAATAGCTATTAGTCTTGCTTAGAATGCTGAAAAACTTTAACTTGTCAAATTTCATAATTTTCTGAGCAAGAATATTTCAGTTCCAGCAAGACTGCTAATTGAAAATCAGAATTTCGCCAAAATTCAAATGAGTGCTACACACTTCCTACCAAACTAAGACACACTATGACAACTGAAAGCATACTTAACTACTCAAAACTTTGGCAATCATCCTCCCCGGCAACGGCACCAATTTTCATGAACCCATGTCGTGTGAGTTCACAAAATAAAACTAGGTTAAAAATGTAGCGTAGTAGCTCAACCTAGGTCGTTCTTGTAAGGAGATTAATTTCAAATTTTCTAAGTAGTAAAGTGATAAAAAGCCTTAAAGTTGTGAGAAATCATTTTGAGAATTTGATTTTAAAACTAGTGAAGTAATCTAAGCTAAAGCAATATTTTTATATTTTTTTCGGTTTTCAAGACAAAGAAGCAAAAGAAATTGAAATTAACACTAACAACAAGATAAATTCAACTAACTAATATAATGATGAAATGAGATTCCCTTGAGTTGAGGTTTTAGTCTTCCTTGCTTGCTAATTATATGAATTCCACAATATGAGTCAAGAGGATGGAACTAAGTTACCACTAGTTCCATACTTGCAATAATCATTTAATTCATTCTAGTGAACCAATTAAACGAATACCACCAAATAATTCATACTCAAGGAGATGAATAATCAACTTCCAATTCTAGCTTGTAATTACCATTACAAATGTTCAACACATTCAGTTTAGTCATTTACAATCCACTTAACCAAGTTGGAATAAACAACTCAACCTACTCCAAAATTGAATCATACAAAGCTTAATTAATCAACTCCTAGCTCAACCACCAAGTTTATTCAGTTGGCATAGAACAATCTAAATCATAATCACATACTTTACCAAGCCATACAATTATGAAATAAAAAGAGAGCTTAAGGAATTCCATTGAAGTTTAGAAGCTCACACCATTACCCAACTCAAGGAAATCACCAACACTTTAGCTATTCATGGAGGAAAAAGATGAAGATTGATGAATGAAGGGATAATTGGCCATGGAATTTCAGCAGCCACCAAATCAAAATAGCTCTTTCTTTTTCAATTCTGCACAGCACCCCTTTTTCACAGCCGCCGCACACTCTCTTCTCACATTCGGTGCTTGCTTCCACTCTCATTTCATTCACTGCTCCTTTCCTTTATTTCCGTAGCTCTCCCTTTTTTAGTTTGTGCAGCGCCTCCTCTTCTCCCTTTTCACACCAGCCGCAACCCTTCTATTAATTCATTCGATGCCCTCCTCCTTACTCACGTGGTCAGCCCTTTTCTTCACTTCAGCCTTTCGGTTCATCATTTCAAATCGGTTTGGTCAAGAATTTCGGCTAGCTCCCTTTTATCTCCAATTCAGTCCAGCAAGCTTAATCCATCAGTCAACCCTCCTTTTTCTCATCAACCATTTCGGCTGCTCTCTTCTTTTTCCAATTCAATCCGGTTCTTCATCCCTCTTTAATTTATGGGTTCAGTAGCTCTTGATTCGGTCAACACTCTCCTTCCTTCCTTTAGTTTCGGTCCAGCTGCCTCTAAATCTTCACTAATGTATCATCGGTTCAGCAAACTCCTTCCTTTCTCATTCAACCAGCCGCCACCCTTCATAATCAATGGTCCCCACTTCGTTTTCTTTCTTCAATTCACTGGGTTAAATAAGTTGCACCATGTTTGGATGTGGAGGTGAAAATATGTTTTAGCATTAGGCATAAAATTACAACCACCAAACAAGGCCCTTACTTATTTAACCTCCTCTTAGAAAAAATGTGAAAATAAATTCTGCACTTGTGATGTTCCACTTTTGTCCTTCATTAAGCTCCAAAATAATATCTTTGACCTTGGCCACTCAAATCATGCCACATCATCACCTACAAAATTATATTCACAAAGGTAATATCTTTTGCTCACAATTAAAGAATAATGGGAATAACAAATATTAATTAAAAATATAACAATTTAACCACTTTAATTCTAAAATTATTCTTTCACTAAAGTCTCACATTAACATTTGATTATTGTGCCCAAAATATTCAATTAAGTCCCACAAAAGCCTAAGATTAATTAATAAAAATATATAAATATTGAGCTCTATTAGAGGTACCCCAACAACTTTTATGTAAGCATCTCTTGGGCTCAACTGCGGAGAAAAAATTAAGATTGATTTCTGTACCAATATGTGGTTGCTAATTAGGATATATTACCCTTTTGTTTCTGCAGTTGAGCAACACACTATTGGCTATCAATCAATCAATATCGAGGATTACCTCAAAGCCTTACAACAGTAGACAAATCAAATCCACAATTGATTCACGCCCCTCGGCATTTACAACACAATTCAAACAGACATCGGCCGTGACAACTCTAACACCTGTGGGTGTAGATACGACCAGATCATACGGGAATCTGTGTACTCTTAAGTTTAGCCGTCTCACACAATCATATGCAATGAATGAATGACTAGCACTCGAATCATACATTACTTGTACTAAGTTGCCATTAAGAAAAATCGTACCTTGTATCAGTTCAAGAGACTTCATAGCTTCCTCCTGTGTTATAGTATAGACCCTTCCTGGAACTTTAGGCCTCATCTCCTCTGGCTGGTGCTTCTATGGACAATCTCTAGCAAAATCCTTGGTTTATGGTATACATAACAAGCGGGCTGTCTAGCTAGATCCGGTCTCCATGGAGCACCATTGCAAGTTCTGCCAAGGTGATATGGCTTATGACAATGCCAACAGGTTCTACTTCCTGAAAAACTCTAGCCTTCGCAGCCTCCAGCTTGGTTTGGCCTTTTGTTGTCCCCTCTGGATGATCCACCATGTTCCTTGCATTTCTGGTATGAACCTCTACTACCAGATGCACCCTTGTTATTGTTGCTTTTAATAGAATAGAAGCTTAACAAGTTGTTCTCAATGATATGGCATTCTTCAATTGCTTTGTTGAACTCAGTAAAATGTTTGGAAACTAGTTCTTTTTTTAACTCTAGTTTTAAGCCTTGGATCGTCATATCGGAACTCCATTCCTTAACATCCCAGTGTTTCAGATATGCAGAATATCGAGATAGACGAATGTAACGAGCTAAGTAGTCATCAAAGCTCTCTCTCTCTCTCTCTCTCTCTCTCTCTCTCTCTTGCTGCTGTATATTGAGAAACTCTTTCTCCTTCTCTCGTTGGATCGAACGAGGACATAATTCTCATTAAATTTCTCATAGAAAAAGTCCCACGTTACTGGAATATTTCTTCCCCGAAGGATCAGTTCATTGTTCTTCCACCACGTATTAGCATCGCCCTCGAGTTTATAAATTGCTAATAGGACTTTAACTTTATCAGGGCATAATAGGATGTTAAAAATTTTCTTCAACCATGCTAGACAATCCTTCGCTTGCTGAGGATCAAACTTCCATCTAAAAATAAGAGGTTGCTGCTTGCCAAACCTTTCTACCCAGATCTGTATATCAGCCTCAGGAACTGGCAAAGGATTTTCTTGTTGAGGTCCCTCGAGTGGATTATCTTCACCGTATCCCCTAATCAGATCTTCTAGATGATCCTGCCTCTGTTGTAACTCTTGCAGCGCTCCTATAATCTCATTCAACATACCCAGAATCTGTTGTTGTATTGGGTCAGGTCCAGCGCCCGGTTCTTCATTATTGTTTCCATGTCGACCATCAGCTCTCGGCCCCTACCACCTCTTCCTGTTCATGCCATCTTTATAATTCACTCTTGATTCCTATCACCATGCAAACAAGACCTCTACCTCAGCCCCTACCACCCTTTCCAAAACCTCTTTAAGCTTTGATACCAAAAATGTCAGACCCCTTAAAATTTTGATATTCAGAGTAATAAGTGCATGGTTCCGTAAGGCATACAGAAACAGCGAATATATGTTGATATTAAGTACTTGTTTACAACACAAGAAATTCCCCGTAGAGTTTGAAATATATACATATACATGTACAAAGTGTTCAAAAAGAACTGAATTACAAGCTAAATAACCAACAACTGTCCTCACGTGGCACCGAAACTCTACTTGCCGGTAGCCACAGATTTGTTCTTCGAGCCGCTATCTCCAGCTGAAATATTTTAATTTTTGAAAAAGGGTGAGATTCAAAAGAATCTCACTAGTAACACACAATCAATCATATAATATGTGAAAATTAAATATGTCATACTCCATGTTATGCATCATATTAACAACACAAACAATCATCATGGCATGTATACATGAGTTAGGGCTACTCCCCCACTATCCGTAAACTTCAATTGGGTTCTTACTTAACAAGTAGGTAAAAGTGCCTGGTTGCACAAATTTCCCTACTCGGCATAACCGTGTTCATCAATGATATCATAGAAGATGGTATACAAAACATATAAAATATTCACATAATTTATGAAAGATAGAATTACTACCTGTCTCCTTTATCAATTTTTCAGTCATCCTAACTTTGATTTCAGCTCTGGAACTTTTCAATTCCTATCAAAATATAAGGTAACAAATAAATGGTTATTACTTGTACAATTACTGCCTTTAAGTCATAGTATCTATTACAGTTTCAACAATTTCTGCTCAATATAACTTTGCTCAGTGCAGTTTCACAGTTTTCCAGAAACTAGCAAATTTTCAGTTAACTTTGAAAAATCATAGTTAATTCTAGGAAATTCTAAATTGACTTATTCCAAAGCCTAAGTGAAGCTCTTTAAGTGTATTTTCATGGAAAAATACCCAAATCTAGCCATTACAACCATAGTATTTCCCAAAATTCGCTAAAACCATGTTGTTTTAGATTGTACTGCAGAAACATAGTCAAACTTTGAAAAATTATAACTTTCAATCTATTAGGCCAAATGGCCTATATTACATATCAATACAGAAGCCTAGGATGTCTACTTTCACCCTGTAAAATATCAAGCATTTTGGATAAGTTTTGACTACTAAAAACACACCACAGCAACACTAGTTTCCAGAAACGAATCTGGACAGCAACAACTCCAATCTTCTAAAAATTCTATAATTATGTATAATCATCCAAAAATTACAACCACTTGTAATTCCATATAATGTTTCATGTAGAATCCAATGGAATACTCCAAAACATCAAAATAGCTTCTTCCCCAGATTTTATACAAAACTGAACAGAACCCTTTCCTAAAGAATCAAATTTTACAAATTAAGCTTCAAGACTTATAATCTAACATCATTAAACCTTCTTTAACCCATTTCTCATGATTACAAGAGTATTTAGCTTCATTTTCATGGTTTTAGAAAATCAGGTCAGTAACACAACTCCATATATAATTACTTAAACATCACAATATTCGGCTCAAATCGAAGCTTACGCTTACCTGAACACGACTCTGCAACCAGTTCTTGATTTCGACAATACCTACCCTGAGTATATGACACCAAACTTGACCAATCAAAAATCTAAAACCATAGAATGAAAGCTCATGATAAGGAGAAGAAGATTTGTGAAGGAATTTTTTGGCGAAAGCTGCGATTCGATAGTGAAATCGACGAATTTTATTTGGAGTTTTTACTATTCATCACCTTCTTTCCCCTTTTGATTTTTTATTTTCTTATTTTGTTTGCAGTTTTTCCTTGATTTTCTGAGCTTCTGGACATTTTAATGGATAGAGGAAAGATAAATTTTTCAAATTTCCAAAATTGCCCTTACATTTTTGTGATTTTTACACTTTGCTGAAATCTGGCAGAATTTTCATCAAACTTTGAAAATTCATATCTTTATTTATAGATATCTAATTGGAGTGATTCTAAAGGCTATGAAACCCTTATTGATTCTAGTTTCAAGGAAAAATATAACATTTAGCCAATTGGAAGCACAAAATTCCCAGAATTTAAATGTTTGGACTCTGTCCCAGAGAGTAGCCAGTTTCACTTTGAAAACTTCAAAAATTCATAACTCTTAGTGTACAGATCAAACTAATTCATATGACCTATCAAATTAAAGCTTGGAATGTCTATTTTTATTCCGAAAAATTTCATAATTTTTTAACATCATTTGTTCATCAAAAACCACATGACAAATGCACTGTCTCACTAGAAATTTTCACTGGCAGCATAATCATATTCTCCAAAAATCTTCCTTGATTCTATTTGTCGAATAAATACACATCGAATCTTTAGTGTATGAATTTTGGGATATTACAGTTTTGACCAGAATCTCCCTAAACGTGTTGTTTCACTTAGTGAAACAATGATGTTTTGCACTGGTCGAAATGATGTCGTTTCAGCTAGTGGGAGGCGCTGCGTTTTGAATAAGTGAAACATAGCGTTTCTGGTCAAAAACCCATTCAAAGGACAGCTGGGCTGGTTTAATCCACCCAAATCGACCCAACCCAATTTCCAAAATAAAAGAAAATAAAATAAAATAATTATTTTATTATTTAAAAAAAATTCCTTGGCGCTTGACTAGCCTTAGTGGCGCATGTCAGCCACCCCTAGGCCATATGGGCCATGTCAACCTAGTTGATTCCTAAACACGAAGCTGGCAAGCCCTCATTCTATTTGAAAAGTCCCTTCATTAATTTTATAATATTAACTCATCTTTCAAATATTAATCATGGTAAAAATGAATTCTACTGTGATCATACCAAAAATTCTCGTTTCAAAACTAAAGTTATCCAGTTTTATATAACATCCAAATAAAGTACGATAATCAAAGTATGTAGTCAAATTAGGGTTTACAGAATGTGGCCCTATAAGTGACAATATACATCAATTCAACACATAATACACTACAAGAAGCTATACAGATATATATAGAGATATATCTATGCCTTAGGAGCTCCTCCCGACGGCCCAGCAGGGGAAATATCACCTGAAAAATGTTAAATTGACGGGGTGAGACAAAAGCCTCTGTAACTAGCTATCCGACTTATTACACATGCTGACATGTGTTCATGAGGTGTCAAGTGGAACAGTTTATATAACAAACTATTAGAGATAATAATTGAAAAAAATTCAATATCACAGTTTTATACGCAAAGCTCATATCAAGAATTATATATCACGAATACTATATATCAAATCTCATATTACAATTCCCATTTGTCTCCAATCAATCCAACCAAACCGCCTTATTTCCGCCGACTAGACCCATAGGCTAAGTTACTATCCATGTCACTGGCCACTCAAAAACCTCACCAGTCACATGATAAGGATCGGTCATATGCACAGAGCACGTGCCCGGATTATGGGGTTTTCCCTTCATTGAACTAGTGGGCTGTCGCAGCCCCTAATTGAACTAGTGGGACAGCCCCTCATAGAACTGATAGGACAATAGAAAGCCAACCATCGTGCACCAATGGAGGCTATACCATATGGTAAAATAATTTACTCCATCTCATCCCAAACCCACTATTACAATAATTATTAATAATTATTTCAACGGGATTTTCCCAATATTTCCATATTCATATATAAGTATATACATATTTTTCATTTCCAACCATAAAGTTCCACAAGGCAAGTTTATATCAAAATATTTCACAATATAATGATAACTTTCACAATCACAATAAACCTTTGCTCATTGAAATATCTAATAAATACCAACAAATTTTCAAAATCATTTTACAAAATACTCACAAACAACATACCAACACACATAACAAGTGGAAAGTAGTTACCTCTCGCCAAAGCAAAACTTATAATCAAAAGCTCCTAACCCAAGAGCTCAAATACACGCCAAAAATCAATGTACAACAACCAATTTATTATACATTAATAACTCTTTGAGTTATTAGAAAAATTAATTTACTTAACTTAATTCTATAATTTTAAAGTTTTGAATTAATTACTCCCAAAAATTCCAATTTTGCACTAAAATCCCAATTATTAATTTAAATATTTTTCTTAACTCAAATAACCCATTCAAGTCATTGATGATTATTAATTTCATTCCCTTACATAAAATTCCCAATTTTAAGTTTAGAACATAAAATGGTTAAATTATAAATCATCATCCTAAAAAAAAAAAAATCCAAACTGATTAAAACTTCAAGAATACCCCCAATAATCCAAATAAATCATTTAACCCAAATTTAATTGATTAAAAGGTCCAATATATAATTTTGTATATATATTAATTATATAGAAAATTCATTATAAAATATTATACCAACTGAATAATAAAAATAAACCAATTAAAATTCACTATTAATCATCCTCTATATTTCTATAGTCATATACTGATAAAACTTAAACTTGCCCAAAATTCTAATCATAAAATATTCTCTAATTAACAATAAATTACTATCATAAGAAAGAGAAAATTATTTAGAGCATTAAAAAAAATTTGTGATTAGAAGTAATTTTAAGTACCTTATTAATCTCCAAAAATATAAAATATTTTTAATAGAGCCTCTTCGTACGTCTATCTGCACAACACTTCACACTTCACGCGAGAGATTTGCGTGAAGTGTGTATGCAATACTCCCTCCACCCTACTTCAATCATCATGTTTTTTTTTTGAATTGGGTAGTGGCGTGAATTATGATTAAGTTGGTGCGCCGAAAGCAATGTTTTAAAAGCCGGACCGGACATCGAGCCGGAAAGGTCAGCGGGTCATGGTTCAACCGGTTGGAACGGTTGAACCGTTTAGCCGGACCGGTGACATAATAATTAAATAAACATAATATTATACACATATATAATGACATAAATATAAAATTGTTAAATATATAAATATATAAATATATATAAATAAAGTGTATATTAATATAAATTGTTTTAATCTAAAAAAAACTACGACACACATAAGACATGAAATTCAAATATATACAGATAACATTTTATTTTATAATAATTTATTAGATGTATTTTCATTTAAAAACATATAATAAATATTTAAAATTTTTCTCTGAAATTACATCTCAATTTCAATGAAACAGTTTTTTTCTACCTGATAAAACACTGTATCATGCTTAAAAATGATGTGTTATGTAAAATTATTTTAGGAATATTAGAAAAAAAAAAATCGACAAAGCAACATAATTACAATCACAACTAAAATAGTTTTCTAAAGAGAAGAGCTATACAGAACTAAAAATATATTACTGTTGGCCAAGTTATTTTTAAGAGCATTGTTAATAGGTTAAAACTGAAAAACTAGAGAGAAAAAAATTATGCACCATAGGGTAGGGATTTTCCCAATATTATCTTCACAATTTTAATCTTTTTAACATTGCACTAAACTAATTTTAATCTTTTTTTTATAATATATTATTTTTATCTTATGAAATAAAATCCCCCAATTTAGAATCCTCGCCCAGCATTAACATTTGCTTGATAAAAGGTTTATTTTGCTAGTAAAAGAAAATATAAGAATTTATTTGAAATTTGAAAGTCAAGTAATTGCTTTCTCCCATCACGTGATCTCTGACAATCTCTTACCAATATTAATTTTCCTCTCACATCACACCCTATTTTCACACCTGCTCATGCTCTCATATCACACCGCATTAGTTCTTATGCCTTAGGCCTGTAGCCTTTAGGCCTTGAAAAATGAACCATCGCCTCATCTTTTTTTGCGGGTGTCAACCCCTTCTTCTTCTTCTTCATCTGTTCTTTTCTTTTTCTGTGTTTCAACTTGAACAGAGAATCACACCAGACACAGACAGATGAGTAAAGGTAGGAGGAGTTGGAGCAAGCTGAAGCACACCCCAAGCTCTATGCATCTCATTCGTCTTTTTCTTTTTTCATCTGTTCATTTCTCACCCCAACAAGTTCAGCCGTTCGGCTTTTGGGTAGCCGTTCCGGATCCCGGCCCAAAAGCGGTTTCCGGTTGAAAAACGGCTTTTTCCCGGTTCAAAACGGCCTAACGTTGAAAACGGCTCCCACCATAAAATCGAGCCGTTGTTCTCTCCGGTTCACGGTCAGGCCGGCCGGACCGTCCGGTCCGGTCCGGCTTTAAGAACATTGGCCGAAAGGCGTAGGCGCACCAATTTAATATATATATATATATATATATATATATATTTCATTTTTTATTTTAATGTACGTTGATTATTATTATAATTTTGTTTAATAATAATTTTTTTCAGAAATTATTAATTATATTTAGATTAAAATCACCTTACTCAAATATTTACATGGTAAATTTTAATCACCTTAAAAAAAATCTCGTTACACTCAGAACAAATAAATTTAATATACTCTAAACCTCATTTAGATAATAAATCTCTTCCTATTGTTACTTAAATCTTAAAAATAAAATTTGGGATGTTACAATTTAGTTTCTTTTCTTACTTAAACAAGAGAATGAATCTCTAGTATAATTGCATACCTAATGAAAAATGAATGTTGTCTATGCTAATAAGTAAAATATTTGTATATTTATTTTTCCATATATAATAACTTTATGGATGATATTTGAGCTTAATTTAATGAATTTTTTGTGTAATTGATAAATAAATAATGATTTTGGCATAAAATAGAATTTCTTGAAAAATATTAAATTTGACCTTGTTTCAATTTTTAGGTAATATCTGAAGCTCTAGATGTCGGATTGGGACATTATTTATATGGATAAAAAGCTAAGAAAAAGTTCTACAACTTTTATATTAAACCAAAAGCGCAGTTTTGCCTTCAATGGTCTCGAGTTTTGCTTGGAAGTTGAGGATGTGAATTTGTCCCTAATTGACCTTCACCCACTAATTTGACCATAACTTAAGATACAAATGTTGAAATGGGGTGGTTCCAATTGGGTTTCATGCTAAGATGCATACCTACAACTTTCTTGAAGATCCCAAGTTGAAATTCCACTGTTTTGGATCTCAAAATCAGGCAGCAATCAAAAAGTTTGGCAACCTAACTTTTAAATTCAATGTTAGAAGCTTAAGGTCAAGATTTATGCCTAACTTTCTTAGAAATTTTTGCACCTCCTCCATCTATAAATAGATGAGCTCAAGACACAAGGAAACACACCATCTTAGAGTTAATCTTATGCATTGCATTTGCTTCTTGCATGCCTCATTCATGGAAGGCTTAGATAGTCTTCCTTTATGGATGATTTAAGTTGCCACCTACATAGAAGGTTTTACCTCCTAGATGAAAGGCTAGATTTTTTTCCATTTTCATGCATCTTACAGTTGTATATTTATGTTTTAGAATTTAATATTTAAGTTTTATGCAGTATTTATGAGGTTTCATTCAAGTTTTATGCTATGTTTATGAAGTTTTTAATCTATTTTGGTATTATTTTTAATTCCATCATGAGCTAAATTTTTATTTTCCTAGGGTGATGATATAGCTTACTAATGGCGAATTGAATCTTAACTTATTAAATCTATTTTTAATTTTTCCTTCATGATTGAATTTTAATTATTGTACTTAATGTTTTCAATTGATTAGCCATCTTTTAAATGATTTCAATATGTATATTGAGACCAGAAGAAGATGCATGTGTGTAGACTCTATTATTAAAACCATAACTTGTATATGAAATAGGAATATATCCATATGAATTGTATAGTCTTAATGAGTTCCATAAATTTTAATGCATGATTAATTGCTTGAATTCATATATAGGCATATATTGGATTAGCAATTAATTATAGAATTGCTTGACCTTGGAAGAGGCTAGTAATTAAATGAGGGAAACTCGGCTATCAATCATGTGGAATAAATTGGACTAGAATATATAGTAATTCAATCTGAAATTTACTAAGTGAAATCTAATCCCTAGGATTTTTTCTCATATATAGTTGTTTCCATATCAATTACATCCATATTTACTCATTTTTATTTTGTATTCTCAATCACCAACTAATCGATCGACTAAATAGTTGAGTTAATGCATTTTGATTAGGCTAATGTTTAATTAATCTTTGTGAATGTGCATTTGAGAAGAAAAACTTTGTTGGAAGGATTTTGAGCTTCATTTCATTCATAAATGTGTGTTTACCATCTATTCTAGTGTACGTCTAGAATTTGTTTAAATTCTTTTTTAAAATCACATTTGCATTTAGATTAATGAATATGATAGGGGCATTCATTACATCAACCTTTATCCCAAACACAAACCATATACACTAATCCATTGTTAACCCTCTTTGAGCCCTTCACATTCCAAAATCTATAATTAATTAACAAGCACTATGTATGCATCCATTTGTATTAGATTGGCGTCTAAATATCATTGAATTGCCATAAATATCATAGGTAGGAAGAAATGCCATTTACATACATTATATATTGAAAAACAAAATAGAAGAAAAAACATGAAAAAGAAAGAAAGAAAGAAAGAAAATAGAAAAAAAAAAAGAGAAAGAAAAGAAGAAATGAAAAAAATAAGGCATTTGTTTTGATTGGCAAGGACATGTGTTTATTTGAGCCTAAAGTAAAAAAAAAAAAAAAAAAAAGTGAATGTCATTTTATACACTTGTGCATGCATATAGTACTTGTTGTTTCATTATCCATTCCACGAGACCATTTCCATTATTACGAACCTTTTAAAAGTCCCCTTGATTCATGAGTCTAGATGCTACATAGTGGTGGAGAGAGTAGAATTTCTACAAGCATATGGTAGGATCTAGTCGAGGCAGTGTTGAGCAAAATTTCCCATACTTATGAGATGAGTTAAATACTCAAATCCTTGAGCATCCTCTTATGTATATTTCTTTGATTAATTGTGCATTAATCTAGTCTATTTGCATTACCTCATGCTAAAACATATGTTAGCTTGATTAGTGATTAGTGATTAATTCATTGACTCCAACCTTAAGCATTCGAAGTTTTCATTTGTGTTTAGTCTTGAATTGATTAATGTTTTGCCCATGAGTGCAAAAGTTTAAGTGTGGGGGAATTGATAAATCCCAATTTTATTATATATTTTTATAATTTATTTGGGGATTTTATCATATTAATTGAGTTTAAAATGCTTTAATTGTGATAGATTGATATTAAGAGTAAATACACTAAATTAGAATTAAAAAGGGGCAAAATTGTCACACAAAAAAATTATAATTACTCTTAATGATGAATTCTTGAGAAGAATTGATGTTGGATTAATTGCTTTAAATTGTAGGTGCTTGGAGAAATTGGATTAAGCACAAAAATGACAGTTTGGGGTTTGAATTTAAGAAATACCAGACAGGACCCGAATTTATTAATGCTAAGGACCTGAAATACTGAAATGACAAAGAGGGGGTCAATGAAACACACCGTTTCACAACTCCTTAGGTCAAATTTGAAGAGCTGAGGGAAAAATAAAGATAAGACGAGAGCTGGGAAACGGGAATCACAGCCGCAAGAAGAGAGCCGACACACAAAAGTTTCGACCTTCTTCATTCATCACTTCAACTTCTCCTTCCTCTCTCGCCGGCGGCGTCACTCACCACCACAGCCGCCGGCGAGCTCCATTATCTCAGATTAAGAGCTGCAGTGGTGAGAAACAGAGGCAGCCACGACATTGAGCTGAGAACCAGAGAAGCAGAAGAGCAGAGAGCTGAAGGCAGGAGGACGAAAGAGAGAGAGTCAAGCCGATCTCACCACAGCTACCACCATTCACCTCCAGCTCTTCACAGCCGGTACACCGCCGCCTCACCACTGTCATCCATCGGCAGCATCTCATTGCAGAACCGTGGGAGGAACAGAGCCGTGTGTGTGAGCTGGGAGAGAGCTAGCCGCAAGCCTTAATCATCACCGCCCTCATCCATATATCTTGCTTCCACCATCATCGTCACTCTTCTCCTCCATCATTCACCGACCTTCTCCTTCCAGAGCTACAACCGCCGTGCTTCCCCTGTATCTTGATTCAAATTCAATACCAACATTCCCTTATTCAATATTAATTGACCGCTTTAATTGGTGTTCGATATGTCTGAAATTGGGAGCATTGGTTTGAGTCTTGATGTTTGGAGTTATAAAGGGGAGTTTTATTTTACTTTATTGGCTTGACTATATATTTATGATTTCTTTGGTTTAAGGAATTATAATTTGTCTTTGAGACTAATATGTTTGGTTTAATCTTTGTTTGAACCAATTTGTGATTTAAATTAGTTTATGTTAAACATTGTGCTCATCAATATATGTGATTACATATATGTTTCATTGTGATTCTCTTGATTTTCCATTATCTTATATGGTATTGTTTGGATATTGAGTTGACTTTAGAATTGTATTGAACCAACTGCATTAATTAATTTAAATCACACACTAAGAGTGCTTAATAACATCTCTAGAGTAGGGATTCCTTTCTTTTGGTGTTAGACTCATTGGTTGATGGAGTTTGGTATTTTAGAGAACTTAGTGATTTCATAAATTGCATCTAAAGTGATTTCTAATAGTGTTTTAAGAAGTGATTATTTTCTAAGTGTAGGAATAATCATTGATTAATGCACTAGACTCAACGATGTTTGAGGTTTGGTATTTTAAGTAATTTTGATTGTAATTGCTAGTGTTTTATATTGAGTTTCGGTTAGAGGGAATAAGTCTTGCCCGGTGTGGGAAGTTTAATTCACCTAACTCAAGCTAGCTCAAAGGGTCTTTTGAGCATTTTTGTCAAACTAGCACACTCTCATTATCTTTTGAAGCAAGTGATAGATGAAATTTATTGTTCTAGGAGGCTTTATCACACTCTTCAAAACCAATTTCCATTACATTCCACTTTTATTTGAAAAATCCCAAAAATATTTATTTTAATTGCATTTAATTCATAATTTTGAAAACTAATCAATCATATTTTACCCTTGTCAATTTGCCTTGTAATTACTTAGCTTACTAGGAATTTAGTTTCATAATCGACCCCTCAAAATGAAATGATCCGAGTTGTGCATTATATTGCATTAATTCGGTTTTATTTTTGATAATCTAGAAGTGACTAAAGGGCTTATTTCAATGATGAACCTCTTCCCTATGTTTGGAGTTGTGTGAATGTACGGAGAAGTGATTAATTAATATGCTAAAATGCTTTTAAATGTCAAGATTTACAGTGGATCTACAGATATAGCTTTACAGAGACAATTAGGTATTCGTGTAATTGTTCTAGATTAAACAAATGCAATTTTTCTTAATCTATTTGTCTCTTATCCATTCTATGCCTTACACACACACACACACACACACACATTAAGTGCATTAATCAATTTGTGGAAAGTTTGTGTTAATTGAGTATGTTCTATGGATGTCACTGGATATCCTCAGAATTGGAGTAGCAAGTTATTTTCAGTAGTAAACTAAGTCAGATTAAGATTTCATATATACAGAAAAAATTGTGGTGTATGTTTTCATTTCTAAAATTATAAGCCTCATATTTACTTAGACATAAATATATGTATTCGTTATTTTGAAGGGTAAAAATAAAATAAATGTTCTTATTATTAAAAAAACTAACTTGTTAATTTTGAAAATTGAGATACAAGCGATGCATGTGGTTGAAATTACTACCATCGAGTTTGGCATAATGGATCGGGCTTGAGATTAATTAGAATTTATAGGAAAATGTAAAAATTTAGAGGAAAACATACATATGATGTCAAAAATCCAGATATTTATTTTCTTTGTCATTGTCCAATATTATTACATTTTTCCATCGCAATTTAATTTGTTAGAGATATTATTATCTCTGCCAGACATGTTTTTTTTTTTAGAAATCAAAGGTTTCACATGTCGAGGCTTAAAGTGCAAAGAGTTTTAATCTCTTCTAACAACTACACTTTCCGGGATTTGAACTTGTGTTCTCCTTCTTACCCAAGGCCGCTTACCATTTCAATCAAATTAAAAACAAAAAGAAGCTAACCTTTTTTAATTATAGTCATCTTTAGTATTTAAAACTTTTCTATCAAATTTAAGTATTATCGGCTTTATAGAAGCATCTCTCTATGATTTTTTCATTAACAGGACTTAAATTCCCATCCGTAAAGAAATTTGAGTTCTTTTTATTCAATGTAACCATTACATTGACAATATGAAAAAGGTCTTTTGGATTCGGTATGGACATGTTTTTGTATTTTAAATTGATTGAGTGTAATAAGAAAAAGACAGATTATAAACAATAAATTTTCCCCCACTAATTTTTTTCCAGCGATTTCCCCTATTAAAATATGAAGCTTGGTGGCAACTTTTTATGGCATGCGGTAATTAATAAAAAATCAAGACTAATAATATTTTTAAAAAAAGTCTAATAATTTGAATACTAAATTAACTTATTTGGGCAAAACAAAAAGAATACTAAATTAACTTATCTAATGACCATGTGGTGGACCAACCTCGCTTTACCTGTTCATATATCATGACAATAAATAGGTAATAATGGTCTTTTTTGCCAACAAATTAGTAATTAATAAGGGTAATTTGTATAATGCATGTAAGGACATTATCTTGTTCCGCGGTGATCATCACCTAGAGATCCATCAATATTCATTTTTAATTTAATTCATTTTGTCTGCCTAATTTTAATTTAATTGCAGAAAATCTGACTTCACATTTTCTGACAACTCAGCAGGCACATGATCCTTCTGTCCTTATATGATTCAGATATTTATATGTTTTCTAACTTGATTTAATTTTCAGAATCAATACTTTTCGAATTTGGAGTCACGAAAACATAGCTTCATTGAATCTTGGCATTGGTAAGTGTAAAACTCTGTCCATTACCAAAAAAATGTAAAACTTTGTCCTTATATGATTACTGGTATGTCTATTGTGTATGCTTAAAAGTATTTAAATATCACATGCCTATTGAGAATCAAAACATTACATTATATTCTGGGAGAATTGCTGTAAAGTCTTGAAGATTGTATGAAATCACAAGAAGTCTCAATATTTACAAGTGAGTTAAACCTATTCTCATTTTCTACACTGTTAAGTTGTTATAGGTCTTTTTTTATTATAACATTTCTTCCTTAGGATTCTATGATTTTTCTCCCTTATATTGTTTATATTTAAATTCCAACAAATGGGGAAGTTCTTTCTCTTAAAATATGATCATTCACGCCAATGCCATTACAGTATATAATATATAGTAATATTAATGGTTGGCATCTCTTATTTAAATTGTGATTCCTTTATTCGTGGGATTATTTTACATGATGTTTGGTTGCATCTACACACTACCAGTTTCAAATATAAAAAATTGGTTAGTGTTGCATAATATAGCACCAACTCATCAATTCAATAAACTAAACTAAACAATATTATATATACTTCATCAAAAAAAAAAAACACTACATAGTGTGTGTGAATAATTTTAATAAAACAATGCACAGAAGTGCCATTATGTTGACTACCTTTGATCACATGGATCAATTTTCTAATAACGAACAAGAGGGAAAAAGCTTCTCTATACTAAACCTTATGCCATATAAATATATTTATTCATTATTTTGAACGGCATGACTAAAATAAATTTCTTATCATAAAAAAGCTTTCTTGTTGGTTTTAAGTATTGATACAAGCTTTCTTGTTCTAGTTCATCCCATATGCCTTTTTGTTTGCAATGCCCCCATCGTGCATCTCAATAAAAACACGTTTGGGAGAAATCGCCTTTAAGTTTTACAGGTCACTTCCAGTAATATTTGTCATTTAAACTTTTTTTGTCTGCAAAATATCTAAATTAATATTTAACTACTTATCTTTCAGTAAATGTTTTTTATATTTAACTGTTACAACATCAATTTTGTATGACCTAAGCGCCATTCTCTAACGTTTCCCACTTTTTGTTAAAGCAAAGGGGAAGCTGCCTAATAGTAATGTTTTGTACATAATTTACCAAGTGATCATTAGATTAAATCAACAAAAATGGACCATCCCCAGCCAAAAATATTTTGAGTCATCTTTACATCAGTTAAGTTGATTCTATCAAAATGGCAAAAACGTACTTCTCTTGTCCTTAATGTAAGCTCTAATTAAAGAGTTGATATTGATAATAAATGTAAGACTTATTTTACATTTTTATCATTTTTTTCCTTAAATTAGCCCTATTGATATTTCCTCAACAATGATCAAGTAGAGCTGGGGGGAGGAAGAAAATTAAAAAAGATGATTATGATGTTTTATAAAAAAAACACATGTGATATACTGATATTAACTAAATTACTTAATCTAATCAAATTAATTAATTATGTTTTACATTAAAAATCAGAGAAGTAATTAAAATATGTGTTTACTAACTTGATTTCATATTTTGAATGTTTTGTCAAAATTTGAATTCATGAAAACATAACTCCATTGAATCTTCGCTTTAGTAAATGTAAAACTCTGTCCTTAATTATATGATTACCCCTGCACAAGTTAATCGCGGCGTCTGTATAAAAAATAACGAACATAAGAAAATTTATTAAGTTAGAATGTGGATGATGATATCACAATAAAATTAAAACACAAGGACTGAAGACTCAACTTTCAACCATGACACCAAAAATTAATGGGTCTAGGTGGATTTAGAAATTAAACACGTTCTAGCAAGTTTTTCATATGATAAATAATTAAGGTGTCGTGTGAATAGAAATCTAGGTTAGAATAATTCTTAAAGTAACAAACCAAAGGAAATGTAGTAGCATTATTTGAAAATAGGATTCGAAAGTGAGGGTAATATGATTGGGAGAGGGGACTCTCCATTTTCCTTACCGTCCATTTCCCTCCATTTTTTTATTTTCACCATTAGATTAATTCTGAACGGTTGAGATTCAATATCTTATAAAATATAATATATATATATATATATATATATATGATACTTTAATAAAAGTATAAAGACATGAACTAGTTATATCAAATTTTAACACTTATTTATATACATTTTCTGTTATTTAATATTATAATAATATTTTTATAGAATATTGAATCTCAACCATTAAGAGTTAATCTAATTGTGAGAATAAAGAAGTGGAGAGAAATGGACAATAACAGAAATGGAGAGGTACGCTTCTAATATGATTACTAGTATGTCTATTGTTTATGCTTAAATATAATACTATCATATGCCTACTGAGATGTCATGTCAGGAAATGTCGAGATATTTAATAATTAAATATCTTGGCAATGGATGTCATTCTCGCCAATGCCAGTATACCAGGATATAATATTAACATTGATATTAATGGTTGGCATCTCTTATTTAAATTAAGATTCCTTTATGCATGGGATTATTTTACATGATGTTTGGTTGCATAATAAAGCACAAACTCATAACTCCAATGAACTAAACTATATAATATATCTTAATAACTTTTTTTTTTTAAAAAAACAATGCAAGCTTCTCTCTAATAAACCTTATCCATGTATGTTCATCAGTATTGCGTGAATGCAATTAGCTTTTTTTTGGGGGGGGGGGGGGGGGAGCGCCGCCGAGGGAGAAGTGATTAATAATGCAAAAATGCTCTTAGATAGATGTCATGATTTATGGTTGATTTACAGATCTAGCTTTATCGAAAAATTAGGTCTTCGTGTAATTATTCTGAATGGCGAGATTAAGAAAATGTAATTTTTCAAGTCTATTTATATCTTATAATATGCCATTTGTTAAGTAGAGTGATCAGTTTGTAGAAAGCTTTTGTATTAGTAGAGTATTTTTAATGGATGTCACTTGAAGTCCTTTAAATTTGGACTGGTTATTTTCAGTCAACTAAGTCGAATCAATGATTGGAAAAATGACACAAATATTTTTGAAATATAACAAGTACAAAAGAATGCGCTAAATTTCAATAATCTCAAATCAGTCTTTGAAATTTTAAAATGTAGTGGAAAATACATTATTTCTCTTCATTTCTATTTTCTTTTAAATGCCACCTGAGAACCCCCTCATCTATGGCTGATCACCAGAGCTTTGCCACTGGGAATCCTGGAGCTCCATTGACCCTACTAGCAACCGGAGCTTTGGTGTCGGTGATTAGTCACCGAAGCTCAAATAGCCAACTACATGTTTTGAATTTCTGAAGCAGAAGTAGTTAATAGTGAAGCCAAAGTAGTAAATGCGGTCCATGTTATTGACTATTTTCTAATAACTACTTTTGTTTTGCTATTTACTACTATCTCTTATCCTTAATGTCAACATCCGTTTCCATTTCGATAATCAAAGAGTAATAAAGAAGAAATTCAATGGGCATTCAGAAAAGTACAATTATACTGATGCAAATATTCGCTTACAATTCCGATATCGTTCGTCGACGAAAACAGAAAATACAGCGGAAGTTTTAATATTTACAAATTTCACCAAAATATCACAAAATAGACTAATTATGACCACGATCTTGTCCTCGCCTCAAGACACGTGCCGCTCACTTTTCGGAGTCTACATCTTTTCCCTTAGACCCACTGGTACCCGCTGAGGTGTTTATTAAAAATAGGGTAAGATTCTGGAAAACCCCAGTAGAAACATGCTATCGTTCATAGAAAATGCGAAAAGTAAATATGATATATGTCATGTATGTACCAATTAATGAACATTATAAACATATCATCTGCAAGTATACATGAGTAGGGCCCAACCCCACTATTCTGCACTGGTTTGGTTCTCACCAACTTCAGTATAAGTGCCTCTGACACTTCTGGCCCCTTTCTGGGCAAATCGTGTTGATTAATAAAGCGCATTTACAAACATTGGCATTCACACAATCATATAACTATGGCATAGTGTATGAAGGATAATGTCCCTACCTCAAAGCTTTAATATCCCCTTTTTAAATGTGCCTCGAAGAATGTGTCGTATCCGGCCTCCAAATCGTTCCTAAAATATTAAATGTACCAAAAATAGGTCATAACCTATCCAAGTATCGTTTTAGACTCTTCCATAGTGTTTATTGTGGTTATATTAGTATATGATAAAAATTTACAGAAATGCCCCCGGGAACCCGGCCCAGCCCCGCCGTACCCTGCCCGATGGCACGTTTTCCCAAAATTTTGACCAAAGCTATTTTGACTTATTTTAGCCCAAGGAATCCATTTCCAGGCTCGAAATCACCAAATTCAATGTCAAATTACGAAAATACCCCTTGACAACCCCTATTTAGGGATTTCAGTGGCATTTTCGTAATTATGCTTTTTCGGCCTCTACCGAAAAAGTGCCCAAATGTAACCCTACCTATTTTTTCCCACTGAGTTCAATGGAACCATTTATTTCATGAAAATCAAACTCCTACTACCAGTTCTGGTCCTGGCCGAAATATTAGGGAAAAATGAGATTTTGTGTTTTTGCTTCCAAAACTTGTACTTTTCCACTTCTAATCCTTAGTTAACTCATTTAAACACTTTATAATCATGATTTAAAGGATTTTGGGCAGCATAACCCCTTAGGGTCATGGCTTTTCTAATTTTGCAACTTAACCCAAAAATCACATAACCAAACAACAATCACCAACAATAACTTCCATAGACTAAGAAGTTGAGGTTTTGGAGATTACGTCTTGATCCTTGATGTTTCTCTCTCTAGAACGTCCTCTCTCTCTTCTCCTTGAGCTAAGAATGAGTCTTCAAGATAATAGATTCATGAAGAAACATGGTTTAGAGAAGGATCTAGGGGAAATGTTACAAGGAAAGCTTAAGAATCAACTCTTACCTTAAGATTTCTTCTTCCTCTTCCCTCTAACTCTTCAAAGTTTCTCTAAACTCTCTCCCTCTCTATGTTGAACGAAAATGCATGAAGGGAAGGGAAGAGAAAGCCTTCATAAAAATGCTCCATTGATTCCCAACCATTGATATCATCTAAGGTTGTTATAGTGACACATGCCAACCACCATACTTTCCTCCATGCTTGCACCATACTTCCCTTTTATGTGCACTCAACCTTGCCATACTTCCCTTTTGTGTACACTCAACCTTGATTATCATTTCCTTCTTCCTTGGTTGGCCAAAAACGTGCTCCCTCTTATGCTCCAACTAAATCAAGTGTTTCTTTCATTTACTCAAGTCAATTGGTACAAGAGTTGGCTACCTAACCTTATGACATAAGTAAGGACTTATGACACAATAATTATTTCCATCATCTTTCATGTGGTGTAAACATTTGGTCTCATTGGATTTTGACACTTGTCTTCTCCTCCTTCATCCCTTAATTTCTAAAATAATTAAGAGAAAAAGGAAGATTACTTTATTTCTTAAATTTTCGGAATAATGCCAATTCTGGCAGATTTTCTGCCTTAACTTTGAAAAATCATAACTAATTTTGTAGACATTGTTTCAAAGCGATTCCAAAGCCTATGGAACCCTCATTAAGTCTAGCTTCAAGGAAAAATATGGAATTTTACTGGATAGGGTCATATTATTTCCAGATTTTCAATCTTTGACCGCTGCTCCAGAAACTTTCCAGATTTTCTGGATTAACTTCAAAAATTCATATATTTTTGTACATAGCTTCAATTGAGTCATATGACCTATCAAATTAAAGGTTAGGATGTCTACTTTCACCCTGTAAAATTTCATAACTTTTGATCATCATTTGATATTCCAAAACCACATGACAAACTCACTGCCTCGCAGGCGATTTCACTGAAACCACTATTCCGCTTTCAATTTTCAATATTTAATTTCGTTGGCCTTAAATATTCACCATTTCATTGAATTTATATAATAATTATAATATATTCTTGGTGAGTAAAATTTGGGATGTTACACTTAATATAAGATCTCATTTATGGTATACTTTACACTACAAATGATATCTTATATTAAAAGCCAGAGGTAGTATTTTCTAAAATAAAAGTAGTGAAAAGTGAAACTATAGTTGTTAATAGGGAAACCAAAGTAGTAAATATGATCCATGTTACTAAATATTTCTTAATAACTACTTTTACTTTGCTATTTATGCTACTTTAGCTTCGTTATTGACTACTTTATTGTTCGCCAACAAAGTTCTTAATACATTTTCTGAATTTCCTATGTTAAACAGAAGCAAAAGTTGGCAGATTGATAATAAAAAATTCATAAATATTACAAAAAAATCACATTAAAAGTAAAAGCTATATATATATATATATATATATTTGACAAGCCAACATACACACACACAATCATCTAAGTCTAAATTCAAATGTCTTGTAGGAACAATGACACTAGCATTGGTTGAGGCAATAAAATCAAACGGGGTGGGAGGCACCTTTAATTGATCTACTTCTCCTTCCAGCATTTGAATCACTATTTTCATTGAGGGACGATTTATTGAATGCCATTGAATGCACCAAAGTCCTACAATTGCTAGTTTTTTAGCAATTTTAATGTCAACTTCATCTTTTATGTAAATACTTATGCCTCTTTCTTCTATCAAATTATGAATCCATTCTGGATATAGAACTTGAAAAGTTTCTTTATTTGTATCAATATTTTTCCTTCCACCAACCATTTCTAAGAGTAGCATTCCAAAACTATAAATATCTTATTTGTAGGACACATTTCCAAAATTTCGAGAGAACACTTCAGGTGCAATATATACCAGAGTTCCTCTTGCTATTATCATTGACACCGCATTTTGATTTTTAGAACACAATTTAGCCATACCAATATCAGAAACTTTTTTGAATGAAATTGTCATCCAATAACACATTATGAGGATTGATATCAAAATGAAGAATTCTATAATCACAACCTTGGTGAAGATATTCAATCCCTTTGGCTATGGCAAGAGCAATTTTTTGCACCTTAGACCATCCAAGGAAATTTTCTCTGTCATTTGGGGAAGATATGAACTTTTGGAGTGAACTACTTGGGAAAAAGTCATAAACAAGAGCACGGTGAAAACCATCAGCACAAAAACCCAACAAACCAACAACATTGATGTGATGAATTTTGCCCAAAGTCCCCATTTCATTAATGAAATCTTGTCCATCGTTATCTGAATGACTGAGTACTTTGACAGCCACTTGAATTTCAGAAGACAACTTACCTTTAAAGACAGTTCCATGAGCACCTTCACCTAATTTATGCTTGAAACTGTTTGTGATTCTTTTGATATCAGCTTAAGAGAATCTGGTAGGTTTAAGTGCCTTGAAATCCGCCAAAAAACCTTTCAAGTCTGACTTGATCATCTCCTTTCTTCTTGAAGTAGTGGCAAATGTAGAAGAAGCACAAAACCAACAGCAAAAGCAGGACAATGGAACCTGGAGTCACAGGAGCACAACAAATGAACGTTCAGTTTCAATCTAAGCAACATCCATCAGAATTATGGATAAAAGAATTATTGTGTCACCTGTAATTGATAAAAGAATTATGAGCATGTTGCTGGTTTTGTGCTTTTCAACTTTAGTTTGGAACGGCCATTTGAATCTTAACAAGTTCGTTTCCTGAATATCCTTTGCGGGTATTGGCGAAAGGAACCAATAAACCATGATGCAGGAATTTAGGTACCCTGTAAGGACGATATCGTTGGAGTCAAGAGGAACAATCGGGCAGTGGTTGAGTACATATTTCAAATCAGTGGAAGTACAATTGAAGAAAGCAAAACTTTGGGGGGGTCATATGGGGATAATGGCACTCTAAAGGATGAATGTTGGATGTATTGTAGAGACGGCGCTGTAAAAAGAGTTTGGGAAGACAAAGTTCTGGATCCCTTACTTGTAAGATGTGGGATTTATAGTCTATTTTATTGACAATGAGACTGAGTCCTTGAAGAGCAGAAATAGAGGGAAACCCGACCATTAATACGGAGTCATTATCATAATAGAGATGGAATGGGTGAGTTTCATTACGATGAGGCACCTGCTGGTTATCACCATTCCCTTATGTCAGAATTATCACCAAAAACAAAAATCTACCATGCCAAAACATTGTAATCTCAAACTGTGATTGAGATTCCCATCTATAAATGTATGTGAGAGAGTATGTGTAATCGGTGCCCCACAGAAACAGATTAAAATGTCTTACCCCACATGGGCAGTTGGGCACCGACATAATTTTAATATTTATGTGATTTTTAAATTGATGAAATTAATGGAACTCAACTTCTTGTTTTAAATATAAAGGGTTAAGGGTAAAAAAAACTCACGTGTTTTTACTCAAAGTACGTACAGCACCATATGTTTTTTAGAGGTTCGAAAGTGTCTATAAACTTTAAAAATAGGGTTAAATTTGTCATTTCCGTCAAAATTGGTTGACCGACGTTATCAGATATAATGTAAATCGATTTATACCCGTTGTAAATTGATTTACATCATATAGGAAGTTGGAAATATTAAAACAAAAATGGTGTGGTTTTGATAAGGCTTCTCTTGCCTCCAGCCAACATCCACATTACTTCATCATCTCTCTCAACCACAGGCTTCTCTTGCGTTTTTATCACTATCGGCACCTTCTTTTTCATAACCACAGTACATCATCTTCTCTCTCAACCACCACCATTATCTTCATAAGCACCATCCTCCTCCTCCTTCCACCGCTTCACATCATCATCTTCACTATCATCTTCTTCAAGCTTCCTCACCACCAACCCTTACTTCCAGCAAACAACACACCATCTCCGACCTCCCTTCTGCTTCCTCCATCTCCACCATCTTCATCAAACTTCTTCATCCCTTAGTCCATTGCTTTCTCCATCGTAAGTTACTGTCAGTATCACCACTGACTTCCACCTCTGTTCTCACACCCATTTCCGGCGACTGTCTCCCTCACCGCCACAGACAGCCACGACACATACTAGAGAGCTCCAACTAGAGAGAGGAGGAGAATAACACTACTCCTCCGTCCTCATCTCTCCATTTACACCACATACCACCATCACTGTCGTCTTCTTCCTCTCCTCTGTTTTTCCAATTTCTGGTGACTAAGCTCAACTATCCAGCCCCCATTTCCGGCGACGCATCATATCACCGTTGCACCACCTTTGATCTTCACCATCAACCTTGTTCTTCACCTTGGTCTGTGACGGAAGACCACCATAGCTGGAGAATTGAGAAGCAGAGCACCGTGTGAAGCATGCTAGTACCGAAGGCCACCACATTCACCGTCACCATCCTCCATTGACATCAACTCACCACCACCGTTACTCTCTCAAAGTCGCTAGAGAAAGCTGAGATTCAGAGCACAGAGACGAGAATATTGATTTGAACACATCCTCATCTCTCTACCACCGTCCTATCCCGTCCACTGGTGACTCCATCATAGCCCATGAGTTTCTGAGAGTAGAGCAACACAACAAGATTTTCATGCTAGTACTCGATCAAGAGGGGGGTGAATTGATTGATGTCCATCAAAAACCGTTACTGCAGGCCTGGAACATGTCGGAGGAAGAGGTAGTGTTGGGTGTGAAGGGTATAAATCGATTTGCAACTGGTATACATCGATTTACATCATATATAATAACGTTCGTCAACCAACTTTGACGGAAATAGTAAATTTAACTCTATTTTCAAAGTTCATGAAAATTTTTGAACCTTTGAAAAGCATATAGTGCTGGACGCACTTTGAGTGAAAACACATGGGTATTTTACCCTTAACCCAAATATAAATCATGTATTTTTTTAAAAGTTAAGATATAAAAATACCCATAAACTTATACTTAATGTACATCCAATATCATAAACATTTTTTTAGATATAAAAGCATACCTAAACATTCTAAACTGGAGCAAAAATGACAAAAGCTTCAAGTTTACTATGATTGTCTCTTAACATCCTATGTAACAGGCGGATATTAGAGAGCTTTGCCCCACATATGAAAAATATTATTTTAAAGGCATTTGAAGAAGAAAGTTTGCATAAATCCTGTTCTACATAGTTTTGAAACACTACCAAATGTTTTTATTCACTTGTTTGCAGATAACGCATCAACCCTATTATTTTCGACTTAGTTTTGCTTCTACCATTGTGCCTAAAACTTATGAAGCAGTTCTTATTAAAAAAACGTGTTGTTTTCAGAAAAGATGTTTTGCCTCTGTCTCTTTATTAAATATATTAATATAAATGAATAGTATTATTTAATATAAATGTTAGCTATATATGTATATAGAAATTCAGAATCATTTATTTTTAAAAAAAAGGTGCAAAAATAGGTGAGCCAAAAGAAAAAGAAAGTTTCAAGGTAAGAAAAAGAGAAAGAACGAGGTTGAGTGAATAATATAAGGGGAAAATTTCGGTCAATCCCATGGAAGAGAGGTTATTTCAGTCAAGTTCCAAATGATTCTAAAATTTCACTACAACCGCTTGGATTAAAATAAAATTAAGTTTTGTGAGTCAAAAGATAATGAAACCCTTGTTTTATTTTTCTAAATCCCCTTATTTATCTTATTAATTCTTTTATTTATCTTATGAATTCTTTTATTTATCAATAGTTAAAATATTTTTAACTCATAGGGTTCTTTTCAATCCCTTTATTTATCTCATAAATACTCTTATTTATTTTGTGAATTCCCTTATTTGTCCTGTGAGTGCCTAAAATGTTCTAGTTAACTCCTTGATTTCTTTTGAATCCTTTTATTTTGTCTTGTTAGTATCTTTATTTATTTTATAAATGCTCTTATAAAAAAATAAAATAAGGACATCACTGTTTATGCTCTTATAAAAAAATAAAATAAGGACGGCATTGTTTTTTCACTTACAAAACATAATTTCATTTTAACTAAGAGGGTGGAGTAAAGTTTCATAATTTTTTTTTTCTTGGATTTCTTGAAATTAAGCCTCTCTCATGAGGGTGAATGAAATTTTCTCATATAAATAAGGAGGATGGAATGGAGATGAGAAGAAAAGGGTAGGCATTCAGAACTGGTGATGGGAACGAGAAAGGGTTATGGCGTTGTTGGTATTTAGTGTGGTGTCTCTTTCTGCTACGAATGGAGGGAGTTATGAGTTCTGAACTTGACACCAAAACCTGTACATCTAGTTGCGGCACTATCACAAAGATCTCATACTCATTCCGACTACCACATGATCCACCCCACAGTGACAACCGCAGCTACGAGCTAATAGCCTGTGAAAACAACGTCACTCTCCTTCATGTATATAAAGGAACATACAGAGAGATGGCAATAAACTACAAAAACTTCACAATCAGGCTCGTAGATGAAGGCATTCAAGACGGCAATTGCTCCTCCCTCCCTCTCTATCCCTTATCCAAACAAAATTTCACCTATGGCTATATCTGGCCTAGTCACCAGTTTTATGAAGGTTACCATAATCTCTATAGCGATAATACTCGAAGCTGGAACTGGGATGAGACTAGATTATTCAAGCAGGTGGGGTACCTGGAGTGCAGCGATCCAGTGAGGGAGGACGCAGCGTATGTGGATACGGCTCCCTGTGTGAAAGGAGGAAACCATCTTTATGCAGTGGCCGGAGACTTGCTGGTTTCCCAGTTTCGACCTCAATGTCGGGTGAAATCGGTGGTCCCGATTGCCTCAGATTGGAAATCAGTGGTGCCTGCCGGTCGAATAAAGTCCTACGCTGATATTCACAGAGTGATTTCCTCTGGATTTGAGATTTCATGGTGGCCACGACCTTGTGCTGATTGGAATTGTCCAAAGGACACTCCCTGTAATTTCATCGGCGAGATTCACAGTCTGGGATGTCTGCGTACGACATGTCAATCCCCTCTCGGAATGATTTCCTACTCCGGTAAGTATATGACTCCAATTCCATGAGTGATCCATTTGGGAGATACTCCATTTATGCTTGATATAAAATATATTTATTTAATTTGATTGGATCAAGGAAATTAATTAATGTGATATGTATTTTCTAAAACATCTCGGTCATCTTTCTAAATTCCCTCATTCCATCTTCTCATTGATTATTGTTGAGAGAGCATCAATAAGAGTGAATTAAGAAAAGATTAACAAATATGAAAATTATATCTTATATTTAGGACTAAGATTAACTTTTCAAATATGTCTAATATTAAGGACTAGAGGCAGTAATACCCAGTTAACTTTTTTTTTCAAAAGCTAAATAAATTATTTAATCATAGCATAGGTTGTGTGTTATTATATTATAGATTAGCTTATAAATCAGAAAATCTAGTTTGGAGAAAAAAATAAATATAAATATTTTAAAATAATTTATTTAAATTTTTTTATCTCCTAAAAAACTCAATTAGATCTTATATTAAGAATAGAAGGTAGTGTGATTATTTTAGCTCTCAAACATCCACCGTGGAGTCCTTAATAATCAGATACCAACAAATATTGTTTAGCTGTAAATATAATTTTTTTTAAAAAAGGATTACTTTTAATTAATTAAAATTTGCGAATGGAAGAATTTTTGTTGTAATTTAAAAATTTATTATTTGTAATCGTAATCATAAATTTCATATTTACATTTGATGGTTTTAAAAAATTATTTGAAATTTGACTGTAGTTTTGTACTATTCTTCTTAATTATAAACCGTGAATTTTATTTTATTTTAAAATTTTCTAAAACAAAAAAAATCTAACTATATATTTGATAATTAAAAAAAATATTTTCTTGCAACTTAACCTAATTAAACATTCAAAATTAAACCTAATTAGATTAAATTTTAATGAATATATTTTTACTTGGTACTTTTTTATTGATCTGGCTGTGGTCACTGAATTTTGAGTTAATATCGTCTTTTGCCATTGGGTGCATGATGCAGGAAGATTAACAGAATTGCGCAGGGTTGCTGAAGTAACATTAGATTTTGAGTTAACATTAGGTGGGGTTTTTGGTGAAAATGATTAAGAAATTTATTGAGAGATTGAATTGACTAATTTAGATCCGTAATTTATAAGATACTATCAATATTTTAATTATTTTAAAAAATAAAACGAATAGTTTATTTTTAATTTCATCAGAATTTTAGATACTTTAAGATAAACATGTGATGAGAGTTTTATAAAAGAATTTTTTAAAAATTAATTCTTGCGTAGAGCAAGCACCCACCATCCACTTAAGTTATTAATAATATCAAGGTATTAAAACTCGGATCGGGTATTGAACCGGTCGGGGTACTGGGTTAAGGGTCAGTGGGTCAAACTGGGGTCAAATCGGAGTTAAACCGGGATCAAACCGGTAAGAAATTGAAAATTTTAGGTTTATAGTATGAAATTCTAAAGAAAAAATAAATAAATAAATTTGAACCCAAATCAAACCGGTTCGCCGGTTTTTGGGCTGGACCGACCGGTCCGGTCCGGATTCCATAACTTTGAATAATAGTTGTCTCTTTAAGTTGACTTCTGAATCCTGCATGTTCATTATTAAAATTAAAAAAATGCATTATACTCGCATTCTAGGATTCTACAAACTTAACCTCTTTTGGCAAAAAAAAAAAAAAAAAAAACTTAACCCTCCTTTAGTAGTATTTTTGTGTTACGTACCCTCCTTGCCGTTGTTAACTTTTAGGGCTTGTTTGGTCTGAGGGGAGGGGAAAGAAAGTGGCGGAGGGAACATTTTTTTCTGTTGAATTTAAAAAAATTCGAAAAGTGGGGTTAAAAATTTTTAATTAATTTTTCTTACTCTTTTATCTTATATATTCTCTTTATTAAAATTTTATTACCCCACTTATTCAATATTTTAAAATTCAAGTCATAAAAATTTTCCCTCCCCTCCCTTCCCCTCCAAATCCCTCACACCAAACAGACCATTAGAAAATTCTCTTACAGCGTATGTCTCCGGCATTCGGGAAGGTACCGCTCTCTATTATTTCTTCCAACTGACTATATTATTTGCACAATTCTTAATTTTTAATTTTGGTCATATTTGATCAAAAAATATTTGCTTTTTAGGTTTCTATTTAGATGCTGATATTAACCAAATTATCATATTTAAAAAAAATAGTTAAAATTAATTGAAAATAATAAGCATATCACAAACATATTTGTTTTTAAAAATATCCTTATTTATAAGTAGATAAATAAGAGAGAGTAATAGTAAAAAATGATGAAAGCGAGTGTATGGAGAAATTATTTGGAGATAATATTAGTAAAAATTCATTTAATACTTAAACAATCCCTAATAGGACCATATAAAAAGGATGGTAGGAGCACCTTATAAAGAGTTCCAGATGACACGTTCATATAACACGTTGAAGGAGTTTTTTGTTTTTTTTTCTGAGGCGTCCCTAGCATCTTGTGATTCAAAAATGTCAATATCATTTTATTATGCAAATATTCTTCTCTTTCTTTAGCTCTGTTACTGGTGAGATATATTTTGAGTTACAAAAACATTTATTGCGTAAAGAGAAAATTAAAGTGATATAATTCGGATCAGACGGATAGTTTGGAATATCAAAGTAAGTTTTGAGAAAAAATAACATCCGAAACTATTTGTAGGAAATTTTCTTGGTCTGTATAATTGGATTTAAAAAAATCCTATGGAAAATGGGGGTAATAGAAATTAGGAGTTTAGTATAAAACAATAAATTAAGTAAAAAAACTTATATAAGTGGCCTGGGGGGAAGGTAATGTAAAGAAAATACTTAGCTCCATTTACCTATATTCATCAAATTCAATATTTTTCAATTAAATCTCACCACATGAACTTTTCCTAACAATAAAATTCACATTGGTATAATTTTAAAATTCTGAGAGACTATTATTAATAATAAAAATCACACGAGCGACATAATTTAATTAGAGAATGAGACCTAATAAAAATATAAGTAAATCAACTTAAGTATTGACTCTAATGTAACACCTTGTTTACAAACACCTATATTTAAAAAAGGAAAACATTATGACAGGCAGGTCAAGCCAAATCAGGTGGGCTAACCCGTTTGGGTTCAAGAATAAAATTAGGTTAGATTAGACCAATCCATATCTATCTTTCTGCAAATATATATATATTAGGACCTAAACCGTGTGAATTGATGGTGATCAACTACCAACTCGTACTATTATTCATTTTCGTCAATTTTCTTATATATTTGTTGGATGGAACTAAGTAAGGTATGGCAATAGTGGAAAATCGTTTACCTCAGTTTTAAGGTAAATGATGTTCCTCCATATTGGTTAGCATGTTTTTATACTATGAGGTAAATGACATATTAATTTTAAGAAATAAGATTTCAACTAAGAGTTCATGTATATAAATATCATTTTCCTCGTAATGTTAAGATAGAAAGAACCCATGTGATGCAGGGGTTGTGGATAATGGTTGAAATTTAAGTACTTGTTTTAGTTAATATTTAGCTGATGAAATAACTGGTGATGGGTCAGGGAAAGGATATATAATAAAATCAATCAAGTGTTGATGGATTGTCGTGACAAAAAGGTTTATAAGGGACAATTTGGATTCGGGCTTATATATAGAATCAATTACAACCGATCAACTAACTTTTATATTCTGAACCAGAGGTAGTATTTTGTAATTTTGGACCTTTGCTGTAGTTGGTTGTTTGTTCCCTTTGTACCAGGTAATGTTCTATGATTCACGTGATACCTATTCTATATTTCTCTTTTTCTAATTTGATCTGTCATGTTCCTGACTTTTGCATATGTGGTTATTTATTTCAAGCCAAAATGTCTTTCTAATTTTCAAATTCCATAATAATTGGTTGAATGCAATTATATATGCTTAGTTATAAGTTCATGAATAGCAGTAATTGATTTAGAGTTCATCCTCTTTTTTTTAATTATAGAATCTATATTTGGCTGATATTTTCCATAAGTTTGGTCAAAATGAACAAATATGTTAATTTGCCCTAAGCCAGAATTTTAATTCATTTATCTTTTCTGGGCCAAGGTGAAATATGTAATTAAATTAAGCCCAATCCAAATGCCCACATCAATAAAGATTGGACCAACCCCCGCTGAAATATTGTGGTTTAGTTTGGTTTTTATTAATATATCTGCTAGGTAACCAGTGGTCTTATATTATAGTGGCATGAAAGTTTCCCTATATATATATGGTAGGTCGTGGGTTCATTCTTACTAATTTAAGAAAAGTAAAATTAAAATATTTAATGAGAAAAAAAAAAGCACGTAAGTACCAAATTAAAAATTGAAGAAAAATAAAGGTATCTAAAGAATGGTTTTGCCATTTTCTTTCCACTTCTAGTTTTATCAAAGTTGCCCTATTTGAGACTGACCAGTTCTATGGACTATCGAAATATTCATGTGCAGGTGTATTAAGGAGGAAGAGATATTCAGATATCTATTTTGGCGGATTACATATTGCGTTTTTATTAGGAAAAATCACCGGAAGATATGTTTTGCCATTCATCACAGCCAGATATTTAGTTGGTATCATATTCCTAATTGGGATGATAATTTTTACATTCCGCAGAAGACACTTATCTATGTATGAAAACATTGAAGATTTCATAAGACTTCACAATCTCCTTCCTTTAAGGTACTCCCACAAAGATTTGAAGACTATAACTGAAGGATTCAAATACAAGTTAGGCAAGGGAGGCTTTGGCACTGTATACAAAGGGAAGCTAAAGAGTGGAATCGACGTTGCTGTCAAAATGTTGGGTGAGACCAAAGCTAATCGCCAGGGATTTATCAGTGAAGTGGCAACTATTGGGAGGATACACCATTTTAATACGGTGCACCTTGTTGGCTTCTGTGTGGACGGAACAAAGCGCGCTCTTATCTATGAATTTATGGCCAAAGGGTCTTTGGATAAATATATTTTTCCAAAGAAGAAAGCATCTCCTTGAGTTATCAGAAAATATATGAGATATATTCAGAAGTGGCTCCATGAGATTGCTTATCTTCATCATGGGTGTGATATGCAAATATTGCATTTTGACATCAAACCTCTAACATTCTACTTGATGAGAACTTCACTCCAAAAATTTCAGATTTTGGACTAGCAAGATTATATTCTGTTGATGATAGTATTGCCACTTTGACTGTAGCAAGAGGGATAATAGAGTACATGCCTCCTGAACGATTCTACATCAATATCGGACAAGTGTCTCACAAGACTGATGTTTATAGTTTTAAAACTCTTTTGATGGAGATGACAAGTCGAAGAAGGAATTTGAATCCACATACAGACCATTCAAGCCAACTTTACTTTCCCTTTTGGATTTATGACCAGTTTGATGAAGAGAAAAATATAGAAATGGAAGATTTAACAGAAGAGGAAAAGGATTTAGCAAGGAAAATGTTTATAGCAGAACTTTGGTGTATACAATTGAAACCTGTCGAAAGACCTTCCATGAATAAAGTAGGGTTAAGGTGAAAAAATACCCATGAACTTTTCTCAAAAGTGCATCCAACACCATAAACTTTTTTTAGGTGCAAAAATACCCATGAACTTCTCAAAATGGGGCAAAAATGCCAAACCGTTAATAAGTACAAACGTCCATTTTATGGGACCCACAATATTATTTTTTGATGTGAAAAAATACCCATGAACTTTTCTAAAAAGTGCACCCAACACCATAAAATTTTTTCTGGGTGCAAAAATGCCCATGAACTTTTCAAAAGCTTATGGTGTTGGGTGCAATTTTTAGAAAAGTTCATGGGTATTTTTGCACCTTAAAAAATAATATTGTGGGTCCCACAAAACGGACGTTTGTACCAATTAACGGTTTGACATTTTTGCCCCATTTTAAGAAGTTCATGGGTCTTTTTGCACCTTAAAAATGTTTATGATGTTGGATACACTTTTAAAAAAAGTTCATGGATATTTTTGTACCTTAACACAATAAAGTAATAGAAATGTTAGAACTAATAATGTTGAAACTATCGAAATGCCTCCAAAAACTTCTCTATATCCCAATGAAAGAGTTTTAGTCGATGATGAATCCAGCTCTTACCAAACATCATCCACTATCTCTACTTATTCCCATAGTACTAGTCTGGTGTAACGGCATAAAGAGAAGGGAAATAATAATAAGTTGTAATTGAAATTGGACGTCTGTGCAGGTAGCTTTTTACTGGCTAATTAATCTAATTTGTTTTTTTATAACAATACCTTGTTATTGCTGTGATTTGGATTTGCCTTAATAATTTAACATCTTCTTTTCATTATTAATGACAATAAAGTACATAGTGATAATATCCCGTAATGATTTTTTTTTAATAAACAATCAAAGCTCTTTGACAGAACCAAGCATTCCCATACATATTTCCCAACAACTAGATCAGGTGTTGTGGTAACACAAAACCTTCATCAAATAAAAAAACAGTTCCTCCAATACCATAACCACCAACAACCCACCTTAAATTCTGCACAAACCACTCCCTTCTTTGTACTGAGAAAAATTCATCTAGAGGATCAGAGATTTACCTAACCAATTCCATAATCTCTTCACCACTGCACATCCCTTCACACATGCACATAGGGTTGCCCTCCATGGTCCTCATTCTCCTCTTAGCAGTTAATAGTCTGTCGAGTCCAGCTAACCAGAGGAAGATTTGGATTCTTCTAGTAGCTGGTAACTAGCTCCCACGCCTACTTCCATAACCTTTCACTACCTCCTTCTAAACCCTGGCTTCAACATTTTACATCCCCGCCACTGAGTATTCACCGTCACAAGGACCCAACCATTTAATTCGATCTTCCCCATCCTCCTCACAAGGCCGGGGGCATAACTATCATAAAGGTAGTTATGCATACGAGAAAATACCAGAGCTTCAGGAAATAAACACTTTATAAACATTTGTGTCTCTTCCTTCAATCAAATTATGGATCCAATCTAGGCATAAGACTTGAAAAGATTCTTGACTTGTGTCAACGTTTTTTCTTCCCCCCAACCATCTCTAACAATAACATTCCATAACTATAAATATTTCATTTATATGATACTCTCAAAGTTTCGAGAGAAAACTTCAAATGCAATATAACCTAAAGTTCCTCTTGCTGCCGTTATTGACACTGTACTTTGATTTTTTAAACACAATTTAGCAAGACCAAAATCAAAAATTTTAGGAATGAAATTGTGATCTAATAACACATTATGAGGGTGAGAATTTGATAATCACAACCTTGGTGAAGGTAATCAATCCCTCTTGCTAGGTCAAGGCCTAACTCTTTCAACTTCAGCCATCCAAGGAAATTTTCATTGTTGTCCGGTGAAGATATGAACTTTTGGAGTGAACCATTTGGAAAGAAGTCATAAACAAGAGTACAACGAAAACCATCAGCACAAAAGCCGAGCAAACGAACAATATTGATGTGATGAATTTTGCCCATAGTCCACATTTTATTAATAAAATCTTGTCCATCATTATATGAATTATTAAGCACTTTTACAACCACTTGAATTTCAGAAGATAGCTTACCTTTAAAGATAGTCCCATGAGCTCCTTCACCTATTTTATCCTTCAAAAGGTTTGAAATTCTTTTGAGATCAGCATAAGAGAATCTAGCAGGCTTCATTGCCTGGTAATCTTCCATAAACTTTTCCAATCTTTCTTGATATTCTCCCTTCTTCTTGAAGTAGCCATATATGTATAAACTTGCAATGAAAAGCAACACCAGCATAATTGACCCTGTAGTTACAAGAGCACATCATCAATTGAATATCCAATTTCAATTAGTGAAACATCCCCAAACCAAATTAAAATTTTCAAAAAACAAAAACAAAAACAAAACAATACAATACAAAACAAAAGGGAACAACAAAATCAATGGGTGTCACTAGTACCTGGTACAACAATTGTAGGAATCATACTACTTTTGTGCTTTTCAACTTTAGATTTTGGCTGCCGCCAGTGCCATCTTAGTTCTAGGTCCAATCTCTGAAGTTGAAATGCTTGTATTGACGAAACTACCTAAAACATCATGGTGCAGGAAGCTACGTCCCACTTGAAGATACTAACTTCGGAAGGAAACAACATAAATCGGGCAGACGAACATATCCAGTAGGTTGTTTATATTTCTCAGGTGTCTCGACCCAGCTGAAGAACAATCAAAGAAACAAACATTTTCACTCCAGCCAACAAACTCTAGAGGATAAATGGATGAATTGTAGAGACTATGTTGAAGAAAGAGTCTGGGAAGACAACAATTTGGATCACGCAAGGACATGTGTAAGAGGTCAAATTCATTGTACATGTTATTGACTATGAATCTTATGCCACTAATAATAGGAATAGAAGGGAACTCAACCATCGTCCTATTGTTATAGAGATGGAATGGAACAATTCCATCATTAGGTACATGCTGGTTCTAATTATTCCCTAGTTTCAAAAGCAGCACCAACAACAAAAATCTGAGATACCAAATCTTGGTAACAAAAGATATTTATTTTCTCAAAAACTTGGATCCAGATTCCTAAGTGTTAGGTATTCGCACATCTCATTAAAAACTAAAGCAGGGGAAGGGGACTGATAAAGAAAGATGAAACTTCCTTTGGAGCCAGGATGAAAATCTCAGGAAGATGCACTTAATAGCCTAGGATACAATAAGGAAAACCAGAAAAGCTGGTGGGTTAGAAATTAAAAGATTGGAAGAGCAAGATCATTCGTTCATCATGAAGTTGTGCTGGGGCCTAAATACTAAGCTAGACAAACTATGGGTCAAATGTTTAAGAGCTCAATATGAATGTGGGGAGGAGCTGGTGCCTTGGGTAAGCAGAAAGAAAACTAACTCCCTAACTTGGAAAGCTATTACTTAAGTGTGGGAAAAATTTATGACAAGGGTTGGAAAAAGAATTAATAATGGTCAAAGCACCAAATTTTAGTGGGAACCATGGTCATCTCTTAAAAGACCACTCATAGAATTGGCTACAAAAAAATATGGACATGATCAATACAGATGAGGTGGTAGCTTGAGCTTCTTTTACATTACAAGATGGAAGGTGGGATAGGGGCAGATGGGAGCTCTTCTTCTCCATAGACATAATTAATATTTTGAAGAAAGTCAAACCCCCTTCAAATAACAGAAGGGATATAGTTCATTGGAGGAGCTCACTTGATGGTTCTTTTTAAGTGAAGGCAGCCTAACAATTTCTGACAAAACCAACTGAGGAGGTGGGTAATCCAGTCTGGAGGAAATTATGGTGTTGGCATGTCCCTGAAAAAATTAAAATATTTCTTTGGCAAGCTACCCATGAGAGAATAATGACTAACTCACTTATAGCCAAAAGAGGGAATACACAATCAGGAGAGTGTCCTTTTGAGTGTCCTTGTGAAGAGAGTGTGCTGCATACATTGAGAGATTGTAAGAAAGCAAAAGAAATATGGAAGGAATTTATTAAACCTAATCCATATACTGCTTTTTTCTCTTGATTTTCAGGAATGGCTCAGATGGAATTCAATACATCAACCAGCGAAGGACAGGTTCTCACAATGGCCTTGGGCTAAGATCTTTGCACATGTATTCTGGGTCATTTGGAAGACTAGATGTGCCCTGATCTTGGACTCCAAAAATGCCACTTCACGTGAGATTCTGCAGACATGTCTTTTTCATAATTTTGAAGAGACAACGGGTGGAAAGATCAAACACAATTTTTCAAGGGAACAATATCAAAGAACAACAATGGACACCACCAACACTAGGGGTGGTAAGAGTTGATGTGGATGCTTATGTTCAACACTTCACACAGGCAACATTTGGAGGAATCATCCGAGATGCTATAGGTCAATGGCTCATGGGCTTCAAGAAGACACTTGGACCGGTTTCAGTAACAGCTGCGGAGATTTTGGCAATCAAAACAGGTTTGGAGGTCTGCAAAAATCTAAATTTGCTAAAAATACATGTATACTCAGACTCACTGGAAGCAGTGAATGAATTACTCAGAGAAAGCGGTATAAATCATACTTTGCGCAAAGAATTTGAAGACACTCAAAACCTCTTATATAGGGACTGGAATGTGGAATTATTTCATAAAGCAGGGAAATTTTGGAGTGTGCCGATTTATTGGCAAAGGATGCTCACTCTGACAACCAACAAACTATTCTCCTTCGAGAGGTTCATCTGATTTGTATGCATAGGTTTCTGCCAGACAAATCTTTTGTTGTAGATGAACATCTACTACATTAGGTAGTAGACTGAGCTTTCAAGCTGAGCTTGCCAATCAATGCTTTAAAAAAAAACAAAATCAGTCTGACAAAAATGAAGTTGGCGAAGAGGGGCATAAAAGAAAAGTCATCAGTCAAACAGAAATTTCATGTCAACTTTGGGGTAAAAAATACAAATTATCCGCGTGGACTTAGAAGAAAAGTATGGATACTCATAATTCAGAACCTGCACATCATTCTCAAATCTCATCAATGTAAAGAAAGAGCAGTAGTCATTATCAGACAGAAATTTCAAAGCAGTTCATCTTTAGAGAAAAATACAAATTAGCCGCCTGCAGCAGTAAGAAAAGTTAAAGGAAATTTGGTCATCAATATATATATATAACAAAATTTTTAAGAAAACGATAGAGCTAAGAAAAGTAGCTGATTGAACGAGGAGGATCATAATCCAGAGGTGGAGCAGCAGCACATCATTCTCAACGATGGAAGAAAAAGGCTTAAAGTGTTGGTATTTGGTGTCGTTCACTCTGCTTTTAACACATGGGGTTACGAATTCTCAAGAGCAGAATAAAAACTGTGCTCCGTCTCGGTGAGGCATTATCACAAACATCTCGTAGCCATTCCCATTATGAGATGACCCACTTAACTACGGAGACCCCAAATACGAGCTATCCTGTGAAAACAACGACACTCTTGTTCATTTATACAACGGAACATACAGAGTAATTGCAATAAACTACAACAACTACACAATCCGAGTCGTCGTAGATCCTGGAATTCAGGCGGGAAATTGTTCCTCCCTCCCTCGTTATTTCTTATCCCAATCCAATTTCACCGAAACTTACCTCTTAAACATGGAATACGAAAGCAATAACTCCTATGACGTAAATCTGAAGTGGATAGGATTAGAAGTTTCATTCAAGGACAGTGCGTACTTGAACTGCAGTGATCCACTGAGGGACAACGCAGCATACCTGGATACATCTCTATGCGTGAATCAGGAATCCAAAGGAGAAGGAGGAGGTTATATGTATGCTCTAGCCGGAGATTTACTGGTTAAGGAGCTAAAACGTCGGCGTTGTGTGAAATCGGTGGCCATCATTTTGTTAGATTGGTATTCACAGGTGGTGGTGGAAACAAGTCATCATCATACACCGATATTCGTAGAGTGCTTTCTAATGCATTCGAGGTTTTGTGGTCAAAACGAGCTTGTGTTGATCATAGTTGTCCAATTTCCAGTTTATGCTCTTTGAACTGTGAAACTCTCAGTCTCCAATGCGCTCAGGATTTTCCGACCTATTACAGTCCCAGGGGAATACCTGAGCATGAAGGCATGGAGTAAGCCACCTATTCACCTCCCTTTCTGCTTTAAATTTAGATTTAACATTTTTTTGGGCCAAGTGCAATCTGTCAAAAAATAATTTTCTTAAATATAAGTCTAGCATGAAAGTCATTAATGGCTGTTTTTTCCAATTTCACCGATGGGGAAAATTTAGTAATAAATAATTTTATTATGAGTATTTATAACAACTATCTATTTTTTATATAAAAAATATATATAAATAATTTATTTGGGAGTAAATATAGTAACACCGTTTAACTCCTTGGTCATTCACATGTTTATCTTGTAAATGTCTTTATTTGTTTTAAAAATGCTAATATTTGTCTTATAAATGATCTTATGAAAAAAAATTAAAATAAGGCTATTAATGTCTTTTTACTGATAAAACTTAATTTCATTTAATGCAAGCGGGTGTCATGGAATTTCATAACCTTTTGAGAGTTAACTGAAATAAATTATTTGCATGGGGTCTAAGTGATTTTCCCATTAAAAAATATTAAAATAATAGAGATAAGATTGGTGGGACCCACAATGCAAAAAATAACGGAAGTTAAGTCTCCTTAACATCGTTGTTATATCTGCTCCCAAATAAATTATTTATGTCTTCTTTTTGCATCGAAAATATATAATTCTTATGAGTACTTGTAACGAAATTGTTCATTACTAAATTTACACATTCACTCTTATTAAAAATATAGGTGAGAGGAAATATATAACATCTCTTTTTTTTCCCCATATTCATTATTAAATAAGGGAAAATTTAGAAAAGTTAGAGTATTTGGCATCACGTTTTGGGGGCAATAAGTTCGTTTTTTCCAGAAAAAAGCCCAAATGAGTTGGGTTTTTTTTTTTTTTTATGTTTGGTTCAGCTTTTTCTATTTACATCACGGGTAGAATAAGCAACTTATTAAATACGTTCCTCACTGCAGCTTTTCTATTAAGTCACTTATTATGTCAGTCGAGATAAAAATTCTCTCACATACTTACCTCGTATATCGTAAATTATGATTTATAAGCACTTATTGTCCAAAAATAAATCGTTCATCCAAACATAATTCACATTACAAAAACTGACTTTTCTATTAAGTCATTTTTTCTATCACCATCACAAACATACAGTTAGTCAATTTAAGATATATTAAACGCCGGATCTACGGTTTTTTAGCATATAGCATTTGGTCAAACTAGACTTGTACTAATACTACCTCTAAGTATTAATATAAGAGTTAGTTTACTTTTTGGAGTGATTAAGAAAGTTAAATACTCCATCCAGTCTATAATATAGGGCACTTCTAGAAGGAAGACATGGTCTAAAATATAAGTCACCTCCGATTTAATTAATGCTCTTTTTCTTATTTTTTCCCTATGATTAATACTCATTTTTCAACTTTATCCACTCATTATATCACTTCTCTTTAAAATAACATTCCCAATGCAATTAAATACATTTCTAAAGAAGGATAAAAGTGAGAAAAAAAAATTACATTTCAGGACTTATTAAATAACTTAAATGTCATTTCTCATTTCTCGAGATATAGTTTAAGTACTATATATTGTGGACCGGAAAGAGTAAGTTACATTAAAGTATTTATATTGATTGTGTTTCTCTAAATTAATTTATCTAACTTTTAAGATAATATATAATCTAATAATATATTACATATGTTATGATAAACTAATTTATTTAAATTTTTTAGTTTTTAAAAACAAAATTCAAATGGCTTTTATTCTAATTTCAAGAGTGAGTAATAAAAATCAGAGTGTACCTTAATCATCTGCATTTGATCCTCCCGCGGGTTTTGAATTAATATCATGTTTTATTTATGTGTGATGCAGAGGAGTTAACAAAGCTTCGCGTTTTGGGCTTTTGGCAGAAGGTAATGATTCCACTTTATTTTGTCATAATCCGGGGGTAAATATTGACATAATGCTATATTACTATTAGTCTACTTTATTAATTTATTAATCTATTCCTGCCGTGTTATTTGAGTTTTTCAAAATTTCTTCCTTTCAGATTATGTGTGTGTTTGTTTTGACGTTTGGTGAGGCAATCGAGCGACTTTTCCATTGTTCATTGACAATAACAATTAGGTGAAGAAATGAGTCGTTTGGTATGACGTTTTGTTTGATGGGCTTATTTTCATGAGCAGCTGTTCATTATAAACTCACAATTGGTACTTAGTGATCAATCCTCGTGGGAATGAAACTCTACTTACTTCTATATTACTTGATTACGACAGTGTACACTTGCACTATTTAATTGATCATCTGCACTCGTATCAAGTTTTTGGCGCCGTTGCCGGGGATTGTTGTCATTAATATCAATATCAAGTAATTTTAATACTAGTTTAGTCTGCATGTAAAATTTGAAAAAAGAAATGAATTATTCACAGCATTCATTTGGTGATAACTTGTCATATCTTAGTTCTTTTTCTGGAATGCATGTGAATGGAATGAGACAAGAAAATATAAATGCTGGTTGGATTGAAAATTCTTCTTCTTATAATTGTTTTTCTTATGCTTATTGTGGAAAGTGTCATTCTTATGAGCATTGTCCATATATAGCAATACCAGTAATTATGTGAGAGATGATTTCAATATGAACCAAACTTGTTTTGATCATTCCTTTTATCCTGGTGGAATTTTGGAGCAACAAGAATCTTTGGATCCATATGTCAAGTATTCTCCTAATTCTCCTTTCTACTCTTATCCATATATTGAAGAACAAACTCTTGAGTATAAGGACAAATCTGATTTAGAAAGATTAGGTGAGGAGTTTGCGGAATCAACAGAGAGATTTATCAGAGAGCAAAAGAAAATTGTCACTAGTGTTGAGTCAAGTGTCCAAAATATTGGAATATATGCGAGTCAAATTATTTCTTCACTTGAAACTATGAGGCAAGATAATTCTTTGAGTATGATGACTACTTCTTGTGTTGATGATGATTATTGTGAGGAAGTTGAGGATGTGGAATTGAATGAAACTTTGCCTCTTGTGGCTTGTGATAAGGAACTTGGAATCACTTTTGGAGAGAATAATGGATGTCCAATTGAGGTTCCGCCTGTGGAGCCTAATCTTTGTGATTTTGATATTGAAACTAATGTGGATATTCCAAAAGATGTTTTTCATGTCTCTCCTGTTGAAGTATTGACTCTTACTGATGAGAGTCAAGTGGATTTTATGGGATGCTCTAAAATTTTGGAAATTCCTAAATCTGTTTGCAAATACATGCATGGTGTGCTTTATTTGAATTCAGTAAATAATTGTACTCTATAATTGTCTATGTTGAAGAAGTACAATTAATTACTTTGAATGATCATTGTTGGTTTCTGAAATATTGTTGCTTGAAAAGAAATGAAGACAAGGTGATCCTGGTGTCTGATACTTTTGATTAGTAGTTTGTGTTTGGGAAGTCTGGCTGAAGACTATAAATTTAGCGCTGCTTGGGAGGCAACCCAAGGTTTGGTTTGATAATTTGTTGTGATTTTGCAGGACTTATGGTAGCTCCTGATAATGTATTCTACTTTGATAAGTTAAAAAAAAAATTTAAAAAAATTTTGGTTTGGTCTTTGTCTAGCTAAAGACGTTAAAGAAGGGCGGCTTTTTGGGAGGCAACCCAAAACTTCTTTCCTACTCACTTATTTCGTTCCTACTCTCTCAATTTTCTTTCCCACTCTCTCAATTTTCTTTCCTACTCACTCATTTCTTTCCTACTCTCTCATTTTTCTTTCCTACTCATCGAAACACATTACACTGCATTGAGATTTTAGTTTTCATCATTTTCATTTTAAGTTACTATGGAAGAATCTCTTGTAAAGCTTAAGAACAGGTTCCCCACTCTTCCCAATGATGTGCTCAGGAAGATCTATAACAGTCGACTTGAAAGGATGATGATATTCAATCGTTTGGGCCTTCCTATGGATGTACGTTGGATCATTAAAGCTAAGGTACGTTTATCAGGTGAGATTCATAATTCATTTGTTAAACCTTTGCCAGGAATGGGAAGAAGTTCTTACTCTAAAAAGAGAAGAGCTAAAAGAATGAATGTCTGCTATAAATGTGCAAGGTGGACATGTGATCAGCGCTATAGGAGTAAAGGTATTGTTTCTGTAAATCAAGAAGATAAAATCAAATTTATAAAGGATGGACTGAGTAAGGAGTCACTGGATGATATCATTCAAACTCTTGAGACGCATCCGAGTGGTGATGTTCATCGTATTCTTCTCAATTTAGCAGACATATTCAACAGAGAAAAAGAGAGCTATTGTCCTGGGAATCTGACTTTAAAAGACCCTGTTTGCCAGTTTATAAGAAAACTGGATGAGAAGCAAATCCTCGATTCATAGAAAGCGTTTAAGCCGTTTCTGGACGTAAAACCAGAAGATGTGAGCCAAAATCACAACTACTGTACATAATCATGCTTGTGTTTAATTTGTTTTGTCTTTTTCATAGTTTTTGTATAATCTTTCTTATCTTTTCGGTAGCTTTTATCTACTCTACTGTATCTTTTGACTTTCTTTCCTCTTTTTGTTTAATTTCTTCACGCAAGGGCCCACCGGTCATTTGTGTCGGAAATTTTTTCAAACTTCTTTGAAAAATGTGTGATTTGTGTGATTTTGTTGTCGCTGTTTTAGTATTATATATATGTACTCTTTCATTTGTAATTTATGCACACTTCCATTTGTAAATATGAATTCTTCCTCTTGCAAGCATACATGGTCCGAGAGAAACAAAGAGAAAAAGGGTATCACACAAAAATGTAGATTTACATCTATTTGCATTTTTGGTGAAACTGATTTGGGCAAGAAAGGAGAGTTTATAACAGCAGCAAATGAACTTGGAATTGCATTAGCTGTTAGAAAAATCAACTTTGTGTATGGGGGAAGCATCCAGGGCCTAAAGGGAAGTGTGGCCATTTCTGCATCCATGAATGGAAGCAAGGGTTTAAGTGTAAGGGTGAAGGAGTTGCAAGATCATGCTTTTTCCTTAGGGCAAGAGTTACAGGTTTCAAGCTTGCCTGAACAGATGAGAGTAATGTTCTACCATGCTTAAGCTTTTATTGCTCTACCCGGTGGTTTGGAGACATTGGATGGCATTTCTAGTGTTGCATATTGGGCTAAGTTAAACTATCACAAAAAACCATTAGGATTGTTAAATGTTAATGGTTTTTATGATAATTTGTTGTCTTTTCTTGATCATGCTGTGGAAACAGGATTCATACCCCAAGCGACTCGCTACTCCATAATTGTTACACCAACTGCTGATCAGCTGCTTGATCAAATGCAAACCTATGAACCTAAACCAGATCTACTCGTCAAGCAAATAGGTGGGCCATCTTCAGATAGCAATCAGAAGCAGAACCCAGATACTACTCTTAGGTTGTAACTTTCCTTAATCTCTTGGTTTTACTTTATTGTGTGTTTATGTTTAAAAAAAACACCTTCTCTAAGTTCTAGAAGACATTGGGGACAATGTCTGATTTAGGTTGGGGGAAGAGAAAATTTTTTTTTGTTTTTCTTTTGTTAGTTAGTAAAACCATTAGATGCATGGGGTGTGGAAAAAGATGGCAGAGTAAGGAGTTATTCTTAACTCCTGAGACGCATTTCGTTAGTTGCATTTTATTAGTTGCATGATTTTTTTTATCTTTTTCAAAAAAAAACATCTTTTTCAAGTGCTTTGTAATGATCTTAAGAAGTATATAAGTTTTAAGTATGGATCAATTGAATTTAGAGATTTTATAGCATGAATAAACAACTTATTGATGCAATTGGTGATGAATTTTGAGATTGAATGAACTGAGTTTAAAAATTCCTAGTCGTGAGCTTCTGAGCCTATAATGATTATTTCTCTTGTATGTGATATTCACCTATTAAGTTGTCACTCTAGAACTTGCTTTAAATCTGGTTGAAATTACATCTCACATGCACATTCAAAAATGATAAAGGCATTCATTTTCTTTAGCCAGAGCCAAATAGCCAACCTTGCAATTATACCGTTAATAAGCCCCTTTGAGCATAATTGACTATTTCTTTGTTTCCAATCCATTAACATGTGTTTTAATGATATATCAAGTGCTTTTACATTATTCGAAAGATTAGTGGAGCATTTGAAATTTTTGTGAAATGGGCCTTTGACAAAGTGTAGGGGTGTATCTATCATCAACTTTATAGTTGCAATTCAATAAAAAAATAGAAAAAAATAGAAAAAATAAAAAAATAAAAAATAAAAAGAAGGAAAAAATTATGGGAAAAAATGTTAAGTGTTTGAATTGTGGGTTGTTGTGATGAGATAAATTTACAAGTAGCCCATTTTTCAATTACTCTATTTCTTTAGCCTTTCATATCATTCCTTTACCTTAACCCCATTACAACCCTTAATAAGTCCTTTTGATTTGAATTATGCATGTGAATTAGGTAGTGGAGATTAAGATTTTTAGTATGCTTATGGTAGTACAATTTTTTCGGTTGAATTTGAGCGAAACACTTACCCTTAAACACTTGAGAGATTGAGAGAATGAGTTACAAGTACGAACTCAGTTTATTCATTTTCAATTAAAGTTACCAATTTATATTTTCATTGATTCATTAATACTATGATATCTTTATTTTTCAATTGTGTTCTTACTTATGACTTAACACTTCTGATTTTGTTGGAAGCACTTATTATTTACTTCTTGTCCGAGGACATCCAAGAGTTAAGTGTGGGAGAATTTGATAAGTAAAATATTTGCATATTTATTTTCCCTTATATGATGTTTTTATGGACGATATTTTCGTTTAATATAATAAATTTGGGCGTGATTTATAAATAAATACTGTTTTTGGAATAAACAGCATTTAAAAAAATAAAAATAAAAAAAATTGAAAAGTACTGTAGCAGCCACCGAGCACTGTAGAAGTCAACAGGCAATGTAGCAATCAACAGCACTGTAGTAGCCGCCAGGACACTGTAGAAGCTTTCCAGAACACTGTAGCAGCCACCAGGGGGCACTGTATCATCCGCTAGGACACTGTAGAAGCTTCCAGAACACTGTAGCAGTACTGTTGCACACGTTTTTTCCCTATAAATAGAGATCAAGGCCAAGCTCATAGAAGGGGAAGAAAGGAAGAGATTCAGAGGTCCTTCTCTGATAATTAGAGGCCCTTCTCTGACAGAAGAGATCTTTCTCTGACATTTTTGAGTTCTTTGTGTTGTTTTTTAGCTTTAATTTCATGTATTGCATGCCTCTATCTTGGAAGGCTTAGGATTGTATTACATTTTGCATACCTCCATCTTGGAAGGCTTAGGATTGTATTACATTTTGCATGCCGCCTACATGGAAGGTTTTACCTCTTAAATGGACGGCTAGATTTCTTCATCTTTCATTCATCTTTTGGTTGTATATTTATGTTTGAGAATTTAATATTCAAGATTATGTAGTATTTCTGAGGATTTCATTCTAGCTTTATATAATGTCAATTTATTTTGATTTTGTTTTTAATTTCATCATGTGCTAAACTTTCATTTTCCTAGGGTGATGACGTAGCTTACTAATGACGGATTGAATCTTAACTTATTAAATCTAGTTTGAATTTCTCCTTCATGATTGAGTTATAATTATTATTCTTAATGCTTTTGATTGACTGGCCATCTTTTGAATGATTTCAATATGCATGTTGAGACCGGAAGGAGATACATGTGTGTAGACCCTATAATTAAAACCATGACTTGCATATAAAATAGGAATATATTCATATGAGTTGTGTAGCCTTACTGAGTTCCATAAATTTTAATGCATAATTAATTGCTTAAATTCATATAGGAATATATTGGATTAGCAATTGATTATAGGATTGCTTGACCTTGGAATAGGCTAGTAATTAAATTAGGGAAACTCGACTATCAATCATGTGGAATAAATTGGGCTAGAATAGATAAGTGATTCAATTCGGAATTTGTTAAGTGAAATCTAATCCCTAGGGCTTTTTCTCATATTTGCTTTCATATCATCTGCATTCATATTTAATTGTCTTTCTTTTATTTTGTACTCTCAATCACCAACTAATCGATTGACTAAATAGAATTAAAATTATCCATTTTGGTACTTAGTGCTCAATCCTCGTGGGAACGATACTCTACTTACTTCTATATTACTTGATTACGACAGTGTACACTTGCACTATTTAATTGATCATCTGTACTCGTATCAACCCCCATCAAGACCACCACTGTCGGCCTTCTTCTGTTATGTTCCGCGAGATTCTTTGATTTTCTGGCGATTCTGTGGTGCTCCAGCGATTCTTCCTTTTTCTGGCGAAATCTCTAATTTTCCGGTCAGTCTTTGTATTTTCCTTTGAGCTTGTTTCCATGGCTAGTTCAATTTTACAGATTGTGTTGGATGCTCTAATGGACATGTCTTGCTAAATCTCTTGCTTCTTGGTGACGAGGACTTGTTCTTAAGCTCAGGAAGTTTTTCTATTATTCCATTAGTTTAGAATTATATATTTGGACTTTCTAGTTTTAGGAATTATTGGATATGGTTCTGGAACTGAGATTGAGATTGAGGTTAATTGTCTTTATTGGTTTGATATATATAGTTGAGATTGGATTTTGTAGTGTAAAGATTATATAGTTTGAATTTCATTGCGGTTGCAATGAAATTATGTTAATTTACATATTATTGTCTAGTTAATGTGGTTGATTTGTGCCCTATGAGGGACTGTTTAGCACTCAAATTCATGAAGACTTATGTTACATCATTGCAATTTCAATTGCACATTAAGTAGTTTTAAACAATATCTCAAGATATAGTAGTTAGCAATATTTGTAGGAGCTACTATTAATTGGAAATATTAGACTCAAGTGTTATCTTGAGGTTCTTCTTAAGAATTAATGAATTTTAACTCTGATGGGGCCACGACACCATTGGCCCATGTTTATAAAAGAAGGCAAGCCCATGGACCTGAGAAGCCCAATACGACCAGCTTAGAGAAAGGGAGGGCAGAGACAGTTATCTAGGGTATTGTGCCAAAAGGAATGGATATGGATTAAGACATTGGAGGCTGGGGAGAGTGCCTGACCTCTCGAACGTTAGGAGGCTGGTTCTGTTTTCTATTTTGTTTTTACTGTATTTTGCTTGTCAGCTATTGCTTGCATTTCCTCATTGTAATATCTTTGGTTAGCTACTTCCTATCAGTTTTACCCCTTCCTTCTAATATTGAAGGGGTTGTAGTTGATCATATCTTTAAAAAATCGGCTTAATATATTACTGTTCCGTCAACTTGGTATCAGAGCAGGACTATCTTGTGAATGGTAGGTACGAGAATGGAAGCTAGGTTAGAAAGTGTGGAGAAGAAGATACAAAAGATTCCGGAGCTCCGACATGCTGTCATTGAGTTACAGAGAGCAAGTGTAGAGGCTAGGGAAGAAAGGGCTAATATGCTACGGACCATACAACAGTTGCAAGGGCGTTCAGACTATATTATGGCCCTGCTCTAGGAGTGATTACCCAGGGACCGAATCCTGAACCACCAAATGGCCAGCCACGTCGACCACTAGCAGACGATGCCGGCCCTTCTAATGATAAAGGAGGTGGGAATGGTGGCGAACATGATAGGCAAAAATATCGGCGGTTGGAGATGCTTATATTTGATGGCGTGGATCCCATTGGGTAGACATTTCGGATTGAGAGGTATTTCTTTGTCAATGGAATCACCAAGGCAGAGAGGCTGGATGCTGCCATAGTGGGGTTGGAAAGGAAGGCCCTCAACTGGTACCAATGGGCCGAAACAAGGGCTCCTATGGCGAACTGGGCTAAATTTAAGAGTGGGGTAATTAAGCGTTTTCATACTTCTCACACAAGGGACAATTATGAGTGATTAGTGGGTTTGAAATAAGGGAGTGGGTCTGTATCCGATTATCATGAAAGGTTATCAGCCACTGTAGATGAGGTGTCTGAAGTGACGCTGAAGGGAATGTTCTTGAATGGCCTTCAAGAGGAAATTAAGGTAAACGTGTGATTGATGAAGCTCGACACCCTACATGACCTCATGGATGTTGCTTCGGAAATCGAAGGGCGAAATTGGACTCTTAATCAAGCTCGCCGTCGACGTGAGGTGCAGGGAACGAAGAAGGAGAACCCCTCGAAGTGGGCCCTGTCAATTCCCCAATATTCGAAGTCGACTTTTCTTTTGGATGCCCCAAAGAGTCTGAATGTAACCAACCCCAATCGGGGAAGCCATAGCAAAGGAAGCGAGAGTCCGAAGGAAGCCAGCAACTCGGTGCAAGGGTCAAGCTCTGTGCTGAGCAGTGGGAGTAGTAGTGTCCATGGGCCTAAGCAATTACTAGAGGCAGAACTGAACCGAAGAAGAGAGCTGGGCCTATGCTTTAAATGTGATGAGAAATATGGGCCTAATCATAAATGCAAGGCTAAGCGATTACAGCTGTTGATAGTAGAGGATGAGAAGGAAGAGGAGATTGGAGAGGAGGATTTTGAAGTACTAGCCGAATAGGAGAGTGAGAAGTCGTGTGTTAATATGGAACTTTCCCATACCACTGTACAAGGAATTTTGAGTTACAAAACTATGAAGTTAATGGGGGAGATACAAGGTAAGTCGGTGGTAGTGCTTATAGACAGTGGGGCAACCCATAATTTCATTTCTCAGACTGTGATCAGTGAGCTAGATGTGGCAATTCAACGAACCCCAGAATACTTTGTGTTCATGGGAGATGGTCGTCTAGTAGCTGCTAGAGGGAAGTGCAGGGATCTTGAACTAAACCTACAGGGACTAAAGGTGGTACAAACCTTTTATTTATTTCCCTGGCAAATGTCAACTTAGTCTTGGGAATGGCTTGGCTTCAATCCTTGGGTGAGGTCTGAGTTAATTGGGAATAACTATATATGAAGGTGAAGGTGGAGAGGAATTGGCTGTGTTTTAAAGGTGATCCTAACCTGAACCGAAAACAAGTTTCTTTTAAAGCTCTCAAGAAGGCCATAAAAGACAGTTCTGAGCGATACTTGCTGGAAATCAGTGCAGTCGAGCTACAAGCCAAATGAGAAGTGGACACTATCCCTGGTTGTGCACCTGAAATTTGAGAGCTGCTTGAACATTTCAAGGTGGTAGGAGAGGGCCCAGTGAGACTACCTCCCCGACGGTCTAAGGATCACGCCATAGTGCTTACAGAGGGGGTTCAACCACCCAATCTAAGACCTTACATGTATTCCTTTGTTCATAAAGCTGAGATTGAAAAATTAGTAAAAGAAATACTTGCGGCAGGGATTATTCAGCCTAGTAGCAGTCCCTTCTCAAACCCAGTCCTCTTAGTAAAGAAAAAAGATGGAAGATGGAGATTTTGTGTGGATTTTCGGGCTTTGAACAAAGTCACAGTACCGGATAAATACCCCATCCCTGCAATTGATGAGCTTTTAGATGAGTTGAGAGGAGCCATGATCTTCTCTAAGCTGGATCTCAAATTTGGTTACCACTGATCCGAATTCGGGAAGGAGGTGAGCATAAAACTGCTTTTCGCATGTATGACAGACACTATGAATTTTTAGTGATGCCTTTCGGCCTTACTAATGCTCCTTCTACTTTTCAATCTTTGATGAATGATGTATTTCATGACTATTTGAGGAAATTTGTTTTAGTTTTCTTCGATGACATTTTAATTTACAGCAAAGATAAGGAAACTCATGTGGAGCACTTGCGCAAGGTGTTGGAAGTTTTGCAGCAACATCAGCTAGTTATTAATGTTAAAAAGTGTAGTTTCGAGCAGCAGCAGCTGGAGTACTTGGGCCACATAATTACAGCCGGTGGGGTGAAAGCTGATCCTGCTAAGATTGAATCTATGGTGTCTTGGTTTGTACCTAAAAATATTAAGAGCTTGCGAGGGTTCTTGGGGCTCACAGGGTACTGCCGCAAGTTCATTAAGGACTACGGAAAGATTGCAACTCCTCTCACAACATTATTAAAGAAGAATGCTTTTGGGTGGAATGAGCGAGCTCAAGCTGCCTTTACAAAACTCAAATCTGCCATGACAAGCACACCTGTATTAGCCATGCCTGACTTTGTACTTCCTTTCGAGATAGAAGCAGACACATGTAGGGTTGGTGTGGGAGCAGTCCTTATGCAACGAGGCAATCCAATTGCCTATTTCAGTCAGTAATTGTCACACAAGGCCCAGCTGGGATAAGTCTACGAGAAAGAATTAATGGTGCTTGTTCTTGCCATTAAAAAATGGTAGCACTACCTATATGCACAGCCCTTCATCATTCGAACTGACCAGAAGGCACTAAAATATCTTCTCGAACAATGAGTCATTGACCCCGATCAGAAGAAGTGAGTTTCGAAGCTGATGGGATATAAATTTGAAATTCAGTATAAGCCTGGCAAAGAAAATAGAGCTGCTGATGCGTTGTCTCGTCGAGAATCAGCAGAATTGTCTTTGAGTGCCCTGTCCCTTTGGCAATATATGGGAATAGAAGATTTTGAAGCTAAAATATCCAAGGATGCACAATTAAGTGCTATAAGGTAGCAAGTGTTACTTGGGCAAGGCACACCTGCTAGATATTCGATGAAAAATGGGTGTTCGTTGCATTATGGCAGAATAGTATTACCACAGAAATCACCCAGAATTGTAGCATTAATTCGAGAGTTCCATCACTCTCCGGTTGGGGGACACTCAGGGTATCTACAAACTTACAAGTGGCTATCGAAAGATGTTTATTGGGAGGGAATGCGGCGTGATGTGCAGAACCAAGTCGCCATATGTAAAGTATGTAAGAAAAACAAATATGAGGCAGTCAGTCCCGCAGGTTTGTTGCAACCGTTACCTATACCCCAACAAGTTTGGGACGACGTTAGCATGGATTTTATAGTGGGGATGCCTAAGTCGAACTGATATGACACCATCATGGTGGTGGTGGACCTACACACTAAATACTCTCATTTCATCCCTTTATCACATCCTTTTACCGTGAAGGAGTTAGCAAAGATTTTTATTACTGAAATAGTGAAGTTGCATGGCTTTCTAAAGTCAATTGTGTCTAACCGTGATCGAGTGTTTATTAGCCAGTTTTGGAAGGAGCTATTCTCATTATCGGGCACCACCATAAAGTATAGTTCTGGCTATCACCCTCAAACCGATGGCCAAACCGAAGTTGTCAACCAAAGTTTGGAGACCTACCTAAGGTGTTTTGCTGGAGAATGTCCAAGGAAGTGGGTGAAGATGTTGCCATAGGCAGAGTATTGATTCAACACTTCCCTATAACTGATCCATAGGCACCACTCTATTTAAGGCCCTATATGAAAGAGACCCCCCCTTCTGTATTCAAATGGAACAATGATGATTCAATAATGGAAGAGGTCAATGAACAGTTACGAGAAAGAAATGAAACCTTGCAGCAACTTAAATTCCATTTGGAGCAAGCTTAGTCTCGGATGAAGGAACAAGCTGATAAGAAACGTAGGGATGTAGAGTTCCAAGTAGAAGATATGGTGTACCTACGAATTCATCCTTATAAGCTCAAGAACCTTAAACGTTATGAGGTAATGCAACGGGCAGGAAAAGTGGCATATAAGCTGAGATTACCAGAAGCTGCAAGAGTTCACCCTACTTTTCATGTCTCCCAACTCAAGAAATCGTTGACAGCACCTCAGATTACTCAGCCACTTCCTGAATTCCTTACTGAAGGTTATGAGCAGAAAGTGAAACCTGAGATAGTTCAAAAAGTAAGAGTCATGACTAATGGCAGCAAACAGGTATTGATTAAATGGCACCAATTACCGGATTGTGATAACACTTGGGAGGTTGTCACTGCAATTACCGCCCAATTCCCAGACTTCTACCTTGAGGACAAGGTAACTTTTTTAGAGGGGGAAAATGATGGGGCCACGACACTATTGGCCCATATTTATAAAAGAGGGCAAGCCTATGGACCTGAGAAGCCTAATACGGCCAGCTCAGAGAAAATGATCCTAGGTTTTCCTATAAACAATTTTTGGTTAATTTTTACTGTGAACATCAAGACTAATGTACAAAAAGACCCTCATCACACATTAAGAATAAGCACTAGAAGAGGTGTTGTGGAAGGTGTTGTGCCATACATCTTAGTCACACATTGTTGATTTATACATTTCACAGAAAACACTTGTTAATGTATGAAAACATCGAAAATTTCATAAGGCTTCACAACCTTATTCCAATAAGATACTCCTACAAGGAGTTGAAAACAATGAGTGAGGGTTTTAAGAATAAATTGCGTTAAGGAGGCGTTTTCACTTTATATAAAGGGAAGCTAAGGAGTGGTCCTGAAGTTGCTATCAAAATGTTGGGTGAATCCAAAACTAATGATCAAGATTTTATCAATGAAGTGGCAACTATTGTTAGGATACATCATTTCAATGTGGTACATCTTGTTGGGTTTTGTATAGAAGGAAAGAAATGTGCTCTTATCAATAAATTCATGTTAAATGGATCTTTGCATAATGTTATTTTTTTCTAAAGGAAGTATCCCATTGAGTTATAGGAAAATATGAGATATCTCTTAGAATAGTTCATGGAATTGCTTATATTCATTATGGTTGTGACATGCAGATATTGCATTTTGACATCAAGACTCATAACATTCTTCTTGACGACGAATTCACTGCAAAGATTTTTGATTTTGGATTGGCAAGGTTATATTCTATTGATAATAGTATTGTCACTTTGACTACAGCGAGAGGAACAATAATGTACATGGCTCTTGAGTTATTCTACAAGAATATTATATGAGTGTCTTATAAGACTGGTGTTTATTGTTTTGGAATGCTTTTGAAGGAAATGCCAAATCGAAGAAGGAATTTGAATCAAGATGTAGAAGATTCAAGCTAAGCTTACTTGTGGATTTATGACCAATTTGATGAAGATAAAGACATAGAAATGGAAGATTTAATAGAGGAGAAAAAGAATTTGGCAAAGAAAATGTTTGTAGTAGCACTACGGTGTATACAACTGAAACCTGCTGATCACTCCTCAACGAATAAGGTAATAGATATGGTAAAAAGCCACGATATTGAAAGTCTAGAAATGCCTCCAAAACCTTCTATATATCCTAATGAAGGGTTTTAATGGATAACAGTTCCTACTCTAGCGGATCAACATCCACTATCTCTTCACATTCTCATAGTAGTCTAAGTTAGGTTGCAAGTGATTATGGGAAATAATAATTAAATTTGCAGTTGAAATTAGTCAAAAGCCAGTATATTGTTTTAAAGTTTAGCTCATTAGTTTGTATTTGATAACAACAATTGTCTTATTACCCTGATCTGGGTTGTGATTTAATAATATAGCATCTCGTTTTCAATATTAATTATTCCGTACAACGACATGTTCATAGTAGCACTTCGATTCTATATTTTAAATTATAGATTAGTCAATTCTTGTTTGGGATCATGTTTGTGATCCCAAAAGTACTTATTCACGTAAATCGAGACAAAAGTCCTCTCACATACTTACCTCATTTACTGTAAATTATGATTGTAAAGCTGCTTAAAGTGAATGATGCTATGGCTCTATCTGCTCTATAAGCATGATCGACGGCTTGTGGGTTTTTATATTTGGATTTTGTTTGAATAAATTTTGTTCATGCTCCTGTGAATAATGTTACCTTCTTTGAATATTTTAGTGAGCGGTTCAGTTTTTGTATGTTTGAATCGACTGCCCCTGAAGTTAAGTGGATGGAGTTTTTGACTCAAACTTTGTCTAAGTCAAATACACCACTCTCAAATTAAAGTTTCTATAACCATCTCCTTGGGTGTCAATATCAAATTTCCCATGGGTTTTGTATCAAAAATATTTTTATGCCCATGCTTTCCTTTATGCCAAATTGCATCTATGATACCATTTAAATTCAGCCTACATGCATCTCATATAGATTTTTTTTTTCTTCAAAGTTGATAAGTATTTACTTTTTCACACGAATGAGTTTTAAAGCCATTATATTATTATATTTTGGTTATTTTTGCTTGACTTTTTCTCTGAATTCAACGGGCATAAACAAATGCTAGATGTCCTTATATGCTCTAATTCTCTTGCCGGCTAGCTTAAGAAAGCAATAAGATCTTCTTCTGAAGGTAGGAAGGCAATTTATGTAATCAACTGGGGTCATTTCAAGTATTTTCTAAAGTTTGAGAAGCTTAAATAGTTAAGGATGCTGAGGTTTATATAATTTGGGGTAACATATGGTTTGCTTAAGGCTTGGCTTACTGCCTTTCTCTAATATATACTTTTAGTCATCATATGAGTTGCATTACGAGAGTCATTTATTTTGACAGTTTTTTCAACTTGTTAGAGTTGTATGTGACCAATCATTACTTTGATATATATTCATTATATAAACGATTTCTTCCTTTTACTCCTTGCAAACACTACAAAAAAAATGTGATTTAGTAGCGGTTAAAAATGGTCATTAGTGGCGGTTTTAACCGCTACAAGAAACATTAGTAGTGGTTTACAAAACCACTACTAAATCGCATGTTGCAAGCGAATTTTTAGCGGTTATAAAAAACCGCTACTCAATCAAAATAACCGCTACTTTATTTGTAGCGGTTCAATCCCACCGCTACAACATCACCACAAGTCGAAAGCTCTTTCTGGGATATTTGTAACGGTTATATAACCGCTATAAATATCAAAAAGAAAATTTTCAAGGCGGGAAAAAAAATGAAATTTTTTTTCTCATTTGTAGCAGTTTAAGAACCGCTACTAATAAGAAATTTCTAAAATTAGTAGCGGTTCTAGAACCGCTACTAATTTCATCAAAATTCAAAATTCCCGCAAAAAATTAATTTCGGTTTGAACCAAGCGTGATAATTAGTAGCGGTTTAATAACCGCTACAAAAATTAAGAAAATTTTAAAAAAAAATACAATCATTTGTTTCTGTTATTTTGATATTAAATTAAATATTTTATTTTTTTTAATAGTTTAGCTAATTTAATTAGCTTATTATTTAATAGTTTAGATCATTTATAAATTAAAAGGAATAATTTAATTTAGTTGGATAAGTATAAAAATTGTATTGATAATATTATTAAGGATACGTAGGTAATAAGGAACTATTATGTTGTCTACTATAATTTAATTGTGTATGAAAAATAGATGAAAATGAGATAAAGCTCTGAAATATCTGAAAAAAGAAAATTGTGAGAATAATTTTTATGTGAAGGAAAGAAATATTGAAATAAAAATTAAAAAATTTGTTACCATATTTGATCGTATGTTAAACTCCTCAACGCATACAAAAATATTTGTAAATGAGAGAAAATGGAAGAAGGATAATGTGAAAAGAAATGGGGGAGTATTTGAAATGAGATGTGATAGGGGTATTTATAGGAATCCGCGTAGCATTTGTAACGGTTAATGTACCCATTTTATAGCGGTTTTTAATTAGTAGCGGTTATTTGTATTTTTGTAGTGGTTATAGAACTGCTACAAATATTTTTTTTTTAAATATTTGTTTTAAAGACAAAAACATAATTTGAATTTGATCACTCATCCTTGTCATCCCTACAAAAATTATGTAGAAAAATTATTGTTAGTGATGTATTATTAAATTTAAAAAATTTAATTTAAATGATGTGGACTTAAAAAAACGCACCGCAATAAAGGTAAATTGTCATCGCCTTTAGGGAAGTAGTTTTCAAAATCGGCTGGCTGAAATGGCTCACTCTCGTAGGCGATGTTATCGCCTTCACCCATATCATAAAGGTCTCATGGCTTTAAATGAACGACCATGTGCCAATCCCTGTGCCTCTCGTCCTCGACATAATAAACCTGATGTGTCTCTGAAGCAAGAATATACGGCTCATCATCTTGAGAAGTACCAGTATGAATTGGCCGTGAGAAATTGACCGATGTGATCCCTAAGTCGTCAGTTGTCAGTCCCCGAGAAGTAGTGGTATTTGCCCACAAACACTTGAACAGCGTCACGGTGAAACAACCTTGATAATTAAGTTCAACCATATCAAGAAGCTTTCCATAGTAAGGGACGCCTCCGAATTGCATGTTGGCATCACTGCTGCTCACATAACTCCTTGTCCCAAATGTGCCATAAACATCCAAATTTTAAGTTTGTAATCCTTGATCCCATGAAATCGTGCAAAACTTAAAACCATTGACATTGTATGCTGTAAACCTTTTTGCATGATCAAGAGGGCCGATTGCAAGAGCCCTGAAATCTGGTGAGTGTGGGTTGCGGTCATTTGGTATTCTGCGAGCAAACCAGGTCGGGAATTCTCTGTGGACCTTTTTGTCAACTTCTGAGGATGTTTGTGTACGGATCCTGAGTTGACGCTTAACATGACTTCTTAATTCCCTGCAATTAATAATGGAAAGGCGATAGTGAAATGAAAGTGAAAAATGTTATGAAAGATATAGAATAACATGTGAGTGTACAATTCTTACTGTATGAAAGGTTCAACTTGAGTGTAATTAATCAAGACATATCTATGTGCTTGCAACTTCTCAGTTGTCGTTAGTTTGAAGTTCTCAGTTCCTCCAACTGGTTTACCAACATGAGGGATAAATTCTCCCGATATTGGTGCAGGTTCAGGACAATTGTCAATATGAGGTAGGCGGTTGAAAGCCGTCTCAAGGTCATCAAAGTACCTTGAACAAAAATACAGCACCTCATCCCCTATATAGCCTTAAGCTATAGAACCTTCTGGCCACGCCTTATTCCTTACGTAAGATTTCAATTTCCCAAGGAACCTACGAAGTAAAGAAGAGAAAATTGATACTAAATGCTGAAAAGGACGACTAACAAACATAAGAACTAACAATGAAACACATATTTAAAATAAGTACCTCTCAATCGAATACATCCATCGATATTGTACTGGGCCAGCGAGCTTTGTTTCATGAACGAGGTGGACTGTGAGGTGAACCATCACAGTAAAAAAGGACGGAGGAAAGATCATCTCCAAGTGACAAAGTGTAATAATGATTTTGGACTGCAGCTGATCGAGCTCCTCAACAATCAAAACCTTAGAACACAACTTCCGAAAGAAAGAACAAAGTTCCACCAAAATGATGGAAACATTGGGAGAAAGTGCATTCTTTATAGCTAGAGGGAGTAACTGTTGCCTAAGAACATGCGAGTCATGATTCTTCAGGCTAGCAACCTTTCGAGCCTGCAAGTCCACACATCGAGAAATGTTGCTTGAATACCCATCAGGAACTTTTAATTTCTTCAACGTCGCGAGGAAGACTTCCTTGTTCGGTTTTGTAAGGGTAAACTTTACCGGCTGAAATCTGTCATGTTCATCTGGCCAAGCGTCTTCACGAACTCCCATGGCGCGTAAATCTTTCCTCGCTTGAAGGTGATCTTTTGTCTTGCCGAGTTCGTTAAGCAGTGTATATAGCACATTATCGCAAACATTCTTTTCAATGTGCATGACATCAAGACTGTGGCGAATTAAATTAGATCTCCAATATGGAAGAGTGAATAAAATACTGATCTTCTTCCACTGCTGAGGCGCCGAAGTCCCGCACGTCTTCTGGCCTGGACGGCAAACCGCAGCTGCAAAAAAATTATTTAAAAATCAATAATTACAAAAATCCTATTTAAAAATATTAATTAAATAGAATTAATTACAAAAAAATATTAATTAAATACTATTAATTACCTGAACCACCTCCTCCCAAGCCAGGTCCTTCGGCCCCTTCGGAATGTGCCTCCACGTCCTGAAGTGAAAGGGGAACCGCATCCAATTCGAGCTCAGCTCGTTCAGGAAGCGGTTAAACAGGTGACCCTCGTTGTCGATCGACTGGTCTGTGGCCTCATTCCACGGTACTACAACTCGTAGTGTCCGGTCCATGCTGTTCAAACCGGCCACGTCCAGCCTCCTCGTGGACACATTCCCCTGCTCATCTGCACAATTTACCGCACGTTAGATAAATTGTAATTTAAATTTAACATTTTGAATTTAAATAAAAAAATTTATTTACCTTGGACCTGCACCTCAAACCCAGTAGACCGCGAAGACGACCCTTGTGGGTTGTTTGCTCCCGTGCCTCCTCCTTATCAAGGAACTGCTTCATCTCTCTGATCCCAATCGGGATGTCGAAGTCCTCGTTGGCGCCATAGTCCTTGACGCTGATATCTCCCTGCCCCAAATCAGGCACCACTGGTGCGGTCGTCTCCTGTAGGATTGTCTGCGGTGCCTGTGGTTGGGCCGACTCCTATGGGGGGATAGGCTGAAACACCGCCGTCACCCTCCCTCCACGTTGCCCCCTCCCTCTGCCCCCAGATCTACTGTTGTCGCCCCGCAAAATTGGTCTGGGGACCTTGGGCTCCTTCCCCTTATCCTGTCTAGAAGCAATATTAACTACAAAATTTCAAAAAAAAAACATTTTAGTCACATTATTATGAAAAAATATAATAAAAATAAAAATACATATAAAATACGTATTGTCTCCGTACCTCAAGTACAAATAATGAGAAATACTGCAGCAAATACTCTTCCACAGACGCCTGAACGCTCAAATCTAAAAGAAGACACTCAAAGGAATCTCAGGAAACAAACAAACGAAAAAGTGAAGGGGGGAGGAGGGTTTAAATAGAGGCGGCCTTTGTAGTGGTTCTTAAAATAACCGCTACATAAACCGCTACAAATAACCTTGGGCGGCTAAAATTTGTAGCGGTTCTAGAATAACCACTACAAATTACAAAAACATTTGAAGTTCTGTAGCGGTTATGGTACAAAACCGCTACAAATTTAGCGACCTCTCAAATTCTGTAGCGGTTATAAATCTATAACCGCTACAAATACGTGACCTTTCGCATTTTGTAGCGGTTTAATTGATTAAACCACTACAAATAAATGCTACACTGTTGGCTCATTTTGTTCGCGCCAAATGGCGCCAACTTTGTAGCGGTTATAATTTACTAACCGCTACAAAGGTACGGCTACAAATTTTGGCGGGAATTGTGCAACATATTTGTAGCGGTTATTTATACTTAATTGCTACAAAAAACACTGCCAATCTGTCCCGCCACTTGGCGCATGCTTACCACTACAAATTTGTAGTGGTTTAAGCTTTAACCACTACAAATCTTAACATTTGTAGCGATTAATTGTAACCGCTACAATATCACCGCTACAAAATACCATTTTTTTTATAGTGAAAGTGTTTTTTTCAAGGACTTTACTTGTTGGTATTGCTTCAACCAGTAAGAGCAATAACAAAAGAAATTAATATTCATGTATATAAGCAGCCAAAGCATTTACTTGCTAGTTTTGGTCTTTGGTAATTCCTTTACCTCCCTGCTTCTGCTTTAATTTCATCCATGGAATGTCTCTCCCGTACCCTTTCTTTTTCTGCTCAAAGAAATTTTAAAACTATCATTGTTGCTGTAGCATCTTGTTTCTGTCTTTCTTGTCTCTGGGCGCAATTATACCTGGCTCTTAAATTTCTCTTCTGAATTCAATCTCAATCGAGAAGAAAAGGTATTATATGAAGCATGTTATAATCTGTTTCTTTTAGTTCATGCATATAGTTCCCCCCTCCTTTTTATCTTTTTTCTTCCTGTCGTTTTTTGACTATGAAGTTTTTGGGATCTGAAATGGATCTTTCACTTGTCCATGTTTGTTGATTTCCATCAGCTGGGATTTGCAGTATATTTATATGGATTTCTAGGCTTTTTTTTAGGCCCTTATACACAAGAGGTACAAAGAATAATATTATATATATATATATATGTTATGGTTGCTTTGGCTCAAATGCTCAAACGGGCATGGCCTTATTTGGTTTCAATTTTGTTACAATTTGGCTATCCAGGCATGTCCATTATAGTCAAATTTGCTCTTGACCAAAGATTGAGCCAGCATGTTCTAGTAGCATATCGTCATGCCCTTGCATTTCTTGTGATTTCTCCTTTTGTAGCTTTCTGTAATACATCTTAATTCCATTGATATTTGTACTTGTGTCTTTGAGTTTAAGTTTTGTGTTCATTATTTACCTTTTGTGTTTCTACTGATGAAAATTACTGCTGTTTTGATAGGAATCCAAGACTTAAACTGAAATTATGTCTTAGTAAAGATTATGTTGCTTTCACCTTTCAACACCATGTTAAGATGTAAATAATTCCTCAGTAGTTTCCATTTAAAAACTTGCACTTTGCGTGGGGACCTTTAATTTTCAAATAAAATATTTGTTATTACATGGTAGATTATGAGCTTGAAAAAAGGTTAATAGCCTTAATTACACATAACAGACATAATTACTAATAAAGAAAACAAGATGCTGAATTATAAAGGCAAAACCCAAACCACAAACAATAAAGTACTGCCATCTAATACAAATCCGTCAAGTTAAAACTTCCAAAAGGTACCAGCTTTGACCTCCTTTTTTCAATTGCAAGATGTTAATTTCCATTACTTGTTCCCTCACCAATATTACTATGAGAATGCACAGAAACAATGGATGCTGTTTCATCAGAGTTGGATATGTCATCCACTAAAACCCTCTCATTAGGATATAGAGAGGGTTTTGGAGGCATTTGAAGGCTTGAAACATCATTGGCCTCTAACATCTCTATTACTTTGTTCATTGAAGGACGATCAGCAGGCTTTAGCTGTATGCACCAAAGTGCTACTATGAACATCTTCTTTACTAAACCCTTTTCTTCTTCCATCAAATCTTCCATTTCTATATCTTTATTATCATCAAATTGGTCATAAATCCATAAAGGATAGTATAGTTGGCTTGAATGTTCTGCTTGTGAATTCAAATTCCTTCTTTGACTTGCCATTTCCATCAGAAGCATCCCAAAACTATAAACATCAACCTTATGAGACACTCTTCCAATGTTCTTGTAGAACAACTCAGGAGCTATATATCCCATTGTTCCTCTTGCTGTCAAAGTGGCAATATTACCATCAATTGCATATAAACGTGCTAATCCAAAATCTGAAATTTTTGGAGTGAAATTTTCATTAAGAAGAATGTTATGAGGCTTGATATCAAAATGCAATATTTGCATCTCACATCCATGATGAAGGTAAGCAATCCCACGAGCCACTCCCAGAGATATCTCATATATCTTACGATAACTCAAGGACGTGTTTTCTCCTTTAGCAAAAATATAGTTATCCAAAGATCCATGTGACATAAATTCATAGATAAGAGCACGTTTTGTTCCTTCAACACAGAACCCTACAAGATGTACCACATTGAAATGGTGAATCCTCCCAATAGTTGCCACTTCACTCATAAAATCTTGGCCATTAGCTTTATTGGATTTACCTAACATTTTGATAGCAACGTCAGGTCCACTCCTTAGCTTTCCCTTATACACAGTAGCGAAGCCTCCTTCACCCAACTTACTCTTGAAATTTTTTGTCATTGTCTTCAAATCCTTATAAGAGTACCTTATTGGAATGAGGTCATGAAGTCTTATAAAATCTTCAATATCTTCATATATTGACAGGTGTCTTCTACGGCATGTATAGATCAACAGCGTAGACAACAGTACAACACCAACCAAAAATCTGGCCGTGATAAATGGCAAAACAAATCTTCCAGTGAACACTCCTAATTTGAACAGAAGCTTTGATGGCCCAGAATCATAGTCAGTGTCGTAGTCTAGAGGAATATTGTTCGCTATCCGTTGTAGTCCTGCAAATGTATGTTACTTCAGTGTCAAAAAAGTGAAAATACCGTTTGGGCTAACATCCCTTAATTTAGCCTTATTATTGATTCCACATATATAATAAATGTCAGCTGAAGCAATCATATATATCAAACAAACATAGCATTAGTTCACGGACAGTAATGGAAGCTGAAGCTTGAAGGAAAACATGATACATTTTTTTTAATCAAAGAAACATGATATAAATTAATACCTAAGAATTCAACTTAAAATATGTGTATTTAAAATGTAAATAAATTAGTTAAAAGGCTTCTAATAAAATTAACCCATGGAATAGAAAAATATGATGTATGCCCTAAATCATAGGTGATAGGACCTTACCTTTCCAAATTCCCACGAGATAATCTGTAACAAAATTTTACTGAAGTCAACAATGGCAAAGATGAGAATAGCAACAAATAGCTGTTAATTAAAAGAACGAGTAACCAATATGGGATGAAAAGATTTTTTTTGATAAAATTCAGTCCTCTCACCAATTTGGACCGATGAATCACACACTTTACTATTACTAAATAAAATAAATTTTTATGAATGTTATATTAAAATTAATTTATTAATATTTATCTACATTGATGCTCAAATTTAAAATTTATTTTCAATTCAATTTAATTATATATTATTTTCTTATCAAATTGATAAAAGTGTCCCTTATATTATAAAATAAGACCACGCAAACTTACATATATTTTGTAATCTGAATCTACCATGATTACTAAAATATTATTAGTTTTGAGTCTTGGGGGAGACACCTATGCTAGGAGGGGTAGCTTCAAACCCCAAAATTAGAGTAATCAGTTGCTCGGATACTTTGTAATAGAATCTAGAAAAGGTGTTGGATACTGGTTGATAATATTAAAAAAAATAAAGATCAAGGAATGCGTATTCACTAATGTTAGTAATAATTTCAGTAATAAATAATTTCTAAAAACATTTATTTGATATAATTAAAATAAATCTACTATTTTTTCACTCTAAGAATAATAGAAATATTAAATTTTCAATGCGCGCAAGTTGATTAATTTAGTCTCTCAATATATATTAATCCTTCTTGTGCCTTTACTGAACCAAATTGCAAAGTTAGTCTCCATGTTAAATCAAACAAGGTTACATGTGGACAAGAAAAATGACATATAATGTTAGCCGAGTATAAATATATACCCCCTCTAATTTTAAATATAAAAAGCAGACAATTAATTTATAAAAAATAAAAAAAAATCATTAAGTTAGTTATTTGTAAAAGATATCCGTTGATTTTCCTAAAATACTCATTCTAATCATATGCATAAGCCAATACTCTTTTGATAGAAAATTTTCTTAATATGAGCGATCAATATGAAGAGTTTAGGGGAAAAACCCCATATATCTTTGGGAAACAAAATGAAATGAGTTCTTACATGTAGAACCAAATGTAAATTATCTATTAATAACTCTTATATGTGATATTGGAGCAGCATGTGATGTGAAAAATACAAAGCTCGACTATGATTGATTATCTTGCTATTTTATAATTGAATATAAGCAGGAGAATTATAGGAGATTGAAAGTATGAAAAATCTCATATAAAGCTGCCTGAAATAAGGAAATTCTAAATCAGGTTGATAAATTTAATAAATTATTAATTAAGTTATCGACCCAATTTAAGATTTCAAAATGTGAGTTAAATGACTTTATTGCCCTCTCCTAGTCTTTCTTCTCCTCTTAAAGGGTCTTAGTGGATGTAACTTATTTTTTTCAATAAGTATGTATACAACATCAATATATAATAAAATAAAATATGATTAGCTTAAATCAAAGAATTTTTGTGTCATGGAATGATCATCAAGAATAATTCAAGCAAAAAAAAAAAAAAAGAAGAGGAAGAGGAAGAGGAAAATATAACCCCAAGATCAATTAAATTATTTTCAATTGAATGTTGAAAATAAAAATTTTTATTCTTGACTAGGATTTTTTTCGATGACAAGAAAATTAGACTATGTTAATAAATAAATAAATCTGACTAGTGTGAATATATCAAATTATATATCAAATATTTTCGTCAGCGGCATTTTAAAAAAAGTGTTTCAACAACGTAAAAAAAAAAACTAGATATTACAATATTCAAATAAAAATTTAATGAAGTTTGATCGTTTTTATTGACAAAAAATTTTAAGTCAATTTTTTCTAAAAATACAATTTCTTATTCACGAGGCTCAAATAAAAATATTTTAATTAATATTGGGTTAATGCTTTTCTTTTTATTTGTTGACTTGAATTATTCTTGTTTCTTCCCCATAAAGGAATCACATTTTATTTTATTATATATTAATGTTAAGATATATAAAAAAACTAAGATATATAATAATAAAACTCTTTTAAGAGGAAAAAGAATAAAGTAGACTATAAGAGTGTAATAAAATCATTTTATCTATATTTTAAAATTTTAAATTGAATCAATAACTTATTTAGAGATTTATTGAATTTAACAACCTGATTTAAAATTTTTCTATTTCAAACAATTTTATATTGAATTTTCCCTAGAAAGTAAATAGGTAATAGAAAATTGTTACCTTCTGCATATATGCGCAGCCTTGTTTGGTTTCCTACATGGCCCAACGAAAACCTCATATTAATTCAACCTTCTGACATCATATCCAGGTAATACGGATGTACCAGGTAAATGAAAATTCATCATTTTGAACTAAATTATATTTAATTTTTATTCTTGGTTCTGAGTTCTGACCAAAAAAAAAAATTAGATCGGATTTGAGTTGATAGGCAACCCTATGCTGATTTTAGTTATTTTTAAAAAATCTAGACAAGCTATATTGATGAAATGATTGTCAAATCACTTTCACATGTCGGATCCTCATCAAATTACGTATAATTAAATTAATATAATTTTAATTATATACTACCTGTTTTAAATTTTTTTAAAAAAAATAAAGAGTAAACACGATAACACAATTCACGCAAAAAAAAAAAAAAATCATAACCAGACAATAATAAATTTTAAAAATAATGAATAAACATAAGAGGAAAAAATACATTTGAAAAAGTTAGTAAATATTTTATAATTTAAAAAATAAAATGAAATAATTATGTCATCTAAAATATCTATAGTTTTTGTTGAGATTATCTATAATGTTTGTACTCACATATATCATAACCCTTCTAAATATTTGGGAAAATGACATTAAGGTTCTGACAAAAATAAATATTATGATCCCTAGTTTTAAATATAAGATCCAGTTAATTTTTTTAAGGAGATTAAAGAAGCTAATTAAATACTTTAAATCATTTATATTTATCATTTTTTCTCTAAATTAATTTGTCTTACTTATAAAATGATATATAATTTAATCATACACAACATATGATATGATTGAATAACTTATTTAACTTCCTTAATCCCTCCAAAAAAATTTAACTAGGTCTTATATTTAGGACCAGAGGTAGTATCAAAAAAGTCTCATTGCTTATTAATAATGACAAGTGAAAAAGCAATTATTGACAAGTTATGGATTTTTTCTAATATTATTTTTATTGGTAAGGACCTTGATGTCATTTTTCCTACATATTTTTGTTAAGAGAATATCAATAAAGGTAAGTAGGAAAAAGATGATAAATATTATGCATATTCTTATATTTAAGAATGAGCTCAATCCCGTTAACTATATTTTATATCATGTACATGATATTAAATATAGAATGATATGGTAATAAAAACACTGAGAAAAGTAAAGGGACTTACGACAAGTATCATAATCTGTTCCCAGGGGACTTTCACAGAATCCCATACTGCAAGTCAGACTTGGATTTTCATCGGTGAAAGAGCAGTAAGTGTTTTCTGGACAATGAAGATCATCACAAGCTCGTCGCCACCATGAAAGTTCAAATCCAAAGGAAAGGAGTGTGTGAATATCAGCGTAGGACTTGATTCCATCAGGCACCAACGATTCCCAATATGAGGCTACGAGGGTCACAAATTCTAGACGACATTGAGGTTGAAACCGGGGAGCCAACAAGTCACCAGCCACGGCATAAAGATGGCCTCCTCCTTTCACACAAGGAGCCGTATCCACATACGCTGTGTCGTCCATCACCGGATCGCTGCAGTTCAGGTACGCCACCTGATCAAAGGTATATTCATAATAATCGAAAGGAGTCCAGAATTGGTACAAGTCGTATAGGGATAAGGGATCGAGAGGGAGGGATGAGCAATTGCCCGACTGAATTCCTGGATCTATGAGTTTGATTGTGAAGTTGTGGTAGTTTATTCCCACCACTCTGAATGTTCCTACCACCCGGGATTTTCCATTCTTCAAAAATTCATCATGATCATATTGATGTAAATGAAGGAGAGTGACGTTGTTTTCACAGGCTAGCTCGTATCTGGGGTCGCCGCAGTGGGGTGGGTCATACGGTAGTCGGAATGGAGATGAGATGTTTGTGATACTGCCACACTGAGAAGTACAGGTTTTGTTGTAAAGGTCAGAACCCACAACTCCGTCCATTAGAAGCAGAGAGAGCCACAACACTAAACACCAACAACACCATAATCCTTTCTCTCTTCCCATCGCTCCTGCGCTTATGAATGCTTCCATCTACGCCTTTTCTTTCTTAATCTCTGCTCCATCCCTCAATTCCTTCTTATTTATAGTTTTATATGACTCACTTTAGCTTCCTTTTTTTTTTTTTTTGCCCCTTTTCTAAGGAAATAAATATTTTGAATTTTTTAACTAGTTTTACCTGTAAGTATTTTTAATAAAAAACATATGGGTCGTTTATCTGTAATTTTTTTAAAAAACTTTTATCATTTAAAACCGAAAAATATGGGTCAATCCAAAGCTGTTGCAAGTTGTAAGCACGCGCCAGCTCAAACAATTTAATGGGCAAAGAAGTTTAGAATCATAGTGTGTAAGTATATATTGCATATGAATTATAAAATTTATGACAACATTTTTTATAACCATTCAGGCTGTGAGGTACCTAATGCTTTTTTTAGATTCTATTTCTAATAAATATTTAAGCAACAAATAATCCAGATCAAGGTTTTACAATCCAGGTGTCTCTTCCCAAATGTCTTTTTTACAAAGCTAGGTGAGATTCAAACCTCACTCCTATTACTTTGTAATTTAGTTAGTTCATTGTTAGATCAAATGGTACTCTTGGGTTGTATAACAACAATACTACACTTTCCAGCGAAAAAAATTGCAGTATTTACTTTCAAGGTCTATGCAAAATTATAATTTGAATGGAGCTAAAAACCGAAAAGACTCACTTTTATTTGTATGATTTTTACATCCTCTCTCTCTCTCTCTCTCATTGAGAATAAATCAATTTCAATATAAAATTTATTAAAATGCGTTATCGTAAATCATGAATAGTAAGTTTTTCTTGACATTTCAATCTTTTTGCAAATTATTTTTGGCATTTCAATCTTTTTGCACAAAAGATATACATGATTTAAATATTAAACAATCAAATATATCTTTTTTTTCGGTAGCATTCTAAAAAAGCATTTTGAGTTTAATTTAATAAAAAAACAAGAAAGGAAACAGTGGGGTTGTTATGATTTTAATATTTGACTGACTTCTGCTCGCCAGTATTAGTTGACTGACTTGTTAAAAATAAGGGAGATTCCCCCGAGGTCCACATGAGATACATTTTCTTGAATATATTATTTTGGAGTCCGGCTTCTCTCCCTTACTTTTCCTCCTATTTTCTCTTCTTTACCTAGAATTACACTGTTTTAGGTGTTAAAAAGAGAAGTTGGGTCTTCTTTTTTTCAAAAATAACATTCAACACTTTGAATATATTTTAGTACTGTAAAATAATTTTTGATGCACATATTACCCTTAAATATTTTTTCAGTAATAATTACAGTATAGTAAGTTGTATCTTAAAATATTTTTTTCAATAATATACAATATCATAAATTAATTTTTAGTTCACTCATCACCTTAAATAATTTTTTCAATAACAACCATTATCCTAAAATAATTTTTTTTACATCTAATCCCATGAAATATTTTTTTTCGTCAACACTCTCCATCTTAAGTTTAGACTGCTCACTGCAATTAAAAAAATATTTTAAAGTGCTGGATCCATAAAATATTATTTTAGGATATTAGGTGCTGCTGAAAAAAATACTTTAGGGTGCTAAATATTATTTTTTGAAAAAAAATGGGCCCAACCTCCCTTTTTAAATTTAGTAAAAATATAAAATACTTCATTAATGAGGATTAATATTAAAAGATAAATTAGGGATTTAGTATAATGAGGGGTAACTTAATAAACAATATTTATTTTAATATGATTTTTAATTTAGAAATGTACTTGAAGAATTTTTTAGAATATTCTTTAACGGTGTTAATGATTTAGACTAAAATATGTGTTTTGAGCAAGGTATTAAAAACCGGACCGGGCACTGAACCGGTCGGGATACTGGGTCAAGGGTCAGTGGGTCAGACCGGAGTCAAACCGGGAGTCAGACCGGTAGTCAAACCGGGGTCAATTAAAAATATATATATAATTTAAATATTCATCCATACCATTTAAAAAACTAAATAAGAGTTTTTTTCTAACCAATAGTCCAATATAACCTTCTAAACCTAATGCCCACAAAAATATTGTTAAGTACATAAGAATGTTTCTCCAACTAATGCCAAAAATATTCCATAATCCTTTTAAAACTCATTGAAAATTAAAAAATTTTAGGAAAATAATTTTTCTGAAAAAAAAAAGTAAGAAAAATGTCATTTGGAGCTTAAAAAAGCAAAGTTTTTTTTTAAAAAAAAAAAAAAAAAAAAAAGAGCCAACCCGTGAACCGGCCGGGTTGCACCGGTTCACCCCGGGTTGACCGGGTCAACCCCGGGTCAGACCGGGTCGGAACAGTGCCGGTTCACTGGTGGAACCGGACCGGCCAGTTGGCCGGTTCGCCGGTTTCCGGTCCGAACCGGCCGGTCCGGTCCGGTTTTCAGAACAATGGTTTTGAGAGAGGTCTGTGTAATTAAGGTAAAATGGAAGGGTGGTTAGAGTATTTTACTCTAAATTTTATATATATTTACATGATTTAAATATTAAACTGTCAAATTTATCTTTTTTTCCGTAGCATTATGTAAAAGTATTTTGAGTTTAATTGAACAAAAGAGGAAGAAAGGAAACAGTGGGGTTTGTAAAGATTTTAAGATTTGACTGACTTATGCTTGCCAACATTAGTTGACTAACTTGTTATAAAATTAAAAAAAGGAAGATGGCCCCCGGGGCCCACATGAGACCACATTAGTTGACAGACTTGTTAAAGATAAGGCAGATGCAGCCCCCGCGGGGCCCACATGAGACAACATTAGTTGACTGACTTGTTAAAAGTAAGGGAGATGCCCCACCGGGCCCACATGAGGTACATTCTCTTAAATCTTATTTTCTTGCAATCTCGTGTCTATCAACATATCCATTGGAACATGCTCGTCAGCTTTATTAATATATATTTATTTAATTTGATTAGATTAAAAATATTAATTAAATTTAATAATATAATTAATATTTTTTTAAAATACTTTAATTATCTTTTTTAATTCTCTCATTCCTTCTCTACTTTAATTATTATTAAAAAATTATCAATAAAGATAAATTAAAAAAATGTTCACAAATATAAAAATTAGAAAAACAAGATTTTACTTTTTTTTTAATCAGTTTTGGTGTCATTTTTCAAAATCATGGTTTCACAGATTTTTTTTTTTTTTTTTTTTTGGCATCCAACACACCGTTCTCTTAAATATTACTGCATATAATAACATTACTTGGAAAGACAAATTATTGAATAGTAGAGGCCTAGCGGGTACTTATATTATTAAAAAGCCTTCTGAATCCAAGTTTCAGATTTAACAAAAAAACTAATGATTTGGCATCACAGATTCTTGTTGTTGGTGATGAGCCTGGTATGGTTGCTGCTTCAGAAACAAGGGAATGGTGAGGACCAGCAGGTTCAGTTGCCGCCTGTTCCTGATGCTCTTCAAGGACTCAATCTCTCCGTCAGTTCCATAGACAATGAATCCCACTTCATATACATGTCCTTAGCAGATCCAGAGGATCCAGAAGGTTGTGCTGCCAGTCTCTTTCTACAACACCGTCTCTACAATTCGTCCATTTATCCTTTCGAGTATGCTTATGGGACTGATGAAGAAGACATTGTTACTTTCTTCAATTGTTCTTCCGCCATATATGACTCCAGATCCTGCCCCATTCTTGCTCTTGGCTCCCAGGATAGTGTCCTGTCAGGGTACAATAACCTTACTCTCTGCACCATGATATCACGATTACGTTCGCCAATACCGGCATACTCTCTTCAGAACAGCGAACTTGACCTCAAATGGGTGTTCCAACCAAAAGTTGAAAACCACAAAACCAGAATTATTATATCAAGCACAGGTGAGACATTAATTAGGTTTTGGGATGTTGCTAGGATTTAAATTTAAATTTTCATTTGTTGTGCTCCCATGACTCCAGGTTCCATTGTGCTACTTTTGCTGTTGGTTGTGTGCTTCTACATATGCCGCTACTTCAAGCACAAAGGCGAAGACCAAGTCAGACTTGAAACGTTTTTGAAGGATTACCAGGCACTTAAGCCCGCCAGATTCTCTTATGCTGATATTAAAAGAATCACCCACAAATTCAAGGATAAATTAGGTGAAGGTGCACATGGAACTGTTTTTACAGGTAAGCTATCTACTGAAATTCAAGTGGCTGTCAAAGTACTCAATAATTCAGATCATGATGGAAAAGACTTCATTAATGAAATGGGTACAATGGGCAAAATTCATCACATCAACGTTGTTCGCTTGTTGGGCTTTTGTGCTGATGGTTGTCGCCGAGCTCTTGTTTATGACTTCTTTCCAAAGGGTTCCCTCCAAAAGTTCATCTCTTCCCCGGACAACAAAGAAATTTTCTTGGGATGGTCAAAGCTGCAACAAATTGCTCTTGACATGGCAAAAGGGATTGAATATCTTCATCAAGGTTGTGATTACAGAATCCTTCATTTTGATATAAATCCTCGTAATGTATTATTAGATAACAATTTCACCCCCAAAATTTCTGATTTTGGTCTAGCTAAATTGTGTTCTAAAGATCAAAGTACTGTATCAATGACTGTAGCAAAAGGAACCCCAGGATATATTGCACCAGAGGTTTTCTCTCGAAACTTTGGAAATGTGTCGTACAAATCAGATATTTATAGTTATGGAATGTTGCTCTTAGAAGTGGTTGGTGGAAGGAAAAATGTTGACACTAATCAAGTTCTATATCCAGAATGGATCCACAATTTGATTGGAGGAGGAGATGTAAGCATCTATATAGAAGATGAAGCTGACATTAGAATTGCTAAGAAACTAGCAATTGTAGGACTCTGGTGCATTCAGTGGCATTCAATAAATCGTCCATCCATGAAAACAGTGATACAAATGCTGGAAGGAGAAGTAGATAAATTAAAAGTGCCTCCTACTCCTTTTGATTTCACTACCTCAACCAATATAAACACTGTTATTCCAGCAAGACATTTGAATTTAGAGTTAGACGTGATTCATGAACTAGAATAAATATATATGTTTACTTTAGCTTTTACTTTTATTTAGAACGGTTTGCAAGATTCATGAATCCTTTTATTATCAATGTCCCATTGTATGCTTTCCGTTTAACATAGTAATATTTTACATACTCCATAACATTGTCAAGTTAATGTAGTGGACGACAGAATTACATAAACATATTATAAGTTGTACATTTTATTAACTAAATTTTTATTTCTAGATGGGTCCATTATTATCTATATATCCAACTTTTTTTATAATTTTGGAGGTCTATTTTTATCAGGGGCGAGTAATCTTTACCAAGTTGCAGAAAACTGGAGATATTAGTTTTCGTAGTTGCCGTAACAATATGACTCCTTCTATGCACTTTAGTTTCAATTTTCGATATATATTAAGGAGAATTGCTGATAAATACTTTTTTGGCAAATTAATTGCTGAATGCTACCATGGAAGATGGTTTGCACAAAACGGAAGATGATTTGCACAAAACGGAAGATCGCTTGCACATTTATACGGAAGATTTTTGCACACATGGAAGATGGTTTGTATAAAACGGAAGATCACTTGCACACACGGAAGATCGCTTGCACACTTGGTAGCAATCAGCAATTAATTTACCCCCAAGGTATTTTTGGACAATTCTCCCTATATATTATTATCCCTTTTCCGCTTATTTTCTAATTTTTGGAGGTCTGATTTACTAGAAAAGTATTCTTATATCAGCGTATGTGTGTTAATCAATCAATCATTAACTTTATATATGAAACCATGTAATACCCTTTTAAAAACCTATTTGATTAAAAATGGGTTGGGTAATCACATCATTAAATTAATCCATGCATAATTATATCTACACTCATTCAGATAATATCCATTAAAGTAATTTTATTTTTTAAAAAATCATTATAAATTATTCCTTAATATAGACAATTTCCCTATACTCCAGAAATTTTGATCTCTTCAATAATAATTGCAAACTAAAATTTATGCATTCTTTTTTCAATTTATTCAAATTTATTGAGATATTATTCACATTTAAGTTTAATTCACATTTTTTATTATTGGAGTTTTACAATAAGGTAATAAAGTAAATTGAATTTAAAAATCATGAATTAAATTTGATTGAATTTGAAAATCGACACCAAATCATAAATCATAATCACCTAATCAACATATGGAGGCTATAAAAGCTACGGGATCTCTAATCATTTTAATGTCGTAATATCCATTTATTAGGTTATTAGTGGAATAAATTATATCAATAATTATATTATTGTGGGCAAATTTGGGCTTAACATACGGTAAATTTTGTATTCAAATAATAGTTAATTTCATATTATTAATTTAATCTTTTAGAAAAAAACATGTTCAATAATTATACATGTGGAAGTGAATCAAATGGGTGAATCAACAAAAAAGAAAAAGAAAAAAGAAAAATAGAGTTATCCTATTTTGAAGATATAATAATAAGCTAAATTAAAATTGAAAAAGAAAAAAACACAGTACGTAATAGGGATGAAATTGTAGTTATTAGGATATTGAACCTGAACAATTAAAATTATGATATAGATAATCGGGATATTAAAAATTATACCAAAATTATGAATAATAAATCATAATCACATAATAGACAAATACCGAAAATACCTAAGAATTACATTTTCCAATTTGATATAATAACTTCTATTATTTTACAGCTTGATTTATTATTGTTGAATTATATTGAATTTTATAACTTCGACCATATTTCATACACGTACATATTGAGAAATCCCACCTTCAGCAACACATCCCTTAATTTAGGGTAATGTAGTTTATTTCTATATTTGACTATATTATTTTCTTTGGGTGAAAATTTATAAAACTTTCTTTTAATTTTACATTAAATTACATTCATCTCACACAATGTATGGGGTGTAAATGCTTGTTTGATTAAATTTAAAATAATTGACAACATAACTTAATTGGTAATAGGTTATAAATTAAGGAATTCTCATAAATCACGGAAGTTTCATTGCAAAAATTAAAAAACAATTGTTTGCCAATAAGTTGTATATATGAAGAACTCGGTTATAAAACCAGAAGTTTAGTTGTAAGAAGTTGCACATATTTTTTTACAAATTTTTTATTTGATTTAATTAAGGATATCTCGAAGCCACTATATACTTGAAACTAATTATTTTTTAGACTTAGAACACACAAGGTTTTTATTTCTTCCAACAACTTCACTTCACCAGATTAAACCTTGTGTTCTCTTCTGAGGGATGAAGCCACTTATATCCTCAAATGTACAGCTTGTTGCTGCTTTTTTAACAAATTTTATGTAGCTTACAACCTTTTTTCAACTACTTTTTTTATAATTGCAAGTTTTATTTTTTTTTTGCCAGAATAATTATAAGTTTATAACTAGGCTTTTGAAATTTATAAAATATTTGTAATTTAATAATTTATTTATAAGTATCCTTTTCAAGTTTATAACTGAAATTTAAAGAACTACAATTAAAACTTTTGAATTTACAATCAAGCTATTTTTCATCATTCCACAGTTTTTTTTGGACGTCTCATCAAATGACATGACTTTTTCAATGTACTCTGGATCCGCATTTTACTATTTGTAGATGGTATGATCTTTTTTCTTTTTTCTTTTTTTTTTCTGTTTTTAATTAGAATTCTTTTAAATGGGTGAAGCTATAATCAACTACTGATCCTTGCCCTTTTTGCATATCCTATCAGAGATTGATTTTGCACGGGGTAATTCAGTCTGCTTAATCATTCGAAGCATTTTTGAACAACCTCCCTATTGTTACATACAAGAAGAATTTGTTCAATGATCTCCTTGTCCATCTTAATCTCAATGGCACAATAGAAAAGATGAAAACTTGCTGCTTCAATATTTTTCAATTTACTCTTTTTATAAAATTGATATACTCCAAACTCCCCCTTCTCTCAAACCAGTTACATCAACTCTAGTTGTTTAATTGATTTCATTTTATATAATTGATCTGTTTGTCCCAAAAACAATAGAAAATTTCTTTTTAGGACACGAATTCTATATTAAACGTTGTTTTCACGGCTATTTTCAATTTTTCATTGTCAAGACTCTTTTGATGCACTTTCCTCTATTTTTTTTATTTGATTAAGGGTTTCTCTCTCGAGGTTTAAAGGACAAAGGATTCTTATCTCTCCCAACAAATGCACATCTCAGCATTGAAACTTATATTCTCCTCTGTAAGGGAGTGAGGCCTCTTACTACCTCAACCAGCAACTTGTTGGTTTTCAATGCACTTTCCTATTTATTAGAATATGGACATATCATAGAAACTTTATATATATATATATATATATATATAGTATTTTTAAAAAAATTAGAATTACATGATATACTAACACTAAAGGACAACCCAGTGCACAAAACTCCCACCAAGTAGGGTTTGGAGAGGAATAGATATACGCAATCGTACCCCCACAATTGAATAGGTTGTTTCTAGGAATTGAACCCATTACCTGCTAGCATGTGACATGGAGATCATGGGTTCAAATCCTGAAAATAGTATATGCGATTGTGGGAATAAGACTACATACATCTATCACTCCTTATACCCCAAATGGTGGGAGCCTTAAGGCCCGTTTAGTTCGATCCCATTACACCCTGTAGTGCAGTGCAATGCAATATTAATTACAAGGGTAGTGTTTGGTTTGATTTTTAAGTAAGGTGCAATGAGTTAATATTTTAACAATTATTTAAAATTAATATATTGCACAAAGTTTATTTTACCCTTATAATCTTTGTAAAAAGAAAGTTAAGAATCGGCAGCGGCAAAGATGGAGGTAGAAGAGGTAGTGGTGGCAGCAATGATGGGAGTGGCGGTGGCAAGCATGTGATGGTGGCGGCGACAGTAGAGGAGGAGGTGGTGGTGGTGGTAGGCCTCTGACGGTGGTGGCGGAGGAGGTGTCAGTGGGTGGGCAGCAGAGGTGGTGGAGGAGGAGGTGGTGGCTGCGGTGGCCAAGGAGGAGGTGGCTGAGGAGGAAGAGGAGGTGGCGGTGGCCATGGGCAGGTGGCGGCGGCGGCAGCGACAGTGGAAGTGGGCGGGTGGAGATGCCGGAGGAGAAGGTGGTGGTGGTGGAGGTGGGCGGGTGGCAGTGGTGGCGGAGGAGGAGGTGGTGGTGGCTGCAGCGGCGGCGGTGGAGGAGGTGGTGGTGGCGGAGGTGGGCGAGCGGCAGCGGTAGCGGATGCGGCCAAGGAAGAGGTAGTGGCGGCGGCGATGGGTGTGTGACGATGGCGGCGGAAGAGGAGGAGGTAGTGGCGGTGGCAGTTGTGGAGTGATACGGCAAGTGAAATGAGATAAGTAAAACAAAGACATTGGAAACTTAAGGGTAAATTGGAGTTTTTAAACCATGTAATGGGATGGTAATGCGGATTCATAAGGGGGAGGTATGAATGAGAATTACCAATTTTTTGGTAATCATCATTACCATGGTAAACTCTATTACCATGCTAAAGAGCAACCAAACACTTTTATATTGGTAATGCAATTATGATTACCATTGCAGACATGCAATGTGGTTAAACCAAACGGGCTCTTATGCATTGGACCGCCATTTAGTGTTAGTATATCATGTAATTCTCACTTATTTTAGAAAACAATTTGGGGGACTCTTTTACATGAAAATGAGCATTCTATATGTGTAATGTAAACCCTTATTTTTTTTAAAGAAAAAAAATAATTAGCGTTACTAATTAATAAATATTATATGTAGGGGTATCACATAAATTTATCCATTCCTATTCTTGTCAACACTCATTTTCATTTCGATATTCGAAGAGTAATAAAGACAGAACTCTGTGCGCACACAGAAAAGTATAATTATACTGATAAAAGTATTTGTTTACAATCAAAAACATCATTTGTCAACGAAATACAAACTACAGCAGAAGTTTTTAATAATTACAGGATATCCCAAAATATCTAAAGCATAACCTAATTATAACCACCAGCTTTGATCTTACCTCGAGACATGTGCCAATCACTTCTCGATATCTACGCCTTTGCCTTTCATCCCACTGGCACCCGTTGAGATGTTTGTTTAGAAAAAGGGGTGAGATTCCAAGGAATCCCATTAAAAACATGCTATCGTTCATAGAAAATGCGAAAAGTACATATGATATGGCCATGTGTACACTAATTAATGAACATTATAAACACATCATTTGCATGTATACATGTGTAGGACCCAGCCCCGCAATCTACACCGGCTGGATTCTCACCAACTCCCAATGTAAGTGCCCCTGACACTAAATGCCCCTCTCTAGGCAAAACATGTTGATTAATAAAGCACATTTACAAACATGACATTCAAACAATCATATAACTATAGCATGATGTATGAAGAATAATGTCCCTACCTCAAAGTTCTTTTAACCCCTTTTTAGTTTGCCTCGTAAAACGTGTCGCTTCCGGCTTCCGACTCGGTTCTAAAATATTAAATGTACAAGAAATAGGTCATAACCTATCCAAATATCATTTTAGACTATTCCATAGTATTTCTTGTGGTTATATTAACTTATGGTGAAAATTTACCAAAATGCCCCTGGGACCACAGCCCTGCCCCACCATACCTGGCATGATGGCACATTTTTGGGCTCGAAATTACCAAATTTAGTGTCAAATTATGAAAATACCCTTGATGTCACACCCTTATGTGAATTTCAACATTTTTCAGAGTATTTGCGGAAAACGATATGCAGTTCATTGAGCAACACAGGAATAACATGAATATACTGATAATAAGTGCATGATTATATAAATTCCCCATAGGGGTTCGTACATGATCATTACCATCAATGTAGCCACACAAGGCTACTTGGGTATCTAAACCCGTCTCAGTGAAACGTAGACACCTTCTCGTCTTCATTCCACCACTGCAATTTGTTCTCAGCATATCTACTGTCTAAATTGTTGGTAGGGGAGGGTGAGATTTGAGAGAATCTAAGTAGGAAACAGATACCATAATGCATGCATGATAGATGCTATGTGTATGACATGTTAGCTTTATCTAGATGTATGCCACATAATGACATTTCTGCATGCTCAATGTTTCATACAACAAGACTATGGCCACAGCGAAAACAGAAACAGAGCTTCAATTATTCAAATATGCTCTACACAATCAAGTAAAGCAATCATATACATCATTACACAAGCAAAGATATCAAATACATGCAAGTAAGGTAAGTCTCCTACCTTAACCCTTTTTCGGCTCGAAACGTGTGCCTCGATCTACGTGCAAACAGCTCAGGGCTCCATATTCGATCCTACAATGTCAAATGTACTATTTAGACACTTCTATAGTGTTTCTGGGGGGTTATATGAGTCTATCTTGAAAAATTTCTAAAATACCCTTGGGACCCCGCCCCATCGTACTCAGTCCGGCTGTACTTTTCTCGAAATTCTAACATGGGCTATCCTGACATATTTTCGCCCAAGGAATCCATTTCCGAACTCGGGATTACCAAATTCACTACCAAAAGACGAAATTGCCCTTGGCAGCCCTTATTTCAGTGTTTTAGGGGCATTTTCGTAATTATGCTTTCTCGGCCTTTTTCGAAAAAGTTCTCAACTGTAACCCCACCTAATTTTCCCTCCTGAATCCAATGGAACCATCAAATCATTGAAAATCCATCTCTAAAACCCATTTCTAGAGCTGGCTGAAACTTATAAGAATTTAGGAAAAATTGGGGTTTTTCGGTTTCGGCTCCATAAACACATTTCTTTCTACTCCTAACCACTTTATTGACTATTCCATTAGGTTACAACTACTATTTAGTATCAATTTGGGCAGCATAACAGCCCCACAGACCCATTTTCCATTTTTAGAACCAAAGACAATCCGGCAAAATTTCACCGATTAAATTGTCTACAGCAGCTAGAATAGTCAATATACAAGAGTTTGGAAGTTACCTCAGACTCCTAATAGCTTTTTCTTGATGTGGCCAAAACCCTAACCTTGGTAACACCACAAATCTTGCTTCAAATACCTCAAAAAACATAGAAGAGAAGCTTAGGAGAAGGATTATACACGTTAGGTACGAATTCATCAAAGAAATCGACATATCTCGTGAGTTTTCTTCTCTCATTCTCTCTCTAAAAGAACACAACTCTCTCTCTCCTTATGGCTGCTGCTCACGTTTGAAATGGTGGGAGGAAGATGATGATTTGCCTATTATCATTTATATTATAATATTTTAATCAATTGTTTAATTTTCCAAAATTCGGATTTTTACAAAGTTTTGGCAAATTTCTGCCCAAACTTTGAAAAATCATAACTAATTCTAGAAAAATCGAATTAGAGTGATTCCAAAGCCTATAGAACCCTTATTGAGTCTAGTTTTAAGGAAAAATATAGAATTTTGCTGAATGGAATCAAAAAATTCCCAGAATTTCAATCTTTACATGCTGTTCCAGAAACTTCATAGTTTTTCTGTGCTGATTTCAAAAATTCATATCTTTTTGTATATATCTCTATTTGAGCCATATGACCTATCAAATTAAAGCTTGTGATGTATAATTTCATCATGTAAAATTTTATAATTTTTGCTCATCATTTGGTCATTAAAAATCACATGACAAACTTACTACCTTATAGGCGATTTGACCAAAAACATAATTACTTTCTCCAAAATTCACCATTTTACTTTCTTAATACCCCAAAGATATTAGAATCATTAGGGGATAAATTTGGGCTCTTGCTAAATTGGGGCTTAGCAGTCCACTTAATTTAGGCTTATTCCCAAGCCTCCAATCCCAAATTTCGGGGTATTACACTTGACAGCCCCGATTTAGGGTTTTAGGGACGTTTTCGTAATTATGCTTTTTTGGCCTTTTTGAAAAAGTGACCAACTGTAACCCCACTTATTTTTGCCTCCTGAATCCAATGGAACCATCAAAAACATTAAAAACCAATTCCTTCCTCATTTCTGCCCACAAAAACGTCATACACAACCAAGTTTGCTTTATCCTTTTACTCAAATCAATTGGTACAAGAGTTGGCTACCTAACTTTATGGCATAAGTAAGAACTTATGACACAACAATTATCTCTATCATCTTTCATGTGGTGTTGACACTTGGTCTCATTGGATTTTGACACTTGTCTTCTCCTCCTTCATCCCTTAATTTCTAAAATAATTAAGAGAAAAAGGAAGATTAATTTATTTCTTCAATTTTTGAACAAATAGAAAATCTGGACAGAATGTTCACTAATCTTTGAAAATTCATAACTAATTGTGTAGATGTCCAATTGGTATGATTCCAAAGCCTATGTAACCATCCTTAATTCTATTTTCAAGGAAAAATATCACCTTTAGCCAATTGGAATCCAATATTTCCCATAATTTTGATTTTTGGGCGTTGCTATAGAAAAACGCCAGAATTTCTGGGTTTACTTCAAAAATTCATAATAAATTGTACACAGCTTCAAATAATTTCCATGACCCATCAAATTGAAGCTTGATAAGTCTACTTTGTGCTTGTAAAATTTCATTGGCATTGGACATCATTTACCTATTTAAAAGTGTCACACAATCAGGGTTGTTACACCGGAGAATTTACCCGTAACTATTCCAATGATTTAATTTATGTCCCAACCATATTCTTATTATGTGTGACCACTAATCACCTTGCTTTATCCCTTATTTCCCCTTAATTACTTGGAATTGAATTTAATAGATTGGAAAATACTTAATTTTGCATTTTATTGGCAAATTATGATTTTGCCACTATGTTTTTGAATTAAATTCAAATCCATCATTTCTTGGCCAAAATTCACCATTTTATTTCCTTGAATATTTTCAATAATTACAAGGCATTTTGGTGAATAAAAATTGGGGTATTACAATTCTACCAGTGAATCAAATTGAGCAAGCAGTTTGTTTTAATTGTTACTTTCTAGTGTGATGGTTATTTCTGAGTACAAAAACGTTCGAAGATTTTATATATCTCTTTCTAACTTATATGGAAAGATTAGAGGCTTTTTTCTATAGGAGAGAGTATTCTATACACAAAAACGTAAAAAACTTCACACACGCACGCAGTGTCATTATCATGATTTTCTTAGAAGATAATGTGAAAAGATTGATATATTTGTAGAAATAACCTTGAAACATTTGTTTTCCACACATAATGTGGAAAAAGTGGAGAAATTTGTGTAGCAATAAGTTTTCAACTCTATAATAATCTCTTTTTAAGTATTCCATATATAATTATGAAAATCTTTATATATTACCTCCTGTTCTAAATATATGAGTAAAAAGAGATGTTTTTTTTATTTTAAATATAAGATATCAATTCACTTTATCTCTCCAAATTTATAATTTCTCTCCAAATTATTCCTACTGATTGCGCATAGGCAAAGGAGTTTCATCAAAAGGTATATACAATGCATATTAATTACAACTATGTAGTTACAATGTATATGATGATTAGAAAGAATGTTTTTGAAAAATTAACATACGTTTGTTAAAAATAATTAATTTAACCAATTTATTTAATATTAACGAATTAATTATCTTTTTTTCTTCAAGAAAAATTAACAAATTAATTATCTAACGGAGTATTTGTTTTCATTGTGGTTTGCTTATAACGGCATGACTTTTTGTGCACGCAACATGTAAATAATGGAAAAATAAGGGACACTTGCTTTTGTAGTCAATTTCCCCCCATTTTGGGCTACTCGATAGTCATTGTTTGATTTGGATACTTTTTCAATGTTCTCAATTTATGAGAGATATATTATCATTTGTTTATAACTTAACTTATATGGACGTCAGTTGTGGTTGGCTTTTTTCTTTACATAATGAGAAAAAGAAGTTCAGACATTCGTTTTCATTATAGACATTGTCCAAGTCAATAGTCATAGTTGTGATGACTACGTTAATTTTGAACATAATAATTATATTGTGGAAAGAATATGGACGTACTTGTCATTTCATAGAAGATTCTTCCTGGAAATATCCAAGTAATTGTGGAAGAATATGGATATGTCATTTCGTTGTTGTCATCGTTCATAATCAATACTACTCCTACTTTAATTTCATTAATGTAGCACTTAATTTGGCGGTAAACTTTGGTAATAACTTAATTTATAAATCTAAAAATCTCTAACTTATCTTCTATCTTTGATTTTTGGCCTCCTCTTATTGTCTTTCTACCAGTTTTTCTTTTTGACTTTATCATTCAACTTGTTATTCTAACGTGTTCATTTAGTTCGGTTGATTTTTCAATCAAGCATCAATCTCATGTGAAAATATAGAGATACTTCTTTTTCATATATATTTGTCTAGCGTGCTAGTTTTTTTTTTTTTTCCAAATTGACTTTTGATGTTTTTTTGGGTTTTTTTTTTATTTTATAATTCTAAATATTTTTTTCTTCTAAATTTTGCTTCAATTACACAGATCTCTCCTTTATTTTAAAAACATACATTTAAGTCCAAACAGTTAATTTGGTTAAAAATAGGATAAAAATATGCTCTTTTAATTAAAATTTATATTAAAATACATTTTATTTACTAATTTAATCTTTACCATATTAAATCCCAAATTTTGTTTTGAAGAATTTACGAGTTTTCTTTTCCTTAATTTTATTTTTCATATAGTTCTCTAATTATGATTTTCTTCAAGATTATACCATCTCTTTCTAACTTAATTTGTAAATCTAAAAATTTCTAACTTAATTTTCTTTCTCTATTTTTTTGCCCCCTTTTATACTCTTTCTATCATTTTTTTTCCTTTTGACTTTATCATTCAACTGGTTTTACACTTCTAACTTGTTCATTTAGTTTGGTTGATTTTTCAATCAAATATCAATATCATGTGAAATAATAGACACTTGTTTTCCATATATCGTTGTCTCGCCTGATAGTCCCCCCCCCCCAAAGTGCAGTGACTTTTGAAGGTTTTCCTCCCTTCTTTTTCTAACTTATTTAGTAAGTCTAGATATATTTTTCCAAAAAAAAAAAAAACAAATTCAACTTTCACAACCCAACTTCATGTGTAGGTAGAGCCGTAGAGGTTGAAAATTCATCAATATTTTCTCCTTTTTTAACAAATTACAAGCCCCAAATTGTTGATATAGACAACATTTCATTTTACATTAAAATTGTTATATAATCCCCACCAAATTATCTAGCATGGTATTGAGTAACAGCCAGTAAAAATAGGTCTATTTGATAAGAAGTTGACTTATAAATCATGTTGACTACATGGAGACATTATTAGGGAGCAGTTTGTTTGTAAGCATTATTTAAATCTAGAGACATGCTCTGACACCCAACTCAGTGAACTCACCTAAACTTTCTTTTTTTAAAAAAAACAAAAAAGATTCTTAGTAGATTCTGAAAAACGAGGAGGCAAAAATATAAGCTTATTCAAAGATTAGGCCTACAAACCAATTAATCATAAAAAGGAATTAACTGAATTATTATTGGCCCAACATCCGATATTCAATCATTCTTTTTGGCTTTGTTTTATAATCCTAACGTGTTCATTTAATTCGGTCAAGTTTGCAATCCTTCCACATCCTTGTCTATAGCGTGATGCCCCCCCCCCCCCAAAGTGCAATGACATTTGAAGATATTTTTCGTCTACTTTTCTAACTTCATAATAAAGGCTGACAATTCATATGAATTTTCTTTTTGCTGAAAAAAATTACAAACGAAATTGTTGAAATTGAAAACATTTCATTTCACACTTGAATTGTTATTCACGCCAAATTATGTGGCATGAAAATTCATATGAATTTTCCTTTTTCTTTCAAAGAAAAATAACAATGGAAGTTGTTGGAATTGAAAACATTTCATTTCACACTTGAATTGTTATTCACGTCAAATTATGTGGCATGAAAATTCATATGATTTTTCTTTCTTTCAAGAAAATTTACAAACGAAATTGTTGGAATTGAAAACTATTCACTTCGCACTTGAATTGTTATTTACTCCAAATTATGTAACATAAAAATTCATATGAATTTTCCTTTTTTTTTCCTTTCAAGAAAATCATAAACAAAATTGTTGGAATGGAAAATATTTCATTATTTCACATTTGAATTGTTATTCACGCCAAATTATCTAGCACGGTATTGATTTTGGTAAAGGATTTGTCAACAGATTCTTAGAAATATGGGAAAGAAAAAATATTGAGCTGATTTATCTGGGAATACAATGCCTTCATTGATTTCTTTCTCCATTTTATTTCTATTTAGTGTATCCACTATTAGATCAAGTTTTAATAGTTGAGATTTATTCTATTTACCATAATAGATTTTTATTATATTTAATGTTATAATAATATTTGCATATACTATTAAATCCCAACCATTAAAACTTATCTAATGGTGGATTTGGAGAGAGAGAGAGAGATCAATAGAACTCAATTTACTATCATGCCTACAAACCGAAAGATTAAAAAAAAAAGGAATTACGCGAATTATTGCCCCTTACAGCCTACTTCTCAAAGGTGACACATTTGATGTTAAAATAGTATTTAGTTTATGGATTTATACATCTCTATTACAATTACGAAGATTATGATTAGTTCAGCTGATAAAATACTACTAACTCGAGTCTTAAATTTAAGATATAGTTAATTAATTGAAGAGATTAAGAAAGCTAAATAAATTACTTAATTATATTATATGTTATATGATCTCTCTGAAATACTTATGTGTATAATTATTTCATATACAATCTATAAGTCAAAAAAATTAATTTGGAGAAAATGATAAATATGAATATTTTAAAATAAAGATATTTAGAAGACAAACATGAGAATGACCAGGGAGTTAAAAAATTTTGATCATTCACATACTTGTCTTGTAAATAATTTTAATAAAGTAAGGGCATTATTGTCTTTTCACTAAAAAACTTAATTTCATTTTGACCCAAGGGTGTGTAGTAAAATTTTATAATCTTTGGGGGTTAACTGAAATAAAATTGTTTGCATGGGGCTTAAGTGATATTTTTCCATTAAAAAAATATTAAAATAATAGAGAGAAGTTTGATGGGACCCATGGTACATAAAATAACAAAAGTTAAGTCTCCTTAATGGTGTTATTATATCTGCTCCCAAATAAATTATTTATATCTACTTTTTACACCGAAATAAATAATTCTCATAAGTGCTTATAGCAAAATTATTTATTGCTAAATTTTAACCAACACCTCTTTTATCAATAATAATAATAAAGAAAGGTGGCTACCATTTTATCCAGAAAAGTAATACCAACCAACATGGCATCAGAGCCCAACATCCCATACCTGTAAGCTCAACTCGTTGTTTTGAGTCGAGCAGGCCCATAATCAATAAACCTGTCCAGACTTATCGGGCACCCAAGATCTGGAAGGGCGGAGCTCCGACGAATACAGTCCGAGAATCCAGATCCGGGCGCATAAGGGTGCATCACCGTCGATTACCCATCTGGGAATGAAGACCCGAATGCACACCAAGATGGAACCCTCACAATTACCCATCTTGATCCGATTGAACATTCTGCTCTGCGCAAGACGACGTGAGCAAAGATCATGATCTGATTTCGCACCAGACACATATTTCAGATCTGGGCGAGACAATTGGTGAACCATCTCACCAACGACACCGCATAATGATTTAGCAAGAACGATATTCTCCACTCATTTCACACCAGACGCCACGATGACGTCCGCGGCTACGACCTAATGAATGAATTCAAAAGAAAAGTTAAAGCTGATTACTGTGTCACCTGTAACTGATAAAAGAATTCTGAGCAACTAGCTGGTTTCTTGCTTTTCAACTTTTGGTGGGAACGGCCATTTCAGTCTTGCGAAGTTCCACTGAAGAGTCCCTGCGGGTACTGGCGAACGTAGCCGTGAGATCATGGTGCAGGAAGTAAGGTTCCACTGTGACAGGAGTTATTGGACATATCATGTGGCGGAAAACAATGGAAGAAAGTAACAAGTTCGGTCTTATTGTCATAATCATACTCTAACGGGCTTCTTTAACACCCGGCGGTTTTTTGAATTGAATTAAAAAAAATTAGAGAAGTGGAATTAAAAATTTTTAATATATTTTTCTTATTCTTTTATCTTAAATATTTTCTTTATTAAAATTTTACTACTCCATTTCTTCAATCTTTTAAAATTTAACTCATGAAAATTTCCCCCCCCTTCAATTCCCTCACACCAAACAGACCCTTAAAGGATGAATATTGGGTGAATTATAGAGATGGTGTTGCAGAAAGATTGCGGCAATACAAGCTTCTGGGCTTGTATCAGATATGTCTAAGGTGTGGGATTCATAGTCTATGTAACTGACAGGCAAACTTACTCCTTGAAGAATAGGAATAGACGGAAACTCAACTATTAATTCGGAATTGCTATTATTATAGGGACGGAACGGAAGAGTTTCATCATGAGGCAGCTGTTGGTTCTCACCATTGCCTTGTATCAGAAGTATCACCAACAACAAAAATATGCCATACCAAAACATTATTCTAGTCTCAAATTAAACTTGGATTCAGATGAGCAAATTTAATAATCAACTCGCTTGATGATATGGGAACACCAATAAAAAGGGTCAGCAGCAAAGGATTTTCAGCATCACGCTGAATTAAATATGTGAAATGTCTTATCACACATGGCCACCATGCATGGACTCCGCACAAAGAATACGACTTGAGTTTGGGCACTATGATCCATTAGTCTAGAATTAGTTTGAGTGCTTATCAACCAGGGGCATCAAAAGATTTATATTAAATATTATTTGTTAAAATTCTATATAAACTGTCTTTTGTTATATACCCATGTTTTGGTGGGGTGCCTGAACTGCAGCGTTCCGGTGAGCGACCACGACGCAGAGTATGTGGATACGGCTACCTGTGTGAATTGGGATTCCAAAGGAGGAGGCCATGTTTATGCTGTCGCCGGAGACTTTCTGGCTCCCCAGTTTCAACCTCAGTGTCGTTGGATATTGGTAACACTCAGAGCCTCAGATTGGGAATCAGTGGTGGCTGGTGAAAGAATCAAGCCGTACGCTGATATTCACAAAGTGCTCTCCTATGGATTTGAGCTTTCATGGTTGCCACGAGCCTGTGAGGATCGTAATTGTCCCGATACGTACCACTCACTGCGAATTTAGTCCTCAAACTCAGTCTGCAATGCATGCATGGTTGGCACTTTGTTAGCCCTCTTGGACTAACTTTTGGACCATCTTCCAATTGCCGTAAGTATAATATTTATTCCAATTTCAATCAAATTCTTCTGTTGGCGTTCACAAAAATGATCCATTCGGGAGATGAATGTTAGGGAATTGCGGTAACAAAATAATTTAAAAGTCCGATAATAACTAAAGAACATATAATAACAAGTTTCAGTATAAAAAATAATACCACAAGGATTCTCCCTTGGATATTAGGTCTCAAATTAAAAGTCCGATAATAATTAAAGAATATGTAATGACAAATTTCAATACAGAAAATAACAACACAAGGATTCTCCCTTAAATATTAGGTCTCAAATTAAACATTGTCTACTTAATAATAACATACCAACAATTATATTATTCGTAATTTGTAACTATTAAATTAATTCAAAAATTTATTAATCTAAAAATTTTTTTTGTAAATTTAGAAATTATATTATTTGTAATTGTAACTAAAAATTTTATATTTGCACTTATTTCTTTTAAAAAATATTTAAAGTTTAATTGTCATTTTGTACTATTTCCAAATTATAAACAGTGAATTTAATTTAATTTAATTTTTAAAATTTTTGTAAAATAATAAATATCTAACTACATATTAGATAATTAGAAAAAAAATATATTCTTGCAACTGAACCGACGGTGTGCCTTTTGTTAGCAAGAATTAATTATTCAAAATCAACCAGTTTAATATTTAACTGAATTTTTATTTACTTGGGATACTTTTTTACCTGACCGTGGTCATTGGATTTTGAATTAATATCATGCTTTATTATTGGGTGATGCAGGGCTGCCGAAGTTGCGCAAAGCTGTTGACGGTAGGTAACATTAGATATTGAGTTGACATTAGATAGCGTTTCGGTGAAAAGGATTAAGAAATTTTTGGTGGGCAATTTAAACCATGCCCTTATTGGGCCAAAAATAAAAAAATGCATTGTATTAGCATTCTACAAACCTAACCCGTTTCTCCATTTACAAATTATTTTTTATATGATTTTTATAATTTAATTTTAAAATTATGGACGATCAAGGATTTTTTGTTATTTCAAATTTTTTATGCATTTATCTTGACTTTTTTATTACAAAAAAATGGGAGTTTCTTGAAAAATCATTTTATACTTATTACATAGAAAAATCATGATACATAATACTTCTTATTTTATTCAAAATGACTTAAGTGCCATTTGCATTCATTAGATTATGTTTTTTTTTGTTTTCGTTCAGGCCATCTTGTTTTATTTTTCATGACAAATATAATTTATCATTTTTTTTTGGTATTACCCTCCTTGCCGTTGTTAACTTTTATTTTTTTGGTACGGCTCTTTTATTTCTACCAACTTAATTACTATCACTGTGCTCCTTATTATATATAAGTCCATTTTAAAAAATTGGTCTTAAATATTAATCCATTTATATGGTTGCTAATGATTATTTTTCAATTTTACCCATAATGAATAAGGGAAGATGTGAGAAAAATTAATATACTCAACATAATTTTTAATACAAATTATTTAATAAGGGCAAACTAAATTTTTCTTAAAAGAAATTTAACGGTAATAACGGTTTAGATTAAATGTATGCTTTCAAAAGCCCCGTCACATCACTCCGTTGGATGCGGGGATTTCTTAGCAAATACTGTAAATTTTTGTGGTCATTTATCCAAGTAGCAGCATTTCAATAAGTCCGGCTCTTTTCCCTTCGTTTCCCGTCCCTCTCCTCTCTTTTGCCAAAAATTACACCGTTTTGCATGTTAAAAATAGAGGTGGGACCATTTTGTTTTTTTCAAAAATAACAACCAACACCTGAAGTATTTTTTTAGTGACATCCAATACCTTAAAATAATTTTTGATACACGAATCACCCTTAAATATTTTTAGTAGTAACTTCTGTCTAGCAAACTGCACTATAAAATATTTTTTTAGTAACACCCAGTATCATAAATTAATTTTTAATTTACTCAACACCTTAAATAATTTTTTCAATAACACTCAATATTCTAAAATATTTTTTTTTCATCTAATCCCCTGAAATATTTTTTTTGTTAATACTCTACATCTTAAGTCTAGATTGCTCATTGCAATTAGAAAAATATTTTAAGATCCTGAATATATAAAAATTTATTTTAGAATACTAAGTGTCACTGAAAAAATATTTCAAGATGTTGAATATCATTTTTGAAAAAAAAAAATGGGCCTAACCTCCGTTTTTTCCCACACCCAAAACTGCGTTGTTTTGGATAATTAAGGGAGAGAAGGGACGGGAAAGTGGGAGAGGAGCCGGATGCCAGTTCTACATAGTGGGGCAGCTGAATCTATATTACAGTATCGAGAGCCATTTTAGCAAATCAAATATGGCAATACCATTAGGAATAGTGACGGGAAGATATGTTTTACCATTATTCTTCGCAGCCAGATTTTTATTTGGCATCATATTACTAATTGCGCTGTTGATATATTCATTTCGGAGAAGGCACTTATCAATGTATGAAAGCATTGAGGATTTCATAAGGTTTCACAACCTTCTTCCATTAAAGTACTCCTACAACGATTTGAAGACAACCACTGAAGGATTCAAACACAAGTTAGGCAAGGGAGGCTTTGGAAGGGAAGCTAAAGAGTGGAATTGGCGTGGCTGTCAAAATGTTGGGTGAGACCAAAGCTAATGGCCAGGAATTTATCAGTGAAGTGGCAACGATTGGGAGGATACACCATTTTAATGTGGTACACCTTGTTGGCTTTTGTGTGGGATGGAACAAAGCGTGCTCTTATCTATGAATTTATGCTCAAAGGGTCTTTGGATAAATATATTTTTCCCAAGGAAGAAAGTATTTCCTTGAGTTATCATAAAAAATATGAGATATCTTTAGGGTGGCTCATGGGATTGCTTATCTTCATTATAGGTGTGACATGCAAATATTGCATTTTGACATCAAGCCTCATAACATTCTATTTGATGATAACTTCACTCCAAAAGTTTCAGATTTTAGACTAGCAAGATTATATTCTGTTGATGCTAATATTACCACTTTGACTGTAGCAAGATGGACAATAGGGTATATGGCTCATGAATTATTCTACAACAATATTGGACGAGTGTCTCATAAGGTTGATGTTTATAGTTTTGGAATACTTTTGATAGAGATGGCAAGCCGAAGAAGGAATTTGAATCCACATGCAGAATTCAAGCCAACTTTACTTTCCCTTATATGGATTTATGACCAGTTTGGTGAAGAGAAAGATATATAAATGGAAGATTTGACAGAAGAGTAAAGGGATTTAGCAAGGAAAATATTTATAGTAGCATTCTCGGGTATACAATTGAAGCCTGCCGATCGACCTTTCCATGAATAAAGTAATAGAAATGTTAGAAGCTGATAATGTTGAAACTATCGAAATGCCTCCAAAACCTTCTCTATATCGCAATGAAAGAGTTTTAGTCGATGGTGAATCCAGCTCTTGCCAAACAACATCCACTGTCTCTACTTATTCTCATAGTAATAGTCTGGGGTGACGGCACAAAGTGACGGGAAATAATAATACGTTGTAATTGAAATTGGACATCTGTGCAGGAACCTTTTTAATGACTAATTAATCTAATTTGTATTTGATAACAATACCTTGTCAGTGCTGTGATTTGGTTTTGCGTTCATAATTTAGCATCTTCTTTTCATTATTAATGATAATATAAGTACATAGTGATAATATCTCGTAATGATTTTTTTTTTTAATTCCATTACAATCAAACTCTTTCACAGAACCAAGCATTCCCACACATATTTCCTAACAACCTGATCAGGTCTTGTAGGTAACACAAAAACTTCATCAAATAAAAAACAGTTCCTCCAATACCATAACCACCAGCAAACCCACACCAAACACCACCCTCCAATCCCCTCTGCAGCTTAAATTCAGCACAAACTACTCCCTTCTTTGTACTGAGAAAAATTCCATAATCTCTTCGCCACTGGACATAGGGTTGCGCCCCATAATCCTCATTCTCCTTTTAGCAGTAAATAATCTGTCTTGTCCAGCTATCCAGAGGAAGATTTGGATTGTTCTAGTAGCTGGTAACTAGCTCCCATACCAACTTCCCTAACCTTTCACTACTTCCTTCCACCCCTAGCTTCAACATTTTATACATCCCCGCCACAGAGTAATCACCTCCTCCTCACAAGGTTGGGGCATAACTATCATAAAGGTAGTTAGGCACATGAGAAATACCTGAGCTTCAGGAAATGAACACTTTATAGTCTTTTCTATTTTTATGGCGTCATCGTACAAGTTAGTCACACATTTGAAGAAAGGCATTTTAAGGAATGAAAAAGGCAACTGCGAATTCAAACAAGTGTTCCATTGAAAAACAGTTATGTTCATGTTTATTAAAAAATGTCGCTAAAAAATATTTAAACACCCTGTTTTATTCTGTACCAAAGAATGTCATAATATATTAGAATTAAAATTTTGATATCAAACAAATTATATCCACAGGAGGATAATCAGTTGGTAAGAGTAGAATAAGGCGTAGGTGGATTTTCTGAATCTTGCTATAAACAAGAATTTTGTATTCTATAACTCAACACAATAATTTGACAATGCTATGTAAAAGATCATGTTAAATAGAAAATATAAATTACTTGGTACAAAGGTAATGAAAGGATTCATTTATCTAATATAAATGAACACTAGCATACAGATCCCAAGAAAAAGAATCTTACAAAATGTTGTCAAGAGAAGAATGTGTTTGGCAAACCAGCAGGAGTTTTTGTTTATTCTAATTCAGGAATCACTTCCAACTCTGAGTTTAAACGTCTTGTGGGAATAATAGTACTTGTATTGATTGAAGTAACGTTATTAAATGGAGTAGGAGGCACCTTTAATTTATCTACTTCTCCTTCTAGCATCTGTATCACCATTTTCATGGACGGCCGGTTTATTGGATGCCACTGAATACACCAAAGTCCCACAATTGCTAGTTTCTTAGCAATTCTATTATCATCATCATCCTCTATATAAACATTTGTGTCTCTTCCTTCAATCAAATTATGGATCCAATCTGGGTACAAGACTTGAAAAGATTCTCGATTTGTGTCAACATTTTTTCTTCCCCCAACCATCTCTAACAATAACATTCCATAACTATATATATCTGATTTATATGATACTTTCCCAAAGTTTTGAGACAAAACTTCAGGTGCAATGTAACCTAAAGTTCCTCTAGCTACCGTCATTGACACTGTACTTTGATTTTTAGAACACAATTTAGCTAGACCAAAATCAGAAATTTTACAAGTGAAATTGTGATCTAATAACACATTATGAGGATTGATGTCAAAGTGGAGAATTCGATAATCACAACCTTGGTGAAGGTAATCAATCCCTCTTGCTATGTCAAGGGCTAACTGTTGCAACTTCAACCATCCAAGGAAATTTTCATTGTTGTCCGGTGAAGATATGAACTTTTGGAGCGAACCATTTGGAAAGAAGTCATAAACAAGAGCACGATGAAAACCATCAGTGCAAAAGCCGAGCAAACGAACAATATTGATGTGATGAATTTTGCCCATAGTCCCCATTTCATTAATAAAGTCTTGCCCATCGTTATCTGAATTATTAAGCATTTTTACAGCCACTTGAATTTCAGAAGATAGCTTACCTTTAAAGACAGTCCCATGAGCTCCTTCACCTATTTTATCTTTGAAATGGTTTGTAATTCTTTTGAGATCAGCATAAGAGAATCTAGTAGGCTTCATTGCCTTGTAATCTTCCATAAACTTTTCCAATCTTTCTTGATCTTCTCCCTTCTTCTTGAAGTAGCGATATATGAAAAAGCTTACAATGAAAAGCAACACCAGCATAATTGACCCTGGAGTTACAAGAGCACATCATCAATTGAATATCCAATTTCAATTAGTAAACATCCTAAAACCAAATTAAAATTTTCAAAAAAAGAAAAAAGAAAACAAAATCAATGGGTGTCACTAGTACCTGGTACAGCAATTGCAGGAATCATACTAGTTTTGTGCTTTTCAACTTCAAATTTTGGCTGCGGCCAGTGCCATCTTAGTTCTAGGTCCAAGCTCTGAATCTGATATGCTTGTATTGGCGAAACTACCTGAAACATCATGATGCAGGAAGCTATGTCCCACTCGAAGATACTAGGTATGTTTGGTTGAGCGATTCGATTGCTTATAAGTTGCTTTTTAATAGTGATTTACGGTATACGAAGTAAGTATGTGAGAGGAGTTGTATCTCGATTTACGTAAAAAGCAACTTATAAGTTTTTTTAAGTTGAAACAAACATGCTTACTATCTTCAGAGGAAACAACATAAATCGGGCAGACAAACATATCCAGTACGTTGTTCATATTTCTCAGGTGTCTCAACCCAGCTGAAGAACAATCAAAGAAAGTAACATTTTCACTCCAGCCAACAAACTCTAGAGGATAAATGGATGAATTGTAGAGACTATGTTGAAGAAAGAATCTGGGAAGACAACGATTTGGATCACGCAAGGACATGTGTAAGAGGTCGGATTCATTGTACATGTTATTGACAGCGAATCTTATTCCACTAAGAGCAGGAATAGAAGGGAACTCAACCATCGTCCCATTGTTATAGAGATGGAATGGAACAATTTCAACATCAGGTACATGCTGGTTCTGACCATTCCCTAGTTCCAGAAGCAGCACCAACAATAAAAATCTGTGATACCAAATCATGGTAACAAAAGATATTTGTTTTCTCAAAAACTTGGATCCAGATTCCTAAGTGTTAGGTAGTCGCATATCTCGTTAAAAACTAAATCAGGGGAAGGGGAATGGAATTTTGAAGGTGTTTGCTTTCCTATAAATTGTCTGTTCTGATGCCACTTACGTATCCTACCAAGGAAGATGCAAAGAAAAATCATCAGTCTGACAAAATTAAAGTTGGCGAAGAGGGACGTAAAGAAAAGTCACCAGTCAAACAGACATTTCACGTCAACTTTGTGGGTAGAAAATACAAATTATCCGCGTGGAGCTGGAAGAAAAGTATGGAGGCTCATAATTCAGCAGCTGCACATCATTCTCAAATCTCATCAATGTAAAGAAAGGTCAGTAGTCACTAATCAGACAGAAATTTCAAAGCAGCTCATCCAAATTTAGAGAAAAGTACAAATTAGCCGCCCCGCAGCAGTAAGAAAAGTCAAAGGAAATTTAGTCGTCAATATATATATATTAAACAAAACTTTTTAAAAAATGATAGAGATAGGAAAAGGAGCTGATTGAATGAGGATCATAATCCAGAGGTGAAGCAGCTGCACATAAATCTCAACAATGGAAGAGAAAGGCTTAAAGTGTTGGTATTTGGTGTCGTTCACTCTGTTTCTAACACATGTGTTTACAAATTCACAAGAACAGAACAAAACCTGTTCTCCGTCTCAGTGCGGCATTATAACAAACATCTCATATCCATTCCGATTACGAGATGACCCACCCAACTGTGGCGACGCCAAATACGAGCTATCCTGCGAAAATAACGACACTCTTGTTCATTTGTACAACGGAACATACAGAGTACTTGCAATAAACTACAACAACTACACAATCCGAGTCGTAGATCCTGGAATTCAGGCGGGAAATTGTTCCTCTCTCCCTCGCTATTCCTTATCCCAATCCAATTTCACCGAAACTTACCTCTTAAACATGGATTACGATAGCAAAAATCCCTACGGCGCAAATCTGAAGCGAATTGGATTAGAAGTTTCATTCAAGCATGTTGCGTACCTGAATTGCAGCGATCCAGTGAGGGGCGACGCAGCGTACCTGGACACATCTCCATGCGTGAATTGGGAATCCAAAGGAGAAGGAGGAGGTCATGTGTATGCCGTAGCCGGAGACTTACTGGTTAAGGAGTTAAAACCTCAGTGTCGCGTTAAATCGATGGCTACCATTGCGTTAGATTGGGACTCACAGGTAGGTGATGGTGGAAACAAGTCATCATCATACGCTGAAATTCACAGAATTCTCTCGAATGGATTTGAAGTTTTGTGGTGGAAACGAGCTTGTGTTGATCATAGTTGTCCAATTTCGAGTTTTTGTTCTTTAAACCGTGAAACTCTCAATCTCCAATGCGCTCGGGATTTTTCGTCCTGTTACAGTCCCATGGGAATAACAGTGCATGAAGGCATTTCTTGTGGTAAGTCACTTTCCTTTTTGCTTTAATTTTTTTGGGCGACATGCTTTAAATTTTGATTTAACATTTTTTTTGGGTTCCAAAATCAGTAATTAATATCAAAACTAATTTTTTAAATACATATATACCACCTTGTCCTTATTAGCCTAATTTGTCAAAAATTATTCTTTTTTGAATATAAGTTTACCTTAAGAGTCATTAATGATTATTTTTAGTTTTATTCCTATTAAAAATACATGTAAGGAAAAATATGTAGCTTTTTTTTTTTCTAATACTTACTATTAAATAAAGACAAATTTAAAAAAATAAGTCAATTTAAGACATATTAATTATTCTATTTCGGTTAAACTGGCATGATAACGGAAGCTCATTTTGGGGGAGGGGAAGTTCATTTTTTTTTTTTTTTGACGCGGGGGTTGGGAATTGGGATCTTGGGGGATATGAGAGAGGATAAATATACACGTCTTTCAATTGAAATAATATTCATCATATTTTTAATATAAGATATATTTATCTAAATTAATTATATTAAAAAATATTAATTGAATTAGTTAATATAACATGTATTTTCTAAAACATTGTAGTTATTTTCTTTAATTTCTTCTTTCCTTCTCCTTCTTAATTATTGTTGAAGAAGTATCAATTAAGAAATAAATTAGGAAAAAATTAATAAATATAAAAATTATATCTTCTATTTAAAATTAAGATCAACTCTTAAAATATGTAATCACATAAAGGGAATGACAAGTGCTAATATATAGGATAAAAAATACATGATGTGTATATCACGGGTTCATTGGTTAGAGCCCAAGGGAGGTGGTTCCCTGGGTTGCATGTAAGATTTAGTAAGAATTTCTCGTGTTTTTGGTAAAAAATAATTAATATAATGTTTTATTTGTGTGTGATGCAGATAAGTTAACAAAGCTGCGCGTTTTGGCAGAAGGTGATGAATCCACTTTATTTTGTCACAATTCTGTGTTAAATATTGAGATAATGCTATTGCTATTTTACTATTAGTCTATTTTATTAATTTTTAATCTATTCCTGGTGTGTGACTTTTTTAAAATTCTCTTTTTCAGATTATCTCTACGGAATTCAAAAAGGTAAGTTTCTATATGATTTCTGTTCCTGACTTCTTATATTTTTCATATTTTATTATTTAGTTAGTATTTAATTTTAATTTATTTTTTGATAATGTGATTTTAATTTATAATTTGTGAATTTTTTCTTTAACTTTCAAGTTCATGATGACTATTCTTTCTTTAAAGGGAATAAAAAAAGAATAAAAGTATAAGATATATTGAAAGTTTAAAAAGAAAAAAATGTGATTAAAGTGAACTATATTAAACAATTAACCATATTTTTAAAATTTTTTTGAATAAATATTGTAATGCTAAATATATAATTAAGTACCCTTGTTCTAGGTTTAATCTAGATTTTTAGTTGTGAAGGATACCTTTGAGAATGTGAAGTTATTTTGTTCCGAGACAATATTCACATTCCCATTTTGCCCTCACTTCTCCATACCCATGTCAGTTTGGTCCTTCAACACTCTGAATTCCAAGAATCATACATTTCGACAAAATGAATCAAAGAGCATTCATCAGGAAAGTCAACATCTTTGGTAGATTATTATTCGCAGGGGGTGATATTCATCTTGTGTTGAATAGACTAATTAAATATCTAGCTTTGTAAAGATACAAGTGATTAAAGAGTTACCGCCTTTGAACTCTTGTCCTTAATATAAGAGTTGAGTTCGTTATTAAGGAAATTGTTAGGTTAGTTAAGTGTATCGTTTCTCTAAAATAGCATTTTTAATCATGTGTATTGAAACTATTCTTGTTGAAAATAACTTTTATATGTGCAAGTAATAGGGATACTTTAAAGAAAATTATAAATTTTTGAGACAAAGTATATTGAAGTCTTATACTTAGAACCAAAGTGAACATCTTATTTAACTCTTATATTAAGACCGAAATGAGAATTGTACATGTGATCTTTCTACTTTGTTAGATTTTTCTTCTTTTTTATTACATCCTTACAATTTTTTGAAGCATGCTTCGAAGTAGCATCCAGTGTTCAATTATTATCTTGTTACACTTTAAAGTTTAAGACAATTATTTCTTATATTTTAAAGATCACCTTGATAATCCCATACATCTTTGTTCAAACAAGACTTAAGATTGATTGAAAATTTATTTTCTAGTAGTTTTTTATCCCTGTAATAATCATATTCCTGTCACTAAACCAATTTCTTGACCTTTTACGTTGGGAATATGCATGTGTCCAGGACTAAGCCAAGTAGTGGGGAAGGATATAGACCCTCACCATGAAGACTATGATTTTGGTCTTACTGATGCTGCAATCACATTAGGAATAATCACTGGAAGAGGTGTTGTGCCATACATCCTAGTCAGATATTTTTTGGGTACAATATTCCTATCTATATTGTTGATTTATACATTTCGTAGAAGACACTTGTCAATGTATGAAAACATTGAAGATTTCATAAGGCTTCACAACCTTATTCCAATAAGATACTCCTACAAGGAGTTGAAAACAATGAGTGAGGGTTTTAAGAATAAATTGGGTCAAGGAGGCTTTGGCACTGTATATAAAGGGAAGCTAAGGAGTGGTCCTGAAGTTGCTATCAAAATGTTGGGTGAATCCAAAACTAATGATCAAGATTTTATCAATGAAGTGGCAACTATTGGTAGGATACATCATTTCAATGTGGTACATCTCGTTGGGTTTTGTATAGAAGGAAAGAAACGTGCTCTCATCTATGAATTCATGTCAAATGGATCTTTGGATAAAGTTATTTTTTCTAAAGGAAAGATCCCATTGAATTATCGGAAAATATATGAGATATCTCTTGAAATAGCTCGTGGGATTGCTTATCTTCATCATGGCTGTGACATGCATATATTGCATTTTGATATCAAGCCTCATAACATTCTTCTTGATGACAAATTCATTCCAAAGATTTCAGATTTTGGATTGGCAAGGTTATATTCTGTTGATGATAGTATTGTCACTTTGACTGCAGCGAGAGGGACAATAGGGTACATGGCTCCTGAGTTATTCTATAAGAATATTGGAGGAGTGTCTTATAAGGCTGATGTTTATAGTTTTGGAATGCTTTTGATGGAAATGGCAAGTCGAAGAAGGAATTTGAATGAAGATGCAGAAGATTCTAGCCAAGCTTACTTTCCTTTATGGATTTATGACCAATTTGATGAAGGGAAAGATATAGAAATGGAAGATTTAACAGAGGAGGAAAAGAATGTGGCAAAGAAAATGTTTATAGTAGCACTTTGGTGTATACAAATGAAACCTGCTGATCGCCCCTCAATGAATAAGGTTATAGAAATGTTAGAAGCAAATGACATTGAAAGTCTTGAAATGCCTCCAAAACCTTCTCTATATCCAAATGAGAGGGTTTTAATGGATGACAGTTCCGACTCTAGTGGATCAACATCCACTATCTCTTCACATTCTTATAGTAGTCTGAGTCAGGTTGCAAGTGATTGCGGGAAATACTAGTAATAATTAAATTTACAGTTGAAATTAGTTAAAAGCCAGTATATTATATTTTTTAAAAGTTTAGCTCATCAGTTTGTACTTGATAACAACAATTGTTTTATTACCTTGATTTGGGTTGTGCTTTAATAATATAGTAACTTATTTTCATTATTAATTATGTCGTATAACGATATGTTTATAGTAGCACTTTGGTTGTATATTTTAAATTATAAATTAGTCAATTTAATCTATTAACATATTGCTTAATCCTTTTCACTGATAACGCTTCCTAATGTTACTCTCAGCAACTAACTTTGGCAGCCCTGCATTACACAATGATAAAACAACATGATATTAACTCAAAATTCAGTGACCACAACCAAGTAAAAAGAAGTACCAAGTAAATAAAATTTCATCAATATTTAATTACATTAGGCTTATTTTGAATATAATGATTAATTCTGGCTAGCGAACTCTTCAATATGATTTTAGTTAATGGTCTATTGGTTAAGTTGCAACAACAAATGACCACTTCTACCTTCTCTAGAGTCTGTTTCATTTGATTTTTAAAAATTGTTTTTCATTTTAAAAAAACAATAAAATTTGTTTGGAAACCTATCTCTAATTAGGTTTTTTTTAAAAAAAAAAACAATCACTTGTTTTTAAAAATAGAAAACATAAAACAATTTTAAAATGTTTTTAAAAGCAGAAAACAGAGGGAGGGAAAAATATCGCAACCATGATACATAAACCCGACCGCGATAGTACGCCTTCCTTTTTTTGCAATAGCTGGACAGCCATGGGAGGGCTTTGAATAGTCACCGTAGCTCACCCTATACTCGTCGTCCCCTCATGGAGGTTTCAGTGCTTAGCGCTCAACATCTTCTCCACTTGGCACTCACCTTCTTCTCCGTCTTCTCGGCTTGGTGGTTGCCATCTACAATCTCTCCTTCCTCCCTCCTCAACCCTCAATTGGCGAGCCTCTACTCTCTCTCCTTGTTTGATTAATTTAGTGGTTTGAGGTGAATGATGCTACAGCTCTATCTGCTCTAAGAGCATGATCGATTTCTTATGGGTTTTTATATTTGGATTTTGTTTGAACAAATTTTGTTCACGATCCTGTGAATAGTGCTTCCCTTTATTCCATTTGGTGCTCCTTTCTTCAAAACCTATTGGGTCAACAATTTCAGCTCACTCCTCTCTCCTCCAATTCTCTATCTCAACTCGGTCAACTGCTCTTTTCCATCTCTCTCAATTCGGTCCCCATTCCTTTCTTTATTCAACTCCTCTTTTCTTTATCCTTCCTCTTTGTCCAGCCAGCCAATTCGGTCCACTCTTCCTTTAATTAATCAATTCGGCTCACTACCTTCTTGTTTTCAATTCTCCAACTTGGTCTAGGTCTCCTTTTGGTTTGGTCCAGCTTGCTTCTCTTCTCCAATTCGGTTCTACCCCTTATTTCCATTCAACAATTTCGGCTGCTTTCTCCATTAGTTCAGCAATTACTCATTCGGTTTTGCTTCCTATTTCTTCACAGCCGCCACTCTCATTCACCATGGTCCGCACTCCTTTTCTTTCTTCAATTCACTAGGTTAAATGAGTTAAAGGTATGTTTGGATAAGAGATAAAAATCTGTTTTGGCATTAGACACAAAATTGCAACCACCAAACAAGGCCCTTACTCATTTAACCTCCTCTTAGAAAAAATGTGAAAATAAATTATGTACTTGTGATGTTCCACTTTTGTCCTTCATTAAGCTCAAAAATAACATCTTTGACCTTGACCACTCAAGTTGTGCCACATCATCACCTACAAAATTAAATTCACAAAGGTAATATCTTTTGCTCACAATTAAAGAATAATGAAAATAAAAAATATTAATTAGAAATATAACAATTAAACCACTTTAGTTCCCAAATTATTCTTTCACTAAAATCTCATTTTAATACTTGATTATGCCCAAAATATTTAATTAAGTCCCACACAAGCCTAAGATTAATTAATAAAAATATATAAATATTGAGCTCTATCAAGAGGGCCAAAATCGCTTGGTTTATGAGAAGAAGTTGATGGCAGTGGTGCTAGCGGTGCTGCATTGGTACCAATGCCTCAAAAGAGGCAAGTTTATCATTCAAACGGATAAACAAAGTCTTAAATTTCTGTTGGGGCAGCAACTTAGGACACCATTTCAGATGTTTTGGGTGGCAAAATTTGCTAGTTTTGACTATGATATAGTGTACAAGAAGGGGGTGAATAACTCAGTAGATGATGCATTATCTTGCCTTCCCAAGCAACAACTAATGCAAATGACTTATAGCACTACATCACCAGAATTATTGCAACAAGTAAAGGATAGTTGGCATGTAGATGACTTCACTCGCTCTCTACTTGAAAAGGTGCAACAAAATGAGGGGGTGTGGAGTCACTTTACTTGGGGTGGTACTCTTTTGCGAAGAATGCAAGAGGTTGACCTTGTTGCATCAGAACAGCACCTATGCCCACTCTACATACATCATATTGTACGATAAATTGCTTAGTGAAATCAGGAAGAACAAGGACCGAAGATGAAACTAATGCCTCCTTGAGGGAATGATGTGGTGGAGTATGTTAAAAGGTGTGACACATGCTCTAGGTGCAAGTATGAGACTATAGCTTATCCGGGGTTGTTGCAGCCTTTGCCTATACCTAGTAGGGTGTGGGAGTCGATTGCCATAGATTTTATTGAGGGTCTCCCTAAGTCACAAGGAAAGGATACTATATGGGTTGTCATAGACCGAATGAGCAAGTATGCTCATTTTATCCCTCTTGCTCACCCCTTTTCTACATCAACCTTGGCATAGCATTTTATGGATCAGGTTTACAAACTCCATGGTGGCCCGGCTGAAATTGTGAGTGATCATGACTCTCTCTTTGTTAGTAGCTTTTTGGAAGGAATTTCTTCGTGTGTTGGGTGTGGACCAAAAGCTTTCTATAGCTTATCATCCTCAAACATATGGGCAATCGGAAGTGCTTAATAAGTGTTTGGAGACATATTTACGGAGTATGTGTTGGGAGAAGCCTAAGGATTGGGCTAAGTGGATTTCACATATAGAATGGTGGTTCAATACAACATACCAAACAGCCATTAAAGCTACACCGTATGAGTTGCTTTATAGGCAACAACCTCCACTACACACCCCTTATTTGCCCCCACAATTTAGTATTAGAGTTGGCGGAGTGTAGCTTCATGGCTAGAGAGGAAGTTCTAGCACTTTTGAAGCATTATTTGCACCGTGCAGCAAACTTGATGAAGCAAAGGGTTGATTTGCATAGGATGGATCGTGAGTTTCAGGTGGGGCAATAGGTGTTCTTGAAGCTCAAGCCTTATAGGCAAATCTCTACAGCAACAAGAGTTTCTCAAAAGTTGGCTCTTAGGTTCTATGGACCTTATCAGGTGATAGAAAAGATTGGAGCTGTTGCATATAAGTTAGCATTGCCTCAGGAATCTAGAATCCATTCTACTTTCCATGTTTCCTTATTGAGGCTATGTTCAGATCCTACTGTGAGGCCTAAGCACCCTCCTGTTGAATTTCCAAAGTTGCCACCAGCCTTGGAACCAGAGGGCATTCTGAATCGAAGGGTTAAGAAGCGTCGTAGGCGAATGATAACGAAAGTGTTGGTTCAATGGAAGGGCTTACCTAACGAAGAAGCCTCTTGGATGGCCCTTTACTCTTTTCAACAACAATATCTTACCTTTGTGGTTCCTAATCCTTAAAGTCAACAATTTTTAAAGGGGGGTATTGATATAATATTGTAAATAAATAATTTGAAAGTTAGGTTAGGTAATTAGAAGAGTAGAGCTAACTATTAGTGGCACTAGCTATTTAAGAGCAGCACTAGCCAAACATGGCCATACTTGTGTCTAATTACTAATAGGTCCTTGATTAATAAAACCCCTAATCCCTGCTATGACATTATCCTATTTTCCGGTTCTGTTTCTAATTGCCTATATATATAGTAGGCTATCCATTGTAAACTCTGATTTTTTGGCTAATAAGAATTCCTGCACTATTTAGAATTACCTCTCTACTCTTCTTCTATCTTTCCAATTCTCTTCTTCAACATTCTAATCTTCTTCTCTTCTACCCTAATCCCCAATTCTAAAAACATCCAGAATTATCTTGGTTTATCAGTAGGTTAGCTTAAGAAACCAATAAGATCTTCTTCTGAAGGTAGGAAGGCAATTTATGTAATCAAGGGGAGTCATTTCATGTATTTTCTGAAGTTTGAGAAGCTTAAATAGTTAAGGTTGCTAAGGTTTATATAATTTGGGGTAACATATGGTTTGCTTGAGGCTTGGCTTATTGCCTTTCTCTTATATATAATTTTAGTCATCATATAAGTTGCATTATGAGAATCATTTATTTTAGCAGTTTTTTTACTTGCTAGAATTGTATGTGACCAATCATTACTTTGATATATATTCATTATTATAAACGCTTTCTTCCTTTTACTCCTTGCAAAGTGTTTAGTAAGAGTAATAACAAAAGAAATTAATATTCACATATATAAGCAGCCAAAGCATTTACTTGCTGGCTTTGGTCTTTGGTAATTCCTTTACCTCTCTGCTTTTGCTTTAATTTCATCCATGGAATGTCTTTGGAATACCCTTTCTTTTTCTGCTTATATAAATTTTAAAACTATAATTATTGGTGCAGCATCTTGTTTTTGTCTTTCTTGTCTCCGAGCACAATTAAACCTGGCTCTTAAATTGTCTCTTATGAGTTCAGTCTCAATCGAGAAGAAAAGGTATTGTATGAAGTATATTATAATCTGTTTCTTTTAGTTCATACATATAGTTTTCCCCTCCTTTTTATCTTTTTTCTTCTTGTCATTTTTTGGCTATGAAGGTTTTGGGATCTGAAATGGATCTTTCACTTGTCCATGTTTGCTGATTTCCATCAGATGGGATTTGCAGTATACTTATATGGATTTCTAGGCTTTTGTAGGCCCTTATACACAAGAGGTACAAAGAATAATAATATATACACGTGTTATGGCTACTTTGGCTTAAATGCTCAAATGAGCATGGCCTTATTTAATTTCAATTTTGTTACAATTTGGCTATGCAGGCATGTCCATTAGAGCCAAATTTGCGCTTGACCAAGGATTGAGCCAGCATGTTCTAGTAGTATATCATCATGCCCTTACATTTCTTGTGATTTCTCCTTTTGCAGCTTTCTGTGATAAGTCTTAATTCCATTGATATTTGTACTTGTATCTTTGAGTTTGAGTTTTGTGTTCATTATGTACCTTTTGTGTTTTTACTGATGAAAATTACTACTATTTTGATAGGGATCCAAGACTTAAACTGAAATTATGTGTTAGTAAAGATTATGCTGCTTTCACTTTTAGAGTAAGAGTGTTTTCCACTTAGTCTCCTTTGCGATGCTCAGTACCTACTTCAATTCTCAGAGTTTTGTTTAATTTGTTAGTTTGCGAACCAAACAGGCCTGTCATAGATGAGAATTAATACTTTACTAGGATGAAGCTCACTACTGCAACATACTCATCCACTACTCCTCCTGCTCCTTCAGCAATGTTGAAGTTCTCTATCACCCTCTTTTCTGTCATACACACAAACCCTTGTACAACCTCTCCAACAAAATGTAGGCTATATTTATTGTCTTTTTTGGTCCATGTTGTGATATGTTTGTGAATTCTGTCCATAGTGATGATATCCAGAGTGTTAATGGATATTTCATAATTACCAAGTGTTATTGTGAAGTCCCTTTTTCTTGTAAATGGCTTAGGTGTTTTTTATCATTTCACTTATTTGTCTCATAAATGCGCTTATTTGTCTTATAAATGCTCTTATGTGTTTTGTAAATAGCACAAATATTATTGTGAAGGCGCTTTTTTGTCTTTTAAGTGGCCTTAGTGTTCTTTTCATTTCACTTATTTGTCTTATAAATTCCCTCATGTGTTTTGTAAATATTATGTGTCATTGTCAATGGCTTTTTTTTTCTTATAAGTGGTCAAAATGTTCTTGATTAAACTAATTTATTAATATAATAACATATCAAGTAATTATAAAAAATATCAATTATATAAAAAACAAAAAAAAACTTGTTTTCAAAAACAACCGTTTGAACCTTTTTTTTTTTTTGTTTTGAAAACTTGTTTTCGACAACGTTTATTCAAGCAAGTGTTTTTGCTTTTTTTTTTTTTTTCAAAACTTGGTTTCAAAAACAGTTTTATAAAACAAATTTCGAGGAAAAAAATGGAGAATAGAATTAAATAGGACTCTAATTTCTGGTTCCGTTGTTTTTTTATTTTCAAAGAGTTCTATTAAAATATGCTGTTAACTAGACAAGAATAATCTTATTATCCAAAATCATTGTATATAATAGAACTAATCAACTCTTCGAAAGTTCTAATCCCAGGAGATAAACCAAGTCATATAAATATTGCACATATTGTGCATTAATTCAACACCTATACTATTCAAAGAGATGATCGTTCAACACCATGTTAAGATGTAAATAATTCCTCAGTAGTTTCTATTTAAAACTTGCACACTGCGTGGGGACCTTTAATTTTCAAATAAAATATTTGTTATTGCATAGTAGATTATGAGCTTGAAAGGAGATTAATAGCCTTAATTTACACATAACACACATCTGCATTACTAATAAAGAAAACGAGATGCTGAATTATAAAGGCAAAACCCAAACCACAAACAATAACAAAATACTGCCATCTAATACACATCTGACAAGTTAAAACTTCCAAAAGGCACCAGCCTTGACCTCCTTTTTTCAATTGCAGGATGTTAACTTCCATTACTTATTCCCTCACCAATACTACTATGAGAATGTACAGAAACAATGGATGCTGTTTCATCAGAGTTGGATATGTCATCCATTAAAACTTTCTCATATAGAGAGGGTTTTGGAGGCATTTGAAGACTTAAAACATCATTTGCTTCTAACATCTCTATTACTTTGTTCATTGAAGGACGAACAGCAGGCTTTAGTTGTATGCACCAGAGTGCTACCATGAACATCTTCTTTACTAAATCCTTTTCTTCTTCCATGAAATCTTCCATTTCTATATCTTTATTATCATCAAATTGGTCATAAATCCATAAGGGATAGTATAGTTGGCTTGAATGTTCTGCATGTGAATTCAAATTCCTTCTTTAACTTGCCATTTCTATTGGAAGCATCCCAAAACTATAAACATCAACCTTATGAAACACTCTTGCAATATTCTTGTAGAACAACTCAGGAGCTATATATCCCGTTGTTCCTCTTGCTGTCAAGGTGGAAATATTACCATCAATTGCATATAAATGTGCTAGCCCAAAATCTGAAATTTTTGGAGTGAAGTTTTCATCAAGAAGAATGTTGTGAGGCTTGATATCAAAATACAATATTTGCATCTCACATCTATGATGAAGGTAAGCAATCCCCCGAGCCACTCCCAAAGATATCTCATATATCTTCCGATAACTCAAGGACATGTTTTCTTCTTTAGAAAAAATAAATTTATCTAAAGATCCATGGGACATAAATTCATAGATAAGAGCACGTTTTGTTCGTTCAACACAGAACCCTACAAGATGTACCACATTGAAATGGTGTAGCCTCCCAATAGGTGCCACTTCACTCATAAAATCTTGGCCATTAGCTTTATTGGATTTACCTAACATTTGATAGCAACGTCAGGTCCACTCCTTAGCTTTCCCTTATACACAGTAGCGAAGCCTCCTTCACCCAACTTATTCTTGAAAATTTTTGTCATTGTCTCCAAATCCTTATAAGAGTACCTTATTGGAATGAGGTCACGAAGTCTTATAAAATCTTCAATATCTTCATATATTGACAGGTGTCTTCAACGGCATGTATAGATCAACACCGTAGACAACAGTACAACACCAAACAAAAATCTGACCGTGATAAATGGCAAAACAAATCTTCCAGTGAACACTCCTAATTTGATCAGAAGCTTTGATGGCCCAGAATCATAGTCAGTGTGGTCGCCTCGAGGAATAATGTTCGCTATCCGGTGTAGTCCTGCAAATGTATGTTACTTAAGTGACAAAAAAAGTGAAAATAGCGGTTGGACTAACATCCTTTAATTTAGCCTTATTATTAATTCAACATATATAATAGATGTCAGCTGAAGCAATGATATGTATATCAAACAAACATAGCATGCATTAGTTCACGGACAGTAATAATGGAAGAAGCTGATTCAATGTTTTTAATCAAAGAAACACGATATAAATCAATACCTAAGAATTCAACTTAAAATATGTGCATTTAAAATGTAAATAAATTAGTTAAAAGACTTCTAATAAAATTAACCCATGAAATAAAAAAAAATGTATGCCCTAAATCATAGGTGATAGGACCTTACCTTTCCAAATTCCCTCGAGATGATCTGTAACAAAATTTTACTGAAGTCAACAATGGCCAAGGTGAGAATAGCAACAAATAGCTATTAATTAAAAGAAAGAGTAACCAAATATTGGATGAAAAGAATTTTTTGATAAAATTCAGTCCTCTCACCTCTTTGGACCGATGTATCACACAATTTACTATTACTAAATAAAATATTTTTTTATGAATGTTATATTAAAATTAATTTATTAATATTTATCTACATTGATGCTCAAATTTAAAATTCATTTTCAATTTAATTTAATTATATATTATTTTCTTATCAAAATGATAAAAATGTCCCTTATGTTATAAAATAAGACCACGCAAACTAACATACGTACTTATATTTTGTAATCAGAATCTAACATGATTACAAAGACACTATTAGTTTGAGTTCCAGGGGAGACATCTATGCTAGGAGGGATAGCCTCAAACCCCAAAAGTAGAGAAGTCAGTTGCTTGGATACCTTGTAATATGATCTAGAAAAGGTGTTACATACCAGTTGATAATATAAAAAAAAATAAAGATAAAGGAATGTGTATTCACTAATGTTAGTAACAATTTCAGCAATAAATAATTTCTAAAAAAATTTATTTTATATAATTAAAATAGAGATACTATTTTTTCACTCGTAAAAATAATAAAAATATTAAATTTTCAATGCAAGTTGATTAATTTAGTCTCTCAATATTTGTTAATCCTTCATGTGCCTTTACTGAACCAAATTGCAAAGTTAGTCTCCATGTTAAATCAAATAAGGTTGTATGTGGATAAGAAAAATGACATATAATGTTAGCCGAGCATAAATACCCTTCCAATTTTAAATATAAAAATTAGACAATTAATTTATACCAAACAAGAAAATTCATTAAGTTAGTTATTTGTAAAAGACGTATGTTGATTTTCTTAAAATACTCATTCTAATCATTTGCATGAGTCAATACTCTCTTGATAGAAAATTTTCTTAATATGAGCAATTAATATGAAGAGTTTAGGGTGAAAAAACCATATATCTTTGGAAAACAAAATGAAATGAGGTTTTACACGTAGAACCAAATGTAAATTATCCATTAATAACTCATATATATGATATTGGGGCGGCATGTGATGTGAAAAAATACAAAGCTTGAGTATGTTGATTATCTTGCTATTTTACAATTGAATATAAGCAGGAGAATAACAGGAGATTGAAAGTAAATAGGCAATAGGAAATTGTTACCTTCTGCAAATATGCGCAGCCTTGGTAGCTTTCCTACATGGCCCAACGAAAACCTCATATTAACTCAACATTCTGACATCATATCCAGTTAATAAGGGAGTACCAGGTAAATGAAAATTCATCATTTTGAACTAAATTATATTTAATTTTTATTCTTGGTTCCGACCAAAAAAATTATTAGATCGGATTTGAGTTGAAAGGTACCCCTGAGCTGATTTTAGTTATTATTAAAAAAATTAGGCAAGCTATATTGATGAAATATTGTCACCTCACTTTAACACGTCGGATCCTCATCAAATTACTTATAATTAAATTAATATAATTTTAATTATATACTACCTGTTTTAAATTAAAAAAAAAAAGAGTAAACACGATAACACAATTCAAGCAAGAAAAAAATCATAACCAGACAATAATAAATTTAAAAAATAATGAATAAAAATAAGAGGAAAAAATACATTTAAAAAAGTTAGTAAATATTTTAAAAATTTAAAAATAAAATGAAATAATTATGTCATCTAAAATATCTATAGTTTTTGTTGATATTACCTATAATGTTTGTACTCACATATATCATAACCCTTCTAAATATTTGGGAAAATGACATTAAGGTTCCAACAAAAAAAAATATTACTATCCCTAATCTTAAATATAAGATTCAGTTAATTTTTTTATGGAGATTAAAGAAACTAATTAAATACTTTAAATAATTTATATTTATCATTTTTTCTCTAAATTAATGTCTTACTTATAAACTGATATATAATTTAATCATACAAAACATATGATATGATTAAATAACTTATTTAACTTTTTTAATCTCTCATAAAAAGTCAACTAAATCTTATATTTAGGACCGAATATAGCATTAGAAAAGCCTAATTACTTGTCAATGATAAGTGAAAAAGCAACTATTGATAAGTTATAAAATTTTTCTAATATTATTTTTGTTGTTGAAACTTTGATGCCATTTTCCCTATATAATTTTGGCAAGAGAATGTCAATAAAGATAAATTGGGAAAAGATTAATAAATATAATATCTATTTCATATATTTAGAATTGAAGTTAGCTCCTTAAATATGTATTATATCACAGACGGGTATTAAGTATAGAATGATATGGTAATAAAAATATTGAGAAATGTAAAGGACTTACGACAAGATTTATAAGATATTCCCAGGGGACTTGCACAGTTGCTCCCCCACGAAAAGCAAAACAGGCTTCGATTTTCAGAGCTGAAACGGCATTCAGTGTCTTCCGGACAATGAAGATCATCACAAGCTCGTTGCCGTAATGAAAATTCAAATCCAAAGGAAAGGAGTGTGTGAATATCAGCGTAGGACTTGATTCCATCAGGCACCATCGATTCCCAATCTGAGGCTACGGGGTCACAAATTCCAGACGACAATGAGGTTGAAACCGGGGAGCCAGCAAGTCACCAGCCACGGCATAGAGATGGCCTCCTCCTTTCACACAAGGAGCCGTATCCACATACGCTGTGTCGTCCCTCACCGGATCGCTGCAGTTCAGGTACGCCACCTGCGTTAATACTATAGATTCTGTCCATTCGTTGTTTAGAGTACTATAGTTATATTCATAATAATAGTAAGGACTGTAGAAATAGTTGAAGTCGTATAGGGATAAGGTATAGAGAGGGAGGGATGAGCAATTGCCCGCCTGAATTCCTGGATCTATTAGTTTGATTCTGAAGTTGTGGTAGTTTATTCCCACCACTCTGTATGTTCGATCGGACAGATGAAATATTCCATCGGACAGATGAAGGAGAGTGACGTTGTTTTCACAGGCTAGCTCGAAATCGGGGTGGCCGCAGTAGGGTAGGTAATGTGGTATTTGGAATGGATATGAGATGTTTGTGATAATGCCACACTGAGAAGTACAGGTTTTGTTGTAAAGTTCAGAACTCACAACTCCGTCCATTAGAAGCAGAGAGAGCCACAACACTAAACACCAACAACACCGTAATGCTTTCTCTCTTCCCATCGCTCCTGCGCTTATGAATACTTCCATCTACGCCTTTTCTTTCTTAATACTTAATCTCTGCTCCATCCCTCAATTCCTTCTTATTTATAGTTTTATATGACTCAACTTAGCTTCCTTTTTTTATTTTATTTTTGCCCCTTTTCTAAGGAAATAAATATTTTGAAATTTTAACTATGTAAAATAAAAATAGTTTTACCTGTAAATATTAAAAAAAAAACATATGGTAATTTATCTGTAATTTTATTCAAAAACTTTTATGATTAAAAACTGAAAAAATATCCAAAGCTGTTGCAAGTTTTAAGCAAGCGCCAGCTCAAACAATTTAATGTACAAAGAAGTTTAGAATCATAATGTGTATGTATATATTGCATATGAATTATAAAATTTATGACAACATTTTTATAACCATTCAGGCTATCAGGTATCTGACGCTTTTTTTAGATCCTATTACTAATAAGTATTCAAGTAACATATAATCCAGATCAAGAGTTTACAATCAAGATGCCTCTCCCCAAATATCTTTTTTAAAAAGCTAGGTGAGATTCAAACCTCACTCCTCCTACTTTGTAATTTAGTTAGTTTATTATTAGATCAAATACTCTTGGGTTGTATAACAACAATATCACACTTTTCAGGAAAAAAAAAATTGCAGTATTTACTTTTAAGGTCTATACAAAATATAATTTGAATGGAGCTAAAAAACGAAAGACTCACTTTTATTTGTATGATTTTTACATCCATTCTCTCTCTCTCTCTCTCTCTCTCTCTCTCTCTCTCTCTCTCTCTCTCTCTCTCTCTCTCTCTCACTCACTCACTCACTCAGAGCATAAATTAATTTCAATATAAAATTTATTAAAATTGTGTTATCGTAAATCATGACAAGAAAAGACAATATTCATAATAATCATATACGTGAACGAGTTGGAGTGGCCTCTATTGAAGAAAAAATGGTAGAAAGTCGTTTGACGTGGTTTGGACATATTCAACGAAGGCCGTTGAATGCACCGGTGAGGAAGGTGGATCAAGCCGTATGGAGTCCTGTAAAACGAGGTCGCGGAAGGCCGAAGCGTACACTTAATGAAGTCATAGAGAGAGACCTTTTGATTAATAATATACCAAAAAATTTGGTTTTCGACAGAGTATAATGATGTCGTGCGATCCATGTAGCCGACCCCACCTAATAGGATAAAGGCTTTGTTGTTGTTATTGTTGTATCGTAAATCATGAATAGAAATGTTTTCTTGACATTTCAATCTTTTTTCAAATTATTTTTGACATTTCAATTTTTTGCACAAAAGATATACATGATTTAAATATTAAACTATCAAATATATCTTTTTTTTTTTGGTAGCATTATGAAAAGGGAGAATCCCTGAAAAAGAATTTGGAATATTTTTAGAATATACTTGAATATTAAACTATCAAAAATATACTTGAATATTTTTTTAGAATATTCTTGTTTATGATTTGGACTAAAGTATATGTTTTTAAAATAGATGAGATGTCTGTATAATTAAGGTAAAATAGAAAGGTTGTTAGGGTATTTTACTGTAAATTTCATATATATTACATGATTTAAATATTAAACTGTCAAATTTATCTTTTTTTCCCGTAGCATTATGTAAAAGTATTTTGAGTTTAATTGAAAAAAAGAGGAAGAAAGGAAACAGTGGTTTGGTAAAGATTTTAATTTTTGACTGACTTATGCTTGCCAACATTAGTTGACTGACTTGTTACAAAATAAAACTAAGGAAGATGGCCCCCGGGGCCCACATGAGACAACATTAGTTGACTGACTTGTTAAAAGCAAGGGAGTTGCCCCAACGGGCCCACATGAGATACCTTCTCTTAAATTTTATTTTCTTGCAATCTCTTGTGTCGATCAACATATCCATTAAAACATGCTCCTTGATTTTATTAATATCTATTTATTTAATTTGATTAGATTAAAAAAATTAATTAAATTTAATAATATAATTTATATTTTTTAAAATATCTTAATTATCTTATTTAATTTTCTCATTCTTTTTCCACGTTGATTATTGTTAAGAAAATATCAATAGAAATAAATTAGAAAAATGTTGATAAATATAAAAATTAGAAAAACGAGATTTTACTTTTTTTTTATCAGTTTTGGGTGTCATTTTTCAAAATCATGGTTTCACTCCAGAAACTTTTTTTTTTCCATTCAAACACGCCGTTCTCTTAAATATTACTGCATTACTGCATATAATAACACTACTTGGAAAGACAAATTATTGAATAGTAGAGGCCTAGCGGGTACTTATATTATTAAATAGCCTTCTGAATCCAAGTTTCAGATTACACAAAAAACTAATGATTTGGCATCACAGATTCTTGTTGTTGGTGATGAGCCTGGTATGGGTGCTGCTTCAGAAACAAGGGAATGGTGAGGACCAGCAGGTTCAGTTGCCGCCTGTTCCTGATACTCTTCAAGGATTGAATCTCTCCGTCAGTTACATAGACAATGAATCCCACTTCATATACATGTCCTTAACAGATCCAGAGGATCCAGAAGGTTGTGCTGCCAGTCTCTTTCTACAACACCGTCTCTACAATTCGTCCATTTATCCTTTCGAGTATGCTTATGGGACTGATGAAGAAGACATTGTTACTTTCTTCAATTGTTCTTCCGCCATATATGACTCCAGATCCTGCCCCATTCTTGCTCTTGGCTCCCAGGATAGTGTCCTGTCAGGGTACAATAACCTTACTCTCTGCACCATGATATCACGATTACGTTCGCCAATACCGGCATTCTCTCTTCAGAGCAGCGAACTTGACCTCAAATGGGTGTTCCAACCAAAAGTTGAAAACCACAAAACCAGAATTATTTTATCAAGCACAGGTGAGACATTAATTAGGTTTTGGGATGTTGCTTGGATTGAAATTTAAATTTTCATTTGTTGTGCTCCTATGACTCCAGGTTCCATTGTGCTACTTTTGCTGTTGGTTGTGTGCTTCTACATATGCCGCTACTTCAAGCACAAAGGCGAAGACCAAGTCAGACTTGAAACGTTTTTGAAGGATTACCAGGCACTTAAGCCCACCAGATTCTCTTATGCTGATATTAAACGAATCACCCACAAATTCAAGGATAAATTAGGTGAAGGTGCACATGGAACTGTCTTTAAAGGTAAGCTATCTACTGAAATTCAAGTGGCTGTCAAAATACTAAATAATTCAGATCATAATGGAAAAGACTTCATTAATGAAATGGGGACAATGGGCAAAATTCATCACATCAATGTTGTTCGCTTGTTGGGCTTTTGTGCTGATGGTTGTCGCCGAGCTCTTGTTTATGATTTCTTTCCAAAGGGTTCCCTCCAAAAGTTCATCTCTTCGCCGGACAACAATGAAATTTTCTTGGGATGGTCAAAGCTGCAACAAATTGCTCTTGACATGGCAAAAGGGATTGAATATCTTCATCAAGGTTGTGATTACAGAATCCTTCATTTTGATATAAATCCTCGTAATGTATTATTAGATAACAATTTCATCCCCAAAATTTCTGATTTTGGTCTAGCTAAATTGTGTTCTAAAGATCAAAGTACTGTATCAATGACTGTAGCAAAAGGAACCCCAGGATATATTGCACCAGAGGTTTTCTCTCGAAACTTTGGAAATGTGTCGTACAAATCAGATATTTATAGTTATGGAATGCTGCTCTTAGAAGTGGTTGGTGGAAGGAAAAATGTTGACACAAATCAAGTTCTATATCCAGAATGGATCCACAATTTGATTGAAGGAGGAGATGTAAGCATCTATATAGAAGATGAAGCTGACATTAGAATTGCTAAGAAACTAGCAATTGTAGGACTCTGGTGCATTCAGTGGCATTCAATAAATCGTCCATCCATGAAAACAGTGATACAAATGCTGGAAGGAGAAGTAGATAAATTAAAAGTGCCTCCTACTCCTTTTGATTTCACTACCTCAACCAATATAAACACTGTTATTCCAGCAAGACATTTGAATTTAGAGTTAGACGTGATTCATGAACTAGAATAAATATATATGTTTACTTTAGCTTTTACTTTAATTTTCTTAGAACGTTTTGGAAGATTTATGAATCCTTTTATTATCAATGTCCCATTGTATGCTTTCCGTTTAACATAGTAATATTTTATATACTCCATAACATTGTCAAGTTAATGTAGTGGACGACAGAATTACATAAACATATTATAAGTTGTACATTTTATTAACTAAATTTTTATCTCTAGATGGGTCCATTCTTATCTATATATCCAACATTTTTTATAATTTTGGAGGTTTATTTTTATCCGGGGCGAGCAATCTTTACCAAGTTGCAGAAAACTGGAGATATTAGTTTTCGTAGTTTCTGTAACGATATGACTCCTTCTATGCACTTTAGTTTCAATTTTCGATATATTATTATCCCTTTTCCACTTATTTTCTAATTTTTGGAGGTCTGATTTACTAGAAAAGTATTCTTATATCAGCGTATGTGTGTTAATCAATCAATCACCATCTTTATATATGAAACCTTGTAATACCTTTTTAAAAACCCATTTGATTAAAAATGGGTTGGGTAATCACATCATTATATTAATCCATGCATAATTATATTTACACTCATTCAGTTAATACCCATTCAAGTAATTTTCTTTTTTTAAAAATTATTATAAATTATTCCCTAATATGGACAATTTCCCTTTACTCTAGAAATTTTGATCTCTTCAATAATAATTGCAAACTAAAATCTATGCATTCTTTTTTCAATTTATTCAAATTTCTTGAGATATTATTCACATTTAAGTTTAATTCACAGTTTTTATTATTGGAGTTTTACCATAAGGTAATAAAATAAATTGAATTTGAAAATCATGAATTAAATTTGATTGAATGTGAAATTTGACATCAAATCATAAATCATAATCACCTAATCAACATATGGAGGCTATAAAAGCTACGGGATCTCTAATCATTTTAATGTCAGAATATCCATTTATTAGGTTATTAGTGGAATAAATTATATCAATAATTATATTATTGTGAGCAAATTTGGGATTAACATACGGTAAATTTTGTATTCGAATAACATTTAATTTCATATTATTAATTGAATCTTTAAGAAAAAAAAACATGTTCAATAATTATACATGTGGAAGTGATTCAAATGGGTGAATCAACAAAATAAAAGAAAAAAAGAAAAATAGAGTTATCCTATTTTGAAGATATAATAATAAGCTAAATTAAAATTGAAAAAGAAAAAAACACAGTTCGTAATAGGGATGAAATTGTAGTTATTAGGATATTGAACCTGAACAATCAAAATTATGATATAGATAATCGGGATATTAAAAATTATACCAAAATTATGAATAAAAAATCATAATCACATAATAGACAAATACCAAAAATACCTAAGAATTACATTTTCCAATTTGATATAATAACTTCTATTATTTTACAACTTGATTTATTATTGTTGAATTATATTGAGTTTAATAACTTCGACCATATTTCATACACGTACATATAGAGAAATCCCACCTTCAGCAACACATCGCTTAATTTAGGGTAATGTAGTTTATTTCTATATTTGACTATATTATTTTCTTTAGGTGGAAATTTATAAAAGTTTCTTTTAATTTTACATTAAATTACATTCATCTTACGTAATGTGTAGGCTTTAAATGCTTATTTGGTTAAATTCAAAACAATTGACAACATAACTTAATTGGAAATAGGTTATAAATTAAGGAATTCTCATAAATCACGGAAGTTTCATTGCAAAAATTAAAAAAAAATTGTTTGCCAATAAGTTGTAAATATGAAGAACTGGGTTATAAAACTAGAAGTTTATTTGTAAGAAGTTGTACATATTTTTTTACAAATGTTTTATTTGATTTAATTAAGGGTATCGCGAAGCCACTATAGACTTGAAACTAATTATTTTTTAGACTTAGAATGCACAAAGTTTTTATTTCTTCCAACAACATTGCTTCACCATATTAAACCTTGTGTTCTCTTCTGACGGATGAGGCCACTTATATCCTCAAATATACAGCTTGTTGCTGCTTCTTTAACAAATTTTATGTAGCTTACAATCGTTTTTCAACTACTTTTTTATAATTGCAAGTTTTATTTTTTTTGCCAGAATAATTACAAGTTTATAACTAGGCTTTTGAAATTTATAAAATATTCGTAATTTAATAATTTATTTGTAAGTATCCTTTTCAAGTTTATAACTGAAATTTAAAGAACTACAATTAAAACTTTTGAATCCACAATCAAGCTATTTTTCATCATTCCACAGTTTTTTTGGGAGGTCTCATCAAATGACATGACTTTTTCAATGTACTCTGGATCCACATTTTACTTTTTGTAGATGGTATGATCTTTTTTCTTTTTCTGTTTTTAATTAGAATTCTTTTAAATGGATGAAGCTATAATCAACTCATCCTTGCTTTTTTTGCATATCCTATCAGAGACTGATTTTGCACGGGATAATTCAATCTGCTTCATCATTCGATGCATTTTTGAACAACCTCTCTATTGTTACATACAAGAAGAATTTGTTCAATGATCTCCTTGTCCATCTTAATCTCAATGGCACTATATAAAAGATGTAAACTTGCTGCTTCAATATTTTTCTATTTACTCTTTTTATAAAATTGATATACTCCAAACTCCTCCTTCTCTCAAACCAGTTACATCAACTCTAGTTGTTTAATTGATTTCATTTTATAGAACTGATCTGTTTGTCCCAAAAACAGTAGAAATTTTCTTTTTAGGACACGAATTCTATATTAAACGTTGTTTTTCATGGCTATTTTCAATTTTTCATTGTCAAAACTCTTTCGATGCACTTTCCTCTATTTTTTTATTTGATTAAGGGTTTCTCCCTCGAGGCTTAGAGAACGAAAGATTCTTATCTCTCCCAACAAATGCACTTCTCGACATTCAAACTTATATTTTCCTCCATAAGGGAGTGAGGCCCCTTGCTACTTCAACCAGCAACTTGTTGGTTTTCAATGCACTTTCCTATTTTCTAGAATATGGACATATCATAAAAAATTTATATATATATATATATAGTATTTTAAAAAAAAATTAGAATTAAATGATATACTAACACCAAAGGACAACCCAGTGCACAAAACTTCCACCAAATAGGGTTTGGAGAGGGATAGATATACGTAATCGTACCCCCACAATCGAATAGGTTGTTTCTAGAAATTGATCCCGCACTACTACAGAAGATACTTATAAAGTCCCTAAAGGACGTCCCTTTTTGAAAAAGGGACGCCCAAAATATGGTCAGGTTCAAATTTTATCTTTTGGCGCGTCTGATTACCTTTAAACGTCATAAAAAAAAAAAAGAAATCCTTTAGACGTCCCCAGCCCAGCTGGGGACGTCTAAAGGTACCTTTAGACGTCCCCAGCTGGGATGGGGACGTCTAAACACTACCTTTAGACGTCCCCAGCTGGGCTGGGGACGTCTAAAGCCTATATTTAGACGTCCCCAGCTGAGCTGGGGACGTCTAAAGGTATGTATAGACATCCCCAGCCCAGCTGGGGACGTTGTAGAGCCTCACATGCGCCTGTTATGAAGTGACCGGTGCATGTGAGGATGTCAGAGAGCTCTTCTTCCTCCCATCTATCTCTCCTCCTCCCAACTTTACTCATTCACTCCCATCTCCGTTAGACTCCGTGCGTCCCCATTGCTGTAGTTTTTTCATTGTTTCTCCTTTCCCATTCCACTCCCCTGCTGCATCTCCTCCCAAATTCATCACTCCATCCCCATTGATCGGTCTCCTCTCCCTTTCTTGGTTTTTTAATTTCTTTCTCCAAAGCTTCCTCAGTTCCGTCACCAGGCCATCTTCTTTGCTCCCCTGCTGCAGTTTTTGAGATTCTTGGTTTGCAGATTCTCCACCACCGTCGGCCTCCTCCAAAGCTGTGAGAAATTTTCAGGTTAGCATGCATTTTCGTTTTGAATAAGATGACAGGGCGTTTTATTATTAGTTTTGTATGAATTGAATAAGTGTTTAATTTTTTATATTTTTAGTATTAGTTAGAGGTTTATTTTATTATTCTGTTTATGCATTTTGATTAGGTGCTTGATGGTAACTATTAGTTTTGGCACATGATAAATGCTTTTAATTAGTAGGGAAAGGAAAAGAAATGCAGGGTGTTTTATTATTCTTTTTATTATTAGTTTTGTATGATGAATTGAATAAGTGTTTAATTTTTTATATTTTTAGTATAGTATATTTTTAGTATTAGTTAGAGGTTTATTTTATTACTCTGTTTATGCATTTTGATTAGGTTGATGATGGTAACTATTAGTTTTGGCACATGATAATGCTTTTAATTAGTAGGGAAAGGAAAAGAAATGAGAAAAGAATAAAGAATAAAAAGAAAGTAAAAAAATACAAAAAAAATTATCTTGTAGACACACAATATTTTTTTTTTCCATAAGACACACGCATTAATATATATATTTAGTGCTAGAATTAGGCAATCTTATTGTAACTTAGTGTACGTAGACATTAATATACGAAATTCGCGTACTTGCATTTTTTTTTTTTTTACAATTTTTCATTAAATTCGCGTACTTGATTTAATAATTTGGTTGCTAAAATATAAGTGTATTATGTTTGTGCTTGGTGCTAGAAGCTAAAGTTTTGTTTCATTTAAATTAAGCTGAGATGGTTTATTATTTTGATTTTGGGATGTCTCAATTTTAAGGGGAAATGCTGCCAAAATTTTGAAAAACATGCTTGTAAAAGGCAATTCCTCGTGTTTTCAATTATTCTAAACTTGAGTGTAAATGGAAATGGCATAGGTGGTAATAAAATGGATCATAGTTGGATGAATTCTCTGAGAACAAGTGAAGAATATGAGAATGGGGTTGAAAACTTTATTGAATTTGCTAGGAGAAACGTTCCAGCACAAAATGGGATGTATTTTTGTCCCTGTGTTAATTGTTTAAATGAGAGAAAACGGGATGTTGAAGTTATAAGGGATCACCTACTTTGTGATGGAATAAATCTTCGATACACAAGGTGGATATGGCATGGTGAGGAAGTAACTGATTGTCCGTCACACAAGAAGGAAGCTGTGGATGTCATAGATGAAGATACAATGGAGAGAATGATTAACGATGTTGAGGTAGAATCGTTTGCGCAGTCGCATGAATATGACAGCCTGCGGAGTGATGCAGAGACACCGTTGTACCCTGGGAGTAAGTACACACGGCTCACAGGAACATTACATTTGGTTAACTTAAAAGCAACTTGTGGGTGGACCGATAGTAGTTTCACATTGCTGCTTGAACTGTTGTGTGATATGTTTCCAGACGATAATGTACTTCCAAATCGTATGTATGAGGCCAAGAAAATCCTATCGACAATGGGTATGGAGTATAAAAAGATACACGCTTGCCCTAATGACTGTGTACTGTACAGAAAGGAGTATGAAGGCTTGAGTGAGTGCCCTAAGTGTCAAACCGCACGATACAAAGTGAAGAAAGATGGTGGTTGTGGCGATGGGAAGACTAAAAGGCAACCTGTAAAAGTTTTGTGGTATCTTCCAATAATACCGCGCTTTAAGCGTTTATTTGGCACTGCAAAAAAGGCGAAGAAGTTGAGATGGCATTCGGATGACAGAATATCCGACTGAAAATATCTTCGGCACCCGGCTGACTCTCCACAGTGGAAGAAAATAGATGAAATGTTCCCTGAATTTGGCAGCGAGCCGAGAAACCTTCGGCTTGGGCTCTGTACAGATGGCATCAATCCGTATGGAACTCTTAATAGCACACACAGTGCGTGGCCAGTACTCCTTGTAATATACAACTTGCCTCCTTGGCTTTGTATGAAACGAAAGTATGTGATGCTTTCTATGATGATTTCTAGACCAAAACAGCCAGGAAACGATATCGATGTCTACCTGGCGCCTTTGATTGAGGACTTGAAGAAGTTGTGGGAGGAAGGCGTAGATGTGTTTGATGCGTATAAGAATGAGTCATTCAAGCTACGTGCAATGCTGTTCACCACCATAAATGACTTCCCTGCCTACGGAAACCTCTCAGGGTACAGTGTGAAGGGGCATAAAGCATGTCCGATCTGTGAAGCAGACACTCACTTCCACCAACTGAAACATGGAAGAAAAACGGTCTACCTAGGTCACAGGAGGTTCCTTCCTAGATTCCACCCGTATCGTAGGTTAAGAAAGCGTTTTAACGGCTTGCCGGAGCATGGAATGGCTCCAAAGGCATTAACCAGAGAGGAAGTTTACAGTCGGGTTGAACGTATCAATGTCTTACTCAGTAAGAATCATAAGACTTCGGGTGAGAAGAACATATGGAAGAAGAGATCAATTTTCTTTGATCTTCCATATTGGCGTAGTCTTGACGTGAGGCACAGTATTGATGTAATGCACGTGGAGAAAAACGTTTGTGATAGCCTTGTCAGTACACTTTTGCACATTCCAGGGAAGACCAAGGATGGGATTAATGCGAGACTAGACCTTGTTGATATGGGAATAAGAGAACGGTTAGATCCACAGCTACGAGATGATGGTAGGAGGGCATACATAGAGCCAGCAGCGCATACACTATCAAAAGCGGAGAAAAGAAGTTTGTGTGGGTGTTTGCATGAAATTAAGGTACCACAAGGATATTCTTCGAATGTGAGAAGGTGTGTGTCAATGGACGATTTGAAGTTAGTGGGAATGAAGTCCCATGATTATCATGTGTTGATGCAACAACTGTTACCAGTAGCTATTAGAGGGATTATGAAAGATGAAGTTCGAAACACTGTGACAAGATTGTGTGTTTTCTTTAATGCTATCTGTAACAAAGTCATTGACACTGAAAAGCTAGATGAACTGGAAGCTGAGGGTTATATCATATTGTCCCAATTAGAGATGCACTTTCCTCCTTCTTTTTTTGATATAATGGTCCATTTGATAGTTCATTTGGTAAGGGAGGTAAGGCTCTGCGGTCCAGTTTACCTGAGGTAGATGTACCCTTTCGAGCGATACATGAAGATCTTAAAAGGGTACTCTAAAAATCCCTATCGACCAGAAGCCTCAATAGTTGAAAGGTATGTTGTTGAAGAGGCTATGGACTTCTGCAGCGATTATCTATCAGGGAAGAAGGAACAATCTCGGCATGAAGAGGGGAGGAGCAAGGGAACACGAGGACTAAAAGTGAAGACTATGCCTCGTGAAGAGGTGTTGCAAGCACACCTTTATATCCTGAATAACATGGCAGAAGTGCAACCGTACATAGAGGAACACAGAAACAGATTGAAGAAAGAGAATCCGAGGAAGAATGACATGCAGATTACTATTGAGCAAAACAAGACATTCATTCAGTGGTTTGAGGAAAAGGTTTTGCATGAGTCCGGTGTGTCTGGGACAATAGAGTGGCTAGCCTGGGGGCCTTCGTTTCAGATCATTACTTGGAGCGGTTATGATATAAATGGGTATTCTTTCTACACAAAAGACAAAGATGACAGGAGTACCATGCAAAATAGTAGGGTGATGGTAGAAGCTGAATCCATGCACTTTTCTAGTTCGAAAGACAAAAACCCCATATTAGCATCCATGGCCTATTATGGAGTGATAGAAGAAATATGGGAAATCACTTACAACAAGTTCAAAGTTGCTTTATTCAAATGTAAGTGGGTTAGCAATAATGCTGTGGTAATAGATCAACAATTTGGATTTGTCTCAGTTGATCTTGAAAGAGTAGGTTATAGGGATGAGCCCTTCATTCTAGCAAGCCAGGCGAAACAAGTGTTCTATGTCACAGATCCCGTAAATAAGAAAATGTCCATTGTACTTCAGAGTAAAAAACAGAAGCATGGTGATCCGACCTTCAACCTTGACGACACACCACCTTTCACAATTAATCCACCTACAACAATTGAAGAAAGAGAATTGGTAGATGATGAAGAATATGCTGTGAGAAATGATCATGGTGAAGGAATATGGGAAACAATTTAGAGTAAGAGCTTAACTTAGAAAATAGTAATGTGTGCTGTTTGTTTTATTACGTCTCAGTTTATTCATTTACTTACAATTTATTCACCTATCTGACAATGATTTTTGTGCTTACAGGAATATGGACGACTCTGGTGACTCTCCAAGTGATAGGGACAATGAAATGAATAGGCCTGAAGGTGATGCGACACTTGAACCGGTTGCGAGACGAAGGGTTAGAGGCAGTACAAAAATGCCTGCATTGGTAGCACGTCATAACCATCAACAGGAGAGGTTGCATATTGACTTTGATCAAGATATGAAACCAATTGGTCCGGAGGAAGACCATTTCATTAGCTACGTAGGTTTTTTGGCTCGAAGCAAAGTTCGCATTACCTATGCTAATTGGAAGTTGGTTCCACCAAAAACCAAAGACTTGATTTGGCAACAACTTTTGGTATATAAGTTTCAATACATCTGCATTATATCTTTATTCCTATCGCTTCAAATATAATTAACGTATGTTTTTACCTTGTAGCAAACCTATGATCTCCCTGACACCGCGGAGATGTACAAGGAGTGGATGACGGAGGTTCGTCTACGATGGAAAGATTTCAAGAACAGGCTCACACGAGATTACATTCGAGGGGAGTTGAGGGGTAAGGATCCATGTCATGAGTATCCATTTTTGTCTCCAGAGGACTGGAGGTTGTTTATGGCATCACGAGAAGATCCAAACTTTTTGGTAAGATTTCTGTAATCATAGTGTTTTATTTGAATATAGTTGACATTATTGATTCGGTGTTCGTTGTTTTCCTTTAAAAGGCATTAAGTGCAGCAAATGCAGAGGGGCAAGCAGCTAATAACTATTAACATTGCATGTCTCGTGGTGGTTATCGGAAGCTTCAGCGACAGATGATGGCAGAAGAGTTGGAGAAATTGAAGGAAGCAGCCACATTAGATCCTACCGTTGTGGTCCAGCCCTCGCCACCTCCACCACGTCACAAAAAATGGAAAGCAGGGAGGCTTAAGGGTGGGAAGTACGTAAATCCGACTGTTGCTGAGGTTGCCGCAAGAATTGTAAGTAGTTAGAGCATAATTACAAACTTATTTTTTCATATTGGGAGTGCTTACGATAACTTTTATGCTGCAGGATGAACTGGAAGATCATAGTAGCCAAGGTTCGTTCACTCCAAGTGGACGGATGGACATCTTGTCAACGGCGATTGGGAAGCCAGATCACCCTGGTCATGTTCGAGGGGAGGCAGTTGGAGTTCGTGTCAGGAAGTATTTTGGCCCAGCCTCACATCCTTATTCGTCACAAGCTGAACCCAGTAGGGAGCTTGTGGCCAAGATTCGTCAGGAAGTCTCACAAGAGCTCGAGGCCAACCTTCGTGACAAGCTCCGACAAGAGCTGTTGCCAGAGCTACGTCTTGAGCTGATGCCTGAGCTACGAGCTGAAATGCAGAAGATGTTTGAATCGCAGATGGCAACTACCGAGCGTAGAACCCATTCATCCCCGGCCTTCCACAACACCAAAGGAAGTTACAACCCGGCGGAGGAACCACTTGGCAAACCTTCTCATACTCCAGCGCCGGGAGAACCTGCCATCCTCTCTTTGGATGCCCCAGTGCTGCGTGTAGTTGCAGATGCTCTCGTTCACACAGAAGCTACTACCCACCATCATCAGCAAATTCCACAGCATTTGCGTAGGGTGACTGTGACGTGTGTTCGAGCGGGGGAAGAAGGTACAGCGATCCCTATTCCTGATGCCGAGGTTGCCACGATAGCTCAGGCGAGAGGATCTTTCATCCTTTGGCCTGTACATCTTATTGGCTTGTTACCACAAACACCTCCAATGGTATGGAAATACCTCACTTTTACTTGAGATGTGTTGACATCCTACTAACAGTATGTGTTTTTATGTTCTAAAAGAACGAGCAGGAAGCAGAGAAATGGCCCTTCTTAGCACGATTGCAGCATATCTATAAAGGCATTCGCCAGATTGATTTGTATATGCCTCCAGGGATTGTGGGCCAGAATACAGAGTATCACTTCACAATTGATAAACATGATCTTAAACAGTTCATGAAGTTCGAGGAGCTAGATATTGGATGGGGCAAATTTGCAATCCTGTAAGTTTTTTATTTCCCATTTTTTGATTCATTTAGTTAAGTTGATTTTAACTAGCTAATACATTCATTATTTTAATTCTATTATAGCTCCTTCCGTCGTATATGCATTGACTCTCAGAAAGTTGATTTATATGGATTCTTGTCTCCTGCACATACGACAAGGGTTGAGAATACATTGAAACGAAGGACGAACTATGTGGGCTTTACATTGTCAGAGGACGAGTATACTTGTTATCTAGCATCGATTGTTCAAGGGTACTCATTTTAATTTTGTGTATTTGAGATTTTTAGTAAATAATTGCCTTGCCATCTAGATCAATTTTAATCTGTATATGTTGTGATAGTTATCACTGGAGTTTGTGTGTTGTCTGTCCTCGGTCGCACGTTATTTACTGGTTTGATTCCTTAAATAGAAGACCAGACAAAGAAACTAAAAGCGTCTTCAACCAGTAAGTTATTTTTTTGTATTTCATTGCTTCTTGATTCTTGACTTAATGAATTATTCTAATTTATGTTGATTTTCATTTTCATGATAGCGCATGCACGACGTATCGAGCGCTTGGCGGGCCACGCGAACGTAGAGGTGGCAAAGATCCAAAATGGTTGTTTCTAAAGGTACGTAGTTTCAAATCAAGTTCTTTTGATTGACGGTCGTTTTAGATATGCCTTTATTGATTTTAACCATTTGCTTTTGATTTATAGTGCCCTCGACAACCTGGCGGCTGGGAATGTGGATATTATGTCTTGCTTTATATGTTTAACATCATTCAGAGTGGCATTACGACAGATTTTGAACAAGTAATCGCTTCTTCATTCTCTGAGGATAATATTCTTGGTGTTGTGATTCAATGGGAATTCATTCACTTCATTCATTATTTCATCTAAGCTTATTTTCTAATTTACAGATTTTTGACAATGAAGATGCCTACTCATATGAAGACTTAAATATGATCAGAGACTTTATGGCTAGACATCTTCTTCAACGTGTACCAGAAGAGTAAAGTCTTTAGTAGTTTGTGTAGGACATACTTTTGTGGTAGTACATATAATTAGCGTTATTGTTGTTGGATATGGATTGGATTTTAGTCTTGGTTATTGTACAAACTGGGGACTTGGATATAGATTGCTGTGTAGTTTGTCTGGTTTGAAAGTTTGTGTGGCATGTAGTAGACTTGGATATAGATTGTTGTGTAGTTTGTGTGGTTTGAAAGTTTGTGTGGCATGTAGTAGCCTTGGGTTGATCACTGTGTTTGTTGTTGTTTTCATTCTGCTGAACTGCTGTTGTTTTACTCTGTTGTTGGAATTCTATTTCTGCAGTTTACATATTTTCTAGACAGTGCAATATGTATAAAAGGTCCATTTTTTTTAAAAAAAAAAACCTTTCAACGTCCTTAATAAAAAAGGGACGTGGAAAGTACTGCTGGCGACACTTTAGACGTCCCCAGGTTCAACTGGGGACGTCTAAGGTCCACCTTAGACGTCCCCAGTGAACTGGGGACGTCTAATGTCCCACTTTAGACGTCCCCAGTGAACTGGGGACGTCTAAAGTCCACCTTCTACGTCCCCAGTTTTACAGACGTTAATGACGTTTTTTTCTACGACCCTCACATAGACGTCCCTCTGTTTTCAGATGTTGAAAGGCCAAAAAAAGGGACGTTAAAACCCTTTTTTCTAGTAGTGCCGTTACCTACTGGCATGTGACATGAAGGCCATGGGTTCAAATTCTGAAAATAGTATCTCCGATTGTGGGAATAAGACTACGTACATCTATCACTTCCCATACCCCAAATGGTGGGAGCCTATGCATTGGACCGCCATTTAGTGTTAGCATATCACGTAATTCTCACTTATTTTATAAAACAATCTGGGGCACTCTTTTACATGCAAATGAGCATTCTATATGTGTAATGTAAACCCTTATTTTTTTTAAAGAAAAAAACTAATTAGCATTAATAATTAATAAATATTATATGTAGGGGTATTACACAAATTTATCCATTCCTATTCTTGTCAACACCTGTTTCCATTTTGATATTCGAAGGGTAACAAAAACAAGATTCGGTGGGCACACAGAAAAGTATAATTATACTGATAAAAGTATTCATTTACAATCTCAACGTCATTCGTCAACGAAATACAAAATATAGCGGAAGTTTTTAATAATTACAGGATATCCCAAAATATCTAAAGCATAAACTAATTATAACCACCAACTTTGACCTTGCCTCGAGACACGCTCCAATCACAACGTCGTTCATCAACTGGTACCAACTGATATGTTTGTTTTGAAAAAGGGGTGAGATTCCAAGGAATCTTAATAGAAACATGCTATCGTTCATAGAAAATGTGAAAAGTACATATGATATGCGCCAGGTATGCACCAAATAATGAACATTATAAACACATCATTTGTATGTATACATATGTAGGGCCCAGCCCCACAATCTACACCGGTTGAATTCTCACCAACTCCCAGTGTAAGTGCCCTTGGTACTAAATACTCATCTATAGGCAAACAATGTTGATTAATAAAGCACATTTACAAACATGGCATTCAAACAATCATATAACTGTGGCATGATGTATGAAGGATAATGTCCCTACCTTAAAATTCTTTTAACCCCTTTTTAGTGTGCCTCGTAAAGCGTGTCACTTTCGGCTTCTGATTCGATCCTAAAATATTAAATGTATAAGAAATACGTCATAACCTATCCAAGTATCATTTTAGACTATTTCATAGTGTTTCTTGTGGTTATATTAGACTATGATAAAAATTTACCAAAATGTCCCAGGGACCCCAGCCTGACCCTCCGTACTCGGCCCGATGGCACGTTTTCCCAAAATTTTGACTAGGGCTATCCTGACGTATTTTCACCTAAGGAATCCATTTCCGGGCTCAAAATTATCAAATTCAGTGTCAAATTATGAAAATACCCTTGACAACCCCGATTTAGGGTTTTAGGGGCGTTTTCGTAATTGTGCTTATTCGGCCTTTTCCCAAAAAAGTGACTAACAGTAACCCCACTTATATTTGCCTCATGAATCCAATAGAACCATAAAAAACATAAAAAACCAATTCCTTCCTCATTTCTGCCCACAAAAATGTCACACACACACACACACCCCTCCATTTAACCAAGTTTGCTTCATTCTTTTACTCAAGTCAATTGGTATAAGAGTTGGCTACCTAACCTTATGACATAAGTAAGGACTTATGACATAACAATTATCTTCATCATCTTTCATCTGGTGTTGACACTTGATCTCATTAGATTTTGACACTTGTCTTCTCCTCCTTCATCCCTTAGTTTCTAAAATAATTAAGAGAAAAAGGAAGATTAATTTATTTCTTCAATTTTGTCACAAATAGAAAATTTGGGCAGAATTTTCACAAATATTTGAAAATTCATAACTAATTGTATAGATGTCCAATTGGTATGATGATTCCAAAGCTTATGTGACCATCCTTAAGTCTATTTTCAAGGAAAAATATCACCTTTAACCAATTGGAACCCTATATTTCCTAGAATTTTGATCTTTGGGCGTTGTGATAGAAAAACACCAAAATTTTTGGGCTTATTTCAAAAATTCATAATAAATTGTACACAGCTCCAAATAACTCCCATGACCCATCAAATTGAAGCTTGATAAGTCTACTTTGTGCCTGTGAAATTTCATAGGCATTGGACATTTGTTATCTATTTAAAAGTGTCACACAATCAGGGTCGTTACACTGGAGAATTTACCGGTAACTATTCCAATGATTTAATTTATGTCCCAACCATATTCTTATTGTGTGTGACCACTAATCACCTTGTTTATCCCTTATTTCCCCTTAATTACTTGGGATTGAATTTAATGGATTGGGAAATATTTAATTTTATATTTTATTTGCAAATTACGATTTTTCCACTACATTTTTTAATTAAATTCAAATCCATCCTTTCTTGGCCAAAATTCATCATTTTATTTCCTTGAATATTTCCAATAATTACAAGGCATTTTGATGAATAAAAATTGGGGTGTTACAATTCTGCCAGTGGACCAAATTGAGCAAGCAGTTTGTTTTAATTGTTACTTTCCAGTGTGATGGTTTTTTCTGAGTACAAAAACTTTCGAAGATTTTATATATCTCTTTCTAACTTATATAGAAAGTTTAGAGGCTTTTTCTATAGGAGAGAGTATTCTATACACAAAAACGTAAAAAACTTCATACACGCACGCAGTGTCATTATCATGATTTTCTTAGAAGATAATGCGAAAGGATTGATATATTTGTAGAAATAACCTTGAAACATTTGTTTTCCACACATAATGTGGAAAAAATGGACAAAATTTGTGTAGCAATAAGTTTTCGACTCTATAATAATCTCTTTTTAAGTATTCCATGTATAATTATGAAAATCTTTATATATTACCTCCCCACTACTACAGAATATATATTTAACGTCCCTAAATGACGTCCCTTTTTAAAAAAGGAAGGTAAAAAATAAAGGCGGTGACATTTTTGTAATTATAGATAAGAACTGAATAGCTTTAGACGTCTCTAATTTAAATAGGGACGTCTAAAATGTGACTTTACAAATTTTAGACGTCCCTATTTGAATTAGGGACGTCTAAAGTAAAATTTTTTTTTTTTTTTTTTTTACTTTAGACGTCCCCAATTCAGATTAGGGACATCTAAAGTATGACTTTAGACGTCCCCATATACATTGGGGACATCTAAAGCATTTTAAATTATTTTTTTTGATGACTTTAGACGTCCCCATATATATTAGGGACGTCTAAAGCATTTTAAATTTTTTTTTTCCTTTCGAATGAGGGACGCCCTTTGGCGTCCCTCATATAATGATCAGGGACGCCAAAAATAGTATTAGGGACGCCAAAATGGCGTCCCTGATAATATATATATATGAGGGAGGCCAGGCGTCCCTCATTCAAAAAAAAAAAATTTAAATGCTTTAGACGTCCCCAATATATATGGGGACGTCTAAAGTCATCAAAAAAAAGAATTAAAATGCTTTAGACGTCCCTAATGTATATGGGGACGTCTAAAGTCATACTTTAGACGTCCCTAATCTGAATTGAGGACGTCTAAAGTAAAAAAAATTTTTAAAAAAAATACTGAACAACTTTAGACGTCTCTAAATTAAATTGGGGACGTAAGAAACAATTCAAATATTTACTGACAGTCTTTATTTGTCAGTCTTATACTACTTTTACACTCATCTTTCTTTTCCCATCGCCGTAAACATAAGAAAAGCCATTACCACCTCGCATTTTAACTCTTGCTTCTTCTTCTTTATATGCTCATTTCACTCTTGCTTCTTCCTTTCTCTCTCTGTTTTTCACCTCCAGATCTGTTATGCTTTCTTACTATTGTTTATTATTTTATCCTCTTTCTCTTTTTTCTTTGGGTTTTCCTTCTATTTTATTTTCTAACTCGTGTTGTTATGGTTTGTAGATCAGGACTCTGAAACATGCTTCATGGCTACGTTCCGCTGAGAAAACGAGGTTCATCTCTCCCTGTCGCTCTTCTCTATTCATTATTATAAGAAAATGAATTTCAATAATAGAAGGAGATAAGTTTTTTGCAACTGATTCCTCTTATTGTTTTCATCTTCTCCCTATGAGATTTCAGTTTTGGAGTTATTATTGTGTAGATTTGGATTTTAGACACTAGATCTGTAAATTTATTGACGATGATCTGTAATTTCTGGTTTTAAATACTGTTCAGTTCAGATTTGTAATATAAACGATTTTTTTTTTAAAAAAAAAAGCACTTTAGAAGTCTCCAATTTAAATTGGGGACGTCTAAAGTGCTACAGTGACACTTTAGACGTCCCCACTTTAGACGTCCCCATTTTAAAGTGGGGACGTCTAAAGTGTCACTGTAGCACTTTAGACGTCCCTACTTAAAATGGGGACGTCTAAAGTCCAGATTTTAGACGTCCTTTTATCTGCGGACGTTATTGCCATTTTTTACTACGTCGCTCACATAGACGTCCCCTTATTTTCAGACGTTAAAAGGCCTAAAAAAAGGACGTTAAAAACGTTTTTTGTAGTAGTGCCCGTTCTAAATATATGAGTAAGAAGAGATGTTTTCTTTTATTTTAAATATAAGATATCAATTCACTTTATCTCTCCAAATTTACAATTTCTCTCCAAATTATTCCTACCGATTGTGCATAGGCAAGGGAGTTTCATCAAAGGGTATACAATGTATATTAATTACAACTATGTAGTTACAATGTATATGATGATTAGAAAGAATGTTTTAGAAAAATTAACATACGTGTGTTAAAAATAATTAATTTAACCAATTTATTTAATATTATCGAATTAATTATCTTTTTTTCTTCGAGAAAAATTAACAAATTAATTATCTAACGGATTATTTGTTTTCATTGTGGTTTGCTTATAACGGCATGACTTTTTGTGCACGCAACATGTAAATAATGGAAAAATAAGGGGGACTTGCTTTTGTAGTCAATTTCCCCCCATTTTGGGCTACTCGATAGTCATTGTTTGATTTGAATACTTTTTCAATGTTCTCAATTTATGAGAGATATATTATAATTTTTTTATAACTTAACTTATAATTATGGACGTCAGTTGTGGTTGGCTTTTTTCTTTACATAATGAGAAAAAGAAGTTCAGACATTCGTTTTCATTATAGTCATAGTTGTGATGACTACGTTAATTTTGAACAAAATAATTGTGGAAGAATATGGATATGTCATTTCGTTGTTGTCATCGTTCAAAATCAATAGTACTCCTACTTTCACAAATGTAGCACTTAATTTGGCGTAAACTTTGGTAATAACTTAATTTATAAATCTAAAAATCTCTAACTTATCTTCTATCTTTGATTTTTTGCCTCCTCTTATTGTCTTTCTACCAATTTTTCTTTTTGATTTTATCATTCAACTTGTTATTCTAACGTGTTCATTTAGTTCGGTTGATTTTTCAATCAAGCATCAATATCATGTGAAAATTTAGAGATACTTCTTTTTCATATATATTTGCCTAGCGTGCTAGTTTTTTTTTTTTTCCAAATTGACTTTTGATGTTTTTTTTGTCTTTTTTAACTTATTTTATGATTCTAAATATTTTTCTCTCTTAAATTCTGCTTCAATTAGACAGACATCTCCTCTATTTTAAAAGCATACATTTAAGTCTAAACAATTAACTTGGTTAAAAATAGGATAAAAATATGCTCTTTTAATTAAAATTTATATTAAAATACATTTTATTTACTAATTTAATCTTTACCATATTAAATCCCAAATTTCGTTTTGAAGAATTTACGAGTTTTCTTTTCCTTAATTTTATTTTTGATATAGTTCTCTAATTATGATTTTCTTCAAGATTATACCATCTCTTTCTAACTTAATTTGCAAATCTAAAAATTTCTAACTTAATTTTCTTTCTCTATTTTTTTGCCCACTTTTATACTCTTTCAATCTTTTTTTTTCTTTTTGACTTTATCATTCAACTTGTTTTACACTTCTAACTTGTTCATTCAGTTTGGTTGATTTTTCAATCAAATATCAATATCATGTGAAATAATAGACACACTTGTTTTCCATATATCGTTGTCTCGCCTGATAAGGCCCCCCCCCAAAGTGCAGTGACTTTTGAAGGTTTTCCGCCCTTCTTTTTCTAACTTATTTAGTAAGTCTAGATATATTTTTCCAAAAAAAAAAAAAAATTCAACTTTCACAACCCAACTTCATGTGTAGGTAGAGCCGTAGAGGTTGATAATTCATAAATATTTTCTCCTTTTTTAACAAATTACAAGCCAAATTGTTGATATAGACAACATTTCATTATACATTAAAGTTGTTATATAATCCCCACCAAATTATCTAGTATGGTATTGATTAACAGCCAATAAAAATAGGTCTATTTGATAAGAAGTAGACTTATAAATCATGTTGACTACATGGAGACATTATTAGTGAGCAGTTTGTTTGTAAGCACTATTTAAATCCTGAGACATGCTCTGACACCCAACTCAGTGAACCCACCTAAACTTTCCTTTTCAAAAAAAAAAAAAAAAAAAAAGATTATTAGGAGATTCCGAAAAACATGGAGGCAAAAATATAAGTTTATTCAAAGATTAGGCCTACAAACCAATTAATCATAGAAATGAATTAACTGAATTATTATTGGCCCAACATCCGATTTTTAAGAGATCACACATTGGATGTTAAAATAGGTAATTAGTTTTTGGATTCTTACATCTGTATTATAATTTTAAATATTATAATTAGTTCAGTTGAAAAAACAATATAATCCACCTTTATTAAGTTAGGTTCAATACAAGCAGTCAATTCTTTTCTTTTTCTTTTTGTTTGTTTTGCCTCCTTTTATTCTCTTTCAAATATTCAATCATTATTTTTGGTTTTGTTCTATAATCCTTCCACATCCTTGTCTATAGCGTGATGCCCCCCCCCCCCAAAATTACAATGACATTTGAAGATATTTTTCGTCTACTTTTCTAACTTCATAATTAATGCTGACAATTCATATGAATTTTTTTTTTTGCTGAAAAAAATTACAAACGAAATTGTTGAAATTAAAAACATTTCATTTTACACTTGAATTGTTATTCACACCAAATTAAGTGGCATGAAAATTCATATGAATTTTCCTTTTTCTTTCAAAAATGAATTATAATGGAAGTTGTTGGAATTGAAAACATTTCATTTCACAGTTGAATTGTTATTCACGTCAAATTATGTGGCATGAAAATTCATATGAATTTTCTTTTTGCTGAAAAAAATTACAAACGAAATTGTTGAAATTGAAAACATTTCATTTCACACTTGAATTATTATTCACGCCAAATTATGTGGCATGAAAATTCATATGAATTTTATTTTTGCTGGAAAAAATTACCAACGAAATTGTTGAAATTGAAAACATTTCATTTCACACTTGAATTGTTATTCACGCCAAATTATGTGGCATGAAAATTCATATGAATTTTCCTTTTTCGTTCAAAGAAAAATTGCAATGAAAGTTGTTGGAATTGAAAACATTTCATTTCACGCTTGAATTGTTATTCACGTCAAATTATGTGGTATGAAAATTCATATGAATTTTTGTTTTGTTTCCAAAAAAATTACAAACAAAATTGTTGGAAATAGAAACATTTTATTTTCACACTTGAATTGTTATTCAGCCAAATTATGAGGCATGCAAATTCATATTATTTTTTTTTTCTTTCAAGAAAATTTACAAACGAAATTGTTGGAATTGAAAACAATTCACTTCGCACTTGAATTGTTATTTACTCCAAATTATGTAACATGAAAATTCATATGAATTTTCCTTTTTTTTTTCTTTCAAGAAAATCAAAACGAAATTGTTGGAATTGAAAACATTTCATTATTTCACATTTGAATTGTTATTCACGCCAAATTATCTAGCACGGTATTGATTTTGGTAACAGATTTGTCAACAGATTCTTAGAAATATGGGAAAGAAAAAATATTGAGCTGATTTATCTGGGAATAAAATGCCTCCATTGATTTCTCTCTCCATTTTATTTCCATTTAGTGTATTCATCATTATATCAAGTTTTAATAGTTGAAATTTATTCTATTTACCATAGTAGATTTTTATTATATTTAATGCTATAATAATATTTATATATACTATTAAATTCCAACCATTGAAACTTATCTAATGGTGGATTTGGAGAGAGAGAGAGAGATCAATAGAACTCAATTTACTATCATGCCTACAAACCGAACGATGAAAAAACAGGAATTACGCGAATTATTGCCCCTTACAGCCTATTTCTCAAAGGGGACACATTTGATTTTAAAATAGTATTTAGTTTATGGATTTATACATCTCTATTATAATTACGAAGATTATGATTAGTTCAGATGATAAAATACTACTACCTCTGGTCTTTAATTTAAGATATAGTTAATTAATTTGGAGAGATTAAGAAAGCTAAATAAATTACTTAATTATATCATGTGTTATATGATCTCTCTGAAATACTTATGTGTATAATTATTTCATATACAATCTATAAGTCAGAAAAATTAATTTGGAGAAAATGATAAATATAAATACTTTAAAATAATTTATTTAGCTTCCTCAATTTATGAAAATTAATCAACTGAATCTTATATCTTATATAGGAAGACATGAGGTAGTATTGTATGATTTGTATATTTTATTCCAACTGTTTTGGAGAGTAATATGATATTAAATGAATATGAAGTTTAGTTTCGAAACAAGATTTTGAGAGCCAAATCTGACAGTGGCTTATTCATTTCAAGCAGGGGCCAATATGGGGCTTTCCAATCCCAATAACCAAATCACTTAGCTATTGCAAATGGCAGGTCTTGCATCTCCAGTTTAATACTCTATTAGGTATTTGAGTGTCTCTTATTTGATAATTTGATATAATGATATTGTATTTACTAATTTATTTTAAAAAAATATTAAACGAGCTTAAAAGGGCCGGCCCTTTTAGGCTCACTTCTCTTTTTAGCCTTTAAATCATAAGCCCCGCCCTTGAAGGACTCAGGCCTAAACGGGTCGGCCCGACGGGCTCGACCCGAATTCCCGGCTGGGATATTATGTGTATAAATATAAGGGTCACACTTTGACCCTAACATTGGATATTATTTTTATCAACCCGGAACGTATAAATTTAACAATGAACAATTTTGTTACAAACATTAATAAGAACTAATTTATTTTTTGTGTAAAAAGTAAACATAAACAATTTATTTAACAGTAGATATAACAATATTGTTAAAGAGACTTAACTTCCGTTACTTTTTATACTATGGGTCCCACCAATCTTCTCTCTATTATTTTAATATTTGTAGTGGATAAAAATCACTTAGATCCCATGCAAACAACTTTATTTAAGTTAACTCTTAAAAGATTCTGAAATTTTATGGCACCCTCTTGGATCAAAATGAAATTAAGTTTGATCAATAAAAAGACAATAATATCCTTATTTTATTTTTTTCATTAGAGCACTTATTAAACAAATATGGGCATTTTAAAAACAAATAAAGATATTTACAAGACAAACATGAGAATGACCAGGGAGTTAAAAATTTTTTATCATTCACATATTTGTCTTATAAATAATTTTAATAAAGTAAGGGCATTATTTTCTTTTCATTAAAAAGCTTAATTTCATTTTTACCTAAGGGGGCATAGTGAAATTTTATAATTTTTTGGGGGTTAATTGAAATAAAATTGTATGCATGGTACCTAAATGATATTTTTCCATTAAAATAATATTAAAATAATAGAGAGAAGATTGGTGGGACCTATGGTACAAAAAGTAACGGAAGTTAAGTCTCCTTAATGATGTTGGTATATCCGCTCCTAAATAAATTGTTTATATTTATTTGTTGCACCGAAATAAATAATTCTTATAAATGCTTAGAATGAAATTATTCATTGCCAAATTTTATCCTGCACCCCTTTTATCAATAATAATAATAAAGAAAGGTGGCTTCTGGCTTACCGTTTTATCCTGAAAAGTAATACCAACCAACATGGCATCAGAGCCCAACATCCTATACCTGTAAGCTCAACTCGTTGTCTTGAGTCCAGCAGGCCCATAACCAAGAAACCTGTCCAGACATATCGGGCACCCAAGATCTGGTCGCACAAGGGTGGAGCTCCGACGAATACAGTCCGAGAATCCAGATCCGGGCGGGTAAGGGTGCATCACCGTCGATTACCCATCTGAGAATCAAGACCCGAATGCGAATGCACACCAAGATGGAGCCCTAACAATTACCCATCTTGGTCCGATTGAACATTCTGCTCTGCGCAAGACGACGTGAGCAAAGATCATCTGATTTCGCACCAGACACATATTCCAGATCTGGGCGAGACAATTGGTGAATCATCTCACCAACGACACCGCATTATGATTTAGCAAGAACGATATTCTCCACTCATTTCACACCAGACGCCACGATGACGTCCGCGGCTACGACCTAATGAATGAATTAAAAAGAAAAGTTAAAGCTGATTACTGTGTCACCTGTAACTGATAAAAGAATTCTGAGCAACTTGCTGATTTCTTGCTTTTCAACTTTTGGTGGGAACGGTCATTTCAGTCTTGCGAAGTTCCACTGAAGAGTCCTTGCGGGTACTGGCGAAAACGTAGTCGTGAGATCATGGTGCAGGAAGTAAGGTTCCACTGTGACAGGAGTTGCTGAACATATCATGTGGTGGAGAACAATGGAAGAAAGTAACAATTTGGGTCTCATTGTCATAATCGTACTCTAAAGGATGAATATTGGATGAATTATAGAGATGGTGTTGCAGAAAGAGTGCGGCAATACAAGCTTCTGGGCTTGTATCAGATATGTCTAAGGTGTGGGATTCATAGTCTATGTAACTGACAGGCAAACTTGTTGGAATACATCATGCTAATCATCAATTAAATCTCAATAAACATAGCATAACATATTCTACAAGATTACAGCGGAAGACTTCATAAATACCTCTCGCCATAGCTTTTCTTCGAGCGGAACGAGATCACGAACACTGGGAAAATAAGACTACAAAATAGACAAAGTCAGAAGAAAGAATTGACAGGTACTCTTCTGACTGACCGAAAGGCACAGTGATGGCAACTGATGTGAGAGCCGTCGCCAGTCAGGGAACCTCAAAGAGCTGCTAGGGTTTTTTCTACCGTACGCTCAGTTTAGACGGCTATATTCCTTAATTATTTATTTCACCATCAGAAATAAATCAAATAGCCAATTCTGTTTACCCTAATCCTGTAGTTGGGCCTAGATCTGACTAACGGGCCACACTCAGGATATTTTAATTAACCTAATTAATAACTAAATATATTATGTTAATAATTAAAATATCTCACAAAACTTACTCCTTGAAGAATAGGAATAGACGGAAACTCAACTATTAATTCGGAATTGCTATTATTATAGGGACGGAACGGAAGAGTTTCATCATGAGGCAGCTGTTGGTTCTCACCATTGCCTTGTATCAGAAGTATCACCAACAACAAAAATATGCCATACCAAAACATTATTCTAGTCTCAAATTAAACTTGGATTCAGATGAGCAATTGTAATAATCAACTCGCTTGATGATATGGGAACACCAATAAAAAGGGTCAGCGGCAAAGGATTTTCAACATCACGCTGAATTAAAAATGTGAAATGTCTTATCATACATGGCCACCAAGCATGGACTCCGCACAAAGAATACGACTTGAGTTGGGGCACTATGATGCATTAATCTAGAATTAATTTGTTGGCAAAAAAAAAAATCTAGAATTAATTTGAGTGCTTATCAACCAGGGGCATCAAAAGATTTATATTAAATATTATCTGTGTGGACGTAACAAAGCGCGCTTTATCTATGAATTTATGCCCAAAGGGTCTTTGGATAAATATATTTTTTCCAAAGTAAGTATCTCCTTGAGTTATCACAAAATATATGAGATATCTTTAGAAGTGGCCTATGGGATTGCTTATCTTCATAATGGGTGTGATGTGCAAATATTGCATTTAACCATCAAGCCTCATAACATCCTACTTGATGATAACTTCACTCCAAAAATTTCAGATTTTGGACTAGCAATATTATATTCTGTTGATGATAGTATTGCCAATTTGACTGCAGCAAGAGAGACAATAGGGTACATGGCTCCTGAACTATTCTACAACAATATTGGACGAGTGTCTTACAAGGCTGATGTTTATAGTTTTGGGATGCTTTTGATGATGGAGATGGCAAGCCAAAGGAGGAATTTGAACTCACATGCAGAACATTCAAGCCAACTTTACTTCCCCTTACGTATTTATAACCAGTTTGATGAAGAGAGAGATATAGAACTGGGAGATTTGACAGAAGAGGAAAAGGATTCAGCAAGGAAAATGTTTATTGTAGCACTTTGGTGAAAAGGATTCAGTAAGGAAAATGTTTATTGTAGCACTTTGGTGTATACAATTGAAGCCTGTCGATCGACCGTCCATGAATAAAGTAATAGAAATGTTAGAAGCTGATAATGTTGAAACTATCGAAATGCCTCCAAAATCTTCTCTATATCCTAGTGAGAGTTTTAGTCAATGATGAATCCAGCTCATACCAAACAACATCCACTGTCTCAACGTATTCTCATAGTAATAGTCTGGGGTGACGGCACAAAGTGATGGGAAATAATAATAAGTTGTAATTGAAATTGGACGCCTGTGCAGGTGCCTTTTTATTGACTAATTAATCTAATTTGTATTTGATAACAATTCCATGTTATTGCAATTATTTGGATTTGTCTTAATAACTTAGCATCTTCTTTTCATTATTAATTCCATTACAATCAAAGCTCTTTGACAGAACCAAGCATTCCCACACATATTTCCTAACAACCAGATCAGTTCCTCCAATAACATAACCACCAGCAACCCACACTAAACACCACCCTCCAATCCGTGCTGCAGCTTAAATTCAGCACAAACCACTCCCTTCTTTGTACTAAGAAAAATTCATCCAGACGATCATATTTACCTAACCAATTCCATAATCTCTTCACCACTAGACATTTCCTTTACACATGCACATAGGGTTGCCCTCCATAATCCTCATTCTCCTTTTAGCAGTTTACAATCTGTCTTGTCCAGGTAGCCAGAGGAAGATTTGGATTCTTCTAGTAGTTGGTATTAGCTCCCTTACCAACTTCCATAACGTTTCACTACCTGTTTCCAACCTTGGCTTCAACATTTTACATCCCCACCACTGAGTATTCATCGTCACAAGACCCCAACCATGTAATTCAATCTTCCCCATCCTCCTCACAAGCCGGGGGCTTAACTATCATAAAGGTAGTTATGCATATGAGAAAATACCTGAGCTTCAGGAAATAAACACTTTATAAACATTTGTGTCTCTTCCTTCAATCCAATTATGGATCCAATCTGGGTATAGGACTTGAAAAGATTCTTGACTTGTGTCAACATTTTTTCTTCCCCCAACCATCTCTAACAATAACATTCCATTGTAAATATTTGATTTATATGATACCTTCTCAAAGTTTCGAGAGAAAACTTTAGATGCAATATAACCTAAAGTTCCTCTGGGTGTCATTGTTGACACTGGACTTTGATTTTTTAAACACAATTTAGGTAGACCAAAATCAGAAATTTTAGGAATGAAATGGTGATCTAATAACACATTATAAGGATTGATGTGAAAGTGGAGAATTCAATAATCACAACCTTGGTAAAGGTAATCAATCCCTTTTGCTATGTTAAGGGCTCACTATTGCAACTTCACCCATATAAGGAAATTTTCATTGTTGTCTGTTAAATTATGAACTTTTGGAGTAAGCCATTTGGAAAGAAGTCATGAACAAGAACACAATGAAAACCATCATCACAAAAGCCAAGCAAATAAACAATATTTTTTTTAATAGAAAAGTGGCCAAGTATAACTTGGAGATTACAAATAAAGTTCAAAAGTTAACATTAGGCCACAAAATTACGATCCTGGGCCAAGTAAACAAGACATTGAGGGAGTGGCTCTGGTAAGACCACCAAGTCTACATCTAGCTGTTGAGCATCCTTTGCTAAAAAAGTAGCACACAAAATACCATCTCTTGACACATATTAAAGCTCAATGTCCCAATCAAAGTATAACTGGTCTCTGATAGCATTAACCTCTATCCTCAACGGGTGATGCATGCTCCTATCTCTCATGACAAGGTGATACATTTCAAGAGAAGCTGTATAGGCAACAACCTTGCAAAAGTTGTGTTGTTTACAAATTTAGAGACCAGTTAAAAGTGCAAACAGCTCCGCCGAAGTGCATGGAGCGAAACCCAACTTCCGTTGGAATCCTAGGACCCAGTGCTCCCGTTCATTACGTATTAGGCCACCACAAGCTACAAAGCCCTAGTGATTGACAGAACCGTCTATGTCAAGGCGAACAGCTCCTGGTGGCAGGTACCAGGCCGCGTCTTCATCTCCATGGAACTGGAAAATTTGGTGATTGAAGGCATCATTTGAGCTGGACTCCATCATCAGGTACATAACAACATAGATGATTTCATTTGGTTGAGCTCGAACGCCGTCCATAATTCTATGGCATTTGTTCTTCCATAATGACCAGTAAATGAGACTGAAGGTCTTGGGCCATAACCATCTACGAAAGTAACTCATGATCATGTTCTTGGACATGTTTTCCTTAAGCCATACCTGCAAATTAGACTGAAAAAAATCTATGATGAGAGTTAGGATTAATAAAGTGTAACCACACCTCATGAGCACTCTCTTAATCATGAAGGATATGAAGGATACTCTCAGCTCTCTGACATTGAAATGGATACTCATCACTAATAGCTAAACTTCTCATAGCTCTGAGTGAATTTGTAGGCAGTCTCTCATGAAGAACTTGCCATAAAAACATCTTAACTTTCTCTGGCACTGGTACCTTCCAAACATTCTTCCACAGAATCAAGCCATGCCATTCCCGCTGAGCAAACACAAATTTATATGCAGCTTGGACACTGAAGTTTCCATTAGAAGCATTTCGCCAGCAGAAAATATCTTCTCCCCCCTCATTTGGTGGTTTAACTTTACTAATTATGTTAACCACCCAATGTGGGAGGAATTCAGTCCACTTCTGAACATTCTACCCCCATGATCCAGTACAAAATCATGTACTTTTGCACACGAGTCCAAACGGTGGATACCTCGAGTCATAAAATGGATTAGAGGCTCGTCAATTGGAGTCCAGAGATCCCACTACCCATTACAAGTGCTTCCACTTTTCAATCTTCTTCCTACACTATTGTAAAATTTCCCCAAAATAGCAGTAATGCTATGCCAGACATTAGAGGAGTTCGTCTTTCAATAAACAATAGGGTAGTCACATTCTCCACATCCATACTTTCCTTTAAGGCATTACACCCAAAGAGCGTCGGGTTTAGTAAGCAGACCCAGCTCAACTTCATGATGAAAGCAATATTTTGGCTCTGCAAATCTCTGATGCCTAAACCACCATGATCCTTATCATGTTTAATCTGATCCCGTGCAATAAGATGCATTTTCCTACCTTCTTTACCTGGGTTCCAAGGAAAACTGCGGCTCACCTTTTCTAAATCCTTAATAATTCCCTTAAGGAGTAATATGGTTTGCATTTGGTGGCTAGGCAGGGCTGAGAGGACAGCTTTAACCAACACCCTTCTCCCTACCATAGTGAGAAACCTGCCTTTCCAATTTGCCAGGCACTTCTGAGCTTTGTGAAGGAGAGGATAATATGTAACCCTGGTTACTCTATTATGTAATAGAGGCACACCCAAATATTTCCCCAGATCTCCAGTGATTCCAATGCCTAACCCTTAGCTTAGATCAAGGGCTCAGTTAAAGTTAATGTTTCTAGAGAAATAAGCCTTAGACTTAGCCAGATTGATCTTATGGCCTGAGACTTGACAAAAGGCATTCATGATATTCCTCATTAACTCGATCTGGGCCATGGAAGCTTCCCCAAATAAGAGAAGATCATCAACAAAAAATAGGTGGGAAATTATGGGATTATGATGATTAAATCTTAGTCCTTTCCATTATCCCTGATTAACTTCTTTGCTAATCAGCTATCCAAATCTCTCCATGCAGAGGATGAAAAAGGTAAGGAATGAGAGGATCACCCTAGCGAACTTCGCGAATAGGATGAAACTTGGAGGATTCAACCCCATTCCATTTAACCTCCATAGATGCCGGAGAAATACAGGCCATGATAAGACTAACCATTGAGTCTTGTATACCAACCTTAACAAATGTGGAGCAAATAAATCCACAGTCTAATCGATCAAAAGCTTTTTTCATGTCAACTTTAACAACAACAAAACCTTTTTTCCTTCGGTTACATCACATGGTATGAATAGCCTCCTGGGCAATGATGATATTATCACTACTTTGTCTCCCAGTAATGAAGCTACACTATTGTGGTTGGATCAGATAAAACATCACGCCCTTCAATCTCTCAGCAATGACTTTAGTAATAATCTTGAAAATAACATTACAGAGAGAGATAAGATGAAAATCTTTCAGGTCTACAGGGTGATCAATTTTGGGAATAAGGATGAGATGAGTGTGATTTATATCCCAAACCTTTTCTGGATATTGCCAAATGTCTCGGATAAGGGTACAGACTCTATTTCCAACTATACTCCATTGAGACTGGAAAAAATGATCTTGTAAGCCATCGGCCCTAGGCCTTTGAAGGCTCCCATCATAAAAGCTGCATTTTTAATTTCAATATCTGACACCCCCTGTGAATAATCTCAACATCTAGGTTCTTAAGTGGTGGAAACTCTGCAAACCAACTAGAAGAGTCCTATACTCTAACATCACTAGTATACATGTCTTTGACGAACTCCCTTGCCATTTCACACAATGCCTTTGGATCCGAAATCCAGTTTCCATTGGCATCCTGAAGAGCTTCAATCCTTTGTTTTTTCCTTTGGATCATAGTGGAGGCATGGAAAAATCTAGTGTTCTTATCCCCCCAGGCAAACCATCGACACCTAGCTTTCTGGTACCAAACAAGCTTCTCCTACGCAGTTAACTTACTATAATCTTTCCAAAGATTTTTCTCAAGCTTGTGTAAGCCAGTAGCGTGTTATTATGCTTGGCTCTATCTATGCCTTCAAGTCTTTTGAGAAGATTCATTCTCTTCTTGGGAATATTACCAGGAACAGTTGAATGCCATTTAGTAGCTTCGATATCAAACCTTCGCTTCCCTTCAAACCAATCATCGTTATCCTAAGCTTGACACATGACATTTAAGAAGCTATCCTCCAAGGCCCATGCAACATTGTATTTGAAATGACGTCTCTGTCTGCTATGGGCGTTGTTGGTCCTATTAGCACTACTACAAAAAGGGGCTTTAGTGGCGTAGCTCCTGTGGCATTTCTTTAAAGAAGTGCCAAAAATAGTTATTTATTTATTTAAAATCAAAATTATTTGAAAGCTTTGGCACTTACAATTATAAACGTCATAATTGACGTTAACCTTGCATGACGTTTCTCTGAACAAGCGCCAAACAAGGCCTTCAGTTTTTTTTTTAAAAAAACAATAGGAAGCTTTGGCGTTTTATGTGGAAGCGCCAAAGCTTCCTATATTTTGTTTTTTAAGAAAAAGAAAATATAATAGGAAGCTTTGGCGTTTTATAATTAAACGCCAAAGCTTCCACATATATATTTAATAAAACGAAGGATATGAATCATATGATCATTGCAGATTTTTTTTTGGATCAAGATGGGAATCTTTGTTTTGGAAAAAAAAAGATGGGAAGCTTTGGCATTTTATAATGAAATGCCAAAGCTTCTACTATTACAAAAGAATAAACGAAGGATCATTGATTACACTGCAGCTGATTTTTTAGGGGAAACTTTGGCGTTTTGGAATAAAACGCCAAAGCTTCCACAATTACAAAATAAAAACCGAAAGGATAAGGCATACAATAACATCACATTTTGATTTTTGAGGGGAAGCTTTGGCGTTTTGGAATAAAACGTCAAAGCTTCCACAATTACACACAAAAAAAAACGCAAGGAGAGATTCCACAATTAAAAAAAACGCAAGGAGAGACACTGCATTATTGATAAGGCGCAACATATATATACAGTCATGATATGTGTGTGTGTGTGTTCACTTTTACATTTATAGAAGAATTTTTTTGGTTGCCATTTTAATTATTATTATCATCTTAGGTGTTTATAGTGTTTGGTATTGCCGTCAATGACACAGGATCTTCATAGTTAGCTAGTTTTTTTTTTTGCCAATCATAGTTAGCTAGTTAACCAACGATGGTTCCTGAACTGCCAATGAAAAGAAAAATAATATGGGGAAGTGTACGTTGGCCGAATATATATATATATATATATGGTTTGAATGTATACACTATAATGATTGTGGAGGGAAGCTTTGGCGTTTTGTTCCAAAACGCCAAAGCTTCCACAATTAAAAAAAAAACGTAAGGAGAGACACTGCATTATTGATAAGGCATTTGATTGTGGAGGGGAAGCTTTGGCGTTTTGTTCCAAAACGCCAAAGCTTCCACAATTAAAAAAAAAAAAAAAGCAAGGAGAGACACTGCATTATTGATAAGGCACGATTGTAAATATATAATTTTTAAAGTATTTCTATATTTTATTTGTTTTAACAATTTTAACTTGTTATAACATTTGTTTTAACAAAATTATATACAATTTTGTCCTCATTTCTATATAATTTTTAAATATACGTACAATTTTGGAAGCAGTTGCAGGAGAATAAAGAGAATTAATGAGGACAAAATTATGAATAAGACTCACTACTATCAAAAGCTTCCTATGTATTTTTTTTAAAAAAAAATTTTAAAAAGACCACATTCCAAAAGAAAAAATTAAAAAAAAAATATATATATTATAATAGGAAGCTTTGGCGCTTCCTAAGGAAGCACCAAAGCTTCCTATATATTTTTAATTACTTTTTTTTTTAAAAGACCACATTCCAAAAGACAAAATAAAAAATATATAATAAGAAGCTTTGGCGCTTCCTAATGAAGCACCAAAGCTTCCTATGTATTTTTTTTTTAAAAAAAAATTTGATCCATGTTTTTAAAGACCCAGCCATTATCGTCTTATAAAATTTAAACATCCCGCCATTATCGTCTTATAAAATTTAAACATCCCGCCATTATCATCCTCTTGCTTCCCATTTCTCATAAATTCTGATCCATTACTCCCCTACTCCATTAGTCCACCAGCTTTTTAGGTACTTATTTGAAGTTTCAGTAATGGCACTCTTTTATGAAGCGTCAAAGCTTCCCTTGTTTACAAAATTTAAACACCCTGCTATTGTCATCCCGCCATTATCGCTCTCTTGCTTATCATTTCCCATAACTTCAATCCATTGCTCTCTCACTTTATTGGTCTACTAGCTTTTCTTATTCGTTATCTCCACTCCTTCCTTTCTTTGATGGCAACAAATAGAAAAGTAGGAGATCCCTAGCTTGTAAGCATTGTTTTTTAAACATTTGATCCATGTTTTCTTTTTTTTTTCTTTTTGGTTAAGATCTATAATGACTCTTATATGTTTGCTTATATTTTTTTTTCAGGTATTGATTTGAAGTTTCAACTTTGTCAGCTTAAACTTCCTATACATTATTAGTTTTTTAATTTTTAAGCTTACAAATATAATAATATTGTAGTGATTTTATTGTAATACAAATCATTGTAGTTACTGTTTTACATTTTTTACTATCGCATTGTAATTTGCTTGTTTTATCAAGAAAAGAAAATAATTCAAAAAAAAATGACTAACATTGTTTTGTATTGTAATTGGCCTACTAGACAAAATATATGATTATTTATTTGCTAAAATCTATATATGATCATCAAACATTTATTTTTGCATTACATCATACAGGAAAAAAAAATTTAAACAAATTATTAAAAAAAAGCAAAAAAAAATATTTAAAAAAATTATTAAAAAAAAGCCAAAAAAGAACCCTCCTTTAGCGTTTATATGATAAACGCCAAAAGTGGGTTCCCACCCTCCTTTGGCGCTAGATTTTTAAGCGTTAAAGGAGGGCACCTCTTCCTTTAGCGCTTGTTACATAAAACGCCATATGTAATTTATTTATTTATTTAATTTGATAAGGTAATGTATGGCGTTTTTGTAAATTGAAAAGCGCCATAGGTATTTTTAATGGCGTCAAAAGCTTTGGCGTTTCTTAAAGGCCAAAGTATTTTTTAAAATAAGCGTTATTATATCGCTTTTTTGTAGTAGTGTAGAGACAATGAACAACCTATGATATGATTTATACCGAAGTTTATGGAGAACTTTATAATCAAGATGTCCCAATTCCCAAGCCAAGTTCCCAAAAACCCAGTCCAAGCGTTCCTTCACTCCATCTTTTTTCCATGTAAAGCATTCCCCTACAAAAGAAATTTTCAGTAAATCCGATGCTTTGATGCAATCCACAAATTGTTTCATAAGCCGAATTAAAGGACAACAACCTCCCATCTTATCAGTTGGCTCCATAAAGGTATTAAAATCCCCAAAAACTAGCCATGGCCCCACAATACTACTGGCAATAGCCTGTAGAGAGTGCCATAATCCTTCTCTTCTATTAACCATTGGTTCACCGTAGACCACAGTGACAAGAAAAGAGTGATTATTTGTCTTGCCAATGACTCTATAGTGAACAAGTTGGGTAGTCGAAAGAATGTAATCCACCTGTGAGTTAATATCATTCTACAAAATCCAAATGGCCCCTACGAAACCGGAGGCTTCATGCCTAATCCAATTACTAAAACCAAGTTTTTGAGTCACCTTGTCCACCCTATCACCACTAATCTGGGTTTCAAGAAGACATAAAATATCAATTGCATTATCTTTCACCAATGTTTTAATGGTTGTGGGAAAATATCTACTCCCAGCCCCTCTACAATTCCAGGATGCAATAATCATATTAACAAAAATAATTAAGAAAAGTAAGACAACTTACTCGACATCCTGATTCGCCCTATCTCATAGGGTTGAATTGATGGTGTCATGAGTTACCAACTCACATGCCTCAGCAATCATAAAATCATCACCAATATCATCGTCCAATGTCATGGAGTTTAAAGGCAGGAGAGAAGTAGCACGATCTATATGGTCACTCTATTAGCACTTCTCTTTCAAAAATGCATCAGATTTCTGTGCATTCAAGACTATTGGCCCTTCTAACAATAAAACATTATTTTGTTGATCATGAGAGGTGTGGGGTGCATTGTGCATGGAAGGAGTAATTTGAGATGAGCCCATTTGACTCATGTTGCCGCTAACCACAACATGTTCCCTTCAGCCCATTGTATGTCTAGAAGGCCTATATGATTTAATTCCTTTGTCATTCCTTGTTCCACCGCCTTCAACATACTTTTTCACATATTGGGCTTTCCCACCCACATGAGGCCCATTCGGCCTTTGACTATCACCCCCTACTCCCTTTGATTGAGCTTTTTGCTTCCTTAATTTTTGCGCATCTTCAGGTATGAACGACTTCTCTTTCCCTTTGTCCCCAATCCGGCACCCCTGTGACTTGACCACATTGCTGTCAAATTTGGAATTCTTGCTAGCCGGGCAACCTGTCGTCATCTCGGCTTCATCGAGATCAGCCAGCGCTCTGAACCTCGAGTCCCCTGATCCTAGCTTAGACGGCCAAACTTGTGTTTGCCCGGAAGTACCGACTAGTGATCGTGATTCTAGCTGTACCAATGCACCCGTTGAGTTGTGTCTTCTTGATGACCATGCACGGTGTGCATTACCGACCAGCATCCATGGCCCAAAGCTTTCATCAGTCTTGGCTAGCTTGGACTCCGACGACAGTACCGTTACTACCAATGAGATGGCCTAAGTTTGCTCCACCTTTTTCTGGTTAGGTTCAACATAGGTCCACTGACAATCATCCTTCCGATGACCATATCGTCCACATGGGAAGCATATAAGCCCCAAACCTTCATATTCTACCTGATAAACCAAGTGAGCTACAATTACTCGAGACACCAGTCTTTTTTAGAGATCAATCTCAATGTATACTCGAGCATACTTGCCCCTTTCAATCTTTACAGTTATGGATTGATTATCTGATGGAGTAAGCATATCAATTTTAATTGTTCTCCCTATCCTATTGCCCAGTCTTGTAATAAACTCAGTATTATAGCATTGCATAGGTATATTGGGAATTATAACCCAAGTAATAATCCATCACAGGGGATTGTTAAAGGGATCAAAACTTGGGAACCATATTTGAACTAGAATAGCATGTTGTTGCACAACCCAAGGACCTTCATAGAGCACTCTCTGATATAAATGTGCCCACCCTTCTTTTTGGAGAAATTGAACAATGAAGTAATTATTGGACAAATCCACCAAATCAAAATATGGCGTCTTCCATATCCGACTGAGGTGGGTTTTTAAAGTATACGTATTATAACGCTTACCTAACACAGTGATAATTAAGAGGGTATTCCAAGGTTTACACCACTCATTGTATTACTCTGCTGTGACCGGCACTATAGGATGATTCTGCATGAGCATGCAAACTTCTTCAGTGAGTTATGGCATCTCCTATTCCTTATTAAGGACATCAGATAGTAGTTCTTCATCCTCCATATTATTCCCTCCATTAGCTATCCCATTAAAACCGATAAGAGAATCCTTATAGGATAGCAGAGGTATTGCAGTCTGATTTTGCAACTGGACTACAGGGTTGTCATGTTCCATGGAGTCATTTTCCTTAAATATGTTCAACTGAGGCGCTTCATCAGACATATGAGTGTCCAAGATTTCCTGTGATGAATCAGTTTTCTTTTGTTTTTTTACTACCACTAGTTATGATATCATACGACTGATTCGGCGACAGTTTTCGGTGAGGTTGGTCACCCATACCAGAGGAGAAGAAACATGCACGCTTTTCAAGAGAGAGAATACCGAAAACTACTTAGAGCTTTTTCCTTGCAATATAATTTTATCAACGAACAATATTTATGTGATGAATTTTGCCCATAGCTCCCATTTCAATAATAAAATCTTGTCCATCATTATCTGAATTATTAAGCACTTTTACAGCCACTTGAATTTTAGAAGATAGCTTGCCTTTAAAGATAGTCCCATAAGCTCCTTTACCTATTTTATCCTTCAAAAGGTTTGTAATTTTTTTGAGATCAGCATAAGAGAATCTAGCAGGCTTCATTGCCTTGTAATCTTCCATAAACTTTTCCAATCTTTCTTGATATTCTCCCTTCGTCTTGAAGTAGCAATATATGTATATGCTTACAAGGAAAAGCAGCAACAACATAATTGACCTTGGAGTTACAAGAGCACATCATCAATTGAATATCCAATTTCAATTAGTGAAACGTCCCAAAACTAAATTAAAATTTTCAAAAAAAAAAATACGAAAGGGAAAAACAAAATCAATGGGTGTCACTAGTACCTGGTACAACAATTGTAGGAATCATACTAGTTTTGTGCTTTTCAACTTCAGATTTTGGCTATGGCCAGTGCCATCTTAGTATGTGTTTTGGATTAACGATTGGTAGTTAGGCTTGTTTTAATTGGACTTTTGGTAATATTACTTTTGGTAAAAGTTAAATTGTGTATTGTGATTTATGTTTGGATTGGCGGTTGTATAAATGACTTTTGCAAAAGTGAAACTTGTTTGGATTGACTTAAACACAAGTGACCTTTATGATAATAGTAAGAGAGAGTGGGTGAAAAAATATTTTAAAAATCAAGTAAATATTTAAAAATTAATTTAAAATATTAGGTGCTACTGGAAAAATATTTTAGAGTGGGTAAAAATTAATAAATCAGTACTCTAAGTTTTGGGTGCTCTTCACTACTAAAAAAATATATTAAAAGTAAAATTGTAGTCAATCTTTTAAAACTAGGTACAATTGAAAAATTATTTTAAAGAGTTAAAAGCACAAAAAAAATATTTTAAAGTAATTTTTGGAGCTGAAAAATTACATTAAGGGTAAAATTTGCTATAAGTCTAATAACAAACTTGGTACAACTGGAAAAATATTTTAAGGGGTTAAAAACACCAAAAAAAAATATTTTAAAGTAATTTTTAGAGCTGAAAAATTACATTAAGGGTAAAATTGCAATAAGTCTAATAACAAATTTGGTACAACTAGAAAAATATTTTAAGGGGTTAAAAACACCAAAAAAATATTTTAAAGTAATTTTTGGAGCTGAAAAAGTACATTAAAGGTAAAATTGTAATTAGTCTAATAACACACTAGGTATAGCTGAAAAAATATTTTAAGGGGTTAAAAACACTCAAAATATTTTTTGAGTGGGGGTACAACTAGAAAGTGGATAAAATTGCAATCAATCCGATAGCACATTGAGTACTGGGTATAACTAGAAAAATATTTTAAAGAGTTAAAAACACTCAAAAAATATTTTTTGATACTACATACTATTTAAAAAACATTTTATGGGAAAATCAATATCATATAACTAATTTCTAGATAACCCAATCTAGTATAAAATGTCACTAACTTTTAACAAAAGCTCCATTCTCTAGCTTCTCCCAATTGAGCTTTCATCAATTGTGCTTTGACAAAAGCTCAATTGCCAATTTACCTCTCCAAACACTCAAAATTTGTGTTCTTAATTGATAATTAAGCTTATGATATTTAATTGAGTTTAAAAAGAGTCCCCAAACACACACTCAGAGTCTGGGATGCCTGCCTACAAAATGTCAATCCCCTCTCGGAGTACTTTCCTATTGCCGTAAGTATATATATGATTCCATTTTCAAGGATGATCCATTCTAGGAGATAACACCCAATTAACTTTTTTTTAAACAGTTAAATAAATTATTTAATCTTAATATAAGTTGTGTTTTATTATATTATCTTTTTTATATTACTATCCGGTATTTGGTTTGAGGTTTATGACTATGCTTTTTAATATAAGTGTCTCTTCTAAGACTCAAACTCGAAACTACAAAACGGGGCCTTACACCACTAGACCAACTCTATATTACTTATCATTATATTCTATATCAGCTTTTAAATAAAAAAAATAGTTTGGAGAAAAAACAATGAATATAAATGTTTTAAATTACTTTATTTAACTTAATTTTTCTAAAAAAATCAATTAGGTCTTATATTAAGGATTAGAGGTAGTATGACTATTTAGCTCTCAAACATCTATCGTGGTCCCCTCAATAATCAGATACCAACAAATATTTTTTAGCTGTAAATATATATATAATTTTTTACAAAATAATTATTTTTAATTAATTAAAAAATGTGTGAAAGTAAAAATTTTTGTTGTAAGTTAAAAATTATATTATTTGTAATCGTAATTATAAATTTCATATTTACATTTAATATTTTTTAAAAAATTATTTGAAATTTGACTGTAGTTTTGTACTATTTTTCTTAATTATAAACAGTGAATTTTATTTTATTTTTAAATTTACTAAAACAACAAACATCTAACTATATGTTAGATAATTAGAAAAAAATATTTTCTTGCAACTTTACCTAATTTAAACATTGAATATTAAACCTATATGGGATTAGATTTTAATGAATATTTATTTACTTGGTACTTTTTGATTGATCTGGCTGTGGTCACTGCATTTGTGGTGACTGAATTTTGGGTCACTTTATCATCGGGTGCATGATGCAGGAAGATTGACAGCGTGCGCATGGTTGCTGAAGGTAACATTAGATTTTGAGTTAACATTAGTTGGCGTTTTGGTGAAAATGATTAAGAAATTTATTGAGAGATTGAATTGACTAATTTATACTCGTAATTTATAAGATATTATCAATATTTTAATTATTTTAAAAAATAAAACGAATGGTTCAGTTTTAATTTCATCAGAATTTTACATCTTTTAAGATTAACATGCGAGCAGAGTTTTATAAAAGAACTTTTTGAAAAATTAATTCTTGCGGAGAACATACACCCACCATCCAGTTAAGTTAATAGTAGTAGCCTCTTTAATTTGACTTCTGAATCATGCATGTTCCTCATTAAAATTAAAAAAATGCATTATACTCGCATTCCAGTATTCTACAAACTAAACCTTTTTTTTTAGAATTACACTAAGGTCTTTAAGGAAGAAGATAAATGAAAAAATGGTCTTTTGAAATTATAAAATGAAAAAAAGATCTCATTAACAACTCCAGGAGCATGTCGTTGATAACTCTAGGAGCGTGTATTGACAACTTCATGGGATCATTTTTTTTATTTTGCAATTTTAAAAAACTATTTTTTCATTCCTCTTCTTCTTTAGGACCTGAGTGTAACCCTCCTTTTTTTTTTTTTGGGAAAATTCTCTTACAGTTTATGTCTCCGGGCTTGGGGAAGGTACGGCTCTCTATTATTTCTTCCAACTAACTATATTATTTACACAATTCTTAAATTTTAATTTTGGTCATATTTGCTTTTTACTACCCCGCGGTTTCTATTTATATGCTGATATTAACCAAATTAAATTATTTAAGAAAACAGTTAAAATTAGTTAAAAACAATACATATCACAAATATATTTGTTTTTTCAAATATCATTATTTATGAGTGAAAAAAATGAGAGAAAGTAATGGTAAAAATGATGAAAGCGAGAGTACGGAGAAAATTAATTAGAGATAACATTAGTAAAAATGTATTTAATACTTAAACAATCCCTAATAGGACCTTATAAAAAGAATGGAACGAGCGCCTTATAGAAAGTTCCAGATGATCCTTGATGAATGTCATGATGAAAATAAAAAATATTAGAACTTAGCGTTAAAGTTAATACAACACCTTGAAGTGTCTTTTTTTTTCCCCAGGCGTCTCTTGCATCTTGTGATTCAAAAATGTCATTATCATTTATTATGCAAATATTCTTCTCTTTCTTTAGCTCTATGACTGGTGAGAGATATGGTTGAGTTACAAAAACATTTATTGCGCAAATAGAAAATTAAAGTGATATAATTCGGATCAGACGGATAATTTGGAATATCAAAGTAAATTTTGAAAGAAAAAAAAACATCCGAAACTATTTGTAGGAAATTTTCTTGGTCTGTATAATTGGATTTAAAAAAAAAAAAAATTCTTGCTCATTTGGAACAGACGGATCAGACGGATAATTGTATAATTGGACTGTATATCAAATTTTCTTGCTCATTTGGAACAGTGATTGGAATGCTTAAAAGAAATTTTTCAATCGTGATTTATGATATACAAAATAAGTATGTGAGAGGAGTTTTGTTTCGACTTACGAAAAAAGCAGCTTATAAGCAATTCAATCGCCAATACAAACATGCCCAAAAATGGAGGGAATAGAAATTAGGAGTTTAGTATAAAACAATAAATTAAGTAAAAAAACCTTATGTAAGTGGCCTGGAGGGAAGCTAATGTAAAGAAAAAACTTAGCTCCATTTACTTATATTCATCAAATTCAATATTTTTCAATTAAATCTCATCACATGAACGTTTCCTAACAATAAAATTCACATTGGTATCATTTTAAAATTCTGAGAGATTATTATTAATAGTAAAATCACACGCGCAACATAATTAGAGAATGAGACCTAATAAAAATATAAGTAAATCAACTTAAGTATTAACTCTAATGCAACACCTTATTGACAAACACCTATATTTAAAAAGAAAAACATTATGATAGACAGGCTAAGCCAAATCATGCGGGCTAACCCATTTGGGTTCAAGAATAAAAGTAGGTTAGATTAGACCAATCTATATCTATCTGTGTGTGTGGACCTAAATCGTGTGAATTGGTGATGCTCAACTACCAACTCGCACTATTATTAATATTCATGAATTTTCTTATAGATTTGTTGGGTGGAACTAAGTAAGGTATAGCAATGGTGGAAAATCATTTACCTCAGTTTTAAGGTAAATGATGTTCCTCTATATTGGTTAGCATGTTTTTATACTATATGAGGTATAGCAATCTTGAAGTAAATGGCATATTAATTTTAAGAAATAAGATTTCAACTAAGAGTGTTTATGTATATAAATATAATTTTCATCGTAATGTTAAGATAGAACCCGTGTGATTCAGGGGTTGTGGATAATGGTTGAAATTTAAGTACTTGTTTTAGTTAATATTTAGCTGATGAAATAACTGGTGATGGGTGAGGGAAAGGATATATAATAAAATGAATCAAGTGTTGATGGATTGTCGTGACACAGAGGTTTATGATTGAATTGTATACGTTGTACATCTGCTATATATATCTCCAGTTATTAATATAATATCCATTAAAAAAAATTATGTAGATTATAAAAAATTAGTGAAATTAGTTATTTTTCAAAAATATGTATTGGTTTCTCTATAATACTCCCTCAAATAATTTGTATTGAAACTATCCATTGATGCTAACTCCCTTAATATATAAAATCAATAGGGGTAAAATAGAAAAAAATAATAATAAATATGGACAAATTGGACTGATACGTTATATGTAGAATCAATTCTAACCACCAATTAGCTTTTATGTTATGGAGCTGAGGTAGTATATTGTAATTTTGGACCTTTGCCATTAGTTTGTTGTTTGTTGGCTTTGTACAAGTAATGTTCTATGATTCACTTGATAACTATTCTATATTTCTCTTTTTCTAATTTGCTCTGTCATGTTCCTGACTTTTTAATGTGGTTATTTATTTCAAGCCAAAATGTCTTTCTATTTTTTAAATTCCATAATAATTGGTTGAATGCAATTATATATGCTTAGTTATAAGGTCATGAATAGCAGCAATTGATTTAGAGTTCATCTTTTTTTTTTTTAAATTCTAGCGTCTATATTTGGCTGATATTTTCCATAAGTTTGGTCAAAATGAACAAATATGTTTGCCATAAGCCAAAATTTTAATTCATTTATCTTTATAGGGCCAAGGGGAACATGTAATTAAATTAAGCCCAATCCAAATGCCCACATCAATATAGATTTTGGGCGAACCCTAACCGAAATAATGTGGTTTAGTTTGATTTTTATTTATAAATCTTTTTGGTTGCCAATGGTCTTGTGTTATAGTGACATGAAAGTTTCTCCGTATATAGGAGGTAGCGGGTTCATTCTTACTAATTTAAGAAAAGTAAAATTAAAAGATTTAATAGGAAAAAAAAACACATAAGTACCTAATTAGAAATTGAAGGAAAATAAAGGTATCAAACGAATGGTTTCCCCATTTTCTTTCCGCTTCTAGTTTTATCAAAGCTGCCCCATCTGAGACTGACAAGTTCTATGGACTATCGAAATATTCATGCGCAGGTGTGTCAAGGAGGAAGAGTTATTCAGATTTCTATTCTGGCGGATTATATATTGCGGCCTTTTCATCAGGAAAAATCAGGGTTATGTAACCCGGACCGGTCTGGCCCGGAAACCGGCGAACAAGCCCGTAAACCGGTCTGAGTTACTATTTAAAAAAAAAATTTTAAAATTTTTCCTTTAGAATTTCATACTATAAGTCTAAAATTTTCAATTTTTCACTGGTTTGGTCCCGGTTTAGCTCCGATTTGGCCCCGGTCTGACCCACTGATCCTTAACCCAGTACCCCGATCGGTTCAATATTCGGTCCGGGTTTTAATACCTTGTGAAAAATCACAGGAAGATATGTTTTGCCATTCATCACAGCTAGATATTTAGTTGGTATCATATTCCTAATTGGGCTGATAATTTTTACATTCCGCAGAAGACACTTATCTATGTATGAAAACATTGAAGATTTCATAAGACTTCACAACCTCCTTCCTTTAACGTACTCCCACAAAGATTTGAAGACTATAACTGAAGGATTCAAATACAAGTTTGGTAAGGGAGGCTTTGGCACTGTATACAAAGGGAAGCTAAAGAGTGGAATCAACATTGCTGTCAAAATGTTGGGTGAGACCAAAGCTAATGGCTAGGGAGTTATCAATGAAGGGGCAACTATTGGGAGGATACACCATTTTAATGTGGTACACCTTGTTGGCTTCTGTGTGGATGGAATAAATCACGCTCTTATCTATGAATTTATGCCCGAAGGGTCTTTGGATAAATATATTTTTTCCAAAGAAAAAAACATCTCCTTGAGTTATCACAAAATATATGAGATATCTCTAGGAGTGGCCCGTGTGATTGCTTATCTTTATCATGGGTGTGATATGCAAATATTGTATTTTGACATCAAGCCTCATAACATTCTACTTGATGACAACTTCACTTCAAAAATTTTAGATTTTGGACTAGCAAGATTATATTCTGTTGATGATAGCATTGCCACTTTGACTGCAGCAAGAGGGACAATATGGTACATGGCTCCTGAACTATTCTACAACAATATTGGACAAGTGTCTCATAAGGCTAATGTTTATAGTTTTGGAATGCTTTTGAAGGAGATGGCAAGCCAAAGAAGGAATTTGAATCCACATGCAGAACATTCAAGCCAACTTTAATTTCCCTTTTGGATTTATGACCAGTTTGATGAAGAGAAAAATATAGAAATGGAAGATTTGACAGAAGAAGAAAAGGATTTAGTAAGGAAAATGTTTATAGCATAACTTTGGTGTATACAATTGAAACCTGTCGAACGACCTTCCATGAATAAAGTAATAGAAATGTTAGAAACTGATGATGTTGAAACTATCGAAATGCCTCCAAAACCTTCTCTGTATCCCAATGAAAGAGTTTTAGTTGATGATGAATCCAGCTCTTACCAAAATCATCCACTGTCTCTACTTATTCCCATAGTAATAGTCTGGGGTGACGGCACAAAGAGAACGGAAATAATAAGTTGTAATTGAAATTGGATGTCTGTGCAGGTACCTTTTTACTGGCTCATTAATCTAATTTTTTTTTTATAACAATACCTTGTTATTGCTGTGATTTGGATTTGCCTTGATAATTTAGCATCTTCTTTTCATTATTAATGACAATAAAGTACATAGTGATAATATCCAGTAATGACTTTTTTTTTTAATTCCATTACAATCAAAGCTCTTTGATAGAACCAAGCATTCCCATACATATTTCCCAACAACCAGATCAGGTTTTGTAGGTAACACAAAACCTTCATCAAATAAAAAACAGTTCCTCCAATACCATAACCACCAGCAACCCAGCTTAAATTCTGCACAAACCACTCCCTTCTTTGTACTGAGAAAAATTCATCTAGAGGATCAGAGATTTACCTAACCAATTCCATAATCTCTTCACCACTGCACATCCCTTCACACATGCACATAGGGTTGCCCTCCATGGTCCTCATTCTCCTTTTAGCAGTTAATAGTCTGTCCAGTCCAGCTAACCAGAGGAAGATTTGGATTCTTCTAGTAGCTGGTAACTAGCTCCCACACCTACTTCCATAACCTTTCACTACCTCCTTCCAACCCTGGCCTCAACATTTTACATCCCCGCCACTGAGTATTCACTGTCACAAGGACCCAACCATGTAATTCAATCTTCCCCATCCTCCTCACAAGGCGGGGGCATAACTATCATAAAGGTAGTTATGCATATGAGAAAATACCTGAGCTTCTGGAAATAAACACTTTATAAACATTTGTGTCTCTTCCTTCAATCAAATTATGGATCCAATCTAGGCATAAGACTTGAAAAGATTCTTGACTTGTGTCAACATTTTTTCTTCCCCCCAACCATCTCTAACAATAACATTCCATAACTGTAAATATTTGATTTATATGATACTTTCTCAAAATTTCGAGAGAAAACTTCGGATGTAATGTAACCTAAAGTTCCTCTTGCTGCCGTTATTGACACTGTACTTTGATTTTTTAAACACAATTTAGCTAGACCAAAATAAAAAATTTTAGGAATGAAATTGTGATCTAATAACACATTATGAGGGTTGATGTCAAAGTGGAGAATTTGATAATCACAACCTTGGTGAAGGTAATCAATCCCTCTTGCTAGGTCAAGGGCTAACACTTGCAACTTCAGCCATCCAAGGAAATTTTCATTGTTGCCTGGAGAATATATGAACTTTTGGAGTGAACCATTTGGAAAGAAGTCATAAAAAAGAGCATGACGAAAACCATCAGCGTGAAAGCCGAGCAAACGAACAATATTGATGTGATGAATTTTGCCCATAGTCCACATTTCATTAATAAAATTTTTTCCATCATTATCTGAATTATTAAGCACTTTTACAGGCACTTGAATTTCAGAAGATAGCTTACCTTTAAAGACAGTCCAATGAGCTCCTTCACCTATTTTATCCTTCAAAAGGTTTGAAATTCCTTTAAGATCAGCACAAGAGAATCTAGCAGGCTTCATTGCCTTGTAATCTTCCTTAAAATTTTCCAATCTTTCTTGATATTCTCCCTTCTTCTTGAAGTAGCCTTATATGTATAAACTTGCAATGCAAAGCAACACCAGCATAATTGACCCTGGAGTTACAAGAGCACATCATCAATTGAATATCCAATTTCAATTAGTGAAACATCCCAAAACCAAATTAAAATTTTCAAAAAAACAAAAACAAAAACAAAAAAATACAAGAAAAAAGGGAAAAACAAAATCAATGGGTGTCACTAGTACCTGGTACAGCAATTGTAGGAATCATACTAGTTTTGTGCTTTCCAACTTTAGATTTTCGCTTCCGCCAGTGCCATCTTAGTTCTAGGTCCAATCTATGAAGCTGAAATGCTTGTATTGATGAAACTACCTGAAACATCATGGTGCAGGAAGCTACGTCCCACTCGAAGATACTAACTTTAGAAGGAAACAACATAAATCGGGCAGACAAATATATCCAGTAGGTTGTTTATATTTCTCATGTGTCTCAACCCAGCTGAAGAACAATCAAAGAAACAAACATTTTCACTCCACCCAAAAAACTGGATAAATGGATGAATTGTAGAGACTATGTTGAAGAAAGAGTCTGGGAAGACAATGATTTGGATCACGCAAGGACATGTGTAAGAGGTCGGATTCATTGTACATGTTATCGACTGCGAATCTTATTCCACTAACAGCAGGAATAGAAGGAAACTCAACCATCGTCCCATTGTTATAGAGATGGAATGGAACAATTCCATCATCAGGTACATGCTGGTTCTGACCATTCCCTAGTTTCAGAAGTAGCACCAACAACAAAAATCTGAGATACCAAACCATGGTAAGAAAAGATATTTGTTTTCTCAAACTTGGATCCAGATTCCTAAGTGTTAGGTATTCGCATATCTCATTAAAAACTAAAGCAGTGGAAGGGGATTGATAAAGCAAGCCGAAACTTCCTTTGGAGCCAGGATGAAAATCTCAGGAAGATGCACTTAATAGCCTAGGATACAATAAGGAAAACCAAGAAAGCTGGTGGGTTAGAAATTAAAAGATTGGAAGAGCAAGATCATTCGTTCATCATGAAGTTGTGCTGGGGCCTAAATACTAAGCCAGACAAACTATGGGTCAAATGTTTAAGAGCTCAATATGAATGTGGGGAGGAGCTGGTGCCTTGGGTAAGCAGAAAGAAAACTAACTCCCTAACTTGGAAAGCTATTACTTAAGTGTGGGAAAAATTTATGACAAGGGTTGGAAAAAGAATTAATAATGGTCAAAGCACCAAATTTTGGTGGGAACCATGGTCATCTCTTGAAAGACCACTCATAGAATTGGCTATAAAAAAATCTGGACATGATCAATAAAGATGAGGCGGTAGCTTCTTTTACATTACAAGATGGAAGGTGGAACAGGGGCAGATGGGAGCTCTTCTTCTCCACAGACATAATTAATATTTTGAAGAAAGTCAAACCCCCTTCAAATAACAGAAGGGATATAGCTCGTTGGAGGAGCTCACCTGATGGTTCTTTTTCAGTGAAGGCAGCCTAACAATTTCTGACAAAACCAACTGAGGAGGTGGGTAATCCAGTCTGGAGGAAATTATGGCGTTGGCATGTCCCTGAAAAAATTAAAATATTTCTTTGGCGAGCTAGCCATGAGAGAATAATGACTAACTCACTTATAGCCAAAAGAGGGGATACACAATCAGGAGAGTGTCCTTTTGAGTGTCCTTGTGAAGAGAGTGTGTTGCATACATTGAGAGATTGTAAGAAAGCAAAAGAAATATGGAAGGAATTTATTAAACCTAATCCATATAATGCTTTTTTCATTTTTGATTTTCAGGAATGGCTCAGATGGAATTCAATACATCAACCAGCGAAGAACAGGTTCTCACAATGGCCTTGGGCTAAGATCTTTGCACAAATATGCTGGGTCATTTGGAAGACTAGATGTGCACTGATCTTGGACTCCAAAAATGCCACTTCACGTGAGATTTTGCAGACATGTCTTTTTCATAATTTTGAAGAGACAACGGGTGGAAAGATCAAACACAATTTTTCAAGGGAACAATATCAAAGAACAACAATGGACACCACCAACACTAGGGGTGGTAAGAGTTGATGTGGATGCTTCTGTTCACCACTTCACATAGGCAACATGTGGAGGAATCATCTGAGATGCTAAAGGTCAATGGCTTATGGGCTTCAAGAAGACACTTGGACCTGTTTCAGTAATAGCTGCGGAGATTTTGGCAATTAAAATAGGTTTGGAGGTCTGCAAAAATCTAAATTTGCAAGAAATACATGTATACTTGGACTCGCTGGAAGCAGTGAATGAATTACTCAGAGAAAGCGTTATAAATCATACTTTGCGCAAAGAATTTGAAGACACTCAAAACCTCTTATATAGGGACTGGAAAGTGGAATTATTTCATAAAGCAGGGAAATTTAGGAGTGTGCCAATTTATTGGCCAAGGATTCTCACTCTGACAACCAACAGACTATTCTCCTTCAAGAGGTTCCTCTGATTTGTATGCATAGGTTTCTGCCAGACAAATCTTTTGTTGTAGATGAACATCTACTACATTAGGTAGTGGACTGAGCTTTCAAGCTGAGCTTGCCAATCAATGCTTAAAAAAAATCAGTCTGACAAAAATGAAGTTGGCGAAGAGGGACATAAAAGAAAAATCATCAGTCAAACAGAAATTTCATGTCAACTTTGGGGTAAAAAATACAAATTATCCGCGTTGACCTGGAAGAAAATATGGATACTCATAATTCAGTAACTGCACATCTTTCTCAAATTTCATCGATGTAAAGAAAGGGCAGTGTTAAGACTGAGCCCAGAAAGATCAAGCCCAATGTTAAATTACAATTGCTAGAAGGCCCAAGCTCTGGGAATACTCGAAGGCCCACAATAGTATAGGCTTTAATATGTACAGATTCTTTACACCCACTTGTATCACTAATACACGTGTCACACTCATGTAACCTCTAGGGTTGAGTGCCCTACTATATAAGTGAACAGTATACACTCTAAATGATACGCCACAATTTATACAAAGCACTGATTTTTATCTGGCAGTAGTCACTACCAGACAGAAATTTCAAAGCAGTTCATCTTTAGAGAATAAAAATACAAATTAGCCGCCTGCAGCAGTAAGAAAAGTTAAAGGAAATTTGGTCGTCAATATATATATATAACAAAATTTTTAAGAAAATGATAGAGCTAAGAAAAGTAGCTGATTGAACTAGGAGGATCATAATCCAGAGGTGAAGCAGCTGCACATCATTCTCAACGATGGAAGAAAAAGGCTTAAAGTGTTGGTATTTGGTGTCGTTCACTCTACTTCTAACACATGGGGTTACGAATTCTCAAGAGCAGAATAAAACTGTGCTCCGTCTCGGTGCGGCATTATCACCTACATCTCGTATCCATTCCCATTATGAGACGACCCACCCAACTGCAGCGACCCAAATACGAGCTATCCTGCGAAAACAATGACACTCTTGTTCATTTGTACAACGGAACATACAGAGTACTTGCAATAAACTACAACAACTACACAATCCGAGTCGTAGATCCTGGAATACAGGCGGGAAATTGTTCCTCCCTCCCTCGTTATTCCTTATCCCAATCCAATATCACCGAAACTTACCGCTTAAACATGGAATACGAGAGCAATAACTCCTACGATGCAAATCTGAAGTGGATAACATTAGAAGTTTCATTCAAGGATAGTGCGTACCTGAACTGCAGTGATCCAGTGAGGGACGACGCAGCATACCTGGATACATCTCTATGCGTGAATTAGGAATACAAAGGAGAAGGAGGAGGTTATATGTATGCTATAGCCAGAGATTTACTGGTTAAGGAGCTAAAACGTCGGTGTCTTGTGAAATCGGTGGCCATCATTTCGTTAGATTGGTATTCACAGGTAGGTGGTGGTGGAAACAAGTTATCATCATACACCGATATTTGCAGAGTGCTTTCTAATGGATTCGAACTTTTGTGGTCGAAACGAGCTTGTGTTGATCATAGTTGTCCAATTTCTAGTTTATGCTCTTTGAACCGTGAAACTCTCAAGTCTCCAATGCGCTTGGGATTTTCTGACGTATTAGTAGTCCCATCGGAATAACTGGGCATGAAGGCATGGAGTAAGCCACCTATTCACCTCCCTTTCTGCTTTAAATTTAGATTTAACATTTTTTTGGGCCAAGCGCAATCTGTCAAAAAATAATTTCCTTGAATATAAGTCTAGCATGAAAGTAATTGACTGTTTTTTCTAATTTTAACTATGATGTAAATTTAATAATAAATAATTTTATTATGAGTATTCGTAAGAACTATCTATTTTCAGTATAAAAAGTAGATATAAATAATTTATTTGAGAGTAAATATAGTAACACACTAACACGTGAAGGAGATTTAACTTCTGATATTTTTTTTGTACTGCGGGTCCCATCAGTCTTTTTTTTCTATTATTTTAATATTTTTCAATAGGAAAATATCATTAAATTCCTATGAAAACAATTTTATTTTAGTTAACAGCCAAAATATTATAAAATTTCACTACACCTCTTTGGGTCAAAATGAAATTAAGTCTTATCAGTGAAAAGACAATAATGCCCCTTATTTTTTTTCCATAAGAGCATTTACAAGACAAATAGGGGCATTTTTAAGACAATTAAAAATATTTACAAGATAAATACATGAATGAACCTCTTGGGTTAAAATTAAATTAAATCTTGTCAGTGAAAAAACAATAATGCCCTTACTTTATTTTTTTTCATAATAGCATTTACAAGACAAATATAAGTATTTCTAAAACAAATATAGACATTTACAAGATAAATACGTGAAGGACCAAAATTTTTTAACTCCTTGATCATTCGCATGTTTATCTTATAAATGTCTTTATTTGTTTTAAAAATGCTAATATTTGTCTTATAAGTGATCTTATGAAAATAAAATAAAATAAGGATATTATTGTCTTTTTACTGACAAAATTTAATTTCATTTTAATGCAAGCAGATGCCATGAAATTTCATAATCTGTTAAGGATTAACTGAAATAAAATTGTTTGCATGAGGTCTAAGTGATCTTTTCCCGTTCAAAAAATATTAAAATAATAGAGATAAAATTGGTGGGACCCACAATATAAAAAGTAACGGAAGTTAAGTTTTCTTAACACCGTTGTTATATCTGCTCCCAAATAAATTATTTGTGTCTTCTTTTTGCATCGAAAATATATAATTCTTATTAGTGCTCATAACAAAATTGTCCATCACTAAATTTACATATTCGCTCTTATTAAAAATGTAGGTGAGAGGACATATATAACATCTCTTTTTTTTTTTCCCAATATTCATTATTAAATAAGGGCAAGTTTAAAAAAGTTAGTCAATTTAAGATATATTATGCGTCCGATCTACGGTTTTTTAGCATATAGCATTTGGTCAAAGGAGACTTGTACTAATACTACCTCTAAGTATTAATATAAGAATTAGTTGATTATTTGGAGTGATTAAGAAAACTAAATACTTCATCCAGTCTATAATATAGAGCACTTCTAGAAGGAAGATATGGCATAAAATATAAGTCACCTCCGGTTTAATTAATACTCTTTTTCTTGTTTTCCCCTATGATTAATACTCATTTTTCAACTTTGTTCACTCATTATATCACTTCTCTTTAAAATAACATTCCCAGTGCGATTAAATACGTTTCTGAAGAAGGGTAAAAGTGAAAAAAAAAATTACATTTTAGGATATATTAAATAACTTAACTGTCATTTTTCATTTTTCGAGATATAGTTTAAGTACCCTATATTGTGGATCGGAAAGAGTAAATTATATTAAAGTATTTATATAGATCATTTTTTTCTAAATTAATTTATATAACTTTTAAAATAATATATAATCTAATAATATGTTACATATGTCATGATGAACTAATTTATTTAACTTCTTTAATTTTTAAAAACAAAAGTCAAATGGCTTTTATACTAATTTCAAGAGTGAGTAATAAAAATTAGAGTGTACCTTAGGGCCTGTTTGGTACAAGGAAGATCTTGGAAGGGAAGGGAATATATGCAAGTTCCCTCGTTTGGTACGCAATTTTAGCTCAATCTTCTCAGGAATTCAAGTTCCTGGGCCCACCAATGTTCCCTTATTCATAGGAAGATGAGATCCCACTAAAATTGGTGGGATCTTAAGTTTCTTTAGTGGAGAAAGATCTGAAAGACAAATATGCCCCTGAAATATTTAAATTAAAAGGCGGAAAATTCAAATTTACTATAGAATTTGCTTATCAAAATCGAACTTTTAAGGATTCCTGCCTTGCAAATTCCAATTTCATCAATAAATTCGAATTTTTCAAGATCCCCGCCTTGCAAATTCAAATTTCTACAGAATTTGCTTATCATATGAAAATAAGTATTTCTCTTTTTTCCCCTCAAGTTCCACCTTCAATTTTCTTCCTACCAAACAACTCATCTTCTATCACCCTTTACAATCTTCCTTTCCCTTCCTTTCCCATCTCTAAGTTCATTTCCCTCCTCAAATTTTTCTTGCACCAAACAGGCCCTTAATCATCTGCATATGATCCTCCCGCGAGTTTTGAATTAATATCATGTTTTATTTATGTGTGATGCAGAGTAGTCAACAAAGCTGCTCGTTTTGGGCTTTTGGCAGAAGGTAATGATTCCACTTTATTTTGTCATAATCCGGGGTTAAATATTGAGATAATGCTATATTACTATTAGTCTACTTTATTAATTTTAATCTAGTCCTGCCGTGTTGTTTGACTTTTTCAAAATTTCTTCCTTTCAGATTATCTCTATCCAGTGTTCAATTCAATTATTATCTTGTCACATTTTTTGGTGCATGCCTCGAAGTAGTATATCCAATGTTCACTTATCATCTTGTCACATCTTAAAGTTTAAGAGAATTATTTCTTATATTTTAAAGATCGACATGATGATATCATAATTAGATCATTGTTCAAACAGTACTTAAGACTGACTGAAAATTTATTATCGTATAGTTTCATTATTTTTATCCAAGTAATAATCATATTCCCGTCACAAACCAATTCCATGACATACATATTTGTCCAGGACTAAGCCAAGTAGTGGGGAAGGATACATAGACCCCTCACCATGAAGACCATGATTTTAGTTTTACAATTTTGGTTGATTGAACCATATTTTTATAGATCTTTTCATATTTAATTTAGGATTTTTAATTCATTTTCTAAGATATTATTACATATTTAAGTACTAATTTATAATTAGGGGCAAAATAGTCATAATTTATTAATTATTCATGCAAATAGTTTCTTGAACTTTTGATATTACATTGTATTTAATCTTGCATTATAGGTGTTAAAAAAAATTACTTTGAAAAATGTCAATTGGGTAAGAATTAATAATTTTTTTGGATGGGGAAATTACATAAAAGAGCCCCATAATTTCTAAAAATTTCAAGTCAATGAAGAAAATGGATCAAAAGTTTTAAAAACTACAATGACCCTATAAACATTTCAAAAATATAATCCCTCCACAAACTTTCAAATGTTTTCACTAGTCCCTTGGTCAAAACGCACGTTTTGACCGAAGGGACTTGGGCCGTCTTCTTCAGCAACATTGCAGATCGAGGGATATGGAGAGTTTTTTAGGAACCAGTTTCACCACCGCGGCATCACAGTGGGAACGAGGGAGCTTGGGAGATCTTGAGAGGAAAGGGAAAGAGACGGAGAGCCGAAGACTTCCTTCCTCACCATCACTGCTGTTCTTCTCCGCCAGAGGCTCAAAGTTGAGAAGCTCGGTGATGACAGAAGCAGAGTGAGAACGCCGCGAAGAGATCTTTAGAGACCAGAGCTGAGATCGGACTTCATCACCCTCGCAGTTGTTCACCACACCACCATAGTCTTCTCTCCTCAGGTTCGCCATCATTCCACCAAGATTCACCATTGAGATTCATTGTTTTGCTGTCAAAGATCGCGTCACCTCCATCAAGACCACCATTGTCGGCCTTCTTCTATTATGTCTGGTGAGATTCTTTGATTTTCCGGCCATTCTGTGGTGCTCCAGGGATTCTTCCTTTTTTCGGCGAAATCTCTAATTTTCCGGCGAGTCTCTGTATTTTCCTTTGAGCTTGTTTCCATGGTAGGTTCGATTTGACAGATTGTGTTGGATGCTCTAATGAACATGTCTTGCTAAATCTCTTGCTTCTTGGTGACAAGGACTTGTTCTTAAGCTTAGGGAGTTTTTCTATCATTCCAATAGTTTAGAATTATATTTAGTGTAATCAAAAACAGAATTATATATTTAGATTTTCTAATTTTAGGAATTATTGGATATGATTCTCAAACTAAGATTGAGATTGAGATTAATTGTCTTTATTGGTTTGATATATATAGTTGAGATTGGATTTTGTAGTGTGAAGATTATATAGTTTGAATTTCTTTGTGGTGGCAATGAAATTATGTTAATTAGTATGTTATTGTCTAATTAATGTGGCTGATTTATGCCCTTGAGGGACTGTTTAGCGGTCAAATTCAAGAAGACTTATGTTACATCATTGCAATTTCAATTGCACATTAAGTGGTTTTAAACAATATCTCAAGAGATAGTAGTTATCAATGTTTGTAGGAGCTGCTATTAATTGGGAATATTAGATTTAACTGTTATCTTGAGGTTCTTTTTAAGAATTAATGAATTTTAACTCTCAATCTTTTTGAGCAATGATAGTCACTTTTTTCAATACCAAGAGCATTCATCATTCATATTTTCCAATCCAATTCCATTCACTCCTTCACCATTTTTATAAAAATACCAAAAACAATAGTTTTGCTTTTAATTAAATTGCATTACTCTTTTAGTTCTTAATTTGAAAAAGCCTAAAACCAATTTTCCCTTGTTTTCATTGTATTTGCATGGCATTTAGATAACTTAGGAATCAATAAAAGACTCCTTGGAAAGAGAAAACAATCCTAGGTTTGCCTATGAACAATTTTTTATTAATTTTTATTGTGAACATCAAGACTAATGTACAAAAAGACCCTCATCACACATTATGAATAATCACTGGAAGAGGTGTTGTGGAAGGTGTTGTGCCATACATCTTAGTCACACATTGCTGATTTATACATTTCACAAAAAACAGTTGTCAATGTATGAAAACATAGAAGATTCTATAAGGCTTCACAACCTTATTCCAATAAGATACTCCTACAAGGAGTTGAAAACAATGAGTGAGGGTTTTAAGAATAAATTGGGTTAAGGAGGCTTTGGCACTTTATAGTTTATATAAAGGGAATTTAAGGAGTGGTCCTGAAGTTGCTATCAAAATGTTGGGTGAATCCAAAACTAATGATCAATATTTTATCAATGAAGTGGCAACTATTGTTAGGATACATCATTTCAATGTGGTACATCTTGTTGGGTTTTGTATAGAAGGAAAGAAATTCGTGCTCTTATCAATAAATTCATGTTAAATGGATCTTTGGATAATGTTATTTTTTCTAAAGGAAGTATCCCATTGAGTTATAGGAAAATATATGAGATATCTCTTAGAATAGTTCATGGAATTGCTTATCTTCATTATGGCTGTGACATGCAGATATTGCATTTTGACATCAAGACTCATAACATTCTTCTTGACGATGAACTCACTCCAAAAATTTCTAATTTTGGATTGGCAAGGTTATATTCTATTGATAATAGTATTGTCACTTTGACTGCAGCGAGAGGAACAATAATGTATATGGCTCCTGAATTATTCTACAAGAATATTAGATGAGCGTCTTATAAGACTGATGCTTATAGTTTTGGAATGCTTTTGAAGGAAATGGCAAGTCAAAGAAGGAATTTGAATCAAGATGTAGAAGATTCAAGCTAAGCTTACTTTCCCTTGTGGATTTATGACCAATTTGATGAAGAGAAAGACAAAGAAATGGAAGATTTAATAGAGGAGAAAAAGAATTTGGCAAAGAAAATGTTTGTAGTAGCACTTCGGTGTATACAACTGAAACCTGTTGATCACTCCTCAACGAATAAGGTAATAGAGATGTTAGAAAGGCACGATATTGAAAGTCTAGAAATGCCTCCAAAACCTTCTCTATATTTTAATGAAGGGTTTTAATGGATAACAGCTCCTACTTTAACGGATCAACATCCACTATCTCTTCACATTCTCATAGTAGTCTAAGTTAGGCTGCAAGTGAATTATGGAAAATAATAATTAAATTTGCAGTTGAAATTAGTCACAAGCCAATATATTGTTTTAAAGTTTAGCTCATCAGTTTGTATTTGATAACAACAATTGTCTTATTACCCTGATCTGGGTTGTGCTTTAATAATATAGCATCTCGTTTTCATTATTAATTATGCCATACAACGACATGTTCATAGTAGCACTTCGATTCTATATTTTAAATTATAGATTAGTCAATTCTTGTTTGGGATCATGTTTGTGATCCCAAAAGTACTTATTCATGTAAATCGAGACAAAACTTCTCTCACATACTTACCTCGTATACTGTAAATCACGATTCTAAAGCTGCTTCAAGTGAATGATGCTACAGCTCTATCTGCTCTATGAGCATGATTGATGACTTTTGGGTTTTTATATTTGGATTTTGTTTGGACAAATTTTGTTCACAGTCTTGTGAATAATGTTACCTTCTTTGAGTATTTTAGCGAGCGGACCAGCTTTTGTATGTTTGAATCGACTGTCGCTGAAGTTAAGTGGAAGGAGTTTTTGACTCAGACTTTGCCTAAGTCAAATACGCCACTCTCAAATTAAAGTTTCTATAACCATCTCCGTGGGTGTCAATATCAATTTTCCCATGGGTTTTGTATCAAAAATATTTTTATGCCCATGCTTTCCTTTATGCCAAATTGCATATATGATACCATTTAGATTCAGTCTACATGCATCGCATACAGATATTTTTTCTTCAAGGTTGATAAGTATTTACTTTTTCACACTATTGAGTGATTTTTAAAAGCCATTATATTATTATATTTTGGTTATTTTTGCCTGACTTTATGTCTGAATTCCATGGGCATAAACAAATGCTAGATGTCCTTATATGCTGTGATTCTCTTGCCGGCTAGCTTAAGAAAGCAATAAGATCTTCTTCTGAAGGTAGGAAGGCAATTTATGTAATCAAGTGGGGTCATTTCTTGTATTCTCTAAAGTTTGAGAAGCTTAAATAGTTAAGGTTGCTGAGGTTTATATAATTTGGGGTAACATATGGTTTGCTTGAGGCTTGGCTTACTGCCTTTCTCTAATATATACTTTTAGTCATCATATAAGTTGCATTAAGAGAGTCATTTATTTTAACAGTTTTTTCTACTTGCTAGAGTTGTATGTGACCAATAATTACTTTGATAAATATTCATTCTATAAACGCTTTCTTCCTTTTACTCCTTGCAAAGTGCTTTCTTCAAGGACTTTACTTGCTAGTATTGCTTCAACCAGTAAGAGCAATAACAAAGGAAATTAATATTCACATATATAAGCAGCCAAAGCATTGACTTACTGGTTTTGGTCTTTGGTAATTCCTTTACCTTCCTGCTTTCGCTTTAATTTCATCCATGGAATGTCTCTGGAGTACCCATTCTTTTTCTGCTCAGAGAAATTTTAAGACTATCATTGTTGCTGTAGCATCTTGTTTCTGTCTTTCTTGTCCTGGGCGCAATTAACCTGGCTCTTAAATTTCTCTTCTGAATTCAGTCTCAATTGAGAAGAAAAGGTATTGTATGAAGCATGTTATAATCTATTTCTTTTAGTTCATGCATATAGTTCCCCCCTCCTTTCTGTCTTTTTTCTTCTTGTCGTTTTTTGGCACTGAAGTTTTTGGGATCTGAAATGGATCTTTCACTTGTCCATGTTTGCTAATTTCCATCAGCTGGGATTTGCAATATATTTATATGGATTTCTAGGCTTTTTTTAGGCCCTTATATACAAGAGGTACAAAGAATAATAATATATATACATGTTATGGCTGCTTTGGCTCAAATGCTCAAACGGGCATGGCCTTATTTGGTTTCAATTTTGTTACAATTTGGCTATGCAGGCATGTCCATTATAGCCAAATTTTCTCTTGACCAAGGATTGAGCCAGCATGTTCTAGTAGCATATCGTCATGCCCTTCCATTTCTTGTGATTTCTCCTTTTGCAGCTTTCTGTAATATGTCTTAATTCCATTGATATTTGTACTTGTGTCTTTGAGTTTGAGTTTAGTGTCCATTATTTAGCTTTTTTGTTTCTACTGATGAAAATTACTGCTATTTTGATAGGAATCCAAGACTTAAACTGAAATTATGTCTTAGTAAAGATTATGTTGTTTTCACCTTTAGAGTAGGAGTGTTTTCCACTTAGTTTCCTTTGCTATGCTCAGTACCTACTTCAATTCTCAGAGTTTTGTTTAATTTGTTGGTTTGCAAGCCAAACAGGCCTATCATAGATCAGAATTGGTACTTTACTGGGATGAAGCTCACTACTACAACAAACACATCCACTTCTCCTGCTCCTTCAGCAATGTTGAAGTTCTCTAGCACCCTCTTTTTTGTCATACACACAAACCCTTGTACAACCTCTCCAACAAAATATAGGCTACATTTATTGTCTTTTTAGGTCCATGTTGTGATATGTTGGTGAATTCTGTCCATAGTGATGATATCCAGAGTGTTAATGGAAGTTTCATAATTACCTTCTGTACAACATCTGTCCAGAGTGTTAATGGATTCTCAAAGCTTGATACAGAGTTAAGATACACAATATAGGGACCGAAAACCTTCTTGTAATTCTGATGTGTATATTGTAAATGTCATCATGTGTTTTGTAAATAACAGTGTTATTTTGAATTCCCTTTGTCTTGTAAATAGCTTTAAGTGTTTTTATCATTTTACTTATTTGTCTTATAAATGTGTTTATTTGTCTTATAAATGCTCTTATATGTCTTGTAAATAGTACAAATATTATTGTGAAGGCACTTTTTTTGTCTTTTAAATGGTTTTAGTGTTCTTTTCATTTTACTTATTTATTTTGTAAATTCTCTTATGTGTCTTGTAAATATCATGTGTTATTATGAATACCTTTTTTGTGTTGTAAATGGTTAAAATGTTTTTGATTAAACTACTTTATTAATATAATAACATATTAAGTAATTATAAAAAAATATCAATTATATAAAAAAACAAAAAAAAATTGTTTTCAAAAGCAATTATCCAGTTTTTTTGTTTTTGTTTTTGTGTTTTCAAAAACATTTATTCAAACAAGTGTTTTCTGTTTCCAAAACTTGTTTTCAATAACATATTTATAAAATTATTTTTTAGAACAAAAAACGGAAAATAGAATCAAATAGGATCCTAATTTCTAGTTACTTTTTTTTTTTTCAAAAGAGTTCTATTAAAATCTGTTGTTAACTAGACAAGAATAATCTTATTATCCAAAATCATTGTATACAATAGAACTAATCAACTCTTCTAAAGTCCTAATCCTAGCAGACAAACCAAGTCATATAAAATATTCCACATATTGTGCATTCAGCACCTATACTATTCAAAGAGATGATCTTTCAACACCATGCTAAGATGTAAATAATTCCTCAGTAGTTTCCATTTAAAAACTTGCTCTCTGTGTGGGGACCTTTAATTTTCAAATAAAATATTTATTTTTACATGGTAGATTATGAGCTTGAAAGAAGATTAATAGCCTTAATTACACATAACACACATAATTACTAACAAAGAAAACAAGATGCTCAATTATAAAGGCAAAACACAAACCACAAACAATAACAAAGTACTGCCATCTAATACAAATCTGTCAAGTTAAAACTTCCAAAAGGTACCAGCTTTGACTCCTTTTTCCAATTGCAAGATGTTAATTTCCATTACTTGTTCCCTCACCAATAATACTATGAGAATGCACAGAAACAATGGATGCTGTTTCATCAGAGTTGGATATGTCATCCACTAAAACTCTCTCATTAGGATATAGAGAGGGTTTTGGAGGCATTTGAAGGCTTGAAACATCATTTGCCTCTAACATCTCTATTACTTTGTTCATTGAAGGGCGATCAACAGGCTTTAGCTGTATGCACCAGAGTGCTACTATGAACATCTTCTTTACTAAACCCTTTTCTTCTTCCATCAAATCTTCCATTTCTATATCTTTATTATCATCGAATTGGTCATAAATCCATAAGGGATAGTATAGTTGGCTTGAATGTTCAGCCTTCGGATTCAAATTTCTTCTTTGACTTGCCATTTCCATAAGAAGCATCCCAAAACTATAAACATCAACCTTATGAGACACTCTTCCAATATTCTTGTAGAACAACTCAGGAGCTATATACCCCATTGTTCCTCTTACTGTCAAAGTGGTAATATTGCCATCAATTGCATATAAACGTGCTAGTCCAAAATCTGAAATTTTTGGAGTGAAGTTTTCGTCAAGAAGAATGTTATGAGGTTTGATATCAAAATACAATATTTGCATCTCACATCCATGATGAAGGTAAGCAATCCCACGAGCCACTTCTAAAGATATCTCATATATCTTACGATAACTCAAGGATGTGTTTTCTTCTTTAGAAAAAATAAATTTATCTAAAGATCCATGGGACATAAATTCATAGATAAGAGCACGTTTTGTTCCTTCAACACAGAACCCTACAAGATGTACCACATTGAAATGGTGAATCCTCCCAATAGTCGCCACTTCACTCATAAAATCTTGGCCATTAGCTTTATTGGATTTACCCAACATTTTGATAGCAACGTCAGGTCCACTCCTTAGCTTTCCCTTATACACAGTAGCGAAGCCTCCTTCACCCAACTTATTCTTGAAATTTTTTGTCATTGTCTTCAAATCCTTATAAGAGTACCTTATTGGAATGAGGTCATGAAGTCTTATAAAATCTTCAATATCTTCATATATTGACAGGTGTCTTCTACGGCATGTATAGATCAACACCGTAGACAACAGTACAACACCAAACAAAAATCTGACCGTGATAAATGGCAAAACAAATCTTCCAGTGAACACTCCTAATTTGAACAGAAGCTTTGATGGCCCAGAATCATAGTAAGTGTCGTATACGTAGTCTAGATGAATGTTCGCTATCCGTTGTAGTCCTGCAAATGTATGCTACGTAAGTGTCAAAAAAGTGAAAACACAGTTTAGGCTAACATCCTTTAATTTAGCCTTATTATTAATTCAGCATATATAACAAATGTCAGCTGAAGCAATCATATATATCAAACAAACATAGCATTATTGTTCACGGACAGTAATGGAAGCTGAAGCGTGGAGGAAAACATGATACATTTTTTTAATCAAAGAAACATGATATAAATTATCACCTAAGAATTCAACTTAAACTATGTGTATTTAAAATGTAAATAAATTAGTTAAAAGGCTTCTAATAAAATTAACCCATGAAATAGAAAAATATAATGTATGCCCTAAATCATAGGTGATAGGACCTTACCTTTCCAAATTCCCTCGAGATAATCTGTAACAAAATTTTACTCAAGTCAACAATGACAAAGATGAGAGAATAGCAACAAATAGCTGTTAATTAAAAGATCGAGTAACCAATATAGGATGAAAAGAATTTTTTTGATAAAATTCAGTCCTCTCACCTATTTGGACCGATGAGTCGCACACTTTACTATTACTAAATAAAGAAAATTTTTATGAATGTTATATTAAAATTAATTTCTTAATATTTATCTACATTGATGCTCAAAGTTAAAATTTATTTTCAATTCAATTTAATTATATATTATTTTCTTATCAAATTGATAAAAGTGTCCCTTATATTATAAAATAAGACCACGCAAACTCACATATATTTTGTAATATGAATCTACCATGATTACCAAAATACTATTAGTTTTGAGTCAGACACCTATGCTAAGAGGGGTAGCTTCAAACCCCAAAATTAAAGTAATCAATTGCTTGGATACTTTGTAATAGAATCTAGAAAAGGTGTTGGATACTGGTCCATAATATAAAAGAAAAATAAAGATAAAGGAATGTGTATTCACTAATGTTAGTAATAATTTCAGTAATAAATAATTTCTAAAAACATTTATTTGATATAATTAAAATACAGCTACTATTTTTTCACTCTTAGAAATAATAAAAATATTAAATTTTCAATGCAATTTGATTAATTTAGTCTCTCAATATATGTTAATCCTTCTTGTGCCTTGACTGAACCAAATTGCAAAGTTAGTCTCCATGTTAAATCAAACAAGGTTACATGTGGATAAGAAAAATGGCATATAATGTTAGCCGAGTATAAATATATACTCCCTCTAATTTTAAATATAAAAATCAGACAATTAATTTATAAAAAATAAAAAAAATTCGTTAAGTTAGTTATTTGTAAAAGATACCCGTTGATTTTCCTTAACTATTCATTCTAATCATATGCATGAGCCAATACTCTTTTGATAGAAAATTTTCTTAATATGAGCAATCAATATGAAGAGTTTAGGGGAAAAAAAACATACATCTTTGGGAAACAAAATGAAATGAGTTCTGACATGTAGAACCAAATGTAAATTATCTATTAATAACTCTTATATGTGATATTGGAGCAGCATGTGATGTGAAAAATACAAAGCTCGACAATGATTGATTATCTTGCTATTTTATAATTGAATATAAGCAGGAGAATAATAGGATTGAAAGGGAAAATCCCATATAAAGCTGCCTGAAATAAGGAAATTCTAAATTAAGTTGGTAAATTCAATAAATTATTAATTAAGTTATCGACCTAATTTAATATTTCAAAATGTGAGTTAAATGACTTTATTGCCTTTTCCTAATCTTCCTTCTCCTCTTAAAGGGTCTTGGTGGCTGTAACTTTTTTTTTTCAATAAGTATGTAGGCAACATCAATATATAATAAAATAAAATATGATTAGATTAAATCAAAGAATTTCTGTGTCATGGAATGATCATCAAGAATAATTCAAGAAAAAAAAAGAAAAAAGGAAAGTATAACCCCAACATCAATTAAATTATTTTCAGTTGAATTTTGAGAATAAAAATTTTTATTTTTGACTAGATTTTTTTTTCGATGACAAGAAAATTAGACTATGTTAATAAAAAAAATAAATCTGACTAGTGTGAATATATTAAATATTTTCCTCAGCGGCATTTTAAAAAAAGTGTTACAACAACATTAAAAAAAAACTAGATATTACAATATTCAAATAAAAATTTAATGAAGTTTGATATTTTTTATTGACAAAAAATTTTAGGCCGATTTTTTCTAAAAATACAGTTTTTTATTCACGAGGCTCAAATAAAAATATTTTAATTAATATTGGGTTAATGCTTTTCTTTTTATTTTTTGACTTGAATTATTCTTGTTTCTTTACCATCAAAGGAATCACATTTTATTTTATTATATATTAATGTTAAGATATATAAAAACCTAAGATACATAACAATAAAACTCTTTTAAAAGGCAAGAGAATAAAGTAGAATATAAGAGTACAATAAAACCATTTTACCTATATTTTAAAATTCTGAATTAAGTCAATAACTTAATTAAAAATTTATTGAGTTTAACAACCTGATTTAAAATTTTTTCTATTTCAAACAACTTTATATAGGATTTTCCCTTTTTTTTCCCTTAGAAGTAAATAGGTAATAGGAAATTGTTACCTTCTGAATATATGCGCAGCCATGGTAGCTTTCCTACATGGCCCAACAAAAACCTCATATTAATTCAACCTTCTGACATCATATCCAGGTAATACGGAAGTACCAGGTATATGAAAATTATCATTTTGAACTAAATTATACTTAATTTTTATTCTTGGTTCTGAGTTCTGACCAAAAAAAAATTTTAGATCGGATTTGAGTTGGTTGGCACTTATTTTTAAAAAATCTAGACAAGCTATATTGATGAAATGATTGTCAAATCACTTTCACATGTCGGATCCTCGTCAAATTACGTATAATTAAATTAATATAATTTTAATTATATACTACCTGTTTTAAATATAAAAAAAAAGAGTAAACACGATAACACAATTCAAGCAAATAAATAAATAAATAAATCATAACCAGACAATAATAAATTTTAAAAATAATGAATAAACATAAGAGGAAAAAATACATTTGAAAAAGTTAGTAAATATTTTATAATTTTAAAAATAAAATGAAATAATTATGTCATCTAAAGTATCTATAGTTTTGTTGATATTAACTATAATGTTTGCACTCACATATATCATAACCCTTCTAAATATTTGCGAAAATGATATTAAGCTCCCAACCAAAAAAAAAATATTACTACCTCTAATCTTAAATATAAGATTTAGTTGACTTTTTAAAAGAGATTAAAGAAGTTAATTAAATACTTTAAAGCATTTATATTTATCATTTTTTCTCCAAATTAATTTGTCTTACTTATAAACTAATTTATAATTCAATTATACACAACATATGATATGATTAAGTAACTTGTTTAACTTTTTTAATCTCTCCTAAAAAGTCAACTAAGTCTTATATTTAGGGCCGAAGGTAATATCAGAAAAGCCTCGTTACTTGACAATGACAAGTGAAAAAGCAACTATTGATAAGTTATGGAATTTTTCTAACATTATTTTTTTTATTGTTGAAACTTTGATGCCATTTTCCCTATATATTTTTTATAAGAGAGTGTCAATAAGGATAAATTGAGAAAAAACTGATAAATATGATATCTATGTCATATATTTAGAATTGAGATCAACTTCTTAAATATGTATTATATCAAAGACTGGTATTAAATATCGAATGCTATGGTAATAAACTGGGGATATCTAAAGGTACTTTAGATATCCCTAATTCAGACTGGGGACGTCTAAAGTTCCACATTAGACGTCCCCAGTATGAAGTGGGGACGACTAAAGTCCTATTTAGCGTCCCCTATTTTACGGACGTTATTGACGTTTTTTTTCATGACCCTCAGATAAACGTTTCTCTATTTTCAGATATTAAAAGATTAAAAAAAGAGACGTTAAAACCATTTTTTTTAGTAGCGATGATATGGTAATAAAAATATTGAGAAAAGTAAAGGGACTTACGACAAGTATTATAATCTATTCCCAGGGGACTTGCACAGTAGCTCCCCCACGAAAAGCAAAACAGGCTTCGATTTTCAGAGCTGAAACGGCATTCAGTGTTATCTGGACAATGAAGATCACCACAAGCTCGTTGCCACCATGAAAGTTCAAATCCAAAGGAAAGGAGTGTGTGAATATCAGCGTAGGACTTGATTCCATCAGGCACCAACGATTCCCAATCTGAGGCTACGAGGGTCACAAATTCCAGACGACATTGAGGTTGAAACCGGGGAGCCAACAAGTCACCAGCCACGGCATAAAGATGGCCTCCTCCTTTCACACAAGGAGCCGTATCCACATACGCTGTGTCGTCCCTCACCGGATCGCTGCAGTTCAGGTACGCCACCTGCTTGAATACTATAGATTCTGTCCATTCGTTGTTTAGAGTACTATAGTTATTTTCGTAATCACCGTAAGGACTGTAGAAATAGTACAAGTCGTATAGGGATAAGGGATAGAGAGGGAGGGATGAGCAATTGCCCGCCTGAATTCCTGGATCTACGAGTTTGATTGTGAGGTTGTGGTAGTTTATTCCCACCACTCTGTATGTTCTATTGAGCACCCGGTATGTTCCATTCTTCAAAAGTTCATCATAATCATCATATTGATGTAAATGAAGGAGAGTGACGTTGTTTTCACAGGCTAGCTCGTAATCGGGGTGGCCGCAGTGGGGTGGGTCATGTGGTAGTCGGAATGGATATGAGATGTTTGTGATAATGCCACACTGAGAAGTACAGGTTTTGTTGTAAAGGTCAGAACCCACAACTCCGTCCATTAGAAGCAGAGAGAGCCACAACACTAAACACCAACAACACCATAATCCTTTCTCTCTTCCCATCGCTCCTGCGCTTATGAATGCTTCCATCTACGCCTTTTCTTTCTTAATCTCTGCTCCATCCCTCAATTCCTTCTTATTTATAGTTTTATATGACTCAACTTAGCTTCCTTTTTTTTTAATTTTGCTTCACCTATTTTTGCCCCTTCTCTAAGGAAATAAATATTTTGAATTTTTAACTATGTAAAATAAAAATATTTTAACCTATAAATATTTTTAATAAAAAACACATGGGTAATTTATCTGTAATTTTTTTAAAAAAAACTTTTATGATTAAAAACTGAAAAAATATGGGTCAATCCAAAGCTGTTGCAAGTTGCAAGCACGCGCCAGCTCAAACAATTTAACCAGCAAAGAAGTTTAGAATCATAGTGTGCATGTATATATTGCATATGAATTATAAAATTTATGACAACTTAGCTTCCTTTTTTTATTTTATTTTTGCCCCTTTTCTAAGCATATAAATATAAAATACTCCATTAATGAACATTAATATTGAAAGATTAATTACGGATTTGGTATAATGAGGGGTAACTTTGTAAACAATATTTATTTTAATGTAAAAATATACTTGAATATTTTTTTAGAATATTCTTTAACGGTGTTAATGATTTGGGCTAAAGTGTATGTTTTCAAAATAGATGAGATGTATGTGTAATTAAGGCAAAGCAGAAAGGTTGTTAGGGTATTTTACTCTAAATTTTATACATATTTACATGATTTAAATATTAAACTGTCAATTTATCTTTTTTTTCCGTAGCATTATGTAAAAGTATTTTGAGTTTAATTTAAAAAAAGACGAAGAAAGGAAACAGTTGGGTTTGTAAAGAATTTAATATTTGACTGACTTATGCTGGCCAACATTAGTTGACTGACTTGTTAAAAAATAAAAATAAGGGAGATGCCCCCGGGGCCCAGATGAGACAACATTTGTTGACTGACTTGTTAAAAGTAAGGGAGATGCCCCACCGGGCCCACATGAGATACATTCTCTTAAATATTACTGCATATAATAACATTACTTGGAAAGACAAATTATTGAATAGTAGAGGCCTAGAGGGTACTTGTATTATTAAATAGCCTTCTGAATCCAAATTTCAGATTTAACAAAAAACTAATGATTTGTCATCACAGATTCCTGTTGTTGGTGATGAGCCTGGTATGGGCGCTGCTTCAGAAACAAGGGAATGGTGAGGACCAGCAGGTTCAGTTGCCGCCTGTTCCTGATGCTCTTCAAGGACTCAATCTCTCCGTCATTGACATAGACAATGAATCCCCCTTCATATACGTGTCCTTAACAGATCCAGAGGATCCAGTAGGTTGTGCTGCCAGACTCTTTCTACAACGCCGTCTCTATAATTCGTCCATTTATCCTTTCGAGTATGAGTATGGGACTGAAAAAGACATTGTTACTTTCTTCAATTGTTCTTCCAGATCCTGTCCCATTGCTCTTGGCTCCCAGGAAAGTGTCCTGTCAGGGGACAATAACCTTACTTTCTGCACCATGATCTCACGATTACGTTCGCCAATATCGGCATTCTCTCTTCATAGCAACCAACTTTACCTCAAATGGATGTTCCAACCAAAAGTCGAAAACCACAAAACCAGAATTATTTTATCAAGCACAGGTGAGACATTAATTAGGCTTTGGGATGTTGCTTGGATTGAAATTTAAATTTTCATTTGTTGTGCTCCTATGACTCCAGGTTTCATTGTGCTGCTTTTGCTGTTGGTTGTGTGCTTCTACATATACCGCTACTTCAAGCACAAAGGCGAAGACCAAGTCAGACTTGAAACGTTTTTGAAGGATTACCAGGCACTTAAGCCTACCAGATTCTCTTATGCTAATATTAAAAGAATCACCCACAAATTCAAGGATAAATTAGGTGAAGGTGCACATGGAACTGTCTTTAAAGGTAAGCTATCTACTGAAATTCAAGTGGCTGTCAAAGTACTCAATAATTCAGATCATGATGGAAAAGACTTCATTAATGAAATGGGGACAATGGGCAAAATTCATCACATCAATGTTGTTCGTTTGTTGGGCTTTTGCGCAGATGGTTGTCGCCGAGCTCTTGTTTATGACTTCTTTCCGAAGGGTTCCCTCCAAAAGTTCATCTCTTCCCCGGAAAACAAAGAAATTTTCTTGGGATGGTCAAAGCTGCAACAAATTGCTCTTGACATGGCAAAGGGGATTGAATATCTTCATTAAGGCTGTGATTACAGAATCCTCCATTTTGATATAAATCCCCGTAATGTCTTATTAGATAACAATTTCACCCCCAAAATTTCTGATTTTGGTCTAGCTAAATTGTGTTCTAAAGATCAAAGTACTGTATCAATGACTGTCGCAAAAGGAATCCCAGGATATATTGCACCAGAGGTTTTCTCTCGAAACTTTGGAAATGTGTCGTACAAATCAGATATTTATAGTTATGGAATGCTGCTCTTAGAAGTGGTTGGTGGAAGGAAAAATGTTGACACTAATCAAGTTCTATATCCAGAATGGATCCACAATTTGATTGAAGGAGGAGATGTAAGCATCTACATAGAAGATGAAACTGACATTAGAATTGCTAAGAAACTAGCAATTGTAGGACTCTGGTGCATTCAGTGGCATTCAATAAATCGTCCATCCATGAAAACAGTGATACAAATGCTGGAAGGAGAAGTAGATAAATTAAAAGTGCCTCCTACTCCTTTTGATTTCACTACCTCAACCAATATAAACACTGTTATTCCAGCAAGACATTTGAATTTAGAGTTAGACGTGATTCATGAACTAGAATAAATATATATATGTTTACTTTAGCTTTTACTTTTATTTAGAACGTTTTGCAAGATTTATTAATCGTTTTATTATCAATGTCCCATAGTATGCTTTCCGTTTAACATAGTAATATTTTACATACTCCATAACATTGTCAAGTTAATGTTGACGACAGAATTACATAAACATATTATAAGTTGTACATTTTATTAACTAAATTTTTATTTCTAGATGGGTCCATTATTATCCATATATCCAACTTTTTTTTATAATTTTGGAGGTCTATTTTTATCAGGGGCCAGTAATCTTTACCAAGTTGCAGAAAACTGGAGATATTAGTTTTCGTAGTTGCTGTAACGATATGACTCCTTCTATGCACTTTAGTTTCAATTTTCGATATATATTATTATCCCTTTTCCACTTATTTTCTAATTTTTGGAGGTCCGATTTACTAGAAAAGTATTCTTATATCAGCGTATGTGTGTTAATCAATCAATCAATGATCAATTTTATACATGAAACCTTGTAATACCCTTTTAAAAACCCATTTGATTAAAAATGGGTTGGGTAATCACATCATTAAATTAATTCATGCATAATTATATTTACACTCATTCAATTAATACCCATTAAAGTAATTTTATTTTTTAAAAAATCATTATAAAATTATTCCCTGATATAGACAATTTCCCTTTATTCCAGAAATTTTGATCTCTTCAATAATAATTGCAAACTAAAATTTATGCATTCTTTTTTCAATTTATTCAAATTTATTGAGATATTATTCACATTTAAGTTTAATTCACAGTTTTTATTATTGGAGTTTTACAATAAGGTAATAAAATAAATTGAATTTGAAAATCATGAATTAAATTTGATTGAATCTGAAAATCCACATCAAATCATAAATCATAATCACCTAATCAACATATGGAGGCTATAAAAGCTACGGGATCTCTAATCATTTTAATGTCAGAATATCCATTTATTAGGTTATAAGTGGAATAAATTATATCAATAATTATATTATTGTAAGCAAATTTGGGCTTAACATATGGTAAATTTTGTATTCGGATAACAGTTAATTTCATATTATTAATTCAATCTTTAAGAAAAAAAACATGTTCAATAAGTATACATGTGGAAGTGATTCAAATGGGTGAATCAACAAAAAAAAAAAGAGTTATCCTATTTTGAAGATATAATAATAAGCTAAATTAAAATTGAAAAAGAAAAAAACACAGTACGTAATAGGGATGAAATTGTAGTTATTAGGATATTGAACCTGAACAATTAAAATTATGATATAGATAATCGGGATATTAAAAGTTATACCAAAATTATGAATAATAAATCATAATCACATGATAGACAAATACCAAAAATACCTAAGAATTACATTTTCCAATTTGATATAATAACTTCTATTATTTTACAACTTGATTTATTATTGATGAATTATATTGAGTTTAATAACTTCGACCATATTTCATACACGTACATATAGAGAAATCCCACCTTCAGCAACACTTCCCTTAATTTAGGATAATGTAGTTTATTTCTATATTTGACTATATTATTTTCTTTGGGTGAAAATTTATAAAAAGTTTCTTTTAATTTTACATTAAATTACATTCATCTCAAGCAATGTGTAGGGTGTAAATGCTTGTTTGGTTAAATTCAAAACAATTGACAACATAACTTAATTGGAAATAGGTGATAAATTAAGGAATTCTCATAAATCACGGAAGTTTCATTGCAAAAATTAAAAAACAGTTGTTTGCCAATAAGTTACAAATATGAAGAACTCGGTTATAAAACTAGAAGTTTAGTTGTAAGAAGTTGCACATATTTTTTTACAAATTTTTTATTTGATTTAATTAAGGGTAATTCGAATCCACTATAGACTTGAAACTAATTATTTTTTAGACTTAGAGCGCACAAGGTTTTTATTTCTTCCAACAACTTTGCTTCACCATATTAAACCTTGTATTCTCTTATGAGGGATGAGGTCACTTATATCCTCAAATGTACAGCTTGTTGGTGCTTTCTTAACAAATTTTATGTAGCTTACAACCTTTTTTCAACTACTTTTTTATAATTGCAAGTTTTATTTTTTTATTTTTTGCCAGAATAATTACAAGTTTATAACTAGGCTTTTGAAATTTATAAAAAATTCGTAATTTAATAATTTATTTATAAGTATCCTTTTCAAGTTTATAACTGAAATTTAAAGAACTACAATTAAAACTTTTGAATTTACAATCAAGTTATTTTTCATCATTCCACAGTTTTTTTCGGACGTCTCATCAAATGACATGACTTTTTCAATGTACTATTTGTAGATGGTATGATCTTTTTTCTTTTTCTGTTTTTAATTAGAATTCTTTTAAATGGGTGAAGCTATAATCATCTCATCCTTGCCTTTTTTGCATATCCTATCAGAGATTGATTTTGCACGGGATAATTCATTCTGCTTCATCATTCGATGCATTTTTGAACAACCTCTCTATTGTTACATACAAGAAGAATTTGTTCAATGATCTCCTTGTCCATCGTAATCTCAATGGCACTATAGAAAAGATGTAAACTTGCTGCTTCAATATTTTTCTATTTACTCTTTTTATAAAATTGATATACTCCAAACTCCCCCTTCTCTCAAACCAATTACATCAACTCTAGTTTTTTAATTGATTTCATTTTATATAATTGATCTGTTTGCCCCAAAAACAATAGAATTTTTCTTTTTAGGACACGAATTCTATATTGAACGTTGTTTTCACGGCCATTTTCAATTTTTCATTGTCAAAACTCTTTTGATGCACTTTCCTCTATTTTTTTATTTGATTAAGGGTTTCTCCCTCGAGGTTTAGAGGACAAAGGATTCTTATCTCTTCCAACAAATGCACTTTTCAGCATTCAAATTTGTATTCTCCTCCGTAAGGGAGTGAGGCCCTTTACTACCTCAACCAGCAACTTGTTGGTTTTCAATGCACTTTCCTATTTATTAGAATATGGACATATCACAGAAACTTTATATATATATATATATATAGTATTTTTAAAAAAATTAGAATTAGATGATATACTAATACTAAAGGGTAGCCTAGTGCACAAAACTTCCACCAAGTAGGGTTTGGACAGAGATAGATATACGCAATCATATCCCCACAATCGAATAGGTTGTTTCTAGGAATTGAACCCGTTACCTGCTAGCATGTGACATAGAGGTCATGGGTTCAAATCCTGGAAATAGTATCTTCGATTGTGGGAATAAGACTACGTACATCTATCACTCATTATACCCCAAATGGTGGAAGCCTTATGCATTAGACTGCCATTTAATGTTAGTATATTGTGTAATTCTCACTTATTTTATAAAACAATCTGGGGGACTCTTTTACATGAAAATGAGCATTCTATATGTGTAATGTAAACCCTTATTTTTTTTAAGAAAAAAACTAATTAGCGTTACTAATTAATAAATATTATATGTAGGGGTATTACACAAATTTATCCATTTCTATTCTTGTCAACACCCATTTCCATTTCGATATTCGAAGAGTAATAAAAACAAGATTCCGTGGGCACACAGAAAAGTACAAATATATTGATAAAAGTATTCGTTTACAATCCCAACATCGTTCGTCAATGAAATACAAAATACAGCGGAAGTTTTTAATAATTACAGGATATCTCAAAATATCTAAAGCATAAACTAATTATAACCACCAACTTTGACCTTGCCTCAAGACACATGCCAATCACTTCTTGGCGCCTATGCCTTTACCTTTCGTCCCATTGGCACCCACTGAAATGTTTGTTTAGAAAAAGGAATGAGATTCCAAGGAATCCCAATAGAAACATGCTATTGTTTATAGAAAATGCGAAAAGTACATATGACAAGCTCCAGGTATGCACCATTAATGAACATTATAAACACATCATTTGCATGTATACATGTGTAGGGCTCAGCCCCACAATCTACACCGGTTGGATTCTCACCAACTCCCAATGTAAGTGCCCCTGGCACATAATGCCTCTCTTTAGGCAAAACATATTGATTAATAAAGCACATTTACAAACATGGCATTCAAACAATTATATAACTATGGCATGATGTATGAAGGATAATGTCCTTACCTCAAAGTTCTTTTAACCCCTTTTTAGTGTGCCTCGTAAAACGTGTCGCTTCCAGCTTCCGACTTGGTCCTAAAATATTAAATGTACAAGAAATATGTCATAACTTATCCAAGTACCATTTTAGACTATTTCATAGTGTTTCTTATGGTTATATTAGTCTATGCTATAGAAAAAAGCCAGAATTTCTGGGTTTACTTCAAAAATTTATAATAAATTGTACACAAGTCTAAATAATTCCCATGAACAATCAAATTGAAGCTTGAAAAGTCTACTTTGTGCCTGTAAAATTTCATAGGCATTGGACATCGTTTACCTATTTAAAAGTGTAACACCCCAAATTTTATTCATAAAAAATATATTATAATTATTTTGAGTAATTCAATAAAATGGTGAATATTCATGAATTTGGATCTTGTGAATTTTGAAATATTCATATTGATAAGGAAATGGGAAAATTAATTCAAGAAGTAAAATAAATTACAAAGGTGATAGCAAAATAAGAATTTTGCCAATTTAGCCCAAGATTAATTATTTTTCAATTAATTGGAGTTAATTTCAATTAATCAAGGAAAATAAAGGAAAATGCATAATGAGATTATTCTTGGTGGAATAAATCAAGAATTTTGAAATTAAGGGGGATTATACATAAACCAATTATATGAATTATGGACTTTTGAAAAACAATTTTCTTCCTCTTCCTCTCTTTAAATTTAGTCCAAAGCATGAAGGTAAAGGGAAAAATATTAAATTCATGATCACATGCTACAAGAAGAAGGTTATGATGGCTATGCTACATGCACATATCAATGATGGCAAAGATGGAGTGTACACAACATGAAGGATGGTGTAATGCATGATGGGAGAAGCTTGAGTGAAGGAGTGAACTACTTGAGTGCTTAGAAGAGGACAAACTTGATTACATGGGAAGGAGCTTGCTTGTATTGTAAGAGGAGAGGGAGGGACGGATTTTAGGGGCAAGCAAAGGGAGATCATTGATTCAATTTAATGAAAATTAGGTGGAGAAATTATGAGGAGGAAGGAAGTGTGACAAGTGTCACATTGGGAGCTCTTGATTAAATCAATGGCTAGGAAGAAAGACGAATAAGTCAATAAACATCTTCCCTTCCCCTTCATACACATATTTCGTCCAACCACAAGGAAAAGAGAGAGAGAGAGAGTTTGTGAAGTTCTTAGGAGTTAGAGAGAAGAAGGAGCAAGAAGATTAAGGTAAGTGTTATCTCTTAAACATTTTCCTTGTGATCTTCCAAGAAACTATCTCTAAACTCTCCTTCTTCAATGGAATCCATGTGTTAGAAGGCACATTCTTAGCTCAAGGGGAGAGAGAGGAGACACATTGAGTAAGAGGATCCAATAAGCTTAAGAGGTAATTATACCAATATCAACTTTATGTTAATATGAAGTTGTTGTTGGTAATTGTTGTTTAGTTTGTGTGATTTTTGGTTGAGTTATGAAATTTGAAAAGATATAACCCTAAGGGGTTATGCTGCCCAAAATCCTTTAAATTATAATTATGAAGTGTTTAAATGAGTTAACCAAGGATTAGAAGTGGAAAAGTACAAGTTTTGGAAGCTAAAACACAAAGCTTCATTTTTATATTCATTGAACTCAGTGGGAAAAAATAGGTGGGGTTACAGTTGGGCGTTTTTTCGGTAGAGGCCGAAAAAGCATAATTACGAAAACACCACTGAAATCCCTAAATAGGGGCTGTCAAGGGTATTTTCATAATTTGAGAGTGAATTTGGTGATTTCAAGCCAGGAAATAGATTCCTTGGGGGAAAATAAATCAGAGTAGCCTTGGTTAAAATTTTGGGAAAACGTGCCATCGGATCGAGTACGGCGGGGTCGAGCCGGGGTCCCGGGGGCATTTTAGTAAATTTTCACCATAGACTAATATAACCACAAGAAATACTATGGAAGAGTCTAAAATGATACTTGGATAGGTTATTACCTATTTCTTGTACATTTAATATTTTAGGACCGAGTTGAGAGCCGGAACAACACGCTTTACGAGACACCGTTAAACAGAGGATTATAATGCGTTGAGGAAGGGACATCATCCTTCATACATTAGGCCATACTTATGTGATTTTATGGATGCCATTGTTTGTAAATGCACTTTATTAATCAACATGATTTGCCCAGAAAGGGGCCAGAAGTGTCAGAGGCACTTACACTGGAATTGGTGAAAACCCTGTTAGCATTGGCAGTGTCAACACCCGTTTCCATCTCGATAATCGAAGAGTAATAAAGACGGAATTCAATGGGTACACAGAAAAGTACAATTATACTGATAATAATATTCGTTTACAATTCTAATATCATTCGTCGACGAAAACAGAAAATACAGCGGAAGTTTTAATATTTACAAATTTCACCAAAATATCACAAAATAGACTAATTATGACCACGTTTTTGTCCTTGCCTTGAAACACGTGCCGTTCACTTTCTGGTGTCTATGTCTTTTCCCTTTGCCCTATTGGTACCCGCTGAGGTGTTTATTTAAATATAGGATGAGATTCCGGAGAACCCCAGTAGAAACATACTATCGTTCATAGAAAATGCGAAAAGTAAATATGATATATGCCATGTATGCACCAATTAATGAACATTATAAATATATCATCTGCATGTATACATGAGTAGGGCCCAATCCCACTATTCTGCACCGGTTGGGTTTCACTGACTCCAGTGTAAGTGCCTCTGACACTTCTGGCCCCTCTCTGGGCAAATCGTGTTAATTAATATATAAAGCGCATTTACAAACATTGGCATCCACACAATCACATAACTTATGACATAGTGTATGAAGGATAATGTCCCTACCTCAAAGCTTTAATATCCCCTTTTTAAATGTGTCTCAAAGAATGTGTCGTATCCGGCCTCCAAATCGGTCCTAAAATATTAAATGTACCAGAAATAGGTCATAACCTATCCAAGTATCATTTTAGACTCTTCCATACTGTTAATTGTGGTTATATTAGTCTATGGTGAAAATTTACAAAAATGCCTCCGGGAACCCGGCCCCGCCCCGCCCCGATGGCACGTTTTCCCAAAATTTTGACTAAGGCTATTCTGACTTATTTTCGCCCAAGGAATCCATTTCCGGGCTTGAAATTATCAAATTCACTGCTAAATTACGAAAATGCCCTTGACAGCCCCTAATTAGGGATTTCAGTGGCGTTTTCGTAATTATGCTTTTTCGGCCTCTACCGAAAGAGTGCCCATCTGTAAACCCACCTATTTTTACCCACTGAGTCCAATGGAACCATTTATTTCATGAAAATCCAACTCCTACTACCATTTTTGGTCCTGGCCGAAATATTAGGGAAAAATGGAAAAAAATGAGGTTTTGTGTTTTAGCTCCCAAAACTTGTACTTTTCCACTTCTAATCCTTGATTAACTTATTTAAAAACTTCTTAACCATGATTTAAAGGATTTTAGGCAGCATAACCCCTTAGGGTCATGGCTTTTCTAATTTTACAACTCAACCCAAAAATCACAAAACCAAACAACAATCACCAACAACAACTTCAATACACTAAGAAGTTGAGATTTTGGAGATTACCTCTTGATCCTTAGTGTTTCTCTCTCTAGGAAGTCCTCTCTCTCTCTTCTCCTTGAGCTAAGAATAAGTCTTCAAGATCATAGATTCATGAAGAAACATGGTTTAGAGAAGGATCTAGGGGAAATGTTACAAGGAAAGCTTAAGAATCAACTCTTACATTAAGATTTCTTCTTCCTCTTCCCTCTAACTCTTCAAAGTTTCTCCAAACTCTCTCCCTCTCTATGTTGAACGAAAATGCATAAAGGGAAGGGAAGAGAAAGCCTTCATAAAAATGCTCCATTGATTCCAAACTATTGATCTCATCTAAGGATGTTATAGTGACACATGCCAACCATCATACTTCCCTCCATGCTTGCACCATACCTCTCCACTTTATGGCATACTTTGACTTGCTTGCTTCATTTGATTTCCATTAGATTGGAACCAATTCTCATTCTTCCTTGGCCAAAAATGTGCTCCCTCTTATGCTCCAACTAAATCAAGTGTTCATTCCATTTACTCAAGTCAATTGGTACAAGAGTTGGCTACCTAACCTTATGACATAAGTAAGGACTTATGACACAACAATTATTTCCATCATTTTTCATGTGGTGTTGACACTTGGTCTCATTGGATTTTGACACTTGTCTCCTCCTCCTTCATCCCTTAATTTCTAAAATAATTAAGAGAAAAAGAAAGATTACTTTATTTCTTAAATTTTCGGAATAATGCCAATTTTGGCAGATTTTCTACCTTAACTTTGAAAAATCATAACTAATTTTGTAGACATCATTTTAATACGATTCCAAAGCCTATGGAACCTTTATTGAGTCTAGTTTCAATTAAAAATATGAAATTTTACTGAATGGGATCATATCATTCCCAGATTTTCAATCTTTGACCGCTGCTCCAGAAATTAGTCAATTTCGCTGGGCAAACTTCGAAAATTCATAATTCTCAATACACAAGTCAAAATGGCTTATAATACATATCAAATTAAAGCTTAGGATGTCTACTTTCACCCTGTAAAAGTTCATAATTTTTGGTCATCATATGGTCTTCCAAAACGATATGACAATCCCATTGTCTCGCAGGCAATTTCACTGAAACCACTACTCCACTTTCATTTTTCAATATTTAATTCCTTTGGTCTTTAAATATTCACCATTTCATTGAATATATAAAATAATTACAATATATTCTTGGTGAATAAAATTTGGGGTGCTACAGGCAGGAATAGAGGAACAATTTTAAAATTTTACCGATCCTAATCGAGAATCTATCAACGGCGTTTAAATCAGGTTAGAAAGAACTCATACCTTTTTCACTTAGGGTTTTCACGATCTCTAGGAGCCAACACGTTAGGTCCGCTCCCTCTACCGGTATCCACACGAATGCTCTCCAACCGAGACTGCGTGCTAGCGCCTCCAATGTTTTTAGGGTTTCCCTTGCAACTCTGAATTCTCATGCGCATCTGAGTATATCTGCTCTGTCAAGTTTATAACCTATGAGGGCTCTATTCAAATTTCAAAATTAATCATCATTAATTTAAAAATTAATCAAAAATTAATTATCTTGATGAGCTAATTAAATAAATTCAGTTTAAATTAAATCTGTCCAACAGTTTTAATTTAACCTATTTATTTAATCTAAATAAAGAGCCATTAGATTTAATTTATCTTCATAAATTAAATCTGAGATACTATATATCTATCATGTTAATTATTAAATTTAATATATCTTAACAGATTAAATTTAAATTTAAAACTAACACAATATAATAATATCATATAATATATATACACACATATATATATATATAATATAAGATATGTATTTCAAAAATATATATCTATATAATATTATTAACGAATTTTATATTATATATATATATAATTCGTTCACCCTAAATTAAACATTATCTCGTGTTGGGCCATTCTTGTGTGTGACCCTGTAGGCCCATATGAAGTTGGCAGTGGGCTAATAACTGTACTAACCCAAAAGTCGCAAACAGGATCTAGCAAGACATTACGACTACCCAATTCATATGAGGATCGTTATCATGATACAACCTGTCATACAACCATGTCACGTCCCTTTTGTCACAAGATATATCGATCAAGGATAAGGCATGGATAATGTCATCCTCTTGTTCATGACCATTACTTTCTCGATTCCTGAGTAGCCTGACAATAGAAATGGAAACTCCTTTCCATTGTAGTATAGCCATACATTTCTCAGACTCACTCATCGAGGGGCCCAGTAATATCTCTCTACTAATGTGAGAGACAAATTCCATCTTGATCATTCATATTCATCTGCATAAAAAACCACCAAGCCTGATCGTAGCTTTTATCATCACTCGGTCAAAAGTGACTTTTAACTAGTTCAAAGCTTAGCAACTTTCATGTAGGAATCCATGATGATCTCAAGTCTAAGGGCATTGTGACGTGGTTATACATGAGAAAAGCTTATGACTTGATCCATGTAGCTTTCTCATAGTGAATCGGTCCAGCACCTTGTACTATTACAAGTGCCTAAGACTTTGATTCGTATCTCCATATCTTATCAAAGTCATACTGGTCTTGTTTCATCTCTGCTCCTGCATAGATGACCGACAAGGGACATTTTAGGACAATCTTCATGAATTATCCAATGATACAATTATCACGGTTAACATGCAAATAATATGATAACAAAATGGAGAAATTTCATTAAAATAATAATGTTCAAAGTAGTACAATGATTAGACCTTAGGGCACAATTTCCAACAAACTCAACCGGTGCAGAATAGTGGGGCTGGGCCCTACTCATGTATACATGCAGATTATATGTTTATAATGTTCATTAATTGGTGCATACATGGCATATATCATATTTACTTTTCGCATTCTCTATAAATGATAGCATGTTTCTACTTGGGTTCTCCGGAATCTCACCTTATTTTTAAATAAACACCTCAGCGGGTACCAGTGGGTCTAAGGGAAAAGACGTAGACGCCGGAAAGTGAGCGGCACGTGTCTCGAGGCGAGGATATGAACTTGGTTATACCTTAGTCTATACCTTAATATTTTGGAAAATTTGTAAATATTAAGTTTCTGTTGTATTTTCTGTAAACAAATATTTTTATCAGTATAATTGTACTTTTATGTATGCCCATGAAATTCTGTCTTTATTACTCTTTGAATATCGAAATGGAAATGAGTGTTGACAAAAAGTGTCACACAATCAGGGTTGTTACACCAGAGAATTTACCGGTAACTATTCCAATGATTTAATTTATGTCCCAACCATATTCTTACTGTGTGTAACCACTAATCACCTTGTTTTATCCCTTATTTCCCCTTAATTACTTGGGATTGAATTTAATCGATTGGAGAATACTTAATTTTTCATTTTATCGGAAAATTACGATTTTGCCACTACATTTTTAAATTAAATTCAAATCCATTCTTTCTTGACCAAAATTCACCATTTTATTTTCTTAAATATTTCCAATAATTACAAGGCATTTTATTGAATAAAAATTGGGGTGTTACAATTCTGCCACTAAACCAAATTGAGCAAGCACTTTGTTGTAAGGGAGACTTGCTTTTGTAGTCAATTTCCCCCCATATTGGGCTACTCGATAGTCATTGTTTGATTTGGATACTTTTTCAATGTTCTCAATTTATGAGAGAGATATTATCATTTGTTTATAACTTAACTTATATGGACGTCAGTTGTGGTTGGCTTTTTTCTTTACATAATGAGAAAAAGAAGTTCAGACATTCGTTTTCATTATAGTCATTGTCCAAGTCAATAGTCATAGTTGTGATGACTACGTTAATTTTGAACATAATAATTGTGGAAAGAATATGGACGTACTTGTCATTTCATAGAATGAAGATTCTTCCTGGAAATATCCAAGTAATTGTGGAAGAATATGGATATGTCATTTCGTTGTTGTCATCGTTCATAATCAATACTGCTCCTACTTTCATAAATGTAGCACTTAATTTGGCGGTAAACTTTGATAATAACTTAATTTATAAATCTAAAAATCTCTAACTTATCTTCTATCTTTGATTTTTTGCCTCATCTTATTGTCTTTCTACCAATTTTTCTTTTTGATTTTATCATTCAACTTGTTATTCTAACGTGTTCATTTAGTTCGGTTGATTTTTCAATCAAGCATCAATATCATGTGAAAATATAGAGAAACTTCTTTTTCATATATATTTGTCTAGCGTGCTAGTTTGTTTTCCAAATTGACGTTTGATGTTTTTTGGGTCTTTTTTAACTTATTTTATAATTCTAAATATTTTTTTCTTCTAAATTTTGCTTCAATTACATGTATCTCTCCTTTATTTTAAAAACATACATTTAAGTCCAAACAGTTAACTTGGTTAAAAATAGGATAAAAATATGCTCTTTTAATTAAAATTTATATTAAAATAAATTTTATTTACTAATTTAATCTTTACCATATTAAATCCCAAATTTTGTTTTGAAGAATTTACGAGTTTTCTTTTCGTTAATTTTATTTTTGATATAGTTCTCTAATTATGATTTTCTTCAAGATTATACCATCTCTTTCTAACTTAATTTGTAAATCTAAAAATTTCTAACTTAATTTTATTTCTCTATTTTTTTGCCCCCTTTTATACTCTTTCTATCATTTTTTTTTTCTTTTTGACTTTATCATTCAGCTTGTTTTACACTTCTAACTTGTTCATTTAGTTTGGTTGAAATAATAGACACACTTGTTTTCCATATATCGTCGTCTCGCCTGATAGTCCCCCCCCCCCCCAAAGTGCAGTGACTTTTGAAGGTTTTCCGCCCTTCTTTTTCTAACTTATTTAGTAAGTCTAGATATATTTTTCCACAAAAAAAAAAAAAAATTCAACTTTCACAACCCAAATATTTTCTCCTTTTTTAACAAATTACAAGCCAAATTGTTGATATAGACAACATTTCATTTTACATTAAAGTTGTTATATAATCCCCACCAAATTATCTAGTATGGTTTTGATTAACAGCCAATAAAAATAGGTCTATTTGATAAGAAGTTGACTTATAAATCATGTTGACTACATGGAGACATTATTAGTGAGCAGTTTGTTTGTAAGCACTATTTAAATCCTGAGACATGCTCTGACACCCAACTCAGTGAACCCACCTAAACTTTCCTTTTTTAAAAAAACAAAAAAGATTCTTAGTAGATTCTGAAAAACATGGAGGCAAAAATATAAGTTTATTCAAAGATTAGGCCTACAAACCAATTAATCATAGAAATGAATTAACTGAATTATTATTGGCCCAACATCCGATTTTTAAGAGATCACACATTGGATGTTAAAAGAGGTAATTAGTTTTTGGATTCTTACATCTGTATTATAATTTTAAATATTATAATTAGTTCAGTTGATAAAACAATATAATGCACCTTTATTAAGTTAGGTTCAATACAAGCAGTCAATTCTTTTCTTTTTCTTTTTGTTTGTTTTGCCTCCTTTTATTCTCTTTCAAATATTCAATCATTATTTTTGGTTTTGTTTTATAATCCTAACGTGTTCATTTAATTCGGTCAAGTTTTCAATCCTTCCACATCCTTGTCTATAGCGTGATGTCCCCCCCCCCCCAAAGTGCAATGACATTTGAAGATATTTTTCGTCTACTTTTCTAACTTCATAATAAATGCTGACAATTCATATGAATTTTCTTTTTGCTGAAAAAAATTACAAACGAAATTGTTGAAATTGAAAACATTTCATTTCACACTTGAATTGTTATTCACGCCAAATTATGTGGCATGAAAATTCATATGAATTTTCCTTTTTCTTTCAAAGAAAAATAACAATGGAAGTTGTTGGAATTGAAAACATTTCATTTCACATTTGAATTGTTATTCACGCCAAATTCTGTGGCATAAAAATTCATATGAATTTTCATTTTGTTTCCAAAAAAATTACAAACAAAATTGTTGGAAATAGAAACATTTTATTTTCACACTTGAATTGTTATTCACGCCAAATTATGTGGCATGAAAATTCATATGATTTTTTTTTTCTTTCAATAAAATTTACAAACGAAATTGTTGGAATTGAAAACAATTCACTTCACACTTGAATTGTTATTTACTCCAAGTTATATAACATGAAAATTCATATGAATTTTCCTTTTTTTTTTCTTTCAAGAAAATCATAAACGAAATTGTTGGAATTGAAAACATTTCATTATTTCACATTTGAATTGTTATTCACGCCAAATAATCTAGCACGGTATTGATTTTGGTAAAGGATTTGTCAACAGATTCTTAGAAATATGGGAAAGAAAAAATATTGAGCTGAATTATTTGGGAATAAAAAGCCTCCATTGATTTTTCTTTCTATTTTGTTTTCATTTAGTGTATTTATCATTAGATCAACTTTTAATAGTTGAGATGTATTCTATTTACCATAATAGATTTTTATTATATTTAATGTTATAATAATATTTATATATACTATTAAATCCCAACCATTGAAAACTTATCTAACGGTGGATTTGGAGAGAGAGAGAGAGAGAGATCAATAGAACTCAAGTTACTATCATGCCTACAAACCTAACGATAAAAAAAAAAAAAAAAAAGGAATTACGCGAATTATTGCCCCTTACAGCCTATTTCTCAAAGGTGACACATTTGATGTTAAAATAGTATTTAGTTTATGGATTTATACATCTCTATTATAATTACGAAGATTATGATTAGTTCAGCTGATAAAATACTACTACCTTCCTTCGGTCTTTAATTTAAGATATAGTTAATTAATTTGGAGAGGGGCCTGTTTGATATTGTTTTTAAAAACTGTTTTTTTTGTTTTTAAAAACAAAAAAACAAAAAAACCTGTTTGATAATTTATTTTCACTTCATTGTTCTAAAAAACAAAAAAACAGAAATTTGTTTTTAAAAACAAAAAATAGAAAACAACTTTAATATGTTTTCTGTTTTTTTATTTCCTAATCTCAAAACTCTCAGGTCTCAAGCCTCGACTCGAACTTCACAGTGCGACTCCGACCTTTCTTCCATGGCGGCATGACTATGAGAGCACCTTGAACAATAGCCGCCAAAGTTCAACCTCCGCTCGGTGTCCGCTGGGTCTAGTCTCTCCTTCGCTGGCTCCAAGTTCACCCACCCCTCACCCTCCGCTCATTGTTCGCTGGCTCAAATCTTTCCTCAGTCCTCAATCGGTAAGTCCATTTTGTTCTTGTGCAAATCTTGTTGGTTTCTTTGAAATGTTTTGGGTAGCCTAAATGAAAATCGTTTGAGGGATAAGCTGCATTTTCCGTTTGGTTCCCTCCTTCATTGTTTCGAAGTATTTTCCTATCTATTCAAAAGGGAACCTATGGTTTAAGAAGTGCTACTCTCTCGTTGAATTTCTTCTCCAATCTATAGGTTAATTAGTTTTGATAGTTTTGCTTAGGATTCTTTTGGTTTCCATTGGTGATTGATAATTTGTTGCAATTGGAAATTTGTTTATGGGTTTGAGCGATTTGGTATGAAAATTTCAATGATTTGTTTTTCACCAAAACCAATCACAATCATATTCGCTCTATTCACTGAAACCATTGGTGCCATTTTCAATTTCAGGTCCAATCTGTCTTTCCCTTTCCTCCTAATTTTTTCTTGTTTTAATCGATGGGTTTGGTGATTCAAGCCCTTATTGGGAACATTTGGATTCTTTTTTATTAATCTGAAAATTGAAAATGAGGTGATTTTGGCTTGGATTTGTCTTGCATTTCAATAGAAAAAAAATCTGACTAACTAGGAGTTCAGAAAAATCCCCCGGCATTTGTCCGGCATCTAAGAACTGCGTATCTACATTGGAGAATGTTAGCCCCGCCTTGGTAAAGCTTCCTTTCTTTCCTTTCTTATTGGAACTCTGGTTTTGAAGATTATGTGAATTAGTTATAATATATTTATCATTGAAGACCAGAAATGAACTCTCATCTTAGATTTTCCATGGTTGTGGGTGGGATGAGATATGTTGTGGGTGGGGGGTCGAAGGACTGAATGATGACGACAGGGAAGCTTTGCTGTCATACCATCAAGCATCTTGGCTTCATGATGAGCTGTTAAGTTCCCTTTTCTACTCTTGGGGCATAGAGGAATCAGAATACAGCCCCAAGACCTCAGCATCTTGGCTTCATGATCATGAAGAATTTGTCCAGACACATCAAGCAATAAAATACATCGCATATAAAAATTTATCCATAGATAGTTCAGAACACAACCATTACAATCTCACTGTCCCTTGTTCCTTCTTGTATGTTTGTATTCTTAGCTGGATTGCCTGAACTTTTATTATAGCTTTCGTTGTTTGCTGTCATTTGTTATTGTAATATTTCTTATAATGAAGTCAAGTTGTTCTGTTTCTGTTTTTTTTTGGTATACTGTTGTAATAAAGTCATGTTGTTCTATTTCTTTAGTTTGTTGTTCCTTCAAAGCCCCAAATAAGTATAGCCAATCAAGTCCCTCGTAGAGTCCTTGTCCAGAGGTGGCACATGTAGCCTGGATGTACCTGCACCATTCAGTTAATCATGTTTTATCAGCAAATCAATTCTAAGTCATACGGTCATTAATGTGAGTTCCAACTTCCAAATCAAAGAAGGTGTAGTTCTGTTGTTTGTTTTTTGGGTGGGGAGGGGGATATTAACTTGTTTTATGTGTGAGATTAGTGTTCATGATGGAAGAACAAGTGTTTGATCTGGTATTGAGAAAATTGAAGATGGGATTACCAACGGCGCTGTCGAAGTGAATGTAATCTGAGTTTGTCTGTAATTTCAGAAACACTCATAGCATTTGGAAGGTCTTGCTTATTGGCAAACACCAGTAAAGTAGCACCCCTAAGTTCATCCTGCAATAAGGCATTTACATGTTTTCCAGCAACGTTACAGTCCCATTTACTTTCTCATTTTGCCTATGATAATTATAGCTTTTGATGTTTGCTGCCATTTAATAATTGGTTACATTCTTGTATGAAGTCCACTAGCTTTAACTAAGAAACATGTGAATGTCCATTGCTGAAGTCATTACAATGAAGGCATTTCTATATTCTCCTATCTTTCCATTGTAATGATAATTAACTTGAATGTATATTGCTGAAATCTTGGTTCTTTTCTTTGTTTTAGATGGCATCTAGTGGAAAGGTTGAACAATTAGAACACTCAATTTGGCCCAAGCATATTATTAAATGGTACATTGATATTATGGTAGAAGAAGTAACCAAAGGAAATATGAAAAATGGTGTGTTTCCATCCAAAGTTTGGAAAAACATGTTAGAAAAGTTGAATGAGAAGAGTCAGCGCACTTTTAGTTTGGTCCAAGTTAAGCAAAAGTTCAATAGGTTGCGTACGAAGCACAAAGAATTTTCTCAATTGTTACAACACACTGGATTTGGTTGGGATGCTGAAACAAATACAGTCACTGCTAATGAGGAGGTTTGGAATAACTATGTTATGGTATGTAATCATTGTGATTTATTTGATTAGATAGTTTGGCTTCTTTTGTTTCTAAATTTATGATATTGAAATGCATAATTTGTAGGCACATCCTGAGGCTTCACAATTCAAAAAGCATGGGCTAGAACATTACAAAATGCTGGGCATAATATTTAATAGAAGCACTGCAACAGGGGTACTTCATCATGCATCTACGCAAGATCTACCAAATTCTGATGATGAGGTTCGACTTGATTATGAATATCTCAATTCTGGAGTTCATGTAAACCTTAACAAGGATGAAGACAATATGTTGCTCCAGACATAGTTGAGAGAGTTACACATAGTGGAAAGCGGAGTATTGAATTCTCTGATCGAAAGAAAAAGAAAGAACCTAGGTCTATGCAAATAGGGGAAGCTATTCAAGCATTTGTTGAGACATCTAAGGCAAGGGCAGAAGCTCAACTTGCTAAGGCCGAGAGGTGGAGGTCAAGGAGCGAAGCTAGTGTTAGAAGCCCAGCATCTAATAGTTATTCCGTTTCTGCATGTGTTGCTATTCTAAATGAGATGGATCTCTCTGACGATATTTATGTTAAGGCAATGAAGCAGTTTAAGGAACCTATCAATAGGGAGTTGTTTATGGCAGTGCCGTTAGAAAGGAAGAGGGCTTGGCTAGAAAGCTTATAGATATACGCACACAGACTTATAGCTTTCATATTAGATTTTACATTACTGTGAACCATGCTTTGTTTTATGTTTCGTATTTTATTTAAAATTTAACATGTTAATTTTGTTAATAGTAAATCTTTTTTATGTTATTTATTGATGATTTTATTTGATTTTTATCAAACTAGTTTATTAATATAATAACATATTAAGTAATTTAAAAATTAATGTTAATATCTATTATATAAAAGATCCAAATAAATAAAAGCAGATTTTTTTTGTCTTTTATTTTTAAAAGTTGTTTTAAGAAGCAATTATATAATTTTTTTATAAAAAAACTTGTTCTAAAAAACAATCATCCAAACAAATTTTTTAGTTTTTTGGTTTTTAAAACTTGTTTTAAAAAACAATCAACCAAACAAGTTTTTTTGTTTTTTTGTTTTCAAAACTTGTTTTCAAAAATTGTTTTATAAAACTGTTTTTGAGAACAAAAAACAGAGAATAGAATCAAACAGGCCCTAAGAAAGCTAAATAAATTACTTAATTATATAATGTGTTATATGATCTGTCTAAAATACTTATGTGTATAATTATTTCACATACAATCTATAAGTCAGAAAATTAATTTGGAGAAAATAATAAATATAAATACTTTAAAATAATTTATTTAGCTTTTTCAATTTATGAAAACTAATCAACTGAATCTTAATTATAGAAAGACATGAGGTAGTATTGTATGATTTGTATATTTTTATGTCAACTGTTTTGGAGAGTAATATGATATTAAATGAATATGAAGTTTAGTTTCAAAACAAGATTTTGAGAGCCAAATCTGACAGTGGCTTATTCATTTCAAGCAGGGGCCAATATGGGGCTTTCTAATCCCAATAACCAAATCACTTAGCTGTTGCAAATGGCAGGTCTTTCATCTACAGTTTTCTGTATTTCTCTTCTCATTTAATAATTTGCTCAAATCAAATTATTTGAATTGAAATTTAATGAGCTCCGAATTGTAAATCTAAATGATTTTAATATGTTAATTGAATAATAAAACGAGATTGCTGAATTTTAAAACATCTGAACTCTTACTCATAGTCATACCCAATTGGCCAACATATAATCTTTTACAACAAACTGCCTAGCATCAATTTCTCTAACCATATGTTTGGATGGTGGAATGGAAGGAAATCAACAAAGAAAACAATTTCAAAAATAGTATAATTTATTTATTTTTAAATATATTTTAATTTATTTTTGAACTTATATTATGTGCAATAGAGGATGTGAGGACACACGAGGCTAAAACAAATTATATTTAAACTATCAAATTCCCCAGAGAAAATAGCTGTGCTAATTAGGACTATAAATTTTTCATTCCAGGATCTATGTCGATAATTATTTTCACAAATTTGTTTAATATCAAAAATGCTTTTCACGAAAATTAAATTCAAATTAATGAACCGCATGTTTAAAATACAGTAGGTAGCTTGTGGCATTAACATTTAATAATAAATAGGCTAAAATACAAATAACGTGGTAGTTATATCACTAAAAAAATTAAAGAATTAGTGTCAAAATTTCATTCGGTCGCCAATCTGTCACTAATCCCTCAGAAATTCTGTCATTAAAATTAACAACAAAATTTAGTGACGAAATTTTTCCATCACTAATTAGTAACGGAATCGCATTCCGTCGCTAAATTCCACCATTAATCTGTCATAAAATATTAGCGACGGAAAAATTCTGTCATTAATTTTGTCCCTAATCCGTCACTAATTTCTATTAAAAATATTTTGTGACGGAAATAGCGACGGAAAGTCCATCCCTAATTTCCGTCATTGATAGTTAAACTTTTTAATAATTATATTTTTTCATAAATATAAATTTGTTAAATAATTTAAATTTAAAATATTAAATTATTATAAAATTATAATATTAATATTAAAATAAATAAAACTTATTAATTCATATTTAGTATTGAAACTGAAATTATAATATAATATATTTGAATTTTTAATAATATATTATATAAAAATAAAAATAAAAAATTTGTTAAATAATTTAAATTTGAAATATTAAATTATTAGAAAATTATAAAATAAATATTAAAATAAATAAAAATTATTAATTCATATTTATTATTAAAACTGAAATTATAATATAATATATTTTAATTTTTAATAATATATTATATAGAAAATAAAAATAAAAATTTTATAAAGACAAACAAAAAATAAAATATATAATTAAATGAATAAAAAATGATATTAATAATAAAAATTTAAGTAGAATATTTACATAGAATAAAATAAGAAAACTAAATTGAAATATATACATATACATATATATATATATATATATCTGTGTGTGTGTGTGTGTGTGTGATTTTGAATTTAAATTACACAAGTTCAACTTAGCTCAATTGGCAAAAGCATTAGCACGTGCGTGAGAGGTCATGGCTTCGAATCCCAATTTGGTCACAAAATGCAACCAATTTGTGACTTGGACACATGGCAGGTGACGGAGGGTGACAAGTGGCAGTTGATTGGGACACTTGGTTGCAGGAGGCGAGGTGGCAGAGGCTGACGGGGACACATGGCCGGTTGTGGGTACCTGTGGCGGCCGCCGGCAAGGGACATGTGGAGGCTCGTGGTGAAAACTTGTGGCAATTTAAATTATATATAAAAAAATATTTTGCGACAGATTAGGGTCAGAAATTCCGTCGATAATTAGTGACGAAAAATTCCGTCTCTAATTTGTGAATTCGGTAGCTAGTTAGTGATAGAATTTCCACCACTAATTATTTCGTCACTAATCCGTCGTAGATTAGTGACAAAATTCAAAATTCCGTCACTAATTAATTAGTAGCGTCATATTTACCGACAGAACAAATTCCGTTGCTAATCCGATTCCGTCACTAATTTCTATCACTAACTAATTAGTGATGGAATTTTTGTAATTAAATTCCGTCTCTAATTAGACATTTTTTTTGTAGTGTATATAGTCCATTATCTTTAAAAGTTTAAACCCAACACCTGAACTTTCGTATTTTGACCAATGACCTCTTGGTGTTAAAAAAAAAAAACTGTTAAGTCTAACGGAATATGTGCTATGCCATATTAGTCAAGATGACTTGATATGAAATTTTTATTATTTTATTGATTAAGCACATAGTTAAATATTAAATTATAATTAGGTCAAAACCATACAAAGAAAAGGAGTACTTGCTCCGCTTTAATTACTTCACTTCTTTTAGGCCACTATCAAAGATGTTGGTTGGACTTTAACTCATTTATTTAGTTTTAATATATTGAAAACTCTTATCTTTGGATTGCTTTAGTTACAAATATAATGTTTATTTTTACACAAAATAGTGTATTAAGTTGAATCTCATAAAAATATGCACATTTCATGCATAGAAAATATACTAATACTCAAAAAGTTATACAAATATATAATCAAAAAGTTAGATTATATTTTTATATTTAGATTCAAAATTATTCCTCTATGTATTGAAATATGATGAGCTCAAATGTGAAAAGGTTCTTTTCTTAAAAGATGATGATCATTCACGCCCCAAGGCCATATTATTTATACTTAAATTGAGATTCCTATCGGCATGGGATTATTTTACATGATGTTTGGTAGCATCTTTTATGGCTTGCGCTGATTAAAAAATATGAAGGAATCAGTATGGGCATCATATATGAATATAGGTCAAAATTTCATATATATGCACTGTTATTTCCAAATGTAAAAAATAGTCCAGCGTAATTTCAAATTTAAGCACTACTATTTCCAAATGTAAAAATCAGTCCAGTGTTGCGTAACGAGGACCACCTGGCAACTCTAACAAACTAAGCCCTACACAAACACAGAGAGACAGACAGATATATGAATTAAAAAAAAGAATTAGTACCCTAATGTTGACTACCTTTGACCTTCTTTTTTCTTTTTTCTTTTTTCTTTTTTTTTTTTTTTTTGCCATCGACTGCCTTTGACCACGGGGATAAACTTTCTAATAATGAACAAGAGGGAAAAAGTATACCTCAGAATTTTTATATTTTGATTCTTTGACCAAATAACATGTGACAGCACATTACAATTATTTTAAAAACCAATTTTTTATATGACTTCAAAACAAGTGAGCTTGCCAGCATTGCTTTTCCTAATCAATAATTTAATACATGCTTGACTACTCTTTTTCTTGTGAATCTCTTCCCTATGTTCGGAATTGTGTGAATGTAGAGAGGAAAGTCGTACGAGAGAAGTAATTAATAATGCTCGAATGCTTTTTTTTTTTTTTTTTTGGGATGAAGTATCTTTGCGTAATTATTCTAGATAGGGAGATTAAAAAATGTAATTTTTCTTAATCTATTCATCCCTCATATGCCTTATTAATTAAGTACATTATTCAATTTGTGGAAAGTTTGCGTTAGGTAAGTATTTTCTATGGATGTCACGGACTCACGGGATATCTATCCTTAAAATTGGCCTAGCTTGTTATTTTCTGTAAACTAAGTCAGATTTATTAGAATGTATCAGTATGTTAGCATATAACTGGGCAATATATATATATATAATTGATGTAATTGATAATTGTTTGTGACAGGGATAGTTGACCTCGCCAAGTTACTTTGTGATGTGGTGTCAGTACGTGAGGCCATTTGTTTGATGTTTCGTCTTCGTATATTATGTGTATAAATATGAGGGTCACACTACTCTGACCCTAACATTGGATATTACTATTTTTATCAACCTGGAATTTAACCATGAACAATTTTACTACCATATTCATAAGAACTAATATATTTGCTGTGCAAAAAGTAAACATAAACAATTTATTTGAATTGATATAGCAACTCCGTTAAATAGATTTAACTTTCGTTATTTTTTATATTATGGGTCCTATCAGTCTTTTGTCTATTATTTTAATATTTTTAATTGGTAAATATCACTTAGATACCAGAAAAACAATTTTATTTAAGTTTATCGTCAAAAGATTCTGAAATTTTATGACACCCTCTTGGATCAAAATGAAATTAAGTTTTATCAGCAAAAAGACAATAATATCCTTATTTTATTATTTTTTTCATTAGAGCACTTATAAGACAAATATGGGCATTTTGAAAACAAATAAAGATATTTATAAGACAAACATGAGAATGATCAGGGAATTAAAAAATTTTAATCATTCACATATTTGTCTTGTAACTATTTTTAATAAAGTAAGGGCATTATTATCTTTTCACTAAAAAGCTTAATTTCATTTTGACCCAAAGGGGTGTAGTGAAATTTTATAATTTTTTGGGGATTAACTGAAATAAAATCGTTTGCATGGGCCTAAATGATTTTTTTCCATTAAAAAAATTAAAATAATATAGAGAAGATTGGTGAGACCCATTGTACAAAAAGTAACGGAAGTTAAATCTCCTTAATGGCGTTGCTATATCTGCTCCCAAATAAATTTTTTAGATTTAATTTTTGCACCAAAATAAATAATTCTTATGAGTGTTTATAAGGAAATTATTCATTACTAAATTTTAAACAACACCCCTTTTATGAATAATAATAATAAAGAAAGGTGGCTGCTGGCTACCATTTTATCCAGAAAAGTAATACCAACCAACGTACATGGCATCAGAGCCCAACATCCCATACCTGGAAGCTCAACTCGTTGTTTTGAGTCCAGCAGGCCCATAATCAGGAAACCTGTCCAGACTTATCGGGCACCCAAGATCTGGTCGCACAAGGGTGGAGCTCCGACGAATACAGTCCGACTTTCCGAGAATCCAGATCCGGGCGCATAAGGGTGCATCACCGTCGATTACCTATCTGAGAGTCAAGACCCGAATGCACACCAAGATGGAGCCCTAACAATTACCCATCTTGATCCGATTGAACATTCTGCTCTACGCAAGACGACGTGAGCAAAGATCATGATCTGATTTCGCACCAGACACATATTCCAGATCTGGGCGAGACAATTGGTGAATCATCTCACCAACGACATCGCATTATGATTTAGCAAGAACGATATTCTGCACTCATTTCACACCAGACGCCACGATGACGTCCGCGGCTACGACCTAATGAATGAATTAAAAAGAAAAGTTAAAGCTGATTACTATGTCACCTGTAACTGATAAAAGAATTCTGAGCAACTTGCTGGTTTCTTGCTTTTCAACTTCTGTTGGGAACAGCCATTTCAGTCTTGCGAAGTTCCACTGAAGAGTCCCTGCGGATACTGGCGAACGTAGCCGTGAGATCATGGTGCAGGAAGTAAGTTTCCACTGTGACAGGAGTCATTGAACATATCATGTGGCGGACAATAATGGAAGAAAGTAACAATTTCGGTCTCATTGTCATAATCGTACTCTAAAGGATGAATATTGGATGAATTATAGAGATGGTGTTGCAGAAAGAGTGTGGCAATACAAGCTTCTGGGCTTTTATCAGATATGTCTAAGGTGTGGGATTCATTGTCTATGTAACTGACAGGCAAACTTACTCCTTGAAGAATAGGAATAGACGGAAACTCAACCATTAATTCGGAATTGCTATTATTATAGGGACGGAACGGAAGAGTTTCATCATGAGGCAGCTGTTGGTTCTCACCATTGCATTGTATCAGAAGTATCACCAACAACAAAAATCTGCCATACCAAAACATTATTCTAGTCTCAAATTAAACTTGGATTCAGATGAGCAATTGTAATAATCAACTCGCTTGATGATATGGGAATACCAATAAATAAAAAGGGTCTGCATCAAAGGATTTTCAGCATCACGCTGAATTAAATATGTGAAATGTCTTATCACACATGGCCACCATGCATGGACTCCGCACAAAGGATACGACTTGAGTTGGGGCACTATGATGCATTAGTCTATAATTAGTTTGAGTGCTTATCAACCAGGGGCATCAAAAGATGTATATTAAATATTATTTGTTAAAATTCTATATAAACTGTCTTTTGTTATATACCCATGTTTTGGTGATAATGAAGGAAAGTGGGATGCAGCTTAGAAGATGCATGATTGTGGACCTTTATAAATTGTTTGAGCTGGCGCATGCTGACGACAACCAACAGCTCTGGATCGACCCTGTAAGAAAAATTTATACTAGGTTCGGCTATAAATATAAGATACAGTAGACTTTTTAAAAAAGATTAAGGAAACTAATTAAATTATTTTAAAGTATTTATATCTTTATTATTTTCTTCAAACTAATTTATTTGACTTATAAATAGATATATAATTAATTATGTACAATATATGATATAATTAAGTAACTTATTTAATTTTCTTAATCTCTTTTAAATAAAAAATCAACTTGATTTTATATCTACAGAAGAGAGTATAAAGTTTTAAGGGAAACAAGAAACGGAAGAAAAAGAAAAGGGTAGTTGAGTGATAGATATATAAATAAGAACGATGGGAGGGAGCGGTGAGGAAAAGGCGCGGATGAAAGCATTCATAGGTGGAGGAGCGATGGAAAGAGAGAAAGGGTTATGGTGTTGTTGGTGTTCGGTGCTGTGGCTCTCTCTGCTTCTAATGGACGGAGTTGTGAGTTCCTGACTTGGGAACAAAACCTGTACTCCGTCTCGTTGTGGCATTATCACAAACATCTCATCTCCATTCCGACTACAAGATGACCCATCCAACTGCGGCGGTCTCGTATTAGCCTGTGAAAAACGACGTCACCCTCCTTAGTTTACATGATATTGATAATTATTATGAATCTATGATTTGAATAATGAAACAGAGCTGCTGGTAGGAACATACAGAGTGGTGGTAATCAACTACGACAACTTCACAATCAGATTCGTAGATGCTGGCATTCAGATTCTATCCTTTCTGGTATGGAGACGTTGGCAGAAATGTCTATCGCTTTACTAGTGAAATCCACGAGGGGGAAGGATCTATAATATTAAGCAAGTAGGTGGGGTGCCTGAACTGCAGCGTTCCGGTGAGCGACCACGACGCAGAGTATGTGGATACGGCTACCTGTGTGAATTGGGATTCCAAAGGAGGAGGCCATGTTTATGCTGTCGCCGGAGACTTTCTGGCTCCCCAGTTTCAACCTCAGTGTCGTTTGATATTGGTAACACTCAGCCTCAGATTGGGAATCAGTGGTGGCTGGTGGAAGAATCAAGCCGTACGCTGATATTCACAAAGTGCTCTCCTATGGATTTGAGCTTTCATGGTTGCCACGAGCCTGTGAGGATCGTAATTGTCCCGGTACGTACCATTCACTGCGAATTTAGTCCTCAAACTCAGTCTGCAGTGCGTGCATGGTTGGCACTTTGTTAGCCCTCTTGGACTAACTTTTGGACCATCTTCCAATTGCCGTAAGTATAATATTTATTCCAATTTCAATCAAATTCTTCTGTTGGCGATCAGCCGTTCACAAAAATGATCCATTCGGGAGATGAATAGGGAATTGCGGTAACAAAATAATTTAAAAGTCCGATAATCACTAAACAACATGTAATAACAAGTTTTAATATAAAAAATAATACCACAAGGATTCTCCCTTAAATAGTAGGTCTCAATTTAAAAGTCCGATAATAATTAAAAAATATGTAATGACAAATTTCAATATAAAAAATAACAACACAAGGATTCTCCCTTGAATATTAGGTCTCAAATTAAACGTTGTCTACTTAATAATAACATACCAACAATTATATTATTCGTAATTTGTAACTATTAAATTAATTCAAAAATTTATTAATCTAAAACTTTTTGTTGTAAATTTAGAAATTATATTATTTGTAATTGTAACTAAAAATTTTATATTTGCACTTATTTCTTTTAAGAAAATCTTTAAATTTTAACTGTCATTTTGTACTATTTCCAAATTATAAACAGTGAATTTAATTTAATTTAATTTTTAAATTTTTTGTAAAATAAGAAACATTTAACTACATATTAGATAATTAGGAAAAATATATATTCTTGCAACTGAACCGACGGTGTGCCTTTTGTTAGCAAGAATTAATCATTCAAAATCAACCAGTTTAATATTTTACTGAATTTTTATTTACTTGGGATACTTTTTTACCTGACCGTGGTCATTGGATTTTGAATTAATATCATGCTTTATTATTTTGTTATGCATTTATCTTGACTTTTTTATTACAAAAAAAATGGGAGTCTCTTGAAAAATCATGATACATAATACTTCTTATTTTATTCAAAATGACTTAAGTGCCATTTGCATTCATTAGATTATGTTTTTTTGGTTTTCGTTCAGGCCATCTTGTTTTATTTTTCATGACAAATATAATTTATCATATTTTTTTTTTTGGTATTACCCTCCTTGCCGTTGTTAATTTTTATTTTTTTTTTGGTACGGCTCTTTTATTTCTACCAACTTAATTACTATCACTGTGCTCCTTATTATATATAAGTCCATTTTAAAAAAATTGGTCTTAAATATTAATCCATTTATATGGTTGCTAATGATTATTTTTCAATTTTACCCATAATGAACAAGGGAAGATGTGAGAAAAATTAATATACTCAACATAATTTTTAATACAAATTATTCAATAAGGGCAAACTAAATTTTTCTTAAAAGAAATTTAACGGTAATAACGGTTAAGATTAAATGTATGCTTTCAAAAGCCCCGTCACATCACTCCGTTGGCAGCCGGGATTTCTTAGCAAATAAATTTTTGTGGTCATTTATCCAAGTAGCCACATTTCAATGAGTCCGGCTCCTTTCCCTTCGTTTCCCGTCCCTCTCCTCTCTTTTACCCAAAATTACACCGTTTTGCTTGTTAAAAATAGAGGTGGGACCATTTTGTTTTTTTCAAAAATAACAATCAATAAGTATTTTTTTAATGGCATCCAATACCTTAAAATAATTTTTGATATACGAATCACCCTTAAATATTTTTAGTAGTAACTTTTGTCTAATAAACTGCATTATAAAATATTTTTTTAATAACACCCAGTATTATAAATTAATTTTTAACTTACTCAACACCTTAAATAATTTTTTCAATAACACTCAATATTCTAAAATATTTTTTTTTCATCTAATCCCCTAAAATATTTCTTTCGTTAATACTCTACATCTTAAGTCTAGATTGCTCATTGCAATTAGAAAAATATTTTAAGATCCTGGATGTATCAAAATTTATTTTAGAATATTAAGTGTCACTGAAAAAATACTTCAGGATGTTGAATATTATTTTTGAAAAAAAAAATGGGCCTAACCTCCGTTTTTTGCCACACCCAAAACTGCTTAGTTTTGGATAAGGGAGAGAAAAGGGACGGGAAAGTGGGAGAGGAGCCGGACGCCATTTCGATACTGACCAGCTCTATGGCCTTTATGGAAATATTCATGAGCAGGTCTACATATAGTGGGGCAGCTGAATCTATATTACAGTATCGAGAGCCATTTTAGCAAATCAAATATGGCAATACCATTAGGAATAGTGACGGGAAGATATGTTTTACCATTATTCTTCGCAGCCAGATTTTTATTTGGCATCATATTACTAATTGCGCTGTTGATATATTCATTTCGGAGAAGGCGCTTATCAATGTATGAAAACATTGAGGATTTCATAAGGCTTCACAACCTTCTTCCATTAAAGTACTCCTACAATGATTTGAAGACAACCACTGAAGGATTAAACACAAGTTAGGCAAGGGAGGCTTTGGAAGGGAAGCTAAAGAGAGGAATTGGCGTGGCTGTCAAAATGTTGGGTGAGACCAAAGCTAATGGCCAGGAATTTATCAGTGAAGTGGCAACGATTGGGAGGATACACCATTTTAATGTGGTACACCTTGTTGGCTTTTGTGTGGACGGAACAAAGCGTGCTCTTATCTATGAATTTATGCTCAAAGGGTCTTGGGATAAATATATTTTTCCCAAGGAAGAAAGTATTTCCTTGAGTTATCATAAAAAATATGAGATATCTTTAGAGTGGCTCATGTGATTGTTTATCTTCATTATAGGTGTGACATGCAAATATTGCATTTTGACATCAAACCTTATAACATTCTATTTGATTATAACTTCACTCCAAAAATTTCAGATTTTAGACTAGCAAGATTATATTCTGTTGATGATAATATTACCACTTTGATTATAGCAAGATGGACAATAGGGCATATGGCTCCTGAACTATTCTACAACAATATTGGACGAGTGTCTCATAAGGTTGATGTTTATAGTTTTGGAATACTTTTGCACCATGTTTGTTTTAGCGATTCGATTGCTTATAAGTTGCTTTTTAATAGTGATTTACGGTATATGAAGTAAGTATGTGAGAGGAGTTGTGTCTCGATTTACGTAAAAAGCAACTTATAAGCCATCGTAACGCCCAAACAAACATGCGAAGTGGCAAGCCAAAGAAGGAATTTGAATCCACATGCAGAACATTCAAGCCAACTTTACTTTCCCTTATATGGATTTATGACCAGTTTGGTGAAGAGAAAGATATATAAATGGAAGATTTGACAGAAGAGGAAAGGGATTTAGCAAGGAAAATATTTATAGTTGCATTCTGGGGTATATATATACAATTGAAGCCTGCCGATCGACCTTCCATGAATAAAGTAATAGAAGTGTTAGAAGCTGATAATGTTGAAACTATCGAAATGCCTCCAAAACCTTCTCTATATCCCAATGAAAGAGTTTTAGTCGATGGTGAATCCAGCTCTTACCAAACAACATCCACTGTCTCTACTTATTCTCATAGTAATAGTCTGAGGTGACAGCACAAAGTGACGGGAAATAATAATACGTTGTAATTGAAATAGGACATCTGTGCAGGAACCTTTTTAATGACTAATTAATATAATTTGTATTTGATAACAATACCTTGTCAGTGCTGTGATTTGGATTTGCGTTCATAATTTAGCATCTTCTTTTCATTATTAATGATAATATAAGTACATAGTGATAATGTCCCGTAATGATTTTTTTTTTTAATTCCATTACAATCAAACTCTTTCACAGAACCAAGCATTCCCACACATATTTCCTAACAACCTGATCAGGTCTTGTAGGTAACACAAAAACTTCATCAAATAAAAAACAGTTCCTCCAATACCATAACCACCAGCAACCCACACCAAACACCACCCTCCAATCCCCTCTGCAGCTTAAATTCTGCACAAACCGCTCCCTTCTTTGTACTGAGAAAAATTCCATAATCTCTTTGCCACTGGACATAGGGTTGCGCCCCATAATCCTCATTCTCCTTTTAGCAGTAAATAATCTGTCTTGTCCAGCTATCCAGAGGAAGATTTGGATTCTTCTAGTAGCTGGTAACTAGCTCCCATACCAACTTCCCTAACCTTTCACTACCTCCTTCCACCCCTAGCTTCAACATTTTATACATCCCCGCCAGAGCATTCACCTCCTCCTCACAAGGTGGGGGCATAACTATCATAAAGGTAGTTAGGCACATGAGAAATACCTGAGCTTCAGGAAATGAACACTTTATAGTCTTTCCTATTTTTATGGCGTCATCGTACAAGTTAGTCACACATTTGAAGAAAGGCATTTTAAGGAATGAAAAAGGCAACTGCGAATTCAAACAAGTGTTCCATTAAAAAACAGTAATGTTCGTGTTTATTAAAAAATGTCGCTAAAAAATATTTAAACACCCTGTTTTATTCTGTACCAAAGAATGTCATAATATATTAGATTTAAAATTTTGATATCAAACAAATTGTATCCACAGGAGGATAATCAGTTGGTAAGAGTAGAATAAGGCGTAGGTAGATTTTCTGAATCGTGCTATAAACAAGAATTTTGTATTCTATAACGCAACACAATAATTTGACAATGCTATGTAAAAGATCATGTTAAATAGAAAATATAAATTACTTGGTACAAAGGTAATGAAAGGATTCATTTATCTAATATACATGAACACTAGCATACAGATCCCAAGAAAAAGAATCTTACAAAATGTTGTCAAGAGAAGAATGTGTTTGGCAAACCAGCGGGAGTTTTTGTTTATTCTAATTCAGGAATCACTTCCAACTCTGAGTTCAAACGTCTTGTGGGAATAATAGTACTTGTATTGATTGAAGTAACGTTATTAAATGGAGTAGGAGGCACCTTTAATTTATCTACTTCTCCTTCTAGCATCTGTATCACCATTTTCATAGACGGCCGGTTTATTGGATGCCACTGAATACACCAAAGTCCCACAATTGCTAGTTTCTTAGCAATTCTATTATCATCATCATCCTCTATATAAACATTTGTGTCTCTTCCTTCAATCAAATTATAGATCCAATCAGGGTATAAGACTTGAAAAGATTCTCGATTTGTGTCAACATTTTTTCTTCCCCCAACCATCTCTATCAATAGCAATTCTATTAAAAAAATTTGATCATTCACATATTTGTCTTGTAAAAAATTTTAATAAAGTAAGGGTATTATTGTCTTTTCACTAAAAAATTTAATTTCATTTTGACCTAAGGGGTGTAGTGAAATTGTATAATCTTTTGGGGGTTAACTGAAATAAAATTGTTTGCATGGAGCCTAAGTGATATTTTTTCATTAAAAAAATATTAAAATAACAGAGAGAAGATTAGTGGAACCCATGATACAAAAAATAATGGAAGTTAAGTTTCCTTAATGGTGTTGGTATATCTGCTCCCAAATAAATTGTTTATAACTACTCTTTACACCAAAATAAATAATTCTTATAAATGCTTAGAGCGAAATTATTCATGGCTAAATTTTAACCTACACCCTGTTTATCAATAATAATACTCCCTCCGGTCCTAATTATAAGATAAAGTTGACTTTTTTGGAGAAATTAAGGAAGCCATTTAAATTACTTTAAAATGTTTATATTTTTAGTATCCTTAGATTATATATTAGTTTATTAGTCACATTAATTAGTTTGGAGAAAACAATAAAAATATAAATACTCTAAAATAATTTAATTGGCTTCCTTAATTTCTCCAAAAAAGTCAACTTTGTCTTATAATTAGGACCGGAGGGAGTAATAATAAAGAAAGGTGGCTTCTGGCTACCATTTTATCCAGAAAAGTAATAGCAACCAACATGGCATCAGAGCCCAACATCCCATACCTGTAAGCTCAACTCGTTGTTTGGAGTCCAGCAGGCCCATCATCAAGAAACCTGTCCACACATATCGGGCACCCAATATCTGGTAGCACAAGGGACGAGCTCCGACGAATACAATCCGAGAATCCAGATCCGGGCGCATAAGGGTGCATCACCGTCGATTACCCATCTGAGAATCAAGACCCGAATGCACACCAAGATGGAGCCCTAACAACAAAAATCATGAGGCAGCTGTTGGTTCTCACCATTGCCTTGTATCAGAAGTATCACCAACAACAAAAATCTGCCATACCAAAACATTATTCTAGTCTCGAATTAAACTTGGATTCAGATGAGCAATTGTAATAATCAACTCGCTTGATGATATGGGAATACCAATAAATAAAAAGGGTCAGCATCAAAGGATACAACTTATCACACATGGCCATCATACATGGACTCCGCACAAAGAATACGACTTGAGTTGTGTCACTATAAAGCATTAATCTAGAATTAATTTGAGTGCTTATCAACAAGGAGCATCAAAAGATTTATATTAAATATTATTTGTTAAAATTCTATTTAACCTGTCTTTTGTTATATACCGATGTTTTGGTGATAATATAATTATAGAAATGAAGGAAAGTGGGATGCAACTTGGTAGATGCATGATTGTGGACCTTTTTATAAAATGTTTGAGCTGGCGAATGCTGTAAACAACCAACAGCTCTGGAGCGACCCTGGTGAGAAAAATTTATACTAGCTTCGGCTATAAATATAAGATCCAGTTGATTTTTTTTTAAAAAGATTAAAGAAAGAAATTAAATTATTTTAAAGTATTTATATCTTTATTATTTTCTCCAAACTAATTTATGACTTATAAACAGATATATAATCTAATGATGCACAATATATGATATAATTAAGTAATTTATTTAGCTTCCTTAATATCTCTGAAAAATAATCAACTGGATCTTATATTTAAGACTTTTTAAGGTAAAAAAGAAACTGGAAGAAAAAGAAAAGGGAAGTTGAGTGATAGATATATAAATAAGAATGATGGGAGGGAGCGGAGAGGAAAAGGCGTAGATGGAAGCATTCATAGGTGGAGGAGCGATGGGAAGAGAGAAAGGGTTATGGTGTTGTTTGTGTTTAGTGTTGTGGCTCTCTCTGCTTCTAATGGACGGAGTTTTGGGTTCCTGACTTAGGAACAAAGCCTGTACCCCATCAGATAACATCGTGTTGAATTTAATCATTTTAAATCTCCTTAATTTGACTTCTACATATTTGTGAACATTTAATTTTATATGCATTATATTGGCTTTTTAATTATCATAAATTCAAAAATGCAGGTAACAATCAATCAATTCATGCTAATTTGCCTTGGTGGGCAACTTAAACCATGCCCTTATTGGGCCAAAAATCAAAAAATGCATTGTATTAGCGTTTCACAAACCTAACCCTTTTCTCCATTTACAAATTATTTTTTATATGATTTTTATAATTTAATTCTAAAATTATGGATGAGAAAGGATATTTTGTTATTTCAAATTTGCTATGCATTTATCTTGACTTTTTTATTACAAAAAAATGGGAGTCTCTATCTTGAAAAACTATTTTGTACTTATTATATAGAAAAATCAAGATACATAATACTACTTATTTTATTCAAAATGACATAAGTGTTATTTTCATTCATTAGATTTTTTTTTTGGTTTTTGTTCAGGCTATCTTGTTTTATTTTGCATGAAAAATATAATTTATCATTTTTTTTTTGTATTACCCTCCTTGCCGTCGTTAACTTATAGAAAATTATCTTGCAGACTATATCGCCGCGCTTCGAGAAGTTACGACTCTTTTATTTCTTCCAATCTAATTAGTAATTAGTAATTACTATCACTCTGCTCCTTATTATATATAAGTTGATTTTAAAAAAATTGGTCTTAAATATTAATCCACTTATATGGTTATTAATGATTATTTTTCAATTTTACCTATAATGAATAAGGAAAGATGTGAAAAAAAATTAATATACTCACATAATTTTTCAATACATATTATTTAATAAGGGAAAATATAGTTTTTTTTTAAAAATATATATATAACAGTAATAACGGTTTAGATTAAATGTATGCTTTCAAAAGCCCCCAACATCACCTGTTGGCAGCCGGGTTTCTTAGCAAAAAAATTTTTGTCGTAATTTGTCCAAGTAGCCACATTTCGATGAGTCTAGTTCCTCTCCCTTACTTTCCCGTCTCTTTCCTCCCCTTTATCCAAAATTTCACTGTTTTGAGTGTTAAAATGAGGTTGGACCTATTTTTTCTTTTTTCAAACATAACATCCAATACCCTAAAGTATTTTTTTAGTGACATCCCACAATCTAAAATAATTTTTTGATGCATGGATTACCTTCAAATATTTTTTTAGTAGTAACTATGGTATAGCAAACTACACTATGGTATAAAGTATTTTTTTCAGTAACACCTGGTATCATAAATTAATTTTTAACTTACTCAACACCTTAAATAATTTTTTCAATAACACTCAATATCCTAAAATAGTTTTTTTGTGTGTCTAATTCCCTAAAATATTTTTGTCATCAACAATTTGCATCTCAAGTTTAGACTTCCCGTTACAATTAGAAAAATATTTTAAGATGCTGGATGCATAAAAAATCATTTTAGGATACTAGGTGTCACTAAAAAAAATTCTTGGGGGTGCTGAATATTTTTTTTTTGAAAAATGGGTCTAACTTCCCTTTTTTTACATCCAAAATGGTGTAGTTTTAGGTAGAGGAGAAGAAAGTAATGGGAAAGTAAGGGAGAGGAGCCAGACACCATTTTGATACTGACTAGCTCTATGGCCTTTATGGAAATATTCATGCGCAAGTCTATTTACTACAAAAAAAAAAGACTTTCGCAAGTAATTTATCTACTTTGTGCTTGATCACCACTAAGTATGAATTTGGGGAATTTAGATTAGCCTTGGAAGAGGGATCTTAATTGAACCATAGGATTGAGTAATGTGGGATTAGAATTTATTCTAATTTGCCAATAGGATAGGAATATACCTATTGGACCCATATAATCATATTAGAGTGAATTTGGACATTTATTTCCTCTTAAGTAAATTAGTTAGGAATAACAATTTTAACTTGAGAGAGGAGTATAAGTGATTGGAAGATACTTATATTCATTTAAACTCTAGATTAACAATTTAACATTAAATACTTTTAATTGGATAAATACATGCTCTAAAACTTAAAGAAGGGATTAATCACTCCAGGTTGTTTTTATCAATTGAAGCCTTTAAATCATTAGGTTTGTTTCTTTTACATTTATTTAAATTGTCTTTCAATCTCTTTCTTTGATTTGCTCAACTTAAATGAAAATGGGAATTTTAATGCCTAAGTATCTATTACCTTGGATCTCTGTGAGATGACCTTGATTTACTACTATACTACTCTACTACCCATACACTTACGGTGCATATTTAAAATTTAGTAGCATCATAGATCCCGGAATTCAGAAGGGCAATTGGGTATGATGAAGGTTGGATGAATCCCCCCTATAGCACTAGTACTGAAAAATGGGACTGGACAGAATCTAAATTAAGCAAGCTGGTGGGGTACCTGAAGTGCAGTGATCCAGTGAGGGATGACGCAGCGTATGTGGATACAGCTCCCTGTGTGAATTGGGAATCCCAAGGAGGAAGCCATGTTTATGGCGTGGTCGGAGACTTGCAGGCACACCAGTTTCAACCCCAGTGTCGTCTGAAATCGATAGCCCTCATTGCCTCAGATTGGGAATCACTGGTCCCTACTGGAATACAGTCCTACGCTGATATTCACACAGTTATCTCCTATAGATTTGAGCTTTCATGGTGGCTACGAGCTTGTGATGATCGTAACTGTCCAAATGACACAGAGTGCTATTTCAGACCTGAAACTGAAGGTGGTCTGCAATGCTTGCCTACTCAGGAATGTCTTACCCCCCTCGGGAAATCTGCCAATTGCCGTATCTTATTCCTGTTTCAATTAAAGTATGTGATCCTATATTGTCGCCAGTCCCTATACATTCCCAATATTTTGACCATATTATCCCATTCTATATATCCTCGTGATTTGATTCGAGGTTTTCTTGAGGGGAGGGGAGGAAGTGTATTTGATTGGGAAAATGGGCCGGGAAGGGGGGAGTTTTGTCTTTTACTACTTGCCTCCCTCCTTCCCTACCCTCGAAGTTTGAGGTTTTTTTGAGGGATAAGAAATATTTTGTCTTATCCCCATTAAAATAGCCTTACTATTTTTTTATTACCCCAAGTTTACCATACATGGAGTACAACACCAGTACCATTATTCATTATTTCATTACTTACTCTTTCTAGATATGAGGTTTTATATGAGGTTTTATTGTTGGCCCATGTAGGAAGGCTGCCAAGGCTACGCATATATGCAGAAGGTAGCAATTTTCTATTTTCTGTTTGCCTTCAATCTCCTCTAATTTTCCTGCTTTTTAAATTTACACACACACTCATATATAAAGAGTCATGTGAAAATAACATATAATAAAATTAAAAATAAATTATAAATTTGAACATCAATATATATATATATATTAATAAATTTAAGTTTAACACAACACACATAATATTCCCAGCAAATATATTATTAACTAATAGGAAATTGTGTGATTCATCCGTGGAAAGAGGGGAGAGGACCAAATTTTAATTAAAAAAATTCTGTCCATCCAATATTTGGTTACTCGTCCTTTTAATAGCTATTTGTTGCTATTTTCGCACATTTGCTAATGTTGATTTCTGTACAATTTTGTTACAGATTATGTGCATGGAATTTTCAAAGGTACGATCCCATCACCTACGATTTACGGCGCAAACAATTTTATATCATGTCGGTTAATTTTATTAGTAGTCTCTTGTGCATGGAGCCTCCTACATCCCATAGTAAATGCACACCAACCTAACCACAAACCTTGCAACTGCCCTCAAGCTTCAACTCTCTTTTTTTTCTGTTTAAATGATATTTTTATATGATCTGGACATTTTTAAGTGAAACGGAAAATGTGTTTGATACGCAAGAGGAATTCATAGTTTCTACTCCTCTAATCATTAATACAAAACCAACTTTACAGTTTAATATAAATTGAACTATAAGGTGAGTCTTATATTAAACACAGAAGGGAATAGCATTTTGTATTGAGAGTTTGGTATACTAGGAAGCTATTTTGTTTTCCCTTTTAACAATTGAAAACCCCCCTCCACCAATAGGTCTCCGCACATACCCACCCACCCTAATTTTGCTATTTTTGGGTATAAAACCAACAATCTCCTACATGAGAATAGGTATGGGTTGCCGTGTTAAGCTACAAGCTCTTGATGGAAGCTTACTTTTAAAACTTGAGGAAACACTACTAAGAAAAAAATGAAATTTGGGACAGATTTGTGACAACATTTGAGATAAGAGTGCGACGGATTGGTTTCGGGCCTCTAATATATGTGTCTCTCTAATACCTCAACCATTTAAATGTTTTTTCTTCTTTTTGATAATTATACTTTACATATCAAAGTGTCATTTATTTTATATAAAATTTGATGATAAAATGAAATAAGGAAAAACAAATTGGGAAGTTAATTGAGACATTTTAAATGGCGTTGAAAAGCATTAGAGAGAGACACCTTATATAGAGGCCCCCTAGGACGTGAAGGATTTTGGTCTTTGCGATGGACATAGTATAGAGTAGTGCTCACAAATCTTTTGATCGTGAATTTTTTGTTGTTGTAAGGAATATCATATATTTATCTCAAAACCACCGAAAATCACAGTTTTTTTTTTTGTGACGGGTTTTTCATCGTCACAGATTTCCGTCATAAATCCATCACAAATATTTTTTTTTTCCAGTGATGAAAACATTACATATTTACAAGCCTACAAAATATATGCCAAACATGTTAAGATTAAGATTTTTCTCTCATTCTCTTGTGCTAGAAATATCTTTCGCATATATCAGACATAACTTAACACAAACCTTGAAGTCAGCAATACACTTCCCTTGATCTAATGAATTTCATTATCCAGATTTACCAAAAACATGTCTTGAACACAAGAATCAAATTCATAATACCAATAGACAATCCTATGTAGATTCTAGATTATCACCACCAGGACTCGCTAAATGTTCTTTATCAAAAGGGTTTAAAAAATTCCACAATGTAACGTGGATATAAAGAACACAACCCTTGTTCTTACCCAAAAAAAAAGGGAAAATGAAATCAAAGTCCCAATTAAGAAAAATGATATCAGAAATATTCTATAACTTGTTAATGACAAGTGGAAGAGTAACTATTGACAAGTGAAATAGTTATCATTGACAATTTGAGGCTTTTCTGATATTAGTTTCCTTAATTGGGACATTGGTGTCATTTCCCAAAAAAAAAAAAAAAAAAAGAACCCAAACCTAATTATTTATTGGCTAATGTTTGTGATATATTTGCATTTGACCCCTCCACATATATCAAGCTCCTCCAACCCTTAATATAGCTACTTAACTAAATTGCATAGATTAAGAAAGTCAAATAAATGAGTTAATTATAACAAATCTAACATGAGTCACCTAAAATATCTGTGTATAATATTAGATTATATGTAAGTTAGGGGAATTAGTTTGAAAAAAAAGAGATAAATATAAGAGAAACAATGGATTAATGTCTACTAGTATTTAGAACCAAACCCAATCTCATACCTAACTCCTACATTAGGGACTAGAGAGAGTATTATTTAGGCTTTGTTAAATAATAGTTATACCCTTTTAATATTTCTATATGAGGTCCCATATTTCCAATATGATCATCCATAAGGAGTCTTCCGGACCTAGCTAGCATGTTGCTCTTTGGAGAGTATGGAGCCAGAACAATCGAGCTTCAATCACTCTTCGTTTTATCCAGCTCGGCCAAGTCTCTGGATGAGGGAAAACTATTTTTTTTCTTAAAAAAAAAAAGTAAGACTAATTAGGATTTTTTGGGGGGGGGGGATTTGGGGAATGCAATCCACACCACACAAAAAAGTAAAATAACAAATCATTACATTTAATATATATGTGTGTGTGTGTGTGTGCTATTAAAAATAATGAGGCTAAACGATATTAGTCCAGACACTTCACTTTTTTTGTGACTTAAGGAAATATACATTTTCAGGAATAAACCGGATATTTAACAATGCTATGATCGACAAAAATTTCTACGATTCTGGGGCATCAAATCTTATGATCAAGGTAGGAGCTGTCACTGGAAGATTTGTTGTGCCATTTATCACAGTCAGATTTTCTTTTGGTGTCGTACTCCTGTCTTTAGTGTTGATCTATACATGGCGTAGAAGACACTTATCAATGTATGAAGATATTGAAGATTTTATACGACTTCATGATCTCATTCCTATAAGGTACTCTTACAAAGATTTGAAGACCATGACCGAAGGTTTTAAGAATAAGTTAGGTGAAGGAGGCTTTGGCACTGTGTATAAGGGAAAGCTAAGGAGTGGGCCTGATGTTGCTATAAAAATGTTGGGTAAATCCAAAGCTAATGGCCAAGAATTTATCAGTGAAGTGGCAACTATTGGCAGGATACACCATTTTAATGTGGTACACCTTGTTGGGTTTTGTGTGGAAGGAACCAAACGTGCTCTTGTCTATGAATTCATGTCTAATGGATCACTCGATAAATATATTTTTTTCTAAAGAGGAAAGCTTCTCTTTGAGTTATGGCAAAATATATGAGATATCTCTAGGAATAGCTCATGGAATTGCTTACCTGCATCATGGTTGTGACATGCAAATCTTGCATTTTGATATCAAGCCACATAACATTCTGCTCGATGATAACTTCACTCCAAAAATTTCAGATTTTGGACTAGCAAGATTATATTCTGTTGATGATAGTATTGTCACTTTGACAGCAGCAAGGGGGACAATATGATACATGGCTCCAGAATTATTCTACAAGAATATTGGGGGAGTGTCTTATAAGACTGATGTTTATAGCTTTGGAATGCTTTTAATGGAAATGGCCAGTCAAAGAAGGAATTTGAATCCACATGTTGAACATTCAAATCAACTTTACTTTCCCTTGTGGATTTATGATCAATTTGATGAAGACAAAGATATAGAAATGGAAGATTTAGCAGAAGAGGAAAAGAATTTCGCAAAGAAAATGTTTATAGTGGCACTATGATGTATACAACTAAAACCTACAGATCGTCCCTCAATGAGTAAAGTAATAAGGATGCTCGAAATAGATGATGTCAAAAGTCTTGAAATGCCTCCAACACCTTCTTTGTATCCTAATGAAGAAGTTTTGGTGCATGATGAATCCTGCTCTAACCAAGAAATGTGAGGTCCTCTCCTTAATAATAATATAATATTAACTTATCTTTAAGAATTACTCATTTCATTCATTTTTTTTTAAAAGAAAGAAAGATTACCATGGTAGAAAAGAGTTCAAGTAACTATTTGAAAACTCTACCATGGTAATAAAAGATTTAAGTCATTACCATGGTAGAAAAGAATTCGAGTAACTATTTGAGAACTCTACCATGGTAATAAAAGATTTAAGTCATTACCATGGTAGAAAAGAGTTCAAGTAACTATTTGAGAATCCTACCATGGTAATAAAAGATTTAAGTCCCTACAGTTATCATATCAAACATTTCCATTTCAAAACCAAGGTCACCCAACTTTATATGATAAACAGAGTACGAAGAGGAATTTAGAGTTTACAAAATATGGTCCATAATAAGTGGCAATGTACATTCATTCAACACATAATAAACTACAAGAGGCTATACAAATATATCTATGCCTCAGGAGCTCCTCCCGACATTCCAGTAAGAGAATTATCACCTGAAAAATGTTAAATTAACGGGGTGAGACAAAAGCCTCAGTAACCAGCTATCCGACTCATTACACATGCTAACATGTGTTCATGAGGTGCTAAGTGGAACAATTTATATAGCAAATTATAAAAATTCAATATCACAGTTTTATACATAAATTTCTTATTACAATTCCCAATGTCTCCCATCAATCCAACCGAACCGCCTTATTTCCACGCGACTAGACCCATGGGCTAAGTTACTAACCATGTGACTGGCCACTCAAAAAGCTCACCGGGCACGTCATGATGATCGGCCAAACCCTCAGAGCACGTGCCCCGGACCATGGGTCTTTCGGTGTCGCAGCCCCTCATTGAAACTGGTGGGGCAGTCCCTCATTGAAACTAGTGGGACAATAAACAGCCAACCATCGTGCACCAATGGAGGCTATACCACGTGGTAAAATAATATACTCCATCTTATCCCAAACCCATTATCATAATAATTTATCAATAATTATTTCAATGGGATTTTCCCGAATATATACATAATTTTCTCATTTCAAATCATAAAATTCCACAAAGCTATTTTATATCAAAATATTTCACAATATAATGAAAACTTTCTCAATCACAATAAATCTTTACTCATTGGAGTAAATATCAAAATACTCACAAACAGCATATCAACACAGATAATAAGTGGAAAGTGGTTACCTTTCACCAAAGCAAAATTATAATCACAAGCTTCTAATCCAAGAGCTCAAATATACGTCAAAAATCAATCTACAATAATCAATTTATAAAATGGCTAAATTATAAATCATCATCCTAAAAAAATCTAAACCGATTAAAACCTCAAGAATACCTCTAATAATCCAAATAAATTATTTAATCTAAATTTAATCGGTTAAAAAGCCTAATATAGAATTATTCATAAATTAGTTATGTAAAGATTTCATTATAAAATTATATGCTAACTAATTAACAAAAGTAACTTGATAAAAATTAACTATTAATTATCCTCTACATTCCTATAGCCTTATATTAACAAAACTCAAATTTATCCAAAATCATAATCTTAAAATTTTCTCTAATCATCATAAAATTATTACCATAAGAAAGAGAAAATTATTTAGAACATTTCCATAAAAATAATTCTAAGATGAGAAGTAATATTGAGTACCTTATCGATCGCCAAAGATATGAAAATACTCCTACTAATGCTTCACTCTACGCCTTTCTTCACACTTGAGGTGTGTGAAATGAGGACGGGGGAGAGGGGGTATTTATAATACGCCCCCCTCTTGAAACTGCGGATGCCTTCCACAGTTTCATTTAATGATTGTGGGCACTACCCACAATTATTAAATGAAATGGTGGGAGGCACACAATGTGCCTCCCCCGTTTTCAATGGCGCCCACACCTTTTTTTTTATATATATATATTATTATTTTATTATTTTATAATATTTATTTAATTATTATTATTATTAAATATATATATATATATATTTTTATTATTATATTTTTTAAAAAAACCTTTTTTTAACTAAATCCCTCTTTTTTTTTATCCAAAAATTACTATTAATTTCATAATTATCTCTAAATTATAATTATATAAAAATTAAGATGTTACAATTCTCCCCACCTAAATAGAATTTTGTCCCCAAAATTCGATTTAAATAATGAACAAGAATACAATCAGAATACAATAATTCAAAATAAACATGCATAATCGCAACTTTAAGCAAACAAGTTAGGAAAATCACGACGCATTCTTTCTTCAGTCTCCCAAGTCACATCTCCAGGTGTCATACCCTTCCAAAAGACTTTCACCAATCGGATGGTCTTTTTCCGCAGTTGTTTGTTTTGGACATCTAAAATCCTCTCTGGTTCTGCTATATAAGTTAAGTTTTCTTTCAACTCAACTTCCTCAGGCTTAATGACCATGAGACGGATCTGGATGATACTTCTTTAATTGTGATACGTGGAATACGTTGTGCACATTAGACAAGTGCGGAGGCAAAGCGATTCGATAAGCTACTGACCCAATCCGCTCCAAAATCTCATATGGTCCAATGAATCGGGGAGTCAACTTCTTTGCTTTAATAGACCTTCCAATGCCCGTTATGGGTGAAACCTTTAGGAAAACATGATCTCCTTCATTAAACTCCAATGGTCTCCTTCGACGATCTGCATAACTCTTCTGTCGGCTCTGAGCTGTCAACAATTTCTGTCGTATCATTTCAATCTTTCACGATGTTTGGTCCACCAAATCTGGTCCAATAATGGTTCTTTCACTCAATTCGGTCCAACACAATGGCGATCTACACTTTCGACCATATAAAGCCTCAAAAGGTGCCATTTGAATACTGGAATGGTAGCTATTATTATATGCAAATTCTGCCAATGGTAAGTGCTTGTCCCAACTATCTGAGAGCTCGATGGCGCATGCTCTCAACATGTCTTCGAGTGTCTGAATAGTCCTCTCGGTTTGACCATCTGTCTGAGGATGATAAGCGGTACTGTACTTTAACTTTGTCCCCATGGCCTCTTGCAGAGATTTCCAAAAGTTTGAAGTGAACCTTGGATCACGATCCGATATAATACTTTCTGGCACTCCATGCATACGAACAATCTCTTTAATGTACAGCTCAGCCAATTTCTCTAATGAGTAGTCCACTCTAATCGGTAGAAAGTGTGCTGACTTGGTTAATCGGTCTACGATCACCCAAATAGCATTGTAAGTGTTCCGAATTTGTGGTAGACCTGTAATAAAGTCCATAGAAATGCTATCCCATTTCCATTTAGGGATATCCAGGTTCTGGAGTAGTCCTGGGGGTTTCTGGTGCTCGATCTTGACTTTCTGACACGTCAAACACTTCAGGACAAATTCGGTCACATCTCTCTTCATCTTTGGCCACCAATACTGCTGCTTCAAATCATTATACATCTTGGTGATTCCCGGATGCATAGCGTACCTGCTCCGATGAGCTTCTTACAAAATGGTTTTCTTGATTTCATCGTTATTGGGAACACAAATTTTCTTCTTGTATCTCAAGATATTCGTATTCCCAATATCATAATCTAAAACATTATCATGTTCTAGTTCTTCTCGAATTCTTTTTAGCTGATCATCTTTCATCTGGGCGTCTCTCAGGTCCTGATAAAATCCATATTCACCAAGGACTGCATTTAAAGTAGCCCTTCTTGGATCTGGGACTACATGGATATCTCTTAATCCATTTAGCCAACTTTGTTCTTCTAAGCTCATTTGAAACAAGTGTATTGACTTCCAACTTAAAGCATCTGCAACCACGTTAGCCTTGCCAGGATGATACTTTAACTCGAAGTCATAATCCTTCAGGAATTCCATCTATCGACGTTGTCTGTTATTCAACTCCTTCTGATCAACAAGATACTTCAGACTCTTATGATCACTGAATACTTCGAATTGAGACCCATACAAATGATGCCTCCAAATCTTCAGAGCAAACACCACAGCTGCTAATTCTAAGTCATGAGTTGGGTAATTCTCCTCATGAGGTCTCAATTGTCTAGAAGCATATGCAACGACTTTGCCTTCTTGCATCAATACGCAACCCAGCCCCTTGAAGGAAGCGTCCGTGTACACTATGTATGGACAACAAGGATCAGGAAGGGTAAGCACAGGGGCTGTAGTCAACTTCACCTTCAACTCTTGAAAAGCAGCTTCACAATTGTTAGTCCATATATACGGTCGATCTTTCTTGGTCAACTTGGTGAGAGGCATGGCAATTTGAGAGAATCCTTTAATGAATCTCCTGTAATAGCCAGCCAATCCTAAAAAGCTTCTTACTTCAGTCACCGACTTTGGGGCTTCCCATTTCAACACGGCATCTACTTTACTAGGATCAACAGCTACCCTTTCAGCTGACACTACGTGGCCAAGGAAATTCACCTCCTTAAGCCAAAACTCACACTTACTCAACTTAGCGTACAACTGGTGATCCCTCAATATACGCAATGCAACGTGTAAATGCTCTCGATGCTCCTCCTCATTCTTAGAATAAATGAGAATATCGTCAATAAAGACAATAATGAATCGATCTAAGTATGGCATAAAAATGCGGTTCATATAATCCATGAAGACGGCTGGAGCATTGGTTAACCCGAAAGGCATAACCAAAAACTCATAATGCCCATAGCGAGTTCGGAAAGCGGTCTTCGAGATGTCCTCAGCCCTAACTCTAAGCTGGTGGTAACCCGATCTTAAGTCGATCTTAGAGAACACTACAGCTCCCTTGAGCTAATCTAGCAAATCATCAATCCTAGGTAATGGATATTTATTCTTAATTGTGACCTTATTCAGCTGTCTATAGTCAATGAACAGCCTCATACTTCCATCCTTCTTTTTGACAAACAACACTGGTGAACCCCAGGGAGAGACACTTGGTTGAATGAAGCCTTTCTCGAGCAACTCTTCTAGTTGTTTCTTCAATTCTGCCAACTCCGATGGTGACATCCGATAAGGGGCCTTAGAAATCGGGGTTGTACTTGGCACCAAATCGATGGTGAACTCGACCTCTCGCTCCGGAGGCAGTCCATATATCTCTTCTGGAAATACCTCAGGATATTCTTTTACTACATTGATATGATCGATCCCAACTTCTTTATCCACATTGATAGAGAAGAAAACTATATAGGCTTGACAACCCTTTTTGATATGCGCAGGGCAATAATGAACAAGTTCCATAGGCAAACAGAAAAGTACAGTTATACTGATAATAAGTATTTGTTTACAGACAGACATTAACAGACACTACAAAAAAAATCACTTTCAGCGGCGACATTTGGCGGCGACTTTTAATGTCGCCGCTGAAAGTGAGACTTTTAGCGGCGACTTTTAATGTCGCCGCTGAAGGTGTCACTTTCAGCGGCAACACTTTTGTCGCCACTGAACGTCAGACTTTCAGCGGCGACATTGTTTTGTCGCCGCTGAAAGTGAGTTTCAGCGGCGACAAAGTGTCGCCGCTGAAAGTGTTTTTCGAAAATTAAAAAAAAAATTTATAAACACTTTCAGCGGCGACTATTAAAAGTCACCGCTGAAAGTGAGTTTCAGCGGCGACTTTAGTGTCGCCGCTGAAAGTCTTTTTCGAAAATAAAAAAAAAAAATTTTTAAACACTTTCAGCGGCGACTATTAAAAGTCGCCGCTGAAAGTGAGTTTCAGCGGCGACTTTAGTGTCGCCGCTGAAAGTGTTTTTCGAAAATTAAAAAAAAAATTTATAAACACTTTCAGCGGCGACTATTAAAAGTCACCGCTGAAAGTGAGTTTCAGCGGCGACTTTAGTGTCGCCGCTGAAAGTCTTTTTCGAAAATAAAAAAAAAAAAATTTTAAACACTTTCAGCGGCGACTATTAAAAGTCGCCGCTGAAAGTGAGTTTCAGCGGCGACTTTAGTGTCGCCACTGAAAGTCTTTTTCGAAAATAAAAAAAAAAATTTTTAAACACTTTCAGCGGCGACTATTAAAAGTCGCCGCTGAAAGTGAGTTTCAGCGGCGACAAAAAGTGTCGCCGCTGAAAGTCTTTTCCGAAAATTTAAAAAAAAAAAAATTTTAAACACTTTCAGCGGCGACTATTAAAAGTCGCCGCTGAAAGTGAGTTTCAGCGGCGACTTTAGTGTCGCCGCTGAAAGTTTTTTTCGAAAATAAAAAAAAAAATTTTTTAAACACTTTCAGTGGCGACAAAAGTGTCGCCGCTGAAAGTCTTTTCCGAAAATTTAAAAAAAAAAATTTTAAACACTTTCAGTGGCGACTATTAAAAGTCGCCGCTGAAAGTGAGTTTCAGCGGCGACAAAAGTGTCGCCGCTGAAAGTCTTTTTCGAAAATAAAAAAAAAAAATTTTTAAACACTTTCAGCGGCGACTATTAAAAGTCGCCGCTGAAAGTGAGTTTCAGCGGCGACAAAAGTATCGCCGCTGAAAGTCTTTTTCGAAAATAAAAAAAAAATTTTTAAACACTTTCAGCGGCGACTATTAAAAGTCGCCGCTGAAAGTGAGTTTCAGCGGCGACAAAAGTGTCGCCGCTGAAAGTCTTTTTCATATTTTTTTTATTAATATTTTTTAAAAATAATATTTATAAAATTTAACTATTAATTATTAAATAATTCTATTTAACCTTAATTATTAAAATTATATTATTATTTATTAATATTAGATTTATAATTTTTTATTAAAAATAATATTTATGATATTAAATTATTATTTATTAAGTAATTTTAATTAAAAAAATTTTAAATTTAAATATATCAATATTTTTTTAGTTTTTATTTAATTTTTCATTACTTTTAATAATATTATATTTAATTAATAATTAATTATATGTATATAATTAATTAATTATATGTATTTATGTTGATATATATGATAATATTATATATATATAATAATATGTAATAATATGACATAGGTTCATTCCGGCGCAACTGGTAGAGACTCGCGCGCTAAGGCATCGGCTCTCTGAGGTCGCGGGTTCGAACTGGAGGAGAGTCACATGGAGGAATTATGAGGAGGCGACACGTGGCAGCACAGCGAGGCGACACGTGGCAGCACGAGGAGGCGACACATGTTAGCACGGGGAAGCAACACGTGGTAGCACGGGGAGGAGACACGTGGCAATTGTAAATTAAATTTTTTTAAAAAAAATTCGAATTTTTTTAATAAAAAATTTAATATTTTGAAATTTTTTTTTAAAAAATTAACACCTTCAGCGGCGACTTTTAGACTTTCAACGGCGACAAAAGTCACCGCTGAAAGTCTTTTTTTTTGTAGTGAGAGCAAAATTCACTAATAATTACAAATATATACAGAATATCCCAAAATATTCCAAGTACAGGCTAACTGTAACCACCAACTGTGTCTCGAGAAACATGCCCGTCAGTTTCCCGGAACTATGTCCTTGCCTTTTGAACCGCTGGCACCCGCTGAGACATTTGGATTAGAAAAAGGGGTGAGATTCCAAGGAATCTCAGTAGAAACATACGATCAACATATAAAATGCGAAAATTAAATATGCAATGCACCGTATCAAGTAAAATGAAAATTCATATCATCCGTGTGTGTACACAAAATTCAGGTCCAACTAACCTGTTGAAGCCCCTACATGTACCTCAGCCGAGTCCTTGACTACAGCTAGATAAGACCAGTGTACCTCAGCTAGGTCCTAGACCACAGCTAGGTAATGTGCCTCCAGCACGTGTTCAGATCACAAAATACAGTAACACGCATCATACAAATAGTCACATAGTATATGAGAGATAGTAGTCCCTACCTTAACCTCTTTCTTGTCTCAAAGGGCCGGCCCCGTAAAACGTGTCAACTAAAGGCGTCCAACTCGGTCCTAAAACATCAAATATACAAGAAATAGGTCATAACCTATCCAAGTATCATTTTAGACACTTCCATAGTGTTTCTTGTGGTTATATTAGCCTATGGTGAAAATTTACCAAAATGCCCCCGGACCCCGACCCGATGGCACGTTTTTCCAAATTTTTGACTAGGGCTATCCTGACGTATTTTCGTCCAAGGAATCCATTTCCGGACTCAAAACTACCAAATTCAATGTTAAATTACGAAATTGCCCTTGGCAGCCCTACTTTTAGGGTTTTAGGGGCGTTCCCGTAATTATGCTTTCTCAGCCTTTTCTGAAAAAGTGCCCAACTGTAACCCCACCTATTTTCGCCCACTGAATCCAATGGAACCATAAAATCATTGAAAATCCAACTCTAAGGCCCTCAAACATCCCTAGCCGAAATAATTGTGTTTTCCGGGAAAAATCGGGGTTTTACGATTTCGGCTCCGTAAACACGTTCCTTTATACTCCTAACCACTTTATTAACAATCTAATTGAGTTATAACAACTATTTGAACTAAAATTGGGCAGCATAACCCTTAGATATACAACTTTCCAAAATTTAAAACCAATGGCAATCCGACGAAATTTCACCGATTAAATTGCCCACAGCAGCCAGAATAGTTAATATACGAAGGTTTGGAAGTTACCTCAAGCTCCAACAAGCTTTTCCCAAAAATGGCTGAAACCCTAACCTTTAGAGAACAGATTTTTGAGCCTCCAAACCCTAAAGAACAAAGAGGAGTAGCTTAGAGTCGGAGATATACGCGTTAGGAGCGAAATCGTCGGAGAAATCGGCTTACCTTGTGATTTTTCTTCTATTTCTCTCTCTAAACTCTCTCAACCTTCTCTCTCTATGGTTCAGGTTGCTGAGCACGAGCACGAAAATGGCTGAAGAGGATGATGATATATTTATTTATCATATGTTTTACAATATTTTATTTATTTGTTTTATTTTCCCAAAATTTCAAAAATGAACTTATGTACATAAATCCTTATGTACATATAACCATGCTCATTAAGCCCAATCAATATTTCCTTATTTATGCCACATGTAGGAGACACCTAGGGGTCCCTCCCTATGGTCTCAATTGGCTTCACAACTTGTTTCGGTTACGTATACACGTAAAGTCTCAATTTTGGTCAAAATTGCACTTTTTGCTCAAATTTTCCATAAATTCATATTAAATTGACCAAAATATTCTAAATATATTTTTAACCTTTATTTTCCTTAATTAATTGAAATTAACTTCAATTAATTGAAAAATAATTTATTTTGTGCTATTTTGGCAAAATTACGATTTTGCCATTACCTTTCTAATCCAATTTCTTCTCTTATTTTTCTTTCACCAATTTTCATCTATTTTTGGACCAAATATTTTCTCTAATATTCCTTCACTTTTGGACCTTAATATTGGGCTTTTTAAATTACCCAAATTAATTCCATAATTATTTTTGCCCAATTTCCCATGAAATTGAACATTTATAAATTCATAAATTCCAAATTCATGAATATTCACCATTTTATTGAATTTCCCAAATAATTACAATATATTTGGTGAATATAAAATTTGGGGTGTTACAGGGGGTGAAAGTCAGACAAGAAATTTAACAAGCCTTCCAAATTAAGTCTCATTGAATCATAGAGTTAAGCAATAATAATTAAAATCAACTACAGGATCCATCAACTCATCAAATCAGATTTAATAATTTTTTTGGGCAGAAACAAGGATAAAAATTAAATATAATTTAGTTAAACATGATGAAATTTTTATTGTTACAATTATGAATATGAATTTTCATTTACCTGATTATAATGTCAGAATGTTGAGTTAATATAAGGTGTTGAGTTAATATGAGGTTTTATTGTTGGGCCATGTAGGAGGAAGGCTGCCAAGGCTACGCATATATGCAGAAGGTAACAATTTTCTATTTTCTGTTTACCTTCAATCCCCTCTAATTGTCCTGCTTTTTTAATTTACACACACACACACACATATAAAGAGTCATGTGAAAATAATATATAATCAAATTAAAAATAAATTATAAATTTGACCATCAATATATATATGTATTAATAAATTAATTTTAACACAACACACGTAATATTCATAGCAAAGATATTATTAAGTAATAGAAAATTGTGTGATTCATCCGTGGAAATGGGTGAGAGGACCAAATTTTAATTAAAAAAAATTCTTTCCATCCTATATTTGGTTACTCATCCTTTTAATAGCTGTTTGTTGCTATTTTCGCACCTTTGCTATTGTTGACTTCTGTACAATTTTGTTACAGATTATGCGCATGGAATTTTCAAAGTTACGGTCCTATCACCTATAATTTACGGCGCAAACAATTTTAGATTATGTCGGTTAATTTTATTAGTAGTCTCTTATACATGGAGCCTCCTAGATCCCATAGTAAATGCACACCAACCGAACTATAAACCTTTCAACTGCCCTCAAGCTTCAACTCTTTTTTTTAATGATATTTTTATATGATCGGGACATTTTTGAGTGAAATGGAAAATGTGTTTGACACGCAAGAGGAAATCATAATTTCTACTCCCCTAATCATTAATACAAGACCCACTTTGTAGTTCAATATAAATTGAACTATACGGTGAGTTTTATATCAAAGACAGAAGGGAGTAGTATTTTGAATTGGGAGTTTAGTGTGATAGGAAGCTTTTTTTTTCCCCTTTTAACAATTGAAAACCCTCCTCCATCAAGAGGGCGGAGACCAGCACATACCCACCCACCCTGATTTTGCTACTTTAGGGGTATAAAACCAACAATCTCCTACATGAGAATAGGTATGGGGTGCCGTGTAAGCTACAAGCTCTTGATGGAAGCTTACTTTTAAAACTTGAGGAAACACTACTAAGAAAAAAAATGAAATTTGGGACGGATTTGTTACAACATTTGAGATAAGAGTGCGACGGAGTGGTTTCGGGCCTCTAATATATGTGTGTCTCTAATACCTCAACCATTTAAATGTTTCTTCTTCTTTTTGATAATTATACTTTACATATCAAAATGTCATTTATTTTATATAAAATTTGATTATAAAAAGAAATAAGGAAAAACAAATTGGGAAGTTAATTAATTGAGACATTTTAAATGGCGTTGAAAAGCATTAGAGAGACACCTTATATAGAGGCCCCAAGGACGTGAAGGATTTGCGATGGACAAAGTACAGATTAGTGCTCACAAATCTTTTGATCGTAATTTTTTTTTTTTTGTAAGGAATTTCATATTTTTATCTCAAATCCACCGAAAATCACAGTTTTTTTATTTTTGTGACGGGTTTTTCGTCGTCACAGATTTCCGTTATAAATCCATCACAAATATTTGTTTTTTCCAGTGAAAACATTACATATTTACAAACCTACAAAATATATGCCAAACATGTTAAGATTAAGATTTTTCTCTCATTCTCTTGTGCTAGAAATATCTTTCGCATATATCAGACATAACTTAACACAAACCTTGAAGTCAGCAATACATTTCCCTTGATCTAATGAATTTCATTATCCAAAATTACCAAATACATGTCTTGAAACACAAGAATCAAATTCATAATACTAATAGACAATCCTATGTAGATTCTATATTATCGCCACCTGGACTCGCGAAATGTGCTTTATAAAAGTATTTTAAAAAATTCCACAATGTAACGTGGATATAAAGAACACAACCCTCATTCTTACCCAAAAAAAGGGAAAATGACACCAAAGTGACAATCAAGAAAACTAAAATAAAAAAAGTCCCATAACTTGTTAATGACAAGTGGAAGAGTTATCATTGATAAATTGTGTCTTTTCTGATATTATCTTCTTTAATTGGGACACTGGTGTCATTTTTCCAAAAAAAAGAAAGAACCCAACCCTCGTTTTTTATAGGCGTAAGTTTGTGATATATTTGCAATTGACCCCTTCACATATATCAAGCTCCTCCGGTCCTTAATATAGCTACTTCACTAAATTGTATAGATTAAGGAAGTCAAATAAATTAGTTAATTATAACAAATTTAACATGATCTACCTGAAATATCTTTGATAATATTATATTATATGTAAGTTAGGGGAATTAGTTTGGAAAAAACAAAAGATAAATATAAGAGAAACAATGGCTTAATGTCTAATATTTAGAACGAAACTCAATCTCATATCTAACTCCTATATAAGGGACCAGAGAGAATATTATTTAGGCTTTGTTAAATAATAGTTATACCCTTTTAATATTTGTATATGAGGTCCCATATTTCCAACTTCCATAGCTAGCTAGCATGTCGCTCTTTGGAGAGTATATATGGAGCCAGAACAATTGAGCTTCAATCAATCTTGGTTTTATCCAGCTCGACCAAGTCTCTCGATGAGGGAAAACTATTTTTTTTTTTTTAAATGTCGGATAGAGGGGGGGGGGGGGTGGATGCAATCCACACCACACAGAAAAGTAAAATAATAAATCCTTACATTTAATATATATATATATATATATATCTATGTTGTTAAAAATAATGAGGTCAAAGGATATTAGTCCAGACAATTCACTTTTTTTTGTGACTTAAGGAAATATACATTTTCAGGAATATACCAGATATTTAACATGCATATGATCGACAAAAATTTCTACGATTCTGGGGCATCAAATCTTATGATCAAAGTAGGAGCTGTCACTGGAAGATTTGTTGTGCCATTTATCACAATCAGATTTTCTATTGGTGTCGTACTCCTGTCTATATTGTTGATCTATACATGGCGTAGAAGACACTTATCAATGTATGAAGATATTGAAGATTTTGTACGACTTCATGATCTCATTCCAATAAGGTACTCTTATAAAGATTTGAAGACCATGACTGAAGGTTTTAAGAATAAGTTGGGTGAAGGAGGTTTTGGCACTGTGTATAAGGGAAAGCTAAGGAGTGGACCTGACGTTGCTATCAAAATGTTGGGTAAATCCAAAGCTAATGGCCAAGAATTTATCAGTGAAGTAGCAACTATTGGCAGGATACACCATTTTAATGTGGTACACCTTGTTGGGTTTTGTGTAGAAGGAACCAAATGTGCTCTCGTCTATGAATTCATGTCTAATGGATCACTTGATAAACATATTTTTTCTAGAGAGGAAAGTATCTCTTTGAGTTATCAAAAAATATGAGATATCTCTAGGAATAGCTCAAGGAATTGCTTACCTTCATCATGGTTGTGACATGCAAATCTTGCATTTTGATATCAAGCCACATAACATTCTGCTCGATGATAACTTCACTCAAAAAATTTCAGATTTTGGACTAGCAAAATTATATTCTATTGATGATAGCATCGTCACTTTGACAGCAGCAAGAGGGACAATAGGATACATGGCTCCAGAATTATTCTACAAAAATATTGGGGGAGTATCTTATAAGGCTGATATTTATAGCTTTGGAATGCTTTTAATGGAAATGGCTAGCCAAAGAAGGAACTTGAATCCACATGTTGAACATTCAAGCCAACTTTACTTTCCCTTGTGGATTTATGATCAATTTGATAAAGACAAAGATATAGAAATGGAAGATTTAGCAGAAGAGGAAAAGAATTCAGCAAAGAAAATGTTTATAGTGGCATTATGGTGTATACAACTAAAGCCTGCAGATCGTCCCTCAATGAGTAAAGTAATAAGGATGCTCGACGTAGATGATGTCAAAAGTCTTGAAATGCCTCCAAAACCTTCTTTGTATCCTAATGAAGAAGTTTTGGTGGATGATGAATCCTACTCTAAGCAGGAAACATCCACTGTTTCTATTCATTCTCATAGCAGTAGTCAAGGTGCGGGTACAAGTGATGGGAAATGAAACTTTGCAAATGGAAAAGGGAGGTCACATCCGGTAATATTTTACAGTTTATCATATCACTTTGTAATTGATAACAATACTCAGTTATTTCCCTGATTTGGATTTTAATTTCAGTAATTTAGTATGTTATTTTCATTGGTTTATAATGATGCTATGATATCGACAAAGACTAATAATCTCTCTTTAGCGCATAATGTACTATCTCATGCATAAATCATTATCAGATTATAGTCTAGTAAACAAACAAGTGATGGGAACTTGAATATTGTACTTTTTAACAATACAGAGAACTAGAGAGAAATAAACACACAACCCAATACGAAGTCTAGCTATTGGGTTTGGTGTCTGAGTATGGCTTTTGCTTGCATAAGCCCAAATCTGTCGAAGCAAAGTGTTATTAAGCTCTGAACAATGAAAACAACGAAAATAAATTATCCTAATTTCCCGCATTACTTTCCTTGTATATTTCCACGAACACTGTGCTATGAAATGACACATCCATTTTCCACAACCATAAAACAAGTAAGAACGAGATGAAAATATATGTTCAGAATCAAGGTGGTCATCATGACTACTCACTTGGACTATAACTAATGAAAACAAATCTCTCTCAACTTGTACGACATTGAAAAGATGGTTAAGATAATTGTTAGTCCTTACAGTTTATCTTTATTTTGGTCTTGATCTCTATAATTTTAAAGTATAGTTTTTAGTTCCTCAAGTTTCTCTAAGTCTAAAACATTGATCCCTGTAGTTTGAAAATGATTTAGAGTTAAATATGATGACATGACTCTAACACCGTTAACCATGCTAATGTCATTGATAACTAGCCTAATTGACTTGTGCTCCCTTTAGCTTTTGTGGATATGTGTAATAAATAAAAAAATAAAGAATGAAAGGAACGCACAACGCCATAGAGCCGGAAAGCATTTGAAAGGAAAAAGGGTGAAGGGCTGAGCCACCATTGTTGCGAGGAGGAGTTAGAGTTGGCTGTCGCCGGAGTGGTCCAAGTTTCCAGTGATATTCCGGCAAACCAAATCTCTTATTATTCTGTTTTATGCAGAAGAAAACACATTATAATAAGAGATTTGGTGCCAAGAAAACAGATCAAGAGAACATAAAGCAATTAGATTTCATGAGATGTTGAGAATCACGATGCAACAAAACCTTGAGAAACATATATTGTCTCCATACAAGTGAATGTAGTCATTTTTATGAAAATGACACGTATGTATCAAACGCTTACACTTCATCTCCACTATTCTGAGTATTTTGAACCCACTGAACTAATTGGCTCCAAAATAAGACAGAAGTCTTACCTAGCTTTGTAATTTAAGGGATAGGAGCGCCACTAGGAGCACACTAACAAATTCTTATTTTATTATAAATTTTCATATTTTATTTGAGGATTTTGTCATAATAATTGAGCTTAAAATATCTTTTTCTATTAATTGTGATTAAACATGTTTAAATGAAATTAAGGTTGAAAAAGGACAATAATATCATATATTTTATGATTTACCTTCATTGATTAGTTTTTGGAATATAAGGTAGTATATTTTGGGTTTATTTTTATTGCAGATCAGCTTGGAAAAAATTGCAGAAAAGAACCCATAATTTCTGGGAATTACAAGCATTTCGAAGAAAGGACTCAGGGAAAATTTCAGAACATGACCGAAATGTATTAAAAATCATTTCTGACCCATCAAAGTTTTCAATTGTTCAGTTTATTCCCTCCCAAAAGGTTTTTCAAGTTTCATTTTAGTCCCTTGGGTTTATGGGAGACACGGACGAGAGCTGAGGTGAGGCGGCAGACAGAACAGTGAGAGAGAGGGGAGTCGGGAACCAGAGGGAGCTGCGGCAAGCTTCATCTTCTCACCACCATGTCCGCCCCTCATCACCTTTCATCCACCGTCACCTCACCATCACTGTCGATCCTCCATCGCCGGTGACTGCAACCATGACCTTCCACTTCCAGCGAGAACAGCTGTGAGAAAAGAGCAGAACCAGATCGAGATATTGAAGAAGAGAAAGAGCTGCCGCTAGGAGTCAGACGATATCTGGAGCTGGGGTTCTGAACCACCGCCGGTGACCTTGCCTTTCACCATTATCAACGGTGACTACGGCGAGAGACTGGAACGAAATGTAGCAGGCGACTTGAGAGAGACCGAGGCAGAGCTGAGAAGTCGAGAGTGTGGAGACCAGAGGGGAGCTGTTGTGAATCAGAGTGACCCTCCTCTTTTCATCTTCCATTAACCACCGTCACCAACCACATCTCCGCCCCTCATCGCCTTCCATCACCAAGCATCTCCATCGCCGGCAGCCTCCTGTGTTTCCAAATCATCACAGCCGTGGATCCTCTATTTCTTGTTTCATATTCAGCATTCAATTCATGCTCTGTAGTGGCTATCTCTGTTTTGTGTTCTTTTGGTTCAAATCCAGCCCCTAAATTTAATTGCTTAATGCTAATTGATCATTTTAATCTGTGATTGTATGACTGGATGTTTGAATCAGCGTGTGACTATATTTCTTGAAGCTATTCTCATGAATGGCTAGGCAATTTTGTGTTCTTGGAGATGAATTGAAGATGACTTGAGCTCACAGGTGCTTCAAAGGAGAGTTTAAATTACTCATAGCTTATTATATTTGTAATTTCTTAGATTTAAGAATTCATTTATATACTAAAACTATGATTCTAGCTATGTTTTATTCTATAAATTGAGTTCTTGTGATTTGGGATTTGTAATGAGGATTTGTACTCATCAATATATAAGATTATATATATGTTTCCTATAATTCTATTGTTTTCTATTTATTTTACATGATATTGTTGGATAGTGTGATTGAATTGGAATTATAGTTGAATATAAATGCATTGCTTATTCTATAATCACTCTCGAAGGGGTTTTAATAATACTTAAATAAATGGGTTCATGAGTTTAAGCAATAGACTCAATAGTAATTGAGATTTGGTATTTTATGAAACTTAGAGAAATTCATTACACTAAGAGGAATTAATAGCATTTCAAGGGTAGGGGTTCCTCTTTTGTGATGCTAGACTCATTGGTTAATGAAGTTTGGAATATTAGAAGCTTAATGTATTAACTCCCCAAATATCTTAATTGAGCAAAGATAGCCATCAAAAAAGAATTTTCAAGAGCATCTTCATCACTTATATTTCTAATCCATTTCCATTCATCCTTATTTGAAAATCCCAAAGATATATATTTTAATTGCATTTAATTTATAGTTTTAAAAATCAATCAATCATGTCTTGCTCTTTTCAATTTTGCATTATAATTATTTAGTTTACTAGTAAATAGTTTCACAATCGGCTCCTCAAAGTGAAATGACCCGAGTTATGCATTATATTGCATTAATTTGGTTTTATTCTTAATAACCCTAAGGTGACTAAAGGGGCTATTTCAAGTGGCGTCGTTGCCGGGTAACCAAGAAATTGGTTTTCTAGTAACTAAGTTTCAAATACTTTTGGCCGGGGTGAACCTTTAGGATTTTTTACATTCTAATATTTTCATATTTAACCATAGTTTAGGTTGCATTTTTGTTAGTTTTTCATTTTGCATGTTTGCTTTAGCATACCATAGCATTTTGCATCTTGCATAGAAAATTTTGAAGAAATACCAATAAAGATCTTGATTTTCTTTTGTTTTTGCATGTGCATTTGCATTCTTGCATTTCTTTTGATTGGTTTTGGTTGCTTTGTGATTGGTTGATGTAAAGTGGTATTATTGCATTTGAATTACTTGTTACATGATCCCAATTTCTAAGTTACAATGTTGGTGATATAGTTTTCCATATGAATAGTGAATATTTTGACAACACAATTGTAACCCCCTGCCGTAATTATATCCGAAATACGCAATTAAAGTGAAATAGAGACCAATAAGAAACAAATAACAATTTACAAACCCATCTACCAGACGGGGTTTTCACAATTACCTTTCGAAATCATTTATAACCTTGGTCTCATAATCACTTTTCGAATACAATTACTACGCGGAATATCACATTCATAATAAATCAGAGTACACAAAATAATCCCGGCAATCCCGGTTTCCATATATTAACTCAAGCTTTATAGGGCACATTCGCCCATACAAGCCCTCATATGGGGATTACACAAATCTTTCTCATACATATTCAAGTATCCAATAACTCATTCCAAATACATAATCAAATATACTCATCCATAAGTACACATCCAAATACAAATATCCCATCTGGGATGATAACCAACCACCAGAATGACAACCCAAAGGAAGTCCTCTTCGCCTTTGGCTGCTTACTCCATCATCGATCTACTACCCTGTCTGAAAGGTTAGTAGGGGAGGGTGAGATTCTAGAGAATCTCAGTAGGATAACAATATCAATATGCATGTACGATAGATGTTTAATGCATGACATGCTTGCATCACACAACTCATGATAACACAATGACAATTTGCAAGCTCAATGCTTCATACAATATACCTATGGCCATAGCATAAATGGAAACATAGCTTCAAATTACACATAATTATGCAAAGCTAAGACATGCACCAACACACTAACACATATATCAAATACAAGCAGAAGAGATATGTTCCCTACACTCTTTCCACGTAAGCTCCAGCTCCGCTTACTCACGATCAAAACAAATACCGAACCACGTCCAGGGCGAACACCAACCCTATAATCAAAGCAAGGACATAGGGTTATTCTCTATTCCAAAACCTTACTTCCATATCACTTAATGTTGGTTATCATTTAACACCTTTAGGTGGCTAATCAAAGCCTAATGAAAGCCTAAAGGATTGGGAAGTACTAGGTTGGAAATCACTTTTCAAAATCACAAAATCCTGAAAAATGGGGGTTGGCTGCAGCCAAGACCCTCTGGCTGCAGCCAACACACGCACAGAAGGTTTCTGGCTGCAGCCAAGAATTTCTGGCTGCGGCCAAAACGCTCACAGAAACTTTTGCGCTGCAGCCAGGATTTTCTGCTGCAGCCAAGGCAACTTCAAAAATTCATAACTAATTCCACAAAAATCTAAATGAGGTGATCCCAAAGCCAAATTAAATATTTTTAAGTCCTCTTCATAGGAAAAATATGGCTCATTACCAGAAATCACCACACAAATCCAGATTTACACAAAATCCAACATTGTACCAAAACAGGGTCCAGTTTCGTCCCCAAACTTTGGACAGTTCAAACTCCCAGTTCACAAAACGAAATGACACATATTAATATATTATATGTCCATTTTGAAGCTTAAGATGTGAACTTCAAGACTGGAAAGTTTCAGAATTTTCTAACATCATTTGCCCATTCAAAACGGCAACACAAACAGAACTGCCCAAACAGACTTTCCACTGGACAGAATTCCAAATTTGTACAATTGGCTTCCAATGGTCCAATTTTCATATCAAACATCATTCTCACACAAAATTTCACAAGGAATCCATTGGAAATACCAAATCAACCAAATTCACATTATATTGACATGTTTCCCAATGAATTGCAACATGTCACACAATTCACAATACCAACTCTACATTACAATCTCTTTCCATTTCAAATTCAAAACCAATTTCAATGATGTCAAAACATAATATGACACCATTTTCATCATCAAACACAATCCAATTCATCCAATCAAAAATCACATGAAAATCAGGGCAAAATTCGAAATTCACAATACTCAACCATAATTCACAAAACTTGGATCAAAAGGCTTCAAATACTCACCTCTTCCTCTTTCCCAAACCAATTCCTTGATTCTCCATCTTTCCAAATTTCCTCAAGCCATCAAACACCTCCAATCAAGAATCTAAAACCATAGAGATGAAGCTCTCATCACTATGAACAACTTTATAGAAAGGTGTTTTAGCATTAGAGGACATTACATAAGCCAAAACTTACCTTGTTTCTTTCTCTTTCCACCTTGCTCTTGGCGAAAATGGAGAACAAGAGAGAGATGAAGATGATGAAGATGATGATCAGATGCTTAGGGCCAAAAAACCGTCCAAATAAAGAGAGGAAAGAGGGAAAATGAGTTGAAATCTTTGACCAAATCCAAGGGCTCAAATTGTGCCAAGTGTCACACCCTTATCACATCTCTCATGAGTTCACATAGGCACACACACACATGATTCCACCTCTTGATCTTTTGCAAAAATCAATCCTAACCATTGATCTTGAAGTTACCAATGAGTTTCCTCTTCGGCAACCGATCAATTGGCCGGTAACTTTACCATTTTGCCCCTGATTATGGCAATTCACATTGAATCACCACTAAACACTTCATATCTTTCCATATCACCACATTATATGCCCTCCCTCTATTTTAAGTCAATTTAGATGTTAATCCATAATTGAACTTAAATACAGGGTTTTGGCGTTGATCACAACGCATACGAATCACATCGGGTGCTAACTCACACCATAATCTCCAAAAGGGTTCATTTATCACTAATGACATCCACTTTTGGAGTCAATATCTCTTAATCATAATTTGGAATCTTGCTAAACCGGGGCTTAGCAGTCCACTAATCTCAGGCTTATTCTCTAGCCTCAAGTCTCAGAATTTGGGATATTACATTTTACACATTTTCTTGATCTCTCCATTTCTTCTTGTCCATACACATTATACATACTCACACACACTTGCACTCATTCCATTTCATGTTTTTTCTTCTACTAGAATTTGTGTGCAAGACAATTTTGGCACTCCATTATTACATTGATTGCTTGATAGCTTTGCAAGCCCGATCATTTTGATAGGAAAATTGATCAATTCACTATCCTTGACTTTTACATTGATCTAAGTGATTGTGTTTTTCAAGGTGCAACTATGGATAGTGATGGTAATGGTCAACCAAAGAGAAGAACCATAAGGGGTGTCAGAAGATCTAACGTGACTTATGATCCTTTCAGTGTTGCATGCCCTAACTTTGAGGTCAATTTTGAGCTTAAGGGAACTTTGCTTGCTTCACTATCTCGTTTCCATGGACATGAAAAGGAAAACCCTTACAACCATCTCAATGCTTTGCACTTAGCTTTTTCCAATATGAAGCCTATTGGTTCTTGCTTAGATGCTGTGCTATTAAAGGTGTTCTATTTCACTCTGGAAGGGAAGGTCAAAGGGTGGTACTTGATGTTACCAAGACATGTTAATGATGCTCTTCATTCATGGGATAATTTAAAGAAAGCCTTCTTGGACAAATACTTTTCTAATGCAAGAATTGCAGAGTTTAAAAAAAAAAAAGATCTATCTATCAAACAAGATCCTTTGGAATCATTTTACGAATATTGGAGATGGTTTCAAGAACTTCTAGCTAAGTGCCCTTTGATTTAACCATGTCTTTACGCCTTGGGGTCAAATGTAAAATATTGATAACCAAGAATTGCAATACAATGCAACACTCGGGTCGTTCTCTTGAGGAGCCTTTATTGAACTACCTAAGTAATCTAATTATCACGCAAATGCAATAAAACAAAGGGGAAATAGATTTTTGGAGTTTTTTTTTTCAAATTAATAACTAAAAGAAAGATGCAGTTTAATTAAAATCCCTAAACTACTATTTTTTTTTTATCTTTTCTATAAAAATGATGAAGGAGTGAATGGAAAGGAATTTGGAATTAGAAATATGAATGATGAATGCTCTTGGTAATGAAGAAGTGACAATCCTTGCTCAAAAAGATTATAGAAGTTAATTTTCTCTAAGTCTTGAAAGTAAAACCCCAAACAATCGCTCGGGTCTAGTGTTCTTAATTAATAATTACTCCTGCGAACGCAACTAGTAACTATCCCTTAAGGCACTATTAGGAACCACTTAGAGTGCAATTAAAATTGAAATATTGCAACATGAGTCTTCTTGAAATTGAGTTCTAAATAGCCCCTCAATGGCACAAATCAATCACATTAATCAGACAATAACACGCTAATTAACATAATCTCAATGCAACCACAAAGAAATTCAAACATATATAATTTTCACACTACAAAATCCAATCTCAACTACAAATATCAAACCAACAGAGACAATTAATATCAATCTCAGTTCCAAAATCACATATTTAAAAATTCCTAAAACTAGGCAATCTAAATATGTAATTCTTGACTAATGTAATGATAGCAAAAGAACTCCCCTTTGTAGTCCAATAAGCTCAAGAAACTCTTCATCACCAAGAATCAATGAATTAGTCACTCATGAGCCATTGCCACAATTCATATCAGTTTCCCAACCAAAATATCAAATGAAGCTAATATCAATATCGGCTCAATGGGAAAGAAGAGAGTGGTGTTAAGCGGTGGAGCTATGGCTGTGGTGAGTAAAGTGGGTGGCTACAATCTGAGAACAGAAGATGTTAAAGGACTCATGTGGTTGGGCGACGGTGGTGAACCTGGCTGGAAGAAGGACAGTGATGGTGAAAGTTGAATGTAAAGGAGAAACAGAGGAGCAGTGACAATGGAGGTCTGGTGGTTCCGATGGTGAAAAACGGAGCTGTTATTGGTGAGCTGTGGTTCGGTCGACGGTGGAAGGTCTTTGACGGTGGTGGTTCATCAGTCTCGTTCCCTCTTCTCTCAAGCTTCCTCTACTGTCTAGAAGCTCCACGGCGCTCCCAACTAATTCTCCCAACAGTGCAACAATGATGGACGGTGGATCTCGCCGGTGGCTGTGGTGGTTGATCGTGCCGCCGGCGAGAGAGGAAGATGAAGGTGATAGGATCGTGTACTAGGTCCGACCTCTCCCCACAGCGCTGTTCTTCTTTTATATAAAACCTTCAGCTCCATCTGTATCAGGTCCTTGGATCATCTCCATGTCTGTTTGCCATATCCAGTGGTTATTGGATCCCTTGGTCAAAACGACGTGTTTTGACCTAGGGACCAAAATGAGAACTGTAAAACCTTTCCTTGAGGGACTAACTTGCACATTTTTGAAACTTTGGTGGGCAGAAGCAAACTTTCTGAACTTTTTGGGTACTTATCTGTAATTCTCACTGTCACTTTTCTTCATTATTTTATAATTTTTCCAAAATCTAGGGCTCTTTTATGTGATTTTCCCCAATCTTCAAAATATTAATTTGACCTAAAAAATCCCCAATTTTCTTCCAAACCACCTGTAATACATTATTAAACATCATGTAGCATCAAAAGTTCAAGGAAAACATCTGTATAAATAATCAACAAATTTATGACCATTTTACCCTTAATTACAATTAATTCAATACAAATGTTCCTAACTAAAATTAATGCTTAATCATGTAATATTATCCCATAAAATCCATTAAAAATCCCAATTTAATTATGAAATATTACATAAAAATATGGTTCAATCACCCACACCATCAAATCAGTGATGAGCAGTTGATTAAGTATTTTCATAATGGTTTTCTCCCTAATGAGAAGGGTATTCTCGATGCTACAGCTGAAGGTTCTTTGAAAGATAGCACTGCTGAAGAGGCATGGGCTCAAATTCGAACAAGAGGTAGAAACACTCAACAATACAATGTGAAAGAGCTAAGGGGAGTCTATAATCTTGGTTCTAACAAGAGGATGGACTATCTTGAGTCTAAGATAGACACAATCACTTCTCAACTTTCTTTCATTACATTTGAAATCCGGAATCTGAGTGTTCAACAAGTGACTCCTCCTCCTCCTCATTCCCAAGCCCTTGTTGTATCTAGCTGTGGTAGTGTGGTTCTGTGATGCACATTACAAGTTTACACCCTAACCACCATGAGGAAGTTAATGCTATGTATCAAGGGAGACCAAACTCTAAGTGGGATCCTAATTCCAACACCTACAATAAAGGTTGGAAAACTCATCAAAACTTTTGGTGGCGTAATGATGAACCTACTCACTACAACGCTTCTACTTCTTAAGCTTTGCAGACTCAACCTTATGTTTCAAATGATGATGACCGCATCTCACAACTTCTCAAGTGTGTCAATTCTATGCATGATGATATGAACAAGAAGGATGCTATAATTGAAGAAAGATTTGCAAGTTTGGAACGTAAGATGGAGCAATGGGAGACTAAGACCGCTAACTTGAATTCCTTTGTCACTCAACTTTCGGATGGCATTAATGACAAGCAAGCTAAGTCTAGTGGTTCTATGCCTTCTAATATGGTCATCAATAATCCTAAATCTCTTAATGCTTCGACCTTGAGAAGTGGGAAAACGGTTGGGTTTAAGAATGATGATAGTGACAAGGAAGTGGATAAGGAAATCATAGTGGATCTACCTCTAAGAAGTGATAAGGTTCCTCAACCCTCCCAATTGCAAAAAAAAAATTATGAGTCTTCTCAAATTTCTAAAGAGCAAGCTCCTCACTTTGAAAGCAAGCAAGAAAAGAAACTCTTTGAGAAGACTTCAAAGAATCAAGATCAAAGGAAAAATGGACTTGTGATTGCACAAGAAGATGAAAGAGCCAAGAAGCCATCCAACTATGAGCTTTCACTCAAAGATAATGAGATAAACATTCGTGATCTCCCTTTTCCTCATTCTTACTTAGCTAGTCAAAGAAAAGCTAATGAGAACCAAGATCATCACTTGCTTGACATGTTTAGTAAGATTGAAGTGAATGTGCCATTTCTCGATTTAATTAAGAAAATTCCTAAGTATGCCAAATTTCTTAAGGAGTTGTGCACACACAAGAAGAAGTTTCAACCAAACAAAATAGTACAATTATACTTTAGTGTGTCTGCTTTGTTTAAGCCACAACTTCCAGTTAAATGGCAGGATCCTGGTTCATTCACCATTCCATGTACCATAGGAAAGACTAAAATCCCTAAGGCATTGCTTGACCTAGGAATTGCAATTAATATGATGCCTAAATCTCTATATAGAGACTTAGGGGTGAAGACCTTGAAACCTACTCTATGATGCTACAACTAGCAGATCAAACCATAAGATATCCTGATAGCATCTTAGAAGACATTTTAGTTCAAGTTGAATATCTAGTTTTCCTTGCAGATTTTTATTTGCTAGATATACCTAATGCTCGTGGGGATGGAGCTCTAATCCTAGGTAAACCCTTCCTTAGAACTACCAACACTGATATTAGTTTGCAAAGGGGTTCTATCACAATGTTTATTGGGGACATGTCTGCACACTTCAACATGTATGAGCAAATGAAGCAACCACATGAAGATTATTCCATGTGTGATGTCAATTTTGTTGATGGTTTGCTTGTTGATGAGTATGATGGTGATAATGATATGCACACCCTACCCAAGGATTTCACTAACACTTCTTTTCTTCCTCGCACATGGTGTTGACATGAGTTGTCCTGACATTTCACAATTGGGTTACACTCTTTCCACACCATCAAACTATTTAAATACTGATTATATGCTTGTGAAGTTTGCTACTAACCCTAATGAGTTCGAGAAAAGCTTTGTTTCTGATAATCTGATAGGAGTTAGTAGAGCTGAGAAGACTTCTAAGAAGGAGTTGTCCAATTTTTTCAAGGAGCTACGAGCCTTGAATGCTAAACATGGACCATTGAGGGTGCCTTGTCTTATTAACTCTGTCTTATCTCAACCTCCAACTAAGGTGATTAATGAAGAAAAGGTTGCTGCTGCTATGGACATAGAGAAAGTAGAAAGTGAAAGGGAAGTAGGGGAGCCCATTCCTCCAAAACTCCAATTCAAGAAGATGTATAGGCATAAACTTCTAATCACTACTACACCACAAGTTGCCTCGGCATACCTCTAAATCTATGAATTTAGAAACTTGTACTTCATTGTCTTTGTTCAGGAGTACAAAGATTCAAGTGTGGGCGAATTGATTGAACTATATTTTATATATGATTTTTAATAATTAAATTGGGATTTTGATGCATTTTCCTGGACATTATTGCGTGATTAAGCACTAATTTTAATAGGAACAATTGTTTTGAATTAATTGTAATTAGGGGCAAAATGGTCATAATTTATTAATTATTTTTTGTAATTATTTCTTGGACTTTTGATGCTACCTTGCGCTTAATCTTGCATTATAGGTGTTTTGAAAGAAAATTGGAGATTTTGGAGGTCAGAATTAATATTTAGATGATTGGAGAAAACTATAGAAAAGGCCCCAAAAATTCTGAAAATTACATATTGTGAAGAAGAAAAAGGGCTCAGTAAATATCATAGAAACGTACCCAAATTTTCATAAAATTATAGTGGAGCCCCAAAATATTTCAAACATTTTCATCCTAATCCCTAAAAAATGGTTTTTGAACTTTGCAAATTGGTCCCAGGTCAAAACTTGCGTTTTGACAAGAGACCAATTAGGTCTCCTTCAGCTGGACAAAAGGAGCAGACTCGACATCAACTAAGAGGGGGAGGACATTGTGGCACTGCAAGCTTGAATCGGATGGGGAGAGCTTGAGATTGGACGACTGAGGAGACCACCACTATCACCCCCACTACATAACCACCATCGCCGCCCCCAATTTCGAAGAGGGTTATGGCTTGAAGCTAAAGTTGAACAGAGGAGGCACCACAATGGAGGGAGTTGGGAGAGTTGTGAGCTATGAGTCGGAGAGCTTGAGGGAGAGGGAGAAAGGGAGAGATGAAACCACCGTCTCTCACCTCACCACCAACGCACTACCTCCGGTTTCCTTCTCTGCCAATGGCTGGAGATCACACAATACAGAGCTGAGTGAGAGAGAGTTGAGAGTAAAAGGAGGAGGAGAGACTACTGCAACATCCTTATCACCGTCACTTTCATCTCCGTCCTACAACATCCGGTGAAGAGTTTGAGGATTCCAGCAACAACTTCCCAGTTTCCAACGACCCAAATCCCAGATTCCGGCGACTTCCATTCTTAGTCTCTCACACTACTTTCATTGCTTTTGTCACGCCCATATCTTATGCTCACCTTTAATAGAGTATTCTCAGAAAATGATATGCGATTTGCTGAGCAACACAGGAATAACATACTATACTAATAATATGAGCATGATTACAAAAATTTCCCATAGAGGTTCGCACATAATAATTACAAACCTTATAGCTGCATAGAGCTATAGGGTATCTAAACCCATCACAGTTAAACAGAGACATCTTCTCGTCTTCGTTCCACCACTGCAAACCCCTCATATGGTTCTCTGCATTGTTCTCAGCATATCTTCTGTCTTCTCCTGTCTAAATTATTGGTAGGGGAGGGTGAGATTCGAGAGAATCTCAGTAGGAAAACAATACCAATATGCGTGTACGATAAATGTTTAATGTATGACATGCTTGCATCATATAACTCATGCTCACACAATGACAAATCTGTAAGCTCAATGCTTCGAACGATATACTTATGGCCATAGCATAAATTGAAACATAGCTTCAAATCATTCATACATGTTTCACATAATCAAGCAAATAAATAACATGCATCAACACACTAATACAAATATCAAATACAAGTAGGAGAGGTAAGTTCCCTACCTTAACCCTTTTCTACCTCAAAACGTGTGCCAACAGCTTAGGCCCTATATTTGATCCTACAATGCCCCGGGGACTTGGCCATTGTCATTGTAATTCCTATCTATGTTCTAAGGTAGTTTCAGTAGGATCTTGTTGAGTTATTTGGACTTCATATTGCTGAACTAAGATTGTTTATATTGTGTTTAGATTGGAATTATTGTGATTGATTATTTTATGGTTATATATTTCATATTAATTCGATGAGATTATACTTGCTATGTGTTCACTAGTTTGTATAATTGATTTGAATTAATTTGAGTGGCACGTTTGTGCATTCATATTAGAGGAAACAATTGCATTAATTTAATCCATTTTACACATCAAGTGGTTTTTAATAATTTATCCAAGAGATGACTATGAATGCGATAGTAGGATTAGTCATTAATTAGATAAATTGGACTCAACGCATTTGCTTGAGGTTTTTAATTGAAACTTGATGGATTTCAAACTCCCATATTATTTAGTGAACTAGGACAGCTAATGAATCAATTTCTCAAAAGAATTCACTTCATTCATATTTCATTAATCATCCCATTTTTATAAAAACACCAAAAAATATTAGTCTAGCATTTTAATTAAATTGCATTCTTCTTTTAGTTATTAACTTGAAAAATCAAAACCAATTTTCCCCTTGTTTTTTTCATTGCATTTGTATGATATATTAGATTACTTAGAATTCAATAAAAGGCTTATCGAGAAGAGAAAACGATTCTAGGTTTGCCTATACGTAATCCTTGGTTAATTTTTAATTGTGGACCCCAAGGTTAACGTATGAAAAAAGTTTTAACCAGTTGGCTCTCAAAATCTTGTTTTGAACCTAAATTTCTTCTTCACTTAATATCAAAACACACTCCAGAAAAAATTCAACCTAACTTAATAGAAGGTACAGTATTTTATCAACTGACAATTCAGATAATTCGTTTTTATGATTTGGTTTGTAGATCTGATCTTGAAATGAGCTGATAAATCAGCCCAATATTTTTGCTTCCCATGTTTGTCAGAATCTGCTGAGAAATTCTTTGCCAATTCAATACCATGCCAAATAATGTGCCGTGAATAACAAGTCAAATGTGAAATGAAATGTTTTCAATTCCAACAAATCTTTTGCAATTTTGTTTTTTATTTTTTGAGAAAAAGACAAAACTAATTAGAGGAATTTTTAGGCCCTACTTATGAAGTTGATTGTTGGAACTTGAATTTTCTTTTTTAAAAAGAAAAGTCTCTAGAATTACAAATTAAGTTAGAAAGAGATAAAAAAAATATTTGAAGGCTATTACGCGTTGGAAAAAACCATCACACTGGATAGGATATGGAAAGCAACTTTGTTTAATTTTCCACACGATATTGATATTTGATTGAAAGCTTGACCAAGTTAAATGAACCCATTAGAATTATAAAACAAGTTGGATACTAAAGCCAAAAAGAAAAATTTATGGAAAGAGAATAAAAGGAAGCAAAAAAAAAAAAAAAAAGGAAAGAAGGAAAAGAACTCACTGCTTGTATTTCCTCTTTCTAATTATCTCAGATTTTGCAGAAGTTCTACTAGTTATGACCATACTTATTAAATGTGAAATAATGAAAACATTTTTGGATCAGTTTGCATATTAATCTATCACAAATCAATTTTTTGCTCTAGAAATAAATTTTGAACTAAAGAAGTGCATCTCCTCACCGGGTATAGTGAATACATATAATCACTATTAACAAGTAATAGAGAAACTTCACATTTCAATTATAAAATGTTCTCACATCTAACCTTCTTATAAAAATTAAGGATAGTTAAATTATCAAATTTATCTAAAAAAATAAATTTCCAAATTTTGTTTTGGTACATAAAAGTTTGAGTTGCGTTCCGGTGGCTCACCAGGCCAAGGCATGCCTCCAAACTTAGAGCACTTATGTCACCCCTTATCTTATTTTGACTGCAGCGGAATATTAATGCCCGGTTCAGTGGGCAACACAGGAATGACATAAATATACTAATAATATGTGCATGATTACAGAAAATCCCCATAAGGGTTCATATATGATACTTACAATTAAGGTAGCCGCACAAGGCTACTAGGGTGTCTAAACCCATTCCAGTGAAACAGAGACTTCTTCCCGTCTTCGCTCCACCACTGCAATCCTTTTATACAGTTCTCTTCTTTGATCTTAGCATATCTTCGGTATTCACTGTCTAAATTATTGGTAGGAGAGGGTGAGATTTGAGAGAATCTCAATAGGAAATAGATACTATAATGCATGCATGATAGATGCTATATGTATGGCATGTTAGCTTTAACTAGATGTATGCCCCATAATGACATTTCTGCATGCTCAATGTTTCATGTAACAAAATTATGGCCACAGCAAACTAGAAACAGAGCTTCATTTGTTCAAATATGCTCTATACAATCAAGTAAAGCAATCACATACATCACTACACAAGCAAAGATATCAATTACATGCAATTAAGGTAAGTCCCATACCTTAACCCTTTTCTGCCTCGAAACCTGTGCCTCGTAAAGTGCGCCAACGACTAGGTTCTCAACTTGGTCCTACAATTCCAAATGTATAATTTAGACACTTCCATAGTGTTTCTAGGGGTTATATGAGTCTATGGTGAAAATTTACTAAAATGCCATCGGCGCCCTACCAGGCCCCACAGTACCTGGCTTGACTGCACCTTTCCTGAAATTTTGACTAGGGCTATTCTGACATATTTTTGCCCAAGAAATCTATTTCAAGATTCAAAATTACCAAATTCATTTTCAAATTACAAAAGTACCCTTGACAGCCCTGCTTTAAGGGTTTCAAGGGCGTTTTCGTAATTATGCTTTTTTGAGCTTTTCCGAAAAAGTGACCAACTGTAACCCCACCTAATTTTCCCTTATGAACTCAATGAAACCATCAAATCATTGAAAATCCAACTCTAATACCGTCTAACATCCCTAGCCGAAACTTATGAATACTCCGGGGAAAATTGAGGTTTTGCGATTTCAGATTCACAGACGAGTTACTTTCTACTCTTAACCACTTTATTAACTACTTAATTAGGTTACAACTACCATTTAGACCCAATTTTGTTAGCATAACCCCTATGTCATTACATTTCCAAAATTTAAAATCAACGGGAATCCGACAAAATTTCACCGATTAAATTGCCCACAGCAGCCAGAATAAGCAATATACAAAGGTTTGGAAGTTACCTTAAACTCCCTCTGGCTTTTCTCAAAATTGCTGAAAACCCTAGCCTTAGAACACCCAAATTTGTGCTTCCAACACCTTACAATACATGAAAGAAAAACTTAGGAATAAGGTTATACGCATTAGATACGAATTTATCGAAGCGATCGATCTACCTCCACTGCAAAAAAACAAGGAATTTCCTACGGAATTGAACTCCATCAGAAAAGAGTCAAAAATTCCGTCAGAATTTTTTCCGTGGAAAAATTTGAGACTAAATTAGCCACGAAAAATATTCCGTCGGAAATTCTGATTTTTGCCACGGAATTTGCTTCCGTCGGAAATTGCAAGGGAATTCCCGACGGAATTAATTCCGTCGCAATTTCCGACGGAATTCATTTCCGTCGCAAATTCCACAAGGGAATTTCCGACTGAATTCACTTCCGTCGAAAATTCCCTCTCAATTTCCAACGGAATTAATTTTCGTCTCCAATTTCTTGGCAAAATTTAAAAATTATTTTTTTAATTATTTAATATTTTAAAATGTAATTTAATTTTAAAAAATTATTTTTATAAAATTTATTATTTTTAATTAATATTTTTAATTTAATTATTATTATTTTCTAATTTATAAAATATTTTAAATTTTCAATCATAGGTTTTGGTCCTTATAGACGCAAAATAATCATATAAAAAAAAATTTATTAGTTATTAATTAATATTAGTAAATAAAATATTAGTTAATAATTATTTATTAGTTATTAATTAATGTTAATAAAAATTTAATTTTAGAAATTAAAAAATATATATACTTATATGATTATATATATATATATATATATATATATAATTGTGTGTAATAATAGAACGCCAAAGCAGTCGAGCTCATCCAGTAAGGCATCGCGCCCATACGGATGAGGTCGTGAATTCGAACCAAAGGAGGGGCAAGTTGAGTTGCATTTTCAGGAAATATGAGGTTGCAACACATGGCAGATAAAGGTTGCGACACGTGGCAGATATGGGGGCTGACAACAAGGTGGACACCGCCAAAGCTGCCACACGCCACCGCCGGTGATGAGGGGGCGGTCGCCAAAATTGCCACGTGGATTTTTAAAATTTTTTTAAAAATAATTTTTTGACGGAATTTTTGACAGAAATGAATTCCGTCGGAAGTTGCAAGGGAATTTCCGACGGAATATTCCGTTAGAAATTGCAAGAGAATTTATGACGGAATTTGAATTCGGTCAAAAATTTGTTTGTGACGCTATTATTACTGATGGAATCCATTGCATTGGAAATTCAGTCAAAAACTCTAATTCCGTCAAAAATTCCATCAGAAATTCAATGTTTTTTTGTAGTGCTTGCGAGATTTCTTCTCTTTATCTCTCTAAAAGCTCTCAACTCTTTCTCTCTCTTGTTGCTGCACTTAGGCACGATTTTGGGGCTGATAGAGGAGGTGGATGATGATTTAATATGATATAATATTATTTTCTAATTATTTACTAAATTTCCAACTGTTACAAAAATCAATATTTTGGCTTTTATGTACATTAATCCTATGTACATGTAACCAAGCACATTAAGCCCTACCAATATTTCCTTCCTCTTGCAACATGTAAGAGACACCTAGGGGTCCCTCCCTATTGTCTCAATTAGCTTCACAACTTGTTCTGGTTACGTATATACGTAAAGTCTCAATTTTGGTCAAAATTGCACTTTTTGCTCAAATTTTCCATAAATTCATATTAAATTGACCAAAATATTCTAAATATACATTTTCCTTTTATTTTCCTTAATTAATTGAAATTAACTTCAATTAATTGGAAAATAATTAATTTTTTGATAATTTGGCAAAATTACGATTTTGCTATTACCTTTTTAATCCAATTTCTTTTCTCATTTTTCGTTTGCCAATACCCATATATTTTTGGACTAAATATTTCCTCTATTATTTCTTCATTTTTGGATCTTAATATTGGGCTTTTTAAATTATCCAGATTAATTCCATATTTATTTTGCTCATTTTCTCATGAATATGAACATTTATAAAATTTATAAATTTTAAATTCATGAATATTCACCATTTTATTGAATTTCTCAACTAATTACAATATATTTGGTGAATATAAAATTTGGGGTGTTACAACTTACATATGTACTTACAGATCACCTACCAACAGGGATTGTGTTTAACAAAAAAGAGCTATATATATTCCCTTATGGCATGACCAACAAGTACTTGTACTTATCATAAAAACTAACGAATAAATATCTTATATAATACTAGCTCTAGTCCTACATATATAACACAAAGTTGGCAGTATTCCAGACTTTGCTTCGGAGGAGTAAGAGCCAGAGGAGTATATAGTAAATATCACACAAAATTTCCCAGTCCTTTCTGCTGATAATCGCCTAATCCAAAGGGAGCCAGAAATCTGTTTTCAGTTGTCTCTTTCTAGTGCTATGGCACTTTAACAAGTGGCTTTAATTCTTGGGGTCTATTATTATAGGGGACCAGTTATCTTTTTTTTTTTTTGGGTCAGCATAGGGGACCAGTTATCAATCAACTTGGAAAACAAGATACATTTTTATTGGTCATCATTTAATGTTGTGACCTTTCAATGCACTCTCTTCTTATCTATCTTCATTTATTTCTAACTTGTTTCTGTAACTCAGGACTCAGGAGGTCTAATTTCGTAGAAAAGTCTTCTTTCCAAAATACACGCAAATTAAAGGACACGGTATAGAAGCGTTTACTATTTATTTCGTTTTTCTCTACATTAATTGGTAGTAGTACATACATTTTATAATTAAAATGTGTTAAAGTAAAGTTACTCCATATTTCTAGTTATTAATGATTATGGGTTCATTGCTGCGGTACCTTGTCACGCCCTTATTTTAATTTCACCTTTACCAGAGTATTCACGAAAAACGACATGCGGTTCGGTGGGCAACACAGGAATAGCATAAAAATACTGACAATATGTGCACGATTACATAAATTCCCCATAGGAGTTCGTGCATAATAATTACCATCAATGTAGCCACACATGGCTACCAAGGTGTCTAAACTCATCCTAGTGAAACAGAGACTTCTTTCCGTCTTTGTTCTACCAATGCAATTCCCTCGTACGGTACTCTGCATTGTTGTTTGCATATCTTCTGTCGTCTCCTGTCTAAATTGTTGGTAGGGGAGGGTGAGATTCGAGAGAATCTCAGTAGGAAATAGATACCATAATGCATGCAAGATAGATGCTATGTGTATGACATGTTAGCTTTATCTAGATGTATGCCCCATAATGACATTTCTGCATGCTCAACGTTTCATACAACAAGACTATGGCCACAGCAAAAACAGAAACAGAGCTTCATTTATTCAAATATGCTCTACACAATCAAGTAAAGCAATCACATACATCATTACACAAGCAAATATATCAAATACATGCAAATAAGGTAAGTCCCCTACCTTAACCTTTATCCGCCTCGAAACGCGTGCCTCGATCTACGTGCAAACAGCTCGGGCTCCATATTCGATCCTACAATGTCAAATGTACTATTTAGACACTTCCATAGTGTTTCTGGGGGTTATATGAGTCTATCTTGAAAATTACTAAAATACCCCCAGGGACCCAGCCCCATCATACCCGGTCCGGCTGTACTTTTCTCGAAATTCTAACCTGGGCTATCCTGACATATTTTCACCCAGAGAATCCATTTCCGGACTCGGAATTATCAAATTCAATGTCAAATTACGAAAATGCCCTTGGCAGCCCTACTTTTAGGGTTTTAGGGGCGTTTCCGTAATTATGCTTTCTCGGCCTTTTCCGAAAAAGTGCCCAACTGTAACCCCACCTATTTTCGCCCACTGAATCCAATGGAATCATCAAATCATTGAAAATCCAACTCTAAGACCCATTTACAAATGCTGGCCGAAATATATAGGTTTTAAGGGGAAAATCAGGGTTTTTCGGTTTCGGCTCCGTAAACACGTTCCTTTCTACTCCTAACCACTTTATTGACTATTCCATTAGGTTAAAACTACCATTTAGTATCAATTTGGGCAGCATAACCCCTAGGGAAACCCATTTCCAAAAATTAAAACCAATGGCAATCCGGCGAAATTTCACCGATTAAATTGCCCACAGCAGTTAGAATAGTCAATATACGAAGGTTTGGAAGTTACCTCGAGCTCCCACTAGCTTTTCTTCTTATGGCTGAAACCCTAGCTCTCTTGAACACCAAATTTGAGCTTCCAACCCTTGAATCACATAGAAGAATAGCTTAGGAGAAGGATTATACATGTTAGGTACAAATTCACCGAAGAAATCGACCTATCTTGTGAGTTTTCTTCTCTCCTTCTCTCTCTAAAATCTCAACTTTCTCTCTCTCCAAATACTGAAACTCACGTCAGAAATGAGGCTTGGAGGAAGGAGGAGCTGATTTATAATATATATAAATTTAATTAATTCATTTTCTCAATTTCGGATTTTTTACAAAATTCTGGCAGATTTCTGCCCAAACTTTGAAAAATCATAACTAATTCTAGAAAAATAGAATTGGAGTGATTCCAAAGCCTATAGAACCCTTATTGAGTCTAGTTTCAAGGAAAAATATAGACTTTTGCTTTATGGAATCACAAAATTCCCAGAATTTCAATCTTTGCATATTGTTCCAGAAATTTCACAGTTTATCTGTGCTGACTTCAAAAATTCATATCTTTTTGTGTATAGCTCTAATTGAGTCATATGACCTATCAAATTAAAGCTTAGGATGTCTACTTTCATTCTGTAAAATTTCATAATTTTTACTTATCATTTAGTCTTCCAAAACTTTATGATAAGCTCACTGCCTCATAGGCGATTTTATCAAAAACATAATTATATTCTCCAAAATTCACCATTTTACTTTCTTAATACCCCAAAGATATTAGAATCATTAGGGAATATATTTGGAACATCTACTAAATCGGGGCTTAGTAGTCCACTCAATTTAGGCTTATTCCAAAGCTTCCAATCCCAAAATTCGGGATATTACATTTCTCCCCCCGTTCAATAAATTTCGTCCTCGAAATTTGAACGTCTACAACTTAGGGATTAATCATATCTCATTCTATTATCACATGTAGGCTCAAAAGCCATGTAACACTGTAGTCATACGTCCATTACTAATCTCAGATAGTATTCAACATTCATCATCCATTCTGTACACAGTAGGTAGCGTGCAATCAAACACAGGTTCCCACAGCGCTTGGTTCCATAGGCCTTACAGCCTCTTCGGGACTTCACCCTGATTCACACAATCACTTTTTATTTGTAATGGCCCAATCCTCACCCGAGTCCATGGTCTTTTGGATGTCCCACACCCCGAGTCAACGAGGTTGAGCTAGTGAGCCGGCCATGGTTCACTTCGTTAGATTCCTCCCATGGTAGAATATCACGCCTCATGTGAAACAAGGTACTATTGGACACCAAAACGTTTGGTCACACTGGTCTTACTGCCTCGAGCCTCGGCTCATCACAATTTTCAGTCACATCACATTTTGCCGACCTATTCGGTGTTTAGGATCAAATGACTAATTGACCCTTATTGGCCGTACTGTGTGCACTATTCACTATGTGACCATCCACTGTTTGCACTATATCACAAGTGAATGATTCATTCTGTGAGGCTATAGCTATGGAGATGCTCATGCCTCTACTCGACCTTGTTGCATCAGAACACATCCCAATCCATGCCTACTTGCATCTGTGTAGACCATAAAGCTCGACTGTGGATCTGGGATTGTTATCACTGGTGCTGTTGAGAGGTATTCACCACCATTCTGCCTTACTACACTAGGGTTTATCCCAATTTTAGTTCACATGTGTCACCACAAACTATAAAGGTTGTGTGACTGTTGACATACAAGTCATCATATTATACACCACGCAGGGTTTAATACTGTACACCACACAGGAAGTAATATTGTACACCACTCAAGGTGTAATACTGTTTATCACATACACTGTAACAATGTTGACCAGCAAGGCCATATTATGTTTTGGGATGATCAATAATGGTGTGAACATCAACCCCTCCTGTAAGTTTCGAAATTGCACCTAGATTCATCACACTTCCGCTGCCCACTCTGAGGTCTATCTCCTCATATGAGCTTTAATATTATCAGGATGATTTAATAGGAGTCTTATCGGAACCTCCTATGACACCTGACAGCACCTACAATCTATATTCCTTTGTGCCCACTCTTACTCGTTTGAACTTGAATCATTCTAATCCATATAAACTCTTGTCTCAAGAAAACCCATTCAATGTAGGATTCATTACAATGCACTATCGTTAAGGGCCAATATTTTCGTAGCCCTACTCTACGATTCAACGTCACGGTGGCTGCACTCTAGGGTTCTGTATTCGGTGCTTCACACAGGTGCCCATACACCTGGTCAGCCCCCTTCCGATAAGAACTTTCCTTAGGTAGTCCTCTCCGATCAGATTTCACCGTAGGTAGCCCTCTCCGATAAGAACTTTCAATCTTTGTGGTCGCAGTACAACTCCACCATTATGCCATAAAGGCAACGTTTCCTGATTTAATATAAACATTCTTATAATCAACTCAAGATTATGGATGGAATAGTTCAATTTTCGAAGCTTCAGCTGACGAGATGCGTATGCCCTCACTCGGCTCAATTATCATCTCGATCTATGCCTGCTCGCATCTGGGAATTCAATTCCCTTCCCAATCCATGCCATCTGGCATCAGTGAAGACAACAAAGGCCCACTATGGATCTGGGATTATCAGTGTTGGTACTTTAATAAATTTTCATCATCAGCTCTCTGAAGCTCCTATCACAATCATCATCCCATGCATAATGCTGAGTTCTGGGAAATTTCGATATAAACATCTCATCCCTTTTTTTTATTATTGTCACACCCGTAGGCCCTTCTTGGCCTCGTACCCGAGTCCCTTAGGACGTGGCTAGCAGTCTCGTCAGGTAGAGTGCCTTTTTATTCACACCACATGGCTCTCTATAGTAACCCACAATCATCCATAAAAAATGTGATAGATAAATATGTCATGCATCATATAGTGTAAAATGAAAATCATATCAATCCGTGTGTGTACACAAAGTTCAGGGCCAAACACCCAGTTAAAACAACAATCCGTGTGTGTACACAAAGTTCAGGGCCAACCATCCAGTTGAAACCCTTACGTGTACCTCAGCCGAGTCACCGACTACAGCTAGGTAAGATCAGTGTACCTCAGCTAGGTCCCAGACCATAGCTAGGTAATGTGCCCTAGGCACGTGTTCATTCACAGAATATAGAACATACAACATATTAATCATCACATAGTGTACGAGAGATTATAGTTACTATATTGGCCTTTCCAGGATAACCTTCCTGATGATCGTTGATTATTACATACCACTTGTTATTGATCTAAATCAGAATAACAATATGCAGTTCAGTGTACCCGTAGGTACCATGCTCGATCATACTCAATGTACCTATATGCACTATATTCGATGTACCTGAAGGCACTATGTTCGATATACCCATAGGCACTATTCATCAAATTTGGTAAATCCACCCCCTGTCACACCATTTAAATCATCTAACATAAATAGTCATTAGTCATGGAGAAACCTTAAGACAATTATTATGTCTCAAATCTTCATGACCCTATAAAATCACTTCCCAGGGGCCCACCCATCCTGGGATTTCCCTGGGTTGAGCACGGTTAACTTTCGCGTACCCATACCCAAACGTAGATATTAGCTTCTATTGCTTCAGTCCATGGGTACCCCGTGACTACCCTCGTCTCAAAAGACATGTCAGCTATCTCCGGTCACCAAAATATTGAGTGTGGACCACACATTGGCCTTGGTCATACCCACTTCCTCGGGTTCTGCAATATCCTTAGACTATTCTCGTCTAGTATTGCACCACTAGCTGCCCTTCAGTACTCACCATTTCTCAAGAATGATTCACAATTCAGGAAGATACCACCACTGGTACCTCCCGTCTGTGCATATTTTCTAGCAATGTGTAATCAAGACCATATCAGTATACTATCCTGTTGCCAGAACCGCTACACTTACTCTGAGCAGACAATTTTGTGGCCAGAATCCTTGCTCTGATACCAAAATGTCACGCCCTTATTTTAATTCCACCTTTACCAGAGTATTCACGGAAAACGACATGCGGTTCGGTGGGCAACACAGGAATAGCATAAAAATACTGACAATATGTGCACGATTACATAAATTCCCCATAGGAGTTCGTGCATAATAATTACCATCAATGTAGCCACACATGGCTACCAAGGTGTCTAAACTCATCCTAGTGAAACAGAGACTTCTTTCCGTCTTTGTTCTACCAATGCAATTCCCTCGTACGGTACTCTGCATTGTTGTTTGCATATCTTCTGTCGTCTCCTGTCTAAATTGTTGGTAGGGGAGGGTGAGATTCGAGAGAATCTCAGTAGGAAATAGATACCATAATGCATGCAAGATAGATGCTATGTGTATGACATGTTAGCTTTATCTAGATGTATGCCCCATAATGACATTTCTGCATGCTCAACGTTTCATACAACAAGACTATGGCCACAGCAAAAACAGAAACAGAGCTTCATTTATTCAAATATGCTCTACACAATCAAGTAAAGCAATCACATACATCATTACACAAGCAAATATATCAAATACATGCAAATAAGGTAAGTCCCCTACCTTAACCTTTATCCGCCTCGAAACGCGTGCCTCGATCTACGTGCAAACAGCTCGGGCTCCATATTCGATCCTACAATGTCAAATGTACTATTTAGACACTTCCATAGTGTTTCTGGGGGTTATATGAGTCTATCTTGAAAATTACTAAAATACCCCCAGGGACCCAGCCCCATCATACCCGGTCCGGCTGTACTTTTCTCGAAATTCTAACCTGGGCTATCCTGACATATTTTCACCCAGAGAATCCATTTCCGGACTCGGAATTATCAAATTCAATGTCAAATTACGAAAATGCCCTTGGCAGCCCTACTTTTAGGGTTTTAGGGGCGTTTCCGTAATTATGCTTTCTCGGCCTTTTCCGAAAAAGTGCCCAACTGTAACCCCACCTATTTTCGCCCACTGAATCCAATGGAATCATCAAATCATTGAAAATCCAACTCTAAGACCCATTTACAAATGCTGGCCGAAATATATAGGTTTTAAGGGGAAAATCAGGGTTTTTCGGTTTCGGCTCCGTAAACACGTTCCTTTCTACTCCTAACCACTTTATTGACTATTCCATTAGGTTACAACTACCATTTATTATCAATTTGGGCAGTATAACAGCCCCCACAACCCATTTTCCATTTTTACACACAGACAATCCGGCGAAATTTCACTGATTAAATTGTCTATAGCAGCCAGAATAGTCAATATACAAGCAATGTTTTAAAAATCGGACCGGACATTGAGCCGGAAAGGTCAGCGGGTCAAGGTTCAACCGGTTGGAACGGTTGAGCCGTTGAGCCAGACCGGTGACGTAATAATTAAATTTAAAAATATTATATATATATATATTACAATAATTAGTCTTTACTAAAAATTATAAGAAAAAGTTAATAAAATAATAATTCATATAGAAATTGTTGTAACTTGTCACAGACATAAAAAATAAATTAATAAAATTAATTTAAAGAAAAAAATATAAATATAAATATTTTAAAATAATTTAATTAATTTTTTTAATTTCTCTAAAAAACCAATTTTACATTTAAAAACAAAGGAGTAACTTTTAATAAGAAATTTGTATTTTTACTAATGTGCACGTTGAAATCGATGCCCCTGTACGGATATGCTATCAAAATACTGTACATACAACTAAAAAATGGTAAAACTTGTACTAATAAAAATATAAAATATTAAAACCTGACAAAACAATAAAATATTAAAATCAAAATAAAAAGAAGAAAAGACTTTAACACGGTTTACTATGACTATGCATCAGTTTGAAACTTTGAATTGTTTTCATCCCACGTGATGAGAGAGAATTGAGTAATATGAGAAACTTTATTGAGTTATTCCTTTTCTCCTCTCTTCTCCGGCTCTACCAGTACCCGACGGTGGAGTTTTCGATCTGTAATTTTTTTTTCTTTAACCGGCATGGCCTTCAAATAGCATGAAAGATGAAAAAGAAAATACTATTGGTAAGTTTTATTCATTTTTTTCCTCCTTCATTTTCGTTGTATCTCTGTCTGGATTTTCCTTTCTTCTTCAATATCATCGTTCTTCAGTGTGGGCGTCGATCCCAGTACCTTTTTTTCCTAAGTAGTTAGGCCGTTCGGTTTTCTGAAAACCGTTCCGGGTCCCGGCTCGAATCCGGCTTCCGGCTCAAATGCCGGTTCAGGGCGGCTTGAAACGGCTGAAACCCTTAAACGAGTGAAACAATTCAGCCGAACCGTTAAGATGAGCGGCTGGCGGTCGAACCGGTTCAACCGTCCGGTCCGGTTCGGCTCTCACAACACTGTATACAAGAGTTTGGAAGTTACCTCAATCTCCCATTGGCTTTTCTCAAAGTGGCTGAACCCTAGACCCTTGATACACCAAAAGATGAGCTTCCAAACCTTAAATCATATGCAAAGGAAGCTTAGGAACGGAGTTATTCGCATTAGGAACCGATTTACCGAAGAAATCACTTACCTTTGTAAGTTTTTCCTCCTCCTTTTCTCTCTCTACAATTTTTCTCTTCCTCTCTCTAAAACTGAAAATGGCGTCAGATGCAGGGCTGAAGAAGAAATAAAGAGCTTATATCATATTATATATTCTATTATATTCATTTACCAATTTTCCAAAAAATTCGGATTTTACAAAATTCTGGCAGATTTCTGCCCAAACTTTGAAAAATCATAAATAATTCTAGAAAAATTGAAATGAGGTGATTCCAAAGCCTATAGAACCCTTATTGAGTCTAGTTTCAAGGAAAAATATATAATTTTTCTTTCTGGAATCAAAAAATTCCCAGAATTTCAATCTTTGCATATTGTTCCAGAAACTTTCCAGTTTTTCTGGGCTAACTTCAAAAATTCATATCTTTTTGTGTATAGCTCTAATTGATTCATATGACCTATCAAATTAAAGCTTAGGATGTCTACTTTCATCCTGTAAAATCTCATAAGTTTATATTATCATTTGGTCATTCAAATGAACATGACAAGCTTACTACCTCATAAGCGATTTCACCAAAAACATAATTACTTTCTCCAAAATTCATTATTTTACTTTCTTAATACCTCAAAAATATTAGAATCATTAGGGGATAAATTTGGCCTCCTGTTAAATTGGGGCTTAGCAGTCCACTTAATTTAGGCTTATTCCCAAGCCTCCAATCCCAAATTTCGGGGTATTACAGGTCCAACACCTGGTTTTTTAAAGATCACATATTTTTTAGAGGATGATTTATTCTACACGCAACGTGGAAATTAAAACTTCACATATTCAATTTCTCAAAGAAGTTGGAAATAAGCCATAACATTATTCCCTTCGACCAAAAACGAAGGCATAACATTATTTCCAGGCAAAAAATAAAAGCCATAACATTATTCAAAGAAGTTGGAAATAAATGCAAGTTTTCCGCAATGCGTGTGGAATACTCACCCTCTAAAAAGACACATGTAGACTCACAAATTAAGTTATAGACAGAGGTGATAAAATCTCCAAAAACTATGAAAAAACCTATTACATTAGTCAAAGAAGTTGAAAATAAGTATAAGTTTTCTACGGTGCGTGTAGAATACTCATGCTTCTAAAGAGACGACACGCGTAAAACTCACAATTAAGTTAACAAAAGATAATAAAATCTAAAAAAAAAAGTCGTTAATTTTCCACATGATTTCATCATAATTTTAGCAGTTAATCGATAAATTTAATTAAATTGAAAAAATTAGATGAAACATTTAATTATAAAAAACAATGTTTATTGATCTTTCTAAAATACCTCTTTTAAAAATAATTCACATTGAAAGATTATCATGTATCTGTAATATCCCGAATTTTGGGATTAGAAGCTTTGGAATAAGCCTAAATTGAGTGGACTACTAAGCCCCAATTTAGTAGATGTCCCAAATATATTCCCTAATGATTCCAATATCTTTGGGGTATTAAGAAAGTAAAATGGTGAATTTTGGAGAATATAATTATGTTTTCGATAAAATCGCCTATGAGGCAGTGAGCTTATCATAAGGTTTTTGAAGACTAAATGATAAGTAAAAATTATGAACTTTTACAGGATGAAAGTAGACATCCTAAGCTTTAATTTTATAGGTCATATGACTCAATAAGAGCTATACACAAAAAGATATGAATTTTTGAAGTTAGCCCAGAAAAACTGGAAAGTTTCTGAAACAACATGCAAAGAATGAAATTCTGGGAATTTTGTGATTCCATAAAGTAAAATTCTATATTTTTCCTTGAAAATAGACTCAATAAGAGTTCTATAGGCTTTGGAATCACCTCATTTCGATTTTTCTAAAATTAGTTATGAGTTTTCAAAGTTTGGGCAGAAATCTGCTAGAATTTTGTAAAATCCGAAATTTTTGGAAAATTAATAAATAATTACATGTCATACAATATATATGATAAAGTAACATCATCCTCTTCATATCAGCCCTAAACCGACGTATTCAGCTGAAGCAAAGGTGAAAAAACGTTGAGAGCTCTTGGAGGAAGAAAGAGAAGAGAACTCGCGAGGTAAGGCAATTTCTTCGGTAAATTCTTACCTAACGCGTATAACTCCGCTCCTAAGCTATCCTTCTACGTTCTTCAAGGTTTGTGGAGCTCAAATTTGGGTGTTCAAGGACTTAGGGATTTCAGCAATATTTGGGAAAAACTTGTGGGAGCTTGAGGTAACTTCCAAACCTTCGTATATTGACTATTCTGGTTGCTGTGGGCAATTTAATCGGTGAAATTTCGCCGGATTGCCATTGATTTTAATTTTTGGAAATGGGTATGTGGGGCTGTTATGCTGTCCAAATTGATACTAAATGGTATTTTTAACCTAATGGAATAGCCAATAAAGTGGTTAGGAGTACGAAGGAACGTGTTTACGGAGCCGAAACCGAAAAACCCCGATTTTCCCTGGAAAACCCATATATTTCGGTCAGGGGTCTAAATGGGTCTTAGAGTTGGATTTTCAATGATTTGATGGTTCCATTGGATTCAGGAGGGAAAATTAGGTGGGGTTACAGTTGGGCACTTTTTCGGAAAAGGCCGAAAAAGCATAATTACGGAAACGCCCCTAAAACCCTAAAAGTAGGGCTGCCAAGGGCAATTTCATAATTTTACATTGAATTTGATAATTCCAAGTTTGGAAATGGATTCCTTGGGCGAAAATATGTCAGGATAGCCCAGGTTAGAATTTCGAGAAAAGTACAGCCGGACCGGGTATGATGGGGCCGGGTCCCCTGGGGTATTTTAGTAATTTTTTAAGATAGACTCATATAACCCCCAAAAACATTATGGAAGTGTCTAAATAGTACATTTGACATTGTAGGATCGAATATGGATCCCCGAGCTGTTTGCACGTAGATCGAGGCACACGTTTCGAGGCGGAAACGGATTAAGGTAGGGGACTTACCTTACTTGCATGTATTTGATATCTTTGCTTGTGTAATGATGTATGTGATTGCTTTGCTTGATTGTGTAGAGCATATTTGAATAAATGAAGCTCTGTTTCTGTTTTCACTGTGGCCATAGTCTTGTTGTATGAAACATTGAGCATGCAGAAATGTCATTATGGAGCATACATCTAGATAAAGCTAACATGTCATACACATAGCATCAATCATGCATGCATTATGGTATCTGTTTCCTACTGAGATTCTCTCGAATCTCACCCTCCCCTACCAACAATTTAGACAGGAGACGGCAAAAGATATGTTGAGAGCAAAGAAGAGAACTACACGAGGGGATTGCAGTGGCGGAACAAAGTCAGGAATATGTCTCTTTTTTACTGGGATGGGTTTTGATACCTTAGTAGCCTTGTACGGCTACATTATTTGAATTTATCAGGTATGAACCCCTCGGGGGGATATTATGTAATTATGTACATATTATCAGTATAGTTATGCTATTCCTGTGTTGCCTACCGAACCGCATATCATTTTCCGCGAATACTCTGATAAATGTGAAATTAAAATAAGGGCGTGACAGTATCCACATAACTTATACTCCATCCCATCCTTAATATAAGACCTAATTATATAGTTGATTTTGATCCTAAATATAAGACAAATTTCTTATAGTTTTGATCATAAATGTAAGACAAATGTTTTATAATTGTCAATCTTTTCTCAGTTTACCTTTATTGATACCCTATCAATTATAATTAAGTAAAAGAGAGATGGAGAGAATTAAAAGAAGATGATTAGGGTATTTCAGAAAAATATGTCATATTAATTAACTAACGTAACTAACTTTCTTAATCTACTCAAATTAGATGAATATGTCTTACATTAAGAATCTAATGAAGTACATCATGTACAATTTTGTAAACTATATAAAGTAGACTGTGATCTTATATTTAAAACCAAAACAAACCTCCTAACTTGCTGATGTATAGCAAGGACTGGAGAATGTAATTTAAAATTTTTTTAAAATGTTATATTTTATTTTTTTTATATAGTTCAGTTATTGTATAAAAATGAAAAAATAAAAAAATAAAAAAAGTATGTGAAAGCCAGTTATACACATGGGCTGTGACAAAATTTTGAAATGGTAATAAACATAAAAAATGTTAAGAAAAATTCACTATTCATCATTTATGATAATTCAATGTTTATGAATTTTATATTTTATATTGATATCGATTCTTGGCTTCTTTGCTTAACAAGGAGAGATGATATTATTTTCGGAAGAATCATAAAAATAGAAGCGAGTCCTTTCATTTTAATTTTTTTAAGTTGAAGTCCTTTCATTTTCTTGACTCAATTTAAATTATATTTTAAAATGTATAGTAATCTTGATCTATATTAAATGTAGTATTTGCGCAGACTTTGAACTTAAATTATTTTTTCTTATGAAGAGTATGATGCTGTTATAAATTTTATAACTCATATACAATATATATTTGTTATGACTTCAAAATTCTTTTTTTTTTTTTTTTTTGCAGGGTATGATTCTAAAATTCTTTGCACATTAAATTTGTTAGGATCCCTACTTGTATATCGCATTGGACCACCACATTTAGAAGTGCACATGTAGGGTGCCACAAGTCTATATTGGACCTCACAAACAATTTAAGTGCCCATGTAAAGTCGTAACATTTTCGGTTTCGGCCATTGATGGAGAGTCATTGATTAACATTGGACCACAGCAATGGAAACAAACAAAAACTTTCCGTCTTTCATACTCTCTTCCTTTAATAGCAGTAGGTTTCTTTATGTTTTTTTTTTTTTTTGCTAGAGCAGTAGGTTTCTTAGAGAAATACATACATACTCTTAGAGTGACTCCTCATCTGTATTCTGATTAATTAAAATATAAAAATTCATTTTATTTTAATACTATATGGCAGATAAGTGATATGGAAAAATTCAAATTTTATAATTTTAAAAAACATAAAATTCATAATTTAGAAAAGGAAAAAAAAAAAGCAATTCCCTCCATGACTTGTTTTTTAAAAAAAAAAAATCATTAAATTTGAATTTCTCCTGATAACTCATCTGTCATGTAATATTAAAATAAGATAAATTGTTATGTTTTAATTAGTCAGAGTATGGATAAGGTGGCACTCTAGGAGTATGTAAGTATTTCTAGTATCTTTAACCATATCACAAGTACTTCTTATAGTACTCTCTTCCAACCAAAATATCCCTAGTTCAGTCTAGCTAATTCTCATATATGAAAGAAAAGTTAGTTAACTCATTAAATTTGTCATAAATTGATAACTTTTTCTAATTTTACCCTAATTTATGAATGGGGATAAAAAATATTTTATACATTGTGTTTCACCTCTTTCTTTCCTCTCGATTTAATAGGGCAAAAAATGTAACACTGCTATCTATTATTCCCTGGATGGGCTTATAGGACCAATTGTTATTATTTTTTCAAATTGGACTTATAAAAAAGACCAGAATGGTAGGACGCATTATATAAGTGATAAATAGAATTAATTATGTTCTCTAATTTTACTCTTATTTATTGATGATACTATACATATTGGATATCCCCAAAAATAAGAGTGGCGAGACATATTTAACTATTGTTCATTTCAATTTAGACATATTTAATGTGTTAACAACAATTCTTGAGTTTTAGTTAGTTGAAAAGTCGGGCTTATATTTTGGATTGGAGAGATTAAGTCACCAAACTAAGTATTAATTATATTTTTTTTAGGATTGCCCATGTATAAAGTTTCATACAATTTTACTGGCAAAAAAAAAAAAAAACCTTCATACAATTTGTATTTTAATGCAATTCACGACTTTAAATATGAATATTTTTTTTTTCATTTTCAAACAAATTTAGCCACTTCACCACTTTTTATTTTATGTCATAAAATATCAACAGAAACAACTTAAAAAATAAAAATAGATATTTCTTTTAATATTATATAGATATACTGAATACAATATGTTAAAACAGTATATTATAGGCTAAAATACATGTTTGGTCTTTTATGTTTGCATCAAGTGTCATTTTAGTCCTTTAAGTTTGTAAAGTATACTTTTAGTCCTTCAATATTAACACCATTAGTCTCATCTAATGGAAAATATTGACTCATCAAAGTCACACTGTTTTAATCCTAACTCGTTGCCACATCAACTCAAATTTTTTAATAAATTCATATTTTAAATAAAATAATTAAAATAATAATAGCAGAAACTGTATCAAAAATAATGATAATAACAGAAAATTTTCTCAATTTTTAATCAATTTTTTCCTCCTCCCCTTCCACATAGAAACCCTCATTCTGCTACCAACTCTCTTATTCCTCCATATTAATGCTTCTGCCTCTAATGTGTTTTTATTTTGAATGAGAAAACCTAGGGAGGCTAGGGAGAGATAGAATAGTCTTAGCTTTCACTACTAGATCATGTGCTTTGGAATTGACTTGATCAAATATATTTTGGTTTCGGCGTTTCCGCAATAGATAGCATAAAACAACAAACAATTCTCTCCCGTGCTAAGCAAATCTTTCGATTCCAACCTTAGTTTAAGCAAAAGCAATTCCATTACAACTGAGAAATCCTATCAACAAAGTTGGGTGCTGCCTAAATTTAACTTCTACTCCATAGGCGTGTAGAACATGAAGAAATTGAACTTGCCTAGGTTTATGTAGCCTGTGAGAAGTGTTGGCATAAGAAGTAGAAGGATAGGGTTTGAGTGCGTTGGAAGACTAACGAAGGAAGAAGGGACTTCATGTATGGGAAGGAGATGAAAAAAAAAATTGATTAAAGATCCAGAATTTTAAATTGATTAAAAATTTATAATTTTTTGTTATTATTATTATTATTATTATTATTATTTTAATTAAAATATGGATTTCTTAAAAAATTTGAGTTGATGTGGTAGCCAGTTATGATTAAAATAATGTGACTTTGATGATTTAACATTTTCCATTAGATGAGACTAACAGTGTTTATATTGAAGCACTGAAAGTATACTTTACAAACTTAAGGGACTAAAATAACACTTGAGGCAAACATAAAGGATCAAATATATACTTTAACCTATATTATATTATTATGGGTTACAATTTCGCCCCATAAGTTGTCACTGAGGAGTAATTTTGCCCCAGAAGTGCTAAAAAGAGAGCAATTTTGCCCTGATGCTATCCAAATTAATTTGGCAATTAGTTAACCAAATATACTGAGCTGACAGTCCACATGTCATCCACGTCATGTTTTTAAAGTGCAAATTTACCCTGAAAATTCATATGTCATTTACTTTATTTTTTTTAAAGTTAGATGTAAGACCTTTGGGACAAATTTGTACCTTAACAAAAATAACGTGAATGATAATAGACTGTCAGCTCGGTATATTTGGTCAATTAATAGTTAAAATTAACTAGGATAATGACCAAAGCAAAATTACTCCCTTTTTGGCAATTTTAGAGCAAAAATTACCCCGCAAAAAACTTTCGAGGCAAACTTGTCCCTCGATGACAACGTCCGAACAAAATTGCCTTAACCCTATTATTATTCTCCCTCTCATTTTCAATATAAGAGTTAGGTGGAGTTCAATATAAAAATAAGACTTCAATTCACTTTATATCCTATATATATCATTTTATCCAAACCAATATACCTAATTTATGAGCTGATGCTAAGTAATGATATTTTAGGGAAATCATGTCATAATTATTATAATTAACTAATTTATCTTATTTCTTTAATCTATTAAAATTAATTAAATAGTTCTTCTGCTAAGGATTGACGGTAAAGTAGTAGCCTTATTTACTGTGCCACCCTTTTGTTAAGGATCAACGGTAAAATCATGGCTGTACCCTTATTACTTTTAACATAAAATCAAACACGTATCCTTTAAGCTAGAAACAGATAGGGAAGGCTAATAATACACGCAGTGGCCCAATCCCTTGACATATTCTTCACATAAGTCAAGTCAGTCAACTATTGTTGGCGCAAAAGAACAATTTTTTTTTTTTATAATTTCAGTGAAAATATAATTAAAAAAATTCTAAAACTTTATATTTATTTTTTATATTTAAATCCTATTAAGAAATAGATAGAGGGAATGATATTTTTATAGGAATCACAATATCGAAGTTAGTCTATTCATTTTTTACTCCAATTAAAATCATTTATAGCAATTGAAAAGTCATAACATTGTTCGGATCAAGAAAAGTCATCACATTGGACCACAGCAATCCAAGTGCACGCGTAGAGCCATAAAGTTGATCACAATAATGAAATCAACTTTAAAACTTTTCGTTAAAGGAATTGCCTTAACTGGAACACCACCCGCCATAATGGGGTGAGGTTCCGGGTTTCAAGTCAATATTAACATCTTTGTGTGTGTGGTGTTCCAGCTAAGATCAATGGTACCATGTCTCACCAAACTCTTACACTTACCCCCAGAGTGAGGGTTCGAGTCGTGGGGAGGTGAAAGAAAATCTCAAGGGGAGAGATTATATTCCTTTGAGTCCAATTTCCCCCAAGCACTCAGTGTCAGTGTACCGGATACTCGGTGTACCTAGTCAATCGAGGGGGTGAGGGCTGTGACATAACACATTACGAGGATTGATGTCAAAATGAAGGATCCTATAATCACAGCTTTGGTGAGATATTCAATCCCCTTTGCTATGGCAAGAGCAGTTTGTTGCAGCTTTGACCATCCTAGGAAATTTTTGTTATCCGGGGAAGATATGAATTTTTGGAGGGAACATTGGGGAAAAAGTCGTAAACAAGAGCTCTGTGAAAAACAGCAATACAAAACCCCAACAAATGAACAACATTGATGTGATGAAGTTTGCCCATTGTATGTACTCATTTCATTAATGAAGTCTTGTCCATCGTTATCTGAATTACTGAGATTTGGCAAATAAAGCCTCTATTATTGTGTCGTTTCTCATTTTACGACATCATCGATGAAGTTAATTTCAAATTTGTTTGGGAAAATATTTATTAATTACAGAAAAAATAAGACGAATGATTTTTAAAGGAATGGAAATAAGACAACTGCAGACTCAAACAAGTGTGTAGCAGACGCGGTAATTTTTAAGCTTTTCTTTTTTCGAGTCACTTAAAACTTCAAACAATATATCTTATTAGATAGCACAAATGTCATAATATATTAGATTTATAATCTTCCAATAATTCTATCACCCACTACATTATTTTGACAATGTTGTAGAGTATGTCAAATATTACTATGTTAAACAGAAAGCTTAATTTGGTTACATTGATAATAAAAGGATTCATAAATCTTACAAAATATTCTCAATAAAAGAAAAGGCAAAATATATTGGGAAAGCCAACATATGTATTTATTCTAATTCATGAATCACATCTAACTCTAGATTCAAACGTCTTGCACGAATAATGGTACTTGTATTGGTTGAAGGAGTAAAATCAAACGGAGGGGGAGGCGCCTTTAATTTATCTACTTCTCCTTCTAGCATTTGTATCACTGTTTTCATGGTTGGACGATTTATTGGATGCCACTGAATGCACCAAAGTCCCACAATCGCTAGTTTTTTAGCAATTTTAATGTCAACTTCATCTTCTACGTAGATACTTATGTCTCCTTCTTCAATCAAATTATGGATCCATTCTGGATATAGAACTTGAAAAGTTTCTTGATTTGTACCAACATTTTTCCTTCCACCAACCATTTCTAAGAGTAGCATTCCATAACTGTAAATATCTGATTTATATGACACATTTCCAAAGTTTCGAGAGAAAACTTCGGGCGCAATATATCCTAGGGTCCCTCTTGCTGCAGTCATTGACACCGTACTCTGATTTTTGGAACATAATTTAGCAAGACCAAAATCAGAAATTTTGGGAGTGAAACTGTGATCTAATAACACATTACGTGGATTGATGTCAAAATGAAGGATTCTATAATCACAGCCTTGATGAAGATATTCAATCCCTTTTGCTATGGCAAGAACAATTTGTTGGAGCTTCGACCATCCCAAGAAATTTTCTTTGTTATCAGGGGAAGATATGAACTTTTGGAGGGAACCATTTGGAAAAAAGTCATAAACAAGGGCGCAGTAAATTCCATCAGCACAAAAGCCCAACAAACGAACAACATTGATGTGATGAATTTTGCCCATCGTTCCCGTTTCATTAATGAAGTCTTGTCCATCGTTTTCTGAGTTATTGAGCACTTTGATAGCCACCTTAATTTCAGTAGATAACTTACCTTTAAAGACGGTTCCATGCGCACCTTCACCTAATTTATCCTTGAATTTGTCTGTGATTCTTTTAATATCAGCATAAGAGAATCTGGTGGGTTTAAGTGCCTTGTAATCCTTCAAAAACTTTTCAAGTCTGACTTGATCATCTCCTTTCTTTTTGAGGTAGAGACATATATAAACGCACACAGCCAACAGCAAAATTAGGACAATGGAACCTGGAGTTATATAGGAATACAACAAATGGACATTGAATGTCAATCCAAGCAACGTCCCAAAACCTAATGAATAAATTAAAATGAAGAAAAGAAAGTAAAGAAAAGGTAAAGCTGATTATTGTCATTACCTGTGCATGACAAAACAATTTTGCTGGTTTTGTGCTTTTCAACTTTTGGTTGGAACGGCCATTTCAGTCTCAGCGACCCCCAAACAACCTCTGCAGGTATTGGTGGATCTAACCGAAAAATCATGGCGCAGGAAAGTAGTTCCCCGGACAGGACATTATCATCGGAGCCAAAAGCAAGAATCGGGCAGAAGTACTCCTGGGGCGCATATGCGGACCCCGCGGAAGAACAATTGAAGAAAGTAACATTTTCGGACATATTGTCATAGACAAACTCTAAAGGATAAATGGAGGAATTGTAGAGACGGCGTTGCAGAAAGAGTCTGGGAAGACAACCTTCTGGATCCCCTACATGTAAGATGTGGGATTCATTGTCTATGTAACTAACAAAGAGACTAAGTCCTTGAAGAGCAGGAATAGAGAGAAACTCAACCATTAATATGGAGTCATTATAATAGAGATGGAATGGAAGAGTTTCATTATGAGGCACCTGCTGCTTCTCACCATTCCCTTGTTTCAGAAGTAGCATCCATACTAGGCTTACCACCCACAACAAAAGCCTGCCATACCAAAACATTGTAACTTTGAATATATGAAATCATAAAAGGAGGGAGGCAACTTGGAAGATGATTGCGGACCTATATAAATCGTTTGAGGTGGCGCGTCCTTAATTGCAATTTTTCTAAGTTTTATTCATATCGTTTTTTAAAAAAATACAAATAAAATCATTTAAAATATTTTAATCACCAAATTTGTAACAACGCATTGATAAAAATATTGTAACGCGGCAGTAAGGTCATTGTTGTCATATGACATGAAGGTCACGTGTTAAAATCCTGGACACAGTCTCTCGAATTGTGGGGGTGAAGCTTCGTACATCTATCCTTCCCAATCTTCATCTGGTAGGAAACTTGTGCATTAGGCCACCCTATATGTAGGTACTAATTCAATTTTTTTAAAACAAAAAAAGGCAAAAATAAGTGAGCCAAACCAACACGAAAGTTTAGCCGTATAAATAAGAAGGGTGGTATGGAGTTGAGAAGAAAAGGCGTAGAGCGAAGCATTCAGCGATGGCAAAAGAGAAAGGGTTATGGTGTTGTTGGTGTTTAGTGTTATGGCTCTCTCTGCTTCTAATGGAGGGAGTTGTGTGTTCTGAACTTTACAACAAAACCTGTAATTCTAGATGCGGCATGGTCACAAACATATCATATCCATTCCGACTAGAAGATGACCCATCCAACTGCGGCGATCTCGTATTAGCCTGTGAAAACAACGTCACTCTCCTTCATTTACTTTATGATTATTACTACTATTTGAATAATGGAACATACACGGTGCGAGGAACCTACAGGGTGGAGGGAATAAACTACAACAACTTAACAATCCGACTCGTAGATCCCGGCATTCAGAAGGGCAATTGCTCCTCCCTTCCCCTCTATTCCTTATCCCTATACGATCTGTCTTCTTGGTATTCTGAAGATTGGATGAATCCCCCTTATAGCACTAGTACTTACAAATGGGACAGGACAGAATCTAAATTAAGCAAGCAGGTGGGGTACCTGAAGTGCAGTGATCCAGTGAGGGATGACGCAGCGTATGTGGATACAGCTCCCTGTGTGAATTGGGAATCCCAAGGAGGCTGCCATATTTATGCTGTTGTTGGAGACTTGCAGGCGCACCAGTTTCAACCTCAGTGTCGTCTGAAATCGATAGCCCTCATTGCCTTAGATTGGGAAACACTGGTCCCCGCTGGAATACAGTCCTACGCTGATATTCACAAAGTGATTTCCTATGGATTTGACTTTGAGCTTTCATGGTGGCAACGAGCTTGTGATGATCGTAAATGTCCAAATGACAGAGTGCCATTTCAGACCTGAAACTGAAGGTGGTCTGCAATGCTTGGCTACTCAGGATTGTCTTACCCCCCTCGGGAAATCTGCCAATTGTCGTAAGTATCTTATTCCTGTTTCAATTAAAGTATGTGATCCTATATTGTCGCAAGTCCCCATACTTTCTCAATATTTTGACCATATTATTCCATTCTATATATCCTCATGATTTGGTTCGAGGTTTTCTTGAGGGGAGGGGAGGAAGTGTATTTGATTGGGAAAATGGGTCCGGGGGGGGGGGGGATTTTGTCTTTTAGTACTTGCCTTCCTCCTTCCCTACGCTCTAAATTTGAAGTTTTTTTGACGGATAAGAAATATTTTGTTTTATCCCCATTAAAATAGCTTTACTAGTTTTTTTATTACCCCAAGTTTACAATACATGGAGTACAACACCAGTACCATTATTCATTATTTCATTATTTACTCGTTCTAGATAATATGATGAGTGAACAGACTTACTTGTTTATATACCATCAACAGTAAGGCTCATTTTTAAACTTTTGCAAACACAAAGAATCACGGCTAAATGCCTAATTATAGAGGGGGAAGATACGAGTAGAAACATAATTACAGATATGATATAAAAAAAATAGATATCTTAAAGGGGAAATTGAGGAAAAATTGCTGATTAAAAATTAATTGTGAAATGTTACCTGGAATGATATTTTTATGTTTTTCTTAGATAGAAAATACTGATACTCTGAATTGACCTTATTCACCAATTAAATTTTTAATCATTTTCCCTATTTTTTAAATGACATAAATATTTTTTTAAAATTATACTCCTTATCTTTAATATTAAGGAAATTATTTAAGTTAATTAATATGATATGTATTTTCTAAACTATTTTAGTTATCTTCCTCAATTCTCTCATTCCGATCTCATCCTTAATAATTGTTGAGGAGCATCAATAAGGGTAAATTAGGAAAATATTGACAAATATAAAAAATATATCTTATATTTAGGACTATGGTCAACTCCCCAAATATGTCTTCTATTAATGACATGAGGGAATAAATATTTATTAAATTTTCAATTGTATTTTTACTTCTTATTTGTAATCATTTTCCATATCTTTCAACAACATAATTATTTCTTATTTTTTAAAGTTATAAATATTTATTAAAAAGTTTCAATTTTATTTTTACCTTTATTTTTTTTTCATTTTTTTTAATTTATTGTTGTCTTTTTTTATGAAATTCTGTATAAATTATGTTATCATGTTCAATATTTTTATCATTTCAAACAGTTAGTATATAATTAAAATAAAATTAATTTAATTATAACTGTTTTGATGAGTATCCGACTTGCGATCTGATCATTTCAATAACTAGTCTAATTATTTGGTAGTTCAATTTCAAAGAAGGGGGTGAAAGATCAACAGATGTTCGTTCAACCCGTAATGTGGGTTGGTCAATAATTATGAGGTTGTGAGTTCAGATATTACTGATATGATATTTTTGTTGGTGAGTAACCTATAAATATCCCTATAAACACTTTAAGTCCAGAGGCAAGCACGAGCCTAGGAGAGCCTTCAAAACCCGACTCATCTAAACTTTACATGATAAAAAAAAACAAGAAGGGGGTGAAAGTCAGACAAGAAATTTAACAAGCCTTCCAAATAAAGTCTCATTGAATCATAGAGTTAAACAATAATAATTAAAATCAACTAAAGGATCCGTAAACTCATCAAATCAGATTTAATGATTTTTTTTGGGCAGAAACAAGAATAAAAATTAAATATAATTTAGTTAAACATGATGAAATTTTTATTGTTACAATTATGAATATGAATTTTCATTTACCTGATTATGATGTCAGAATGTTGAGTTAATATGAGGTGTTGAGTTAATATGAGGTTTTAATGTTTTATTGTTGGCCCATGTAGGAAGGCTGCCAAGGCTACGCATATATGCAGAAGGTAGCAATTTTCTATTTTCTGTTTGCCTTCAATCTCCTCTAATTGTCCAGCTTTTTAAATTTACACACACACTCATATATAAAGAGTCATGTGAAAATAACATATAATAAAATTAAAAATAAATTATAAATTTGACCATCAATATATATATATATATATTAATAAATTAATTTTAACACAACACACATAATATTCATAGCAAATATATTATTAACTAATAGGAAATTGTGTGATTCATCCGTGGAAATAGGGGAGAGGACCAAATTTTAATTAAAAAAATTCTGTCCATCCAATATTTGGTTACTCGTCCTTTTAATAGCTATTTGTTGCTATTTTCGCACATTTGCTAATGTTGATTTCTGTACAATTTTGTTACAGATTATGTGCATGGAATTTTCAAAGGTACGATCCCATCACCTACGATTTACGGCGCAAACAATTTTATATCATGTCGGTTAATTTTATTAGTAGTCTCTTGTGCATGGAGCCTCCTAGATCCCATAGTAAATGCACACCAACCTAACCACAAACCTTGCAACTGCCCTCAAGCTTCAACTCTTTTTTTTTTTCTGTTTAAATGATATTTTTATATGATCTGGACATTTTTAAGTGAAACGGAAAATGTGTTTGATACGCAAGAGGAATTCATAGTTTCTACTCCTCTAATCATTAATACAAAACCAACTTTACAGTTTAATATAAATTGAACTATAAGGTGAATCTTATATTAAACACAGAAGGGAATAGCATTTTGTATTGAGAGTTTGGTATACCAGGAAGCTATTTTGTTTCCCTTTTAACAATGGAAAACCCCCCTCCACCAATAGGTCTCCGCACATACCCACCCACCCTAATTTTGCTATTTTTGGGTATAAAACCAACAATCTCCTACATGAGAATAGGTATGGGTTGCCGTGTTAAGCTACAAGCTCTTGATGGAAGCTTACTTTTAAAACTTGAGGAAACACTACTAAGAAAAAAATGAAATTTGGGACAGATTTGTGACAACATTTGAGATAAGAGTGCGACGGATTGGTTTCGGGCCTCTAATATATGTGTCTCTCTAATACCTCAACCATTTAAATGTTTTTTCTTCTTTTTGATAATTATACTTTAAATATCAAAGTGTCATTTATTTTATATAAAATTTGATGATAAAATGAAATAAGGAAAAACAAATTGGGAAGTTAATTGAGACATTTTAAATGGCGTTGAAAAGCATTAGAGAGAGACACCTTATATAGAGGCCCCCTAGGACGTGAAGGATTTTGGTCTGTGCGATGGACATAGTATAGAGTAGTGCTCACAAATCTTTTGATCGTGAATTTTTTTTTGGTAAGGAATTTCATATTTTTATCTCAAATCCACCGAAAATCACAGTTTTTTTTTTTTTTTTTGTGACGGGTTTTTCATCGTCACAGATTTCCGTCATAAATCCATCACAAATATTTGTGTTTTCCAGTGATGAAAACATTACATATTTACAAACCTACAAAATATATGCCAAACATGTTAAGATTAAGATTTTTCTCTCATTCTCTTGTGCTAGAAATATCTTTCGCATATATCAGACATAACTTAACACAAACCTTGAAGTCAGCAATACACTTCCCTCGATCTAATGAATTTCATTATCCAAAATTACCAAAAACATGTCTTGAACACAAGAATCAAATTCATAATACCAATAGACAATCCTATGTAGATTCTAGATTATCACCACCAGGACTCGCTAAATGTTCTTTATCACAAGGGTTTAAAAAATTCCACAACGTAACAGGGATATAAAGAACACAACCCTCGTTCTTATCCAAAAAAAGAGAAAATGAGACCAAAGTCCCAATTAAGAAAAATAATATCAGAAATATCCTATAACTTGTTAATGACAAGTGGAAGAGTAACTATTGACAAGTGAAATAGTTATCATTGGCAATTTGAGTCTTTTCTGATATTAGTTTCCTTAATTGGGACATTGGTGTCATTTCCCAAAAAATGGAGGAAAAAAAAAGAACCCAACCCTAATTATTTATAGGCTAATGTTTCTGATATATTTGCATTTGACCCCTCCACATATATCAAGTTCCTCCGGCCCTTAATATAGCTACTTAACTAAATTGCATAGATTAAGAAAGTCAAATAAATGAGTTAATTATAACAAATCTAACATGTTTTACCTAAAATATCTGTGTATAATATTAGATTATGTGTAAGTTAGGGGAATTAGTTTGAAAAAAAAAAAGAAAGATAAATATAAGAGAAACAATGGATTAATGTCTACTAGTATTTAGAACCAAACCCAATCTCATACCTAACTCCTATATTAGGGACTAGAGAGAGTATTATTTAGGCTTTGTTAAATAATAGTTATACCCTTTTAATATTTCTATATGAGGTCCCATATTTCGAATATGATCATCCATAAGGAGTCTTCCGGACCTAGCTAGCATGTTGCTCTTTGGAGAGTATGGAGCCAGAACAATCGAGCTTCAATCACTCTTGGTTTTATCCAGCTCGACCAAGTCACTGGATGAGGGAAAACTATTTGTTTTTTAAAAAAAAGTAAGACTAATTAGGATTTTGGGGGAGGGGGGGTTTGGGGAATGCAATCCACACCACACAAAAAAGTAAAATAATAAATCCTTACATTTAATATATATATATATATATATATATATATATATATGCTGTTAAAAATAATGAGACTGAAGGATATTAGTCCAGACACTTCACTTTTTTTGTGACTTAAGGAAATATACATTTTCAGGAATATACCAGATATTTAACAATGCTATGATCGACAAAAATTTCTACGATTCTGGGGCATCAAGTCTTATGATCAAAGTAGGAGCTGTCACTGGAAGATTTGTTGTGCCATTTATCATAGTCAGATTTTCTTTTGGTGTCGTACTCTTGTCTATAGTGTTGATCTATACATGGCGTAGAAGACACTTATCAATGTATGAAGATATTGAAGATTTTATACGACTTCATGATCTCATTCCTATAAGGTACTCTTACAAAGATTTGAAGACCATGACCGAAGGTTTTAAGAATAAGTTAGGTGAAGGAGGCTTTGGCACTGTGTATAAGGGAAAGCTAAGGAGTGGACCTGATGTTGCTATAAAAATGTTGGGTAAATCCAAAGCTAATGGCCAAGAATTTATCAGTGAAGTGGCAACTATTGGCAGGATACACCATTTTAATGTGGTACACCTTGTTGGGTTTTGTGTGGAAGGAACCAAACGTGCTCTTGTCTATGAATTCATGTCTAATGGATCACTCGATAAATATATTTTTTCTAAAGAGGAAAGCTTCTCTTTGAGTTATGGAAAAATATATGAGATATCTCTAGGAATAGCTCATGGAATTGCTTACCTGCATTATGGTTGTGACATGCAAATCTTGCATTTTGATATCAAGCCACATAACATTCTGCTCGATGATAACTTCACTCCAAAAATTTCAGATTTTGGACTAGCTAGATTATATTCTATTGATGATAGTATTGTCACTTTGACGGCAGCAAGGGGGACAATAGGATACATGGCTCCAGAATTATTCTATAAGAATATTGGGGGAGTGTCTTATAAGGCTGATGTTTATAGCTTTGGAATGTTTTTAATGGAAATGGCTAGTCAAAGAAGGAATTTGAATCCACATGTTGAACATTCAAGCCAACTTTACTTTCCCTTGTGGATTTATGATCAATTTGATGAAGACAAAGATATAGAAATGGAAGATTTAGTAGAAGAGGAAAAGAATTTAGCAAAGAAAATGTTTATAGTGGCACTACGGTGTATACAACTAAAGCCTGCAGATCGTCCCTCAATGAGTAAAGTAATAAGGATGCTCGAAGTAGATGATGTCAAAAGTCTTGAAATGCCTCCAAAACCTTCTTTGTATCCTAATGAAGAAGTTTTGGTGGATGATGAATCCTGCTCTAACCAAGAAACATCCACTGTATCTATTCATTCTCGTAGCAGTATTCAAGATGAGGGTACAAGTGATGGGAAATGAAACTTTGCAAAAGGAAAAAGGAGGTCAAATCTGGTAATATTTTAAAGTTTATCATATCACTTTGTAATTGATAACAATACTCAGTTATTTCCCTGATTTGGATTTTAAATTTAGTGATTTAGTATGTTATGTTCATTGGTTTATAATGATGCTATGATATCGACAAAGACAAATAATCTCTCTTTAGCGCATGATATACTATCTCATGCATAAATCATTATCAAATTGGTAATTATAGTCTAGTGAATAAACAAGTGATGGGAACTGAAAAGTTGTACTTTTTAACAATACTGTTATTTCAGAGAACTAGAGAGAAATAAACACACAAAGCCCAATACGAAGTCTGGCTATTGGGTTTAGTGTCTGAGTAACTATGGTTTTTGCTTGCATAAGCCCAAGTCTGTCGGAGCATAGTAGTATTAAGTTATGAACAATGAAAACAACGAAAAAAAAATGTTCCTAATTTCCCACATTACTTTCCTTGTATATTTACATGAACACTGTTCTATGAAATGACACATCCATATTCCACAATCATAAAACAAGTAAGAACGAGATGATAATATAAGTTCTGAATCAAGGTGTTCATCATAACCATGCACTTGGACTATAACTAATGAAAACAAATCTCCTCAACTTGTACAACATTGAAAAAATGGTTAATATAATTGTTAGTTCTTACAATTTAACTTCATTTTGATTTTGATTCCTATAGTTTCAAATTATAGTTTTTGGTTCCTCAAGTTTCTCAACACCTAAAATGTTGATCCCTGTAGTTTGAAAAGGATTTAGTAAATACGATGACATGGCTCTAACAATCAAGTTTCTCAACGCCTAAAATGTTGATCCCGTAATGATTTTTTTTTGTTTTTAAATTCCATTACAATCAAAGCTCTTTGACAGAACCAAGCAGTCCCACACATATTTCCCAACAACTAGATCAGATCTTGTAGGTAACACGAAACCTTCATCAAATAAAAAACAGTTCCTCCAATACCATAATCACCAACAACCCAGCTTAAATTCTGCACAAACCGCTCACTTCTTTGTACTGAGAAAAATTCATCTAGAGGATCAGAGATTTACCTAACCAATTCCATAATCTCTTCACCACTGGACATTCCCTTCACACATGCACATAGGGTTGCCCTCCATGATCCTCATACTCCTTTTAGCAGTTAATAATCTGTCTAGTCCAGCTAACCAGAGAAAGATTTGGATTCTTCTAGTAGTTGGTAACAAGCTCCCATACCAACTTCAATAACCTTTCACTACCTCCTTCCAACCCTGGCTTCAACATTTTACATCCCCGCCACTGAGTATTCACTGTCACAAGGACCCAACCATGTAGTTCGATCTTCCCCATCCTCCTCACAAGACGGGGGCATAGCTATCATAAAGGCAGTCATGCTTACGAGAGAATACCTGAGCTTCAGGAAATAAAATGATGAACATGGGCCGTCATTTACTTATTATAGAAGAAAGCCCAATAACTGATAAGGGAGTGCAGAACATGAGTAGGGACATTTATGGAAAATAGCATTTGACAGTTAGAGGCGCGTAGTATATATGGCAGGTTATATGTGAGTTGGAGGTATGAAAAATGATGGAGTGATTGTGAGGAGAGTGGAGTGCCTCTCGAATGCACCAGTGTGGTTCCTTAGTTTTCTTTTTTATCTAAATTTCTGTATTCCTCCATTAGATCTAAACACTGCGGAGCTTCTTTTATCTCTTTAATACTAATATATCAGAGAAGGTTCTCATCATAAACACTTTATAAACATTTGCGTCTCTTCCTTCAATCAAATTATGAATCCAATCTAGGCATAAGACTTGAAAAGATTCTCGACTGTGTTAACATTTTTTCTTCCCCCAACCATCTCTAACAATAACATTCCATAACTGTAAATATTTGATTTATATGATACTTTCTCAAAGTTTCGAGAGAAAACTTCAAATGCAATGTAACCTAAAGTTCCTCCGGATGCCATTATTGACACTGTACTTTGATTTTTTAAACACAATTTAGCTAGACCAAAATCAGAAATTTTAGGAATGAAATTGTGATCTAATAACACATTATGAGGATTGATGTCAAAGTGGAGAATTTGATAATCACAACCTTAGTGAAGGTAATCAATCCCTCTTGCTATGTCAAGGGCTAACTCTTGCAACTTCAGCCATCCAAGGAAATTTTCATTGTTGTCCGGTGAAGATATGAACTTTTGGAGCGAACCATTTGGAAAGAAGTCAAAAACAAGAGCACGACGAAAACCATAAGCACGAAAGCTGAGCAAACGAACAATATTGATGTGATGAATTTCGCCCATAGTCCCCATTTCATTAATAAAATCTTGTCCATCATTATCTGAATTATTAATCACTTTTACAGCCACTTAAATTTCAGAAGATAGCTTACCTTTAAAGACAGTCCCATGAGCTCCTTCACCTATTTTATCCTTCAAAAGGTTTGAAATTCTTTTGAGATCAGTATAAGAGAATCTAGCAGGCTTCATTGCCTTGTAATCTTCCATAAACTTTTCCGATCTTTCTTGATATTCTCCCTTCTTCTTGAAGTAGCCATATATGTATAAACTTGCAATGAAAAGCAACACCAGCATAATTGACCCTGGAGTTACAAGAGCACATCATCAATTGAATATTTAATTTCAATAGTGAAACATCCCATAACCAAATTAAAATTTTCAAAAAAAAAAACAAAACAATACAAAAGGGAAAAACAAAATCAATGGGTGTCACCAGTACCTGGTACAGCAATTGTAGGAATCATGCTAGTTATGTGCTTTTCAACTTCAGATTTTGGCTGCCGCTAGTGCCATCTTAGTTCTTGGTCCAAGCTCTGAAGCTGAAATGCTTGTATTGACGAAACTACCTGAAACATCATGGTGCAGGAAGCTACGTCCCACTCGAAGATACTAACTTCAGAGGAAACAACATGAATTGGGCAGATGAACATATCCGGTAGGTTGTTTATATTTCTCAGGTGTGTTGACCCAGCTGAAGAACAATCAAAGAATCAAACATTTTCACTCCAGCCAACAAACTCTAGAGGATAAATGAATGAGTTGTAGAGACTACATTGAAGAAAGAGTCTGGGAAGACAACGATTAGGATCACGCAAGGATATGTGTAAGAGGTCGGATTCATTGTACATGTTATCGATTGTGAATCTTATTACACTAACAGCAGGAATAGAAGGGAACTCAACCATCGTCCCATTGTTATAGAGATGGAATGGAACAATTCCATCATCACGTACATGCTGGTTCTGACCATTCCCAAGCTTCAGAAGCAGTACCAACAAGAACAAAAAGTGTGATACCAAATCATGGTAACAAAAGCTATTTGTTTTCTCAAAAACTTGGAACCAGATTCCAAAGTGTTAGGTATTCGCATATCTCATTAAAAACTAAAGCAGGGCAAGGGGACTGATAAAGCAAGCTGAAACTTCCTTTGGAGCTAGGTTGAAAATCTCAGGAAGATGCACTTAATAGCCTTGGATACAATAAGGCAAACCAGGAAAGCTGGTGGGTTAGAAATTAAAAGATTGGAAGAGCAAGATCATTCGTTCATCATGAAGTTGTGCTGGGGCCTAAATACTAAGCCAGACAAACTATGGGTCAAATGTTTTAAGAGCTCAATATGAATGTGGGGAGGAGCTGGTGCCTTGGGTAAGCAGAAAGAAAACTAACTCCCTAACTTGGAAAGCTATTACTGAAGTGTGGGAAAATTTTATGACAAGGCTGGAAAAAGAATTAATAATGGTCAAAGCACCAAATTTTGGTGGGAACCATAATGATCGCCTCTTGAAAGACCGCTCATAGAATTGGCTACAAAAAAATCTGGACATGATCAATACAGATGAGGTGGTAGCTTCTTTTACATTACAAGATGGAAGGTGGGACACGGGTAGATGGGAGCTCTTCTTCTCCACAGACATAATTAATATTTTGAAGAAAGTCAAACCCCCTTCAAATAACAGAATGGATATAGTTTGTTGGAGGAGCTCACCTGATGGTTCTTTTTCAATGAAGGCAGCCTAACAATTTCTGACAAAACCAACTGAGGAGGTGGATAATCCAGTCTGAAGGAAATTATGGCGTTGGCATGTCCCTGAAAAAATTAAAATATTTCTTTGGCAAGCTAACCATGAGAGAATAATGACTAACTCACTTATAGCCAAAAGAGGGAATACACAATCAGGAGTGTCCTTTTGAGTGTCCTTATGAAGAGAGTGTGCTGCATACATTGAGAGATTGTAAGAAAGCAAAAGAAATATGGAAGGAATTTATTAAAACTAATCCATGTACTACTTTTTTCTCTTGTGATTTTCAGGAATGGCTCAGATGGAATTCAATACATCAACCAGCGAAGGACAGGTTCTCACAATGGCCTTGGGCTAAGATCTTTGCACATGTATGCTGGGTCATTTGGAAGGATAGATGTGCACTGATCTTGGACTCCAAAAATGCCACTTCATGTGAGATTCTGCATACATGTCTTTTTCATAATTTTGAAGAGACAACGGGTGGAAAGATCAAACACAATTTTTCAAGGGAACAATATCAAAGAACAACAATGGACACCACCAACACTAGGGATGGTAAGAGTTGATGTGGATGCTTCTGTTCAACACTTCGCACAGGCAGCATGTGGAGGAATCATCCGAGATGCTAGAGGTCAATGGCTCATGGGCTTCAAGAAGGCACTTGGACCGGTTTCAGTAACAGTTGCGGAGATTTTGGCAATCAAAACAATTGTGGAGGTCTGCAAAAATCTAAATTTGCAAGAAATACATGTATACTCAGACTCACTGGAAGTAGTGAATGAATTACTCAAAGAAAGTGGTATAAATCATACTTTGCGCAAAGAATTTGAAGACACTCAAAACCTCTTATATGGTGACTGGAATGTGGAATTATTCCATAAAGCAGGGAAATTTTGGAGTGTGTCGATTTATTGGCAAAGGATGCTCACTCTGACAACCAACAAACTATTCTCCTTTGAGAGGTTCCTCTAATTTGTATGCATAGGTTTCTGCCAGACAAATCTTTTGTTGTAGATGAATGATATATCCCGATTTTATCATAATATTGAATATCATATTTAGGGATTTTATCATTAATTTTTGGGTTAAATAGCATTTATTATGATTGAATTGAATTAAAGATGGTTGTGTGAAAATAAATCTTAAAAGCATATATTTGTTATAATCTTGTAATTACTTTTTAAAATTTGAATTTTGAATAAAGATATTACAAGATATTGATCTGAATTGTAGGTCACATTGGAAAAGGAGGAGCTGAGGGACTAAATTGTAAAGATTTTTAAGGACTGCAACAGAAAATAAAATTCTGCATGTGGCTACAAGGCAATTTTGACAGGAAAAGGGTACTGTTCTGTAATATTAGCTCTCACTTTCAGGTGGGAAAATGTCAGAAATAATTACATAAAAGTACCCCGAATTTACAAAACACCACTTGGGTCCCAAAAATACGCAGATCACCGTGGAACTGATTCACTTGGCCACAGAGAATATTATAGAATAGGACCCTGAATTTCCAAAACCCCAGTTTGGTCCAGATTTTCGGAAATCAGCGTCTTAGCACCTCTGAAACTGATTTTTTGTGTCCAGATTCTCATATTAAATCTTGGAAAATCAGATCTAAATATTTCTTGGAAGATTATATCCCAAATTTAAGGGATTTAACCTAGATTTCAAAGAAAAAAAAGGAAATTAATTAAAAAGGGATCTGAAATAGAACTGGAGGAGCGCACAGCCACAAAGGGAATTTGAACAGAGTACAGCCGCAGCACCAGGGAGGCAGCGGAGACGCACAGGAAAAACACGAACAGCAGCACAAGAACCAGAACGAGACACCACAGACGCACACAGAGCACCAGGGCAGAGAGAAGACGCACGGCGGCAGATCTGAGATTAAAGAACTGAGAGAGGAGACTCACGCACGCACCAGAACGGAAGAGAAGGAGAACAAAGACCAAAATTTACCAACAACGCCTCTCTCATTCTCTAATCTATTCCTTTCATCTTAATTCCATGGATTTTTGGTGCATTCAAAAAGTTGCAGCTGTGATGAATTTCATAAGAGGCTAAATTCCTTCTTGCTTCTTGGAGATGGAAGATTGGTTTGAGCTCCAGAGATACATTCAGGGGAGTTAATTGTTTTAATCTTTTTATTTAATTATGTAACAGATTTCCTGAGTTAGGATTCTCTTTTGTTATGTGGTTAATTTACTGAGATTGCGAGTTGTTTATCTTAATTTGGATTGAACAATTGTGATTTAGATTGGATTATGTGATTTGAGATTTAAATTTCTATATTCCCTTTTTGGATTAATGTGATTGTACTATTCTTTCATAGTTTGAATGAGTATTATGATTGCTTTGATCTTGTTTGAATATCTTAGTTGAGTGTTCATTGTTTAGAGGAATAAGTTGCATAAATTCAATCCTAAATTGCACACTAAGTGGTATTTAATAGTGTATTAAGAGGAAATTATCTAGCTAGAGTTCTAGGGGTAATCACCAATTAATATACTAGACTTAACGAGTTGTTAAGGTTTGATTTTGACTTAGTGAGTAGTTTAACTCCCAATTCAATTTGAGCAATGATAACCTATATTCCATTTTTCCAAGAAGCATTCATCATTAATTTGTTTAAATCATAATTTCATTAGTTATCTCAACAATTTCTCAAAAATCCAAAAAAATAGTAGTTTAGGTTATTTTCCATTATTAAAAAGAAAAAAAAATCAATTTAAAACCCATCCTAATATTTTTATCACTTAGCTTAGATTAGGAATTAAATAAAAGGCTCCTCAAGAGAATACGACCCGAGTTATGCCATTTACTGCATAATTTGGTTTATTTTGATTTAACCTGAGGCGACTAAAGGCTCTAAATCAATGAACATCTACTACATTAGGTAGTTGACTAAACTTTCAAGCTGAGCTTGCCAATCAATGCTTAAAAAAGAAATCAGTCTGACAAAAATGAAGTTGGCGAAGAGGGCTATAAAAGAAAAGTCATCAGTCAAACAGAAATTTCATGTCAACTTTAGGGTAAAAAATACAAATTATCTGCGTGGACCTGGAAGAAAAGTATGGATACTCATAATTCAGCAACTGCACATCATTCTCAAATCTCATCAATGTAAAGAAAGGGCAGTAGTCACTATCAGAGAGAAATTTCAAAGCAGTTCATCTTTAGAGAAAAATACAAATTAGCCGCCTGCAGCAGTAAGAAAAGTTAAAGGAAATTTGGTCGTCAGTATATATATATATATAACAAAATTTTTAAGAAAATGATAGAGCTAAGAAAAGTGGCTGATTGAACAAGGAGGATCATAATCCAGAGGTGGAGCAGCTACACATCATTCTCAACGATGGAAGAAAAAGGCTTAAAGTGTTGGTATTTGGTGTCGTTCACTCTGCTTCTAACACATGGGGTTACGAATTCTCAAGAGCAGAATAAAAACTGTGCTCCATCTCGGTGCGGCATTATCACAAACATCTCGTATCCATTCCCATTATGAGATGAACCACCCAACCGCGGAGACCACAAATACGAGCTATCCTGTAAAAACAACGACACTCTTGTTAATTTATACAACGGAACATACAGAGTACTTGCAATAAACTACAACAACTACACAATCCGAGTCGTAGATCCTGGAATGCAGGCGGGAAATTGTTCCTCCCTCCCTCGTTATTTCTTATCCCAATCCAACTTCACCGAAAGTTACCTCTTAAACATGGAATACGAAAGCAATAACTCCTACGACGTAAATTTGAAGTGGATAGGATTAGAAGTTTCATTCAAGGACAGTGCGTACCTGAACTACAGTGATCCAGTAAGGGACGACGCAGCATACCTGGATACATCTCTATGCGTGAATAAGGAATCCAAAGGAGGAGGAGGAGGTTATATGTATGCTATAGCTGGAGATTTACTGGTTAAGGAGATAAAACGTCGGCGTCGTGTGAAATCGGTGGCCATCATTTCGTTAGATTGGTATTCACAGGTGGTGGTGGAAACAAGTCATCATCATACACCGATATTTGTAGAGTGCTTTCTAATGGATTCGAGGTTTTGTGGTCAAAACAAGCTTGTGTTGATCATAGTTGTCCAATTTCCAGTTTATGCTCTTTAAACCGTGAAACTCCCAATCTCCAATGCGCTCGAGATTTTCTGACCTATTACAGTCCCATGGGAATAACTGAGCTTGAAGGCATGAAGTAAGCGGTAAGCCACCTATTCACCTCCCTTTCTGCTTTAAATTTAGATTTAACATTTTTTTGCGGAAAGTGCAATCTGTCAAAAATAATTTCCTTAAATATAAGTCTAGCATGAAAGTCATTAATGACTGTTTTTTCCAGTTTTACCGATCGTGTAAATATAGTAATAAATAATTTTATTATGAGTATTCATAAAAACTATCTATTTTTTATATAAAAAATAGATATAAATAATTTATTTGGGAGTAAATATAGTAACACCATTAAAAAAATTTAACTTCTGATATTTTTTTGTATTGCGGGTCCTATCAGTCTTTTTTCTCTATTATTTTAATATTTTTCAATAGAAAAATATCACTAAAATCTCATGCAAAAACAATTTTATTTTAGTTAACTCCTAAAAGATTATAAAATTTTACTACATCTTTTTGAGTCAAAATAAAATTAAGTTTTATCAGTGAAAAGATAATAATGCCCTTTTTTTTTGTCACAAGAGCATTTACAAGATAAGTAGGGCATTTTTAAGACAATTGAAAATATTTACAAGATAAATATGTGAATGAACCTCTTAGGTTAAAATTAAATTAAATTTTGTCAATGAAAAGACAAGAATGCCCTTACTTTATTTTTTTCATAACAGCATTTGTAAGACAAATATGGGCATATTTAAGACAAATACAGACATTTACAAGACAAATATATGAAGGACCAAAATTTTTTAACTCCTTGGCCATTCACATGTTTATCTTGTAAATGTCTTTATTTGTTTTAAAAATGCTAATATTTGTCTTATAAATGATCTTATGAAAAAAAATAAAATAAGCGTATTATTGTCTTTTTACTGACAAAACTTAATTTCATTTTAATGCAAGCGGGTGGCATGAAATTTTATAATCTTTTGAGGGTTAATTGAAATAAAATTGTTTGCATGGGGTCTAAGTGATTTTTTCCCATTAAAAAAACATTAAAATAATAGAGATAAGACTGGTGGAACCCACAGTGCAAAAAATAACGGAAGTTAAGTCTCCTTAACACCGTTGCTATATATGCTCCTAAATAAATTGTTTAGGTCTTCTTTTTGCATCGAAAATATATAATTCTTATGAGTGCTCGTAACAAAATTGTTCATTACTAAATTTACACATTTACCCTTATTAAAAATGTAGGTGAGAGGAAATATATAACATCTCTCTTTTTTTCCCCAATATTCATTATTACATAAGGGTAAATTTGAAAAAGTCAGTCAACTTAAGATATATTAAACGCCGGATCTACGGTTTTTTAGCATATAGCATTTGGTCAAACTATACTTGTACTAATACTACCTCTAAGTATTAATATAAGAGTTAGTTTATTTTTTGGAATAATTAGGAAAGCTAAATACTCCATCCAATTTATAATATAGGGCACTTCTAGAAGGAAAACATGGTCTAAAATATAAGTCACCTCTGATTTAATTAATGCTTTTTTTTTTGTTTTGCCCCTGTGATTAATACTCATTTTTCTACTTTGTCCATTCATTATATCACTTCTCTTTAAACTAACATTCCCAATGCAATTAAATATATTTTTGAAGAAGGGTAAAAATGAAAAAAAAAATTACATTTTAGGATATATTAAATAAATTGACTGTCATTTCTCATTTCTCGAGATATAATTTAAGTACCATATATTGTGGACCAGAAAGAGTAAATTACATTAAAGTATTTATATCGATCGGTTTTTCTAAATTAATTTATCTAAATTTTAAAATAATATATAATCTAATAATATATTACATATGCTATGATAAACTAATTTATTTAACTTTTTTAATTTTTAAAAACAAAAGTCAAATGGCTTTTAGACTAATTTCAAGAATTAAAAATCAGAGTGTACCTTAATCATCTGCATTTGATCCTCCCGCGAGTTTTGAATTAATATCATGTTTTATTTATGTGTGATACAGAGGAGTTAACAAAGCTGCGCCTTTTGGGCTTTTGGCAGAAGGTAATGATTCCACTTTATTTTGTCATAATCCGGGGTTAAATATTGACATAATGCTATATTACTATTAGTCTACTTATTAATTTTAATCTATTCCTGCCGTGTTGTTTGACTTTTTCAATAACTGACCCTGATAGTGTATATTGGTGCTCCCCCTAGGTATTCTCAAAATCAATTGTGATGGCGCTTACTCATCAGTAATGGGCACTGCATCTATTGGAATTATCTGTCGAAATGAGTACGGAGACTTCGTTTGGGGTTTTGCTGATAAGATTAAATCCTTGTCGGCATTCATGACTGAGGTCTTAGCTTTAAAAAGAGCATTAATGTTAGTGGTGGATTTGGGTCACGACAAAACTTTGTTTGAAACGGACAGTCAACTTCTGAAATCAAGTGTTAAAAGCCAACAGCCGGATCTGTATGACTGGAAATGCCAGAGTATCATTCAAGACATTATCAACTTTCTTGCTTTTCGAGTCGGGTTCTCTTACTTTTACTCCTCGTAGGGATAATTTTGCAGCTGACCTTATTGCAGCTGATGCTTTTAAGGGAGTGTACCCTACGGGGTGGGTGTCACAACCATCACTCTCTTTGTCTTCTCTACTAACTTTGGATACTTAGAAGGCGGGTCATCATTTTGATGCTACTGCTTCTCCATGAACCATATCAGTCTTTGGCCTATTTTTCTGGGTTTTATGCTATTTTGTTGTGTTGTTTACCATGTTAATTTCCTTCTGTTATTTGTGGCTTTCTTTATTGTATTAGACATGTTTTTGCAATATTAATAGAAGTACCCTTTTGAACAAAAAAAAAGATTATCTCTACGGAATTCAGAAAGGCGAAGTTTCCATATGATTTATGTTCCTGGTTTCTTATATTTTTCATATTTTATTATTTAAGCGATATTTAATTTTAATTTATTTTCTTAATTAGTTGATTTTAATTTATTTTTTAACTTATAATTTGTGACATATTTTTCTTCAACTTTCAAGTTCACGATGACGATTGTTTCTTTGAATGGAATGAAAAAAAGAATAAAAGTATAAAATATATTGTTAATAAAGGTTGGTCTAATTGATAAGAGGTTAGTTTATAACTATAATGTTGTGAGTTTAAATCCTACCGATGTAAGGATCTTATTGATGGACGATCTGTAAGTATCTTTATACTGTATATCTAGTGTTCAATTCAATTATTATCTTGTGACTTGTCACATTTTTTGTGCATGCCTCGAAGTAGTATATCCAATGTTCACTTATTATCTTGTCACATCTTAAAGTTTAAGAAAATTATTTCTTATATTTTAAAGATCGACTTGATGATATCATAATTAGATCTTTGTTCAACCAATACTTAAGATTGATTGAAAATTTATTATCGTACAGTTTCATTATTTTTATCAAAGTAATAATCATATTCCTGTCACAAACCAATTCCATGACCCCTTTTTGTTGGGAATATACATATTTGTCCAGGACTAAGCCAAGTAGTGGGGAAGGATACATAGACCCCTCACCATGAAGACCATGATTTTAGTTTTACAAATTTGGTTGATTTTTATAGGTCTTTTCATATTTAATTTAGGATTTTTAATTCATTTTCTAGGATATTATTACATATTTAAGTACTAATTTATAATTAGGGGCAAAATAGTCATAATTTGTTAATTATTCATGCAAATGATTTCTTAAACTTTTGATACTACATTGTGTTTAATCTTGTATTATATGTGTTTAAAAAGAATATTACTTTAAAAAATGTCAATTGGGTAAGAACTAATAATTTTTTAGGATGGGGAAAATTACAAAAAGAGCCCCATAATTTCAAAAAACTTTAAGTCAATGAAGAGAAGGGACAAAAAATTTTAAAAACTGCAGTTACCCAATAGACATTTCAAAAATTTCAATATAATTCCTCCACAAACTTTCAAATGTTTTCACTAGTCCCGTGCGTTTTGACCGAAGGACTTGGGCCGTCTTCTTCAGCAACATTGCAAACCGAGAGATGTGGAGAGTTTTTTTGGAACCAGTTTCACCGCCACGGCATCACAGTGGGAACGAGGGAGCTTGGGAGATCTTGAGAGGAGAGGGAAAGAGACGGAGAGCCGAAGACTTCCTTCCTCACCATCACTGCTGTTCTTCTCCGCTAGAGGCTCAAAGTTGAGAAGCTCAGTTATTACAGAAGCAGAGTGAGAACGCCGCGAAGAGATCTTTAGAGACCAGAGCTGAGATCGGACTTCATCACCCTCGCCATTCTTCACCACACCACCATAGTCTTCTCTCCATCAGGTTTGTCGTCATTCCACTAAGCTTTACCATCGAGATTCATTGTTTTGCTGTCAAAGATCGTGTCACCTCCATCAAGACCACCACTGTCGGCCTTCTTCTGTTATGTCTTTGATTTTCCGGCGATTCTGTGGTGCTCCAGCGATTCTTCCTTTTTCCGATGAAATCTCTAATTTTCCAATGAGTCTCTGTATTTTCCTTTGAGCTTGTTTCCATGGCTAGTTCGATTTGACAGACTATGTTGGATGCTTTCATGGACATGTCTTGCTAAATCTCTTGCTTCTTGGTGATGAGGACTTGTTCTTAAGCTCAGGGAGTTTTTCTATCATTCCAATAGTTTAGAATTATATATTTAGATTTTCTAGTTTTAGGAATTATTGGTAGGGGTGGAAATAGGCCAGGCGGCCTGTCAGGGGCCTGTAGCCTGGCCTGTGATTGGCATGTTCAAGCTTGGCCTGTCAAGCTAAAAGGCCAGGCCAAGGCCAAAACAAAAGCTTGTTTTGCTTAATAGGCCAGGCCAAGGCCTATTGACACGCCTGTTAGGCTTGTCAGGCCGGCCTGAGCCTGTAAAAATATTTTTTAAAAAAAATCAGATAAGGGTTAAAGGATAATTTTGCCTGATTCTGTAAGTTTTAGCCTGTTTAAGGAGGCCTGTTTTCGACCCGTGGCCTGTTAGCCTGTTTTGCAATATGACCTGTAGGCCTATCGGTTTGCTTAAAAAATTTTAAAAATTCAAGCCTCCTTAACAGGCTTCAGGCCCAGGCCTAAAAATTGGCCTTTAATAGGCCACAAGCCAGGCTCAGGCCAATTTGTGCCTTAACAGGCCTGACCTGTTAAGGCAAAAGCCTGGCCTGGTTTGGCATGTTTCCACCCCTAATTATTGGATATGATTCTGGAACTGAGATTGAGATTGAGGTTAATTGTTTTTATTGGTTTGATATATATAGTTGAGATTGGATTTTGTAGTATGAAGATTATATAGTTTGAATTTCTTTGTGGTGGCAATGAAATTATGTTAATTAGCTTGTTATTGTCTAATTAATGTGGTTGATTTGTGCATTTGAGGGATTGTTTAGCGCTCAAATTCAAGAAGACTTATGTTACTTCATTACAATTTCAATTACACATTAAGTGGTTTTAAACAATATCTCAAGAGATAGTAGTTAGCAATGTTTGTAGGAGCTACTATTAATTGGGAATATTAGACTCAAGTGTTATCTTGAGGTTCTTCTTAAGAATTAATGAATTCTAACTCTCATAATCTTTTTGAGCAAGGATAGTCACTTTTTTCATTACCAAGAGCATTCATCACTCATATTTTCCAATCCATTCCATTCACACCTTCACCATTTTTATAAAAATACCAAAATAATAGTTTAGCTTTTAATTAAATTGCATTACTCTTTTAGTTCTTAATTTGAAAAAGCCCACAACCAATTTTCCCTTGTTTTCATTGTATTTGCATTGCATTTAGATAACTTAGGAATCAATAAAAGATTCCTTGAAAAGAGAAAACGATCATAGGTTTGCCTATAAACAATTTTTAGTTAACTTTTATTGTGAACATCAAGACTAACGTACAAGAAGACCCTCATCACACATTTCACAACCTTATTCCAATAAGATACTCCTACAAGGAGTTGAAAACAATGAGTGAGGGCTTTAAGAATAAATTGGGTTAAGGAGGCTTTGGCACTTTATATAAAGGGAAGTTAAGGAGTGGTCCTGAAGTTGCTATCAAAATGTTGGGTGAATCCAAAACTAATGATCAAGATTTTATCAATGAAGTGGCAACTATTGTTAGGATACATCATTTCAATGTGGTACATCTTGTTGGGTTTTGTATAGAAGGAAAGAAACGTGCTCTTATCAATAAATTCATGTTAAATGGATCTTTGGATAATGTTATTTTTTCTAAAGGAAGTATCCCATTGAGTTATAGGAAAATATATGAGATATCTCTTAGAATAGTTTATGGAATTGCTTATCTTCATTATGGCTGTGACATGCAGATATTGCATTTTGACGTCAAGACTCATAACATGCTTCTTGACGATGAATTCACTCCAAAAATTTCTGATTTTGGATTGGCAAGGTTATATTCTATTGATAATAGTATTTTCACTTTGACTGCAGCAAGAGGAACAATAATGTATATGGCTCTTGAGTTATTCTACAGGAATATTAGATGAGTGTCTTATAAAACTGATGCTTATAGTTTTGGAATGCCTTTGAAGGAAATGGCAAGTCAAAGAAGGAATTTGAATCAAGATGTAGAAGATTCAAGCTAAGCTTACTTTCCCTTGTGGATTTATGACCAATTTGATGAAGAGAAAGACATAGAAATGGAAGATTTAACAGAGGAAAAAAGAATTTGGCAAAGAAAATGTTTGTAGTAGCACTTCGCTATATACAACTAAAACCTACTGATAACTCCTCAACGAATAAGGTAATAGAGATGTTAGAAAGCCACGATATTGAAAGTCTAGAAATGCCTCCGAAACCTTCTCTATATTTTAATGAAGGGTTTTAATGGATAACAGTTCCTACTCTAGCGGATCAACATCCACTATCTCTTCACATTCTCATAGTAGTCTAAGTTAGGCTACAAGTGATTATGGAAAATAATAATTAAATTTGCAGTTGAAATTAGTCAAAAGCCAATATATTGTTTTAAAGTTTAGCTTATCAGTTTGTATTTGATAACAACAATTGTCTTATTACCCTGATTTGGGTCGTGCTTTAATAATATAGCATCTCGTTTTCATTATTAATTATGCCGTACAATGACATGTTCATAGTAGCACTTTGATTCTATATTTTAAATTATAGATTAGTCAATTCTTGTTTGGGATCATGTTTGTGATCCCAAAAGTACTTATTCACATAAATCGAGACAAAATTTCTCTTACATACTTACCTCGTATACTGTAAATCACGATTGTAAAGCTACTTCAAGTGAATGATGCTACAGCTCTATCTACTCTATGAGCATGATTGACAGCTTGTGGGTTTTTATATTTGGATTTTGTTTGAACAAATTTTGTTTACGGTCCTATGAATAATGTTACCTTCTTTGAGTATTTTAGTGAGCAGGCCAGTTTTTGTATGTTTGAATCGACTCTCGCTGAAGTTAAGTGGATGGAGTTTTTGACTCAAACTTTGCCTAAGTCAAATACGCCACTCTCAAATTAAAGTTTCTATAACCATCTCCTTGGATGTCAATATCAATTTTCCCATGGGTTTTGTATCAAAAATATTTTTATGCCCATGCTTTCCTTTATGCTAAATTGCATATATGATACCGTTTAGATTCAGTCTACATGCATCTCATACAGATATTTTTTCTTCAAGGTTGATAAGTATTTACTTTTTCACACGATTGAATGATTTTTAAAGCCATTATATTATTATATTTTGGTTATTTTTGCTTGACTTTATGTCTGAATTCGATGGGCATAAACAAATGCTAGATGTCCTTATATGCTGTGATTCTCTTGCCGGCTGGCTTAAGAAAGCAATAAGATCTTCTTCTGAAGGTAGGAAGGCAATTTATGTCATCAAGTGGGGTCATTTCTTGTATTTTCTAAAGTTTGAGAAGCTTAAATAGTTAAGGTTGCTGAGGTTTATATAATTTGGGGTAACATATGGTTTGCTTGAGGCTTGGCTTACTGGCTTTCTCTAATATATACTTTTAGTCATCATATAAGTTGCATTACGAGAGTCATTTATTTTAACAGTTTTTTCTACTTGCTAGAGTTGTATGTGACCAATCATTACTTTGATAAATATCCATTTTATAAACGCTTTCTTCCTTTTACTCCTTGCAAAGTGCTTTCTTCAAGGACTTTACTTGCTGGTATTGCTTCAACCAGTAAGAGCAATAACAAAGGAAATTAATATTCACATATACAAGCAGCCAAAGCATTTACTTGCTGGTTTTGGTCTTTGGTAATTCCTCTACCTTCCTGCTTTCGCTTTAATTTCATCCATGGAATGTCTCTGGAGTACCCATTCTTTTTCTGCTCAGAGAAATTTTAAAACTATCATTGTTGCTGTAGCATCTTGTTTCTGTCTTTCTTGTCTCTGGGCGCAATTAAACCTGGCTCTTAAATTTCTCTTCTAAATTCAGTCTCAATTGAGAAGAAAAGGTATTGTATGAAGCATGTTATAATCTATTTCTTTTAGTTCATGCATATTGTTCCTCCCTCCTTTCTGTCTTTTTTCTTCTTGTTGTTTTTTGGCTATGAAGTTTTTGGGATCTGAAATGGATATTTTACTTGTCCATGTTTGCTGATTTCCATCAGCTAGGATTTGTAGTATATTTATATGGATTTCTAGGCTTTTTTTAGGCCCTTATATATAAGAGGTACAAAGAATAATAATATAAATACATGTTATGGCTGCTTTGGCTCAAATGCTCAAACAGGCATGGCCTTAATTATTTGGTTTCAATTTTGTTACAATTTGGCTATGTAGGCATGTCCATTATAGCCAAATTAAATTTGCCCTTGACCAAGTATTGAGCCAGCATGTTATAGTAGCATATCGTCATGCCCTTGCATTTCTTGTGATTTCTCCTTTCGCAACTTTTTGTAATATGTCTTAATTCCATTGATATTTGTACTTGTGTCTTTGAGTTTGAGTTTTGTGTCCATTATTTAGCTTTTGTGTTTCTACTGATGAAAATCACTGCTATTTTGACAGGAATCCAAGACTTAAACTGAAATTATGTCTTAGTAAAGATTATGTTGCTTTCACCTTTAGAGTAGGAATGTTTTCCACTTAATCTCCTTTGCTATGCTCAGTACCTACTTCAATTCTCAGAGTTTTGTTTAATTTGTTGGTTTGCAAGCCAAACATGCCTGTCATAGATCAGAATTGGTACTTTACTAGGATGAAGCTCACTACTGCAACATACACATCCACTTCTCCTGCTCCTTCAGCAATGTTGAAGTTCTCTAGCACCCTCTTTTTTGTCATACACACAAACCCTTGTACAACCTCTCCAACAAAATATAGGCCACATTTATTGTCTTTTTAGGTCCATGTTGTGATATGTTGGTGAATTCTGTCCATAGTGATGATATCCAGAGTGTTAATGGATGTTTCATAATTACGTTCTGTACAACATCTGTCCAGAGTGTTAATGGATTCTCAAAGCTTGATACTGAGTTAAGATACACAATATAGGGACCGAAAACCTTCTTGTAATTCTGATGTGTATCTTGTAAATGTCATCATGTATTTTGTAAATAACAGTGTTATTGTGAATTCCCTTTGTCTTGTAAATAGCTTTAAGTGTTTTTATCATTTTACTTATTTGTCTTATAAATATGTTTATTTGTTTTATAAATGCTCTTATATGTCTTGTAAATAGTACAAATATTATTGCGAAGGCGCTTTTTTTGTCTTTTAAATGGTTTTAGTGTTCTTTTCATTTTACTTATTTATTTTGTAAATTCTCTTATGTGTCTTGTAAATATCATGTTTTTTTTTTTTTGATACAGAGGAAAAGGAAAACAACTACTCTACTGGGCTAGTAATAAGAGAATCCTAAAGAGGTGGCACAAAATGAAGACCAGGAGAGCATGCTAGAGCCCTCTTTGCAAGATAATCCGCCTCTTGGACCACCCCTCGACTGCATGTATCAATCTGAACGTTCCATTTTCGATGTAACAAATTGTTGATTTCCACAATACTATTCTTGTAAGTGTGCAATTCAGCAGAACCTTGGCGAATCAGCTGCGCAGCTTGAGAACAATCTGTTTTGACAATTATGTTCCTAAATCCAAGATCCCATGCTCTTCTTAATCCCATTAGGCATGCCCATAGTTCTGCACACAGAGGGTCCCCTCGTCCGATATGCAACATGAAAGACTCAATTAGCCTACCCTCATGGTCCTTAATGATACCGCCACATGCTGCCACCATAGTGGTGAAAGAGTAAGCTCCATCCACTAAAACGCATACATATCCCTCTTCCATTAAGTCCGGTGGAGGTATTCATGTGTTATTATGAATACCTTTTTTGTGTTGTAAATGGTTAAAATTTTTTTGATTAAACTACTTTATTAATATAATATCATATTAAGTAATTATAAAAAAATATCAATTATATAAAAAAAACTTGTTTTAAAAAGCAATTATCCAAACAAGTTTGTTTTTGTTTTTGTGTTTTCAAAAACATTTATCCAAAAAAGTGTTTTTTGTTTCCAAAAATTGTTTTCAAAAACATATTTATAAAATTATTTTTGAGAACAAAAAACGGAAAATAGAATCAAATAGGGTCCTAATTTCTAGTTACGTTTTTTTTTTCAAAAGAGTTCTTTTAAAATTTGCTGTTAACTAGACAAGAATAATCTTTTTATCTAAAATCATTGTATACAATAGGACTAATCAACTCTTCTAAAGTTCTAATCCTAGCAGATAAACCAAGTCATATAAAATATTGCACATATTGTGCATTCAGCACCCATACTATTCAAAGAGATGATCTTTCAACATCATGTTAAGATGTAAATAATTTCTCAGTAGTTTCCATTTAAAAACTTGCACTCTGCGTGGGGACCTTTAATTTTCAAATAAAATATTTGTTATTGAGCTTGAAAGAAGATTAATAGCCTTAATTACACATAACACACATAATTACTAATAAAGAAAACAAGATGCTGAATTATAAAGGCAAAACCCAAACCACAAACAATAACAAAGTACTGCCATCTAATACAAATATGTCAAGTTAAAACTTCCAAAAGGTACCAGCTTTGACCTCCTTTTTTCAATTGCAAGATGTTAATTTCCATTACTTGTTCCCTCACCAATACTACTATGAGAATGCACAGAAACAATGGATGATGTTTCATCAGAGTTGGATATGTCATCCACTAAAACTCTCTCATTAGGATATAGAGAGGGTTTTGGAGGCATTTGAAGGCTTGCAACATCATTTGCCTCTAACATCTCTATTATTTTGTTCATTGAAGGACGATCAGCAGGATTTAGCTGTATGCACCAGAGTGCTACTATGAACATCTTCTTTACTAAACCCTTTTCTTCTTCCATCAAATCTTCCATTTCTATATCTTTATTGTCATCAAATTGGTCATAAATCCATAAAGGATAGTATAGTTGGCTTGAATGTTCTGCCTGCGGATTCAAATTCCTTCTTTGACTTGCCATTTCCATCAAAAGCATCCCAAAACTATAAACATCAACCTTATGAGACACTCTTCCAATATTCTTGTAGAACAACTCAAGAGCTATATATCCCATTGTTCCTCTTGCTGTCAAAGTGGCAATATTACCATCAATTGCATATAAACGTGCTAATCCAAAATCTGAAATTTTTGGAGTGAAATTTTCATCAAGAAGAATGTTATGAGGCTTGATATCAAAATACAATATTTGTATCTCACATCCATGATGAAGGTAAGCAATCCCACAAGCCACTCCTAAAGATATCTCATATATCTTACGATAACTCAAGGACGTGTTTTCTCCTTTAGAAAAAATATATTTATCCAAAGATCCATGTGACATAAATTCATAGATAAGAGCACGTTTTGTTCCTTCAACACAAAACCCTACAAGATGTACCACATTGAAATGGTGTATCCTCCCAATAGTTGCCACTTCACTCAAAATCTTGGCCATTAGGTTTATTGGATTTGCCTAACATTTTGATAGCAACATCAGGTCCACTCCTTAGCTTTCCCTTATACACAGTAGCGAAGCCTCCTTCACCCAACTTATCCTTGAAATTTTTTGTCATTGTCTTCAAATCCTTGTAAGAGTACCTTATTGGAATGAGGTCATGAAGTCTTATAAAATCTTCAATATCTTCATATATTGACAGGTGTCTTCTACGGCATGTATAGATCAACAGCGTAGACAACAGTACAACACCAACCAAAAATCTGGCCGTGATAAATGGCAAAACAAATCTTCCAGTGAACACTCCTAATTTTATCAGAAGCTTTGATGGCCCAGAATCATAGTCGTGCTGTCGTCTACACGGATGTTCGCTATCCGGTATATTCCTGCAAATGTATGTTGCTTAAGTGACAAAAAAGTGAAAATAGCGTTTGGATTAACATCCTTTAATTTAGCCTTATTATTAATTCAACTTATGTAATAGATGTCAGCTGAAGCAATCATATATATATATATATATCAAACAAACATAGCATTAGTTCACGGACAGTAATGGAAGAAGCTGATTCAATTTTTTTAATCAAAGAAACATGATATAAATCAATACCTAAGAATTCAACTTAAAATATGTGCATTTAAAATGTAAATAAATTAGATAAAAGACTTCTAATAAAATTAACCCATGAAATAGAAAAATTTATGCCCTAAATCATAGGTGATAGGACCTTACCTGTCAAAATTCCCTCGAGATAATCTGTAACAAAATTTTACTGAAGTCAACAATGGCAAAGGTGAGAATAGCAACAAATAGCTATTAATTAAGAGAACGAGTAACCAAATATTGGATGGAAAGAATTTTTTGATAAAATTCAGTCCTCTCACCTCTTTGGACCGATGAATCACACAATTTACTATTACTAAATAAAATATTTTTTTATGAATGTTATATTAAAATTAATTTATTAATATTTATCTACATTGATGCTCAAATTTAAAATTCATTTTCAATTTAATTTAATTATATATTATTTTCTTATCAAAATGATAAAAGTGTCCCTTATATTATAAAATAAGACCACGCAAACTAACATACTTATATTTTGTAATCAAAATCTAACATGATTACAAAGATACTATTAGTTTGAGTTTCAGGGGAGACACCTATGCTAGGAGGGACAGCCTCAAACCCTAAAAGTAAAGTAGTCAGTTATTCGGATACTTTGTAATATGATCTAGAAAAAGTGTTAGATACCGGTTGATAATATAAAAAAAAATAAAGATAAAGGAATGTGTATTCACTAATGTTAGTAACAGTTTCAGCAATAAATAATTTCTAATAACATTTACTTGATATAATTAAAATAAAGCTACTATTTTTTCACTCTTAAAAATAATAAAAATATTAAATTTCCAATGCAAGTTGATTAATTTAGTCTCTCAATATATGTTAATCCTTCTTGTGCCTTTACTGAACCAAATTGCAAAGTTAGTCTCCATGTTAAATCAAAGAAGGTTATATAAAATGACATATAATGTTAGCCGAGTATAAATACCCCTCCAATTTTAAATATAAAAATTAGACAATTAATTTATACCAAACAAGAAAATTCATTAAATTAGTTATTTGTAAAAAATGCCGTTGATTTTCTTAAAATACTCATTCTAATCATTTGCATAACCTTGGTTTTGAGATCCAAACCATGATTTGAGCTCAAAACCTTGTTTTGGGAAAATTTGGGGTGTTTGGATGATTTTTGCAAAACCATGGTTTCAGCTCAAAACCATGGTTTGGAAAAAATTTTGAGTGTTTGGATGATTTTTTCCCAAACCATGGTTTGGACTCAAAATCAATTTTTTTCAGTGCATCCAAACACACTCTAAGTCAATACTCTCTTGATAGAAAATTTTCTTAATATGAGCAATCAATATAAAGAATTTAGGGGGAAAAACCCATATATCTTTGCGAAACAAAATGAAACGAGGTCTTACACAAGTAGAACCAAATGTAAATTATCTATTAATAACTCTTATATGTGAAATTGGGGCGACATGTGATGTGAAAAAATATAGAGCTTGAGTATGTTGATTATCTTGCTATTTTACAATTGAATATAAGCAGGAGAATAACAGGAGATCGAAAGTAAATAGGAAATAGGAAATTGTTACCTTCTGCAAATATGCGCAGCCTTGGGAGCTTTCCTGCATGGCCCAACGAAAAGGAAGTACCGGGTAAATGAAAATTCATCATTTTGAACTAAATTATATTTAATTTTTATTCTTGGTTCTGACCAAAACAATTATTAGATCGGTGTTGAGTTGATAGGTACCCCTGAAGTTATTATTAAAAAACTTAGGCAAGCTATATTGATGAAATATTGTCAAATCACTTTAACACGTCGGATCCTCATCAAATTACTTATAATTAAATTAATATAATTTTAATTATATGCTACCTGTTTTAAGTAAAAAAGGAATAAACACGATAACACAATTCACGCAACGATTTCCAATCTGAGGCTACGAGGGTTTCAAATTCCAGACGACATTGAGGTTGAAACCGGGGAGCCAACAAGTCACCAGCCACGGCATAAAGATGGCCTCCTCCTTTCACACAAGGAGCCGTATCCACATACGCAGTGTCGTCCCTCACCGGATCGCTGCAGTTCAGGTACGCCACGTGCTTGAATACTTCTAAATTGTTTGTCCATTTGTTGTTTATAATACTATAGGTACTTTCATAATACTGGTAAGGATTCCTGAAATTTGTGAGGGGGGGATAGAGAGGGAGGGATGAGCAATTGCCCGCCTGGATTCCTGGATCTACGAATCTGATTCTGAAGTTTTGGTAGTTTATTCTCAGCACTCTGTATGTTCTATTTGACGTTGTTTTCACAGGCTAGCTCGTAATCAGGGTGGCCGCAGTAGGGTGGGTCATGTGGCAGTCGAAATGGATATGAGATGTTTGTGATAATGCCACACTGAGAAGTACAGGTTTTGTTGTAAAGTTCAGAACTCACAACTCCCTCCGTTAGAAGCAGAGAGAGCCACAACACGAAACACCAACAACACCATAAGCCTTTGTGCATGTTTGGGAAAGCGTTTTATACAGGAAAAACGCACTTATTACGCAAGCCGAGAAAAAACTCCTCTCACATACTTGCCTCGTATACCGTGAATCACGAATTATAAGCACGTTTTGAACAAAAATAAGCCACTCCAAACACACACTTTATCTCTTCCCATCGCTCCTGCGCTTTTGAATGCTTCCATCTACGCCTTTTCTTTCTTAATCTCAGCTCCATCCCTCAATTCCTTCTTATTTATAGTCTTATATGACTCAACTTAGCTTCCTTTTTTTTTTTTTTTTTTTGCCCCCTTTCTAAGGAAATAAATATTTTGAATTTTCAACTATTTTTACCTGTAAGTATTTTTAATAAAAAAAACATATGGGTAATTTTCTGTAATTTTATTCAAAAACTTTGATGATTAAAAACTGAAAAAATATCCAAAGCTGTTGCAAGTTGTAAGCAAGCGCCAGCTCAAACAATTTAATGTGCAAAAAAGTTTAGAACCATGGTGTGTATGTATATATATTGCATATGAATTATAAAATTTATGACAACATTTTTTATAATCATTCAGGCTGTCAGGTATCTTAGGTTTTTTTAGATCCTATTACTAATAAGTATTCAAACAACAAATAATCCAGATCAAGGTTTTACAATCAAGATGCATCTCCCCAAACGTCTCTTTTAAAAAGCTAGGTGAGATTCAAACCTCACTCCTATTACTTTGTGATTTAGTTAGTTCATTGTTAGATCAATTACTCTTGGGTTGTATAACAATAATATCACACTTTTCAGGGGGGGAAAATTGCAGTATTTACTTTCAAGGTCTATGCAAAATATAATTTGAATGGAGCTAAAAAACACTTTTATTGGTATGATTTTTCCATTCACTCTCTCTCTCTCTCTTATTGAGAATAAATCAATTTCAATATAAAATTTATTAAAATTGCGTTATCGTAAATCATGAATAGTGAATTATTTTTTACATTTCAATCTTTTTGCACAAAAGATATGCATGATTTAAATATTAAACTATCACATATATCTTTTTTTGGCGGTAGCATTATGAAAAAGTATTTTGAGTTTAATTTTAAAAAAAAAACAAGAAAGGAAACAACAGTGGGGTTTGTACTGATTTAGTATTTGACTGAATTCTGCTTGCCAGCATGTTGACTGACTTGTTAAAAAGTATTTGGCGGTAGCATTATGAAAAAGTATTTTGAGTTTAATTTTAAAAAAAAAAAAACAAGAAAGGAAACAGTGGGGTTTGTAATGATTTTGATATTTGACTGAATTCTGCTTGCCAGCATGTTGACTGACTTGTTAAAAAGTACTCCGATAGGCGGAGCCACAGCGTTACCGGAAAAAGTACTCCGATATGCCCCCCGGGGCCCACAATAGACACTCTCTTGAATATTATTTTGGAGTCCGGCTCCTCCCCTATACTTTCCCTTCCATTTTCTCTCTTTTACGGTTTTACCTAAAATTACACCGTTTTGGGTGTTAGAAGGTTGAGTCTTTTTTTTTTTTTTTTCAAAAAAATACAGTCAGCACTTTAAAATATATTTTAGCACTCTAAAATAATTTTTTATCAATATATCACTTTCAAATATTTTTTTAATAGTAACTACAGTATAACAACCTGCATCTTAAAATATTTTTTTTCAGTAATATCTAATATCATAAATTAATTTTTAACTCACTCATCACCCTAAATAATTTTTTTAATAACACTCAATATCTTAAAATAAATTTTTTTTGACATCTAATCCTATGAAATATTTTTGTCATCAACACTCTGCATCTTAAGTTTAGACTACTTATTGCAATTAGAAAAATATTTTAAAGTGCTGGATGCACAAAATATTATTTTAGGATATTAGGTGCTGCTGAAAAAATATTTCAGAGTGTAAAATATTATTTTTTGACAAAAATAGGGCCCAACCTCCCTTTTTAAATTTAGTAAAAATATAGAATACTTCATTAATGAACATTAATATTAAAATATAAATTAGGGATTTAGTATAATGAGGGGTAACTTAGTGAACAGTATTTATTTTAATAGGTTTTTAATTTAAAAATGTACTTAAAGAATTTTTTAGAATATTCTTTGATGGTGTTAATGATTTAGACTAAAGTATATATTTTTAAAATAGAGAAGATGTCTGTATAATTAAGACAAAATAGAAAGATGGTTAGAGTATTTTATTCTAAATTATATATATATATATATATATATATATGTATATATATTTACATGATTTAAATATTAAACTGTCAAATTTATATTCTTTTTCCGTGGCATTGTGGAAAAGTATTTTGAGTTTAATTGAAAAAGAACTAGAAGAACTGAAGAAGACAGGAAACAGCGGGGTTTGTAGGGATTTTAATATTTGACTGTTGGCCAACATTTGTTGACTGATGGTTTGTTTGGGAACCATTTGGAGGTTAAAAAAGTTTATTTGGGGGTTAAAAGCTCTAAAAGCTCATTTGGTGTGTTTGGAAGAGCGATGGTGATGGTTGGGCTTCTGCAGAAAATAGAGTTTTTATTAGATGGAGATCAAAACTACTTTTACTCATATAGAGATAAAAAAAAAGTAATTTCTGCTATCGCCAATCCAAACACAAATCATATTAATAATCTGACTTTTTTTTTATATGACTTTTTTAAAAGCTCATCTACCAAAAAAAATTTATTCCCCACCGTTAATTCAAACATGGACTGACTTGTTAAAAATAAGAGAGATGCCCCTCCAGGGCCCATATGACACAACATTAGTTGGCTGACTTGTTAAAAAATAAGGGAGACGGGGCCCACATGAGACCACATTAGTTGACTGACTTGTTAAAAATAAGGGAGATGCTCGATGCCCAGATCAGATGAGATAAATTGTGTTGGGGTTAATTTTTAGAGAATAATTTATAAAGAAAAAATGATAAAATTAATTTTAAAGAATATATTCTAAATAAAATTGATTAGAGAAAAAAATAATTTTGATAAAATGAAAGTGTTTGAGTATTCAATATTATGATCAAAATCATTTTTTTATGATTAAATTACTAAAAATGACAGTAACTTTTATGATAATTACATATAAAAAGATATTATTATATTTTATGTATCATTTAATATTAAATTTTATAATAAATACAAAAAATGAAATAAAATTATCTACAAAATTAAAATTATAACATTAATCAATTATGTAATATTAAGAAAATAGATAAACACATATATACACACACATATATTAATAAATTGAATAACCAAAAATCATTTATTACACCGTTTATTCGCCCAACAACAATTTATTCAAATTTCAAGGACAATAGCTCTCCACTAGAAGGAACGGGAAGACATGAAATGAAGGGAGAAAAAGGAGACAGAAAAGGGAAAGAGAGAAGGGCTAAGGGAAGAAAGAGAGAGGGGACACAATTATTATACCATTTATTCGCCCAACAACCCCTTCCAAAGGTTAAAAAATAAAAATAAGGGAGATGCCCCACGGGGCCATACACTCTCTTGAATGTTATTTTGAGGTCCGGCTCCTCTCCCATAGTTTCCCTTCCATTTTCTCTTCTTTATCTAAAACTATGGGTGTTAGAAAGAGTAGTTCAGTCTTTTTTTTTTTAAATAATATTCAGCACTTTAAAATATATTTTAGTACTCTAAAATAATTTTTTATGCACATATCACTCTCAAATATTTTTTCAGTAATAACTATAGTATATCAAGTTGTAGCTTAAAGTATTTTTTTTAGGAACACCCAATATCATAAATTAATTTTTAACTCACTCATCACCTTAAATAATTTTTTTTAATAACACCCAGTATCTTAAAATAATTTTTTTCATATAATCCCGTGAAATATTTTTTTCATCAACACTCTATATCTTAAGGTTATACTGCTCATTGCACTTAGAAAAATATTTTAAAGTGCTGGATGCACAAAATATTATTTTAGGATATTATGTGCCACTAAAAACAATACTTCAGGGTGCTGAATATTATTTTTGAAAAAAAAAATGGTCCCAACCTCCCTTTTTAAATTTAATAAAAATATAAAATACTTCATTAATGAGCATTAATATTAAAAGATAAATTAGGTTTTAAGTATAACAATATTTATTTTAATATGATTTTTAATTTAAAAATATACTTGAAGAATTTTTTTGAATATTCTTTAGCGATGTTAATGATTTAGGCTAAAATGTATGTTTTCAAAATAAAGGAGAGATTTGTGTAATTAAAGCAAAGCAGAAGGATGGTTAGAGTATTTTACTCTGAATTATATATATATATATATATATTTACATGATTTAAATATTAAACTTTCAAATTTATCTTTTTCTTCCGTAGCATTATGGAAAAATATTTTGAGTTTAATTGAAAAAAAAAACAGAAGAAGAAGAAGAAGAAAGGAAACTGTGGGGTTTGTAAAGATTTTAATATTTGACTTACTTATGCTTGCCAACATTAGTTGACTGGCTTGTTAGAAATAAGGGAGATGCCCTGCGGGGTCCACATGAGACAACATTAGTTGACTGACTTGTTAAAAAATCAGAGAGAAATATAGTTAGGTTCCAAATAAAAAGAAAAATGAAGAAGTAATCCCTTAAAATCTTAAAATAAAAAAATGGTCCTAAGAAGTTGTCAATTGAGTCTCTTGAAGTTGTCAATGACTTGTATATGGGATTATTAATAGGATCATTTTTTTATTTTGAGATTTCAAAGAACCATTTCTTTATTTTTCTTCTTATTTAAAACCTGACTGTAATTCTCCCTGCTAAAAAATATGGGAGATACGCGCCCTAGGGGCTCACATGAGACAACATTAGTTGACTGACTTGTTCAAAATAGGGGAGATGCCCTCGGCCCACCATTAGTTGACTGACTTGTTCAAAATAGGGGAGATGCCCTCGGCCCATCAGATAGAGTGCGTTTTGATTAGCTTTTAAAAAATAATTTATAAAAAAGTGATAAAATTAATTTTAAATTATAGATTTTAAGTACAATTGATTCGAGAAAAAAATGATTTTAATAAAGCGAGATTGTTTGAATATAATAATCAGAATTATTTTTTTGATGGTCAAATTATTAAAAAAGACATTAATTTTTGTAATAATTACATATAAAAGGATAATATTATATTTTATGTATTATTTAACATTAAATTTCATAATAAATACCAAAAATAAAATAAATTTATTTATAAAATTAAAATTATAAAATTAATCAATTATATAACATTAAACAAAAAAGATCAAACACACACACACATATTAATAAATTGTATAATAAAAGATAATTTATTACACCATTTATTTGCCCAACAACAATTTATTCAAGGATATTAAAATAACTTCTACAATTTATGAGATAAATATGTGAAAGGAGTTTTATCTCGATTTATTAAAAAAATATTTCTGAAACTATGATTTCATAACTATCCAAACATGCACTAGATTTCCACAAGAAGGAACGGGAAGACACAAAATGAAGAGAGAAAAAGGGAGGAGAAAAGGGCTAAGGGAAGAAAGAAAAAGAGGACACAATTATTACACCATTCATTCCCCCAACAACCCATTCAAGGCTAAAAAATAGTTTATCCTAAAATCATGATTTTGGTATCCAAAACCATGATTTTAGTCAAAAACAGAATTTTACTTTTTCATCAGTGTTTTGGTGTCATTTTTTAAAACAATGGTTTCATTGTAGAAGCACTTTTTTTTTTTTATCTAAACACACAGTGTATTCTCTTAAATTTTTTTTTTGGTCGAGTATTCTCTTAAGTATTACTGCATAAAATAACATTACTTGGAAAGAAAATTATTGAATACTAGAGGCCTAGAGGGTACTTATACTATTAAATAGCCTTCTGAATCCAAGTTTCAGATTTAACAAAAAACTAATGATTTGGCATCACAGATTCTTGTTGTTGGTGATGAGCCTGGTATGGGTGCTGCTTCAGAAACAAGGGAATGGTGAGGACCAGCAGGTTCAGTTGCCGCCTGTTCCTGATGCTCTTCAAGGACTGAATCTCTCCGTCAGTTCCATAGGCAATGAATCCCACTTCATCTACATGTCCTTAACAGATCCAGAGGATCCAGAAGGTTGTGGTGCCAGTCTCTTTCTACAACACCGTCTCTACAATTCGTCCATTTATCCTTTCGAGTATACTTATGGGACTGATGAAGAAGACATTGTTACTTTCTTCAATTGTTCTTCCGCCATATATGACTCCAGATCCTGCCCCATTCTTGCTCTTGGCTCCCAGGATAGTGTCCTGTCATGGTACAATAACCTTACTCTCTGCACCATGATATCACGATTACGTTCGCCAATATCGGCATACTTTCTTCAGGACAGCGAACTTCACCTCAAATTGGTGTTCCAACCAAAAGTTGAAAACCACAAAACCAGAATTATTTTATCAAGCACAGGTGAGACATTAATTAGGCTTTGGGATGTTGCGTGGATTGAAATTTAAATTCATTTGTTGTCCTCCTATGACTCCAGGTTCCATTGTGCTGCTTTTGCTGCTGGTTGTGTGCTTCTACATATGCCGCCACTTCAAGCACAAAGGCGAAGACCAAGTCAGACTTGAAACGTTTTTGAAGGATTACCAGGCACTTAAGCCTACCAGATTCTCCTATGCTGATATTAAAAGAATCACCCACAAATTCAAGGATAAATTAGGTGAAGGTGCACATGGAACTGTCTTTAAAGGTAAGCTATCTACTGAAATTCAAGTGGCTGTCAAAGTGCTCAGTAATTCAGATTATGATGGAAAAGACTTCATTAATGAAATGGGGACAATGGGCAAAATTCATCACATCAATGTTGTTCGTTTGTTGGGCTTTTGTGCTGATGGTTATCGCCGAGCTCTTGTTTATGACTTCTTTCCCAATGGTTCCCTCCAAAAGTTCATCTCTTCCCCGGATAACAAAGAAATTTTCCTGGGATGGTCAAAGCTGCAACAAATTGCTCTTGACATAGCAAAGGGGATTGAATATCTTCACCAAGGCTGTGATTATAGAATCCTTCATTTTGATATCAATCCTCATAATGTGTTATTAGAAAACAATTTCACCCCCAAAATTTCTGATTTTGGTCTGGCTAAATTATGTTCTAAAGATCAAAGTACTGTATCAATGACTGCAGCAAAAGGAACCTTAGGATATATTGCACCAGAGGTTTTCTCTCGAAACTTTGGAAATGTGTCGTACAAATCAGATATTTATAGTTATGGAATGCTGCTCTTAGAAATGGTTGGTGGAAGGAAAAATGTTGACACAAATCAAGTTCTATATCCAGAATGGATCCACAATTTGATTGAAGGAGGAGATGTAAGCATCTACATAGAAGATGAAATTGACATTAGAATTGCTAAGAAACTAGCAATTGTAGGACTTTGGTGCATTCAATGGCATTCAATAAATCGTCCATCCATGAAAACAGTGATACAAATGCTGGAAGGAGAAGTAGATAAATTAAAAGTGCCTCCTACTCCTTTTGATTTCACTACTTCAACCAATATAAACACTGTTATTCCGGCAAGACATTTGAATTTAGAGTTAGATGTGATTCATGAACTAGAATAATTATATATTTTTACTTTAGCTTTTACTTTTATTGAGAACTCTTTGTAAGATTTAGGAATCCTTTTATTATCAATTTTGCCAATGTATGCCTTCCGTTTAACATTGTAATATTCACTACAAAAAAAAAGGTATTTTGTAGCGGTGGACTAGTAGCGGTTATATTAAACCGCTACAAATTATGACATTTGTAGCGGTTCTTACCTAAACCGCTACAAATTTGTAGCGGCAAAAATATTTGTAGCGGTTTCTTAAAAATAACCGCTACAAATTTGGCGCGAAATTCCCGCCAAAACTTGTAGCGGTTATTTTGTAGCGGTTAATGCACAATAACCGCTACAAAATACCAAAGGTCATAATTTTGTAGCGGTTTTGGGCAAGAACCGCTACAGAATTTCAAGAGACTCCAAATTTGTAGCGGTTCTGGGCAATAACCGCTACAAAATTTCAAACGTTGTGAATATTTGTAGCGGTTATTGTAGAACCGCTACAAATTTGGATATTTGTAGCGGTTAGAGTAGCGGTTATTTTAATAACCGCTACTAATATCTGGCCTATTTAAACCCCCCCTCCTCCATTTCTCCGTTTGCTCATTTTGTTTCCTGAGGTTTCTCTGCGTGATTTCTTCGAGATTTGAGCGTTCAGACGTCTATATACAGTTGATATGGCTTCAGGACAGGATAAGGGGAAGGCCCCTGTGCCCCCCAGACCGACTTTACGGGGTGGCAGCAGCCGGGCAGGGGGCAGAGGGAGGGGGCAGCGCGCAGGCAGGGCTACCGAGGCATCTCAGCCCATCTCCCCACAGGATTCGCAGACGATCCCACAGGCGACGACCGCAGCTGAGTTGCCTGAGGTGGAGGTGCCAGAGATTAGCGTTGAGGACTTCCTCAACGAGGAGGAGTTCGAGATCCCGATTAGTGGGTTCAGGGAGATGGAGCAGTTCCTCGATGAGGAAGAGGCTCGGGAGCAGAACAACCCACGAGGGTCGTCTTCGCGGTCCACTGGGTTTGAGGTGCAGGTCGAAGGTAAATTATTTAATTTTTTAATTTTTTAACTTTTTAACTTTGAATTATAATTTATCTAACGTGCGGTCAACTGTGCAGATGAGCAGGGGAACGTGTCGACGAGGAGGCTGGATGTGGCCGGTCTGAACAGCATGGACCGGTCCCTGCGAGTTGTAGTGCCGTGGAACGAGGGCACTGACCAGCCGATCCACAATGGGGGTCACCTGCTCAACCGCTTCCTGAGCGATCTGGGATCGAATTGGATGCGGTTCCCCGTTCACTTCCCGACCTGGAGGCACATTCCGAGGGGGCCGAAGGATCAGGCTTGGGAGGAGGTGATTCAGGTAATTACAACTATTCAATTAATATTTTTTTAATTAATTCTATTTAATTATCTTTTTTAAATTATGATTTTTAGTATTATTGATATTTAAATGTATTTTTTTCAGCTGCGGTTTGCCGTCCGGGCCAACCGGAAGAGGTACGCCCTCGTGAAGATGGGCGACGCCTGGAGGAACAGGAGGAACCGTCTCTTCCACAGTGTGGATGGGGACGGGACGATGCCTCTGGAGCAGCTGCAGGAGAGCGTACCGGACGGCGTGCCGCCGAACGACTGGGCGCGTTTCGTCCAGTTCAGGAGGAGCCCTGAGGCGCAGGTAATGTATTTATTAGATTTTTGATATATAATTTTGTAATTGTTAAATATTAAATTATAATATCAATTTATTTTGTATTTAATTTTAAATTATAATACATTTAATTTTTTTTTCCAGGAGCTTGCTCGGAGGAACGCCGCGAACCGGGCGCAGCAGACGATCCACCACACAGCAGGATCGAAGACCTTTGCTGTGACCTACAGCGAGCTGGTAACTTTTCAAGTACTTCACTTACTTTTAGCTGATTAATTCATAACACTAATTATTGTTTTGTAATTGTTCCAGGAGACGAAGGCACAGCAGGAGAACCGTCAGACGGACTATGCGGAGCTGTACGCCATCACACACAGACACCGTGACGGGACTGCGACCTCTCAGCAGGCAGAGGCGGCGATTGTAAGTTAATTTAATATTATATTTTTTATAATACCAAGTTAATAATGAAAATTTGTAATTATTAATTGTTTCATAAAATGGCAGGAGCGGATGCAGCAGTCGCAGGCTGAGCTGCGACAGACCCAGCCTGAGGAGTCACAGGGGTCAGTGGACCCGACGGCTCCTCTGAAGGCGGGCCTTAGTCAGCCTGAGCACCCCGGACGAGTGCGGGGGATGGGGATAGGCGCCAGACCCAGCATGATCTACGGCAGGAGCGCCGCGTCTGAGGCTGGCAGCTCTAGAGGGGTCAGACGTCGGAGGGACGAGTCGATTGACCAGCTGCGGTCAGATTTGCAGCAGCAGATGGCGCAGCAGATGCAGGTGCAGCAGCAGCAGCAGCTGCAGATCCACGCAGACGCTATATACGCGCAGCAGACGCAGTGGCGTGAGATCGCGAACACTATGCTCGAGGGAGCATGGGGTCGGCTGTTCCCAGACGAGCAGCATCCAGCGGTCCCCCCTGTCCCTCACTACGTCGTCCCGGGCACGACTCCTCCTCCTACAGCTCCTCCTCCTGCTGATGAGGATGGTGCGGTTCAGTCTACGCAGCGGCCCGATCCAGCGGCATCTGAGGGAGCCCCACCTGAGGGAGCACCAGAGGATCAGCCCCCAGCTTCTTAGTTTAGGACATTTTCTTTTCTTTTAAACATTTGTAAATATTTATGAGATTTTATTTCAGAATTTTCTTATTGTGTTTTATATAATTATATTTATATTATTATATCGCATTGAAATAATTTATAAATGATTTAAATCTAAATTTTAAAAAAAAAATTATATATATATATATATTTGTAGCGGTTTTAGGTTAAAACCGCTACAAATGGATATATTTGTAGCGGTTTTTGGTTAAAACCGCTACAAATGTATCCATTTGTAGCGGTTATTAGTACATAACCGCTACAAATATATAATAATTTTATAAATTAAATATATATATAATTTATTTATTTTTAATATATTTTAAAAAAAATAAATTATATATACATTTATAAATAATTTATAAATGTATATTTGTAGCGGTTTTTAATACATAACCGCTACAAATTTACTTATATATTTGTAGCGGTTTCTCTTCATAAACCGCTACAAATATATATGTTTGTAGCGGTTATACACTAAGAACCGCTACAAACACTCAAATCATTTGAATTTTGAAATTTGCCGCCTTTGTGCACAGTCGTAGCGGTTATCTTATGTATAACCGCTACAAATTAGAAAATTATTTTTATATTTAATGTCCAACGGCTTTAATATTAGTAGCGGTTTAATATAAATAACCGCTACTAATTCGCTGAACATTAGTAGCGGTTATATATATAAAACCGCTACTAATACTCAACAAGTACATTTTGAATTTCCCACCAATTAACGGCTTGAATATTAGTAGCGGTTTTATATATATAACCGCTACAAAATTATAAACGTTGGAATTTCTGTAGCGGTTGGTGTAGCGGTTTAATAACCGCTACAAAATGATAAACGTTGGATTTTCAGAATATAAGGTTCTAGGCATTCGTAATTATCTTCTCACTCATCTTCTTCTCTATACTTTCTTCTCTCTCACTTGTAGCTATGGATAAATCATGGATAAGGTTGCCGCGCAATTCTCCTGAATATTTGTACGGATTAAACAGTTTCTTAGATTTCGCATTCACTCACGCCAGCTGTAACGGCAAGATCGTCTGTCCGTGTCGGAAATGCAAGTTCAAGAAGTGGCATCCACGAAATGTTGTGAAGGAACATTTGCTTGTGAAGCCTTTCCCTGAGAACTATACGTTCTGGGCAGTTCATGGTGAGAACGCCGGCGTTAGATATGACGAGGCTCTTCCTCGAAGTTCTCAAGTAGGCGTTCAAGTAGATGAAGATGATGCTGTGAATGATGCTGTGCGTGATGCGTTTGGATTTCAAGGCGACAACTTCAATGAAGAAGTGCACGGCTCTGAGCCGGCTTTTATGGGGAATGAAACAGCTCGGGATTTTTTCAACTTGATGGATGAGGCAGATCGTCCTTTATATCAAGGTTGTCGCAAATATTCTAAATTATCTTTCTTGATCAAATTGTATCATATCAAGTGCTTGTGTGGGATCACGGATAAGGGAATGTCGATGTTGCTCGACTTATTACAAGATGCATTCCCCGACGCCGAGATTCCCACAACCTTCTACGAGGCCAAGAAGATCATCAACAGGTTGGGGTTGAATTATCAAAAGATTGATGTGTGCCCAAATGATTGTATGCTGTATTGGGGAGACGATTCCAGCAGGGAGACGTGCAAGAGATGTCACACATCGAGGTACAAGACAATTCGGAAGGGGAAAAAGCAGAAGAAGAAACCTGCAAAGATTCTCAGGTACTTCCCTTTGAAACCTCGTCTACAAAGATTATTTATGTCGTCTAAAACTGCTGAGCACATGAGGTGGCATGCCGTTGATAAAAATGAAGACGGTAAATTAAGACATCCGCGGGATGCAGCTGCTTGGAAAACGTTTGACAACGACTTTCCAGATTTTGCGACTGACCCCAGAAATGTACGGCTTGCGTTGGCGACCGACGGTTTCAATCCTTTCGGGAATCTTAGCACAAGTTACAGCATTTGGCCGGTAGTCTTAGTTCCCTACAACTTACCCCCCTGGATGTGTATGAAACAAAGCTCTTTCATTATGTCTATGATCATTCCAGGCAAAAAGGCACCGGGCAATGACATCGATGTGTATCTCCAACCGCTTATTGCGGAATTGCTTGACCTGTGGAATGTCGGCTTGGAGACGTACGACGCTCACAGCAAGACTTTGTTCAACATGCGTGCAGCCTTGATGTGGACGATCAGTGACTTTCCTGGCCTTGGCACATTATCTGGTTGGAACGTGCACACTGGGTCGGCGTGCCCGGCTTGCAATTTCGACTCTGACACACTGCGCCTTCCCTACAGCCGAAAGTGGTGCTTTATGGGGCATCGGAGGTTTCTCGATGGAACGCATAAGTTCAGATTGCAACGGAATCGCTTCAATGGGAAACCAGAGAAAAGAGGACCACCACAGGATTTGTCCGGTACAGATATCTTACAGCAGCTTGAGCATGTTGACGTCGAGTTTGGAAAAAGCGACGGTTCAGCACAAACTCGCCAAAAGACGCGCAGGACTTCGGCGCCTCAGCAGTGGAAGAAGATAAGTATCTTCTTCACGCTTCCGTATTGGAGATCTAATTTACTTCACCACAGTCTTGATGTAATGCACATTGAAAAGAATGTTTGCGACAATGTGCTGTATACGCTGCTTAACGAACCCGGCAAGACAAAAGATCACCTTCAAGCTAGGAAAGATTTACGCGACATGGGAGTTCGTGAAGACGCTTGGCCAGATGAGAATGACAGATTTACACCGGCAAAGTTTACCCTCACAAAACCGAACAAGGATGTGTTCCTCGCGACCTTGAAGAAATTAAAAGTTCCTGATGGGTATTCAAGCAACATTTCTCGATGTGTCGACTTGCAGGCTCGAAAGGTTGCTGGCCTGAAGAGTCACGACTCACATGTTCTTATGCAGCAGTTACTCCCTCTGGCTATAAAGAATACACTTCCTCCCGATGTTTCCATCGTTTTGGTGGAACTTTGTTCTTTCTTTCGGAAGTTGTGTTCTAAGGTTTTGATCGTTGAGGAGCTCGATCAGCTGCAGTCGAAAATCATTCTTACGCTTTGTCACTTGGAGATGATCTTTCCTCCGTCCTTTTTTACTGTGATGGTTCACCTCACAGTCCACCTCGTTCATGAAACAAAGCTCGCTGGACCAGTACAATATCGTTGGATGTATCCGATTGAGAGGTACTCATTTTATATATGTGCTTTCATTTATTGTCTGTATTTAATGTTTGCCCGTCGTCCTTTTCATCATTTTATATCAATTTTCTCTTATGTACTTCGTAGGTTCCTTGGGAAATTAAAATCTTACGTGAGGAATAAGGCGTGGCCAGAAGGTTGTATAGCTGAAGGCTATATAGGGGATGAGGTGTTATATTTTTGCTCAAGGTACTTTGATGATCTTGAGACGGCTTTCAACCGCCCGCCTCGTGTTGACGATTGTCCTGAACCTGCGCCGACATCAGGAGAATTTATCCCTCGTGTTGGTAAACCAGTTGGAGCAACTGAGAACTTCAAACTAACGGCAACTGAGAAGTTCCAAGCACATAGACATGTCTTGATTAATTGCACTCAAGTTGAGCCTTTCATACGGTAAGAATTGTACACTCACATGTATGTTATTCGATCTATATCTTTCGTAACATTTCTCACTTTCATTTCACTAACGTCTTTCCATTATTAATTGCAGGGAATTCAGAAGTCATGTCAAGCGTCAGCTCAGGATCCGTACACAGACATCCTCGGAAGTTGATAGGAGGGTCCACAGAGAATTCCCGGGCTGGTTTGCTCGCAGAATACTAAATGACCACAACCCCCACTCACCGGATTTCAGAGCTCTCGCAATCGGCCCTCTTGATCATGCAAAACGGTTTACAGCATACAATGTCAATGGTTTTAAGTTTTGCACGGTTTCACGGGATCAGGGATTGCAAACACAGAATTCGGGTGTTTATGGCACATTTGGGACAAGGAGTTATGCGAGCAGCAGTGACGCCAACATGCAGTTCGGAGGCGTCCCTTACTATGGCAAGCTTCTTGATGTGGTCGAGCTTAATTATCAAGGCCGTTTCACCGTGACGCTGTTCAAGTGTTTGTGGGCAAATACCACTACTTCTCGGGGACTGACAACTGACGACCTAGGGATCACATCAGTCAATTTCTCACGGCCGATTCATACTGGTATTTCTCAAGATGATGAGCCGTATATTCTAGCTTCAGAGGCACATCAGGTTTATTATGTCGAGGACGAGCGGCATAGGGATTGGCACATGGTCGTTCATTTAAAGCCAAGAGACCTTTACGACATGGGTGAAGGCGATAACATCGCCTACGAGAGTGAGCCATTTCAGCCAGCTGATTTTGAAAACTACTTCCCTGAAGGCGATGACAATTTACCTCTACTGCGGTGAGTTTTTTTAAGTCCACGTCATTTCAATTAAATTTTTTAAATTTAATAATACATCAATAATAATAATTTTTTTACAAAATTTCTGTAGGGATGGCGACGATGAGTGATCAAATTCAATTGTAAAAAATTCGTCTTTACAAAAAATGCAAAAAATTTGAGTTAAAATAAAATGTAAAAAAAAATTAAAATAATATTTATAGAATTCAAGTGTAAAAAATTTTTCATTACAAAAAATCCAAAAAAATTGTGTTAAAATAAAATGTAAAAAAAAAATTTTAAAAAAAAATTAATATAATATTTGTAGCGGTTATTAAACCGCTACAAAAAAACAAATAACCGCTACAAATAATTAAACCGCTACAAAATATAAATAACCGCTACTAATTAGTAACCGCTACATTAACCGCTACATTAACCGCTACAAATAATACGTAAATCCCTATAAATACCCTTATCACAACTCATTTCAAACACCCCCAATTTCTTTTCACCTTACCCTTCTTTCATTTCCTCTCATTTACAACTTCTTTCTTATGAGTTGAGGAGCTGAATAATACGATCAAATATGGTAACAAGATTTTCAATTTCTTTTATAATACTTCTTTCCTTTCTATAAAATTTATTCTAAACATCTTTTCTTCTACATATATCTTAACTCTATCTCATTTTGATCTATTTTTCAGATACAATTACATGATATTATAAAACATAATAATTCCTTATTACCTAACTATCGTTAATAATATTATTAATATAATTTTATACTAATCATATTCAATTACATTTTTTCTTTTTAATTTATTAATAAGTTAAACTATTAAATAATAAACTAATTGAAACAAGTAAAATAATAACAAATTAAACTATTTAATATAATATTGAAAAAAAAGAAAAAAATTAACGTATATATTTAAAAAAAAATTTAAATATTTGTAGCGGTTATTAAACCGCTACTAAATAACCCGCCTTTTTAAAGGTAAATTTAAATTTTTTTGCGGCAAATTTGAATTTCATGAAATTAGTAGCGGTTCTTTGAACCGCTACTAATTTCATGAAATTCAAATTTGGTAGCGGTTTCTTAACCGCTACAAATAAAAAAAGTCATTTTTAACAAATTTTCATTTTTATATATTTGTAGCGGTTTTTTAACCGCTACAAAAAAAAAATTCACTCTAAATAAAATTTTTCATATTTGTAGCGGTTAGATAACCGCTACAAATATCTCTTGATTTTGTAGCGGTTACTATTAACCGCTACAAACTTTGTAGCGGTTTTTTTTGATTGAGTAGCGGTTTTATATAACCGCTACAAAACCGCTTGCAACGTACGATTTAGTAGCGGTTTTTCTAACCGCTACTAATATAGTTTGTAGCGGTTAAAACCGCTACGAATACCTATTTTTAACCGCTACTAAATCACGTTTTTTTTGTAGTGATTTTTCATAGTCTATAACATTGTCCAATTAATGTAGCGGATGAAAGTTTAGTTGTGAGAAGTTGCCTATGCGTTTTTTTTTTTCACTTTTTACAAATTTTATGTAGCTTACAACTTATTTTCATATAATCTTTTTTTATAACTAAGCTTTTGAAATTTATAAGATTTTTGTAATTTATAATTTTGTTTATATTTATTCTTTTGAAGTTTATAACCAAAATTTGGATAACTACAATTAAACCTTTTGAATCTACATTTAAGCTATTTTTCATCATTTCACTTTTTTTTCGGAGGTCTCATCAAATGAGATTACTCTTTCAATGTACTGTGGATCTCCATTATTCAAATATTATGATATATTTTTATGTTTTTTTTTATTACAAATACTATTTTTAGGACGCATATTCTATAGTAAAGGTGTCTTCACAGACTCTTGTTTGGATTTGCAATTGATAAGCACATTCATGTAAACCGATTGAATTTGCAATTCATTATCATGACTCTTTCAGTGCACTATCCTACTTTGTAGAATATATAAACATATCATTAAAAGCAAAAAAAGACAAAAGAAAAAACAAAAATACTTTTCATTGTATAATTCATGACATTTTCAATGATTTTTAAATTTATAGATAGATAAAGCGTTAGAATATAATGTAATTCTCATTTATTTTATAAATCAAATTGGGGGACTCTTTTACATGAGAATGGGTATTCTATATATGTAAACAGTTATTTTTAAAAAAATTAATCCACGTAACTAATAATTAAATACTCGGTATAAAAGGTATTACACAAATTTATTTATCCATTTCTTTTCTGTTCCAAAACCAAACAGGGCAAGCAATTTGTTTTTATTGTTACTTTTCAGTGTGATGGTTTTTTCCGAGTACAAAAACTTTCGGAGATTTTTATTTGGTAAGTTTCCATGCCTCTTTTCGAATCCGATTCCCTCCTGGCGCCTCCTGTCTTTTGCCTCTCTCATATCTAAAACTACACTGTTTTGGGTTTAAATTAGAAGGGTGTTCCACTTTGTTTTTTAAATAATAATGAAACCCTCAAGTATTTTTTTAACAGTATCCAATGTTTTAAAATAATTTTTTGTCCATTATGTAGCATAAAATAATTTTTCAAGAGCATACAATATTTGACAAGATGCAACCTGTACTATTTTTTTATTGACACTTTGTATCTTAAATTTATTTTTATCGCATTCAGCACTCTAAATTATTTTTCTAGTTGCAACGAGAAGCCTCTAAAATGTTTTTCTAGTAGTATTGAGTACTAAATTTGGGATAGTGAGTGTTGAATGCACCAAAATTTAGTTTAAGATATAGAATACTATTGAAAAAATACTTCAGGGTGTAGTTTGCTAGATACTGAGTGCTATTGAAAATTTATTTTATGCTACATAATAGGTAAAAAATATTTTTAAACATTATGTACTACTAAAAAAATATACTTGAGGGCTTTTAATGTTATTTAAAAAAAAGGGTGGAATCCCCTCTCAATTTACACCCAAAATAGTGTAGTAGTGAGTATGAGAGAGGCAAAGAATGGCAGGTGGTGGGGAGAGAATCCGGATTCACCTTTTTTCTAACTTATGTGGTAACTTAACGGGCTTTTTTTTTTTTTAAGAGGAACGAGTATTCTATATATACATAAAAATGTGAAAATAAGACACACACTCTATCACTTGTCATCATCAATATCATCAATATATTATAAAAAATAGTTCCCCCAAACTGATCCCTCATATGATTTATTCATGGCTCAAGACACGTATTACTGTTCACAAGCCATCCTCATTTTTTTTACAATATAATATTCCTTCTTTGGGCTACGAAGAAGCCATATCCTATTTGAAATTCAAAATTTAAAATGGACGTAAAAATATACAATTTTAAGTCTCAATTGTCACCTCTGACATCTATTTTGATCCATCGAGTCCAAGAGCAAATGGATTAAAAATATTATTCCACAATTGACATGTCTGAAAGCATCAGCTCACAGATTCCAAGAGCAAATGGATTAAAAATATTATTCCATAATTGTTGTCTCAAAAGCACCAGCTCATGGAGTCACGGGTGGAGAAAACATTTGAAACTTTTTCATTTATAGCTTCTGACATTCCCCTCTGGCCAAAGTCACTGGCTGAAGGTGTTGTTCTCGTCTACCACACTGAAAGCCTCCTTTTAATCTATAAGCCCTTCTTCAACCTTTCCTCCTTTTAGTGTGTGTTTGAGATAGCGGTAAGAAAAATGACTTGTTATGATTCTGATTTATTAAAAATAACTTAATAGAAAAGTCAATTTTTATAATGTGATTTATGTTTGGATGAGCGATTTATTTTTGAATAATAAGTGCTTATAAATTGTGATTTACGGTATATGAGGTAAATATGTGATTGGAGTTTTATCTCGACTTACATTAATAAGTGACTCAATAGAAAAGCTACAGTGAGAAACTTATTTAATAAATAGCTTATTCTACTCATACTGCAATTAAAAAACGTGATATCAAACACTGTAAAAACGCAACCCATTTTTATTTGGGCTTATTGCCCAAAAACGGGCTTATTTCTACCCAAAATGTGATATCAAACTCTCCTTTAATCTAACCACACCTAAAGCCTCCTTCCTTGAACATTGACTCCGACGAAATGGCGGGTAAGAAGAAGACGTTGTGGCTTAGGCAACTGACTCCGGGGATATGTGATGAAAACATTGTTATGAAGGTTGATAGGATCATTTCCGTCAAACACCCTCATGAAACAATTGAATATAAGCTTTCGACAAAGGTTCTCTGTCGATATGAGATCATTGTCTTCAATGAGTCGGTGAGTGGTTATATTTTCTTATAATTGTGCAAGTTGTTATTCATATCCTATAGTATTCCTCGGTGTCATAAATGTTTTCCTTCATAGCTTACTCGAATGGTGCTTGAGATGAACTTCGACTACATATGGGAGATCTTTGTTGGTAAGTTCGGTGAGGAACGAACCTATAGGATATTAACAACTTGGAAGTCATGGTCTCCTTTGGCATAAAGCAATCCTGAAGGAGTCATGGGTGGAGTTTTGTTACCCTCCTAATCGAGCTGGTTCCTTCACTTTTATCTGACATACTAAGCTTGCATTCAGATCTTCATCTTCTTTCATTGATTCAAATTCAAATTCTCAAATACTTTTGTAGGACAAAATCTAAGGAGCATTCTCATTTTCTCTTTCCAACATTACATTTTTCATTTGTCTGCTCTGTTGTTCCCTACTTGTATGAACTTACTCTTCATCTTCTTACGAAGAAAGGGCTTTGGATTTCAGATATGGCTCACCTATGCCTCCTCCTTTTCCAATGTAAATTTTTTTCTTCAACCTGATTCCCTTCTTTCATTTTTTTTCTCTTTTGCTGGTTTAATTTGAGTTGGGATTTATTTCCTTTTCCAGTTACGATTTAGTTCAAGATTAGACCAAGCAATTTCTTAACATTTAGGTGGTGACAATATTGACGAATACCAAATCCATCGAAGGTGGTGATTGCTCAAGTGCTCATGGTAAAGACCAAGCAACTATTTTGACCCTTTTCCTTTATCGCATTTATTAGTTGACATCTGACTCCTATTACTTTCTTCTTTATCGGTGAATGCAAATTTATAGATTGCAGCTCCGTATACGACATGAGAGCATTCAATTGTCTGTGGAAAGCCAACTACTTCCTGAAATCAAATAGATTCAAGGGAGCAAGTTATTGCTAATGCTATCGTGACTTTGGCAGAAAGAAGTAATTAAAGATCAGGTTAAGATGAAGTGCTATGTTTTCTATCAAACTTGGCTTTATTTTAGTGAAAATAACTTCCATATTAACTCAACGCTTCAATATGTGGTAAAACACTTCTTCAAACTTTTTTATTTAACCACGTTATGAAATTTTTACAATATGCATTTTTTTGTACACATGGTATTACATTTTCTTTGATTCATTTGCGTTGAAATGTCATATCTGATGATATATAGAAAAAATATTCTAGAATCATTAATTGATAATTGAAACTAAATATTATTATGAATATTTGAAGAGTTTTTGGACGTCTGGGTTATGTGTTACTCCTCATATGTTTTTAGGCTCGGCAATATTTTATTGGTGCTATTTAAAGTAGACTTCTTCATTTGGTGCAAATCATGGAATTATGTGAACACTTGCATGGACTATGTTTATATATATGTTGCAGAACAATTTTGTATAAAATATTATCATGTTCTTGTGAAACATGTTAGAACCTCCTCCTGTCATGGGCTTCTTTTGAAGGATGCTCAAAGGGAATTATCTACGATGATTATAGAGTTAGAGTAATGTGCATTGGTTTTACTGTCAGTTTGTAAATTTTTAATGCTCATGCTTTAACTTGCTTTAGACATCTAACCAAATTAATGTTATTGAAGTCTTCGAATTTGCATTGACAGCTTGAACTTAATGTGTATCGGTTTTACTGTCGGTTTGTTCTTTTCTGAAAAAACACATTGCAGGCTGTGACTCTTTTCTCTTGAGCGCGTGAGCAGTAAAAGGTTGTTTTGCTTTTCGATAAGCTATATGGCTGACCTGGGTTACTTTGCTATCATTTCTTTATAGTAGCCAGATTCTGTTATTCGGCCTTATCATGTTTATGGTGTTTGTTTATCATGTTGTATGTTCACCATAGTCATTCTTATTCCTCTATTAATTATATTGATTATTTGTTTTGGGTCTGAAAAGTCTTTTGGACAAATCTCGCTTGCTTTGTAAATAGGATTGGTAGGTTTCTCCGTTTCACTCATGAACAAAGTATATATTTCTTTAATATAGACAAGTCAAATTTGACTGCACATTGGTCACATCCTGTATGCATAGTAGATATTCAAAATATTCTAAAAGCTAGAGTACTTTAATTGAAACTATGACTATATTTGAGTTATGTAAATGATTATTTGTCTTCAAGGTTAATGTGTCCGTTAATGCTATCATTAACTATGGCCAATGATCATGATGTGACAGTAATGCCAATATAAAATTGTACAAAGAATATTGTAGAGGCAAGTAAAGAGGCTCATAAAGCATTAGATTGAAGTTACACAACCATAAGTTCTTCTCCATGTTCAGCCAAGCTAACCTCATGCTGTTTTAGTCTCTTATGAATATATTGCTTTAACTTGTTGCTTTATCTTTTTTTCTTTTGATAATTTTGCTGCTTTATCTTTTGATAAAGATATCAAAAAATTAATGTTTTATTAGAAAGGTTACTTTTAAGTTTATCAATGGAGTGAAATAGTTTCTTTTTGTCGTGATTGTGTTAGCCATCCAATATCAGCAAAAATAAGAAGAACAATAAGGCTGAGGAAGGAGAAAATCATAGGGAAAGGCACAAAAGCAAAAATAAAGAAAGAGACAGACTATTGTCAAATTCTGCAATTAATAGCTCTGCCCCTATGATAAAGACAAGAAGAAAGAAGCCTTTTATGAAAGAAGTGTAGAAGCAACATAAGTTTTAATTACCAAATACATAAGACTTAGAATTGAACCACTTTTATGAGTTATTTTTTATTGATAGAAAAGTTAGAGAAATTACCTTTCCTGCATATCAATATTGTTAGATTATGGAATCAGTTTTCATCAAGCATGATGTTGACAAATTTATTATCGGTATTTTCTACTAGCAACCAAACAAGTATAAAATGATAAGCAATTTCTTTAACTTCTCTTCTTTTTTTTAGGCTACAGGATGTTATAATCCATAATTGTGTTGTCATGCCACCATAAGAGTAAGGTGAATGATATGGTTTTGGAATTTTAGACAAAATTTTAGGTGTATGTAATGCTATACTTAAAGAGCAAATTCTAGTGGTAGATTTAATTATGAAGAGATTGAATAGTGAGCTATATACAACTGAAACCTGCTAATCACTCCTCAACGAATAAGGTAATAGAGATGTTAGAAAGCCACGATATTGAAAGTCTAGAAATGCCTCCAAAACCTTCTCTATATTTTAATGAAGGGTTTTAATGGATAACAGTTCCTACTCTAGTGGATCAACATCCACTATCTCTTCACATTCTCATAGTAGTCTAAGTTAGGCTACAAGTGATTATGGAAAATAATAATTAAATTTGCAGTTGAAATTAGTCAAAAGCCAATATATTGTTTTAAAGTTTAGCTCATCAGTTTGTATTTGATAACAACAATTGTCTGATTACCCTGATTTGGGTTGTGCTTTAATAATATAGCATCTCGTTTTCATTATTAATTATGCCGTACAATGACATGTTCATAGTAGCACTTCGATTCTATATTTTAAATTATAGATTAGTCAATTCTTGTTTGGGATCATGTTTGTGATCCCAAAAGTACTTATTCACATAAATCGAGACAAAATTTCTCTTACGTACTTACCTCTATACTGTAAATCACGATTGTAAAGCTACTTCAAGTGAATGATGCTACAGCTCTATCTACTCTATGAGCATGATTGACGGCTTGTGGGTTTTTATATTTGGATTTTGTTTGGACAAATTTTGTTCACGGTCCTATGAATAATGTTACCTTCTTTGAGTATTTTAGTGAGCAGGCCAGTTTTTGTATGTTTGAATCGACTCTCGCTGAAGTTAAGTGGATGGAGTTTTTAACTCAAACTTTGCCTAAGTCAAATACGCCACTCTCAAATTAAAGTTTCTATAACCATCTCCTTGGATGTCAATATCAATTTTCCCATGAGTTTTGTATCAAATATATTTTTATCCCCATGCTTTCCTTTATGCTAAATTGCATATATGATACCATTTAGATTCAGTCTACATGCATCTCATACAGATATTTTTTCTTCAAGTTTGATAAGTATTTACTTTTTCACACAATTGAATGATTTTTAAAGCCATTATATTATTATATTTTGGTTATTTTTTCTTGACTTTATGTCTGAATGCCATGGGCATAAACAAATGCTAGATGTCCTTATATGCTGTGATTCTCTTGTCGGCTGGCTTAAGAAAGCAATAAGATCTTCTTCTGAAGGTAGAAAGGCAATTTATGTCATCAAGTGGGGTCATTTCTTGTATGTTCTAAAGTTTGAGAAGCTTAAATAGTTAAGGTTGCTGAGGTTTATATAATTTGGGGTAACATATGGTTTGCTTGAGGCTTGGCTTACTGGCTTTCTCTAATATATACTTTTAGTCATCATATAAGTTGCATTACGAGAGTCATTTATTTAATTTTAACAGTTTTTTCTACTTGCTAGAGTTGTATGTGACCAATCATTACTTTGATAAATATCCATTATATAAACGCTTTCTTCCTTTTACTCCTTGCAAAGTGCTTTCTTCAAGGACTTTACTTGCTGGTATTGCTTCAACCAGTAAGAGCAATAACAAAGGAAATTAATATTCACATATACAAGCAGCCAAAGCATTTACTTGCTGGTTTTGGTCTTTGGTAATTCCTCTACCTTCCTGCTTTCGCTTTAATTTCATCCATGGAATGTCTCTGGAGTACCCATTCTTTTTCTGCTCAGAGAACTTTTAAAACTATCATTGTTGCTATAGCATCTTGTTTCTATCTTTCTTGTCTCTGGGCGCAATTAAACTTGGCTCTTAAATTTCTCTTCTAAATTCAGTCTCAATTGAGAAGAAAAGGTATTATATGAAGCATGTTATAATCTATTTCTTTTAGTTCATGCATATAGTTCCTCCCTCCTTTCTATCTTTTTTCTTCTTGTCGTTTTTTGGCTATGAAGTTTTTGGGATCTGAAATGGATCTTTTACTTGTCCATGTTTGCTGATTTCCATCAGCTAGGATTTGTAGTATATTTATATGGACTTCTAGGCTTTTTTTAGGCCCTTATATATAAGACGTACAAAGAATAATAATATATATACATGTTATGGCTGCTTTGGCTCAAATGCTCAAACGGGCATGGCCTTAATTATTTGGTTTCAATTTTGTTACAATTTGGCTATGTAGGCATGCCCATTATAGCCAAATTTGCTCTTGACCAAGTATTGAGCTAGCATGTTCTAGTAGCATATCGTCACGCCCTTGCATTTCTTGTGATTTCTCCTTTTGCAACTTTTTGTAATATGTCTTAATTCCATTTATATTTGTACTTGTGTCTTTGAGTTTGAGTTTTGTGTCCATTATTTAGCTTTTGTGTTTCTACTGATGAAAATCACTGCTATTTTGACAGGAATCCAAGACTTAAACTGAAATTATGTCTTAGTAAAGATTATGTTGCTTTCACCTTTAGAGTAGAAGTGTTTTCCACTTAATCTCCTTTGCTATGCTCAGTACCTACTTCAATTCTCAGAGTTTTGTTTAATTTGTTGGTTTGCAAGCCAAACATGCCTGTCATAGATCAGAATTGGTACTTTACTAGGATGAAGCTCACTACTGCAACATACACATCCACTTCTCCTGCTCCTTCAGCAATGTTGAAGTTTTCTAGCACCCTCTTTTTTGTCATACACATAAACCCTTGTACAACCTCCAACAAAATATAGGCCACATTTATTGTCTTTTTAGGTCCATGTTGTGATATGTTGGTGAATTCTGTCCATAGTGATGATATCCAGAGTGTTAATGGATGTTTCATAATTACGTTCTGTACAACATCTGTCCAGAGTGTTAATGGATTCTTAAAGCTTGATACAAAGTTAAGATACACAATATAGGGACCAAAAACCTTCTTGTAATTCTGATGTGTATCTTGTAAATGTCATCATGTGTTTTGTAAATAACAGTGTTATTGTGAATTCCCTTTGTCTTGTAAATAGCTTTCAGTGTTTTTATCATTTTACTTATTTGTCTTATAAATATGTTTATTTGTTTTATAAATGCTCTTATATGTCTTGTAAATAGTACAAATATTATTGCGAAGGCACTTTTTTTGTCTTTTAAATGGTTTTAGTGTTCTTTTCATTTTACTTATTTATTTTGTAAATTCTCTTATGTGTCTTGTAAATATCATGTGTTATTATGAATACCTTTTTTGTGTTGTAAATGGTTAAAATTTTTTTGATTAAACTACTTTATTAATATAATATCATATTAAGTAATTATAAAAAAATATCAATTATATAAAAAAAAACTTGTTTTAAAAAGCAATTATCCAAACAAGTTTGTTTTTGTTTTTGTGTTTTCAAAAACATTTATCCAAAAAAGTGTTTTTTGTTTCCAAAACTTGTTTTCAAAAACATATTTATAAAATTATTTTTGAGAACAAAAAACGGAAAATAGAATCAAATAGGGTCCTAATTTCTAGTTACGTTTTTTTTTTCAAAAGAGTTCTTTTAAAATTTGCTGTTAACTAGACAAGAATAATCTTTTTATCCAAAATCATTGTATACAATAGGACTAATCAACTCTTGTAAAGTTCTAATCCTAGCAGATAAACCAAGTCATATAAAATATTGCACATATTGTGCATTCAGCACCCATACTATTCAAAGAGATTATCTTTCAACACCATGTTAAAATGTAAATAATTTCTCAGTAGTTTCCATTTAAAGACTTGCACTCTGAGTGGGGACCTTTAATTTTCAAATAAAATATTTGTTATTACATGGTAGATTATGAGCTTGAAAGAAGATTAATAGCCTTAATTACACATAACACACATAATTACTAATAAAGAAAACAAGATGCTGAATTATAAAGGCAAAACCCAAACCACAAACAATAACAAAGTACTGCCATCTAATACAAATATGTCAAGTTAAAACTTCCAAAAGTACCAGCTTTGACCTCCTTTTTTTCAATTGCAAGATGTTAATTTCCATTACTTGTTCCCTCACCAATACTACTATGAGAATGCACAGAAACAATGGATGATGTTTCATCAGAGTTGGATATGTCATCCACTAAAACTCTCTCATTAGGATATAAAGAGGGTTTTGGAGGCATTTGAAGGCTTGCAACATCATTTGCCTCTAACATCTCTATTACTTTGTTCATTGAAGGACGATCAGCAGGCTTTAGCTGTATGCACCAGAGTGCTAGTATGAACATCTTCTTTACTAAACCCTTTTCTTCTTCCATCAAATCTTCCATTTCTATATCTTTATTGTCATCAAATTGGTCATAAATCCATAAAGGATAGTATAGTTGGCTTGAATGTTCTGCCTGCGGATTCAAATTCCTTCTTTGACTTGCCATTTCCATCAAAAGCATCCCAAAACTATAAACATCAACCTTATGAGACACTCTTCCAATATTCTTGTAGAACAACTCAGGAGCTATATATCCCATTGTTCCTCTTGCTGTCAAAGTGGCAATATTACCATCAATTGCATATAAACGTGCTAATCCAAAATCTGAAATTTTTGGAGTGAAATTTTCGTCAAGAAGAATGTTATGAGGCTTGATATCAAAATGCAATATTTGCATCTCACATCCATGATGAAGGTAAGCAATCCCACGAGCCACTCCTAGAGATATCTCATATATCTTACGATAACTCAAGGACGTGTTTTCTCCTTTAGAAAAAATATATTTATCCAAAGATCCATGTGACATAAATTCATAGATAAGAGCACGTTTTGTTCCTTCAACACAAAACCCTACAAGATGTACCACATTGAAATGGTGTATCCTCCCAATAGTTGCCACTTCACTCATAAAATCTTGGCCATTAGCTTTATTGGATTTGCCTAACATTTTGATAGCAACGTCAGGTCCACTCCTTAACTTTCCCTTATACACAGTAGCAAAGCCTCCTTCACCCAACTTATTCTTGAAATTTTTTGTCATTGTCTTCAAATCCTTGTAAGAGTACCTTATTGGAATGAGGTCATGAAGTCTTATAAAATCTTCAATATCTTCATATATTGACAGGTGTCTTCTACGGCATGTATAGATCAACCCCGTAGACAACAGTACAACACCAAACAAAAATCTGGCCGTGATAAATGGCAAAACAAATCTTCCAGTGAACACTCCTAATTTTATCAGAAGCTTTGATGGCCCAGAATCATAGTCAGTGCTGTCGTCTACACCGATGTTCGCTATCCGGTATATTCCTGCAAATGTATGTTGCTTAAGTGACAAAAAAGTGAAAATAGCGTTTGGATTAACATCCTTTAATTTAGCCTTATTATTAATTCAACTTATGTAATAGATGTCAGCTGAAGCAATCATATGTGTGTGTATATATATATATATATATATACATATATCAAACAAACATAGCATTAGTTCACGGACAGTAATGGAAGAAGCTGATTCAATTTTTTTAATCAAAGAAACATGATATAAATCAATACCTAAGAATTCAACTTAAAATATGTGCATTTAAAATGTAAATAAATTAGTTAAAAGACTTCTAATAAAATTAACCCATGAAATAGAAAAATTTATGCACTAAATCATAGGTGATAGGACCTTACCTTTCCAAATTCCCTCGAGATAATCTGTAACAAAATTTTACTGAAGTCAACAATGGCAAAGGTGAGAATAGCAACAAATAGCTATTAATTAAGAGAACGAGTAACCAAATATTGGATGAAAAGAATTTTTTGATAAAATTCAGTCCTCTCCCCTCTTTGGACCGATGAATCACACAATTGACTATTACTAAATAAAATATTTTTTTATGAATGTTATATTAAAATTAATTTATTAATATTTATCTACATTGATGCTCAAATTTAAAATTCATTTTCAATTTAATTTAATTATATATTATTTTCTTATCAAAATGATAAAAGTGTCCCTTATATTATAAAATAAGACCACGCAGACTAACATACTTATATTTTGTAATCAAAATCTAACATGATTACAAAGATACTATTAGTTTGAGTTCTAGGGGAGACACCTATGTTAGGAGGGATAGCCTCAAACCCTAAAAGTAAATTAGTCAGTTACTCGAATACTTTGTAATATGATCTAGAAAAAGTGTTAGATACCGGTTGATAATATAAAAAAAATAAAGATAAAGGAATGTGTATTCACTAATGTTAGTAACAGTTTCAGCAATAAATAATTTCTAATAACATTTACTTGATATAATTAAAATAAAGCTACTATTTTTTCACTCTTAAAATAATAAAAATATTAAATTTCCAATGCAAGTTGATTAATTTAGTCTCTCAATATATGTTAATCCTTCTTGTGCCTTTACTGAACCAAATTGCAAAGTTAGTCTCCATGTTAAATCAAAGAAGGTTATATAAAATGACATATAATGTTAGCCGAGTATAAATACCCCTCCAATTTTAAATATAAAAATTAGACAATTAATTTATACCAAACAAGAAAATTCATTAAGTTAGTTATTTGTAAAAAATGCCCGTTGATTTTCTTAAAATACTCGTTCTAATCATTTGCATAAGTCAATACTCTCTTGATAGAAAATTTTCTTAATATAAGCAATCAATATAAAGAATTTAGGGGAAAAAACCCATATATCTTTGCGAAACAAAATCAAACGAGGTCTTACACAAGTAGAACCAAATGTAAATTATCTATTAATAACTCTTATATGTGAAATTGGGGCGACATGTGATGTGAAAAAATACAGAGCTTGAGTATGTTGATTAGTCCCTCCGATCCTAATTATAAGATAAAGTTAACTTTTTTGGAGAAATTAAGGAAGTCAATTAAATTACTTTAGAGTATTTTTATTTTTATTTTTTTTCTCCAAACCAATTAATTTGACTAATAAACTAATATATAATCTAAGGATACTAAAAATATAAACACTCTAAAGTAATTTAATTGGCTTCCTTAATTTCTTAAAAAAAAATTAACTTTATCTTATAATTAGGATCGACGGGAGTATCTTGCTATTTTACAATTGAATATAAGCAGGAGAATAACAGGAGATCGAAAGTAAATAGGTAATAGGAAATTGTTACCTTCTGCAAATATGCGCAGCCTTGGGAGCTTTCCTGCATGGCCCAACGAAAAGGAAGTACCGGGTAAAAGAAAATTCATCATTTTGAACTAAATTATATTTAATTTTTATTCTTGGTTCTGACCAAAACAATTATTAGATCGGTGTTGAGTTGATAGGGACCCCTGAAGTTATTATTAAAAAAATTAGGCAAGCTATATTGATGAAATATTGTCAAATCACTTTAACACGTCGGATCCTCATCAAATTACTTATAATTAAATTAATATAATTTTAATTATATGCTACCTGTTTTAAGTAAAAAAGGAATAAACACGATAACACAATTCACGCAACAAAAAAAAAAAATCACAACCAGACAATAATAAATTTAAAAAATAATGAATAAACATGAGATGAAAAAAATACATTTGAAAAAGTTAGTAAATATTTTATAATTTTAAAAATAAAATGAAATAATTATGTCATCTAAAATATCTATAGTTTTTGTTGATATTATCTATAATGTTTGTACTCACAAATATCACAACCCTTCTAATTATTTGGGAAAATCACATTAAGGTCCCAAAAAAAAATAATATTACCTTTAATCCTAAAAATAAAACCTAATTAATTTTTTTATAAGATTAAAGAAGTTAATTAAATTACTTTAAAGCTTTTATATTTATCATTTTTTCTCCAAACTAATTTATCTTACTTATAAACTGATATATAATTTAATCATATAGAACATATAATATGATTAAGAAACTTATTTAACTTCCTTAATCCCACCCAAAAAAGTCAACTAAGTCTTATATTTAAGATCAGAGGTAATTTCAGAAAAGTCTCATTATTTGTTAATAACAAGTGAAAAAACAACTATTGACAAGTTATGGATTTTTTTCTAATATTATTTTTATTGATTGGGACCTTAATATCATTTTCCCTACATATTTTTATTAAGAGAATATCAACAAAGATAAACGGAAAAGATTGACAAATATGATACCTATATCTTATATTTAAGACTGACATCAACTCTTTAAATATATTTTAAATCAACGTGCTGATATTAAATATAAAATGATATGGTAATAAAAATATTGAGAAAAGTAAAGGGACTTACGACAAGAATCGTAAAATATTTCCAGGGGACTTTCACAGCCGGGCCCATTAAAAATGCAAGTCAGACCTGGATTTTCATCGGTGAGAGCGCAGTCAGTGTTATGTGGACAATGAAGATCATCACAAGCTCGTGGCCACCATGAAAGTTCAAATCCAAAGGAAAGGAGTGTGTGAATATCAGCGTAGGACTTGATTCCATCAGGCACCAACGATTCCCAATCTGAGGCTATGAGGGTCACAAATTCCAGACGACATTGAGGTTGAAACCGGGGAGCCAACAAGTCACCAGCCACGGCATAAAGATGGCCTCCTCCTTTCACACAAGGAGCCGTATCCACATACGCTGTGTCGTCCCTCACCGGATCGCTGCAGTTCAGGTACCCCACCTGCTTGAATACTTCTAAATTGTTTGTCCATTTGTTGTTTATAATACTATAGGTACTTTCATAATACTCGTAAGGATTCCTGAAACTTGTGATGGGGGGATAGAGAGGGAGGGATGAGCAATTGCCCGCCTGAATTCCTGGATCTACGAATCTGATTCTGCAGTTTTGGTAGTTTATTCCCAGCACTCTGTATGTTCTATTGGACAGATGAAGGAGAGTGACGTTGTTTTCACAGGCTAGCTCGTAATCAGGGTGGCCGCAGTAGGGTGGGTCATGTGGCAGTCGGAATGGATATGAGATGTTTGTGATAATGCCACACTGAGAAGTACAGGTTTTGTTGTAAAGTTCAGAACTCACAACTCCCTCCGTTAGAAGCAGAGAGAGCCACAACACGAAACACCAACAACACCATAAGCCTTTATCTCTTCCCATCGCTCCTGCGCTTTTGAATGCTTCCATCTACGCCTTTTCTTTCTTAATCTCAGCTCCATCCCTCAATTCCTTCTTATTTATAGTTTTATATGACTCAACTTAGCTTCCTTTTTTTATTTTATTTTTGCCCCCTTTCTAAGGAAATAAATATTTTTAATTTTCAACTATTTTTACCTGTAAGTATTTTTAATAAAAAAACATATGGGTAATTTTCTGTAATTTTATTCAAAAACTTTTATGATTAAAAACTGAAAAAATATCCAAAGCTGTTGCAAGTTGTAAGCAAGCGCCAGCTCAAACAATTTAATGTGCAAAAAAGTTTAGAACCATAGTGTGTATGTATATATATTGCATATGAATTATAAAATTTATGACAACATTTTTTATAATCATTCAGGCTGTCAGGTATCTTAGGCTTTTTTAGATCCTATTACTAATAAGTATTCAAACGACAAATAATTCAGATCAAGCTTTTACAATCAAGATGCATCTCCCCAAACGTCTCTTTTAAAAAGCTAGGTGAGATTCAATCCTCACTCCTATTACTTTGTGATTTAGAGTGTGTTTGGATGCACTTAAAAAAAGCTATTTTGAGCCCAAATCATGGTTTGGGAAAAAATCATCCAAACACTCAAAAATTTTCCCAAACCATAGTTTTACAAGAATCATCCAAACACCTCAAATTTTCCCAAACCATGATTTGGATTTCAAAACCATGGTTTTAAGAAAATCTAATTTTTTTTGCTTTTTTCCATATGTGGACCCCACCATCTCGGTTCTTTTTATTAATGTGAGCCCCACACCACACTCTCTCTCTCTTCTTTTTCTTTTTTTTTTTTTGAATTTCACCAATTTTTCTTTAATCCCCTTTTTTTAAAAAAAAAAATTTTAATACTCTTGGGTTTAGGGATTTTAATCCCCTTTTTTTTAAAAAAAAATTTAATACTCCCTTTTATCTTATAAAACTTATTTATCTAATTTGATAATATTAGAAAAATTAGTTAATCTGCACACGAAGGTCCCATTTGGCAAGTAAGTTGGCAGTGAGGGATTTTTTCATAATTTTCCTAAATCATTATTCTACTCATAATCTATTCTCCAAAAGCTATTCTGCTTTCAAAATCTATTCTTCATTAGTTAGTTCATTGTTAGATCAATTACTCTTGGGTTGTATAACAATAATATCACACTTTTCCCGGGGGGGTTTGCAGTATTTACTTTCAAGGTCTATGCAAAATATAATTTGAATGGAGCAAAAAAACGAAAAGACTCACTTTTATTAGTATGATTTTTCCATTCACTCTCTCTCTCTCTCTTATTGAGAATAAATCAATTTCAATATAAAATTTATTAAAATTGCGTTATCGTAAATCATGAATAGTGAATTATTTTTGACATTTCAATCTTTTTGCACAAAAGATATGCATGATTTAAATATTAAACTATCACATATATCTTTTTTTGGCGGTAGCATTATGAAAAAGTATTTTGCGTTTAATTTTAAAAAATGCAAGAAAGGAAACAGTGGGGTTTGTAATGATTTTAATCCATGTTATTGAACCCGGATTGGACCGGCTGGTCCGGCCCGGGAACCGGCCGGTAAATCGGTCCAGTTCCCGGTCCTGTCCGGGGTTGGTATTTTAAAAAAAAAAATTTAATTTTTCTTTTAGAATTTCATACTATAAATTTAAAATTTTCAATTTCTCACCGGTTTGGTCCCGTTTAGCTCCGATTTGGTTTCGGTTTAACCCACTGACTTTTAATCCAATACCCTGACCAGTTCAATACCCGATCCAAATTTTAATACCTTGATTTTAATATTTGATTGAATTCTGCTTGCCAGCATGTTGACTGACTTGTTAAAAAGTACTCCGATAGGCGGAGCCACAGCGTTACCGGAAAAAGTACTCCGATATGCCCCCAGGGGCCCACAATAGACACTCTCTTGAATATTATTTTGGAGTCCGGCCCTCCCCTGTACTTTCCCTTCCATTTTCTCTCTTTTACGGTTTTACCTAAAATTACACCGTTTTGGGTGTTAGAAGGAGAGGTTGAGTCTTTTTTTTTTTTTTCAAAAAAAACAGTCAGCATTTTAAAGTATATTTTAATACTCTAAAATAATTTTTGATGCATATATCACTTTCAAATATTTTTTTAGTAGTAACTACAGTATAACAAGTTGTACCTTAAAATATTTTTTTTCAGTAATATCCAATATCATAAATTAATTTTTAACTCATTCATCACCCTAAATAATTTTTTTAATAACACTCAATATCCTAAAATAATTTTTTTTGGCATCTAATCCTATGAAATATTTTTGTCATCAACACTCTACATCTTAAGTTTAGACTACTTATTGTAATTAGAAAAATATTTTAAAGTGCTGGATGCATAAAATATTATTTTAGGATATTAAGTGCTGCTGAAAAAATATTTCAGAGTGTAAAATATTATTTTTTGACCAAATTGATGCCCAACCTCCCTTTTTAAATTTAGAAAAAATATAAAATACTTCATTAATGAACATTAATATTAAAATATAAATTAGGGATTTAGTATAATGAGGGGTAACTTAGTGAACAGTATTTATTTTAATATGTTTTTAATTTAAAAATGTACTTAAAGAATTCTTTGATGGTGTTAATGATTTAGACTAAAGTATATATTTTTAAAATAAAGAAGATGTCTGTATAATTAAGGCAAAATAGAAGGGTGGTTAGAGTATTTTATTCTAAATTATATATATATATATATATATATTTACATGATTTAAATACTAAACTGTCAAATTTATCTTTTTTTTCCGTGGCGTTGTGGAAAAGTATTTTGCGTTTAATTGAAAAAGAACAAGAAGAACTGAAGAAGACAGGAAACAGCGGGGTTTGTAAGGATTTTAATATTTGACTAACTTGTGTTGGCCAACATTTGTTGACTGATGGTCTGTTTGGGAATCTATTCGGAAGTTAAAAAAGTTAATTGGGGGTTAAAAGCTTCAAAAGCTCATTTGGTGTATTTGGAAGAGCGATGGTGATGGTTGGGCTTCTGCAGAAAATGGAGCTTTTATCAGATGGAGATAAAAAAAAAATTAACTTCTGCTACTGCCAATTCAAACACAAATCACATATACAATCTGACTTTTTTCTATATGATTTTTTCAAAAGCTCTCCTACAAAAAAAACTCATTTCCTATCACTAATCCAAACAGACACTGACTTACTAAAAATAAGAGAGATGCCCCCCCCCCGAGGGCCCATATGACACAACATTTGTTGGCTGATTTGTTAAAAAAATAAGGGAGACGGGGCCCACAATAGACCACATTAGTTGACTGACTTGTTAAAAATAAGGGAGATGCCCGATGGCTAGATGAGATAAAGTGGGTTTGCATTAATTTTTGGAGAATATTTTATAAAGAAAAAATAATAAAATTAATTTTAGAGAATATATTCTAAATAAAATTGATTAGAGAAAAAAATGATTTTGATAAAATGAAAGTGCTTGAGTATTCAGTATTATAATCAAAATCATTTTTTTATGATTAAATTACTAAAAATGACATTAACTTTTATGATAATTATAAATAAAAATATATTATTATATTTTATGTATCATTTAATATTCAATTTCATAATAAATACAAAAAATAAAATAAATTTATCTACAAAATTAAAATTATAATATTAATCAATTATGTAATATTAAGAAAATAGATAAACACATGTACACACACATATATCAATAAATTGAATAACCAAAAATCATTTATTACACCGTTTATTCGCCCAACAACAATTTATTCAAATTTCAAGGACTATAGCTCTCCACTGGAAGGAACGGGAAGACATGAAATGAAGGGAGAAAAAGGAGACAGAAAAGGGAAAGAGAGAAGGGCTAAGGGAAGAAAGAGAGAAGGGACACAATTATTATACCATTTATTCGCCCACCCCTTCCACTAAAAAATAAAAATAAGGGAGATGCCCCACAGGGCCATACACTCTCTTGAATGTTATTTTGAAGTCCGGCTCCTCTCCCATAGTTTCCCTCCCATTTTCTCTTCTTTATCTAAAACTATGGGTGTTAGAAACAGTAGTTGAGTCTTTTTTTTTTTTTTAATAACATTCAGCACTTTAAAATATATTTTAGTACTCTAAAATAATTTTTTATGCACATATTACTCTCAAATATTTTATCAGTAGTAACTATAGTATATCAAGTTGTAGCTTAAAGTATTTTTTTTAGGAACATCCAATATTATAAATTAAATTTTAACTTACTTATCACCTTAAATAATTTTTTTTAATAACACCCAGTATCTTAAAATAATTTTTTTTCATATAATCCCATGAAATATTTTTTTCATCAACACTCTATATCTTAAGGTTATACTGCTCATTGCACTTAGAAACATATTTTAAAGTGCTGGATGCATAAAATATTATTTTAGGATATTAGGTGCTGCTGAAAAAATACTTCAGAGTGTAAAATATTATTTTTTGACAAAAATGGGGCCCAACCTCCCTTTTTAAATTCAGTAAAAATATAAAATACTTCATTAATGAACATTAATATTAAAAGATAAATTAGGGATTTAGTATAATGAGGGGTAACTTAGTGAACAGTATTTATTTTAATAGGTTTTTAATTTAAAAATGTACTTAAAGAATTTTTTAAAATATTCTTTGATGGTGTTAATGATTTAGACTAAAGTATATATTTTTAAAATAAAGAAGATGTCTGTATAATTAAGGCAAAACAGAAGGGTGATTAGAATATTTTATTCTAAATTATATATATATATATATTTACATTATTTAAATATTAAACTGTCAAATTTATCTTTTTTTTCCGTGGCATTGTGGAAAAGTATTTTGAGTTTAATTGAAAAAGAACAAGAAGAACTGAAGACGACAGGAAACAGCGGGGTTTGTAAGGATTTAATATTTGACTGACTTGTATTGGCCAACATTTGTTGACTGTCTGTTTGGGAATCTATTTGGAAGTTAAAAAAGTTTATTTGGGGGTTAAAAGCTCCAAAAATTCATTTGGTGTGTTTGGAAGAGCGATGGTGATAGCTGGGCTTCTGCAAAAAACAGAACTTTTATTAAATGGAGATCAAAGTTGCTTTTACTAGGATGGAGATAAAAAAAATAACTTCTACTACTACCAATCCAAACACAAATCACATCTATAATCTGATTTTTTTTTATATGACTTTTTTAAAAGTTCATCTATAAAAAAAAAACTCATTCCCCACCTCTAATCCAAACAGACACTGACCTGTTAAAAATAAGAGAGATGCCCCTCCACAGCCCATATGACACAACATTAGTTGGCTGACTTGTTAAAAAATAAGGGAGACGGGGCCCACATGAGACCACATTAGTTGACTGGCTTGTTAAAAATAAGGGAGATGCCCGATGCCCAGATGAGATAAAGAATGTTTGAATTAATTTTTGGAGAATAATTTATAAAGAAAAAAATGATAAAATTAATTTTAAAGAATATATTCTAAATAAAATTGATTAGAGAAAAAAATGATTTTGATAAAATGAAAGTGTTTGAGTATTTAGTATTATGATCAAAATCTTTTTTTTATGATTAAATTACTAAAATGACATTAACTTTTATGATAATTACATATAAAAAGATATTATTATATTTTAGGGTTAATATAACTTTTGGTCCTTAAAGTTTGATCCAATTTTGATTTTGGTCCCTCAAGTTTGAAATCGGTGGTTTTTGTCCCTGAAGTTTCACCCAATTTTGGTTTTAATCCCTCAAGTTTGAAATCGGTGATTTTGGTCCCTCAAGTTTGAAAAGGACTTGACGACCCGTTTTTGAAACCCAACCCGACCCGGAAAAAACCAAGTCCTTTTCGAACTTGAGGGATCAAAACCAAAATCGGGTGAAACTTCAGGTACCAAAACCACCGATTTCAAACTTAAGGGACTAAAACCAAAATTGGGTGAAACTTCAGGGACCAAAACCACCGATTTCAAACTTGAGGGACCAAAACCAAAATTGGATCAAACTTCAGGGATCAAAAGTTATATTAACCATATATTTTATGTATCATTTAATATTCAATTTCATAATAAATACAAAAAATAAAATAAATTTATCTACAAAATTAAAATTATAATATTAATCAATTATGTAATATTAAGAAAATAGATAAACACATGCACACACACATATATCAATAAATTGAATAACCAAAAATCATTTATTACACCGTTTATTCGCCCAACAACAATTTATTCAAATTTCAAGGACTATTGGTATGTTTGTTTTAACGATTCGATTGCTTATAAGTTGCTTTTTAATAGTGATTTACGGTATACGAAGTAAATATTTGAGAGAAGTTGTGTCTCGATTTACGTAAAAAACAACTTATAAGTTTTTATAAACTCAAACAAACATGCTTTATAGCTCTCCACTGGAAGGAACGGGAAGACATGAAATGAAGGGAGAAAAAGGAGACAGAAAAGGGAAAGAGAGAAGGGCTAAGGGAAGAAAGAGAGAAGGGACACAATTATTATACCATTTATTCGCCCACCCCTTCCACTAAAAAATAAAAATAAGGGAGATGCCCCACAGGGCCATACACTCTCTTGAATGTTATTTTGAAGTCCGGCTCCTCTCCCATAGTTTCCCTCCCATTTTCTCTTCTTTATCTAAAACTATGGGTGTTAGAAAGAGTAGTTGAGTCTTTTTTTTTTTTTTTAAATAACATTCAGCACTTTAAAATATATTTTAGTACTCAAAAATAATTTTTTATGCACATATCACTCTTAAATATTTTTTCAGTAGTAACTATAGTATATCAAGTTATGGCTTAAAGTATTTTTTTTAGGAACATCCAATATTATAAATTAATTTTTAATTCACTCATCACCTTAAATAATTTTTTTTAATAACACCCAATATCTTAAAATAATTTTTTTTCATATAATCCCATGAAATATTTTTTTCATCAACACTCTATACTTAAGGTTATACTGCTCATTGCACTTAGAAAAATATTTTAAAGTGCTGGATGCACAAAATATTATTTTAGGATATTAGGTGCCCCTAAAAAAAATACTTTAGGGTGTTGAATATTATTTTTGAAAAAAAATGGTCCCAACCTCCCTTTTTAAATTTAGTAAAAATATAAAATACTTCATTAATGAGCATTAATATTAAAAGATAATTTAGGGATTTAGTATAATGAGAGGTAACTTAGTAAAAAATATTTATTTTAATATGATTTTTAATTTAAAAATATATTTGAAGAATTTTTTTGAATATTCTTTAGCGATGTTAATGATTTAAGCTAAAGTGTATGTTTTCAAAATAAAGAAGAGGTTTGTGTAATTAAAGCAAAGCAAAAGGATGGTTAGAGTATTTTACTCTGAATTATATTTATATATATATATATATATATATATATTTACATGATTTAAATATTAAACTGTCAAATTTATCTTTTTTTTTCCGTAGCATTATGGAAAAATATTTTGAGTTTAATTGAAAGAAGAAGAAGAAGAAAGGAAACAGTGGGGTTTGTAAAGATTTTAATATTTGACTTACTTATGCTTGCCAACATTAGTTGACTGGCTTGTTAGAAATAAGGGAGATGCCCCTCCGGGGCCCATATGAGGCAACATTAATTGACTGACTTGTTAAAAAATAGAGAGAATTACAGCTAAGTTCTAAATAAAAAAAAAATAAAGAAGTGGCCCCTTAAAATCTCAAAATGAAAAAATGGTTCTAAGAAGTTGTCAATTGAGCCTCCTGAAGTTGTCAATGACTTGTATATGGGATTGTTAATGGGATCATTTTTTCATTTTGAGATTTCAAAGAACCATTTATTTATTTTTCTTCTTATTTAAAACCTAACTGTAATTCTCCCTAAAAATTATGGGAGGCCCTAGGGGCTCACATGAGACAACATTAGTTGACTGACTTGTTCAAAATAGGGGAGATGCCCTCGACCCACCAGATAGAGTGCATTTTGATTGGCTTTTAGACAATAATTTATGGAAAAAAATGATAAAATTAATTTTAAATAATAGATTTTAAGTAGAATTGATTCGAGAAAAAAATGATTTTAATAAATTGGGATTGTACGAATATAATGATCAGAATTATTTTTTTGATGGTCAAATTATTGAAAAGGATATTAATTTTTGTGATAATTACATATAAAAGGATAATATTATATTTTATGTATTATTTAACATTAAATTTCATAATAAATACCAAAAATGAAATAAATTTATTTATAAAATTAAAATTATAACATCAATCAATTATATAACATTAAACAAAAAAGATCAAACACACACACACATATTAATAAATTGTATAATAAAAAATTATTTATTACACCATTTATTTGGCCAACAACAATTTATTCAAGGATATTAAAATAGTTTTTACGATTTATGAGATAAATATATGAAAGGGATTTTATCTCAATTTATTAAGCAATACTTCTACAACTATGATTTCATAGCTATCCAAACATGCACTAGATCTCCAATAGAAGAAACGGGAAGACACAAAATGAAGAGAGAAAAAGGGAAGAGAAAAGGGCCAAGGGAACAAAGAAAAAGAGGACACAATTATTACACCATTCATTCCCCCAACAACCCATTCAAGGTTAAAAAATAGTTTATCCTAAAAACATGATTTTGGTATCTAAAACCATGATTTTAGTCAAAAACAGAATTTTACTTTTTCATCACTGTTTTGGTGTCATTTTTTAAAACAATGGTTTCATTTTAGAAGCTTTTTTTTTTCATCTAAACACACAGTGTATTCTCTTAAATTTTTTTTTTGGTCGAGTATTCTCTTAAGTATTACTGCATATAATAATATTACCTGGACAGGCAAATTATTGAATGGTAGAGGCCTAGAGGGTACTTGTATTATTAAATAGCCTTCTGAATCCAAGTTTCAGATTTAACAAAAAACTAATGATTTGGCATCACAGATTCTTGTTGTTGGTGATGAGCCTGGTATGGGTGCTGCTTCAGAAACAAGGGAATGGTGAGGACCAGCAGGTTCAGTTGCCGCCTGTTCCTGATGCTCTTCAAGGACTCAATCTCTCCGTCAGTTACATAGACAATGAATCCCACTTCATACACGGGTCCGTAACAGATCCTGCAGGTTGTCTTCCCAGACTCTTTCTACAACGCCGTCTCGACAATTCATCCAATATTTTTCCTTTCGAGTATGCTTTCGAGGATGCTTTCGACTATAATCATGGGATTGATGAAGAAGACATTGTTACTTTCTTCAATTGTTCTTCCGCCTGGTCGATATCCTGCCCCATTCTTGCTCTTGGCTCCCAGGAAAGTGTCCTGTCAGGGTACAATAACCTTACATTCTGCACCATGATCTCACGATTTAGTTCGCCAGTACCGGCACACTATCTTCAGTCCAACAAACTTTACCTCAAATGGATGTTCCAACCAAAAGTTGAAAACCACAAAACCAGAATTATTTTATCAAGCACAGGTGAGACATTAATTAGGCTTTGGGATGGGATTGAAATTTGTATTCATTTGTTGTCCTCCTATGACTCCAGGTTCCATTGTGCTGCTTTTGCTGTTGGTTGTGTGCTTCTACATATGCCGCCACTTCAAGCACAAAGGCGAAGACCAAGTCAGACTTGAAACGTTTTTGAAGGATTACCAGGCACTTAAGCCAACCAGATTCTCCTATGCTGATATTAAAAGAATCACCCACAAATTCAAGGATAAATTAGGTGAAGGTGCACATGAAACTGTCTTTAAAGGTAAGATATCTACTGAAATTCAAGTGGCTGTCAAAGTGCTCAGTAATTCAGATTATGATGGAAAAGACTTCATTAATGAAATTGGGACAATGGGCAAAATTCATCACATCAATGTTGTTCGTTTGTTGGGCTTTTGTGCTGATGGTTGTCGCTGAGCTCTTGTTTATGACTTCTTTCCCAATGGTTCCCTCCAAAAGTTCATCTCTTCCCCGGATAACAAAGAAATTTTCTTGGGATGGTCAAAGCTGCAACAAATTGCTCTTGACATAGCAAAGGGGATTGAATATCTTCACCAAGGCTGTGATTATAGAATCCTTCATTTTGATATCAATCCTCGTAATGTGTTATTAGAAAACAATTTCACCCCCAAAATTTCTGATTTTGGTCTGGCTAAATTATGTTCTAAAGATCAAAGTACTGTATCAATGACTGCAGCAAAAGGAAACTTAGGATATATTGCACCAGAGGTTTTCTCTCGAAACTTTGGAAATGTGTCGTACAAATCAGATATTTATAGTTATGGAATGCTGCTCTTAGAAATGGTTGGTGGAAGAAAAATGTTGACACAAATCAAGTTCTATATCCAGAATGGATCCACAATTTGATTGAAGGAGGAGATGCAAGCATCTACATATATAGAAGATGAAGTTGACATTAGAATTGCTAAGAAACTTGCAATTGTAGGACTTTGGTGCATTCAATGGCATTCAATAAATCGTCCATCCATGAAAACAGTGATACAAATGCTGGAAGGAGAAGTAGATAAATTAAAAGTGCCTCCTACTCCTTTTTGATTTCACTACTTCAACCAATATAAACACTGTTATTCCGGCAAGACATTTGAATTTAGAGTTAGATGTGATTCATGAACTAGAATAATTATATATTTTTACTTTAGCTTTTATTTTTATTGAGAACGCTTTGTAAGATTTATGAATCCTTTTATTATCAATTTGCCAATGTATGCCTTCCGTTTAACATTGTAATATTTTTCATAGTCTATAACATTGTCCAATTAATGTAGCGGATGAAAGTTTAGTTGTGAGAAGTTGCCTATGCGTTTTTTCACTTTTTACAAATTTTATGTAGCTTACAACTTATTTTCATATAATCTTTTTTTATAACTGCAAGTTTATATAACTAAGCTTTTGAAATTTATAAGATCTTTGTAATTTATAATTTTTTTTATATTTATTCTTTTGAAGTTTATAACCAAAATTTGGATAACTACAATTAAACCTTTTGAATCAACATTTAAGCTATTTTTCATCATTTCACTTTTTTTTTGGAGGTCTCATCAAATGAGATTACTCTTTCAATGTACTGTGGATCTACATTATTCAAATATTATGATATATTTTTATGTTGTTTTTTTATTACAAATACTATTTTTAGGACGCATATTCTATATTAAAGGTGTCTTCACAGACTCTTGTTTGGATTTGCAATTGATAAGCACATTCATGTAAACCGATTGAATTTGCAATTCATTATCATGACTCTTTCAGTGCACTATCCTACTTTGTAGAATATATAAACATATCATTAAAAAAAAAAGAAAAAGAAAAAAAAATACTTTTCATTGTATAATTCATGACATTTTCAATGATTTTTAAATTTATAGATAGATAAAGCGTTAGTATATAATGTAATTCTCATTTATTTTATAAATCAAATTGGGGGACTCTTTTACATGAGAATGGGTATTCTATATATGTAAACAGTTATTTTTTTAAAAAAGTAATCCACGTAACTAATAATTAAATACTCGATATAAAAGGTATTACACAAATTTATTTATCCATTTCTTTTCTGTTCCAAAACCAAACAGGGCAAGCAATTTGTTTTTGTTGTTACTTTTCAGTGTGATGGTTTTTTCTGAGTACAAAAACTTTCGGAGATTTTTATTTGGTAAGTTTCCGTGCCTCTTTTCGAATCCGACTCCCTCCTGGCGCCTCCGGTCTTTTGCCTCTCTCATATCTAAACCTACACTGTTTTGGGTTTAAATTAGAAGGGTGTTCCACTTTGTTTTTTAAATAATAATGAAACCCCTCAAGTATTTTTTTAACAGTATCCAATGTTTTACAATAATTTTTTTTCCATTATGTAGCATAAAATAAATTTTCAGGAGCACACAGTATCTGACAAGATGCAACCTGTACTATTTTTTCATTGACACTTTGTATCTTAAATTTATTTTTATTGCATTTAGCACTCTAAATTATTTTTCTAGTTGCAATGAGAAGCCTCTAAAATGTTTTTTTAGTGGTATTGAGTACTAAATTTGAGATAGTGAGTGTTGAATGCACCAAAATTTAGTTTAAGATATGGAATACTACTGAAAAAATACTTCAGGGTGTAGTTTGCTAGATACTGAGTGCTCTTGAAAATTTATTTTATGCTGCATAATGGGTAAAAAAATATTTTTAAACATTAGGTACTACTAAAAAATATACTTAAGGGCCTTTAATGTTATTTAAAAAAAAGGGTGGAATACCCTCTCAATTTACACCCAAAATAGTGTAGTAGTGAGTATGAGAGAGGCAAAGAATGGTAGGTGCTGGGGAGAGAATCCGGATTCACCTTTTTTCTAACTTATATGGTAAGTTTACGGGCCTTTTTTTTTTTCAGAGGAACGAGTATTCTATATATACATAAAAATGTGAAAATAAGACACACACTCTATCACTTGTCATCATCAATATCAATATATTATAAAAAATTGTTCCCCCAAACTTATCCCTCATATGATTTATTCATGGCTCAAGACACATATTACTGTTCACAAGCCATCCTCATTTTTTTTACAATATAATATTCCTTCTTTGGACTACCAAGAAGCCATATCCTATTTGAAATTCAAAATATAAAATGGACGTTAAAATATACAATTTTAAGTCTCAATTGTCACCTCTGACATCTATTTTGATCCATCGAGTCTAAAAGCAAATGGATTAAAAATATTATTCCACAATTGACATGTCTGAAAGCACCAACTCACGGATTCCAAGAGCAAATGGATTAAAAATATTATTCCATAATTGCTATGCCTCAAAAGCACCAGCTCACGGAGTCACGGGTGGAGAAAAAATTTGAAACTTTTTCATTTATAGCTTCTGACATTCCCCTCTGGCCAAAGTCACAGGCTGAAGGTGTTGTTCTCGTCTACCACACTAAAAGCCTCCTTTTAATCTATAAGCCCTTCTTCAATCTTTCCTCCTTCTAATGTGTATTTGGGATAGTGATAAAAAAAATGACTTATTATGATTCTGATTTATTAAAAATAACTTAATAGAAAAGTCAATTTTTATAATGTGATTGATCGATTTATTTTTGAATAATAAGTGCTTATAAATTGTGATTTACGGTATATAAGGTAAGTATGTGAGAGGAGTTTTATCTCGACTTACATTAATAAGTGACTTAATAGAAAAGCTGCAGTGATGAGCTTATTTAATAAGTAGATTATTCTACTCGTAATGCAATTAAAAAACGTGATACCAAACACTGAAAAAACGCAACTCATTTTTATTTTGGTTTATTGCCCAAAAACGGGCTTATTTCTACCCAAAACGTGATACCAAACTCTCCTTTAATCTAACCACACCTAAAGCCTCCTTCCTTGAACATTGACTCCGACGAAATGGCAGGTAAGAAGAAGACGTTGTGGCTTAGGCAACTGACTCCAGGGATATGTGATGAAAACATTGTTATGAAGGTTGATAGGATCATTTCCGTCGAACACCCTCATGAAACAATTGAATATAAGCTTCCAACAAAGGTTCTTTGCCGATATGAGATCGTTGTCTTCGATGAGTCAGTGAGTGGTTATATTTTCTTATAATTGTGCAAGTTGTTATTCATATCCTATAGTATTCCTCGGTGTCATAAATGTTTTCCTTCATAGCTTACTCGAATGGTGCTTGAGATGAACTTCGACTACATATGGGAGATCTTTGTTGGTAAGTTCGGTGGGGAACAAACCTATAGGATATTAACAACTTGGAAGCCGTGGTCTCCTTTGGCATAAAGCAATCCTGAAGGAGTCATGGGTGGAGTTTTGTTACCCTCCTAATCGAGCTGGTTCCTTCACTTTTATCTGACATACTGAGCCTGCATTCAGATCTTCATCTTCTTTCATTGATTCAAATTCAAAATTCAAATTCTCAAATGACTTTTGTAGGACAAAATCTAAGGAGCATTCTCATTTTCTCTTTCCAACATTACATTTTTCATTCGTCTGCTCTGTTGTTCCCTACTTGTATGAGCTTACTCTTCATCTTCTTACTAAGAAAGGGCTTTGGATTTCAGATATGGCTCACCCATGCCTTCTCCTTTTCCAATACAGATTTTTTTCTTAAACCTGATTCCCTTCTTTCATTTTTTTCTCTTTTGCTGGTTTAATTTGAGTTGGGATTTATTTCCTTTTCCAGTTACGATTTAGTTCAAGAGTAGACCAAGCAATTTCTTAACATTTAGGTGGTGACAATATTGACGAATACCAAATCCATCGAAGGTGGTGATTGCTCAAGTGCTCATGGTAAAGACCAAGCAACTATTTTGACCCTTTTCCTTTATCGCATTTATTAGTTGACATCTGACTCCTATTACTTTCTTCTTTATTGGTGAATGCAAATTTGTAGATTGCAGCTCCGTATACGACATGAGAGCATTCCATTGTCTGAGGAAAGCCAACTACTTCCTGAAATCAAATAGATTCTAGGGAGCAAGTTATTGCTAATGCTATCATGACTTTGGCAGAAAGAAGTAATTAAAGATCAGGTTAAGATGAAGTGCTATGTTTTCTATCAAACGGCTTTATTTTAGTGAAAATAACTTCCATATTAACTCAACGCTTCAATATGTGGTAAAACACTTATTCAAACTTTTTTATTTAACCACGTTATGAAATTTTTACAATATGCATTTTTTTGTACACATGGTATTACATTTTCTTTGATTCATTTGCGTTGAAATGTCATATCTGATGATATATAGAAAACATATTCTAGAATCATTAATTGATAATTGAAACGAAATATTATTATGTATATTTGAAGAGTTTTTGGATGTCTGGGTTATGTGTTACTCCTCATATGTTTTTAGGCTCGGCAATATTTTATTGGTGCTATTTAAAGTAGACTTCTTCATTTGGTGCAAATCATGGAATTATGTAAACACTTGCATGGACTATGTTTATATATATGTTGCAGAACAGTTTTTTTTATAAAATATTATCATGTTCTTGTGAAACATGTTAGAACCTCCTCCTGTCATAGGCTTCTTTTGAAGGATGCTCAAAGGGAGTTATCTACGATGATTATAGAGTTAGAGTAATGTGCATTGGTTTTACTGTCAGTTTGTAAATTTTTAATGCTCATGCTTTAACTTGCTTTAGATATCTAACCAAATTAATGTTATTGAAGTCTTCAAATTTGCATTGACAGCTTGAACTTAATGTGCATCGGTTTTACTGTCGGTTTGTTCTTTTTTGAAAAAAACACATTGCAGGCTATGACTCTTTTCTCTTGAGCGCGTGAGCAATAAAAGGTTGTTTTGCTTTTCGATAAGCTATATGGCTGACCTGGGTTACTTTGCTATCATTTCTGTTCATCATGTTGTATGTTCACCATAGTCATTCTTATTCCTCTATTAATTATATTGATTATTTGTTTTGGGTCTGAAAAGTCTTTTGGACAGATCTCGCTTGCTTTGTAAATAGGATTGGTAGGTCTCTCTGTTTCACTCATGAACAAAGGATATATTTCTTTAATATAGACAAGTCAAATTTGACTGCACATTGGTCACATCCAGTATGCATAGTAGATATTCGAAATATTCTAAAAGCTAGAGTATTTTAATTGAAACTATGACTGTATTTGAGTTATGTAAATGATTATTTGTCTTCAAGGTTAATGTGTCTGTTAATGCTATCATTAACTGTGGCTAATGATCATGAAGTGATAGTAGTGCCAATATAAAATTGTACAAAGGATATTGTAGAGGCAAGTAAAGAGGCTCATAAAGCATTAGATTGAAGTTACACAACCATCAGTTCTTCTCCATGTTCAGCCGAGCTAACCTCATGCTGTTTTAGTCTCTTATGAATATATTGCTTTAACTTGTTGCTTTATCTTTCTTTTTTTTTTTTGATAATTTTGCTGCTTTATCTTTTGATAAAGATATCAAAAAATTAATGTTTTATTAGAAAGGTTACTTTTAAGTTTATCAATGGAGTGAAATAGTTTCTTTTTATCGTGATTGTGTCAGCCATCCAATATTAGCAGAAAGAAGAAGAACAATAAGGCTGAGGAAGGAGAAAAGCATAGGGAAAGGCACAAAAGCAAAAATAAAGAAAGAGATAGACTATTGTCAAATTCTGCAATTAATAGCTCTGCCCCTATGATAAAGACAAGAAGAAATAAGCCTTTTATGAAAGAAGTGTAGAAGCAACATAAGTTTTAATTACCAAATACATAAGACTTAGAATTGAACCACTTTTATGAGTTATTTTTTATTGATAGAAAAGTTAGAGAAATTACCTTTCCTGCATATCATTATTGTTAGATTATGGAGTCAGTTTTCATCAAGCATGATGTTGACAAATTTAGTATTGGTATTTTCTACTAGCAACCAAACAAGTATAAAAAGATAAGCAATTTCTTTAACTTCTCTTCTTTTTTTCAGGCTGTAGGATGTTATAATCCATAATTGTGTTGTCATGCCACCATAAGAGTAAGGTGAATGATATGGTTTTGGAATTTTAGACAAAATTTTAGGTGTATGTAATGCTATACTTAAAGAGCAAATTCTAGTGGTAGATTTAATTATGAAGAGATTGAATAATGAGCTATAAATTTATTGCTTGGAGAATAAAGAAATACTTGTAAATATATTTCTGATTTATTATATCACGAAACAACAACGAGATAGAATAATGAGCTATAAATTTCAATAAAGAGATAGAATAATGAGCTATTAATTTTAATGTCACCTATCCAAAGCATGTAAGATTGCATTGTTGTGATTTAGTTATTATAATTAAATAAAATAAATTTTGATTTACAAGCTCCTCGTGTGATACAAGCATATATTTAGGAATCTTGATATAACATTCTATTTACAAGCTCCTCCTGTGATACAAGGTCATCATATATTCTTTTTCTTCTTAACTCTCAATTGAGTTGCTGTTTATTATAATTAAAATGAAATAACTCTAAATTTACAATCTCTCTAAGTGGGAGGCACATAAATATTGTTTACAACACAAGGAGATATTTAGGAATATTGGTGCATCATCCTATTGAGTTGGGCCAATTATTACTGAATTCTGTGAAAATTTTGTTGTTGCTAATCAGTAATTACAAAGTGTGAATAATTAACTAAAAAATTACCTAATTATATGTTATAAAGTTGAGCCTCATTTTAATGAAGTTTAATTGCATTTACGTGAGAATTGCTTTTTTAATGGTAACGAAAATATAAAAACTCCAGATTTATAAACTTCTCGTGCAACGTAGGGGAAGCACACGCTAAGATAGGCAGCTTTATTGCCTTTTCTTGATAAACCTTATATTACTTATTCAAAAAAGTTAATTAGTGGTGGTAATACTATGAACATCACAATGTCATTCCATGCTATTGATGGTATCACTGATACAGTATGTTTAAAGTATGAAAGGCAATGATTTATTTTTAGGAAAATGATACAATTAAGTATTTAAATGTTTTATAAGTACAAGCACCCAAAGAATTCATGCATTCCTCTCCCCCGTGAGAGAAATCCCTCTCCTCTGTGAGAGCTTTTTCTTCCAATCACCCCTTTTCCCTCTATCTCCTCCCTCCCTCCCTCCCTCTCTGTGTTTGTTCGGTGTGTGTGTCTGTAGTATTGTTTTAGGATAAAAAAAAAAAAAGAAAAGAAAAAAGGGTCTGTGCTACGAGCAGGTTACGTACGTGGTGGTGATATTGTTGTGAGAAAGTGTTGAAATGGAAAGCGGTCAAAATTGCAGCGGAATTAAGAGAAACAAAGAAGTGCAACTTGATCTGAATTACTTTGATGAGGAATGGAAGGGACAAGCCCTTATTGGAAGAATTGAAACTGATAAATCGCTGAACTGGGGTATTGCGATATCGATGATTAGAAAAGGATGGGACCTTGACAGGGAATTGGAGATCCACGATATGCCTGATAAAAATGTTTTCCTGTTCCGATTTGCTAAATTGGAGGATTACAACAGAGTCCTAAAGGGTCGTCCATGGTCAATACAGGGTGCCTTATTGAACATCCAACACTGGGACGATTTCATGGTGTTCAGTGAGGTTAATTTTACTTGGTGCCCATTCAGGATCCAATTTCATGGCCTCCTGCATATTGCTTTCGATCGTGAAAATGCCATGAAGTTAGGAATGCCAGTGGGAAAGGTGCTATTGATTGAAGCCCCGAAACTACATAACAGACTGACCAGGACTTTCATTAGAACCAGGGTACTTATCAATATATCAGAGCCGCTTGTTACTGGCTTTTGGGTGCCTCGACCACAAAGGGAACCCATCTTGGTTAAAGTCCGATATGAAGGCCTCCAGAACTTTTGTTATGACTGCGGAAGGATCGGGCATGAAGCTAAAATCTGCCGTTTCCAAGAAAATGATCCAGGATGAGGTGACGAGAAGATAGAGAATGGCAATTGGTTCAGTACGCAACACGTAAAAACCATTGAAGAGGCCATATTTGTATATGATCATGACTGGGATGAGGCGGAGCTTATAAGGAAAGGCCCGTCTCCGGTGACCGGAGACCATCGTAACGGGAAGGTGAAGGATGTTAATTCGGAAAAAGGAATAGCGGAATTGCAGGGCGAGAAATCTGGGATTGCTAGGATAAAAGGAATTGATGGGAGCAACGGACAAATCCATAATAATAGTGCATTTATTGAGCGAAATGGGAGGGAGATTACAATCAAGGAAATCCTGATTTTAAAAGATCCTAGCCCAAACTCCTCGAAATCCCAGCACTTACCAAATATTTGCAAGCAATCAGACACGGGCGATCAAACCAGTTACGGTTGGGCTTAGTGTGAGTTTGGAACCAGAGTCTCCTAAAAGCCCAACTCGTCATGCTCAAGAGTCAAGCCCAAAATACCTAATGGAGTTTCCAAAAGAAGAGTCAGAGGTCTAAAATGCTTTAATTCCTTACTGGGCTATCACCAATATCCGCAGTGACTTGTGGGCTGAATCGAATTAATTTGAAAAGGAGCTACATGCCTTCAAATGAAGACCAGTACCCTCACCCAGTTAAGAAGAGACAGCTCTTCAAATAACCTGAGAATAAAGTTGTGCCGACAATCACTAGAGATACTACCCAGGCAGGTACAACTCGTGTAAGTTATCGTAAATTAAAGAATAATCTTCGCAACAGGAAAGGGCAGCGCTTTATCAATAAGCAACGTGGTGGGAAGCCGAGCACAAGTGAAGGGAATAAACAAACAATTTATGCTGATGATCGTCCTAACACTGAAGGCTCTATCACCCAATCTGTATCTTCTATCTATGCCAACGCCGATGGCTGTCACCAAGCAGCCATCGGTTCGCCATGAGTCTGCTATCTTGGAACTGTCGGGGATTAGGGGTTCCCCTGGCAGTTAAGAACCTTATGGAGTTATGCAATAAACAAAAACTCCACATTGTCTTCCTTATGGAGACAAAGAAGATACATCGGTATGTTAGCAGAATCAGACAAAAATGTGCCTTTGATGAAGAATAGATAGTGGATCCTATCGGGAGAAGTGGCGGCTTAGCACTATTTCGGGACAAAGAAACAACTGTGAACATCATCTCTTCTTCTCAAAATATTATTCATGTTTCAGTATCATCTTCAACAATTGATTTCCCACACTATATATCCTTTGTTTATGGCCCTCCAATTGAGAAAGACAGGTGCAGTATATACGATAGCATTGTCCAGTTTGCAAGGTACAGGGCTGAGATTGGGTGTGTGTAGGAGACTTTAATGACATCCTTTCTCACCAAGAAATGCAAAAGGGGGAGTCCAAGAGCTATCAGGAAAATTATCAATTTTCAAAAGTTCATCTCAGAGTGCTCTCTAATTGACTTGGGATTTAGCGGGTCTTGGTTCACTTGGTGTAACTGTAGACAGGGTGATGCGACTATTCGAGAGAGAATTGATTGTGCTATGGGAAATGATGATTTCTACCACAATTTTCCATTTGTCCGAGTCTTCCATATTGGTCCTTTAGGATCAGACCATCATCTTTTGTTTGTCAATTTTAACTATGTTTCTTCTGATAAAATAAGACCTTTCAGGTTTGAGGATTATTGGACTTCTCATAACGATTTTATGCAGGTCGTTCATAAGAGTTGGGAGATCGGTGTGCCTGAGGAAAATGAAATTATAACTCTGTTTACATTGAAGCTTAACAGTTGCAGGAAATCCTTAATTGATTGGAGCAAAAAAACCTTTCTCAATAACAAAAGAGCGATTGCTGTGCTAGAAAATCGCTTAACCACATGCAGGCAGGGCGCTCGGACAGAGGAGAGTGTTCGAGAAGAGGTATAACTCCTTAGCTGCATTGAGAAATTAATGGACCAAGAAGAGAACTATTGGTGGTAGCGTTCCCATGTCTCTTGGCTCAAATCAGGCGATAAGAACTCAAAATTTTTCCATCTATCTACCTTGATTAGGAGACGTTGAAACTCAATTCTGAGTATTAAGAATGATAATGGTGTATGGATGAGAGACAGAGGTACTATTAATGATATGTTCACTGATTATTTTACTAACCTCTTCTTTCTCTCAGGGCCGCGACATTTGGATGGTGCATTAGAATTTATTGACAAGAAAATTGATGATATTACAAATGATCTATTGCTCCGTCCTGTAACTAGAGAGGAAGTTCGCTTAACCACATTTGAGTAGGAGGATCTAAGGCCCCAGGCCCAGACGGCTTTCCGGGTAAATTCTACCAATTTTCATGGGAAGAGGTGGGAGATGCAATCTTCAATTTGGTAAGGGACTTCTTTGACAAGGGTATAACTCTAGAAAATATTAATGACACTAATATTACCCTTATCCCTAAGGTGGATAGACCTGAAAATGTGTCCCATTTTAGACCCATTGGCCTCTGTAATTTTTTCTATAAAATTATTTCTAAAATATTGGCCAACAGGATGAAATGTTGCCTTGATAAATGTATCTCTCCTAACCAAAGTGCTTTTGTCCCAGATAGACTGATTCAAGATAACATCATTATAGCCCACAAAGTGTTTCATTATTTAAGGCGAAAGAAAACTGGTAACATGTTTGAATTTGCCTTAAAAATGGACATGAGTAAGACTTATGATAGAGTAGAATGGGATTTCCTAAAGCAAGTTTTACTGATATTTGGCTTCTCATCAAAATGGGTCACTCTTGTAATGAATTGTGTGGAATTAGTTCACCTTAACCTTTGTATTGCAGGAGAGAAGATTGCTTCCATTAATCCCAGTGGAGGACTCTGACAAGGAGATCCTTTATCACAGTACCTATTTATTTTATCACTTGAAGCACTCTCATATATGATTAATAAACAAACAATACAGTGTTATCTCAAGGGTGTTAATCTTAACAATTTTTGTCCTACTTTGTCACATAGCTTCTTCACAGATGGTGCTTTATTTTTTATGAATGCAGATTCCTAAAATAGTAGAAATTTGGCTGAGATACTCAGAATCTATTGCATAGCGTCAGGACAACAGCCCAATTTGGAGAAATCAAGTATAGTGTTCTCGGAAAATACCCCACCACCTCTTAGAAGGGAGGTTTGTGATATTCTGGGAATCGGTGAAAGTATGGATCAGGGCAAATACCTTGGTATTCCCAGTGTCTGGGGTAAAACCAAACACCAGGCTCTTGCTTTGGGAACTTCCAAAACCATGGTTTCAAACCATGGTTTGCGCAACCCGAGACAAAACTCCTCTCACACACTTACCTCGTAAGTCGTAAAAGCTATTAAAAAAAGCTAATCCAAACACACACTATGTCTAGGAGAAAGTCAACAAGAAGGTGCTTCGCTGGAGTAGTAGGCATCTTTCTTTTGTAGGATGAGAAGTCATGATTAAGGCAGTCATCAATGCCATCCCAATCTTTCCTATGACTTGCTTTAAATTCCCAATCAAAACTTGCAGAAAACTTAATAGTATAGTGGCTAACTTCTGGTGGGGAAGTCAGAGCAGCGAGGGCAAAACACATTGGATTGCTTGGACTAAGCTTACTAGACTAAAGGTCGAAGGGGGCATGGGCTTTCAAGACTTTATTAAATTTAATAATTCCCACCTAGCAAAAACGGCATGGCGTCTATCTCAAAACCCGAACGACCTATGGGTAAAAGTTCTTAAGGGCCTTTATTTCCCAAACTGCTCTTTTCTTGAGGCATCTAAAGGCCACAGAGCATCATGGTGCTGGTCAAGTCTTTTAGAAGGGAGAGATTTTATCCAAGATGATTTATGCTGGCAAATAGGCAATGGTAACTTAGCCCGGATATGGAAGGACAACTGGATCCCTACCTTATCTCCTAGGAGATTGGTGACTGATGATGAAGAGCTAAAGAAGTCTGACCAAACCGTAGCATCCCTCATATCGCCAAATCAAAGAAGTTGGGATCTAAACTCCCTCCGGCACATGGTTAATGATACAATATTAGAAGCGATTGCCACCATCCCTATTCCGAGAATATCCTCTGAAGATAAGATGATGTGGACCTTGGCAAAAAATGGTGTATACACAGTAAAGTTGGGTTATAATTTAACAAATACAAACACTAGAATCACCCCTAGTATTGCAGGACCATCGTCCCAAATTACAAGTGCCGAATGGAACAAAACATGGAAGGTGAAAGTCATCCCGAAGGGGGTGAATTTTATATGGCGAATTCTCTCAAAGGCCATGCTACAAATGAGGCACTTATCAAAAGAAGAAGGGCAACCACTGATTTATGCCCAGTGTGCCAACATGCTACTGAATCAATTGAGCCTTTATTCTTTCAATGCCCATGGGTTCGATGTGTTTGGTTTGGTAGTAATTTGTCCTTCAAATGTGATATTGAGAAAGTTTATAATTTTAAAACCTAGTGGAAAAGTATTCTAAATTCTGACAGCCCCCTTAAGGACTTTGACATTGCATTCATTTGCTGGATTCTATGGTATATCTGGAAGGGACGAAATGATAAGCTCTTCAATGGTATTACACCAAATCCTAGCGCTGTTATAGAAAATGCCAGGAATTATATATATTCACTGGTCAACATGTGGATATATTAAGGAAGAAGAAGGCTACAGAAAAGCAGTGAAACAATGTCAAAAGTGGGAGGCCCCACCTGAGAATAAGCTCAAGATTAATGTTGATGGAGCTTTCGAGGAATCCACTAAACATGCTACCATTGGAATCTTGTGCCGAGATCATTAGGGCATCCAAAAGTGGGCTTTTGTTGACAAGGTAAAATCTATATAAGCCTTTATGACTGAATCCTTAGCCTTGAAAAGGGCCCTTATGATCGCTCAAGATTTGGGAAACAAGAATATTATCTTTGAATCAGATTGCCAACTTCTTGTGCAATGCTTAGAAAAGGATCGTCTGGATTTATGCGAATGGACATCTCGAGGGATCTTGGAGGACATTATTAGTATTCTGAAGTTTGAAGCCAGTTATACAATCCAGTTCTTTTCCCGAAAGGGAAACCAAGCAGCTGATTTGCTTGCTGCTCTTGCTTGTAAGGAGGTGTGCCCTGTTGGGTGGGTGGAAATGCCCTTACCCTCTTTGTCCTCACTGCTGGCCGAAGATGGGAAGAGTGCTAAGCATTACCGGAACCAAGAATCCCCACAGCCCGTGAACTTGGATCCTGGCTGATCATCTCATCCTACTTCCCTTGTAGTTTGTCTTCTCTGATGTTTTCAGTTTTGTCTTTATTTGTCCTCGTCTGATCTTCTCATCTATTTATTCTGATGTGGTAGTTTTCCTCACATTGTTGTCCCCCATCGCTATGTATTCGTCTCTTCTATAGTTAATGAATAGTTTCAGAATTGTTCAAAAAAATATCATGACTTTCTTTGAAGACGTAATACGAAAACATTGATATATTTGTATAAATTAGATAAGCTAGAAACGTTTGTTTTCGCTGATTCAAAAAAAAAAAAAAGAAAGAAAGAAAGAAAAAAGAAAGAAACATTTGTTTTCCACACGTAATGTGGAAAAGTAGACAAATTTGTGTAGCAATAACATTTTTTTGGAACTATAAAAATCTAATTGTAAGTATTCTACAAGTAATTGTTAATCCTAAATATAAGAGTTAGACAAGATATTTATTTTGGTTCTAAATGTGAGATATCAATCCACTTTATCTCTCCAAATTTATAATTTTTGCCCCAAATTATCCCTATTGATTGCAAATAGTAAATGGGTTTCATCAAGTGTACTTATAATGCATATTATTAGAAAGAGTATTTTAGACAAACAAATTGTTAGTTAATATGGTAAGGGGTCTCACCTCTGTGAAGAGGAAAATACAAATTCAAACCCAAAAAGCACATTTGTTAAGAGAGGTGAGAATTGTTGTCCTCTAAGCCTCTAGAGGGAAACCCTTAATCAAATCAGGAAAAAAAAAACAAGGAAAGAAAGAGTGTTTTAGGAAAACTTATACACATTTGTTATAAAATAATTAATTTAACTAATTTTTTTAAATATCCAAAAATTAATGATATAACTTATATTAATTATATATATTATATAATTAAATATTATATAACTTATATTATATAATTAAGGACAGGAGTGTGGTTTCCTTAATGGTATGACCTTTTTCCTGGCAAAAAATAATGGTGTGACCTTTTGTCCACCCAACCTGCATGTAAATTTTGTGTAGTCAATTTCCCTCGATTTTGGGCTACTTGTATAGTCGTTGTTTTTTGAGCAACAAAAAAGTATAGTCGTTGTTTGATTTGGATACTTTTTCAATGTTCTATACTTATTAACTTAACCTATAATTATGGAGGTCAATTGTTGTTGGCGTTGTTTTTTTAGACATTAGAAAAAGAAGAAAAGTTAAGATCTTCGTTTTCATTATAGTCATTGGTCAAGTCAATGGTCATAGTCCTTTTTTTCTTTTTGGCCTGAAGTCATAGTCTTTTATTCCGATGAATATCAATAGTCATAGTCTTGACCCCCTTAATTTTGAAAATAATATTATCACCTCGTTCTAACTTGCTTTCTGATTGTGGAAATTATTTAAAGCAAATATATAATATAATGACTTTCTTTTTGGCACTTGATAGGAAGAGCGTGGTGGATAATAGATCTTCCTGATAAAAAATAATCATATGGAGTTAATTAAAGTAAAAAATAAAACGAGCTATAAAATAATAGATAGAGACACAAGAATTTAATGTGGAAAAATCTCCCCCTCGATATGAGTGGGAGTGAATGACCACGGCCTAAAGCAAAAAATTTCACTATCTTCAAAAAGGAATAAAATTTTTAATGCTCTAATAAAAAGCTCAACTATAAGATAACAGCAAATTCACCTCATCCACAAAAATCACCAAATGATTATATTAATAAAATAGAAGAGCAAATAGATTAATAAAATAAAATACGTTTCTCCTGGATGAAGATACAATCTGCGTGTGCTAGAAATCACTAAAAGCAAAAGCTGTAGTCATAGAACGTATACCAACGTTCACACAAAATCTAGAGAAGGTAGGAAGCCCTAATTCACGATCCCACAGTTAGATTCAAGATATATATGTCTCGAACACCTTCACTAATTAATTTCAGGGCAATCGGACTAGAAATCACAATTTGATCATTGACTTGATCAAAGTCGCTCAGAAAATTCTGCAACAAACATGAACGGACGTTCACAAAAATTTTGGGGAAAATAGAATACTCTAATGGATGATCTGATCATCCAAAATAGAAAAACCGCTCAGAATACTCTCTCTTATAAAGAGCTATCAAGAAAACTTCCTTTTTTCCCTTACACACAAACTTGTAGTATACTCTTTCCTTATTAGGGCTCTTTCTTTTATTTCTTTCATTTTCTTCATTTTCTTTTTTTTTCCTCTTTTAATAAAATAGAAAACGAACAAAATAAAAAATACATAAAATATGAAATAAATAAAACTCAACCATTTAAACTTAGACTTCAGTAGGAGTGACATACTATGGTTCAACAGCACTTCATCATTATTAGTGGGGTATAACATCTTCCAAAAGTCCATCACAAGGTCATCCCGATTCCAACTTTCATACTTGGTAATTAAAAATTGTAATATCCTGAATTTTGGGATTGGAGGCTTGAGAATAAGCCTAAATTAAGTGGACTGCTAACTCCCGATTTAGTAGATGTCCCAAATCTATTCTCTAATGTTCCTTATATCTTTGGGGCATTAAAGAAAATAAAATGGTGAATTTTGGAGAATATAATTATATTTTTGGTGAAATTGCCTATGAGGTAGTGAGCTTGTCATGTGATTTTGTATGATCAAATGATGAGCAAAAATTATGAAATTTTACAGGATGAAATTAGACATCATTTGATAGGTCATATGACTCAATTAGAGCTATATACAAAGAGTTATGAATTTTTGAAATTTGCCCAGCAAAATTGATTAGTTTCTTGTATAGCATGTAAAGATTAAAATTCTGGAAATTTTGTGCTTTCAACTAGCAAAAGGCTATATTTTTTCTTGAAACTAGACTCAATAAGAGTTCTATAACCTTTGGAATCACTCCAATTCAATTTTTCTAGAAGTAGTTATGATTTTTCAAAGTTTGGGCAGAAATCTGCTAGAATTTTGTAAAAATTTGAAATTCGGAAAATGAATTAATTAAATTGAGATATATTATTAAAACATTTCATCTCCTTCCTCTGGCATAAACTGACGTGAAGTTCAGCATTTAGAGAGAGGAAGTGCAACCATGTTCTAGAGAGAGAAAGGAGAAGAGAACTTATATGGTAAGGCGATTTCTTCGGTAAATCGGTTCCTAAAGCGTATAACTCCAATCCTAAGCTACTACTTTATATTCTTTAAGGTTTGGAAGCTCCTCTTTTGGTGTTAGAACAGCTAGGGTGGTGTTAGAACAGCTAGGGTTTCAGCCAAGACAAGGAAAAGCTAGTGGGAGCTTGAGATAACTTCCAAACTCTTGTATATTGACTATTCTAGCTACTGTGGACAATTTGTAATTTTTGGAAATGGGTTTCCTTAGGGGTTATGCTGCCTAAATTGGTACTAAATGATAGTTGTAACCTAATGAAATAGTCAATAAAGTGGTTGGAAGTAGAAAGGAACGCGTTTACAGAGCCGAAATTGCAAAACCTCGATTTTCCCCAGAAAACCCATATATTTCGGTCAGGGCTGTAAATGGGCTTTAGAGTTGGATGTTTAATGGTTTGATGGTTTCATTGAGTGCAGGAACGAAAATTAGGTGGGGTTACAGTTGGTCACTTTTTTCGGAAAAGGCCGAAAAAGTATAATTACGAAAACGCCCCTGAAACCCTTAAAGGTGGGCTGCCAGGGGTAATTTTGTAATTTGACATTGAATTTGATAATTCTGAGTCCTGAAATAGATTCCTTAGGCGAAAATATCAGGATTGCCCAGGTTAGAATTTCGGGAAAAGTACAGTCGGACCGGATACGACGAGGTCGGGCTGGGTCCCCGGGGGTATTCTAGTAATTTTTCAATATAGACTCATATAACCCCTAGAAATATTATGAAAGTGTCTAAATGTGATATTTGGAATTGTAGGATCGAGTGGAGAGCCAAACTGTGACACGCTTTACGAGGCACACATCTCGAGGCTGAAAAGGGTTAAGGTAGGGGACTTATCTTATTTGCATGTATTTGATACCTCTGCTTGTATAGTAATGTATGTTATTGCTTTACTTGATTGTGTAGAGCATATTTGAATAAATGAAGCTTTGTTTTTGTTTTCGCTGTGGCCATAGTTTTGTTACATGAAACATTGAGCATGTAGAAATGTCATTATGAGTCATACATCTAGTTAAAGCTAATATATCATACACATAGCATTTATCATGCATGCATTATGGTATCTATATCCTACTGAGATTCTCTCAAATCTCACCCTCCACTACTAATAATTCAGATAGGTGAATACGGAAAGTACGCAGAGATCAGCAAAGAGAATTATACGAGAGGATTACAGTAGTGGAACGAAGACGAGAAGAAGTCTCCGTTTCATTGGGATGGGTGATGCGTGCTTCTATCACTAAAGCAATCAATTAAACCAGGTCCTAAATTATTATGTAGTTTAGGGTCAACCTAGGTCATTCTCCCAAGGAGCAAGCTATGAGTTTTCTTTAGGATTTAATTTTAAGTGACAAAAGATGCAATGGAATGGACCTAAACTAGAATGCAAGACAGTATTACCTAAATGCAATTAAACTAACTAAATGCACTAATGCCATTGACTCTAAAAACTATATGAGACTGAGACTAATCTATATGAATTTGAGTGCAATTTTTGGGGGTTTTTATGAATAAGGAATTAAAATGCTAAGCAAAGAGAATAATCAAAAGCATGTTTAGTTCAGTTATGATGGTGAAATGGACAACTTATGATTCACATGGATTTAGCTTTTTTAGCCATTCAATTTATTAGACCAGAGAGAGGTTGATGAAAAATTGGAATTAATAAACTTAGTCACCTAATTGAAACATAGTAAACCCTCAAGCTCAATAACATTTATTCCACTAAAAAACTCATAATGAAATAAATGGTGGCTAATTAAATTCATTAAAAACCAATCACAATAGTTTAAATTATGTTTACAATTGCCTAATTAAACAATTTGACAATTAATCACCTAATTGAACAATCAAGAGATTAAACCCAAATTGACAATTAAATTAATAATGAAAACTCGATTAATAATTTAATTGACAACCAAAGGTTTGCAAACAAAAATCCTAACAATCATTTAAGAACAAATCAAATTCAACATATCAATTCAATCCAAATCAATAATAAGTCTATAATCTAAAACTAGATTGTTCTCAATTATTACAACTCAAAATTATTTAAAACTAAACAATCTCAAGTCTTGAATAAAAAAGATAAAAAGAAAGACATTCTCTTATGATCTTTAACTATAAGCTCATAGACTCTAACTTCCTCTATGTTCCTCTAAGTTGCCTCCTAATCCAAGGAATTTGAGAATTAATGGATATATCTTGGACCCTTGCGTCACTGTATGCGAATGGAAAGGGGAATAAAATAATAGCTTTAGTGAATGGGTGTTGTGCGTGAGGGAGGAAAGTCTCAGATGGTTCTGAATGGCCGCGTGTCTTCAGCGTCGTCTCCAATTAGTTTCAGCCGGCCCCTACCTGTGCGTGCGCCTCAGCCCGTGAGTCGTCCTTTGGTGAAGAAATTCCAGCGGCTGAGTCCCTCCGTACCTCGTCTCTGCGTCAGTCCCTTTTTTTTTAGTGGTAGCTGTTAGGTTAATATTTAAGAGAGGAGGGGAGAGTTTTGGGTATCGATTTGAACCCATTAAAATTTAAGAAGTCTAAATAAAATTCAATTATTGGATATTTTTTTAGTTTTTCAGAAAAATTCTGTACCGTAGGATCTTTTAATCTGTTTTTCTTTTCTCTGTAAGAATTAAATAAAATTATGATCTATCATATATTTAAAAATATTATCTAATCACAAGATAACAATTAAGATATTAACAATTTTAAGTCTAATAATATCATAATCAATTCAGATTTATATTATTTACTAAAATTGGCTAACTATCTAAATATTATCTAATAAATCCAATTTAACCTAAAATAGTTCCAAAAATAAATGAATAAGGTAGGATAAAATATATAAAATTTAGGATATATCAACGGGTTTAGATATCTTAATAATCCTATGCGGCTACATTAATTGTAATTATCAGTTACGAATCCCTGAGGGGAATTTCCGTAATCATATACATATTATCAATATATTTATGTTATTTTTGTATTGTCTACCGAACTGTGTATCATTTATTATAAATGCTCTAATAAAAATAAAATTAAAATAAGTACGTGACAATAATCTGTTTGGAAGCCGAGGAAATACTGTGACGAATTTTCTCTCCCCTAATCGAGATAATTATTGGTGTCTTCACTTGGTCTACTTTGGCAGGAAATTTTAAAGAAAATTCCCACCACTTGCTCGTTGAAATTTCAAAACCTATCACAATTAATCCTTGTAGACAGCCTCTGGTCTTGTTAAGTTTTTAATATGACGTTGTAAGAAAAGATAGAATCTAACTGGGATTTCAAGTCTTTTCCGTCAGATTTGTGCTAGTTCATGCTTTTTTGTAAACCAATTATATAATGATTTTTATAAATTTAATAATGATGGTTTTAAAGAGAGGTAAGTCTGATATTTTCTGTTTAGGAGTTGTTGGCAAAAAAAAAAAAAAAAACACAGTTTAGGAGTTGATTTTGGATGAAACGAAATGGTTCAAAGGAGGTATTTGGTGACTCTAGTCGGATAAGTGTAGAAAAGTGGATGTTTTGGAATAGAAAAACCAGCATGTCCATGTTCATATTTGTCACGCCCTTGTCTTAACTTTATCTTTTTCAAAGTATTTACGGAAAATAATGTGGTTCAATAGACAACACAGGAATAACATAATTATACTGATAATATGTGCATGATTATAGAAATTCCCTTAAGGGATTGTACAAAACACATACAAATTATGTAGCCATGCAGAGCTACTTAGGTGACTAACATGTCCCAATGAAACAGAGACATTTTCCTAGCTTCGATCTACGACTGCAATCCCCTCATGCGGTTCTCTTCTTTGTTCTCAGAATACCTTCTGTTTTCATCTGTCTAAATTATTGGTAGGGGAGGGTGAGATTCGAGAGAATCTCAATAGGAAAACAGTGCCAATATGCATGCAAGATAAGTGCTTAATGCATGACATGCTTGCATTACATAAACTCATACTTATATAATGACATCTGAGTGCTCAATGTTTCATGCAACAAAACTATGACCACAGTATAAACAAAAACAGAGCTTCAATCATTCATATATGTTTCACATAATCAACTAAAGCAATAACATACATCAATATACCAGTACAAATATCAAATAAATACAAAAGAGGTAAGTTCTCTACCTTAATCTTTTTTTATCCCTAAGTAGGCTCCTTGAACGGTGTGCCTCATAATGTGTACCAGCAACTTGGGCTCTCAACTTGATTCTAAAATGTCAAATGCACAATTTAGACACTTCCATAATGTTTCTAGGGGTTATATGAGTCTATATTGATAAATGACCAAAATGCCCTCAGGACCCCGGCCCGACCCCACCGTACCCGGTCTGACCATACTTTTCCCAAAATTTTGACTCAGGCTATTCTAATATATTTTCACTCAAGGAATCCATTTTTGACCTCGGTTTTCTCAAATTCCAGCCTCAATTATGAATTTACCCCTGGTAGCCCCTATGTGAGGGTTTTAAGGTTATTTTTGTCATTTCACTTCCCAGTACTTTTCTCACTTTGCACCCAACATGAACCCTATGCAATTTTCCATTTTAAACACAATGAAATTATCAAAAACACCAAAATCCAGTCCAAACACAGCCCAAAATAGATCAGGACGAAATTCCGTAAAAATTGGGAAAAATAAATTTCTTGATTTCAATCCATAAACCACATTCTTTACACCTCTAATCACTTATTTAACTACTTAATCACATTCTAAACATCATTAGACTAAATTTAGCAGCACTTCCCTTTAGGATTTGAGCTTCCCAAAATCACAAAGTCATGAAAACCAAGCCAATAGCCAACCAAACCACCAACAAGCCTAATACTTCAACAACATCATATATCCCCTTAAACATAATTAAAAACAGCTTCCTTCTTCAAAAACACCCCTAGGTCGAAAATCAAGGGTGGCACCAAAGTCAAGAAATACTCAAGGAAAACAAGAAGTCATTGGTTCAAAACGGAGTCGAGGATTACCGCTTCGTGTTCCTACAAGTGATTCGGTATTTTGGCAGCACTCTGGCTAGCTAATGGATATAAAACACCTCATATGAAAATTTGAGACCATAGAATTGAAGCTTACAATGAGTAGAAGAACTTTTTGTCCTCCAGCTGCTCATACTTTGCCTAAGGATGAGAAAAGAAGCTTTTTTGAGTGTTTACATAGCGCCAAAGTGCCCTCAGGGTATTCTTCAAATTTTAAAAAGCTTGTATCGATGAAAGACTTGAAGTTAATAGGGCTAAAGTCTCATGATTGTCATGTCTTAATGCAACAACTACTCCCAGTAGCTATTCGAGGCATTGTCGAATATGATCTTCAACACATATTGACTAGACTTTGTTTCTTCTTCAATGCCATTTATTGTAAAGTCATTGACACGGAAAGATTGGAGGAATTGGAAAATGAAGGATATATGATCCTGTGCCAGCTTGAGAAGCTTTTTCTTCCTTCTTTTTTTGATATCATGGTACACCTGAGTGTTCATCTAGTGAGGGAGATAAAGTTGTGTGTCCCTATCTATTTCCGGTGGATGTAACCAGTTGAAAGAACTATGAAAATCCTAAAAGGGTATGTGAAGAACCCCAACCGGTTTGAAGCATCTTTTGTTCAGAAATATATTTCTGAAGAAGCTATGGAATTTTGTCAACATTATTTGTCAAATGTACGACATATTGGGCTTCCTAAACGTCATGATCAAGAAGGAGGTAGACACGGGGCAACAGTAAAGAGCATAGATACTGATGAATTACAACAAGTCCACTTGTACATCTTGAATAATTTTGATGAAGTTCAATATTACATGAATGCGCATAAAGAAATTGTACAGAAACAAAATAGTCGAATGACTGAACAAAGGTTAATTAGGGAGCATAACAGAACATTCGCACATTGGTTTAAACAAAAGGTTGACGGAGAAGAATGTGTTTCTGATACAATAAATTGGTTAGCACGTGGTCCTAAAGTTGATGTCATAAGTTGGAATTCATTTGTGATCAATGGTTATACGTTTTACACGAAGTCCCTAGATGATAAGAGCACCATCCAGAACAGTGGTGTTGTATTAGTGGTTGAATCTATGCACTTCTCTAGTTCAAAAGATAAGAACCCTAAATTGGCTACCATACCTTATTATGGGGTTATTGAAGAGATATGGGTGGTTGACTATGTTAAAATCAAATTTCCCATTTTCAAATGCAAGTGGGTTGATGTCAATAATAGTGTGAAGGTCGATAGGTTAGGATTTACATTAGTAGATTGAGTAATAGAAGTTTTAGGGATAAACCTTTCATTATGGTAGATCAGGCGCAACAAGTGTTCTATATCTCAAATAAGTGGTCTGTAGCTCTCCAAGGAAAAAGGGTCGTTGATAATGATGAGAAAAGTCGCTCAAATTATGATCTTCTTGAGACTCCTTGTTCCAGGGGTCTACCAGAATTGAACGAAGAAGATGAAGCAGATAATGAACACGGCACAAGAAATGATCATCATGAGGGAATGTGGGAGGATTTCTCTTTATGATACTACTTTGATATAAAGTAATTATGATTATAATTTATAGACATTTAATGTATATAGTTTTTCCATAGATATAGTCTTCTCATGTTGTAGCTTAACAATTTATCTTTCTTTGTTGTCGTTACAGGAAAATGACAGATCCCCGGCGTCCTAGTGTAGAGGATTAGTCACCTACTGCACCTCAGAGTCAGCCACCTATTGGCCAGCAGAGTCAGCCAGCTAGTGCTCCTCAGAGTTAGCCACCTATTGCCTAGCAGAGTCATCCAACTAGTGCTCCTCAGAGTCAGCCATCTAGTGTTAATCAGAGCGAGCCTAGCAATGCTCAGAGCCAGGATCATAGTGAGCCTAGTAGCCAGTCTGTACGGAGGGGTAGACGTGGCACACGATTGATAGACATTTCCCTCAGTCAGAGTGTAGGGCAAAAGATACCGATTGAGTTTGATAGATATTGGAAACCAATCGGGCCTAATGCCTAACGGTATAGGAGTTTTGTTGGCCTCCTTGTACGCAACAAGACAAGCATCTTGATAGAGGAGTGGAGAAATGTCGATGAAAAGGTGCGGCAACATATTTGGGACACTATCCAGGTATACAATTCTCTTATATTATGTATGTAATTATTATCAAATATGTCTCAAATTTGTCACTTACTCCTTCAATGCATGCATTCCAGCTCACCTACGATGTTCCTCAGAATGAGATGTTGTACAACAAGACAATGACTTATTGTTATGAGCGTTGGAGCAAGTTTAAGACAAATATGACCAATAATTACATTCATATTGAGGTGAAAGATGGTCAGCCTCGTCCTAATCAATGCGACAAGTATACATTTCTTGATCAAGCGACTTGGCACACATTTGTTAGGCTTCGGACTACTCCAGAATCTTTGGTTAGTTGACTTATTTTTCATTTTAATTACTTAGCAATTATCTTGATTGATTATAACACTTTTCTTTTGTATTATTTCTTATTCATAGGCAAAAAGCACAAGAGAGTCGTAGAAAGAACGATTGCCCTTATACAATGTCTCGTGGGGGTTATGCAAATACGGAAAGAGACTTGTTGGGGGCCAAACGGAAGAGATTGGAAGAAGCATCTTAATCCGATCCTTCTGTTCTTCTTTCTCCACCATCTCCGATTCGTCGTGAAGAAAAATGGTTGTTTGCTCACCAAAAGAGGAGTTGGTCTTATACAAGTGAACAATCTCGTATAGTAGGTGGAAAAATTGTAAGTATATATCGTTGTTGTTATTAATTACATACGAAACATACTTCATTACTTATGTTTGTTATTTTCTATTATCTTACAGGAGGAACTTAGGAAAAAAAAAAGCTGAGGGATCTTTTAAGTCAAAGGCAGGAAGGATATTCTGACTGTTACTACTGGCAAACATGAGCATCTAGGCCATGTCAGGGGAGTTGGAGGAGGGGTTGGGATACAAGATTACTTTGGAGCCCCTGTACGCTATTCCTCAAACATTGCGACTAGGGAGGAATTGGAGACTATGTTGGCCACTGCAAGAGCAGAAGCAAGGGCCGAGGCTGAAGCATCCTTTGATGCATTGCTAGAAATCCGGTTGAGCAAGATGAAAGAAGAAATGATAGTATTTAAGAGCTCAAGACAAGATACCAGTGCTCCCCAGCCATAATAGCTTGATCCTAATAAGCAGAACACTAAAGGGAGTTGTTGCAACATCGGGCAGTCATCAGAGGGTCATGCAAGAGAAATTACTGAGCCTTGTGACATTTTTGTCAAGGATCCTCTGAGACTGTTAGTTGCAGGGGGTAGTGTGCATAACCTCATATCAACTGTCCACCACCAACAAATAGAAGCTGATCAAGTCCGAGTGTCAATTGATGAGGTGATCATTGCAGATGCACCTGTCCCTATCCCTTCTGATGAATTCAAGATCGTAAGCGATGTCCTGGGTACGTTCATCTTGTGGCTAAAGAATCTTGTTTCTGTTCGAGCTGAGGAAAGTCCGATCAAGCCCCACCAAGTCTAGCTCCCTTCACTCAAGAAGTTTCACAGCCTCCATTGAATATCAAGCAACAAGTGATTCTGATGGCATTTGATACATCCTTTAAAACAAGAGATTGGCCTATGAATTCAATTGTTGGCAAGTTAGGGGCGACAAGCTATCTTGAGAGGGATGATTTGATGTCCTTGGTAGCTCTTGGACAAAATCTTATGATTGGGATTGTCCAACTGTTCTTAATGTAAGTATCTTCTGCAATTCAAAGTAAATATTTTAAAAATTTCACCGTTTACCTTTTATTTATGTGCTTACATTATTGTAGGTACATGCATCGTAGGTTGGTCTCTTCTGGAAAAAGCACAAAATTTGGATTCTTATGCCCCCATCAAATCCAAGAGAAAGGGACCACTGCTGCTATCAGACATACATACTTATCAGAGAGGCTTAGTGAAACCGAAACTGAGTGTTTCTTAGCTCCATATGTTCATGGGTAAGAAAAAAAATTATATTTTAAAATATATATAATGTTTTATATTTGCTTAATAATAGTCTTCTCTGTTTTTCAGTGATAATTGGCAGTTGGTTCTTCTATGCAAGATCAGTTATACTGTCATCCTTTTATGCTCCCTCCACTTCAAACCAGGGAATGATTTGAAAAAGACCATGAACTCATAAGTTTTCTTGCATTATTACCTTTTGTTTGTAAAGTTTATGGAATTTGTGTAAAATAATTAATCTTTCTGATTTTGATGATGATAGGGCTATGCGGACATTCCTACACACTTCTTATGGTAAGCATATTTGTGACTTAAAGGACCTTACATGGATCAAGCCAAAGGTTAGTACATATTGATTTGTTTAAAGAATGTAATAAGCCATGCCTTTATACTCATTTTAATGATATCATGTTTTTTTTTTGAGCTGGAGGCAACCACAGGGGTCCAACTTATGTGGTTTTTATGTTTTAAGACATATCTACAATATTATCACTCTAGGCACGACTGATTTTTCTAAATAGGTAAATTTATATTTCAGAACTTTTGTATTACGTACTTTATTGTTTTTAAGTTACTAAGTTAATATGTTGTCTGGTATTGGTGTTACAGATGTTTTACCTTGCTGATCCCTTTTATGAAGAAGATATTAATTTTATTCGCACATGTTGTGCTGAATTCATCTATGAGTTATTACAAAAATAGTGAGTTTCTGAATCCAATGTTACATTGTACATTGTTCTCATACGTGTTGCTCCTGCTGTATGAATTTCTAACTGGGTTTATGTATCTGTGTAGGACAATTTCTGGGATATGGGTGATACAGGAGGCATGGGATTTGAGGGACTGTCCTCTATACTTTTTCTTCACTTTTTATTTTGTAAAACTGAGGAATTTCTGCTGTTGCTTGTATATATCCTTGAATTTTATTGCTGCCATTGTCATTCAAAGTTTTGCATCCATTTCTGAGCAAATTCGTTTGTTTGCACATTCCTTCATATTGCACATTAAAATTGATTCATATGCTGTGTTTTAGTTTTAGACAGTTGTTGAGTGCATTTGGAGTTCCTGGAATATGATTTAAGCTTGTTGCTTGAATTGTCCACATTTAATCTTCAACCTTGATATCTTGCAACATTTCACCAAGTGTTAGCTATCTCAATTTGATTTGTGTGGCTTAAAATTAAGTGTTCTACACTAATTAACATTTGTTGGAAGTTGATTTAAAGTCACCTATCTTATACCTTCATTTATGCTTGCTGTTGTCATTGCTTCTGTGAAATATGTGTTGCGTTGCTTCTGTGGAATCTGGTATAGAAATGGTTTGTTGGGTAGCTTATATATAAAAGGGACGATTTTTTTTTAAAAAAATAGAACTTTTAAGACCAATTATAGCTACAACAGTCCTTTAAGACTGGTTTTAGCTGAAACCGGTCTTAAAATTTAATTCAAGACCGGTTGTAAGCACAACCGATCTTAAATGTCACACCTTTAAGACTGGCTGTAGGCACAACCGGTCTTAAAGGTGTGACATTTAAGACCGGTTGTGCCTACAACCGGTTTTAAATTAAATTTTAAGACAGGTTCTTCTTCCAACCAGTCTTAAAAGTTATACTTTTTAGACCGGTTGTCACAACACATATTTTAGACCTATTGTCACAAGATCTAATACACAACCGGTCTAAAAAGTTTTTTTTAATCAGTCTAAAAAGTCTTTTTTAACCAGTCTAAAAAATCAATTTTCCACTAGTGTCAGGTCTGCATACCAAGCTTTGTCTAAGATTCTTGTCGTTGTCGAGAAGGACTAGTCATGGCAATGAATTTAGAAGTTACATATAGTGCCCTATTGCAAATCTTTTATGTGGCTTGCTCTCCACAGTAAACTCCTCGCGAATGAAGAGTATCCGTAGAGGAATGGGGGTTAATGGAAGCTGTGCCTGGTGTGGTGCTACATCTAAAAGAGAGTTTAGCAATGTTTGGTTTTCTAAACTCTCATTAATTGCTCCTCCAATAACAATCATTAACTAATTTGATTAGATTAATGAATATAATTAAGTTAGTTAATTATAATATGGATCCATGACACATTCCTTCTGCAATATGGTTCTCCATCCTCTTTAACTACTCACCATATAGATAAATGTTTTCTCCAACCTCCTTCGGATCCTGCTTGAAATCTTGGCCTTGTTTTTTTAGCATATTATCAATACGTAATTTATTAATTTTGGCTACTTTAATTTCATTTTGTCTTTTATTAAAAAAATATGGATGTGTCATTTTTCTTTTAATTTTAATTTTTTTGCCAGATAATTTCTTGGCCAATTTTTCCAGATAATTTTAATTTTTATTGCTGGGTGGCTTCTTTATGTTGTTGTGCCCCATGTCTAGGTTTTTAAAAAGAATTAAAATAAAATAATCGATTTTTTATGTATGAATTTTTTCCTACATTTAATGTAAATTTTTATTAATTATGGGTTCAATTATTTTGTTGGGTGCTTAACAGATTAAATGAAGAGGAAGCTTTCATTTGACCAAAAAAAAAAAAAAGAAGAAGAAAGAGAGAAAAGGAAACTTTATTTCTTTTGCCAGAAAAGAGGAAACTTTATTTCAGCAAAACTTGAGAACCACATATGATATTAAGAATATCGGAAAAGGAAGTGAATTATACTTCATTATGGTGGCGGCAAATTAATTCAAGCCATTTGTGTTACGTGCTTATTCTCAAAATTAAAAAGAAATAAAAATATAGACTATTGTTACTGAAATATGTGCTTCAAAGAGAGTAGTATAATATGTTATCAAAACAAAAAGAGATCAGTATAATGATCTGTGATTTTTACAAACGAAAATAAGATGCTAAATAATTGCGGCAAAATCCAAATCATGGAAATAATTAGCTGTTCAGAAAATGACAAATAGAGACAATAAAGCGAGAATCATCATAATATAGATCTCATAATTTGAGAAATGTAAGGGAAAAGTCCAAATCTTGTTTTTTGTTAACAAAAAATTAGAATTCGTGTCGTGACAAAAAATACTCTCCCCCCACCCACCACTTTTTGAGAAATATTTATATTTTTCGTGGATGTCATATCATTTGAAGTCAATTCAATCAAAATAACAACTTAACATATTTTAATTATAATTGCAGTTGGCTAATGACTCATAAAAATTTCTCATCTTATTTTGTTCTTAAGAAAAATAAATTAAACCTCTTAGTTTGGAAGAACAAAAACTCATCTGAACTAAATTAAAATGTTTATTTTTCTTAAAAACAAAACAAAACATAAATTATTTTATATTAGTCATCGGTCAATTAAAATTAAAACATGTTGAATTTTTATATTTTAATGTAACAGAGTTTAAATGATGTGATACTCATATATTATATAAATATATCTCTCACTTTTGAATGACTTTCTCAATATACAACTAGAGGCTGAAAATTCATATTAAACTCTTTTTTCCTATAACAACAAATAGCTTGTCAAATAGATAGGATTGACTATATAGAATGCACGTTACTGTTGTCACGCCCTTATTTTAATTTCATATTTATCAGAGTATTCGCGGAAAACGATATGCGGTTCGATAGGCAACACAGGAATAGCATAACTATACTGATAATATGTACATAATTACATAATATCCCCCGAGGGGTTCATACCTGATAAATTCAAATAATGTAGCCGTACAAGGCTACTAGGGTATCTAAACCCATCCCAGTAAAACGGAGACTTCTTCCCATCTTCGTTCCATTACTGTAATCCCCTTGTACGGTATTCTACATTGTTATTTGCATATCTTCTGTCGTCTCCTGTCTAAATTGTTGGTAGGGGAGGGTGAGATTCGGGAGAATCTCAGTAGGAAACAGATACCATAATGCATGTATGATTGATGCTATGTGTATGACATGTTAGCTTTATCTAGATGTATGCTCCATAATGACATTTCTGCATGCTCAATGTTTCATATAACAAGACTATGGCCACAGCGAAAACAGAAACAGAGCTTCATTTATTCAAATATGCTCTACATAATCAAGTAAAGCAATCACATACATCATTACACAAGCAAAGATATCAAACACATGCAAGTAAGGTAAGTCCCCTACCTTAACCCGTTTCCGCCACGAAACGCGTGCCTCGATCTACGTGCAAACATCTCGGGGCTCCATATTCGATCCTACAATGTCAAATATACTATTTAGACACTTCCATAGTGTTTCTGGGGGTTATATGAGTCTATCTTGAAAAATTACTAAAATACCCCCGGGGACCCAGCCCCATCATACCCGGTCCGGCTGTACTTTTCCCGAAATTTTGACATGGGCTATTCTTACATATTTTCACCCAAGGAATCCATTTCCGGACTCATAATTATCAAATTCAATGTCAAATTATGAAAATGTCCTTGGCAGCCCTACTTTTAGGGTTTTAGGGGCGTTTTCGTAATTATGCTTTCTCGACCTTTTCCGAAAAAGTGCCCAACTGTAACCCCACCTAATTTTCCCTCCTGAATCCAATGGAACCATCAAATCATTGAAAATCCAACTCTAAGACCCATTTAGACCCCTGACCGAAATATATGGGTTTTCCAGGGAAAATCGGGGTTTTTCGGTTTCGGCTCCGTAAACACGTTCCTTTCTACTCCTAACCACTTTATTAACCATTACATTAGGTTACAACTAACATTAAGACCCAATTTGGGCAGCATAACAGCCCCACATACCCATTTCCAAAAATTAAAACCAAAGGCAATCCGGCGAAATTTCACCGATTAAATTACCCACAGCAGCTAGAATAGTCAATACACAAGAGTTTGGAAGTTACCTCAAGCTCCCACTAGCTTTTCTCAAAGTGGCTGAAAACCCTAGATGCCAAACATCCAAATTTGAGCCTCCAAACCTTAAATCATATGCAAAGGAAGCTTAGGAACGGAGTTATACGCATTAGGAACCGATTTACCGTAGAAATCACTTACCTTTGTAAGCTTTTTCCTCCCCTTTTCTCTCTCTAAAATACACAACTTCCTCTCACTAGTTTCAGGTTTTTCATGTCAAAAATGGGGCTGAAGAAGGAGGAGGATGATTATAATGATATATCTAATTTAATTAATTAATTTTCCCAATTTTCGGATTTTTGCAAAATTCTGGCAGATTTCTGCCCAAACTTTGAAAAATCATAACTAATTCTAGAAAAATCGAAATGAGGTGATTCTAAATCCTATAGAACCCTTATTGAGTCTAGTTTCAAGGAAAAATATAGAATTTTGCTTTCTGGAATCACAAAATTCCCAGAATTTCAATCTTTGCATATTGTTCCAGAAATTTCACAGTTTTTCTGTGCTGACTTCAAAAATTCATATCTTTTTGTGTATAGCTCTTATTGATTCATATGACCTATCAAATTAAAGCTTAGGATGTCTACTTTCATCCTGTAAAATATCATAATTTTTTATTATCATTTGATCATTCAAATGAACATGACAAGCTTACTACCTCATAAGCGATTTCACCAAAAACATAATTACTTTCTCCAAAATTCATCATTTTACTTTCTTAATACCCCAAAGATATTAGAATCATTAGAGGATAAATTTGAGCTCCTGCTAAATTGGGGCTTAGCAGTTCACTTAATTTAGGTTTATTCTTAAGCCTCCAATCTCAAAATTCGGGGTATTACAGCTGTTGTGTTCCATGTCATGCAAATTTCAATGAAATTTTTTGTTGATTGTCGAGGATGTAGTACAACTCTCCTGTTTTATCTAGGCTACGGACTATAAAACATAGGCAGAATTATAAAATGAAAAATCACAAACAAGATTATTGTCGGAATGGAAAAAATTTTGTTTAATTTCACCCATTGGAAATGTTATTCATGTCAAATTATATGGCATGACATTGGTTTAGACTTTTGACAAAGGATTTCCCAGCAGATTCCGAGAGACATGAGGGGAAGCAAAAATACTGGTTTTTTTTCCTTTAATTTTCTTTCCTCCTTTTATTATTCTCTTTCTATCAACTTTTCTTCATTTTTTGGGCCCACAATGAACTTTTCTTTTTTGATTTTATCATTCATCTTGTTTTTATAATTTAAAGCGTTCATTTTAACCAACGAGTAGTTGGCTCAACTGGTCAGTGGGTTGAGCCCCCATAAGGACGAGAACGTGTGTTCGACTCCTGGGAAGCGCTCTCGTTGGGAGAGGGGACAACCCCGCCTATGTGGGCGGCACTCCTACCCCTCGAGTCCGGATTAGTCGGTTGCCAATTGGCGCCGGATTACCGGGCGGTTTTACCAAAAAAAAAAAAGCGTTCATTTTAAAAGAAAAAGAGACAATTGGTTACTTATTTTTCCAAAATACGGTGACATTTGAAAAAAAATTTTCAATCTTTTTCTAACTTATTTTGTAAGTCTACTAGTCTAGAGTTTTCTCTTCAAAAAAAAAAATTCAAAATCCACAACTCAACTTCATATGTAGGTAGAGGTTGAAAATTCATATAAATTTTCTGTTTTTATTCAAAAAAAAAAATTCAAACGAAATTGTTGAGATAAAAAACATTTCCTTTGACATTTAAATTGTCATTCACGCCAAACTATCTGGCATGGTATTAGTTATTATAAAAATATTTTTTAATATCTAACAAAGGATAATCAAGTTGGTAAGAGCTACCTTACAAATCCTATTGCCAATAGGAGAACATTGTTGGGAGGTAATTTGTAAGTATTTCTGTAAAGTTTTTTTGAACTATATACATACTCCAACCTTGGTGAGCCTCTAAGATTCAGCTCATCTAAGATTTCTTTTTAAAAAAAAAAAAAAATTCTTAGCCAATTCTGAAAACCATGCCCGGGAAGCGGAAATATCAGCTTATTTAAAGATCATGCCTACAAACCAAATCATAAAAAGGAATTAACTCAACTATTAGCCCAACAGCCGATTTTAAAAAGGAATTTTTGGATTCATACATCTGTATAATAATTTCAAAGATTATAATTAGTTCAGTTGATAAAACAACATGCCTTTATTAGGTTAGGTTCAATTTTTCTGTTGTAATTAACAAAGAACAATAGAAGGATTCGATTCTTTTGTTTCTTTTGCCTCCTTTGATTCTCTTACAGATATGCAATCGTTCTTTTTTACTTTATCATCCAATTGTTTTTATAATTTTAGCGTGTTCATTTAATTCGGTCAAGTTTGCAATCAAATATCAATATCATGCGGAAGATTAGAGACGGTTGCTTTCCACATCCTTTTCCAGTATCATGGTCTTTTTCCAATTTCTTTTAAAAAGTTACAAACGAAGTGGAAACATTTTATTTCACACTTGGATTGTTATTCACGACAAATAATGTAGCATGAAAATTCGTACGAATTTTCGTTTTTTTGTTCCTTTTAAAAAATTACAAACGAAGTTGTTGGAATTTAAAACATTTCGTTTCACACTTGGATTGTTATTCACGCTAAATTATGTGGCAAGAAAATTCAGTTAATTTTCTTTTTTTCTTTCAAAAAATTACAAACGAAATTCTTGGAATTAAAAATATTTTATTATTTCACATTTAAATTGTTATTCACGTCAAATTTTCTGGCTCGGTATTTATTTTGGTAAAGTTTTTCTCAACAGATTCTTAGAAATATGGTCAAGCAAAAACATTGAGCTGATTTATCAACACAATTTAAGATCAAGAAGACAAACCAAATATAAAAAGGAATTACGTGAAATATTGATCCTAACGGCCTATTTCTCGAAAGTGACACAGGATGTTAAAGTAGGTAATTAGTTTTTAGATTGATGCATCTCTATTATCATTACAAAGATTATAATTAGTTTAGTTGATAAAACACTATTGTATAATTATGGGAGAGGAGCGTTTTCATTTATATTCCTCTCTATTTACTATCTCCACCATATATTGGATATTAATCTAATGGTCGAGGACTAATATTTTATAAAATAATATAATTATAACATTAAATTGCAAAAATACTTATATATAAATTGAAACTATTAAAATTATATCTAAATACTTCAATTCCATGTAAACTTTTATTATAACATTTTATAATTTTTTTTACTTTTTATCTCCGTCAGTTCTTGAAATTTTTTTTTATGTAAAATGTTAATTAGTTTAAATTTATTTGTAGAATTTTTGTTATTTAAGATTATAATATATTGTTATAAAATGTGAATTCTCAACCTTTAAAAGTTGATCCCATAGTGGAGATAGTCGGTGGAAAGAAAATGGAGATGCTCCTCTCCCAATTTGTATCTTTGATTTCAATTTTTTTTTGGAGAGTATTTAAACATTAAATTAAGTAGAAACTTAGGTTCAAAACAAGATCTTGAGAGCCAAATCTGAGAGTAGCTTATTCATTTCATGCAGGGGCCAATATGGGGCTTTCTGAGGCCTATATATAAACCGAAGCATGTAGCTCTTGCAAATGGGCTCGCATCTCCAAGTTTGCGTATTTCTTTACTCATTTAGTGCGTGTTTGGTAACACGTTTTCAGCCCAAAAACGCCCTATTTCAGCCCAATTCGCACGATAAAGAGGAGATACTGTTAATTAGGTGTTTGGAATGATAAATAAAAAATCGCACGATTGAGCAATTCGTGCGATTTAATTTAGTGTGCGTTTGGAATGGCTTATTTTTGTCCAAAACGTGCTTATAATTCGTGATTCACGGTATACGAGGTAAGTATGTGAGAGGAGTTTTTTCTCGGCTTGCGTAATAAGTGTGTTTTTACTGTATAAAACGCTTAAACAAACAAGCCCTTAAGTTGTGAGGGGGTTGCTTTTTCCAATTGGATTTGTCCGATGTGTGTTAGAATATTTTTTAGTTGTACCCAATATATTATTAGACTGATTGTAATTTTACCTTTAATATACTTTTTCAGCTTTAAAAATTACTTTAAAATATTTTTTTATGCTTTTAACCACTTAAAATATTTGTTCAGTTATATCCAGTGCGTTATCAGAATGATTACATTTTTACCCTTAATGTACTTTTTTAGCTCCAAAAATTACTTTAAAATATTTTTTTTGTGGTTTTAACCCCTTAAAATATTTTTTCAGTTGTACCCAGTGTGTTATCAAATTGATTGCAATTTTACCCTTAATGTATTTTTTCAGCTCCAAAAATTACTTTAAAATATTTTTTCAGAAGCACATAATATTTTAAAGTAATTTTTAAATAGTTACTTGATTTTTTTAAATATTTTTCCACCCACTCTCTCATCCATTATCACAAAAGTCATTTAAGTTCAAGCTAATCCAAACACTCACTTACTTTTACAAAAGTCATTTATACAATCGTCAATCAAAACATAAATTACATTACAAAATTTAGCTTTTATCAAAAGTACGATTACAAAAAGTCAAATAGGAAAAAACCATTTTTCCATCGTTGTTTCAAACACAAACTTAATAATTTGCTCAAGTCATTAATGGGGGTTAGGTTTAGTGGAAAGGGCTAGTCTCTCACAACGTAGCAAACTGAAGTTCGAATCATGAGTGTTAAACTTGCGAGTTGACTCTCCAAATTTAATGTTTTTAAGTTTCTAACTAACAAAATAGTTCTGAGTCATTATTAAACTGATGTTAGTTGTAAACTTAGTCAAAACTCGCAAGTTTATACACTGAGTTTACCTTTTTACGTTTCTAACTTTCAAAATCGTGTTAATTCACTCTTAAAACTCATGCTAACCTTTTTTATTTGATCATACTCAATGATTTTCTACATGAATTTTAAGGAAATTTCTTTATTGAATATCATAAATTTTGGATATTGATGAATTTAATTTCAAATATATTTAAATCAAATTATTGTGATTTTTATATTTTAATTATTTAATTATACACTATTAATATCTATTTATTGATAAAAGTAAATTTTTATGAGTTTAAAATTCGAATTCACGATATGAGTTTACATCACTGTCATTAGTTTATTTAAACTTCTGAGTTTGACAACATTGGTTCAAATCCCTGTTGAGAGAGGTGTCCACATTTAGTATTCGATAGTATCTCGAATATAATTGCTTCCAATTGGATTATGCCTGTATGTGCCCTGCAAAAAAATAAATACATAATTTGCTCAAATCAAATTATTTGAATTGAATTTTAATAAGCTCAGAGTAGTAAATCTAAATGATTTTAATTATGTTAATTTTTTGACCAATTTTAATTATGTTAATAGAATAATCGAACGGGAGTGCTGGATTTTAAAACATTTCAACTCTTACTCATGGATACCCAATTGGTTTTGCCATATCTGTTGGCCACATAATCTTTCACAACAAATTGCCAAACAGCAGCTTCTCTAACTATGTGTTTGGATAGTGGGATGGAAGGAAATTAAATTACAAAGAAACACTTTCAAAAATAGTAAAATTAATTTACTTATATCCAAACTGCGTATATTGCACTACTACAAAAAGGGGCTTTAACCTCCCAAATTTGGCACTTTTAACGTCCCAAAACGGGGGGACGTATATGCTGGGGGCGTAGTAAGTTGAGACAAAAGACGTCCCAAATGATAGGGACGCCTAAAGTCTGACTTTAGGCGTCCCAAATTAATATTTGGGACGCCTAAAGTTCCCCCATGATGGGACTTTAGGCGTCCCAAATTAAGATTTGGGACGCCTAAAGTCCCACCTGGGGGACTTTTGGCCTCCCAAATCTTAATTTGGGACATCTAAAAGTTAGGTTTTTTTTTTATACCATAATTTACATTCTGTATTACCCAACGAATTGAAACTGCAGAAACAGAATAAAAGATGGATTCATAAACCACACTGTCCGTTACAAACTAGTAAGGACATCCAGCACTACAATCTTTACTATATATACATACAATAACCTTTCATGCAACCTACTACTATATATATCAACAAAAAACAACCAGAAAGTGTCAAAACGCTGTCATCACACAAGTACAAACTGATATAAAATAACAAGTTTACTGATCTATATGTTGAAGAAGATGTCCAGCCAATAGATCTCTGATCAAATCAAGGTCTTCACGTAGGTAGGCATCATCATTATCAAAAATCTGAAAATTAGAAAGTAATAAGCTTTGATGAAATGAATCTCAAGCAAATGAATTAATTAACATTTCGATTAGAACACCAAAAATATTATCATTTGAGAATGAAGAAGCGATTACCTTTTCAAAATCGCTAGTAATTCCACTTTGAGTTATGTTATACATATAAAGTATAACATAATATCCGCATTCAGTGTTGCCAGGTTGCCGAGGGCACTTTTAATCAAAGGGATGCAATTAGTTGTTAAAATCAATAAAGGTATGTCTAAAAGGACCGTCAATGAAACAATTAGGTAGGATCGAATGTACTTACTATAGGATAAAACCACTTTGGCTTTTTAACAACTGCACCCTCGCGTGACCCACCTAGGATTCTATATGTTTGACAAGCACTATCATGAAAAGCAAAATGAACAGAAATTAGAACCATTCATTTATTTTTGTTGTTAATGAAATACAAACATAATAACTTACGTGTCGAAGACGGATTTTGTCTCTCTGTCTGGCCTGTTACTCAAGGGATCAAACCAATAGACTACGTTGCGGCGGGGACATATAACACACAAAGTCCAGTGGTTTCTTTAACAACATGTACACATTAAAATGAAGTTAGATGAGTGAGAAGACAATTATTTAGTAAACTTCTGAAATTGACAAAATGTAAATACGAACCGTTGGACAATGGGTGCTAGATAACAACGAAGTTTGGTTTGTGCCATTTGGTAGCCGACATAGTGAGTCCTATGCGCCACAGTACAAGTATCCCCTGTCGTATTCGCAGGACATAAGAATCCATACCAATTACCTCTTTCCATGTTTGCGCAGAGATCGTGGAAGGTGCTATAATAGAATTAAAATAAGGAATCAATTCTTGAATGTATGAAAACAAAAAACCACTAAATGAATTCTATGGGAAAATTGAAAAAAAACTTACCGGACTGTAAATTTGACCCAGCCTGCATCTATCTCCTCCAACCTGATAAACTGCTTGAGATCTTTATTGTCAATCGTGTAGGGATACTCCACTTGGCCCACAATCCCTGGAGGCATCTTCAAGTCAATCTGTTTAATGCCCTTGTAGATCTGTTGCAGCCGTGCTAAGTAGGGCCATTTGCTCGCAGCTTCGTCATCCTTTTAGAACATCAAAAAACAAATTGTTATTAGGATGCCAATAGATTTTCAGTAACAGTAAGGTAATTCCTACCATTGGAGGTGTTGCGTCTGAACCAATAAGATTGCGAGGCCAAAGGATGAAAGATCCTATCGCTTGACCTAACGTGCCAACCTCTGGATCAGGAACAGGGATGGCTGTACCTTCTTCCCCCTTTCTAACACTCGTCACATTCACCCTACGATAATCCTCCGGAATTTGCTGATTATGGTGGGTGGTAGCATATGTGTGAACGAGAGCATCAGCAACAACACGCAATAATGGATCATCCAAATAGAGGGTGCAAGGGTCTCCCGACACTGGATTGGGAGAAGGGTCGCCAAGTGGTCCCGATACTGGAGTGGGAGAAGGGTGGCCAAGTGGTTGCTCCAGAGGGTTGTAACTTCCTCTGGTGCTATTGAAGGCCGGGGATTCCTGAGTTCGAGCCTCGTCCCTTGCCCTTTGTGCTTCAAACATCTTTGCCATTTCAAGTTGAAGCTCTGGCAACATGTCTTGTCGGAGCTTGTCACGAAGGTTGGCCTCGATCTCTCGTTCGAGCTCCTCTCGAATCTTGGCCACAACGTCCTTACTAGGTCCAGCTTGTGAGGAATAACGTGGCTCTCGTCCAAAATACCTCGCGACACTAACTCCCCGTGTCTCTCCTCGAACACGACCAAGGTCATCTGCCTTCCCAATAGCCGTTGACAAGATGTCCATCCGTCTACTTGGATTGAATGAACCTTGGCTACTCTGCTCGTCCAGGTCATCCTGTAGCATGCAGTTTATCGTAAATGTATCGAAACCACTCGCGACATGTAAAAAATTAGGTACTTATGGTATAACTACTTACAATCCTCGCAGCAACCTCAGCAACAGTCGGATTGATGTACTTCCCAGCCTTAATCCTCCCTGCTTTCCATTTTTTGTGACGTGGAGGAGGTGCCGGTGGCTGGATAACAACGCTAGGATCAGATTCCGCTGCTTCCTTCATTTTTTGTAACTCTTCTGCCATCATTTGCCGCTCAAGCTTGCGATATCCACCGCGAGACATGAAATGTTGATATTTATTTTCTGCTTGCCTCTGGGCATTTGCTGCACTTAATTTCTATGAATGAAAAACGACAAAAAATGAATCAACGATATAAAGTATATGAAATCAACGATATAAGTAGTTCTAAATCATGACAGAAATCTTACCAAAAACTCAGGATCTGCTCGTGATGCCGCAAACAACCTCCAGTCCTCTGGAGATAAATATGTATACTGTGCACATGGATCATTACCCCTAAGGGCCCCTCGAATGTAATGCTTTGTTAGCTTGTTCTTGAAACCTTTCCATCGTACACGAACCTCATCCATCCAGTGCCTATGCATCTCTGTGGTGTCGGGGACATCGTATGTTTGCTGCAAGGTAAAACATAAGATTATTATGTTTGAAACAATAAGAACAAAGCTACAATGCATCAAAACTTACATACCAAAAGTTGCTGCCAAATCATGTCTTTCGTTTTTGGGGGAACCAATCTCCAATTATCGTAGGTAATGCGCACTTTGCTTCGAGCCAAAAGCCCTATGTAGACATCAATATCGTTCCCTTGCTGTTTTGGTCCAGAAATCATCATAGATAGCATCATATACTTACGTTTCATACATAGCCAGGGAGACAAGTTGTATATTACAAGGAGAACCGGCCACGCACTATGTGTGCTAGTAAGAGTTCTATACGGATTGATGCCGTCTGTACAAAGCCCAAGCCGTAGGTTTCTCGGCTCGCTGCCAAATTGAGGGAAGATTTCATCTATTTTTTCCATTGTGGAGAGTCAGCTGGGTGCCGAAGATATTTCCCATCAGATGTTCTCTCATCAGAGTGCCATCTCAACTTCTTCGCTTTTGTTGCACTCGCAAACAAACGTTTAAAACGTGGTATTATTGGAAGATACCACATAACCTTTAAAGGTTGCCTTTTACTTGTCACATCACCACAACCACCATCTTTTTTCACTTTGTATCGTGCAGTTTTAGACTTAGGACACTCACTAAGACCTCCGTACTCATTTCTGTACAGTACGCAGTCATTAGGGCAAGCATGTATCTTCTTATACTCCATACCCATTGTAGACAGGATTTTCTTGGCCTCATACATACGATTTGGAAGTACATTATCCTCCGGAAACATATCACACAATAGTTCAAGTAGCAATGTGAAACTACTATCGGTCCACCCACAAGTTGCCTTTAAGTTAACCAAATGTAATGTTCCTGTCAGCCGCGTGTACTTACTACCACTGTACAATGGTGTCTCTGCATCACTCCGCAGGCTGTCATACTCCTGCGACTGCGCAAAGGATTCTGCCTCAACATCGTTAATCATTCTCTCCATTCTATCTTCATCTATGACATCCACAGCTTCCTTCTTGTGTGACGGACAATCAGTTACTTCCTCACCATGCCATATCCACCTTGTGTATCGCAGATTTATTCCATCACAAAGTAGGTGATCCTTTATGACATCAACATCTCGTCTACTCTCATTCAAACAATTGACACAAGGACAAAAATACTTCCCATTTCTTGCAGGAGCATTCTTTTTAGCGAATTCAATAAATTCGTCCACCCCTTTCTCATATTCTTCACTAGTTCTCAAAGCATTCATCCAACTATGATCCATTTTGTTACCACCTAAGGCATTACCAAATTACATTCACACGTTTAGTACAATTCTCAACGACATATGATGGGATTGCCTAATTAAGTTATTGCCCCCTCCTAGCCTCATCTCTCCTAGATAACAATCATTTAATGAATATTGTGGGGGAGGCTACACTACTACAGAATTGAGATATAACCACCCCAAAAGACGTCCCAAATTGAAAATTGGGTGGTTAAAAAGATAGGCGGTGGCATTTTCGTAATTATATATATGTAGGGGAATTATATAAGAACCTCTCCAAAAAACTGGCACGGCACAATTGCACCCTATCACTATTTTCTATTAATTAATGAAGAGTAAATATCAATTAATAAGTATTTGACAATATTCTGGCAAAAAAAAGTATTTGACAATAATTTTTCATTTATTTGAAATTATAAATAATGCTTAAACTTACATGCATGAATATGAATTTAATTTTATTATCTAATTTGAGTAGAATATTAATTAAACTTACATGCATGAATATGAAAATGTAATAAATTATAAATATTGATCTCTCTGTGAAATCACCAATGGTATAAATTCAAAACTTCATTAAAATCATTTATTACATTTTCATGCCTTGTGTTAATATTGCAATGCTTTTCTCTACGTAGCTTTTATATATTTTTTATAAAAGAAAGTTTGCAAGCTAAGTGAGACGAAGAAGACACTACAACTCTTGAAATATTTGTATTCAACATCCATATTACCTCACATGTCTCTCTACTTCTTACAGCAACATATTGTAATGAATTTAAAAAGGAATTTAGCAACGTGTAAATGCATAACATGTTATAAGCTAAGGGGTCCTATAACAGGGGAGTCTTCTTAATAGATAAGCACAATCTCAACCATTTATATATAAGCAATATATAATAATCACAATCTCAACCATTTAATTTATATTTCAAAAACAAAATATAACATTCTGTTACAAAAAAAAAAAAAAAAATTAAAAACGAAGAAATAACCAACCTGATCAGCTAGCTAGTATGTTGGAGAGGTAGATGGAGATCCACGGTGGTGTGTGCACAACAATGGAGCGACCAAGGTGGAGGAGAGAGCAAAGAAACAAAGAGGAAGAAGAAGGGAGGAGTTCAACGACGGTGTTAAAGTTGTGGGTGAGGAATTGAACAAGGGAGGAGGAGAGAGCAAAGATCCACGGTTGAACAAGGGAGGAGGGAGGAGTTGAAGCAAAAAAACTCTAGGAGGGGCCGATGGTGTGGGTGGGGAGAGGAGGAAGAAGAGTTTTGTGGGTGAGGAATTGAAGAAAGAAAACCAGAGGAGGGAGGCCGACGGTGTGGGGGAGAGGAGGAAGAAGAGTAAAGTTGTGGGTGGGTGAGAGGAGATGGGTGTGATAGACCGCATGTCAGACAAGTGTCTGACATGCAACGCCTTTAGGCGTCCCAAATGGCATTTGGGACGCCTAAAGTAGGACTTTAGGCGTCCCAAATGCCATTTGGGACGCCTAAAGTCCTAGTTTAGGCGTCCCAAATCCATTTGGGACGCCTAAAGTCACTACTTTAGGCGTCCCAAATGGATTTGGGACGCCTAAAGTCCTTGTTTAGGCGTCCCAAATGCATTTGGGACGCCTAAACTAGGACTTTAGGCGTCCCAAATGGCATTTGGGACGCCTAAAGTCCTACTTTAGGCGTCCCAAATGCCATTTGGGACGCCTAAACCTAGCTCCAGGCGCTAAAAAAAATTTCATAAATTTATATTTCGCGCCATGAAGCACATTAGACGTCCCAAATTTTAATTTGGGACGCCTAAAGGTTCCCCTACATATATATAATTACGAAAATGCCACCGCCTATCTTTTTAACCACCCAATTTTCAATTTGGGACGTCTTTTGGGGTGGTTATATCTCAATTCTGTAGTAGTGTTGGCATAACTTTAAGGTAATGAATCTTTTCAATTGTGTAATAATACTGCTTATCTTTTCCGGACTTATTTTATTTGTAATATATCGTTGCGTTCATGATGACTTTTACTTTTCTTCCCGATGATCTCGATGGAATTCAAAATGTAGAAACCTTTTATCATTTTTTTCCAGAATAAGGTTATATAATTTATGTTACATTGTTGTTGTTGTTTTTATTTTTGAATATATTTTAATTTATTTTTGAACTTATAACATGTGCAACAGAGGATGAGGAGTCGTGAAAATAAATTATTACACGAGGCTAAAACAAATTATATTTAAACTCTCACATTTCACAGAGAAAATAGCTTTGCTGATTAGGACTGTGTAAAATGCTTCTTTCCAGGATCTATGTCAATAATTATTTTCACAAAATTTCATCTTCGTTTAATATCAAAAATACTTTCATTCCACGAACCAAATTAATGCACTGTATGCCAAATTGCCCATGAATTCAGCACAGTTCTGTTGCTGCTCACTAAACACGATCCACATTAGCTTAAAATAACAAAGACAAAATGATTAATTTTTTTATAAAAAAAGAATTCATAAAAAAAATAATGGACTCATGAGAAGAAGGAACCAGTTGCAGTCCTCATCGCAATGATAAGTAGCAAAAGCTAATTTATGCAATGAAATCTACACTGTAATATCCCGAATTTTGGGATTGGAAGCTTTGGAATAAGCCTAAATTGAGTGGACTACTAAGCCCCGATTTAGTAGATGTCCCAAATATATTCCCTAATGATTCTAATATCTTTGGGGTATTAAGAAAGTAAAATGGTGAATTTTGGAGAATATAATTATGTTTTCGATAAATTAGCCTATGAGGCAGTGAGCTTATCATAAGGTTTTGGAAGACTAAATGATAAGTAAAAATTATGGAATTTTACAGGATGAAAGTAGACATCCTAAGCTTTAATTTGATAGGTCATATGACTCAATAAGAGCTATACACAAAAAGATATGAATTTTTTAAGTTAGCCCAGAAAAACTGGAAAGTTTCTGTAACAACATGCAAAGAATGAAATTCTGGGAATTTTGTGATTCCATAAAGTAAAATTCTATATTTTTCCTTGAAAATAGACTCAATAAGAGTTCTATAGGCTTTGGAATCACTCCAATTCGATTTTTCTAGAATTAGTTATGATTTTTCAAAGTTGGGCAGAAATCTGCCAAAATTTTGTAAAAATCCGAAAATTGGGAAATTATCAAATAAATGAAATATGATATTAGATATTAAAATAAAAAGTGATCATCTTCCTCCCACCATTTCAGACGTGCTGCAGCCAAGGAGAGAGAGAAAGTTGAGAGTTTAGAGAGAGAAGGAGAGGAGAAAACTCACGAGATAGGTCGATTTCTTCGGTGAATTCATACCTAACGTGTATAATCCTTCTCCTAAGCTTCTCTTCTATGTTGTTTGAGGAATTTGAAGCAAGATTCATGGTGTTTTGAAGTTAGGGTTTTCAGCCACAAGAAGGAAAAGCTAGTGGAAGCTTGAGGTAACTTCCAAACTCTTGCATATTGACTATTCTGGCTGCTATAGACAATTTAATCGGTGAAATTTCGCCGGATTGTCTTTGTGTGTAAAAATGGAAAATGGGTTGTGGGGGCTGTTATGCTGCCCAAATTGATACTAAATGGTAGTTTTAACCTAATGGAATAGTCAATAAAGTGGTTAGGAGTAGAAAGGAACGTGTTTACGGAGCCGAAACCGAAAAACCCCAATTTTCCCTGGAAAACCCATATAATTCGGTCAGGGCTATACATGGGTCTTAGAGTTGGATTTTCAATGATTTTATGATTCCATTGGATTCAGGAGGGAAAATTAGGTGGGGTTATAGTTGGGCACTTTTTCGGAAAAGGCCGAGAAAGCATAATTACGGAAGCGCCCCTAAAATCCTAAAAGTAGGGCTGCCAAGGGCAATTTCATAATTTGACATTGAATTTGATAATTCTGAGTCCGGAAATGGATTCTTTGGGTGAAAATATGTAGGAATAGCCCATGTCAAAATTTCAGAAAAAGTACAGCCGGACCGGGTACGGCGGGGCCGGGGTCCCGGGGGCATTTTGGTAAATTTTCAAGATAGACTCATATAACCCCCAAAAACACTATGGAAGTGTCTAAATAGTACATTTGACATTGTAGGATCGAATATGGAGCCCCGAGCTGTTTGCACGTAGATCGAGGCACGCGTTTCGAGGCGGGAACAGGTTAAGGTAGGGGACTTACCTTACTTGCATGTATTTGATATCTTTGCTTGTGTAATGATGTATGTGATTGCTTTACTTGATTGTGTAGAGCATATTTGAATAAATGAAGCTCTGTTTCTGTTTTCACTGTGGCCATAGTCTTGTTGTATGAAACATTGAGCATGCAGAAATGTCATTATGGAGCATACATCTAGATAAAGCTAACATGTCATACACATAGCATCAATCATGCATGCATTATGGTATCTGTTTCCTACTGAGATTCTCTCGAATCTCACCCTCCCCTACCAACAATTTAGACAGGAGAAGACAAAAGATATGTTGAGAGCAAAGAAGAGAACTACACGAGGGGATTGCAGTGGCGGAACAAAGTCAGGAATATGTCTCTGTTTTACTGGGATGGGTTTAGATACCCTAGTAGCCTTGTACGGCTACATTATTTGAATTTATTAGGTATGAACCCCTCGGGGGATTTATGTAATCATGCACATATTATCAGTATAGTTATGTTATTTATGTGTTGCCTATCGAACCGCATGTCGTTTTTCGCAAATACTCTGGTAAAGGTGAAATAAAGATAAGGGCGTGACATACACCGTTCAAATAGATTTTTAATGTTTCAGCGTTAATATTTTCAAATGATTATTTTAAAATAAAAAATCAATTTTCACTGATAGTTAAGAGACTTATATTAGATTCTATACACATTAAAATAATTTGTTTTTTCAAAAAAACAAAAGTATAAAAATTCAATTTGATCCATCTAAATTAGATATGGTAGATCTGAATGGTTTATGGTGGTAATTAGCTCTTGTTTCTCATCATTACGATGGCATTGAAACCAGTTCTAAAGCAACCACAGCTAAATATAAATGCATTTTTATTTTATCAACATAGCTTAAGTTTAGGGGAAGGGGTCAATCTCTTATAACATGACGAATCAAATTTTGAATTATTGCTAGGACAGATGCTCATATATAACACCCAACAGTGCCTCAAATAAGATTGCTTATAATGAGAGGATACTTGTATTTGACAAAAAAAAATGTTTTTTTGCCCAAAAAATTGTGCTTTAGGCTCTTTTTTTTTACCAAAATAGTTAGGTTTGCTTATTTAGGAAAAAATTAACAGCTCAAAAGTAGCTATCCCTTTTTTCTGTTGGTTTTGGGCCGAAGAAGTACTAGCTATATGATGAAAAGCCTTTTTGTGCATGAGAATAATTATGCTAGAATGACTCTAATAATGCCAGCAAACTTGCACATGAGAATAATTAGTAGGAAAAAAAATTAAAGCAGAATGACAATTAGAAACAATTTACAAATAAATTATTCAACAACTGCAAGTATAGAAATCATTGTTGCATGTTATAAGACTTGATTGTAAATCATGAATATATACAATTAAAATATTGAAACTGTATAAAAAAAATTAAAATATTGAAACACTAGTATTTAAATTGATATTTACAACCTATCTTTTAACAAAATTTTCTCCCAAAAATTAAATATTTCTAATTAATATTTCAATTCTATAGTTTTCAGTGACTTTTCACATTCATTATTGGATTTTTCGCTTATTTTCATTTTTATTACTTTAAATTAAATTTTATAAATGTAATAAAAAATGAATATAGTATAATAAAGATGAATTAAAACAAACAATAGAAATACACTTGTAATCCTCTAATTTTTCATTTTTCCTTAAATTCATATAATTTTAAATTGATCTCATGTAGTTAAAAGAAAAAAGGATCCCATTTCAGGGTCAAAACAAAAATAAGAGTAATAATCGTTCCCTTAAATTCATTTAAAATGTATTTTTTTGTCCATCAGCTTCATGTACTTGTTATTAATTAATTATCCAGTTTTTTATGTTTAAATTTTATCTCCATATATTTTGTCTCAAATTCATATTTTATAATTCAATCATTTATTTGTTATTGATAACAACTCTCGATTATTTTCCTAACATTATTAAATTAAAATAATAATAATAAATTAATTTGACTCATAAAAAATAGGGAAAATCCCTATAAAATACTTTTGAAATAGGGAAATCCCTAATCAGTACTCTGAAATCAAAAAAATCTGGATCAGTCTCGGGTCATTACGGATGAACAGTGCGGGTAGCGCCAAAAGATGATTTTACCCTTCAGCCCTCATTTTCGCCACTTCAAAAATAACAACACGCGGTTTTTAATTAACAAATCCGTATTCTTGTTTCACAACTTCTTCATTTAAGTTTCAGGGCCAATAACAACACCTCTTTCTTTATTAACAACATCGTATTTTACATTAACAACACTATATTTTTGAGATGCGAATATGTGGAAGAATAAAGCGGAGTTGTTAATCAAGAATCCGGAGTTGCTAATAACAAGACCGGTGTTATTATTGTAAAAGTAAAAATATGAAACTTGAGTTGTTAATTAAGAATACGGAGTTGTTAATCAAGAATCCGGAGTTGTTAATCAAGAACCGCGTATTGTTATTTTTGAAGTGGCAAGAATGAGGGCTGAAGGGTAAAATCGTCTTTTGGCGCCACCCGTACTGTTCATCCATACTGACGAGAGACTGATCCGGATTTTTTTGATTTCAGAGTACTGATTAGGGATTTCCCTATTTCAAAGATATTTTATAGGGATTTTCCCTAAAAAATAAGTAAAATCATCAATAAATTGTATAATAAAAGTTGGGCAAAATAAAATTGGATTTTAACAGTTATAATCGTCTGCAATTGTCGACCAAACAAAATCTCATGCAATCAGCCCCGCAAGAGCCCAGTTCCAAAAAAAAAAAAAAAAATCTCATGCCATGACTCCTAATAATATCCACGGATAATTTCATTGATCAGATTCAAACATAATTTCAATTAACACCTAAAATTTTTTGAAACTTTACTACACTCTTTGAATCAAAATAAAAATAAGTTTTGGATGTAAAAAGACAATGATACCCCTATTTTATTTATTTTATAAATTATCTTATTTATTTTGTAAATGCCTATATTTATTTTGTGAATTTTCATATTTATTTTGTAAATGTCTAAAATGTTTTTAATTCACTAGGTTCTTTTGAATCTCTTTATTTATCTTGTGAATTTTCATATTAGTCTTGTAAATAACCAAAATATTTTTAATTCTTTAGATTTTTTTGAATCCTTTTATTTATTTTGTAAATGTCTTTATTTATCTTGTAAATGCCTTTATTTTTTTTTTATAAATGCTCTTCTGAAAAAAAAAAAAATACATTATTGTCCTTTTCTCCCTCAAAACTTAATTCCATTTTGATCTATCGGTTACAATGAAGCTTTAAAAAATTTTGGGGTTCACTGAAATTATATCCCAAAGTTTCCATAATATCCACTCTTGTTCCTATCAAAAGAAGAAAAATATCCACTCTCGCGCGCACTCACTTTAGTGGGTCAAAAGAGGCGAGTCAGTCAACGGTTTTTTTTTTAAAATAATAATACACTGGATACCAATTCATTTCCACAAAATAGGTACTAAGAGTTTAACCACCCTCATCAAAATTTCTCATGGAGTAATTAGGTGGAGATTGATGAAGGATACAAAATTATCCTTTTAAGCTATATGAAGATTTAACGATCCTCATCATTTCCACAAATGAACACTTTTAAATTTCGTTTAAGTTCACACATTTACTCGTTTATTGGGAATAAGTTCACACATGTGCTATTTACTATCTTCTTCTCCACAATTTAACGCGCTCAAATTCTTAAAAACTTCATGGACCATGCCCTATTGTTTAGTCGTTTCTTCGCTTTGCGCTTTCAATGTTCTCTTTCTGCTATTCACATGAGGAAAATCTACAAGTGCGATTTCAAGTATTCAGGAGTCAGACTACAAAACTTAGAAGTTAAATTTTCAATATTTAACATATATTCATCCTAAGAAAATTTACAAGTCGCACTTCAAGTATTTAGCTCTCACGCTAGCTAGCTAGCTAGGAAAATTTATAAGCACTAGTTCAAATATTTAATATTCATACTACATAGTTTTGCAAGTGGAACTTGAATTATTTAGCAATTAGACGAGGAAGATTTTCAAATGCCATATCCAGCATTTAACAATAATCAGAGGACAACAATTTGTATCAGTTCATGTATTTAAAGATGAGACAACTAAGATTTATATCTGGCACGATACTTTGAGTATCTCTCAAATAAGGAAAATTTACAAGCACTAGTTCTAATATTTTACATTTGAAGAATAGGTGTTATCGGCTTATTTTTGTGCCTTGGTAACCTCTTCAAAAATCAAACTAAGGATTGCAATATAGGGTGCAATCCCGGATCGTTTCTTGAAAAGTCTTTTATTAATTACCTATAAACTAAGTGTGATGATTAACATAAAATGACACAAAGAGAAAATTTGATCATTTAAACTAATTTATGCAATTTAAAATTAGCTTGTTATAAACAAATTATTTTTGGGATTTTTCTTTAAAATATGAAATGGAATGATGATGGAATTAATGAAATAAGATAAACAAAGAAATCAACAATGGGCTAAGCAATCCCTCATAATAATGACGCAAGCAATTCTCACTTAAAATGATTATGGGAGATTTAATCATGCTAGTTCCAAAATGACTCTAAAGGCCATCCCTTAGATTAGGCCTAACATAGATTGATTAATACCAAATCACCTTGCATATTAATGACAAATCCCTATTTTATTATATATTTTCATATTTTATTTGGGGATTTTGTCATGATAATTGAGCTTAAAATGATTATTTGTGATCAATTGTGATTAAATGTGTTTAAATGAAATTAAGGTTGAAAAAGGGCAAAAATTTCATATATTTTATGATTTACCTTAATTGATTAATTTTTGAAATATAAGGTATTACATTTTGGGTTTATTTTATTTGTAGATCAATTTGGTGACAATTTCAGAAAAGAACCCAAGATTTTTAGAAAATACAAATTGATGGAGAAAAGACTCAGGGACAATCACAGTGCCGGGCCTAAATTTTTTGAAAATTATATTTGTACCCACAAAATTTTCCATGATTCCCCTTTTAGTCCCTCCTACAAGCTTTCAGAAGTTTCACTTTAGTCCTGCGTTTTGACCAAGGGATCCGATACACCACCTGCCCTACCTGACTCGGTCTTCATTACTCTCAGCTGAATTCGACATTAAAGCTGGAGGCAGAATTGAATTGGAAAGGGAGGAGAAGACGGAATTGGAGAGGAGAGTGAGCTCGGAGGCAGGATCGGGAATGGCAGCGGCGAGGACCTCAAGGAGCTGAGAGCGAGGAGCTGAGGGTCGAGCGCTGGAGTTACGAGGATTTTAGAGAGGGAGCTGAGAGAGAACCAGAGAGCTGAGAGTTGGAGAAGACTTAACCAGAAGGGAGAGAAGCAGAGATCACAGCCGCAACACACGACCTTCAAAACCACCACCGTCATCTCCAACCACCATCGCCTTCTTCTTCATTCTCCTTACCACCATAAATCACTGCCACCGTTCCTTCTCTGTGATTCTCCGGTGAGCTTCCCCTGTTCCGACATCATCACAGTCCGTGGTTACCTCTGTTTCTCACACAGCCGTGCGTATCCTCTGTTTTGTTTTTGGTTCAATCCAGCCCCAGAATTTAATTGGTTTAGGGTTAATTGATCATTTTAATCTGTGATTTTATGGCTGGATATTTGAATCATCGTGTGTGGTTATATTTGTTGAAGTTATTCTTATGATTAGTTAGGTAATTTTGTGTTCTTGGAGATGATTTTGAGATGGCTCGAGTTTATATATGTTTGGAAGGGGAGTTTATTTTATCTATAGTTCATTATATTTGTGATTTCTTAGGTTTAGGAATTCATTTATATAATGAGACTATGATTTTAGTTATGATTTCTATAGATTGAGTTGTTTTGATTTGGAATTTGTAATGAGAATTTGTACTCATCAATATATATGGTTATATATATGTTTATCTATTATTCTATTATTTATCTCTATTTAACATGGTATTGTTGAATAATTTGATTGAATTGGAATTATAGTTGAACCTAAATGCATTACTTATTCCATAGCCATTCTCTAAGGGTTTTAATAATGCTTAAATAAATGACTTCATTAGTTTAAACATTAAATTCAATGGTAATTGATGTTTGGTATTTTAGGAAATTTAGAGAAACTCATTACACTAACAGAGTTTAATAACATTTCAAGAGTAGGGATTTCTCTCTTGTGATGCTAGACTCATTGGTTAATGAGGTTTGATATATTAGAAGTTTAGTGCATTAACACCTCAAATATCTTAATTGAGTAATGATAGCCATTGAAAACCATTTCTAAGAGTATATTTATCATTTGCATTTCTAACACATTTCTATTCCTTCTTATTTAAAAAATCCCAAAAATATTTATTTTAAGTACATTCAATTCATAGTTTTTAAAATCAATCGATCATGTTTTACCCCTTTCAATTTTGTATTGTAATTACTTAGTTCATTAGGAATTAATTTTATAATCGGTTCTTCAAAGTGAAACGACCCGAGTTGTGCACTATATTACATTAATTCGGTTTTATTTTTTATAACCCCGAGGCGACTAAAGGGCTTATTTCAATTAATTTCTTTAAATTAGATTGATTAAACACTCTAGCAACCAAATGAACTTAAAAATCGTATTTAGCTTTTAATCAAATAACCGAGCCACCTCACATTACCATGACTTAATTTTCTCATTAATCTTAATTTAACAATGGCCACCCATATGAAAAATCTAGATTAATGATGCTAAAGCCCAATGCTAAATACAATTAATAAATTCACACTCAATTAACCAATGCAAACATAGGACACCATTGATCCATTAACCAAGTCACCTTAAAATTAACACAAAATGTTCACAAAATCATCATTCCAATGACTAATCAATACAAAAAAATGATAATTAAGTTAATTAAACACAATGTCAAGTTTCTAATTAAGGTTTAAATCACATCCAATTCTCCGAATACATCAAAATAAATTAATTCAATATTATAAAATTACTTCTAAAACCTAGGAATTATAAATATAATGTTGAAATAGAGAAATGATTGAGCAAAAACTCCCGGTTGAAACCCAATTTCATGCCACTACCTCCGGCTGCAAAGGATTAGGAGAATTAGTCGCTGCCACTCATGATTTCAAGAAGCAGAGCCTCAATCTGATTTGCACAGCTAGCCATTGAAAACAACACCAGAAAATGAAGACACCAATGGAGATGGACGAGAACGAAGGTCACAGGTAGAGGAAGAAGGGTGATGAAGTGGCATTGTGGTCATGGTCTGAAATAGGGTCAACGGTGACAAAGGTCCGATCAGTGTTCCACGCTGAAGCTCTCTCAGGTTGTGTCTCTGCCACGGCACTGCTCTGGTTTTCAAGGTTGAAGCTCCAGGTCCAATGTGTGGCTCCGCTGCTTCTGTCTTCTCGAGCTCTGAAGCTCAATGGCCGTGATAGACGACGGAGGTGAAAGGTGAAGATAAATTCAATCCAATCTTATATAACTTACCCCAAAACATGACCTTTTCCAAGAGCACTAATTTTGAGAGCCTTCATCGCCAACAAGACGGACGTCGCTGCGTGCACCGTCAATTGGGCCCAATAAATTACGAGTTTCTTTTATTTACATATTATTAATAATCTAACATGAAAAAAAAAAAAAAAGAATCTGCCAACCTTTATTATGGTAAAAAAATCCGCCTTCCTTTATAGATAATTAGATATAGATAATACCTTCATCAGTACTTAATATAAGACATATTTACTTAATTTGATTAAATTAAAAAAGTTAATTGAATTAGTTAATATGACATATATTTTTTAAAATACCTAGTCATCTTCCTTAATTACTTTAGAAAAACATCATAGTCATCTTTTTTAATTATCTTATTCCTTCTTTTCTTTGATTATTGGTGATGGAGAATTAATAGAAATAAATTAGATTTAAAAATAAAAAAAATAATTGATCTTCTCACTAATGTGAGAAGATCAATTATTTAAATATAAGACCCATTTCTTTTTCCTATTTTATGGTTTAAGGTTTAGGCCTTGATAGGAGTTGTTTTTTTTTTTATATATAAAAATTTTAGGAAAGGGGTTGGGCTCACCCACGATCCAAGGGTAAGGCAAAATCTTCCTTCCTCCTAAGTCATATCAATATTGGACAGGGTGAGTCGTCAATTACCCTAAGATGTTTATCTAAACACCCAAAAACTAAGATACCTCCCAAATAGGGGACAGGGATTGAACTTTCTCTCTATGGTGAGAAGTTGTAGTCTTTACTGCTGAACCCACGTATAATGGGTCTTGATAGTATTTTATATAAGAAGACAAGTACTCTATATAAAGTGAAGTGAAAAGTTTCAGGGTTAAAAAAAAAAGGGAAAGTCTGATTGTTCTTTTATTAACGTTGTGGACCTTGTGGTCCAATATTACGGCGCTCCATGTGCTCTTTAATTGTTAATTGTGGGGTCTAGATATTACGTTGTACATTACGTTGTACTTGTCTTCTCAATATTAATTGTGGCGCTCCATGTCTTCTCAAAAGTGGTCCAATATTACGTTGTGGACCTTGTTCTTTTATCCACGTTTGACTTTTCCCCAGAAATTCAATGCAAACTACTCAACTCATATTGATGCTTCCATGGCAACATGTTAACTTCTAAGGGTAGTTTCTTAGTTTTATTTCGTTGATTACAATCTTGAAGTATGGAACATCTTTTTTTATGATGGGTTCCTAATCAACTCATATTAATGCTTCCATTGCAACATGTTGACTTCTAAGGGTAGTTTCTTAGTTTTATTTCACTGATCACAATCTTGAAGTATGGAACATCTTTCTTTATGATGGGTTCCTAATCGCCATAATCTTGATTAGAAACTCACGAAAATGTAACTATGTTGGAAGTTGCTTCCAATGTTATATTTCAAATTACTTGATTTTATTTTGATTACTTTTTGATTCTTAAACTTTAATTTTACCCTGTGTTAATAATTTATAGGAAAAGTGATTAGTTGTCTGTAGAGTTTGATTTCACAGAAAAATCAAAGCTTGATGTGCCCTTTATTTAATTAGTTGCATTCTCGCTTATGTATTCCTCTTTTTGTTTAAGCACTTTAAAATGAAGATAAATTTCTTCCATTAAAAATTGCTTCCCGCGCAATGCGCGGGAGAATTCATGCTAGTTTTATATAAGAAGACAAGTACTCTATATAAAGTGAAGTGAAAAGTTTCAGGGTTAAAAAAAAAAAAGGGAAAGTCTGATTGTTCTTTTATTAACGTTGTGGACCTTGTGGTCCAATATTACGGCGCTCCATGTGCTCTTTAATTGTTAATTGTGGGGTCTAATATTTAATTCTTATGGTCCAATAATGGTATGAAAAAAAGTATAGACAGTATTTATTTTCACAGGGGCTATCCAATATAATGACGTTTACAATGCAGAGGTAAGGAGAAACAAAGAGGACAAGGGTTTTAAGTTTTAACCCTTGTGTAAAAAATATAGAATTATTAGATTATATTGAGTGCCACGTATGTATGTTGGATGTTATGTGTCCTAAATAATAATTTCAGCTAATATAGAATTATTAGATTATATTGAGTGCCACGTATGTATGTAGGGTGTTATGTGTCTTAAATTGACCTAAGGTGGTAATTTCAGTTAAAAAGATAATAATAAATCAACGACAATAGGTTTGTAGTTCTCACAAAAAAATTGGGTTTACAGTAAAAAATAGAAGATTGAGGGGTTGAATATAAACTTTGAATTATTAAGGGAGTTATATGCAAATGGCCCAAAATTTAAAAAGATTTTGTTATAATTTATCCAAGATTTTATGATATATGTTATTTCTTTTTATTCATATCACTAAGTCGTCATGCTTATTATAATTAAAAACTGTTATAGTTGAGTTTATTAATTTGTGTGGTTAATAAAAAAATTAAGTGAATTATAAGAGCGAACCTAAATTCTAAGTCTACAATATTTTTGGCCTCAAATTCAAATAGAGTTAAATATACTCTAAACATGAACTTTTAACTTTTGGTTTTGGTCCATATATTTTTATCAAATTTTGGTTTTGGTAACTACACGTAATAAGCCACATAAGTTCACATTAGCCTACTTAACGGCCTTATTGTCACATCAACAAAGTTAATTAATACTACTAAGTTAATTCATATTCAAGTCATTGTAAAATTAAAGGGACCAACGTTTTGGACAGCATAAAATATACAGAGAAAAAACCACAAAAACAAAGTATAGAGACAAACACCAAAAACTCACTAAAAATATAAGGACTTGGAGTGAGTTTAAACTTTAAACCAAGTTCTTTTTAATAAATTTATATTTTATGTTAATATTAAATACTAATTTCAACTATAGAGAAAAAAAAGAGATTAGAGACCTGACCAGCTGACGTCAAATTATTTGTACACACATAATAATGGAGTACTGTCATTTTGGTTTTTGAAGAAGGCAATATTGAAGCTCTAGAAGGCACAGAAAATTCAGAAGTGGAGGAGCTGCCTAACATTCTCAAAGATGGGCATAGAGAAAGGCTCGTGGTCTTGCCATCTTGTGTCGTTCACAGTGTGCGGCACTTTCGGCATCCTCGTGAGCTGAACCAGAGAACGCCATCGCTGTTCTGGGCGACAGTCCGAGAGAACCAGAAAAGAACTACTGGAGGAGGAGAGAGGGGCGCCGGACACTGTTCATCGTTCCTTTCTTCCATCGCAGAAACAGAGGGCTGGTCCGAAAGGAGTGAGGACCCAGGGCAGAAGTTCACGGTGGAGCCGACATTGGAGATGGAGGATCATCATCATGAGCTGGGAAATAGAGCATAGCTGATTGCAAGAAAAGAGACGCATCAAAGGAGAGCCATTTTCACTGTTCAGAAAATATCATCAGTGCTGAACCAGAGGAAGCTCGTTCATTTTTTTCATTTCACTGCTTCAGGTTGATTTTCATCATGGTTTTGAATTCTGAATTTGTTGTTGCTAAATTGTTGATTGAATTGTTTATCAAACCCATGTAGCTAATTACTCTTGAAACTAGAGTAGTTGTGTATTAATTCGGGGATTTAGGCATGAATCATTTATTTGTGTTTAATGTTAATTTGTTTATTTAATTTTGTATTATTTTGTCTATTTTGGGTTTCATCACCACTAACTATATGAAATTGGGGAATTTAGATGAGTCTTAGAAGAAGGATCTTAATTGAATTATAAGATTAAGTAACTTGGGATTAGAATTTATTTTAATTTGTCAATAAGATAGGAATATAACTATTGGACCCATATAATCTTATTAGAGTGAATTTGGACATTTATTGTCTCTTAAGTATATTAGTTAGGAATAACAATTTTAATTTGAGAGAGAGGTATGAGTAATTGGAAGATACTTATATCCATTTAAACTCAAGATTAACAATTTAATATTAAGTGTTTTTATTTAGGTAAATACATGCTCTAAGACTCAAAAAATGAATTAGCCACTTTCGGTTGTTTTTCTCTATTAAAATCTTTAAAACATTCAATTTAGTGCTTTTGCTTTTTTTTTAAATTATTCTTCAATTTCCTTCTTTAATTTGCTCAACTTAAATGAAAAAAGAAATTTTAATGCCTAAACACTAGTTCACTTGAATTACTGTAGGACGACCTTGATTCACTATTATACTATTACGATGGCATGTACACTTATGGTGCTTACTTAAAATTTAGTAGCATCAAATAATAAAATTAATAATAATAAAAATTAAATTGCAAGTGATGTGAAATAATAGTGTAATTTGTACTACGAATGAAATCTTATATTAAATACTAGAGATTGTACCTATGTTTCAGGTACTTACATTTATCATACACAGTTACGTTTTTTTTTTTAATATTTGACATTACTAACATCTATATCTATCAATGTTTTTGGTGGCTCCTTTTGAGACTTGGGCCATCTCACAGCCTACATTATTTGCACTATTTTATTATAAAAATTTGCAAAGTTATGTGAGGAGATTGTAAAGAAACAGAGCAACTTGGAGTTGCGGAAAGAAGTCATAAACAAGAGCACGGTGAAAATCATCAGCACAAAAGCCTAGCAAACGAACAATATTGATGTGATGAATTTTACCCATAGTCCCCACTTCATTGATGAAGTCTTGCCCTTCACTATCTGAATTATTGAGTACTTTTACTGCCACTGGGATGTCGTTAGATAACTTACTTTTGAAGACTTCTCCATGAGCTCCTCCGCCTAATTTATCCTTGAAATGATTTGTGATTCGTTTCAGATCAGCATAAGAAAATCTAGTAGGTTTATGTACCTTGTAATCCTCCAAAAACTTTTCCAATCTCACTTGATCATCTCCTTTGGCTTTGAAGTAGCGATACATGTAAAAGCATGCAATGAACACAACCACCAGCAGAACTGAACCTGGAGTTATAGAAGCACATAAAATTAACATCCAATTTCAATTTGAGAGAGGAGAAAAAGAGCAAAAAGAGGGAAAGCGAAGTCAATGATTGTCAAAAGCACCTGGTATAACAATTTCAGGAATCCTGATTGTTTTGTGCTTTTCAACATCGGATTTTGGTTGTGGCGGCAATAAGAAGGGAAAAATGTTCAGCTGAAGATACATTGCGGAAATTGGCGAAACTAGCTGTAAGATCGTGGTGCAGAAAGTTACGTCCCACTTCAGGACGCTGTCATTGGAGGAAACAGCATAAATCGGGCAGACGAACATATCTTGTGCATATTTAGAAGAAAAGTATTCGTTTCTGAGGTATGTCGAGCCAAGGGAAGAACAATCGAAGAAAGTAACATTTTCATCGGCCATAGAATTAAATTCTAAAGGTAAAATGGATGAATTGTAGAGACGACGTTGTAGAAAGAGTCTGGGAAGACAAACTTCTGGATCCCTTACATTTAAGAAGCGAGATTCATAGTTTATGTAGGAGACTTTAAGACTGACTCCTTGAAGAGCAGGAATTGAGGGGAACTCAACCATCCTCCCATGGTCATAGAGATGAAATGGAACCAATGTATCATTAGGCACACGCTGGTTCTGACCATTCCCTTGTTTCAGAAGGAGCACCAATAGCTGGATTATCACCAACAACAAAATTCTGCGATAGCAAAACATTGTAACCATTTTTTTTTTGTGTTCTATGACAAACTTGGATTTGGATTCCAATATGGGTTGAATATAAGCTGAGACGTCGCATATTTAATTCAAAATGAAAGCAGGGGAAGAGGGATGCAACTTGGAAGGTGATTGTGGACTCACATTGTTTGTCGCGGTCTATTGTGCTACTTGCTGAAAGCAACAACTTTGGAGTTTGGACTGATGACCAGTTCACTCATACCAGCTGGCGAAGGAAGATGGAAGGAAGTATCATCAAGTTTTTAATTGATTTTTTTTCTTTTACCTTATATCTTCTCCCGATTAAAATTGTATAATTCTATTTCTCTGATTTTTTTTTTAAATGCAACTTATAAAAATATTTCCTCCACTCCCCTCCGAACCCCTAGAACCAAAGAACCCCTTAGAAAAGTCATTAGGCAAAAAGTGAAGTCAACTTTGGACAAAAAAAAAAGAAGAAAAGGTTAGCCGCGTGGAGCAAGAACAAAAGAAAAAGGATATGGGGCTGTGTTTACTTAGACATGAGAAAAAGTCTTTAGAATCCAAAGGTGAAGCAGCTGCTCATCCTTGTGAACAATGGACAGAGAGAGAGGCTTTAGGTGTTGGTATTCAGTGTTGTGTACACTTCTTCTAACCTATGGACTTGTGAGTTCTGAAGAGCAGAACAAGTCCTGTGCTCCGTCTCGGTGCGACATGATCACAAACATCTCACATCCATTCCGACTCCGAGATGACCCGCCAGACTGCGGCGATCCGATCTACGAGCTAGCCTGTGAGAACAACGTCGCTCTCCTCCATCTGTATTCAGGAACATACAGAGTTCTTGGAATCAACTACAACAACTACACAATCCGACTTAGAGATGCTGGAATTCAGGACGGCGATTGCTCCTCCCACCCACGCTATATCTTATCCCAATCTAATTTCACCGATACTTACAACCGCCGTTCTTATTATGATGATTTTTATGATAGCCGTAACTATGATAGCCGTAACCCGTATAACGCCGCTCTGAAGCACGGAGAAATAATGTTCAAGCATGTGGTGTACCTGAAGTGCAGAGATGCAGTGAGGGACGGCCCATCGTACCTGGATACAGCTCCGTGCGTGAATTGGGAAGGAGGAGGCCATGTTTATGCGGTGGCCGGAGACTTGTCGGCTGACCAGTTAAAACCTCAGTGTCAAGTGAAATCGGTGGCCACCATAGACTCAGATTGGAAGTCATTGGTGGCAGGTGAAATAAAGTCCTACGCTGATATTCACACGGTGCTTTCCTTTGGATTTGAGCTTTCATGGTGGAGGCGAGTTTGTGTAGATTTTAAATGCCCCCATGATACTTACTGCTCTTTCAACGGTGAAAGTCAAAGTCTGCAATGTTTGCCTAGTCCGAGATGTGTTACCCCCTTCGGAATAATGACTAAATGCTGTAAGTATCTGATTCCTGGCTATTTCAATCAGATTATTGGACCTATCTTCTTTGCTTTGCTCAACATGCAATGTTATATCAAATAAAGAGAGTTAGTTAATTCATTAATTATGGGTTAAATTTTCAATTTTGCCCTTATTATGATTGGTTCTAAAAATCAACATGAATATATTTTTTTGTTTATATCAATTAATAGGAATAAAAAAGTACAAAATACATTTATTATCATGAAACTGGACTTATAAATAGAATTAATTTTTTTAGTAAAAAATGAATTATAAATAAAAACATAGTACATGAACCTTCATCTCCAAAACCGATCCATTTGGGACATGACTGTTTACTCTCAAACATCATCCACTTAATAATGCTCTTCGGTCTCTTTACAAGGAATATTCCCTCCCTCATAGGTGTACTTAATATATGGAATAAATCATTTTTTACTGAAACTTTAACTACTTTTTTCATTTTTACCCCATTAATCATATGGTGTTTATGATTTACAATAAATTTTCACTCATTATCTCTCATGTTCTCCTTTTTCTTAATAAAGGTATAATTTAAAATAAAAATACTTATTTTACCTCTGTGTTGTTTTTAACTAACATTTTGAACGCCATGATTTTGATAGTTATTCTTTATAGAAAAGACACAAGGGAATATAACATACCAACAACTATTTTTTAATTCATTCAAAAAATTGTCAATATTAAAGTCGTGGCCGTAAATTTAAACGATGCTTTATTTATAATTTAAAAAATTATATTTGTAATGAATTATTTTTTTTAAAAACAGTTATTTAAGATTTAACTGTCATTTCTTCATAAATTTTACATTTTTTTAAAGTATAAAAAGTGAATTTAACTTCATTTTCTAAATTGTGCAAAATTAAAAAAAAAACTATAAATTAGAATCAAGGCATATTTTCTTGCAACTTAACCAATGGTGAACCATTAACTGATGAAATCAGATCTAATAAATTTGTAAGCCAGAATTAATCACTCAAAATAAACCAAATTTAATTGAGTTCTAATGAATTTTTATTTATTTGGTACCTTGTTTTACGTGCTGTATGTGGTCCTCACTAAAGTTTGAGTTAATATCGTGTTTTATTATTGGCCGATGCAGGGGTGGTAAAGTTGCTCACAGTCGCTGAAGGTATACATTAATTTTTTTTTTGGAATATTAATGTTTTGGTCCTTAAACTTATAACTCAGTCTTTGAACTATGATCGGGTGCAACTCAGTCTCTCGACTATTAATTTGTCTATGACTCAGTCCCTCGTCTTTTTATTTTTTTTATTATTATCCGTCTCATATATAATCTATCCTATCTGGCAAAAATTTCCTTCCAAGTCAGCTCTCCACGTGGCACTATTGTTTCTACTCGCCTGCCAATCTCCTTCACCAGCTCTGTTTTCTTGGCTCTCCAGAGCCAATCTTAGTATCCCATGGTTTAATCAGTTTTAAGGGGTATTGATTTTAGTTCATGGGAATGACTGGAGGCTGGAGGTCGGGAATTGTTGTTGGTTGTAGTGAGTTGGCTTTGTGGTCATCAAATAGACAAATAGTTCATGCTCAGTGTGTAATTCTTGCATGACGATGGAGCTTCAGGCAAAACGTTAGCCAACTGCTTCATCATGTCCTCCATTGCATCCGTTTGCTCCAACACCTTACCCCTTCAAAGATGTTATATATATATATATATATGTATATTGCAAAAAACTGTCACTGGGAAGCTGGCAAGAGTCGGGGAGGTGGTTTTCATCATTCATGACCCACTCAGTCTCGGACCCGCGGGGGTCTAGGCTATGGGTCAGACAAGCTGATGATGTTGCTGTCTGAACTAGTGACCTTCAAGAACCCTTTTCGGGGTGGTGCCATCAGGTCTGCCACTGGTGCCATGCTTCGCATCACGGCATGTGTTGAACGTGTAAGTGCTTGTTTGGGTTAGCAGTAGAAGCTGTTTTTCGAACGTGATTATTGTATGCGGGGTAAGTATGTGGGAGAAGTTTTGTCTTAACTTATGTGAACGTGCTTTTTAAATACTAACTCAAACATGTACTAAGCATGGGAAAGGAAGAAGACACAATACTGCCAAGTGGAGAGGCAAGAAAACAGAGCTGGTGAAGGAGATTGGGAGGCCAGAAGAAACAATAGTGCCACGTGGAGAGCTGACTTGGAAGGAAAATTTTGTCATATGGGATAGATTATATATGAGAAGGATAATAATATAAAAAATGAAAAGATAAGGGACTGAGACATAGACAAGTCAAAAGCTTTGGGACTAAGTTTGATCGAGTCATAATTCAGAAACTGATGAGTTATAAGCAAGTTAATAATTTAGGGACCAAAACATCAATTTCCCTTTTATTTTTTTACTAGGATCAAATGAAACTACACACAAATTACATAGCACACAAATTCACACACATTTAGCACTGGTCGAACCTATGATCCCCTCCCAAAGATGGGAGTAGATGCCACTTGACCAAGAGTCATTGGTGATAACATTAGATTTTGAATTAACATTAGATTAGATATATTCTTTTAAAACTTTGAAGTCAAAAAAGCAATAAAATTAAAAGATGAAATGAATTATTACATCAAATTAAACTTATGATTAAAAGTATATTTTTATCAAAATTAGATTTTTTTTTTACTTTGTTAGTTTGATGAGTTGGTTAAAATTATCTCAAGTAAGCATATTTTGTTTTTTAAAAATTTAACATTGTTGTGTTTGTTTTGGGGGGGGGGGTTCTGTATTATATTTCTTAAGTTAGAAATTTAAAATAAAATACATAATTTATGTATAATAATATTTGGGGCAAACACACATCATTACAGGCATATAAGATTGCATCCTTATTATACACTATTCAAAATAACTTAGTGTCGTATTAATTATTCTTTTTTAACTTTAAGATTGCTCCTATTTAAAATCTCACCAATTGCAATTTATAGTCACGTTTTGGATAACATGGTATTAATCATTAATCAATTTCAAAGTTTTTTTTATTTTCAGAAAAAATTAATGCCTTGATTTAAATAAAATTGTCAGAATGTCTTATAAAAAGGATCATGCACAATTGTTTGTTCTCAAGAACATTTTTATAAAACAGTTTTTGAAAATAAGTTTTAAAAATAAAAAAGAAAAAGAAATTTGTTTGGATAGTTATTTTGAAAAATATATTTTTGAAGTAATGTGACAGTGGTTGTTACGGTAGTGTATTGTCGATAGCAAATAAGTGGCAACCTCAAAAAATAAAAAATAAAAAACAAAAATAAAAAAGAAATAAAAATTGTCTTTGTTTTTTTGGTTTTTTTTGCTTTTGATTTTTAAAAATAAAAAAACAGTTTTTTAAAAATAAAATCAAACAACCCCTAAATCACTTGCATTGATTGGTTTTGTTCTTTGATCTTTTCTGGTAGTTATTTTTGGTGTTCCATCCCTCCTTACGGTCGCTAATTTTTGGAAAAATTTTCTTGCAGAGTATATCACCAGGATTGGAGTAGGTACGACTTTATTATTTCCTTGAACTTATTATTTATACAATTCTTAATTTTTTTTTTAAAAAAATTGGGAATTTGGGTCATATTTGCTTTTGACTTGATAAAGAGTTCCAGGAGATACTTGATAAATGTGACGAAGAAAATAAAGATAAAAAGTAATTCCCTCTATCCCTTAATATAAAAATCTCATTAAAAAGCTTTTTTTTCTTTTAATTTGATGAAGTTATAATCACTCTTGTGACTTAAAGAAAAAAGGATTCTAACTTTTGCTATACTTTTTATAGAGTCATTTTGTACCTCAACCAAGTTGGGAGCAAATCCTCTCATTAGCTTTTTTCTCCTCATCCCTCATAATCTCCACATCTCACCCACCGAATTCATCCGATGGCTCACAAAGTAACACGTCATTAAGGTTTTAAAATTACATATTCTTCCTCGTCCCCATCGCCTCCCCTCTTCACTTTTCCTCACAGTACCAAACTAAAGGGCGCCGATCTTCTCAGCCTCCCCGCATCACTTTTCAGTTAGAGTACCAATCCTTTTAGCCTCGCTAACAGGAAGCTTCTACTGATGATGAGGAATCCTACCTTACAAAACAAAAACAAAAATTCCTTGCATTTAAAAATTTAAAGAAGTTAAGAGGAAAAAAACCCCCACCGAAAAAACTAAAGCCTAAGAAGGAAACTAGATGAAAATCCCACTTTCAAATGCCGAGAAGATCAACAAGTGGAGAGCCATATTGCAGAAAATTTCAATCTCATATAGCCTATAGTAACCAATCTAGTTCTTAATTGACGAACTTGCCGCCGCCAATGGTGCCGTGTAGGACAATGACAGTGAGGAAGAGGCAGGGGAAGATAACCATGCCAGGAATATTCAGTTCTGATGATATTTTTAAAAAACTTCATGACGTGGCACTTTGTGAGTGCTTAGATGAATTGGACGGTTAGGATAGAGAGATTCTAAAAGATGAGGAGTAAGTGGCCGCTGAGAGAAACCGGACCCCGACCAACTTATGTGTATCTAATAGCTTTATATATATATATATATACAAATATAAGATCTTCTTGCAAAAAATTGTGCAGCATTTTGTTGAGGTTTTTTATTTTCAAGAACGTCATCATTATTCTATTATGCAAATATTCTTCTCTTTCTTCAGTTTTTGACTGGTGGGGTGAGGGTCTCTTCTCTTCTTGTTTCGTTTTTTCGTTTTTTTCTTTTGTTGTTGTTGTTGTTTTGGTGTAAACCAGAGGATCAGCAAAAACATTATTAAACAAGAAACAAACAGAGCAGCCATTGCCCATTAAATCTCTATACAAGTCCAGAGCCCCTTTACTTTGATAACTCTAGATACTATTATCAGAGTACTTTACTTTTCTGCTTTTAAATTATGATCTTTTTTTATAATTATCTGATTCCAGTTCTTTCAACGCATTAGGCGCTCGGCGTTTTGTTGCGTACAGCGAGTCAGTCATAATTATTATTCCCTTCGGTCCTAATTATAAGATAAAGTTGATTTTTTTGGAGAAATTAAGAAAGCCAATTAAATTACTTTAGAGTATTTATATTTTTATTTTTTTCTTCAAACTATTAATTTGACTAATAAACTAATATATAATCTAAAGATACTAAAAATATAAACACTCTAAAGTAATTTAATTAACTTCCTTAATTTCTCCAAAAAAGTCAACTTTGTCTTATAATTAGGATTGGAGGGAGTACTATAAATACCAGTTCTATTATGGTTTTGCTTGAACATATATACAAGATATGTAACCATACTAGGCTATCCAAACAATTTTAAGTTATAAAACTTAGTTACAGATAATCAACAAAAATTCTTAAATTCCTTCATCTCCGCCTTTTCACTAGTTAGAGCTTACCTCTTTGCTCTTGGAGTTGCTTACCCTAACTGTATGTTATTTATTGGAAAGGGGTGAGATTTGCGAAAATCTCAGTAGTAACAAATATCAATCATATAAAATGCAAGATTTCAAAGCATGTAACAGAAACCATCTCATCACAAATAAAATCACCACAGCATTCAGCAAGATAACATGCAACATCACATCAAACAAAGGACCCAAAGCACTTGGCCTCATAGTCTTACTATCACTCGAGCGTTCGCCTGTCATATTCTGAATGCTCATATCATAAACATGGTAAAATATATATGCTGAGAGTCACATAGTATATAAAAGAAAAAGTTACTACATGATTGCCTTTCATGCAATTTACCTTTCCAAACTAGCTTCTTCTCTGGGCTCGGGCAAATATTGAATCCTATAATTTAGAATTTATAAATAGATGGGTCATTACTTATTCCAGTTTTATTGACATAATAAAGATCATGTTATTCTTGACCCATCCCAAATTTTGTCCTTTATTTAACTTTTGTTGGTTATCTTTAATACTCTAGTTTGCTATGTCTAGTGTATATCTAATTAAAGACATGTTATATGTCTCCCACCCTTGTGATTTGGGTATTCATTATGGTCAAGTTGGTCTTTAAAACATGTCTCTAATCCTCATTTATCTCCTAATCACAATTTCTTTAAAAACTAGAAATTTTAAGATTTAACCCAATCTGCCAGTTTTTATTAGGTAATTTTGAAAATTTATAACTTAATCTAGAAAATTTCAAATGAGGTGGTTCAAGCTTCTATGTGAAGCTTTTGAAGTACTATGTATAAGAAAAATACTTACTAGTGACAACTCATAGACTTAGTCTCCCAAATTCAATGTCAAAACTTTCTCTTTAGGTATCCAATTGATGTATTATATGACTCATTTTAAAGCTATGAATGTCTAATATTTCCTTGTAAAATTTCACATATATTGGATAAGGTTTGTCTGGTCAAAACTCAACACGAAACTGACTGGCTTTCAAAAATATCAGTTTTGATAGTCTAAGTTCAAAACTCAAGAACTCGTTGATTTTTACTCCAAATTGTACTCTTCATGATTCTATTACCAACTAAACATCCTAACTTTCCATATAAAAAAGAACTAGATGAAAACTCCACCTATAGCCTCTGTTTAAGCTTCTGCAACTTTGTCACAGAAACTTTGTTTTCTAGCGACCAGAACAAGGTGAAGAAAAACCAACATGCAGCCATGGATTTGCACTCTAATCTCAAAGATTTTGACTCTACAAATTCCTATGCATGTGCCTTGTGTTTGGTGACACATTTCCAGAACCAAAGAAAATCCCATCCAAAATCGACATACAAACATTGGTTTTAAAACTTTTTGGTGACATAAACTTTCCGGCGACTTTTCTCACTTCCAGCCACCCAAACCATTGGAAAAACATCCTCAAATCAACCGGAAAAAGTTAGAAATATGTGAAGGAGACTCACCTATATCAGGATATGGAGTTGCATGTAGGATTTGAAGCTTCTTCTTTCTTCCTTCGGCACTCTCTCTTCTTGGTTCTCACTTTCGCTCCCTCTTTCTCTATTTTTCTGTTTCTCTTGCTCTCTCTTCTCTGGACGACTTGGTTAAATGAGAGAGTGAGGGAATGATTTAATTAAATAAAGAGTGCATGAGGTGTCAGCCTTTTGTGAATCTAAATGAAAAGAACGATGGACAAATAATTGTAAGTGTGTGTGGTATGGTGGCTGTCATGTGGTCAAATGAGAGTGATTGAGGTGTCTTATTTAAATGGGCAAGTGTGGGTGTGTCTCAGTAAGAATGTTTTAAGCGTGTGTTTTTAATATATATATATATAGGTATATTTTATCCTATTAGTTACACACATTATGCCTTAATTTTTCCCTTTGTCTAATTTAAGATTCCTTAAATTTCTTAGGTTCCATAATTTGGTTTATTATCTAACTACATAAATCAATCCTTAAAAATTTTTTAAGGATTTTCTTCCTTAATTATCTTCATAAAGCCTTAAAATAATTCCTCAAAAATTTCCAAGCCAAATTATGACCGTTAACTATTGTTCCTTGAATTTTAGGAAAAATAGACCTTTAATTCCCAAGATTAATCTCTAACACCATTTAAATTTTATTTTTAGAAAATTTAACCTTTTACTAAATTTTGAGATATTACACTATACGATTCAATTGAAGGTCTATTCTAAATTCCCTATATCTAGTCTCCTTTAGAATACCAAAATAATCTCTCAACCAGATGCCTCTCATTTCAGGATAATCAAGCACACAATTAAATCAACAAATATAACAATAAAGCAATTAATGACAAAAATTATCATCCACTAATTCATACACAAACTAAATAATCCAAAACCAAGGTTTAGCTATATAAACAGAGTATTCTCGTGACCAAAATAATAGCTAACCAAAGAAAAGATAAAAAAAACAAATAAAGAATAGAAGATAAAGGAGAAAAACAATTCAGTGTCCAATTTTCTTCCGTCGTGTCGCTTTTTTGCATCTCCAAACTATAATCTCCCTCCATTAAAGCTGTTGTTTTACCGTCACCAACTAAGAAAATAGAACACACCTCCCCCTTGCTTTACCTAGCATATATATATATATATATATATAGGTATATATTGCCTCCCTGTGTGCATTCTATCACAATATCTTGGCTTATCTCTTTTTTTTTCTTTTTTATCGATTATCATATAATATAGCTATATTATATTGATATTTATTCTCACTTGAATCTTATAATATCTCTAGCAAAATAAATTAAGATATGAGTAGATTTTATATCAAAATATCCTTTTATCCTATAATTAATTAAATGATAGAAAAATATATAAAAGATAATTAAATAAATATCAAATATTAATAAATTTAATCAAATATATTTCAAATTCTACACTTATTTAATTATAAAATATATACTTATCAATAACCCCTATTATAGCAAGGTTGAATTATATTTTGCTCAATCTGAGCCTCCCAAAATGAATAATTAACTGATGTAACTCCACCTTATCACGTCATATAGAGGGGCTATTAGAACATCCTCTTCCCATATTTTGATTGTATTTTGATCGTTAATAAATACTTATTAAAATAGTTAAATATTTAAAATTCTATGTCAATTCCAAAGACTCATTTGTTGTACTGTAGTGATGTGTCTTATTTAGGGATGAAAATAGGCTAGGTCAGACAAGGCTTTTGCCTTAATAGGTTTGGCATGTTAAGGCATAAGATGGCCTGTGCCTGGCTTGCGGCTTGTTGGAGGCCATTATTTAGGCCTATGCCTGGCTTGGCCTGAAGCCTATTAAGGAGGCCTGAAGTTTTAAAATTTTCTAAGCAAACCGACATGCCACAGGCCGCATTGCAAAATAGGCCAACAGGCCACATGCCTACTTTAAACAAGCCAAAAATAGACCTACCTTAAACAGGCTAAAATTTACATAAATTAATCCTAATGATTCAAAATACATAATAAAATATGAAACCAAATACAACAACATAATTTTCATTATAAGTTCACCAACTTAAACCGAATCAATGTCAAGCCATTATGCAACAGTGTCAACAACTGTGGACTGTGGTCTCTTCTAACAATGACTCTGCCCTTTCTGTAAAAGTATCTCCCACTTCATCTTCTATCCCCATTGTCAAAACTTTCATCCTCTCTTCCAGATTTGACATTGAACACCAAATTAGGGGAATGATGCTAGATTTAGGGTCGGTGTATAATTTTTGGGTAGGACATAAAGAAAAGGGAAAACTGACACAAATGGACCTTCTCACCTTCACATCAAACCTTCAACATAATTTCTTCTTCTCCTTCAAAGACCGTGAAAAAAATTAATCAAATGTAAAGTATTAGAGCATAACACAATTTTAAAAGTAATATGCATAAGAAATGATATTATTTTAACAATGCAAAATTTATACCTTTTGTTTCTTCTTTAAACCGTATTTGCTGCGAAGCCAATCCCCACCACAAATAAGTGCTTAAATTGATTCTTCGTTCAATTTAGAAATTTATTCATCAAGAACTCTACCTCTAGCACTGAATGTGGACTCTGATGCCACAGTTGAGATTGGAATGGCTAGTATGTCAGCAGCCATCTTAGCTAAAATCTTATACTTCAGACTATTATTTTTCCATCATTCTAGGGCACTAAAAGAGTTAAACTTCCATCAGGAATATAAACACCCTCTTCAAGATAAGGTTCCAATTCTGATTTCATAGGGGGAATTGCTTGCTTTTCACGAACAATATTCATGATTTGATCAAATCCAGTAATTATAAAAGAACTAGGCACATGGGGAGAAGAGTTGTTCCCAACATTATCACCTTCATTACTTGTCTCTCCCTTGTACACGGCAACATAGGCATCATACATTGAGTATAAAGCTTTCACCACTTTATATATATTCTCAGAAGCAACATAATCAGGCTTGTAGATCAAAGGAAACAATAATTAATAACATATAATTTGCACATGGGATTCAGAATACTTGCAAGAGCGATCACCAAATTGCATTCCCCCCAATATTTGTCAAACTTCTCTTTCATTGCGACTGCCAGTTCTACTATAAAGAAATCATTGTCTTCTAAGGCATTGTTAATTACTTGTTTCACTCTCCAAACTTCAGGAAGGTACAAATTTGTAGTAGGATACTCACTGCCTAATATGACATGAGTGGCTAGATTGAACACTTCTAGAAGTTTGCAAATCTTCTCAACCTTCTTCCAATCCTCTTCAGATGATGCATAGTTGTAATGTGGTTCTCTTTCCTTATAATCAAGAAAGACAACCTTGAACTTCAAAGCAGTAGATAACATCCTATATGTAGAATTCCACCTTGTTGGACAATCAAGAATGAGCTTCTTTTCCTTCAAACGTTTCTGCTTAACAATGTCACGAAATGCTTTTAGCCTTAAATCATTGTAGTTCATATATTTCACATTCTCACGAACATCATTTATAATGTCGTTAATTCTACCAAGGTTATCTTGTACTAACAAGTTTAATATTTGTGCACAACATCTAATGTGAAACAAGTTACCCCCCAGAGGCAATGAACTACTAAGTTATAAGGTGTCTCAAAGAGCCCTTAAACAAGAATCATTATAAGAAGCATTGTCAAGTTACACAAAAAACACTTTGTTTTCAATTCCTCAGACCTTCAAACACTTGAAAATAGCATCAGCCACATCAATTCCTCGCCTAGTTGCATGAAATTTGACAAAACTCAAAACCCTCTTTTGAAGATTCCACACCGCATCAATGAAATGCCCAGTGATAAACCATGTATTCAGTCACTTGATGATTTGATTTCCACATGTTTGTAGTTAAGCTAATTGTTTGCAACCGCAAGTGCACGGATCGCGTCAAGTAATACAGTGATAAGTGAGATCATTCCCTCGAGGATTTGAATAACAATTTAGTCAAACAATGGGCTTGGTGTGTTTGATTAAGTTGAATCAAAACAAAATGTTGAGTGTGAGAAAAACAAATTTAAAAGATATGCTGATAACAACTAAGAAAAATACTGAACAGAATACGCTTCTCATGGATTCAATCAAGTATAGTGAACCTAGGATTGTTCGCTTCCTTTGTATATCATAAACTCAATCTACTTCCTCTTCGATATTACTGTTTATGGGATATATATATGTCAGTCTAAGGTTCAATAGCCATTGGTTAAGCTCTCTCAAGTCATAACCAAACTTATATTTTCCAATTAGATACACAATCTCTTGCTGCATTTAAGGGAAAATAATCATTAAACAACCTCCTTACTTTGACAATGCTAGGTTAATAACTATATCTCTATGTTATTAACAAACCATCCATTTAACTCTTTAAACTTTAAGTCTAGCATAACTCTCCCCACGTTCTTTAATTATATTAACTCTCTCAAGCTTAATCTAGTTGAATATGTTATTCATAGTGCTAGCAATTCATGAATATCAGTGAAAACAGAGAAGAATTAACACATATATACCATTAGCTCAAGAAGAGGAAGAAGAATTCGAGTTTAATCCATACAAAAGAGTAGAACAATCCTAGAATGATAAACCTAGCTACTCATGTTCAAAAACATATTACAAATAACAAGATTAAATGTAGCCATAACAGAATCACAGTGGGAGAAAGGGAATGAATACAGAAGGAGCAAGAAACTGGAGTGAAATCTCTTCCAATCCTCAAGCCTCCTTGATTCTCCTTGATTTCTAGCAGATCCCAGCTCTCAGCACCTCTCTAGCCGCCTCTGTCCGTCTTTTCAAAAGTGGAACCCCCCTTTCAAAACCCTGGGTTTGCCTTTTATATCTTCTTAGATGTCAGAACGCGCAGCTTCATTTGCGGGGTTGGGCCACGGCCCAAGACTCCTTGGGTCGCGGCCCAAGAGTTTCTGACCTCAAGTTGATGCTTCTGGGCCGCGGCCCAAGACTTTCTGTGCTGCTGCTGCTTTAATGGGCCGCGGCCCATGAGATGGTGGGCTGCGGCCCAAGACTTTCTGTGCTGCTGTTGCTTTAATGGGCCGCGGCCCATGAGATGGTGGGCTGCGGCCCAAGACTTTGCCAGAGTTATCTTCTCTTCTGTTTTGCTCTATTCTCCTCCCAGCATGCCTTTCCTTCAAATGGTTGTTAGCTTCAACTTCCTTCCTATCCTTTTCACTGCAAGTAGCTTCCTCTGGGCTAGCTATGACTGAATCTGTACAAGTTTACGCAAAGAACTTGCACACATGGTTAAACATTCATAGCAGTTAGTGAGTAATGTCCTCCACAATTTCATTCTGCTGTGCATAGCATGAGAAAAACACAATTCATCACTTTAATCCTTTCAAATGCCCACTTATGCACCCAAAGTGAAGTAAAACAGGATGAAATATGAAATTCTAGTAAGAATTTCCTGAAGTTAACACACCCCCAAACTTGAACTTTTGCTCGTCCTCGAGTAAACTCAATCATTCACCAGCAGTCAAATTAAATTAAGCGCATGCATAGTGCTCATGCATGACCCTTTCTTCTCTTAAGCTACTCATGTCACCAAATATACATGCCTGCTTGGTTCATAGTTTAAAAACTAATTCCCTAGTCATTTTCAACTGAGTGTATGCTCAACAAGAGTTGACTAACACTCATCCTGCATTTCTCAAGACTAGGAACAACATTTCAGCATGTATGATTCGGCCTCATTATCTAGACCTAATCCTTTGCATTCTCTTTCCTTTTACTTAAACTCAATTCACACACCTTCAGTGCCACAGGAACTTTAAGGTTGCATGGAATTGTTCATTGTTTTTGCTTGGAGCTAACACAAAGTTCAGTTTGAGGCAATGCAAAGGAAATAGGCTACAGCTCAATCAACCAAAGTTATGTACACAAGAAAACACTCACTGATATACGTGTTTAGTTCTCACAATTAGGGGTAATTTCGCTCAGTACCACTTATAGCAGGTCCTGCCATAGGCTTGTAGAAATTCTACTCTCTCCACCACTTGTACACCTAGATTTATGAATCAAGGGGGCCTTTTACCAGGGTTGTAATGTTGGAAATGGTCTAATGGGAAAGACTAATGGAACAAGTGCCATGCATGCTGAAGCGTGTATAATGACATCTCTCTTTTCTTTTCTTTTCTCTTTCTTTTCTTTTTCTTTTTATTTCTTTTCTTTTCTTTTTTTTTCAACCTGTACATATTGATTTTCTTTTACTCCTTCCTTCTTTTCTTTTGTAAATTGCATAACTAAGCACTTATAGTAAATTACATGCTAACTCACTGCTTTTCTAAGTATCATTCAATTTTAGAGCAACAGCATGCATGACTTGTTAAATGTCAGATTTTTGAAGAAAGAAAAAGTGAATGGCTCAAAGGGGGTGATCAAAGGATGAATATGAAGGGTTTGTGTTTAGGTTCATGGGTTTAGAAATAAATGCCCCTATCATTTTCATTAATCCACATGCATATGTGATTTTGAAAAAGAATTTAAACAAGTTCTAGAGGTACACTAGCATAAATGGCACAAACACTCTAATGAATGAAACTCAGGCTCAAAACGCTTCCAACAGAGGTTTTCCTCTCTTGTGCACAACCCCCAAGGTTAATTCAACCTTAACCTATTTCGAATACATTAACTTAACTGATCCATATGCATAACTCTACGTGCCATAGCCAGCCACTTCCATACAATTTACTCAAAAACATAACCAGTTCCATAAAAAAAAATTTAACTCAAAAATAGTATCACCTATGCTCTTGAAGTGTGTGAACTGCTAATCTCTTCCCAGGAATTCAAATACAATTTCAAAGGTCTTTCAATGAAAACAATTCATACATGTCATGCAGTATTCTCAACCCTCGTGTAATGGCCCACCTAGAGTCTCAGTCTCTTCTATCCAGGCGCCTTTTATTGTCACACCCCCTTAATGGGTACCCACGCTTCCGTTGCACACTCTGATGTCAATCTCCTCATCTGTGCTTTAACAATGTCAAGCAGATTTAACAGAAGTCCCATAGGAATCTCCCACCACAACTGATAACATTCACAACATATATTCATCTGCGTCAGACCTTGGCCCGATTCAACTTGAATCATTCAAAGCCACAACCAGCACTTCGTTGAGATCCCATACTCCCAACGTTCCCAGAGCTCTATTCTACGATTCAACGTCATGGCGAGTGCACACTAAGGTTCATCGTCACGGCAGCTGCACACTAGGGTTTGTCGTCACGGTGGCTGTCACAATTTTTTTTTTATATTGTCACACCCTTTCAGAGTGGCCACCCCCCTGATCAACTACGTACTAGGGCTCCGCTGGCCGGCCCTTAAACTGAGCCTGGCAGGCAGCTGGGTTACTCACATTTCACCCAGGACTCAAATATTCCCCGTATCACCACCGCCCCGAAGGCACGGTCCTCCCACTGTGTGCCATACACACCCCCGTGGGCCGCAGGTAATAAAAACACAAATAGCCGCTCCGATCAGACGTCGCCGTAGGTAGCCCTCTCCGATCAGAACTCCCCATAGGTTGCCTTCTCCACTTCGAATCCTCGTAGATAACTCTTTCAAATTCAAATTCTCCACAGAATCACTTTTCCCTGTGCCAGATGAATACTAGCAACCTCAGGATACCTGATACACATTTCAATGCCAATCTAGTACCACATCCTGGTACCATAGACCATATAGGTCATATCAACCTCCTTAGGACCAGCTTGACTATTGAGTCTGATCCTTGGATTACAATTCATCTTTCAAACCTTCAACCTCAGTTGAACCGGGAAATCACTTCCCTCATTTCATGGAGCATCATCAACTCAAACTCAAATTTAAATATCTCTGCCAGCCTAAGGCACCTCAGCCCCCTAGGTCTTAAGGCCTTTACACACACAAATTCAGGATAACCAAATAATGTATACACATAATCCACAAATCCCAGATATCCACAACACTAGGGATATAAATGTGTATACCACAAACAACCAAAATCACAAATAATTGCCTATTCCTTAGGCAATCATAACTCATCACTCATTCCCTAGCTTGGCATAAGGGAAATATCCTAGCAAAATCCATCTTTGCCAAGAACTGCAGCTCTGATACCAAAATGTAACCCCCTCCGTAATTATATCCGAAATACACGATTAAAATGAAATAGAGACCAATAATAATCAAATAACATTTATTAACCCATCACATGATGGGGTTTTCAAAAATACCTTTCGAAATCATTTATAAACTTGGTCTCATATTCACATTTCGAATACAATTACTACGCAAAGATAAATCACATTCATATAAATATCAGAGTGCACAACATAATCATCCCGGCAATCTCGGGTACATACCTTCGCTAAAGATATACAGGGCACAATTGCCCATCACAATTCTTTAAATGGGGATTACACAATCTCATCTCGAATGAGTCCTGCCGCTCCCTCCACGAGCCACTTGCCCTGTCTAAATTATTGGTAAGGGAGGGTGAGATTCGAGAGAATCTCAGTAGGGAAATATTATCAATATGCAGGCAAGATAAGTGTTTAATGCATGACATGCTTGCATCACATAACTCATGCACACATACAATGACAAATCTATAAGCTCAATGCTTCGAACGATACACATATGGCCATAGCATATATTGAAACATAGCTTTAAATCATTCATACATGTTCCACATAATCAAGCAAAGCAACAACATGCATCAACACACTAATACAGTTATCAGAGCATGCAGGAGAGATAAGTTCCCTACCTCCAGTCTTTTCTCCTCGATTTGCGTGCCAGCAACTCGGGGCTTCACATTCGATCCTACAATGTCAAATGTACTATTTAGACACTTCCATAGTGTTTCTGGGGGTTATATGAAGCTATATTGAAAAATTACTAAAATACCCCCGGGGACCCGGCCCGGCCCCGCCATACCCGGTCCGGCTGTACTTTTCTTGAAATTTTGACATGGGCTATTCTGAGATATTTTCGCCCAAGGAATCCATTTCCGGAATCGGAATTATCAAATTCAATGTCAAATTACGAAATTGCCCTTGGCAGCCTTACTTTTAGGGTTTTAGGGGCGTTTCTGTAATTATGCTTTCTCGGCCTTTTCCGAAAAAGTGCCCAACTGTAACCCCACCTATTTTCGCCCACTGAATCCAATGAAATCATCAAATCATTGAAAATCCAACTCTAAGACCCATTTACAATGCTGGCCAAAATATATGGGTTTTAAGGGGAAAATTGGGGTTTTTCGGTTTCGGCTCCGTAAACACGTTCCTTTCTACTCCTAACCACTTTATTGACTATTCCATTAGGTTACAACTACCATTTAGTACCAATTTGAGCAGCATAACAGCCCCACATACCCATTTCCAAAAATTAAAACCAATGGCAATCCGGCGAAATTTCACCGATTAAATTGCCCACAGCAGCTAGAATAGTCAATACACAAGAGTTTGGAAGTTACCTCAAGCTCCCACTAGCTTTTCTCAAAGATGGCTGAAAACCCTAACTTTCAAAACACCAAATTTGAGCTTTCCAAACCTTAAAGAACAAAGAGGAGTAGTTTAGAGTCGGAGTTATACGCGTTAGGAGCGAAATCGTCGGAGAAATCGGCTTACCTTGTGATTTTTCTTCTATTTCTCTCTCTAAACTCTCTCAACCTTCTCTCTCTATGGTTCAGGCTGCTGTGCGTGAATGAGCAGCTGAAGATGATGAGAAGATGTTTTAATTCCATGCTTATGTCATCTTGCCTTTTGATGATGTCATAATTCCCAAAATTGGCATTTTCGGATTTTCTGGCAGATTTTCTGCCCAAACTTTGAAAAATCATAACTAATTCTAGAAAAATAGAAATGAGGTGATTCCAAAGCCAAATGAAATATATTTAAGTCTTCTTCATAGGAAAAATATTGACCATTACTAAAAATCACCACACAATTCCAGAATTACATAAAACTCATCACTGCCCCAAAACAGAGTTCAGTTTCCATCCCAAACTTTGGACAGTCATATCTCCTAGTTCACAAAACGAAATGGCACAAATTATATGTCCATTTTGAAGCTTGAGATGTGAACTATAAGACTGGAAAGTTTCATAATTTTATGACATCATTTGACTAGTAAAACCGTCCACACGAGAAGACTGCCCAGACAGAATTCACACTGGACAACATTTCTAGTTTTGCAACCAATGTGTCCAATCCAATTTAAATCAATTCCAATGATTAAATACCACAACAAGACACCATTTCCATCACAATACCCCATTCAATTATTCCCTCTATTCTAAGTCAATTTGGATGTTAATCCTCAATTGAACTCAAATATAGGGTTTTGGCGTTGCTCATAACACAAGCGACTACAATCCACTTTATATTCTCTAAAAAGGTTCATTAATCACTAACCACGTCCACTTTTGTAGTCATTAACTCCTAATCACAATTTGGGATCTTGCTAAACCGGGGCTTAGCAATCCACTAATCTCAGGCTTATTCTCTAGCCTCGAGTCTCAAAATTCGGGGTGTTACATTTGTTGCTGGACCTCAATAGCATTAGGAGAAATTGAACTAGACGACATTGTTTCACTCTCAAACAGAGATGACATTAACTACAACTGAAACATTGAAAGTAATGTACTAGTTAAAGTGACAAGAGCAACACAGAGAAGACATAAAAAATGGCAGATTACACTATAAGCAGTAATTAGAGAGTTGATTACAAATAACTCTCTACCAAGCAAACCTTTGTAAATCAGGCAGTGAACTTCCTTGACAGAACTTAGAATTCCAATAAGAGACAATGCCTGAATCATACTCATCAAACCAAGTGAATATGAAACAAAGTCCATGAAACCAAGTCCCTATACCCTACGCAATCAAAGTTTGATACAACAGAAAGTAAATTTAGATATGAACCAACATTTGGCCAAATGCTTATTTTGGCCTTTTGATTAAAAGCATTTATAACATCCAATAGCCAGTTTTCAAAACTTAAGTGGAAGTCTTACTTGTGTCATCACATAATAGAAAAAAATTTAGAACACTTCACATAATTGAGAATACATAATTGTGAAGCAATGTAAAATGAAACCATTTCAAAAAACAAACCAAGACGACAAAAAAATTGAAATTATTACAGTCACAAGCCAAATGAATATTGCAATGACAACTGGCATGAATCTTAAAAATAGAACAGTATGCCTTCGCTGACTATGTTCACACAAGCCAAATGATTAGACAAATTGTAGGCACAAAGAAAACCCAATGATTTCATGTTGCTGAGTGTGCAATTAGAAATTGTAAGCAATCATGGTTTATTTGTAAGCAATCAAAAATTGTAAGCAATCAGCAATAGTTAAGGGCATGAAGGAGCACATATGCAAGATCGCAAGAACAAAACACAAAGCAGCAAAAAGATAGGATCCAACTTTAAAAAAAAGAATAAAAAATCCGTGCTTACCCAGCTAACCATTTATGGACATTGGTGAGTTTTTGCTTCTTGCCCAGCTTCAACCCAATGATTTACTCAAGAAATCGGTGGCGATACTTGAGCAAATTGAACTAGAACAATTAACCAGGCGAATCAAACAAAAATGAGAAGTAAATCACAGAATCAGAATAATAGAAGTCCAAAAATCACAGAAGAACCAAAAGCAAATCGCGGTTAGAAATCATATACTTACTTGATGGCTAACAGCTGATGGAGAGACGACGGAGAGAGGAGGGCCTGACAGAGAGAAGATGGAGACAGGGCTGCTTGACGAAGAGATGACAGAGATAGGACGGCCATGGGAAGGACCGAGGTCGACTGACGACTGTGGATGACGGATGGAGTCGGGGAGCGGAGAGTTATGCCGTGTGACTATGTGAGATGTGATGCCTGAAAGAGGAGAGCTGTGGTGCCGACGGTGCCACTGTGAAGCTGAGGAGGAGGAATGACTGAATGAAGAATGACGATGAGGATGAAGATCATGATTTTGCTCTGGAGCTCAGCTGAGGCAGTGTGGAATGTTCGAAAATAGAATAAAATGAAGATTGTGATTTTGGAACTAGGGTTAGGGATTGTAGATTTGCTGTGTGTAATTACCCTATTATCCTTACCTATTTTTTTAATGATTTTAACAGGCTCAAGCCGGCCTAACAAGCCTTGGCCTGGCCTATTAAGCAAAATAGGCTTTTGTTTTAGCCTTGGCCTACCTTTTAGCCTGACAAGTTAGGCCTGAACAAGCCCATCACAAGCCAAGCTACAGGCCCCTGACAGGCCGCCTGGCTTGTTTCCAATCCTAGTCATATTGCTATAACAAGGTGAGATGGTATAAACCATTGAGTTTAATGGCAAGGGAGTTAGCAATCAAAACATGAAACTTTAGGGTCTTTGGGCTATTTAGTATGAGGGATTTGGAGGGGAAAGAGAGAGAGAGAGAGAGAAATTTTATGAGTTGGATTTTAGAAAATTGGAGAATTGAGGTTATGAAATTTAAAAAAAGTGAAGATGTAAGAAAATATAATTTGAAACTTTTAACTCTACTTCTCTAATTTTCTTAAATCCATCTAAAACAATTTTCTTTCCCTCACTTCCCCTCCCCTCCCCTCATACCAAACACCCCCTTGGTTTTAAACTTCTAAAGGTGAGGGAGGTGATTCAAAACACACCCAAAGTTCATGGAGGGTTTTTTTGTATTTTAGCCTTATTTTCTATACCATCTTTCATTGTAATTATCCTTGGATATGAACCTTTTAATGTGTGCAATCAATAGAGATATTTTAGGAAAAAATTATAAATTTTGAAGACAAAAAGTAGATTAAGATCTTATATTTAGAACATTCCAACCACTAAGTAATTCTTATATTAAGAACTAGATGTAGTGACATAGGCCAAAAATTTTAATTAAATTATCTTTCTTTTTCGGGCAATGAGGAAACATGTAACTAAAATTAAGCCCAAATGGCTATAACATATTAAGCCCAAGTGTAAACAGAAGTTATTTCCTTATTGTACATATTCTACACACTGAAACAAGTAACATTTTTTCTTAAAAAAAAAAAAATTAAAACTAAAGATTCATTTCAATTTATTTTGTCTGCACTTCCAGTTTTATACAAGTATTTCGAGACTGACTAGTTCTATGGCCTTTATGGAAATATTCATGCTCAGGTCTATTAAAAATAGTGGGACTCGTTAATTCAGATATTTACAATGACCAAAGCCATTTTAGCAGATCAAATATTGCAGAGCCATTGGGAATAATCACCGGAAGATTTGTTTTGCCGTTCATCACAGCCAGATTTTTAGTTGGCATCATGTTGTTATCAGTGTTGTTGATATATACATGTCGTAGAAGGCACTTATCAATCTATGAAAACATTGAGGATTTCATAAGACTTCACAACCTGCTTCCATTGAGGTACTCCTACAATGATTTGAAGACAATCACTGAAGGATTCAAAATCAAGTTGGGTCAAGGAGGCTTTGGCACCGTTTACAAAGGCAAGCTTAAGAGTGGAATTGAAGTTGCTGTAAAAATGTTGGGTGATACCAAATCTAATGGCCAAGAATTTATCAATGAAGTGGCAACTATTGGGAGGATACACCATTTTAATGTGGTACACCTTGTTGGTTTTTGTGTGGATGGAACAAAGCGTGCTCTTCTTTATGAATTCATGCCCAATGGCTCTTTGGATAAATATATTTTTTCCAAAGAAAAAGGCGTCCCCTTGAGTTATCACAAATTATATGAGATATCTTTAGGAGTGGCTCATGGGATTGCTTATCTTCATCATGGGTGTGACATGCAAATATTACATTTTGATATCAAGCCTCACAATATTCTACTTAATGACAATTTTACTCCAAAAATTTCAGATTTTGGACTGGCAAAATTGTATTCTACTGATAATAGTATTGTTACTTTGACTGCAGCAAGAGGAACCATAGGATACATGGCTCCTGAATTATTCTATAACAATATTGGGGGAGTGTCTCATAAAGCTGATGTTTACAGTTTTGGAATGCTTTTGATGGAAATAGCGAGCCGAAGAAGGAATTTGAATCCAAATACAGAGCATTTAAGCCAACTTTATTTTCCCTTATGGGTTTATGATCAAATTGATGAAGAGAAAGATATAGAAATGGAAGATTTGACAAAAGAGGAAAAGGATTTAGCAAGGAAAATGTTCATAGTCGCACTCTGGTGCATACAATTAAAACCTGTAGATCGCCCTTCAATGAACGGAGTAATAGAGATGTTGGAAGCTGGTGATATTTTAAGTCTTGAAATGCCTCCAAAGCCTTCTCTATATCCTGATGAAACAATGCTAGTGGATGATGGATCCGGCTCTTCCCAAACAACATCTGTTTTGTCTGTACGTTCTCATAGTGGTTCAGGTGAAGGCACAAGTAGTGGAAAGTAATACTTTGCAACTGAAGGTGCCAAAGCCGGTATGTACCCAGAATTTGAACAATTCTTAGTTATTGCCTTGATTTGGATTTTTGTGTAATAATTTCTTATTTTTATTTTCTTATACTGATGTAATAATATGTGCAGAAGCACTATTATTTTCTTGCAAGGGCATTTATTATCATAAATCATGTACCATGTAATATGCCAGTATTGCACGTTCATTTAATGTCAAATTACTCTCTAGAGATTAAAGTAGGAACCTCCTAGTTCTTTGAGGACGCAAGAGATTTGAAAATGATTTGAGTTCAATCCACTGGCGCCCTTACATTCGGATACCATGCATTGTCAAATTTTCATATGAATCCTTCTTGGAACCATTGGCCTAAATCTTTAATTCAAGTATAAATATATGCTTCTAACGTATTTTGCATCTAATTTATCATACATAGTTACGCTTTTTGAATTCGACATTACTATATCTAAATATCAATCTTAGGTTTTTAACGATTTGGTGTACGATGATGGAGTTATAAATATAAAACAAATATAAGAAAGCTTAAAGATGCCAACAAATCCAGAAGCATAATTCACTCTGTGACAACCTTCATGAAGTGAATGACCATATATGCTTTTTTTTGTGTTTTCAAATTTTGTGAAATTAAACTTCTTTTCTTTTGATACAGAAATTTAAACGCAAATTAATTAAAAATATATTATTTTATAATATAAACTGACATAAGTCTAGAGATGAAGAAAAAGCTTAGTTACCTAATTATATTATCATGAAACAACAAAATACGAATCCTTTACCCTCTAAACCATGAAAGGGTAAACCCTTGATCAAATAAAAAGGAAGAAACAGAAAACTTGGAGATGAGAGACCATTTGCATGATCTGATGTGGTGTTTAAGGAAACACTTCTGCTGGTGGAAAATTATAGTCCCGATGAAATTCTAAAAGAAATAATTCTTCTTGCTGTGTGCGTTCTAACTATCCATTTCTTATAATAATGACTTCCATATCGTTGTCCAGTGTACGTGATGGGTTTTTACAGAGTATAAAACTTTTGAAGATTGTTCTCATCTCTTTCGAACTTATTTTTCAAGTCTATACGCTTTTCTTCCAAAACAAAAATACAAAGAATAGAAAATTCAAGTTGGACAAGTCGATTTCTTGAATAGGACCAAGAAAAACCCTCATTCTCTGCCTTATAGAAAGGATCATAAGAGTATAATTAATTTGAAAGATTATAATTATTTCAATTTATAAAATATTGCTTATTAAGTTGGGTTGCAGTTTTTCTGGAGAGTATTTTGATATTAAATGAAGAAGAAATTTAGCTTCAAAACAACATTTTTGAGAGCCAAATCTGAGAGTAACTTATTCATTTCATGTAAGGGTCAATATGGGGCTTCCCTAAAAGTTAGCCTGAACCATCTTACAATCTTCACTTTGATATTTTTAACTTCATCAATTTGGCCCGAATCGATAAGAGTAGGGAATTTTAATTTGAAAGTTAACAGTCATTCGTGCCAAATCTAAACATTTGATATGTCAGCAGGAGGATATAATTTGACTAAAACGAACAAAAGAAGACTTGTTACCTTTTAGAATTTCAGAATGGCTCTAATTTTCCACCAGCAAAAGTGTTTAATTAGACACCACGTCATCCGATGATGTGAATTTTCTTTATTATAAGAGTTATGTGTGTGTATGTGTGTGTGATTATCCATGATAGTTATGTGTGTGTGATTATCTATGATTCTTTGTCAGTGTTAAATGTTAAATGTTGAATGCTAAATGTTATAGTGCTCATTCAAATGACCTCGCATCTCCAAGTTGCTGTGTTTCTTTGCGTACATCTACATCTCACACCTCGCATAACTTTGTATGTTATTACAATACTACTATAACATAGTGCAAATGCATATTGTGATGGTCCATGTCTCAAAAGGAGCCACCGACAAGATTTGGCGCTTTGAAACTGAAATCCTAATTATCAAAATTGTTCAGTTGTTAGATTTTGGTATCATCATTCGATAATGAGTTTTGAAAAAGAGAGGATTATGAGTTTTTTGTCAACGTATTGCCTAGCAGAAACATCTCTAAAGATCAAACTGTTCATTAATAAAACCTACTAATCAGTTTTTGGTTTTGTGCAATTAAGCCGATTTAAGGCATTTAATTTGTCAGTAGCACTGATTTCGGATATTTGACTTCCATCAGGTTTTGTGGGAAGAGGGGCATCTCTATTGATTTTCCTCTTCATTGAGTGTATCTACCATTAGATCAACTTTCAATTGTTGAGATTTAATAATATGTAAAGAATAACATTATAACAAAAATCTAGCATGGTAAATCTCAACCATTGAAAGTTGATTTAATGGTAGATACATTCAATAGAAAGTAAATGGAGAGGGAAATCAATGGAGACACACTCTCCCTGATTTCATGACATTATAATTAGGTAATTGGTTTTGGCTTCATACCGAGTATTTTTTCCTATTTCAAAGAAGACTCATTCTAAAGGGTTTTTTGGAATGTGGGGAGGAGAGGAAAAATGCGTAGAGGGGACAAAACTTTGAACTGAATTTAAAAAAATTAAAGATGCGAGTTCAAAAGTTGTTAATTTATTTTTCTTACTTTTTTATCTTACATATTCTCTCTATTAAAATTTTATAATCACATCTTTCGAATTTTTTTAAATCTCACTCATAAAAATTTTTCCTCCCCTTCCCTCCAAATCTCCCATACAACAACCCCAAAGAGACTTATTTCTGTTTATATTACAAAACAATCTATTTTTTTATTAATTTGGGTTTAAATTTTGGTACCAAAAGAATAAGAGATTTAATCTCATCAGAAAATTGGTAACCACATATAAAACATGGGCAAAAATTAATGTTGTGTTGGTTGGTGAGAGTATTTTGATATTATATGAAGAAGAAATTTAACTTCAAAATAAGATATAGAGAAGTCTTCTTCCCAAACATATTCATCATGCATTACTCTAGCAGTAGAAAACAAGAGATGTCATTAGGATGAAATGAAAAATTTTAATATAGAAAGAAAGTAACTACTAAAAAGTACTGGTACTTAACATAAAAACTAACAAATAAATGCCTTATATAATACTAACTCTGATTATAAATATAAGACATAATTTGTAGTATTTCAGATTTAGCTTCAGAGGAGTAAGAGCGAGAGAAGTATAGTAAATATTACACAAAATTTCCCAGTCCTTTCTGCTGATAATCGCCTAATCCAAAGGGAGCCAGAAATCTGTTTTCAATTGTCCCTTTCTAGTGCTATGGCACTTTAATAAGTGGCTTTAATTCTTCGGGTCTATTATTATAGGGGACAATTTATAAACCAACTTGGAAAACAAGATACATTTTATTGGTCATCATTTAATGTTGTGACTTTTCAATGCACTCTCTTCTTATCTATCTTCATTTATTTCTAACTTGTTTCCGTAACTCAGGACTCAGGAGGTCTAATTTCGTAGAAAAGTCTTCTTCCCAAAATACACGCAATTTAAAGGGCACGGTATAGAAACGTTCACTTTACTCGTTCGTTATTTATTTCCTTTTTCTCCACATTTTATAATTAAAATATGTTAAAGTGAAGTTACTCAATATTTCTAGTTACCAATGATTATGGGTTCATTGCTATGGTACCTGGTGAGGAGAGGGAAAAGAATGTTACCACTAACTTCCCTCTCCACTTAATATCTCAATCATTGGATCAAGTTTTAACAAGTTTTTGACATAGATTATGTTTCCAAAGCAAATAATTGATTAGTTATTAATATGCAAATTGATCCAAAAATCTTTATTTTTTTAACCCTCATTTATTCTCTCCTATCATTTTTTATTTATCACTTGGTCATCCAACTTGTTTCATAATCCTAAGTCCTAACGCCCTCATTTAATTTCAGTTAAATTTTCAATCAAATATCAATATCATGTGAAAAATCAGAGACAATTCTCTTCCATGTCGTTGTCTAGTGTACGTTTTGGGTTTTTACACACTTAATAACTTTTGAAGATACTTCTCATCTCTTTCTAACTTATTTTGTAAGTCTATACATAGGTTTTTCTTCAAAAAAGAGAGAGAGAACATATGCATAAGTAGAGGCTGAAAATTCATATAAGTTTTCACTTTTCATTCAAAAGGAAATTTCAAATGAAATTGTTGGAATTGAAAACATTTCATTTCACATTTGAATTGTCATTCACGCCAAATTATCCGGCGTAGTACTGATTTTGGGAAAGAAAAATAGGAAGCAAAAACATTGGGTTGATTTATCGACTCATTTCAAAATTAGGCCTACAAATCAATTCATAAAAGTAATTATCTAAATTATTGGTCCAACACCTGGTTTTTCAAAGATCACATATTTTTTAAAGGATGATTATTCTACATGCAACGTAAAAATTAAAACTTCACTAACTCAATTTCTCAAAGAAGTTGGAAATAAGCCATCACATTATTCAAAGAAGTTGGAAAAAATGCAAGTTTTCCACATTACGTGTGGAATAATCATCCTCTAAAAAGATACATGTACGTATTGCATTCAAGGTCATTAAACCCAAACCGATGACTGATCCAGTCGAGATACTAGATTAATGATTAATAGGTCAGATCGAACTTAAACCAGAGCTAACCTGGAGCTAGACTGGTGAGGAAGTGAATATTTCAGGGTTATTTATATGAAATTCTAAATAAAAATTTTAAAAAAAAGCCAATTAATTTATTTTTTTAATTTTAAAAACGTTGAACCAATCAAACCTATCGGACTGGATAAGTTGGACCATCAAACCGGCCTAAACCAACCGGTCCAGTCCGGTTTGGATAACAATGATTTTATTATACAAAGATACTGGGTTGATTTATCAACTCATTTCAAAAGTAGGCCTACAAATGGAATCATAAAAGTAATTATCTGAGTTATTGGCCCAACACCTGCCTTTTTAAAGATCACATATTTTTTAGAGGATGATTATTCTACATGCAACGTGGAAATTAAAACTTCACCCACTCAATTTCTCAAAGAAGTTGGAAATAAGCCATAACATTATTCAAAGAAGTTGGAGAAAATGCAAGTTTTTCACATTACGTGTGGAATAATCATCCTCTAAAAATACACATATACCTACTATATTCAAGGTTGTTAAACCTAGACCAGCAACTAAACCGGTTGAGGTATTAGGTCAAGGGTCAGTGAGTCAAGTCGGAGTCAAACCGGAGCTAACCTAGGGCTAGTCTGATGAGGAAGTGATGAATATTTCAGGGTTATTTATGTTAATTGAAATAAAATTTTAAAGAAAAGAGAATTAATTAATTTTTTTAATTTTAAAAAGGTTGAACCGGTACAACCCACCGACCAGTTAGACCTCCGGTTGGCCATTTTTGAGCCCAAATTAGCTGGTCCAGTCCAGTTCTGATAACAATGATAACATTAGACAAAGAAGTTAAAAATAAGTATAAGTTTTCTACGGTGCATGTAGAATACTCATGCTTCTAAAGAGACACACGTAAAACTCACAATTAAGTTAGAAAGAGATAATAAAATCTAAAAAAACGTCATTAGTTTTCCACATGACGATATTCGATTGAAAATAAGTCCCCGATACGAAATGAACTCGTTAGAATATTAAAATAAACTTATAATAGCCCTCTTATCAATTGGATCATTTACCCATGCACAAGTTAATCGGGGCCTCTGCATTTTTTTTTAAAAGGAGAGTACATTATCTAATTCTATACTAAATGTAAAAGCTAGTTAAGAGGTTTGGTTTGATTATAAATATACAACATCAATCAACATTTTCCTTTCAAATTAAATTAAATTTATAAATTTTTTCTAATAAGCTGCTATTGATTACATACATTAAATGAGCTTTCCATCAACGACAATGATTAAAAATGAAATTTTAAGAAAATCAATTCAAATTTATTATAAATAACCAACTTAACTAATTTTATTAATATTTACAACTACAATATTATATTTGTTATAAGTCACTTATAACTTATTCTCACATATCACATAATTCATTAAATTGATAAAATTTTTTGAATTTATCCTTAGTAAATTTTTTTTTTCTTTCTCTGCATTTACAAATCATTTTTAGCTCTCTCTCTCTTATACAAGAACTAAATAGGTGTAAAATTGGAAAACGATAATTAAATACCCTACAAGTGAGTTATATTTATGACAAAAAATTTCCTCTGCAGATAACTTATGATAAGGGTCACAGTGATATAAATTAGTTATGTAACTTCAATATTATAGAACGGAGAAAATATTTATTAAGTATGAGTATGGAGACGATATCCCAATAAAATTAAAACACAAGGAAAAATCCACAACTTTAAAGTATGACGCCAAAGATCAATTGTAGGCAGATTTTGTTGGGTTTTGGGCTCCTTCCTATATGAAGAAAGGATCAAATTTAAAACCCATTTATGTCTCACTTATTAAATTTAAGAGGGGCATATTAGAGTTGTCGGAGAGGTCTAATTCAGAGGAAAAATGTGGCCATTTGAGAGAAGAGGAGAGAAAGTGATTTTCACATTTTCACAAGGTAGTCTCAGTAAATCGGCATTGTACACTCATTAATATTGGCTCCACTCTTTCTAACAGATTTAAAAATCAAACACGCTCCTGGCTAGTTTTTCATATGATAAATAAGGTTTGGTATATAAATCTAGGTTTAAATAATTCTTAATGTAACTAACAGAAAATAAATGTATGAAAATTCTGGAGTTACAATTATTTCAAAAACAAAAACTATAAAATCTTCATTATATGAAAACGGGAGTAGAAAGAGGGGATAGTATTTTGAAAAACTTGCTGCATAAAAAAGTGATCGATCATGATATTTTTGATTGTTATTTAATAGTGTAAGTTAATATTAGAAACCATTGTCTTTCGTGGCCTCATCGATGAAGTTAATCACAAAATTGGAGGGGAAAAGAGATTTATTAAGTATGGACTAAAGACGAAGGAGAATGATTTTTGAAGGAATGAAAACATGACAATCGCAAACTCAAACAAGTGTGTATTAAACGGCATTAATTTTGAAGTTTTTCTTTTTTTTAAGTCACTAAAAAATTTATTAGATAGCAGTATATGATTTATAATCTTCCGATAAACACGAATTATGTATTCTATTGCCTATTCTCCACTACATTAATTTCACAATGTTAGAGAGTATCTAAAATATTAACATGTTAAACAGAAAGCAATAAATTGGCACATTGACAATAATAGGATTTATAAATCTTGCAAAATGTTCATGGTAAAAATAAAAGCCATGTATTTATTCGGCAAACCAACATATGTATTTAATTTATTCTAGTTCTTGAATCACATCTAACTCTAAATCCAAATGTCTTACAGGAAAAATGGTGCTTGCATTGGTTGAAGTACTAAAATCAAATGGAGTGGGAGGCACCTTTAATTTATCTACTTCTCCTTTTAACATTTGTATCACAGTTCTTATGGATGAACAATCAATATATAATAAAATACCTTCCCTTTTTGTAGAGATGCGATACTCCTATTCATAAGCCAGAACGCCCTCAGCTTGATCTGACTTCCTTTGGCTCTGTGCGCTGCCCTGTTATCAACAGGGGAAAAAATAATAAACTCTGTTGGCGCAAATCATAATTTTGAATTCAAAACGATGGTCTGTCTCTTGTATAAAATCTGGTGTGTGTCCCGATTTGCATAACCCATGAGGCCGGATATAGTTTGAACATGAGAAGCTGTCTTTGGCCATTCTTCAATGACATCCGCCCACAGAGACAATGTATCTCCATGGCTAGCGCAAATGACCTGCAACGATTTCATAAGGTTTCCGCTACGCGCACTACGCCCACACCAGTTGGGCGTGTTTGTTTTTTCATCTGTCTCCTCATCAGCATATACTATATCGAGTAGGTAACATTTATGCCTTACTTCCTGCTTGAATCCTTTTTCATTTTGCTTCCCAAGTTTCCCAGATTTCTGAGGGGTGGGTTTGTTGCTGATATGACTCAGGTCGTAGGAGTATGCCCATGATTTCAATGATGCTTCCACGTCATTCACGTTTGTTAAATGGTATGCCTCATGTTTCGGTTGGAAAAGCTTTTATTTGTCCATTATATTGGTTTCACATGTTGATTTCTTCCTGTGTGTTTGCCTTTATGTCATAGATGAAGTTCGTGGAAAACGAAACTCCGTTTGAGCAGGAAGACGCCAGATCACTGTAAGTTTTGGGAATGTTCTTACAATTATTGGTGTGTGAGGTTTGTTGTGTAGTGATATCATATGAAAAGCTATATATGTTGATCCTTGTGGACAATCTTAACTACAATTTTAGACATAACTTTGGGTATCCCATGCAGTATCAAAACTGGTACAAAGAATTGTTGGAGTGTTGTTCGGTGTTAGCATCATCTTAATTTGCTACTTTTTTGTGTTTGCTTTTTTGTTGTCACAGATTTACAAATAATGTGAATTTATATTGTATCTGACCCAATTTTTCTTAGGGGGTGGGTTTGTTTCTGATATGACTCTGGTTGCAGGAGTATGCCCATAATTTCAACGATGCTTCCACATCATTCGCATCTGTTAAATGGTATGCCACATGTTTCGGGTGGAAAAGCTTTCGTCGACCGCAAGAGGGATTCAACAATTCGCTACCTCTGCACCTTATTTGTCCATTATATTGGTTTCAATAGTTCATATATGTATGCCTTTATGTAACAGGATGAAGTTCGTAGAAAACGAAACTCCGTTTGAAGAAGTAGAGGCCAGATCACTATAAGTTTTGGGAATGTTCTTACAATTATTAGTGTGTGAGGTCTATTGTGTTGTGATATCAATTGGAAAAGCTATATATGTTGATCCTTAGGGACAATCTTAACTATATATTTAGACAGAACTTTGGGTTACCAGCAGCAGCATCAAATTTTGTACAAAGAATTGTTGGTGTGTTGTTCGATGGTAGCATCATCTTAATTTACTACTTTTTTGTTATTGCTTTTTTGTTGTCACAAATTTAGAACAACTGTACCTTCAGTCTCCTTTGTCTCATTGCTTTAACATCTGTCACACTTCAATAGATTTCCTTTTTTCCCCATCATATGTCTATCCATCAACTCAATGTCACTATTCCTACCAACTACTGTAATGTAACATCAGCTTACCTGACAACACTTACCAACTCACAAGACATTAATTTATCTATTTTTACATTTTCATGCCAATTACCACGTTTTTCAGGCTCTCTTCCATGCTTTTAATGAACCAAGTTTATGTATATGCATATCCAATGTGTGGAAGGAGTTTTAATTCTGCATTATCGTTAGTGGGTCTTTGGAATTGACATGATCATACCCCAACCATGTAAGCAAAATCCAGGTAAAAATAACATTGTCACTTGCATCTTTAAAGAATATATTTAATTAAATCTTTGTCTTATATCTTTCGTTGTCTTATGTCTTCAGTTAATAAAAGTCCACAAATAAAATTAGAACGCCTTGCACAATATCAATATATAACAAGATGCAATATATTCTTTAATATTGCAATTAACATTGCTATCTTTACCTGGATTTTGTTTACATGGTTGGGGAATGACTATATTTAATTAAATCTTTCTTTTGTTGTCTTATATCTTAAGTTAATAAAAGTCCACAAATAAAATTAGAACGCCTTGCACAATATTCATATAACAAGATGCAATATATTCTTCAAAGTTCCAATTAACAATGCTATCTTTACCTGGATTTTGTTTACATGGTTGGGGAATGACTATTAGCTACCATATTTTAGTGGCTTTTCCTGATAAATTCCAAACACCAACTAATAATGCATCATATATAAACGACTTTCTCATATTGGCCACACATATACATCAACTTGGTTCATTAAAAGCGTGAAAGATAGCTTGAAAAACGTGGTAATTAACATGACAATATAAAAATATATAACAGTAGAGGCTTAAACAGACTTATCAGCATCAAGAAAAAGGAAAAACGTAGACATATATCAACTAGAAACAAGGTCTCCACTTTCTCCATTTTAGTCTGACTGCCCCTTTTTCTAAATTGCGCAAGTCAAATCGTCCGTTAATTCCCAAAAAATGCGTGCTAACCAAGTATTAAGCTTGCACTTTCTATATGTCGACCCATTCCGAAATTGATGACCTACTCCATTACCTTTGCCGGATTCGATTTTTAGTCCTCCACAAATCCTAGAGCTTCGCCTAAATGGGATGCCGTAGGTAGAAGTGATACAAGTGAGTCTTCATCATTTACGTCGTGCCTTTCCTCTATATTGTTTTCATCCGGCAGTGCCGTCATTGTCGTCGATGCCACTGGTAGTTCTTCATTATTTGAGTCCCCATCATTACATGCGGAAATGACGGTAGGTTGGTCACTATTCTGTTGTTCCGTTGTTGCCTCTAATTGCCTCAGACAGTATACGCTGAAGTTCACTGGCTTGATCTTCATGTAAGCGCGTCTCCTGAAGTCGTGGATAATGATGGGCTCGAGAATATCGTCAGGGTAAAACACACATATGTTAGTCTGAGATGCCTGGATCATAGAACGGTAGTGTTTACCGTAGGAGGGATCATACATTCCTTGCCACAAGGTGTTTGAGAAACCTTCTTGCTTGAGTACCCAATAGAAGCACCTGAATAGGTAGTATCGACTCTCACTCCATCTTGGTGACCCCATTCTTATTGCCCTGCCTTCTGATGCTTGTATACATGGCAAGACCTTGTATGTCGTCATAGGAACTAATGCAACCACGTTATCTTTAGTGTGGACAGCAATGTTCTCTACTCCAGTTTCTAAACTCCTGACATTTTCATAGTACTGGAGACCACACATGATACTTACAATATGGAATCCTATTTCTCTCTATTGTTGGAGAAACTCTTGAAATTCCCTGTCTGAATACGAGTTTGCCTCAGCCATTACAGAGAAGGGATGCAAATCTTCATCACATGCCACTAGACAGGAGTTCATCTTCAGGTTTGGTTTCCCCTATCCTCAATCGCGCTTGAGTCATTATGGGAATGCATCTGTCAATTGTAATTGTCAAAACCATAAGGACTTCATTTAAAGGCCACAAAGACACACGGTTCAACTTAATTTCCTTTTATGTGTTTTATCTCTCTTGCAGCAGTAATTATGGAAGTATAATATGATGCCATATGTTGTCACATCTGAAGGATTGATGAATTTCTTGTCAGAATTAAACTTTCAAAAGCAATTTATGTTACCAAGTGTCTCTTAAAGAAGTACTGCTTTTTTGTTTGTAACTTAATGTCACATGTGATTCAATAAATGGGGATACTTATCTTCAAGCATGTGTAGTTTGTATCCTTTCTTATAGCAGTAGCATACGTATATTCACTGTCAGGAGATTTCCCCACCTTAATATGTAGATCTATTGCATACATCTTCCAACTTACCCAAGTCCCGAAATTTCTGTGGATACTCCATTACTTTCCAGTCAAACCTTCCAAACACACAAGTTGCTTCACTTCCAACCTACTTGACACTTGAATATATATGTTACTTCATTTATGCTACTAGAAAAAATCTGAATGTCCTTTTTCGGACTTGTCTTTGTATCATATAACACCATATTTCTCCATATGTAGCTTGAATACAATCCTATCATGAAGTGTCGTTCCTATATAATGTATTTCCCCACTTTAGGCATCTGGAACATATCTATCACTCTTTGTCCCAACATACAGGCTCTGCAACCACATAAATCTTCCCACCTCATATACAGTTTGTTGAAAGCCCTATACTATTAATCCAAGTCTACAACTTTGTCTTCGTAGCGGCCATTTTTAAAGATGTGATTATCTCCAACAAGACAAGATATAATGATACAATAACATTATATCTAAAATATAATGTTATTGTTTGCCAATCCCTGTGTTCTCCACACTTCCAACCTACCATCCCAACTATACATCAACTTCACTTACATCAGTTAAGCTCTTTGACTTCCCACCTACTCCTAGCTCGTCTTTCACTTCCAACATATACAGTTTCACTATATTTATCAATGTGCATCCCATGTGTATAGCTTATGCATTCTATCTTCCTTCCTCTGCCATGTTTGCATTACTAAAGCTGCTACTACATTGGTATCTTTGACCTCCCATTTCAATCTTACTGTTACTTCTCCCATAAAATGAGACCTGCCTTTCAGGCTAACCAAGGAGCCCTTTTGCCATGTTCTTTTCCCAACACATGTTCTTTTCCATGGCTAGACTCATTTCCTAATTTATCATTAGGTAAATATTGATAGCATGTTACCATCGTTGACTTTAAATGAAATGTATCTTACTAATAAGTAGCCACCCTACCATTTCCTCTCTTTAGTCAATCTGAAATTAACCAATAAGTTGTCTCATTGCTTAATTCCCTTCCCAGTTAAAGTTACTTATTAATGTCTTCATTAATCTAACTAAACTGTTCATGTGAAATTGTAAGTGTGTTTTAGACAAGCCATTTGTGGATGATCATATCATTTGAATAACAGTTTGTGGAAGAGTTGTTGTCTAACAGTAGATGTAGCAGGGAAGGCAGGTCAACATTTTCCTAGAATAATGCGCTGATTGGGTGTATGTTTCTACAACCTATACCAACTAATGTCAAGTAATGTCTGTAGTAATTTATTTTATAGGTAGGATATTTTCTACTTATGTTTATTCCATTGTTATTACTCCTTGGTGCCAACCGACTGCCATTTTTCTGTTTCATTGCTTTGTTTATTTCTTCATGCTACATTTGATGAAGTAAATTTTACCCACACTGATCGTTCACTGAGCAAGAAGGGAAATTTGACCTTTCACTTCCCTCTTCCCATCACATTAATCCATACCAACAGATTTTTACATTTCATTTTCCTCCTCCCATTCCCTTAACAAGGCTGACATTGTACTACATAATCACCATCTAATTAATTGGGTGTCATTCAACATTTGTTGTGTCCCAGTACAAACTAAATTGATCTTCATAAATTATTTCCAACAGCATATTCCTTACAAACTAAATTGATCTTCATAAATTATTTCCAATAGCATATTCCTTACTCAGATTATGCTATTAATTTTACTGATCTTCATTTCCTATTTTTACTACACTGCCTTATCTTTTTCAATACCCTATTCCTGCACACTGATGAAATAGGACTTAGTATATATGTCTTCTTACTGACATTTTCTTTCATAAACCCCATTTTTTCTTTATATCCGTCATATATACTTCAAACTTGATCTGCAAGCTCTTCCAGATTTGCAGACATATTAATGTCACATTCAGGGAGTGTGCAATCCTTGGTGTAGCTAGCTATAAATTGCTATATCAGTATTTCAAATTTCCTATCATATTATGGTCGCTGTAGCCGGCCATCAGGACATCCCACTTATATTATAAGTCCATATCTGTGGTCCATGCGCAGGTTCTAAGGCAACCATTCCTACTGTATGCTACTGCAAAAGTTGTGGATGTGCCTATAAATTTATGTTGGTGAGTTCATCCCTTTCCCATTGGTCAGAATTTATATGCAGAGGTTTACTAATAGAACATGTTAACTAGATACATTGCCATAATTATCACATTATGTCCGTGAGAAGGTTATTTGAAGTCGTAGGAATTTGAAATGTTTATTTCTAACATCTGTTAGAATACCATCTATCAGTATCATTGTCAAGGTTTTAAAATCATAACAGATTTGCATACAATTTAAAATTCAAGAAAATATTGTCCAATTTTCGCCTTATTACTATTACTATACTCCAACTGTTGTAGCTTATGTTCCTTTGGCCTTGCTTTTCTATATTGCATGGTTGCTATTTCTTTTTTGTTGCAGTTTGGCTTTTAGTTTGGTTTGGTTGTTTGTTTTTTAAGTTGCAGCTGGGCTGCCTGGTGTAATATCTCACCGTTTTACCTAAAAAAGAAGATGATAATGCCTACTGGGCGTAATCTGAGTTTACCAATGGAAATATTGACAAGGAAATTAGTTTAAATTTCAAATATTAAGCAGAGAATAGGCATTATCAGTCACTTACCTCAGGTAAGCAGAGAATAGGTGCTAGCATAATTACTAAACATTCTAGGGATTTTTGCATCATATTTCCTATCCAACCACTTACCTCAGATAAATAGGAGCCTTTTACAGAAAGCGTCTGGGCAGCAAGTTTTCTATAGAAAAAACATCAGTATAACCTGATGCATCCATTATTACAGCCCCTAAAAACATTGAAATGCAATGTAATAAAAGTTAGAAAGATTGAAATCACAATAAGCCACAAATCCAAAATCAATAGACACTACCCCTATGAGACACATACTTTAGCAATCAAATCAAATGTAACAGCAAGGCAACACCACAATAGATTATCCTTAAGATTAATATAATGAATCACAACAGTTTTAGTGCAAGTTCAATGTTGTAAAACAACAACTAACGATGGATTGGATCGAAACCTGTTTACTTACTAATTCAACATTGTACTGTCAGATGTCCTGTTTACTTACTAATTCATCAAGATATTCTAAAAGTGAAACCTATCCATTATTTAATAAATTTGTTACACCTCTAGGTACCCTACACTTATTCAGCTTTACAAGTACCTCTCATCATTTTCCTGACTTGGATTATACTATTAAATGTTCTGATCTTCATTAACTATTTTTCCAAATTTGACTTCTCTTTTTTAGTAACATATGCCCGCACACTAATAAAATAGGACTTACTCTATATGTCTTCTTGCTTACATTTTCTTTCATAAACCACATTTTTTATTTGTATCCGTCATATATACTTCAAACTTCATGTGCAAGCTATTCCATATTTGCTGACATATTAATGTCCCTTTAGGGGAGTATGCAGTCTTTTTTTTAGCTGGCTATCAATTGCTCTGTAATGTTTTCAACCTTTCCTGACATTTTACAGTCACTGTAGCCGTCCACCAGGCCACCCACCTTATATTATAAGTCCAATTTTGTGGTCAATGCATAGGTTCTGAGTCAACCATAGCTCCTGTATCCGACTGTAAAAGTTGTGGATCTGCCTATAACTTTATGAAGTTGAGTCCATCCCTTTCCCATTGGTCAACATTGATATGCACAGGTTCTTCTTTTACTTTTATTTTGTCCTATGTTCAACTTTGTAAAACACCAACTATTTCTTCGTTTCAACTTTCATACATTTTATTCCCCTTCTCTTTAATCATGCTCTTTCGGTTGTAAAAAAGCGTATGTCCTCTTTACTTAATAATTCATCCTACTATACTAAAATCGAAACCTCTGCATTATTGAATCAAGTTCTTACACCTCTAAACACCCTACACTCAATCTGTTTTCCCATTACCTGTCATCATTTTCCTTAGTTGGATTATGCTATTATATTTTATAATGTTCATTTAATATTTTCCCTACATTGACTCCTGTTTTCCAGGACCCTATGCGCGCACAGTAATGAAATATTTCTTGGTCTATATGTCTTTGTCCTTACATTTTCTTTCATAAACCACATTTTTCTCCCTCTTTTCTACTACCCTTCACATCCCAATATGTCATATGCGGCTATACAAAAAACCACACCGTCCTTCTCTTCCCCTTTCTCAAACCTGTTATCCACTCTTACTCATTATCAGCAATTTACTGAACTTACTTTCTGCCTTATTCATAGACTACTGTCATCTTCACGTCTGCATCCACATTTTCACCTTAGTCATTACATACTCCTAAGTCCTATCAACATTAAATAAATGATTCTAAACATTGACAGCTATAGTTTGCTTACCATTCAAACTATTTCCATTGACCTTTTTTCCGTGCATATGTTTCTTTCGGGTACCTGATGCTTGCAGTCATTTTTTGCCATTATATGTGTGTAAAAGTTCTTTCACCTCCCCCTATAATCTGCATCCCCTTCTTTCTCAATACCCCACTTCCCTCATTATCATATCTACTCAGCCATTTTACCTCCTCTTCCCTTACATCATTTCAGTTGCCGCCCAATCCCCCCTTCACACCCGCCAACGTCTATTTAACATATCATTATCCAACCTTTAACCTATCTTTCTACTACCTGCATTCTGTGTTGCTTTATCATTTATGACCATGACTGACCACACTTTGCTATCTGCAATCCATGATGCTTCTGACCTATGGACAATTGCTGTTAGAGTGTTATGAAAATGGAATGTGTACCAGAAAACAAATTCGCATGAACTCTTTTGTGTTGCTATGTTGTTAGTTGATGCTGAGGTATGTTCCCTTCATCATCACAAAGCCTTAAGTTCTATTTCTATCTTACCTGATTGCTCCCACTAATTTTAATTTCCCTTCCTCCTTCTACTTTAGTTCATATAGGGAACAACCATTCAAGCAAGTGCCATCATCAAGTCCATGCATACCACATTCTGTGCTTCCATAAAAGAAGGCCAAACTTATGAAATAGCTAACTTTATTGTCTCAGCAAACACTTCCAAGTATAGACCATCAATACATCCTTTCAAGTTGACTTTCACCACTCACACATCTATCTCCCAAATACAAGCTATTATCCCAACTACATGTTACTTATTTAAATCCATTTCTGACCTCATTGATCTGCCAGATGAAGATGATATTGATTACCTCTTTGGTAACATAAACATTATTACTACACTACAGCATTTTACAAGTCATATTTTAGATTACTATAACATTATTTGTCATGCAATACTTAACAAATCTGTTTATATTCATTAACCCACCAAGTAATTTCTTTTGCAACCTCACATGTCACATTTGCAGATGTCATTGCTTTTGTTAAATCAATTGGTTCTCTTGAGGAGCAACAAAAAGAAGATCACACTAAGTACTGGCTCCGAATGATATTGTCTGACATCCAGTAATTACCTCTTTCGCAAACACATATTTACTTCTAATTACCACATCACTACTTTTCCTCCTATTAACTTCACTTTTATTTATGCGCCTTCTTTATTGATTATATATCCTCCTTTTCAGTGCAAACGAGATTGAATGCGTCCTATTTGATCAATGTGCTTCAGATGCCTACATGGATCAGCTTCAAAACACTGATACCCCAGTTGTGGTCCTGTTAAACCTTGCAAAGCTCAGTTGGACAGAAGATAGTTATTATTTCATTATACACATACTTCTCCTTACATGTATCATATAGTGTGCTATGTCTACATCAGTTTCATCTGTCTACAATTAATTTCTTATTTTCTAATCTATTTACAGAAAAACGTTAGTTGTCAAGCTCCTTCACTGCCACCAGAGTAAACTTTAATCCTAAAATCAAAGAAGTTACTGACCTAATTCAAAGGTTGTATTATTCTTGGGTTGCACATTGTCATATGGAATTTGCATATCATCTATGTATAGTGTTGTAAAGACCCATCACTTATTGGAAGTGTACATTATTTTCCAGTGCTAAGGATCAAGGTTCCCCTTTGCTAGAAGCCCTCAGTCAGTCTATGCCTACACAACTGAGCTGTTCTTCTGCTAAATCTTGCCTATTTAACCAAACTAAGCTCAGTATATCAAACATTACAGATTTGTCCGTGGTTAGTGACGTCATCTTTTATAACAGTTCATTACTCACTTTGTTCCCACTAATCTGATCTCTTAAAAATTACAGGGCAGTACTTTCATCCTTGATTATGAGATCATCAAGTTCGAATCTAAACATGGATGGACGTATGACGGCTGCACTAAGAGCTCTTCCAAGGCCAAACTGAAGGATGAGAATGATCCACTAAGTCCACTGATTTGTCCCAGTTATAAACCACCCAGTCATTCCAATGCTACTCCATTGTTTGAACCAAAGTACATTAAATTCCTTTTCTGTTTGTTTCACATCCTCTTACTCTCTTTCATTACAAACGCATGTAATTGACTCATTATTTAACAATCATGTTATACTTTCAACTCAAACTTATCTTATAACAGGATGAAGCTACACTATATTGTCAAAGATGATACTGGTACAACTTCTGTCATTTTTTGGGACAAGCTTGTAGTCCAATTGCTGGATAAGACATCATTCCAAATGAAAATAACCCTTGCTGAGGCAAATATCTCCTTAACTCATTGTTTCTATCTAAAATAAAAACCTCCTTTAATATCTTATCTTTTTTTACACTTTCTACCTTCAGGATAAACGTAAAGATGGTTTTCCTAAAGGCCTTGAAAATCCTGTTGGTAAGAAGTTGTTATTGAAGCTCAAACTTAATGAGTTTAATAAGAAGTACCCCGGATCCAGCATCAGTGCCCTTGAATTCACTATCTGTGAGGAACTCCTTAACGAGTTCAATTCTGTTTGCGCTGAGGTGGGGATGACTTTTTATTTGCCCTTGCTAACTATTACTAGCAAGCAATCTTTCATCTACTTAATGAAGTATGTTAATAAGTTCAGTTTACAGGATGTTGGTCTTTCTGAGATCCAGCCATATGAGGTTACTTTATTCCACATTATTTCCTTCAAGCTATACATTCTTATTATTTATTGCTCTTTCTATATTCTAACACATCTATTCATGCTTGTCCACAAAAGGGCGCTGGATCTGGGCCAATCACAACTTAAAAACAACAGACACCTCTTCTTGAACCTGAGAAATAGCCGTCCAAGCAAGAGTACAAAGATGCTATAGACGTCGAAGATGACACCTTCACTTTAATCTCCTAGCAATTAACACAAGCACCCACCAAAGTCAAACGCAAAAGCTACACAAAAAGGACTGCACCAAATGTTGAAGCTGCAAAGGATGCTCAATCCTTACTCATCCCTAATCATGATGCCAAATTGCTTAAGATTATCAAGCAAGAAAAATAGTATTTGTCTAGACATGAACCATCATTGTCGATCATATCTTCTCTTATGTTGAGTAGTTTACATTATGTCACCTCTTTAATAAGCTACAACCTTATGATTAGGTTTAGCATTATATTGCAGTTTTATTTCCATTCAGATGTCTGTACTCCTCTTTTCTGCTGTGTTGTATCAATTTGACCTTCAATCAAATGTCAATCCAGCTTTGTTTCTGTTACTTATTGTTTCGTTTTTTTATCAATCATTTAATTTACACCCTCGCTGTTTCCATTTCGCTGTTATTAGCACCTTTATTCTATTAAGTATACATCATCAGACTTTCTGCACTCAGGCCAAGAACTAATCCTATTTAAATGGTAATGAAACTTACATAGCATTCAAATCAGTTTGCTACTGTCAAAAATAATTTATTTCTATATCTTCCTTACATAGGCATGTCCAAGTTCATATTGTACTCATTTCAGGCATTGGTGCACCTTTAATACAACAAAATGTCCAATATTTTCAATGATTATATTGTGTTGGAACGCAGACTTTAATGCAGCCTAATTCACTCAACAGCGTCAAGTCCAAACTTGGTTTGCTATTCTTACTAACTACCAGTTGCACTTTACATGTACAATATGATTAACTGATATGCTGTATTAATGCCACCATTGTCTGTTAAATATTAATAAGCAATCTCAAAAGCAACAACCATAAAATTATATTTTATTCAAATCTTTTAATTTCATGACATCACACATATGTCATGTTTAAATATTGAACTTGCCCTATGTTTTCCTGTCAAGTCAGTATCTTCAATTATTTATAGGATACAAAGGAACCATGGTGGTCAACTACTGCCCTATATGTTATGTCTCTTGCTCTATTTCACACGAACTCAACCTTCCGCCGTCCCTCACTTGTCACAGCAATTGCAGATACTTGCTTTTTATTCCTGCACCTTCACTCATCCCTTTAACATGGACAAAGGTTTCTTCTTCAGCCTTTATACACGTTGTAACTTCATTACTTTACTGCTTTCACTAATGAACCATGTCCTTCATGTATTCATCTTACGAACAGAAAACTCAAGGTCCCCCTTTAGTTCCTGTATTGGCAACGTTGTTACAACATCGACCGAACCAGCACATGTTTCAAGTCTTGCCCTCTATGGAGACAACCTTTCCGATAAGCAACTGCATACACAGCCATCACAATCACATATCCATTTTTCAAATGGCCATGACAATGGTCGCCGAAGAATCTACAGGTCTAGACCTTTGGAAGATATTACCAATCTTCAGACCAACTTATCCACGCGTTTTGCAAGTACATACATTTCAGAAGAAATTTTCAACACACCTGAAACGTATTCTATTTTAGATAACTTTTATGCCAACCACTCATTCTTTGTAGACTACAATGACACTGATATTGATTCTTCAACTCATGTCTTCAAACGGAAAAGCTCAAGACTAAGAGGCTTAGAACGACGTGAAGAGGATACATCAAAAATTTCAGGGACTAACACTCCATACAGAGCAGAAGATTCAGTCCTTAAGATGCAAAATACGTTTCCCCAGTATACGCAAACAAGTTTGTATACCATGCACCATACAATTCGACAATTAATTTTTTTATATCCTTCAACTTCCAACTTACTATAGGGGTTGCTTTTTGGTGCAATTGTTATGAGTTTACGCCTCTCAATACTTAACATTTCAAGACATTTCTTCAGCTCTCAAATGGTCCTTTACATTAATATTACAAACATGCTAATAAATCAATTAGGAAAACAGTACAATAGTTTGAAACTAAATATCTACGTTAATGACTGTTTTAGCCTTTATAAGTTCAATTATTATTTAAGTGTTTGTTTCCTTATTATTTTTGCCTCCTCATTATAACATCCTAACTATTATTTCTCTTAATTTGCCATTCTAAATTTACTAAAAATGTTGGGAATTACAATATTATGGCTAAAAGATAAAAAAATATTATAAAGTGGTAAGAAATATTATAAAACTATAACATCATGTGTAACCATATAGCCTTCCATAAAGTTAAAACATGATTATGCAGGACAACATTATCCCGTCATTGAATAGATCAATGTTCCACCATATAACATTCTAACCTTGAAATTATTTCCATTCACATCTTTAAACTTCCAGCTTAGAATATAGGTAAGTTAGATTTTCCACTACCCTTTTTTTACACATTAAACTACTGAAATATAATACTAGCTTTTTATATATCACATTGTTATTTATATTTAAATTAGTGGCACAAAACAATAATACCAATGAGAGAATACAATCACTACAAAATAGACCCTTTAGCCATAAAGAATGAGTGAAGGCAAAACACACTTGAAGCCCACTTAAACACATTTTGGTATGTGATTCACAACAAAAATGAAGCAATTGACAAGTAAGGGTTTTGGTAAATCACTGATTTCCGATTTTAATTTTCACTTCCTTTTTTTAACTTCTTGTTTGCCTGAAGCTTGCACAACAAAATTAGATGATGCTACCGATCACTTTTTTTAAGTTTTAGCTTCTGTAACAACTACAAAGTTTAGCTATAAAATTATGCAGGATAATAGATAAAATAAATTAAACATAGCTATATATATATATATATATATATATAATTATATACCATTGTTTAAATTAATTGTCTTCTTTTGCGAGTATCCAATTATCAAACCATTCAAACATTAAATAAACCTGACAATATCTTAGAAGGAACATACACGTACAAGATTTTCACTTTTCTTCCAATGTTTGCAAGGTTAAATTATTTTTTACAAGTTTTAGTTTTTGTATCAACTACAAGTTTAGCCATAAAATTATGCAGGATCAAAAAATAAAATAAAGTAAACATGGATATATATATATATATATATTATTATATACCGTTGTTTAAATTAATTGTCTTCATTTACGAGTATCCAATTATCAAACCATTCAAACATTAAATAAACATGTCAACATCTTGGAAGGAACATACACGTATAAGATTCTGACTCTTTTTTACAATGTTTGAATGTTAAAATTATTTTTTTTACAGTTTTAGTTTTTGTATCACCTATAAGTTTGGAGATATAATTATGCAGGATCATAGATAAAATAAATTAAACATAGCTATATATATATAATTATATACTGTTGTTCAAATTAATTGTCTTCATTTACAAGTATCCAATTATCAAACCATTGAAACAGTAAATAAACATGCTAATATCTTGGTAACTATTACACGTACAAGATTTTGACTTTTCTTTTACAATGGTTGTCATTTTAGTCACTTTGTTTGACATATAAAACGTATAGTTTAGTAAATTATGTGTTATACTATTTTTCTTTATGCACAATTGAAACTAACACTCACAATCACTGCCAACCCTTTAATGTATATTCACATCTTTCTAATTGGTTGTTAGTTTATTCAATTTTTACGATATCACACATTCAGACACTACATCATACATCTTACATATAAAACCTCATTTATTCCAACTTACCGTTCCAATTAAATCCCTTCATATTCTCTTTTATGTTATTATACTTAATTTTTTGCCTCCTTATAATACCTTCTGATAAAGGAAGCCCCCAAGAAGATCATTACAAGACCATTGAGTTCACTTTGAAAAATGAAGAAGACTAATTATATGACATGGACATCAGCAATGATGACTCTGATGAAGGTTTGTATAATTCTGATTTCTCAACACAACTTCTGGTTTTAATTCATGACTATCATTACAATTGTGTTCATTTTAAGTTTTATTGATATTTATACCAATGGTTACACTATACAGATACTGAGGCACCCTTTCCACCTGCAATGACCAATAATAATAATATATCAGAAGAATCTCTTTATGAAGGTACATGCCTTACGTTTGTTTATCTATATTGCCATGGCTACATTCTGTAATGTTTTGATTAATACATTATGCAATTGTTTCTCCCTAATTTACTTAATGTTGGGACTACATTCCCAGATGAAGGGGTTGCAATACATATATGCAAGTATTGTCATGCAAAGCTTTGGTATAATGAAAGAGTGAAGAAAAATTGAAAGCAAGAATCTATAGCCACATCCTCACTATGTTGCTTGAAAGGAAAAGTTGTATTTCCGGCCTTAGAAATACCTCCTCCAGTCTTCCAAGGCTTATTCTTCAATAAGAGATCAACATTTTCATGAAACTTTCATACAAACATCAGGCAATACAATAATATGTTTTCTTTCACATCAATGGGAGGAAAAATTGATCATTCAATTAACTCTAGGGGTGGGCCATACACATTTGTCCTGTCAGGCATGAATTACCACAACATAGGCTCTTTATTAGCACCTGAAGGTGAAAGACCAGTGTACTCTCAGCTCTATATTCATGACACTAATAATGAAGTTTCAAATAGGATTATGGCTGTGAGGTAGTACTGTATAACAACCTCTTATATACATTTACATATCCCTATATCTTCTACTCAATGCGATTGATCAATGTTCTTTTCTTCCTGCAGCAAGCACAAAAAGGAAGATTTAATTGACCCACTGATAGTTCAACAAATCAAGAATCAATTAGATGAGGTAAATCCTTTTGTCAAACAATTTCGTTTGGTGTCAAAAATTCTTTCCACACCAACTCAAAGTCCATTAAAAATGTGTTTGGTTGGGAGTAGACAACATGATGGGCGCACATACAATTTACCATCTACATCAAAAGTTGCTGCTTTAATTGTAGGTGACATCGATTTCACTTTTACTGTTAGGGATATCATTTTGGAAAAACAAACAGGCAAAGTTCAAAGGATAAATGAATTGCATCCCTCTTATTTGCCACTGCAATATCCTTTAGTATTCCTATATGGTGAAGATGGTTATAGAGATGATATTCAACATAGAGATGAAACCTTAAGTGTAACAAAGACACGAAAAAGAGTCAGTATTAGAGAGTTCCTCAGTTTCAGATTAATGGTAAGAGCAACTGAGTTGTCCACTCTACAACATGCCTCCCAACTACTTCAATAGTTCATTGTAGATGGGTATACTATGATGGAGTCACAATGACTATTATGGATACGGACTCACCAAAAAGACCTCAGAGTATATTTGTATCAAGGCTTATTAGATGCAATTATCAGTGGGGAGCGAGATGCTTCTTCTATTGGCAAACAAATAATCTTACCAGCATCATTCACCGGAGGAGCCAGATATATGATCCAAAATTACCAAGATGCTATGGCAATATGTAAAGCAGTTGGTTATCCAGACCTTTTCATCACATTCACATGTAATCCAGTATGGCCTGAAGTAACGAGATATTCTGAAGAGTTAGGACTTCATCCTTCAGATTGCCCGCATCAATTATCTAGAATTTTCCAACTTAAGTTGAAGTCATTGATGCATACTATAAAAAGGAAACATATATTTGGAAGAGTTTGTGCAGGTATTTTGTGGCATATCATATATGACAATTAAATTAATATGTAGTCTTATTGATTTTTCATATTCAATTTCTTCCATTACTCCTAACAGCATCTTATTTATGTCACAGAGATTTACACAATCGAGTTCCAAAAAAGAGGTTTGCCGCATGCACATATCCTACTCTTCCTTGATACAACAGACAAGATCATAGATCCAGAGACAATTGACAAGATGATTTCGGCTGAAATACCTGATCATAATTCTTTGCCAATACTTCACAAATTAGTTAGGAAATTCATGATCCATGGACCTTGTGGAGCAAGCAAGCCTAATGCTGCATGCATGAAATACAACAAGTGCAGCAAGTATTTCCTAAAGAAGTTCAATCAATGTACAACAATCGATGAAGAAGGTTTTCCAACCTATCGTAGAAGGGACGATGGCATCAAGATTCATTCAAAGGGTATCCCGTTAGACAATCGGTACATCATGCCGTATAATGCCATTCTACTTAAAATGTTTCAAGAACACATAAATGTTGAAAAGTGCAACCACTCAACTGAAATTAAATACTTATTCAAGTATATAAGCAAAGGCAACGATAGGGTTGTTGTGGGTTTATTCGATAGCAACAATGACATGACCAATCAGCAGGTAATAGATGAGATACACTAATACTATAATTGCATATATGTTTCAGTATGTGAAGCATCTTGGCGAATTTTTGGGTTTACTATCCATCATAGGTACCCTTCTATTGAAAGGCTCAACTTCCATCTTCCTGATCAACAGTTCATTATTTACACAAGTTCAGATGATGTTTCAGAATTGCTTGACAAACTAAGAGTTTGTGGGTCACAATTCTTGTCATGGATGATGATTAATGCTGATGACACTTTCACATCAACATTAACGTACTCAGAATTCCCAAACCATTACGTCTATAATAGAGCTAAACGACAATGGAAGAGACGAGAAAGAGGTTCTACTGTAGGAAGAATGGCTCATGTATCACCATCAGCTGGAGAATTATACTACTTGCGGATCCTACTAACACAGGTACGTGGCCCATCGTCATTTGATAAAATTAAATCAGTTTTTTATGTTACATATAAAACCTTCAAGGAGGCATGCTTTGCACGTGGGTTACTAGATGATGATAGAGAATACATTGCTGCAATTAAGGAAGCCTCATTTTGGGCATCAGGCCATTCGTTAAGGAAACTGTTTGTCACAATGTTGCTTTGTGGTTTTGTGCAAAGGCATGATTATGTTTGGAAAGAAACATCACATCTGCTTTCTGAAGATATGCTTTACATTCCGCAACGAGATCAAAGTAATACAGGTAATTATTATTACCTACAATTTAATTTCAATCTTCCTTATGTATTGCATGCATTATTCTTTATTTAATCATGTAGATAAGTACAATGTTTTCCATTTCATAGGTATGTTTATCTCTACATTTGATAAGGAACAAGCTGCCCTTCAAGAGATCGACGGCCTACTTCGTTGTAGCGGGAAAAGTTTACATGACTTTAACACACTTCTTCTTCCAAGAGAACTACCCCCAATTGATCTTAGCAACCACTTCATCTTACAAGAGTTATTGTATGATAGAGTAGCACTAGGTCAAAATCAGAGTCATTATTGACAGCCTTGAATTCAGATTAGAAAGAGGTTTATGATCAAGTCATGTTTGCATTATAATTGCCGAATAGAGGATTCTTCTTTATTTATGGCTATGGTGGCACAGGAAAAACCTTCTTATGGAATGTATTATCCTTAACTCTTTGGTCTAAGGAACAGATTGTGCTCACAGTTGCATCTAGTGGTGTAGCTACAACTTTACTCCAGTATGGACGCACAACCCATTCACGTTTTGCAATACCAATACAAATAACTAAATTTTCAGTCTTTTCAATATCACAAAATTCACCATTAGCTAACCTCATCAAGAACACAAAATTAATTATATGGGATGAGGCACCTATGGTACAAAGGTATTGTATAGAAGCTTTTGACAGGACATTAAATGATATAATGCACTATAATCTGCCTTTTGGGGGTAAATGCATTGTTATGGGTGGTGATTTCAGGTAAATACTACCAGTCCTTCCTAAAGGAACTAGGGCAACAATAGTGAATGCTTGCATTAATTCTTCTTACCTTTGGCAACATTGCAAAATTTTCCAATTGACAAAAAACATGCGGTTATCTCAGAGTGCTGATACCATTATGAACAAAAGGATTCAATGGTTTTCTAGATGGTTGTTAGATGTTGGGGATGGAAAGTTAGGATATTCTGCAGACGAAGTTGCAAATATTGAAATTCCACCTGAAGTGCTAATCGAAAGCTACAATAATCCAATCAATGCCATTCTGAATGCCACATATAAAGACCTTCTTCACAATCTGTCCTCCAATGACTACTTCAATGATAGAGCAATTCTAGCACCAACCATTGAAATAGCTGCAAAGATCAATGATCACATGTGTTCACTACTTCCAGGTGAACAACATGTGTTCTTAAGTTGTGACACTGTATGCAAGTCAACTGATGATCCTAACTCATTTGACAACTTACACACCATTAAATTCCTCAACACCATACATCTTCTGGTTTGCCACCACATAAACTTATTTTAAAAGTTGGAGCACCCATTATGCTATTGAGAAATATTGATCAAGCATCAGGGCTTTGCAATGGAACGCGTCTTCGTGTGATAATGCTTGGCCATAAGGTTATTGAGGCAGTAACAATTAATGGTTCCAGCCCTAATCAAAAGGTCCTCATACATATAATAGATCTAAATCCTTCTGAGTCTCGATGGCCATTCCGTATGCAACGGAGGCAATTCCCAATTATACTTTCCTTTGCCATGACTATCAATAAAAGTCAGGGGCAATCGTTGGCTCATGTTGGTCTTTACTTGTCCAAACCAGTTTTTACCCATGGACAATTATATGTAGCCCTGTCCAGAGTCAAATGCATTGATGGTCTAAAGATTATTGTAGGAGTAAATGATTCTGGTACAATGACAACTAAGAAGAATGTTGTATTCCCGGAAGTTTTTTAGAACGTTGGTTCTTAGCTATCAATTTCTGTGGTGATAAATGAGAACTATGTTGTTGACCTTAATTTATGAAATGCACACTGGCAACATACTATACTGATGTAACCATTCTCATCTTATGTGTACTGTTATGCTTTAAATTATCTAGCATAATAAAACAAATAACTCAAAATTCTGTAACCTGTTCTTATTGGTACAAAAATTAACTTAGGCTACCTGATAAAGTACACACTGGCTGGAGAATTACTCAATAAGCAAAAGCTCACCGTGCAATGCACGGGTACGTTTATGGAATACCACTGAATGCACCAAAGTCCTAAAATTGCTAGTTTTTTAGCAATGCCAATGTCAACTTCATCTTCTATATAAATACTTATATCTCCTCCTTTAATCAAATTATGAATCTATTATGGATATAGAAATTGAAAAGTTTCTTTATGTGCATTAACATTGTTTCTTCCACCAACCATTTCTAGGAGTATCATTCCATAACTATAGATATCTTATTTGTATGATACATTTCCAAAATTTTGAGAAAAAGTTTGAGGCGCAATATATCCTAAGGTTCCCCTTGCCATTGTCATTGCCACCGTACTTTGATTTTTGGAACACAATTTATCTTGACCAAAATCAGGAATTTTGCAAGTGAAATTGTCATCTAATAACACATTACAAGGATTGATATCAAAATAAAGAATTGTATAATCACATCCTTGATGAAGATATTCAATCCCCTTTGGTTTGTCAAGAGCAATTTGTTGCAACTTTGACCATCCAAGGAAACTCTCTCTCTCTCTCTCATAAGGGGTAGATATGAACTTTTGGAGGGATTTGGAAAAAAGTCATAAACAAGAGATGGGTGACAACCATCAGCACAGAAGCCCAACAAACAAATAACATTGATGTGATGAATTTTGCCCATTGTTCCCATTTCATTAATGAAGTCTTTTCCATCATTATTATTGAGTAGTTTGATAGCCACTTAAATATCAGTAGAGAGCTTACCTTTGAAGACTATTACATATGTACCTTCACCTAATTTATGCTTAAAGTGGCCTATGATTCTTTTAATATTTTCATAAGAGAATCTAGTAGGTTTAAGCTCCTTGTAAAGTAAGGTAATTAAACCCATCCAGTCAGTGAACCAGTCGGGGTACTGGGTCAAAGGTCAGTGAGTTAGGCCGGAGTCAAACCGGGACCAAACAAGTGAGAAATGGAAGATTTTAGGCTCATAGTATGAAATTCTAAAGGAAAAATTTAAATAAAACAATTTTTAAAAAAATTGACATGGACCAGGTCACCGGACAGGACCGGTCTACTAGTAGGTTGGCTGGTTTCTGGTCCAGTTCGGCCGGTTCGGCAGGTTCAGTCTGGGTCAGATAACACTATTGTAATGCTTCAAAAAATTTTCAAGTCTTGCTTGATCATCTCTTTTCTTCTTGACGTAGATGCATATGCAAACACACACAATCAACAGCGAAGCTAGCACAACCAGTCCTGGAGTTATAGGTGCGACTAATGAAATGCGTCTCAGGAGTTAAGAATAACCCCTTACTCTGCCATTTTTTTCCCACACCCCATGCATCTAATGGTTTTACTAACTAACAAAAGAAAAAAAAAATATTTTCTCCTCCCCCAACCTAAATCAAACATTGTCCCCAATGTCTTCTAAAGCTCAAAGGAGGTTTTTTTTTCTTTTTAAACTATCAAAGTAGAATACATCATCAGGAGCTACCATAAGTCTGCAAAATCACAACAAAATATCAAACAAAACCTTGGGTTGCCTCCCAAGCAGCGCTAAATTTATAGTCTTCAGCCAGACTTCCCAAACATAAACTACTAATCAAAAGTATCAAACACAAGGATCACCTTGTCTTCATTTCTTTTCAAGCAACAATGTTTCAGAAACCAACAATGATCATTCAAAGTAATTAATTATACTTCTTCAATCATAGACAATTTTAGAGTACAATTATTTACTGAATTCAAATAAAGCACAGCATGCATGTATTTGCAAACAGATTTACGAATTTCTAAAATTTTAGAGCATCCCATAAAATCCACTTGACTCTCATCAGTAAGAGTCAATACTTCAACAGGAAAGACATGAACAACATCTTTTGGAATATCCACATTAGTTTCAATATCAAAATCATAAAGATTAGGCTCCACAGGCGGAACCTCAATTGGACATCCATTATTCTCTCCAAAAATGATTTCAAGTTCCTTATTACATGCCACAAGAGGCAAAGTTTCATTCAATTCCACATCCTCAACTTCCTCAAAATAATCATCATCAACACAAGGAGTGGGAATCATGCTCAACGAATTATCTTGCCTCACAGTTTCAAGTGATGAAATAATTTGACTAGCATATATTTCAATATTTTGGACACTTGACTTGACTCTAGTGTCACTTTCCTTTTGCTCTCTACAAAATCTCTCTGTTGATTCTGTAAACTCCTCAATTAATTTTTCTAAATCAGATTTTTCCTTATACTCAAGAGTTTGTTCTTCAATATATGGATAAGAGTAGAAAGGAAGATTAGGAGAATACCTGACATAAGGATCCAAAGACTCTTGTTGCTCCAAAATTCCACCAGGATAAAAGGAATGATCAAAACAAGTTTGGTTCATATTGAAATCATCTCTCATATAATGACTGGTATTGCTATATGGACAATGCTCATAAGAATGACACTCTCCACAATAAGCACAAGAAAAACAATTATAAGGAGAAGAATTTTCAATCCAACCAGCATTTATATTTTCATGACTCATTCCATTCACATGCATTCCAGAAAAAGAATCAAGATATGACAAGTTATCACTGATTAAACCAAATGAATGATGTGAATAATCCATTTTTTTAATTTTTTTTTGAAATTTTTACATAAAGACTAAATTAGTATTAAAATTACTTGGGATTGATATTAGTGACAACAATCCCTGGCAAGGGCGCCAAAAACTTGATACGAGTTCGATGATCAATTAAATAGTGCAAGTGTACACTGTCGTAATCAAGTAATATAGAAGTAAGTAGAGTATCGTTCCCACGAGGATTGTTCACTAAGTACCAAAATGAGCAATTTTAACTCTATTTAGTCGATCGATTAGTTGGTGATTGAGAGTATAAAAGAAAGACAATTAAATATGAATGCAGATGATATGAAGGCAAATATGAGAAAAAGCCCTAGGGGTCAGATTTCACTTAACAAATTCCGGATTGAATCACTTATCTATTCTAGCCCAATTTATTCCACATGATTGATAGTCGAGTTTCCTTAATTTAATTACCAGCCTCTTCCAAGGTCAAGCAATTCTATAATCAATTGCTAATCCAATATATTCCTATATGAATTTAAGCAATTAATTATGCATTAAGATTTATGGAACTCAGTAAGACTACACAACTCATATGAATATATTCCTATTTCATATGCAAGTCATGGTTTTAATTATAGGGTCTACACACAAGTATCTCCTTCCGGTCTCAACATGCATATTGAAATCATTCAAAAGATGGCCAGTCAATCAAAAGCATTAAGAATAATAATTAAAAATCAATCATAAAGGAGAAATTCAAACTAGATTTAATAAGTTAGGATTCAATCCGTCATTAGTAAGCTACGTTATCACCCTAGGAAAATGAAAGTTTAGCACATGATGAAATTAAAAACAAACCCAAAATAAATTGACATTATATAAAACTAGAATGAAATCCTCAGAAATACTGCATAAACGTGAATATTAAATTCTCGAACATAAATATACAACCAAAAGATGCATGAAAAATGAAAAAATCTAGCCGTCCATTTAAGAGGTAAAACCTTCCATGTAGGCGGTATGCAAAATGTAATAAAATCCTAAGCTTCCAAGATGGAGGCATGCAAAAAGTAATAAAATCCTAAGCCTTCCAAGATGGAGGCATGCAATACATGAAATTAAATATAAGAAACAACACAAAGAACTCAGAAATGTTAAAGAAAGATCTCTCCCGGTCAGAGAAGGACCTCTCCCGGTCGGAGAAGGAAACCTCTGCTTCTCTTCCTCTCCTCCCCCTTTGAGCTTGGCATTGATCTCTATTTATAGGGGAAAAAACGTGTGCTACAGTACTGCTACAGTGATCTGGCGGTTGCTACAGTGCCCTGGCGGCTGCTACAGTGCCCGTTGACTGCTAGGCTGCTACAGTACTTTTATTTTTTTATTTTTTATTATTATTTTTAAATGCTGTTTATTCCAAAAACAATATTTATTTATCAGTCACACCCAAATTTATTATATTAAACGCAAATATCGTCCATAAAATCATCATATAAGGGAAAATAAATATGTAAATATTTTACTTATCAACTAATTTGTCACTCAAATCCCTGAGGGAACAATCTTACTTATCACTTTATTACTTGACATGATCCGTGCACTTGTGGAAGCGAACAAGTTTTTGGCACCGTTGCCGGGGATTGGTTTAACAAATCCTTTAGTTGACCTTAGACTTGTGATAGTAGATTTCGCTTGAGCTTTTAGTTAGGTTTATAATTTTTTCTTTCATTCTTTTCTCTGTTAATTTTGTTTTAGTTTGATACTTGTTGGCTTGTGCCTCTTGTAGGTACCATCTTAGTACATGCAACACTTGCACCTAGATGGATTGATAGTGGTACTTGATGGATTACCGCACATCAAAGAAGAGACTGAGTCAGAGGAGACTGAATCTGAATTTGAAACTGAAACAATGGTGGATGAATATGATAGGGCTACCGTCATTGACTTTGCTAGCCGGAATATGTGAGGTACTCAATCTTGCATTCGGATGCTGGAGATGCAAGCACACAATTTTGAGATCAAGCCGGTCATGATTACAATGCTGGAAATGCATGGGTTATACCATGGTCTCTACAATGAAGATGCCAACAAGCACTTGATGTACTTCTTGGAGGTGTGATTCCTTCAAGCAAAATGGAGTGCCCTAAGATGTGTTGAGGTTGCGGCTATTCCCTTTCTCTCTACAAGGGAAAGCTAGAGATTGGTTCAATAATCTCTCGGAAGGATCCAAACTTCTTGGGATGATCTTGAGGCTAAGTTTAGAGCTCGATTTTTCTCTGATGATAAATCTGTGGAAGCAAGGGATGAGTTTCTAAGCTTTAGATAACAATCGGATGAGTATCTTTATGCCGCTTGGGAGAGATACAAGATGTTAATAAAGTAATGCCTTAATCATGGGGTGGACAAATGGGCAGTAATCCAAATTCTTTGTACTCGCCTTAATCCTCAATCTAAGGTGATGGTTGACTCTATGACCAATGGAGGTTACCAGAACATTGCTGTCAATAAGGTGTTTAGGCTTTTGGATAAACTATTTGCAAACAACACTCAAGCAAATGATAGAAGGATTACCCCAACCATGCCTACTACAAAAGAAGACTCTTCATCACAAATTGCCATAATCTTATCCGCTTTAAACAAACATTTTGATGTACTAGAGTCTCAAATGAAAAAGAGCACTTCTCATGGCGTGCATTCGTTACATGCTACTCCGATTATATGTGAGCAATGAAATGATGTCCATATGCCCGACCATTGCCCCCTCTATATAGGCACTGAATCTGTCAACTATATGGCAAATTTCAACCTTCTCAAGGTAATCCATACTCAACAAACTTATAACCGTGCTTGAAGAGCTCATCCCAACTTCTCTTGGAGTCAAGGTAACACCTTGAACCCTCCACACGAGTCTACTTCTGGCACCAAGCCTATTCCTTCACCGGGTTTTCAAATGCAATCAAGGCAAATTCCTATAAAAGAAGAGGAATCTAAGACGGACAAGATGCTAGCCCCGATCTTGTCAGAGGTAGAATCTTCAAGGGTTGAGAGTAAGGCTACCTTTTCTCTTCATGAAACTACAATTAAGAACCTTGAAGTACAAGTGGGACAATTAGCAATACAAGTAAAAGCTATGGGCCAAACTGGTCTCCCAAGTGATACCATTCCTAATCCAAAGTGAGGTGCAAAAGAGGAATGCAAGGCCATTAACTTGAGAAGTGGCAAGGTGATACCTGATATGCCTAGCTCAAACAAGACTTGCCCGAAGCAAGATGAGCAAGAGGATATTGAGATTGACGATGAAGAAGCCATGTGTCAAGAAAGTGTAGTGGAAGAGGATGACACTAGAAAGAGAAAGCAAACTGAAGGAGGTTTGGTTGATGTTGTCAAGAGCAAGAAGGGGGAACAAGAGATGAATAATGAGAAGAAGAGAAAGCCAACCACCTCCACTATTAGGCCACTACTACCCTTCTATCAAAGATTCAAGAAGAAAGAGGAAGATGCACAATTTAAAAAGTTTGTGAACATGTTCAAGCAACTCCATGTGAACATTCCGTTTGCCAAAGCTTTGGAGGGCATGCCTAAATATGCTAAGTTCCTCAAGGATATGTTGTCCAAGAAGCGACGATTTAATGAGTTTGAAACCATGGCATTGACTAAGGAGTGTAGCGTGGTTATTCAATGAAAGTTACTGACTAAGCTTAAGGATCCAGGAAGCTTCTAAATTCCTTACAATATTAGGACTAACTTCAATAGTAAGGCTATATGTGACTTGGGTGCTATTATTAACTTGATGCCTCTAGCCGTTTTCAACCAATTGGAGTTGGGAGAGCTAAGGCCCACCACAGTAACTGTTCTATTTACTAATCAGAGTATTTCTAAACCTAGAGGAATCATTAAAGACGTCCTAGTTAAAGTAGACAAGTTCATCTTTCCAGCAGACTTTGTTGTGCTTGATTATGAGGTTGACTAGAAAATCCTGCTAATTCTTGGCCGTCCATTCTTAGCCACAGCAAGGACTCTCATTGATGTGGAAAAGCAAGATCACTTTTAGGGTGGATGATGAAAAAGTGATCTTTAACATGCCAAAAGCTTTGAAGTTCCATGATGATTCAGCCCAATGCTCTTTTATCGACATATTGGACTCACTCATTCCTCAAGAATCATATGCTTCTATGATAAAAGATCCTTTAGAAGCATTCTTAATTGGGGAGAAGAGCTTGGAGGAATTTGATGAGGAAGCTATTGAAAATCTATTTCGTATGGAAGCATTCCCTCACTCAAGATTGAGGAATTTTGTGCCACTTGAGGTGGCTGATGCTTTGAGTACCCCTTTGAAGCCTTCTATTGAAGTTCCTCCAGCTCTAGAGTTGAAGCCTTTACCGTCTCATCTCAAGTATGCTTACTTAGGGAATTCTAACACTTTATCGGTTATTGTCTCTGCTGTTCTCTCTGATCTACAAGAAGAGAAGCTCCTACGAGTCTTAAGAGAGCACAAGCGTGCCATCGGATGGACGATGCTGATATTAAGGGAATAAGCCCTTCTATTTACATGCACAAAATTCTGTTAGAGGATGATCTCAAGACTTCCATTGAGCATCAAAGGTGCTTGAATCCAATCATGAAAGAATTGGTCAAGAAGGAAATCCTCAAATAGCTCTCAGCTGGAATTGTATTCCCCATTTTTGACAATTCGTGGGTGAGCCTAGTCCAATGTGTCCCTAAGAAGGGTGGTATAACTGTAGTGGCTAACACCCAAAATGAACTGATTCCCACTCGCACGGTGACTGGATGGCGGGTGTGTATGGATTACCAGAATCTTAACACTGCTATAAGGAAGGATCACTTTCCTTTGGCATTTATTGATAAAATATTATATAAGCTAGCGGGTCAGGAGTTCTTTTTCTTCCCCGATGGTTATTTCGGTTACAATCAAATTTCCATAGCTCCAGAAGACTAAGAGAAGATGACTTTTACTTGTCCCTATGGCACATTTGCTTTCAGAAGAATGCCTTTTGGACTATGCAATATGGCGGCCACCTTTCAAAGGTACATGATGTCTAATTTTGCTGATATGATTAAGAAGACTATTGAAGTATTTATGGACAATTTCTCTGTTTTTGGTCCATCTTTCTATTCTTGCTTGGAGAATTTGGATACGGTGCTTAAACGATGTAAAGAGACCAATTTGATTTTCAATTGGGAGAAATGTCACTTCATGGTGCAAGAAGGCATTGTACTTGGCCATCGGCTATCCAAGAAGGGTTTGGAAGTGGATAAAGCCAAAATTGCTATCATTAAGCAATTACCTCCGCCTACTAGTGTGACAGGTGTCCACAGCTTCCTTGGTCATGCCGGGTTCTACCAGAGATTTATCAAAGATTTCTCAAAAATTTCTAAGCCACTGTCTAAGTTATTAGAGAAGGATGTGGAATTCAAGTTTGATAATGAGTGCCTACAAGCCTTTCAGGAGTTAAAGAAGCATCTTATTTTAGCTCCTATCTTAGTAGCTCCGGATTGGGTTTTACCTTTCATCATCATAGCAAATGCTAGTGATTATGCCGTTGGTGTTGTTCTTGGGCAAAAGGCAAAGAAACTCTTTCACCCCATTTACTATGCTAGCAAGACCCTTGATTGTGCCCAACTTAATTACACCATCACTGAAAAGGAGTTACTTGCCATAGTCTATGCTTGTGAGAAATTTTGACCTTATATTATGGGTACTAAGGTCATTATCTATACTTATCATTTAGCTTTAAAGTACCTACTCACCAAGAAGGACCTAAAGCCTGACTAATTCACTGGGTGCTTTTACTTCAGGAGTTTGATTTGAATATCATTGATAAAAAAGGCACTGAGAATCAAGTGGCAGACCATCTTTTAAGGTTGAGTACTGAGGCTCAACTTGATAATTCTGATATGATCCATGCATCATTCCTGGATGAGCAGTTGTTCTTTGTTGATAATTCATCCACACCATAGTTTGCTGACTTCGTAAACTATTTAGTTTGTAGAGTTTTACCTCCGGATTTCAAATCTCATAAAAGGCATAAATTTTTACATGAGGTGAAAAAGTACTTTTTGGACGAGCCCTATTTATTCAAGAGATGCCCTGACCAACTCATTCGAAGGTGTGTCCCAGAAAATGAACAAGAGCACATTCTGCATTGTTGTTATTCGTCTGAGTATGGTCGCCATTTTAGAGGAGAGAAAACCGATGCGAAGGCTATTCAAAGTGGGTTTTATTGGCCTTTTCTATTCAAATATGCATATGTATTTGTCCTTTAATGTGATATGTTCCAACAAGTGGGGAACATATCTAGAAGGAATAAGATGCCATTGAATAGGATGCTCAAAGTTAAATTCTTTGATGTTTGTGGGATTGACTTTATGGGTCCATTCCCTAAGTTGTTCAACAATAAATATATCTTGGTTGGAGTGGACTATGTCTCCAAATGGGTCAAAGCTACTGCATGTGTGACTAATGATGCTAAGACAATGTTGAAATTCCTCATAAAGCACATCTTCACAAGATTTGGCACACCAAGAGCAATTATCAGTGATGGTGGTTCACACTTTTACAATCACCAATTTCAAGCCTTGATGAAGAAATATGGTGTTAGACACAAAGTAGTATTGCCCTACCACCAGCAAACTAATGGCCAAGCTGAGATTTCCAATTGGGAGATCAAGAACATCCTTGAGAAGATGGTGAATACTACTAGGAAGGCCTGGTCTTCCAAGTTGGATGATGCTCTATGGGCTTACTGAACGGTTTACAAAATCCCTATTGGTATGTCTCCATATCGCTTGGTGTTTGGCAAAGCATGCCATTTGCTGGTAGAATTGGAGCATGGGGCCTATTGGGCTACCAACAAGCTAAATATTGATCCTCAAGCTATGGGAGAAAAGAGGCTACTTCAACTCATCAAGTAAGATGAAATTCGCCTTAATGCTTATGAGAGTGCAAGGATTTACAAAGAGAAGACAAAGAGGGACCATGGCAGAAAAATCATGCCTAAGAGCTTCGAACCTAGTCAAACTATTCTCCTTTATAACTCCAAGTTGAAGTTATTTCCAGGAAAGCTGAAATCTCGATGGTCTGGTCCATTCACGGTAGTTCAAGCATCCAAATTTGGTGATGTGGATCTGGAGAATGAGAAGGAAGAGAGATTCAAGGCTAATGGTCAACAGTTGAAGCATTATTGGGGAGAAGATGTGGATAGGCTGGTATCTACTATCTACTTATCTATTGAAGAGTGACCAACGTGAAGAGTCAAGCTAAAGACTATAAACTAAGTGCTTCTTGGGGGGCAACCCAAGTTCTTAATTTAATCCCTTTAGTTTCTTTGATTTTAGTATAATTTGGTAGATTTATGTTTGGTATTTTGCTTTCGCAAGTAAGAGAGGGACCCCAAATGGAGAAAAGACGAGAGCAAGAGGATATAAAGAAAGGGTGGTGACTTGTGGCTTCGGAGAGGTATATTTCAGGAAAGTTCCTCAATTCCCATGATTTGATTGAACCTAATTTTAGGTGATCATGATTGGATTTGATGACCATTACGCATTTTTCTAACCTCTGATCAAAATGTATTCATGGTGGTAGTATGAATTAGAGATACACTATGCATTGTCTCTGCTTAATCCTGTCAAATTTCTTTCATGCATAGTGAATTTTTGGATTATACATGTGTTTGGATATGAGGAATTGTATTCGAATGTGTGGTTAATGGTTGTTGATTGTGTGCAACTTAAGAGGAATTTAGGGTGAAAATGATCAAGTTTTGGTATGCTGTGTTGAGGCTCATAGGATGGACAGCATAGTATGCTTTATGTGCATTCATGTTGCAAAACTGATATCTGATAGAGCTGGGAGCAAAATATTGGCCGCGGCCCAAGAATGCACAGAAAGATTTGGGTTGCGGCCAGACCAATGTAGGCCGTGGCCCACCAATTCTCAAAAAGGACCATCAATGCCCAGAGAAATTTGGGCCGTGGCCAACAGGTGCACAGAAAGATATGGGCCGCGGCTAAGCCAACTGTGGCCGCGGCCAACCAATGCTCAGAAGGTTTTGGGCCACAGCTAGCTAAGTATGGGCCGCTATCCTCCAATGCTCAGATAGATTTAGGCCGCGGCCAGGCCAATGTTGGCCGCGACCCAAACGCAACAGCAGGGTTTTTAAAAGCCCTACCCTTTTTCTTTCATTCCTCATTTCTCTCCTTTCTTTGCCTCTAACTCCCTATTTCCTTCTTTCTCTCAGTTTTGACTTCCCCTTCCGCAACCTCTCTCCCATTTCCCCATAAATCTTTGACCTCCATTGCAATCTCCCTTCATTCCATCTCTCTTTTCCTCTGTTGCTGCATCATTATCCTTCTTCGATCTACACATAGTCTGCTTCTATTCTGCAACCTAGGGCATCAGACGTGACCCATTCGTCTCTGATTTCTCAAATATTCCATTAATTCTCCAACTATTTAAGGTAATAGAGTCTCGTCCTCACTCTTTTACTGGTTTTGTGGGTAGTTTAGTATAATTTGGATTTGGGGATCTAGGCATAGGTTTGATTAATGCTCTATCTGAATCTGAGACTAATGTATACTCTTACGGCATTTTTCTTTCCTTGTGCGTTGATCTATCTCATTATTATGATCCATATTGTGTTTTGCCAACCTACTTTGCATATAAATCTGTTGTTCCTCTCTGTTTTTTGCCATGAATCAATTTCATCAAATTTTTAATGGAAGGAATGTTGTTCTATGCATAAGTTTGAACACGGCAGAAGGGTTTAGTGATTGGCATGGTCTGTTATGTCATATTGGTTCAAAATGCTTTTTGTGTATCATGTTTTCAGGGATCCAAATGTCCAAGCCAATTTTAAATTCCTCCATGTATTATTATAATGCCCTTCTCTTTGAACTTAAATCATTTTTTCAAAGATATAGGAATAGGGGCTATACTGGACTTGTAAAGGTTATTTTGATATTGGCTAGAGGTCTTTGGCACATTATTGAGGTATTTATGGAGCGAGGATGGGAGTTAGGCTGGAATTTTGATTGATGCTTTGGCAGTAGTAAAAGGCTAAGTTTGGGGGGAAACTGCTCTTTGATTGTCTTCATAGTTATGCAAGTTTTTCTTTTTCAAATTCTGTGATAGGCTTTTCTTCCCTTCTTTGGTGTCAATCTTTGGTCCTGCTTATCTGCATGTGGGTATCATCTGTCTGTTTCTCTAGCTACCATGCCTGTTAAGCATGTTGTTGACCGAGTAGGCCCCAGGGCCATTGCTGAGGCCAAAGCCAAGATAATCAAAAGACCCCTGCTGCAAGAACGTGAATTCTCGTTCACCGCCTCTTATGCCTTTCATGAGTTAGCCACTCGGACCTATCACTTGTAAAGGCTTATGGACCCCAAAACCGACGGGAATCTGCAAATTGTCTATGATTTCTACACCAATGCCTATGTGAGAATTTGCATCACTCCCGAATGTCAAGGAATGCAAATACCAGCAGTATTTAGACAATACAGATGACATTCCTGAGGATGTTATTTCTCGATTGCTAGTTTACAACGGAGAGGTGGCGTAGCAGAGTTGTAGTGGGACTCAGAAGTATTTACCCTGTGTTCAGTTATCGGTTGAAGCTCGTGTCTAGTTACACTTTGGCAAGGAATATTTCTGGCCTTCATCCAACCAAAACCGCCTCACTAGGGACCAAGCCCTCCTGATTTACCTTCTGATGAACAAAAAACCAGTTGATATAGGTGCTTTGATTTACAAGTCTCTGAGAGATCACATTCATGATCATACTGGTGGCATGATGCTGCCACACCTTATCTCTATTTTCTACTCTTCTGTGGGTGTCACTGCCATAGCCACTGATGTTCTATTCAAACCAGTCAAGAAATTTCACTACCAGAGCATCTAGCCACTGATGTTCTATTCAAACCAGTCAAGAAATTTCACTACCAGAGCATCAAGCCAAAACCGAATGAACAAGTTCCAGCATCCCAACGATCAGCTAGTGCCCCTACTTTTGAACAGGGAGGACCATCTCAGGCTCATCCAAAACATGGTAGACCCTCTTCGTCTCATCTAGAGCATGGTGAACCCTCGGGAGTCCCTTCCTCCTCTTAGCCTCCTGCAACTTTAGATGTGATCCTCACTGCCATCCAGCGCATTGAGGCCACCGCCACCCAATGCCTCTCATATTTGTAGGACCACGGTGTTAGCCTGGCCCGATTAGAAGAGTTATTTGCTGCACATATACCTGCTACTGCTCATGCTAGTGAGGATGATGACGGCGAGGCCGAGGATGATGATGATGCAAGTACCGGTGATGATGATGGTGAGGATTAGTATTGCTGTTCTTTGTTGTTAGCATTTTCCCTTTGTTTGTTGCTTTGGATATTGGTTAGATTATGTTCAATGGATATTGTTAGAATTTCTCTGGTTAATGGCTGATTCTGGATTTAGCTTAATGTTGTTCCTCTCACATATACCCGTCACTATTATGTCTATGGATTGCTGTGTTATCTATTGCATTGCAGGTGATATGTGTGCACTTTATGCCTTGTGACAGTGCGGACACTGTCTGTCTTAAGTTTAGGGGTATTTGATAGATCAAATGCATGTTTTTTATCACTGACAAAAATTTCAAATTTTGGAAATGTGTTTTGTGCCTTGTCCTGGAGTCAAAGTTGAGTTAGATTTGATTAATCATATATGAAGTGGATACTTGGATTTTATGCTTTCCAGGAAAATAATTATAAATATTCATGAATGCTTGGTTCACTATTTAAAGCTTAATTCCTAATACTTTCCTGATTAAACATTGCGCACAAGGGTTGGAAATAATTTGAATGCTTTTGTCAAGAGATTATATAGCAAATTGACGTGTATGAACTTTTCTCATTGAAGGTTTTTTGAATTCGTATTTGAATTTCTTGAAATGAGTTAACATTTCACACATATCTAGAACATGAGTTGCACTCTCTTTGATTAAAAATAATAAATAAATAAATAAATAATTTATGGGAATTGCTTGTGCTCTGGGTTGATTTTTAATGGAGTAGTTTGTTATTGCTCTTAAAGTTAAGCTTTAGTTTAGTTGAGTTAATGCATTTTGATTAGACTAATGTTCAATTAATCTTTGTGAATGTGCATATGAGAAGAAAACCTCTGTTGGAAGGATTTTGAGCCAAATTTTCATTCATTAATGTGTGTGTGCCACCTGTACTAGCGTACCTCTAGAACTTGTTTAAATTCTTTTTCAAAATCACATGTGCATATAGATTAATGGATATGATAGGGGCATTCATTTCTAAACCCATTTTCCTAAACACAAACCTTATATACTAATCCATTGTTAACCCCTTTGAGCCCTTCACATTTCAAAATCTATCATTCAACAACAAGCACTATGTATGTTTCCCTTCTACAGTAGATTGGCACTTTAATAGCATTGAAATGTCATGAATATAGTGGTTTGAATAAATGCTATTATCATGCATTATCTATACACATAAAAAAAGAAAAAGAAAGAGAAGAAAAAGAAGATGTCACTGTATAAATTTGTGCGTGCATAGTACTTGTTTCATTATCTTTTTTATGAGACTATCTCCAACATTACGACCCTTTTTAAAAGTCCCCTGGATTCATGAGTCTAGGTGTTACAAAGTGGTGGAGAGAGTAGAGTTTCTACAAGCATATGGTAGGGCCTAGTCTAGGTGGTATTGAGCAAAATTCCCTATATTTGTGAGAGCTAAACACTTAAATCCTTGAGTGTTCTCTTGTGTATATGTCTTTGATTAATTTGGCATTAATCTAGTCTATCTACACTACCTCATGCTGAAACTTGTGTTAGCTTCATTAGTGATAATGATCAATCCAATAAAAATTTGGAGTATGAGGAGGTAACTTGAGATAAGTTTGGGGGATGAGATGAGCAGCATGAAAAAAAATGTTGTCAGTTATCTCATTACAAGCCTCTAAAGTCTCATTGATTTTAAAATTGTGTGGAATGATCTATAAGTGAAGAGAAAGGAGAATGTAGAAGGATTAAGCTCGGATATTGAGGTTGTTTATACATGGTGAAGTGTTGTATGTATTTGATCTTGACAATTGTAGGAAGATTGTTATTCAACTCTCGTCACACACACACAGTCTGAAAAATGTTTGGAAGCTCGTCCTTAAACTGTGGACCAGGCATCCCTTTATATTTTGTTGTTGTTCCTCTTGAGCATTACATCATGAGTAACCAATGAGGAAAATTATCATGCATGAACACTGCATCTGGGATTAATTAATCTAGCTCTTATTACTTAACTAATTTTACTTGAGGACGAGCAAAAGTTTAAGTTTTGGGGTGTGTTTACCTCATGAAATTCTTGTCAGAATTGCATATTTCCTCCTATTCACTACTACAGAATTGAGATATAACCACCCCCAAAGACGTCCCAAATTGAGAATTGGGTGGTTAAAAAGGGAGGCGGTGGCATTTTCGTAATTATTTATGTGTAGGTGAACCTTTAGGCGTCCCAAATTTGAATTTGGGACGTCTAAAGTGCTTCCTGGCGCGAAATATAAATTTCATAAATTTTTTTTAGCGCCAGGAGCTGGGTTTAGGCGTCCCAAATGACATTTGGGACGCCTAAAGTGGGACTTTAGGCGTCCCAAATGCCATTTGGGACGCCTAAAGTGGGACTTTAGGCGTCCCAAATGCCATTTGGGATGCCTAAAGGCATCCCCTGCGCATGTCAGACAAGTGTCTGACATGCGTCTTCTTCTATCACACCTCCTCTATTTTTTTTCTTCAACTTTACTCTTCTTCCTCCTCTCCTCCCCACGCACCCACCGTCGGCCCTTCTCTATTTTTTTTCTTCAACTCCTCCCTCCTCCCTTGTTCAAGCACTTCTTCTCCCCACGCACCCACCGTCTCCTCCCTTCTTCTTCCTCTTTGTTTCTTCAACGCACGCAACCGTCACTGCTGCAACTTCACCTCCTCCACCTCAGTCCTTCCATTGTTGTGCACACCACCGTGGATCTCCAACGTCTCCAAGTGTGGCTCTCTCCAACGTCTTCTCTACTAGCTAGTGGGTGCCCTCCCTGATCAGGTAAGGTTGGTTTATTTTCTTGATTTTTTTTTGTTTATATATTGATATTAGGCTGGTTGGTTTATTTTCTGCAATATTTTATTCATTTCCTTAAGAATTACTGCAATCAAAAGTCCTAATATAGTTTTTAATAAGCTTATACTTCTGCTTTATCATTTTTTAGATACTCTAGTCAATGTTTTTGTCCTATTCCTTTTGTTTTTTATTAAGCTCACTTGTGCCTTATTCCACCGTATAGCTAACTTGTTTTTTGCCTAACTCAATATCATTTTGTCTTTTTCCGAAAAGGGTCCTAATATTTTACTTGATTAAATAAAGAGTTAAACAGCATATCCAATGCTTTGAAGTAAATTTCTTAGTTACATTTAATATTCTAAACTAATATTTGTGTGTGCATATGACACTTTAATTTATTTTTCTAGGAATCCAATGTCTAAAAATAATTTTTAGTGCAATTTTACCTTTATAATAATATTTTCCTCAATAGTAACCAACACCCTAAACTTAGAATATTGTTTGCTATTAGAAAAATACTTTAAGATGCTATATGTAAAAAAAACTCACTTTATTAAGATATTGAATACTAATGAAAAATACTTTAAGGTGCTCAATGCTGCAAAAATTAGTATACCACCCCATTTCATTAGTCTTGTTCCTGCACCATTAATTAGTATATATAATAAAATAAAATATGATTTATTTAAATTAAAGAAATTCTTGTATTAATTCCAAACGAATTATGAAGAATAATTCAATCCAAAACTTAAAAAGAAAACCATAACCCCATCATATGTCGTTGATAATTGTACTAAACGTGTGAATGTAATGGTAATGCCTTAGGTGGTAAAAAAATGGATCATAGTTGGATGAATGCTTTGAGAACTAGTGAAGAATATGAGAAAGGGGTGGACGAATTTATTGAATTCGCTAAAAAGAATGCTCCTGCAAGAAATGGGAAGTATTTTTGTCCTTGTGTCAATTGTTTGAATGAGAGTAGACGGGATGTTGATGTCATAAAGGATCACCTACTTTGTGATGGAATAAATCTGCTATACACAAGGTGGATATGGCATGGTGAGGAAGTAACTGATTGTCCGTCACACAAGAAGGAAGCTGTGGATGTCATAGATGAAGATAGAATGGAGAGAATGATTAACGATGTTGAGGCAGAATCCTTTGCGCAGTCGCAGGAGTATGACAGCCTGCGGAGTGATGCAGAGACACCATTGTATAGTGGTAGTAAGTACACGCGGCTGACAGGAACATTATATTTGGTTAACTTAAAGGCAACTTGTGGGTGGACCGATAGTAGTTTCACATTGCTACTTGAACTATTGTGTGATATGTTTCCGGAGGATAATGTACTTCCAAATCGTATGTATGAGGCCAAGAAAATCCTGTCTACAATGGGTATGGAGTATAAGAAGATACATGCTTGCCCTAATGACTGCGTACTATACAGAAATGAGTACGGAGGTCTTAGTGAGTGTCCTAAGTGTAAAACCGCACGATACAAAGTAAAAAAAGAAGGTGGTTGTGGTGATGTGACAAGTAAAAGGCAACCTTTAAAGGTTATGTGGTATCTTCCAATAATACCACGTTTTAAACGTTTGTTTGCGAGTGCAACAAAAGCGAAGAAGTTGAGATGGCACTCTGATGAGAGAATATCTGATGGGAAATATCTTCGGCACCCAGCTGACTCTCCACAATGGCAAAAAATAGATGAAATGTTCCCTCAATTTGGCAGCGAGCCGAGAAACCTACGGCTTGGGCTTTGTACAGACGGCATCAATCCGTATAGAACTCTTACTAGCACACATAGTGCGTGGCCGGTTCTCCTAGTAATATACAACTTGTCTCCCTGGCTATGTATGAAACGTAAGTATATGATGCTATCTATGATGATTTCTGGACCAAAACAGCCAGGGAACGATATTGATGTCTATTTGGCGCCTTTGATTAAGGACTTGAAGAAGTTGTGGGAGGAAGGCGTAGATGTGTTTGATGCTTATAAGAAGGAGTCTTTCAAGCTACGTGCAATGATTTTCACAACGATAAACGACTTCCCTGCGTACGGAAACTTGTCAGGGTACAGCGTGAAGGGTCACAAAGCATGCCCAATATGTGAAGCAGACACACACTTCCAACAACTAAAGCATGGAAGAAAAACTGTCTACCTTGGCCACAGGAGGTTTCTTCATCGGTTCCACCCGTATCGTAGGCTAAGAAAGCGGTTTAACGGCAAACCGGAGCATGGAATGGCTCCAAAGTCACTAACCGGAGAGGAAGTCTACAGTCGAGTGGAACGTATCCATGTCACTTTTGGTAAGAATCAGAGGGTTGCGGGTGCGAAGAACATATGGAAGAAGAGATCCATTTTCTTTGATCTTCCATATTGGCGTTTGCTTGACGTGAGACACAGTATTGATGTGATGCATGTGGAGAAGAATGTTTGTGATAGCCTTATCAGTACGCTTTTGCACATACCAGGGAAGACTAAGGATGGGATTAATGCGAGATTAGACCTTGTCGATATGGGAATAAGAGAACGGTTACATCCACAACTAAGAGATGATGGTAGGAGGGCATACATGGAGCCAGCAGCGCATACACTATCAAAAGCAGAGAAAAGAAGTTTGTGTGGGTGTTTGCATGAAATGAAGGTGCCGCAAGGGTATTCCTCGAATGTGAGAAGATGTGTCTCAATGGACGATTTGAAGTTAGTGGGAATGAAGTCCCATGATTATCATGTGTTGATGCAACAACTATTACCAGTAGCTATTAGAGGCATAATGAAAGATGAAGTACGAAACACAGTGACAAGATTGTGCGTTTTCTTCAATGCTATCTGTAACAAAGTCATTGACACTGAAAAGTTGGATGAACTAGAAAATGAGGGTTACATTATTTTGTCACAACTAGAGATGCACTTTCCGCCTTCATTTTTTGATATAATGGTGCATTTGGTAGTTCATTTGGTGAGGGAGGTAAGGCTATGCGGTCTGGTTTACCTGAGGTGGATGTACCCTTTCGAGCGATACATGAAGATCTTAAAAGGGTATTCTAAAAATCCTTATCGACCAGAAGCCTCAATAGTTGAAAGATATGTAGTTGAGGAGGCTATGGAGTTTTGCAAAGATTATATGTCAGGGAAGAAGGAACAATCTCGGCATGAAGAAGGGAGAAGCAAGGGAACACGAGGACTGAAAGTGAAGAATGTTCCTCGTGAAGAGGTGTTGCAAGCCCACTTGTATATCCTGAATAATATGGAAGAAGTTCAACCTTACATAAATGAACACAGAAACACTTTGAAGAACAAGAATCCAAGGAAGAATGACATGCAGATTGCTATTGAGCAAAACAAGACATTCATGCAGTGGTTCGAGGAAAAGGTTTTGCACGAGATCGGTGTGTCTGAGACAATCGAGTGGCTAGCTTGGGGGCCTTCGTTTCAGGTCATTACTTGGACCGGTTATGATATAAATGGCTGTTCTTTCTATACCAAAGAGCAAGATGACAAAAGTACCATGCAAAATAGTGGGGTCATGGTAGAAGCTGAATCTATGCACTTTTCCAGTTCGAGAGACAAAAACCCCATATTAGCGTCTATGGCCTATTATGGAGTTATAGAAGAAATATGGGAGATGACGTACAACAAGTTCAAAGTTGCTTTATTTAAATATAAGTGGGTTAGCAACAATGCCGTGGTAATAGATAACTAATTTGGATTTGTCTCAGTCGATCTTCGAAGAGTTGGCTATAGAGAAGAGCCCTTCATTTTAGCAAGCCAGGCGAAACAAGTGTTTTATGTCACCGATCCTGCCAGCAAAAATATGTCCATTGTCCTTAAAAGTAAAAAACAGAAGTATGGTGATCCGACCTTCAACCTTGATGACACACCACCTTTCACAACAACTACACCTCGAACAAATGAAGTAGAATTGGTAGATGATGATGAATATGCTGTAAGAAATGACCATGGTGAAGGACTATGGGAAACAATCTAGAGTAAGACCTTAATTTATAAACGAGAACTGTGTTTTTTCTGTTTTACTTCCCGCTTACTATATACATGTGACTTCGATGGCAATTTACTTACGTTTCTGATGATACTTTTTGTGTTAACAGGAATATGGACAACGTTAGTGATGACGAGAGGCGTGGAGATGACGAAAGCTCTAGCAATGACGAAATTCCTAGAGTTGAACCCCCTGCAAGAAGGAGGGTTAGAGGCTGTACAAAGATGGGAGCATTGGTTGCACGTCATGAACATCAACAGGAGAGGCTGCATATAGACTTCGATACAATCTAAATCTAGTTAGTCCTGAGGAAGACCACTTCATTAGCTACATAGGGCTTTTGGCTCGAAGCAAAGTGCGCATTACCTACGATAATTGGAGATTGGTTCCCCCAAAAACGAAAGACATGATTTGGCAGCAACTTTTGGTATGAAGTTTTGCTGCATTGTAGCTTTGTTCTTATTGTTTCAAATATAATAATCTTATGTTTTACCTTGCAGCAAACATACGATGTCCCCGACACCACAGAGATGCATAGGCACTGGATGGATGAGGTTCGTGTACGATGGAAAGGTTTCAAGAACAAGCTAACAAAGCATTACATTCGAGGGGCCCTTAGGGGTAACGATCCATGTGCACAGTATACATATTTATCTCCAGAGGACTAGAGGTTGTTTGCGGCATCACGAGCAGATCCTGAGTTTTTGGTAAGATTTCTGTCATGATATAGAACTACTTATATCGTTGATTTCATATACTTTATATCGTTGATTCATTTTTTGTCGTTTTTCATTCATAGAAATTAAGTGCAGCAAATGCCCAGAGGCAAGCAGAAAATAAATATCAACATTTCATGTCTCGCGGTGGATATCGGAAGCTTGAGCGGCAAATGATGGCAGAAGAGTTACAGAAAATGAAGGAAGCAGCGGAATCTGATCCTAGCGTTGTTATCCAGCCACTGGCACCTCCTCCACGTCACAAAAAATGGAAAGCAGGGAGGATTAAGGCTGGGAAGTACATAAATCCGACTGTTGCTGAGGTTGCTGCGAGGATTGTAAGTAGTTATACCATAAGTACCTAATTTTTTACATGTCGCGAGTGGTTTCGATACATTTACGATAAACTGCATGCTACAGGATGACCTGGACGAGCAGAGTAGCCAAGGTTCATTCAATCCAAGTAGACGGATGGACATCTTGTCAACGGCTATTGGGAAGGCAGATGACCTTGGTCGTGTTCGAGGAGAGACACGGGGAGTTTGTGCCGCGAGGTATTTTGGACGAGAGCCACGTTATTCGTCACAAGCTGGACCTAGTAAGGACGTTGTGGCCAAGATTCGAGAGGAGCTCGAACGAGAGATCGAGGCCAACCTTCGTGACAAGCTCCGACAAGAGCTATTGCCAGAGCTTCAACTTGAAATGGCAAAGATGTTTGAAGCACAAAGGGCAAGGGACGAGGCTCGAACTCAGGAATCCCCGGCCTTCAATAGCACCAGAGGAAGTTACAACCCTCTGGAGCAACCACTTGGCCACCCTTCTCCCACTCCAGTGTCGGGACCACTTGGCGACCCTTCTCCCAATCCAGTGTCGGGAGACCCTTGCACCCTCTATTTGGATGATCCACTGCTGCGTGTTGTTGCTGATGCTCTCGTTCACACATATGCTACCACCCACCATAATCAGCAAATTCCGGAGGATTATCGTAGGGTGAATGTGACGAGTGTTAGAAAGGGGGAAGAAGGTATAGCCATCCCTGTTCCCGATCCAGAGGTTGGCACGTTAGGTCAAGCGATAGGATCTTTCATCCTTTGGCCTCGCAATCTTATTGGTTCAGACGCAACACCTCCAATGGTATGAATTACCTTACTGTTACTGAAAATCTGTTGGCATCCTAATAACAATTTGTTTTTTGATGTTCTAAAAGGATGACGAAGCTGTGAGCAAATGGCCCTTCTTAGCACGGCTACAACAGATCTACAAGGGCATTAAACAGATTGACTTGAAGATGCCTCCAGGGATTGTGGGCTAAGTGGAATATCCCTACACGATTGACAATAAAGATCTCAAGCAGTTTATCAGGTTGGAGGAGATAGATGCAGGCTGGGTCAAATTTGCAGTCCGGTAAGTTTTTTTTTCAATTTTCCCATAGAATTCATTTAGTGGTTTTTTGTTTTCATACATTCAAGAATTGATTCCTTATTTTGATTCTATTATAGCACCTTCCACGATCTCTGCATAAACATGGAAAGAAGTAATTGGTATGGATTCTTATGTCCTGCGAATACGACAGGGGATACTTGTACTGTGGCGCATAGGACTCACTATGTCGGCTACCAAATGGCACAAAACAAACTTCGTTGTTATCTAGCACCCATTGTCCAACGGTTCGTATTTACATTTTGTCAATTTCAGAAGTTTACTAAATAATTGTCTTCTCACTCATCTAACTTCATTTTAATGTGTACATGTTGTTAAAGAAACCACTGGACTTTGTGTGTTATATGTCCCCGCCGCAACATAGTCTATTGGTTTGATCCCTTGAGTAACAAGCCAGACAGAGATACAAAATCCGTCTTCGACACGTAAGTTATCCTGTTTGTATTTCATTGACAACAAAAATAAATGAATGGTTCTAATTTCTGTTCATTTTGCTTTTCATGATAGTGCTTGTCAAACATATAGAATCCTAGGTGGGTCACGCGAGGGTGCAGTTGTTAAAAAGCCAAAGTGGTTTTATCCCATAGTAAGTACATTCGATCCTGCATAATTGTTTCATTGACGGTCCTTTTAGACATACCTTTATTGATTTTAACAACCAATTGCATCCCTTTGATTAAAAGTGCCCTCGGCAACCTGGCAACACTGAATGCGGATATTATGTTATACTTTATATGTATAACATAACTCAAAGTGGAATTACTAGCGATTTTGAAAAGGTAATCGCTTCTTCATTCTCAAATGATAATATTTTTGGTGTTCTAATCGAAATGCTAATTAATTCATTTGCTTGAGATTCATTTCATCAAAGCTTATTACTTTCTAATTTTCAGATTTTTGATAATGAAGATGCCTACCTGCGTGAAGACCTTGATTTGATCAGAGATCTTTTGGCTGGACATCTTATTCAACATATAGAGCAGTAAACTTGTTATTTTATATCAGTTTGTACTTGTGTGATGACAGCGTTTTGACACTTTCTGGTTGTTTTTTGTTGATATATATAGTAGTAGGTTGCATGAAAGGTTATTGTATGTATATATAGTAAAGATTGTAGTGCTGGATGTCCTTACCAGTTTGTAACGGACAGTGTGGTATATGAATCCATCTTTTATTCTGTTTCTGCAGTTTCAATTCGTTGGGTAATACAGAATGTAAATTATGGAATAAAAAAAAACCTAACTTTTAGACGTCCCAAATTAAGAATTGGGAGGCCAAAAGTCCCCCAGGTGGGACTTTAGGCGTCCCAAATTAAAATTTGGGAGGCCAAAAGTCCCCCAGGTGGGACTTTAGGCGTCCCAAATTAAAATTTGGGAGGCCTAAAGTCCCCCACCGTGGGACTTTAGGCGTCCCAAATTGTAATTTGGGACGCCTAAAGTCCCATCCTGGGGGACTTTAGGCGTCCCAAATTAATAATTGGGAGGCCTAAAGTCCCATCCTGGGGGGACTTTAGGCGTCCCAAATTTTAATTTGGGACGCCTAAAGTCTGACTTTAGGCGTCCCTATCATTTGGGACGTCTTTTGTCTCAACTTACTACGCCCCCAGCATATACGTCCCCCCGTTTTGGGACGTTAAAAGTGCCAAATTTGGGAGGTTAAAGCCCCTTTTTGTAGTAGTGATTTCTTCCGCATTTTGGGTGTACTAATGGCCATTTGGGAGTGCTAAAGTAGAGGAAATGTGTTCTATACATACTTGGCACAAAAAGAGTCTAAATGTGGGGTTAATATGTGAATATCTATTATGCTTACCAAACTGTGATCTTTTGTGAGTTCTGTGTTGAAAAGATCAAAAAATTCAGTCACAGCTGCAGCCAGAGAAAGCCAAATTCAATGGAAAGAAGGTGAAATGGAGTTGAAGCCATCAACCGTACTAGGGAAATGCAAGAAGGGATGAGAACAAATCTTGGCAAGGGACAAATCTGTACTGCAGGGTTACTGGCCGTGGCCAATGGAAGCACAGAAGCTCACTGGCCGTAGCCCACATATCTCATGGCTGCGGCCAACCCCCGATACAAGTGCTATGCGTTTTGACATACAGGGGGTATAAAAGTGGAAACCAGAAACGGAAAGAGGGGATCCTGATCTGGAAATACCTAGAGAGGCAGCTGTGACACTCCTCTAAGATTGGGTTTGCCATAAAGCAAGGGAAATCAAGTGGGGATTGGAGATTTGCAGAGATTTGAGTTGGTTTTCCTTGGTTATATTGATTTCTTTCCCTTTCTTCTTCATTTTGATGATATGGTAGCTTATGCTCTGTATTTCTGTATCCGTTTCTTGAACATGAGCAGCTAAAATTTCATTCTGGGATTGTTTATAAACCTTTGTATGGATTAAACTTGATTCCTTCTCTCTTTAAGTATCTAATGGCATATGTATGTTGATTTTACCTTGTTTTCACTGTTGTTCATGACTGGCCATCACTGTGGATGATTTGTTCAATTAAGTTAAGCTTGAGAGAGTTAACTTAATTGTAGAACTTGGGTAAAATTATGCTAGACTTGAAATTTAGGAGCTAAATGGATAGTTTGTTAGTAACATAGAGATATAGTTACTAGCCTAGCAGTGTCATATTAAGGTTGGTGCTTAATGAATATTTTCTCTTAACGGTAGCAAGATATTGTACATGTTAATTGAAGATACGGAGTTGGTTATGACTTGAGAGAGCTTAATCAAACGCTTGTAAACCTTAGACTAACATATATATCCCATAGCAAGATTCTTGGAGAGGAAATAAATCATGTTTATGAAATACAAAGGGGATGAACAATCATAGGTTTATTACAACTATTGAAATCACAAGGATCAAGTTTTTGTTAAGCAATTCTTAGTTTTTACAAAATTATAACTTTTGAAACTTCTTTATCTACACCAACAACGTGTTTTGACTCAACTTAAACGAGTTCACCAAGCTTATTGTTTGACTAATTTGTTACTCAAATCCCCGAGGGAACGATCTTACTTATCACTTTATTACTTAACTCGATCCGTGCCCTTGCGGAAGCGAACAGTTATACATTCTATGAGATGACTAGTGTATATGATGGATTTAATTCAAGTTGAGTGTCACGATTGTGCTCTCTTTCAAGAGAAAGCAAGCACATTAAGATGATTTTCAAAAACACATCAAGTGGTTTTTAACAATTAATCTAAAAGATGACTATGAATGCGATTGTAGGATTAGTCATTAATTAAGTATATTGGACCTAATGCGATTGCTTAGGCTTTTTAATTTAACTTGATGCAAAATTAACTCCCAAAATATTTTAAAAAGCTAGGTAAGCTACCAAATTTGCCACCGAGACTCATTTTATCATTTAATCCCTTTTTAATCCAAATCATTTCTTCATTATTTTCGAAAAATACAAAAAAGATTAGCAATAGTTTTATTTTTATGAATTTTGATTTTAGAGAAAAACCAAGTTCAAAACCCCAAATTCTGACCATGTTTTTAGCATTTAGTCTAACTTAGGGAATCAAAATAAGAGGTTTCTTGATAAGAGAACAATTCCGAGTTGTTTACACTATATTATATTTAATACGTTGAAATTTGTAATTTGACCCTGAGGTGGCTAAGGTTGTGTCTAGGGGTGTTGTGGATCGGGAAATCTCATTCCAGATCCTGAGAAGGGTTCGGGAATGATTTTCATTCGCGATCCCGAGAATTTTGGGACGGAAACTTTTCAGGATCGGGATCAGGAATTTCTCGACCCGGATTTCCTTTTTTAAAAAAAAATTCCTATATTAAATTTTTTGTTGTGTTTCCTTTAATCTAGTATAAATATATAATATGCCTAATATCATATTGTACCAAATTAGTGCAATACAAATATATCATTAGTTCAATACATGCTTAAAGTTGTCAATTTAGCTACAAAACGCATGGAGACAAGAACAAAAAATTAGAATTATTTAATAAATAATAAATGAAATTAACAAATAAACTAAAAGAATAGATATTATCTTGAGGATGTTAAGGATTTTCACATTTTATTTTACATTTGGTCTTTCTTTCTTACATATTTTAAAAAAATATACATAATATATATAAATTCAGGATCAGGAAGTTTCATTCCCAATCCCTATCCCGATTCTGAATAATTTTTCCCAATCTAGAATTTTTCCCGTGCCGATTTGCTTGGGATTGGGACGGGAAAAAGTTCTACACCCCAAGTTGTGTCACCATTTGAGACGTAAATAGCTCTTCCAAAGATCCTCTGCGGGTATTGGCGAAGGTAACCGTACAATCATGGTGCAAGAAACAAGATCCCCGGACTGGACGCTATCGTGGGAGCCAAGAGCAAGAATGGGGCAGGAGTAGGACCCAAATTAAAGGAAGAACAATTGAAGAAAGCAACATTTTGGGGAGTCATATCGAGATAATGGTACTCTAAAGGATGAATATTAGTTTATTTATACTCATTTAATCCTATTTGTAAGATAGAGAGAATGAATTTTTTGATCATATTTATATGGTGAGTCTTTGATTTTTTCTTATAAGCTTACTCATTGACCCCTATTAAATGTTGATGTATGTTATTAATATGGGTAAAGTATGTATATTGAATAGGGACAAAGTTGAAAACTTATTAAATTTTAAGGCAAAGTTATTAAGTTTTAAGATGTTCCTCAATTTTAGTGGAACATGTTGAAAGTGAGTATATGACAATGGTTTTTTATATTTAATATGTTTGAATTCCCTCATAAAATATCTGTTTGTGTTGCTTCCACATTCTAGAATTTTTAATTTAATTTCATCATCAAATACACCTCATGTTTAGCAAATTAATGAATTCCCTCGTAATATATTTGTCTTTTTATTTCATGGAAACATTCTCTCCACTTGTGGGGTAAAACTACGTATATCTATCCCTTCCAGATCTCACATGGTGGAAGCCTCAAGCAATGGGCCATTCTTTTTTTCTCATTTTATGGCATCACCGATGAAGTTGATCACAGATTTGGAAGCGGCGGAGGGAGATTTATTAAAGTATGGACAAAAGGAGAAGACTGGTTTTTGAAGGAATGAAAACAAGGCAACTGCACACTCAAACAAGTGTGTATTAAACCACACTAATTTTTAAGTTACTAAAACTTTCAGACAATAAGTTTTATTAGATAGCACAAATATCATAATATATTAGACTCGTAATCTTCCGATAAATCACAAATTATGTATTATATCATCCACTACACCACATTAATTTGACGATGTTTTAGAGTTGGTAAAATATTACCATATTAAACAGTAGCATAAAATGGCACAATGATAATAAAAGGATTCATAAATCTTACAAAATATTCTCAATAAAAGTAAAAGTTATATGTATTTGGCAAGCCAACAAACGTATTTATTCTAATTCATGAATCACATCTAACTCTAAATTCAAATGTCTTGCACGAGCAGTAGTACTTGTTTTGGTTGAGGTAGTAAAATCAAACAGAGTAAGAGGCACCTTTAGTTTATCTACTTCTCCTTCGAGCATTTTAATCACTGATTTCATCGATGGACGAGCTATTGAATGCCACTGAATGCAACATAGTCCGACAATCGCTAGTTTTTTAGAATTGTAATATTTACTTCATCTTCTATATAAATGCTTATATCTTCTCCTTCAATCATATTATGAATCCATTCTAGATATAGAACTTGAAAATTTTCTTTATTTGCGTCAACATTTTTCCTCACACAAACCATTTCTAGGAGGAGCATCCCATAACTATAAATCCAAGCAACCTCCCAAAGCACAATGAATAATCAAAAATACAAAGGCAAAGCCAATTATTGTGTCACCTGTAGTTGATAAAAGAATTCGGGGCATCTTGCTGGTATTGTGCTTTTCTACTTTTGGTTGGAACGGCCATTTGAGTGTTAGCAGGTTATCCTGAAGATCGTATGCGGGTATTGGAGAAGGTAACCGTGATATCATGGTGCAGGAAGTAAGGTTCCACTGTGACAGGACGCTATCGTTGCAGCCAAGAGCAAGAATTGGGCAGGAGTAGGACCCATAGGTAGAACAATTGAAGAAAGTAACATTTTCGGGGGGCGTATGGGGATAATGGTACTCTAAAGGATGAATATTAGATGAATTGTAGAGACAGCGTTGTAGAAAGAGTCTGGCAAGACAACCTTCTGGATCCCTTACGTATAAGATGTGGGATTTATATTCTATTTCAGGGACAAAGAGTGAGTCCTTGAAGAGCAGGAATAGAGGGAAACTCAACCATTAATGAGTCTCTGTCCTTATAATAAGGATGGAATGGAAGAGCTTCATCATGAGTCACCTGCTGCTTCTTACCGTCCAAAATATTGGCACCCTATATAATTTCATAAACACTTAGATATGAGCTTAATATGTTCACTTGACTAAAGTGTTAACACCATTAAGAAGGTTGTGTGGAGCTTATGTGTAGGGACCTAAACCTAAATTAAGCGACCTAGAGCGAGTTTAACCTTTTTTTCTTTAAGTTTTAATCATAAAATTATTAATTTTTTTTTTAAAAAAAATAGGTGAGGGAAAAGAAAAAGGAAGTTGAGTCATGTACTCCCTTCGGTTCTATTTATAAGCAACTTTCACTTTTTGTCTGAAAATGTAAGCTTCTTTTTCCTAATTTACCCTTATTAAATATTCATTCTCTCTCATATTTTATACTCATTATCTCTCATACTTTTTATCTATTCTCTCTCTTACATTCTTTTCATAAATAGGGGTATATATGGAAAAAAAAACAAGGCATTTTTGACACATTTATTACTTTTAACTACCAATTTGTTTTAAGCAATTAAGAAGAAAGTTGCTTATAAATAGAACAGAGAGTAAATAAGAAGGGTGGGATCGAGCTGAGAATAAAAGGCAAAAATATTATCCATAAGTGCAGCAGCTGCGTGTTATTGTCTTCGATGGGAAGAGAGAAAGGATTATGCTGTTGTTGGTGTTTAGTGTTGTGGCTGTCTCTGCTTCTAATGGAGGGAGTTGTGAGTTCTGAACTTTACAACAAAACCTGTATTTCTCAGTGTGGCATTATCACAAACATCTCGTATCCATTCCGATTACCATATGATCCACCCCACTGCTGCAACCCCAGATACGAGCTAGCTTGTGAAAGCAACGTCACTCTCCTTCATTTACATCAATATGATGATTATGATGAATTTTTGAAGAATGGAGGATACCGGGTGGTAGGAACATACAGAGTGGTGGGAATAAACTACCACAACTTCAGAATCAAACTCGTAGATCCAGGAATTCAGGCGGGCAATTGCTCATCCCTCCCTCTCTATCCCTTATCCCTAAACGACTTCATCTATTTCTTCAGTCCTAACGAGTATGATGAAAATATCTATAGTACTCTAAGCAACGAATAGAGAGAATCTATAATATTATTCAAGCAGGTGGCGTACCTGAACTGCAGTGATCCGGTGAGGGAAGACACAGCGTATGTGGATACGGCTCCTTGTGTGAAAGGAGGAGGCCATCTTTAGCCGTGGCTGGTGAATTGTTGGCTCCCCGGTTTCAACCTCAATGTCGTCTGGAATCTGTGACCCTCATAGCCTCAGATTGGGAATTGTTGGTGCCTGATGGAATCAAGTCCTACGCTGATATTCACACACTCCTTTCCTTTGGATTTGAACTTTCATGGTCGCCACGAGCTTGTGCTGATCTCGGTTGTACTGAGTGCTTTTTCATCGGTGAAACTCATGCCCTGCAATGCTTTAATGGTAATCGTGAATGTAAGTGTATGATTCCAATTTCAACTAGATTATTAAATGCTTCATCTCCAAACATGATCCCGATCTGATGAGTTCAGGTGTTTGTCACTCTTAATGAGCACCCAAACTCACCCCCCGAAATTGGGAGATGACTGTTAGCTCTCAAACCCCGTCTACTTGATAAAAACATATCAACAAATAAGCAATTTTGCACCATTAACTGAAATCAGATTTAACAATTTATTACCCAGAACCAATCATTCAAAATAAACCTAATTTAATAAAATTTTAACGATTTTTATTTACTTTATACTTTTTTGGCTGGGCGGTCAGCCGGTCACTGAATTTTGTGCTAATATCATGTTTTATTATTGGATAATGCAGGGACGCTAGAGTTGCTCCGCTTTGCTCAAGGTAAGTAGGTAACATTACATTTTGAGTTAATTAACATCAGCGAGCTTTTTCTGTGAAAAGGATTAAGTAATTTATTGAGAGATTAAATTAACTAGTTTATGATGTTAAAGTTACAATCAATATTTTAATATTTTGAAAAATAAGACCAATAGTTTTTTTTTTTAATTCCATCAATTAATTTCTTGTTGAAGTTAATCATTTAGTCAGAGGTAAGAACATGAGCTTGGTTATTAAACCCGAACCGGACCAGCTGGTTCAAACCGGAAACCAGCGAATTGGTCGGTAATCCGGTTCGGTTAGGGAATTAAACTGGTTCACTTTGTTTTTCTATAAAAAAAATCAATTTTTTAAAATTTCTTTATAATTTCATATTAATAAGCTTGAAATCTTTACTTTCTCACCAGTTTAGTCCCGGGTTAGTTTCAGTTTGACTCTAGTTAAACTCACTGACCCTTAACCTAATAACTCAACCGATTCAGTTTTCCAGTCTAGATTTAATGACCTTAAAAATGAGTCAGTTAGATGGGTCGGTTAGAGAAAACTTTTTAGATTGAATTTGGGACTGTCTATATAAGACCGGTTTGGGAAGTGGGCCGTACAACCTGTCTAAACAATTTTTCTACACAGGTTCGAAAGTCTAGTAAAGAAAGTCAAACTTTTTAAATTGTGGCTCCTAACCTAACTTGGTTGCTCATTGATCTTTTACGGTGGTTATTTTGGTGTTAGGCCCCTCATTGTCGTTGTTAACTTCTGAAAATTTTTCTTGCAGATTATATCGACGGGGTTATAGAAGGTACGGCTCCTATTATTTCCTTAAACTTAGTACTCCATCCTATTCTTAATATAAAATATATTTAGTGAGCTTATTTTAGCCCAAAATATAAAACATAATTTTTATATTTATCAATCCTTTTTTAATTTATTTTTATTAATGTTCCCTAAACAATAGTCAAGGAAGAGATTGAATAAGGAAATTCCATACCATATTAACTAATTTAATTAACTTTTTTAATCTAATCAAATTTGGTAAATATGTCTTACATTATGGAAATATTTAGACAATTATTAACTTTTCAACTTGTGTCATATTTGCTTTTGACCTTATAAAGAGTTCAAGATTACCCCTGATTAATTACGCGAAGAAAATTAAACTATTAAAAATGATTCCCTCAGTTCCATAATATCAAAATCTCATCTACAGATTTATTTATATATAAATATAAGGTCTTTTGTAAAAACATTTTGAAGCATATATTGAATGGTTTTTTCTAAAAATGTCATTATTATTTTATCATGCAAATGCTATTTTTTTTCTTCAGTATTGTAAGATATTTGCCCCATACAAACTTTTTAATTCAATTATCAATTTTTGGTTCAAAGAAGAATATTTGCCAACTTCTTGTTGTTTCGTTTGGTTTTAATTTCATTAATAAATCTTTTTGGTTGCCAATAAAAGTTAGTCCAGTTAGTAATGTGGTTTGCTTAAAACAACAAGGTTGTGAGATCAAATTCCTCTGATGTGAGGATTGTAAAATCCTTTTCTTAAAACTCAATTATCCATACACTGAATCAAAATCTTAGGATAATCAATAATACTATGACATTACTATGGCTAACAAAGAAAGTTAAACTTGAAGGTCTACTATAGCAGAAAAATTCTCATATTTACTTTTCAAACTTCAAATACGGTTATCAAAAGATTCTCTTTCAAATTGAAGTTAACCATGATAGAAAAGAATTGAACTACATCATTTGAAAACACCTATCATGGTTAAAAAGAATTAAAACCACATAGTTAATTATCCATGATGGAAAAAAGACAAACTAAACATTTATAAGCTATTATGGATAATACAAATCCTTTATAATCCTTTCACAAGCCAAGCTATTGATCTTTTCCATAAATAATCACAACACTTGGGCCTTGTCCTTCTCGAAGCCCAGAATATCACATTCAACTATAAGCCTAATTGATGAAACTATCTTTCACATAATATCAAAACGAATTTCCAACATGAGGAAATATCAAAAATAGACATCTGTAGGTCCACAACATCATTTTAAGAAATCTTTAAAGGCCTCTAACCCTCTACCAGGTCATTAGCTCACTAGCTAGCGACAATTAATCAAGAGTGTATGTAAATCAGAGTTTACAAAATATGGGCCCTATGAGTGGCAATATAAATCAATCCAAACATACAAATAAATAGTGGAGGCTATACCAAGATAAGGAGCTATTTAAGCCTCCGAAACCCTCCCCAACGTTCCCACACAAGAACTATCACTTGAAAAATGTTAAGAGCAATGGAGTGAGACAAAAGCCTCAATAAACCAAAGTTCCAACTCATCGTACATACCAACATGTGCTAGTGAGGTGTCAGGTGGGACAGAAAATAGCAGTTCATATAATATCATTCACATAATGTCATAATTATATACATTAACTCATTCGAATCTCTCCAAAAGGAGGAATGAAAACACAGAAGCTCAAGAAGGCATATCACTATCATTATGGGAACGTACGCACAAGCCACAAGGACCTATTTCATTCTTTTAAAAATGAAAAGAGCTACAATTGCATGTCCTTCTTTCTAGGACGAATGAGACACGTGGGCATATCTCAATATGGACAAATTAGCCATGCAAGCCTACCCCAATAGGGATGAATCAGTCTTGTAGGCTTATCCCACTAGGCACGAATAACCACCCTAATGTGCAACATGGGAGGTCTTATCATGTGATATTGTTTTTCATACACACAAGCCACAAGGGCCTATTGCTTTCTGTCAGGAACGAAAAGAACTACAAGAGCCTATCCTTTTCTCTAGGACGAATGAGCTATGAAGGCCTATTCCCAATAGGGATGAATAACCAATACAATGTGCACTAGTAAGGTCCTATCACGTGATAGTATCTCTCTCCAAGTATTCTCTATCAATCACAATTAATCAACATCACAACAACAACTCATGCAATATATCTCATGATTACTCATGGTCACGCTCTTGCAAAAACAATAATCATGGCAAAGCCTCTTTTCCCATACTTTAAATTTTCATTTCAAAATCACAAATCCCACAAGAAAATTTTCTCAAATGAAGAGCATATGACATACCAATAGAAAGTCCATATCTTATTTCATAATATGATAATATCAAAATCTCTCAAAAGCAAGATGTTAGCATCTATAACAAATGGAAAGTAGTTACCTCTTACCAATTAAGGAAATATTACCACAATCAAAGTCTCGTGCTCAACATCAACAATTATAAATCAATCTATACAATTCACCATAAGCACACATTAGTTTATCAACTAATTGGGTGGTTAAAAATAACAACTTAGGGACTTACTCCCCTCTAGAGCTTCCAATTCCACGCTAAGTCACGCTTAATCATTGAAATATAACTTGAGGTTTCTATTAGCTCAAACAACTTAGCAATAAATATTGTTAAGTTTGTACTTTCCAAGTAAAGAAAAATTGTCAAATCTCCCATAAACCATAACCAATCATTTTAACACCAATTTCTATTTTTTTTTCCCTACAAATTTAAATCACTCATTAAGTCCTTAGTAACCCCCCCAAATGTTTACCTTAACAAAAATCCCAAAATTCTCAACTTAAAATTCCATTTTAAATTCCAACATTCAAACTCAAGCTTAATTCTCAAAAGTAAACCATTAAAAATTCAATATTACCTCCAACAAAGCCAAGTCAATCATTTGAATAATTTTAATTGGTAAAAATATCATATAGGACTTTTCAAATAAAAATTTAATTTTTAAATCCTCAAGTGAATCAATAAATAAATCTAAATCAAAGAAACTCAACTACTAAAATAGTTTTAAAATCCTATGGTCTTATATTGTTAAAACTCAACACTTTAAATTCTAATCCAATAATTTGCTCTAATCATCTTAAAAATATATCCATTAAAAAGAGCAAGTTGAGTAGAACAATGTTCGTAAAGAGAATTTGGTGAATATAAGTGATTTTACTTACCAAAATCAATCCAAAAGCTTGCCCTGGGAAAAGAAGAAAAATGGCGCAGCCAGTACTCACTCCCTCGCGTCAAGTTGCAGAAAATGAATGGGGGGTAATACCCCCTCCACCTCTGCTGCGCATTTTAAATGAAAGGGGTGGCAGCCCCTTTTCATTTTTTTTAAACTAATGGGCCAAGGTTATTTGATCTTGCGCCCATTTCATTTCTTTCGTCTGTTCTTTTTATTCATTTTCTTTCTTCCTTTCAGAATAATAAAAATTATAAAAATTATTCTTTTTTACTCTCTTAAATCATATATTTTGGATAAATCCTCTTTATTTAATTAATTACATGGTAAGATTCTATCCACCATAAATTAATTTCTTTCTATAATTATTTAAATTCTAAAAATAAAAATTAGAATGTTATAAGAACCTTGTAGGTAGGTGATCTATAAGTACATTTGTAAGTGTTCTTTAAGCCGGAGGTATACCCTGACCTTGTTAAACCCCCAAGAGCGAATTCACATAAACTTTTATGTACCAAAAAAAAATCCTGTTTGGTTCCGTTGTGGGAGTAGTGTTCAATTTGGTTATTTTGGTTTATAACAATTTGAAATCAAACCAATGTATACTCATCCTTATCCAAGTAGTCACGTTTTGAGACTGACCAGTTCTATGACCTCTATGGAAATATTCATGCGCAGCTCTCTTCAAAGCAGTGGGGCAGGCGCACTCATATTATAGTGCCGCTAGCCAATTTCGCTGATTAAATATTGCAACACCATTAGGAATAATCACTGGAAGATTTCTTTTGCCATTCATCACCGCCATATTTTTAGTTGGTATCATTTTCCTATGTACATTGTTGGTTTATACATTACGCAGAAGGCACTTATCAATGTATGAAAACATTGAAGATTTCATAAGACTTCGCAACCTTCTTCCATTAAGGTACTCCTACAAAGATTTATAGTCAATAACTCAAGGATTCAAAACCCAGTTAGGTGAAGGAGGCTTTGGCACCGTTTACAAAGGGAAGCTTAAGAGTGGAATTGACGTTGCTGTCAAAATGTTGGGTACCAAAGCTAATGGCCATGAATTCATCAGTGAGGTGGCAACTATTGGCAGGATTCATCATTTTAATGTGGTCCACCTTGTTGGCTTCTGTGTTGAGGGAACAAAACGCGCTCTGTGTATGAATTTATGCCCAATGGATCTTTGGATAAACATATTTTTTCTAAGGAAAAAAGTGTCACATTAAGTTATCATAAAATGTATGAGATATCTCTAAGAGTGGCTCATGGAATTGCTTATCTTCATCATGGGTGTGACATGCAAATATTGCATTTTGACATAACATCTCATAACATTCTTCTTGATGACAACTTTACTCCAAAAATTTCAGATTTTGGACTGGCAAAATTGTATTCCACTGACAAAAGTATTGTGACTTTGACTACAGCAGGAGGAACAATAGGGTATATGGCTCTTGAATTATTCTACAATAATATAGGGGGAGTCTCTTATAAGGGTGATGTTTATAGTTTTGGAATGCTTTTGATGGAAATGGCTAGCAGAAGAAGGAATCTGAACCCAAATAAAAAACATTCAAGCCAACTTTACTTTCCCTTATAGGTTTTTGATCAGTTTGATGAAGAGAAAGATATAGAAATGGAAGATTTGACAAAAGAGGAAAATGATTTAGCAAAGAAAATGTTCATAGTCGCATTGTGGTGTATACAATGAAAGCCTGCTGACCGACCTTCAATGAATAAAGTAATAGAAATGTTAGAAGCTAATGATGTTTCAAGTCTTGAAATACCTCCAAAACCTTCTCTATATCCTAATGAAACAATTTTAGTGGATGATGGATCCAGCTCTCACCAAACATGTGCTATCTCTGTACGTTCTCATAGTAATTCAGGTGAAGGCACTAGTACTGGAAAATAATACTTTGCAATGGAAGGATGTCAAAGCTTGGTACGTACCTCATTAAGTTTCGTTTATGAATCAGTATTTGAAAAATCCTTAGTTATTGCCTTGATTTGGATTTTTGTGTAATAATTTATAATCTTATTTTCAATTTCTTATGATGATGTGATAATATGTACAGAAGTACTTATTTTCTTGCAAGTTCATAAAATCATAAATCATGTACTATGTCATGGCAAGTTCATTTAGATTCAAAATACTCTCTAGAGATTAGATCATGAACCTATGAGTACTTAGAGGGCGCATGAGATCTGAAAATGATTGGGTCCAATCCGTTGGCGATATTATAATACCATGATCTAATTTGCGTATGAATCCTCCTTGCTTCAGAAGCATTGATTTTGAAAGAACATCTTGAGTCCTCTTTTTAATGGGTCCATTCAGCGTTCCATCAAGTTGAATTTGCCATGCTCTCTCTCTCTCTCTCTCTCTCTCTCTCACACACACACACACACACACTCACACACACACACAAATATATACTCCCTCTGGTGGCACTTCTAAAAGAATAGTTTAGTCTAAAATATAAGCCACCTGCAAGTCATTTTTTCAATTTTGTCCTTATAATTAATGCTTATTTCCAATTTTACACATTCATTAAATTTTCAAACACATTTCCAAGTAAGGGTAAAAGTGGAAAAAATTTAAAATTTAGGATATATTTAGTAAGTTAATTGTTATTTCTTGTTTCCCATGAGTTAGTTAAAGTGCCCAATATTATAGACCAGAGGGAGTATGTATTGTATTAAGCTGAGTCTAAGCCATTGTAAAGGCTGATTTAGTTGCATGTATCCACAGAAAGCCCAAGAGATTTGAGAACATCCCATCGAAGCATCTACAAAATTATGTGTGTTTGTATATGCAGGTTGGTCACAGAATCACGTATTGACCCAAACCCAAAGCAAGAAATAGATTGAGAAGAGCCCCATACAAGAAATAGAGTTTATAAATTTGAAGCAGCACTCTTTTTTTTTTTTTTTTAAAAAAAGAATAAGCTGGTCATTTGGGATGAACTTTTTCTTAAGACTTGTATATGCTCACAATATCAGTCTCTCTATTCCCATTTTTGGTTTTTTATATCTAATACTCTAATATTAAGTTTGATTTAGATATGCCATTTCCTCACTTGTGATATTGGTCTGTGTGATCAAATGTAATGGATATGAAGCCCCCATGGCATTGAATGCATTCAGATTATGAGGATCGGTAATCGTGTACAACTGATAGCTGGAAGATCTGTAATTTTCATCATCGAGTTTGGTTTATAAATCTCAATCAATTCACTTGAGGGATATACTTCCTCCCATTCTTAATGTAAGACCCATTTAGTAAATTTGATTAGATTAAAGAAGTTAGTGAAGTTAATTAATATGCATGTTTTTTCTAAAACACCATAATTATATATCTTCCTTAATTCCTCCCATCTTTCTCTTACTTAATTATTATCGAGAGAGTATCAATAGAGGTAAATTAAAAAAGGTTAAAGTCCAATTTGCCTTGGTGGTTGTCAGAAAATCTCAATTTTGCCCCAAAGGTTTTTTTTTGAAGCATTGTTGCCCCATAAGTGTCAAAAGTGGAGCAATTTTGCCCCAACCATTAGCCATGGTTAATCTTAACCGTTAGTTGACTCAATTATATTGAGGTGGCTTGACACATAGGATAAAATGATTAGTAGTACTCCACTTATACTGCCACATCGGCATCACCTTCTTCCTTTTTTTGTTCAACATCATCTTCCTTTTCATTCCTTACACTATTCGAATATCCAATCCAGCGTCTCTTTCATCTGAACCTTCCCTTCAATCCTTCCTCTATCCTCTTTCTTACCTGTCACACTAAATGCCTCCTTCTCCCTCACTGTGAATGTCACCCCCTAATCTTATTTTGACTTGCAGCGGAATATTAATGCGTGGTTCAGTGGATAACGCAGGAATAGCATAAAAATATTGATAATATGAGCATGATTACAAAAATTTCTCTTTATTTTCATTTAATACCTCAAAGATATAAGAAACGTTAGGGTATAAATTTGAGACATCTATTAAACCGGGGCTTAGCAATCCGTTTAATTTAGGCTTATTGCCAAGTCTACAATCCTAAAATTCGGGATATTGCAGTGAACACTGTCGCCATTGCTAGAAACAAATCGCATCTTGCCGTTCGGATTTCCCTATAAACACTTGGCCGTTTGGATTTCCCTCCTCCGTTGGACAAATTTGTTGAAGTGGGGAAAGAAATGGGCTGAGTCAACTTGAAGAAGGAGGAGATGGAGCTGATGGTGAGGAGAGGGGGAGAGAGTGATCAAGATGATGAGGTGGTGAGATGATGAGGTGGTGAGCTGAGTGTTTAATATTAGTCAAACTAACAATCAAAATTAATCATGTCCAACGGTGGGGGCAACGTTGCTCTGCTTTTAATACTTCCCAGGTGACATTGCTCCAAAAAAACCTTTTGGAGCAAAATTGAGATTTTCTCACAACTTCTGCGGAAAAAATGGACCTTAACCCATTAAAAAGAGATTAATAAAAATTAAAAATAGGTATTATATTTAATACCAAAATCAACTCCTTAGTTATGTCATAAATTAAGGACTGAAGGAGTATAATACAGCTTTGATCTGTGTGTATGCTCTGAGTGAGACGGCTTCAGAAATATTGTGGAATGTAATCAAATTAATTTATTTAAGCTCTCTCATCTCGTTGAAAGTAATTAATCAGATTTCAAGTGCATGCCGGTCGGTCAAGTATTTTAAAAAAATAACAGAGATTAATTATGCAGTAGCATTTATATGGAGGGTGTTTGTGTGTGCATGGATAATATAGCAGGCGAACACAATGATTAATATTTTTGGAAGATCTAAATATACATCGAAGGTCAAAAATAGAAATTTTATTCTTGCCCTTCAATGTAATTAAAATGGTATAAATACATTCTTGGCATGGAATCTCTCCACTTAGCTTGTGGTCCATTTCCCTCCATGTCTCTAATCCTAACCGTAAATAAAATCTAAAGGTGAAAAGGCACAAAGACACATCATAGTTAATACCTCTACAATACACATTATAATCCCCCCAATTCAGCAACTTTCTGTTCCATGGTTCTTCCTATCCTATTATATGTTATTAGTAAGGTTTTGTCCGAGGATTCCTATAAGAACAATATAAGTAATTATTTGAGTGTAGAAGAAAGAGCAATTACTGTAGTAGATACAAAGAGGAAAAATACATCCACTAAGGAAGGAATACCCAAAATATGGTTTCGAGTTTGGACCCTAATATGTTGCAGAGGAATATCAATCACTACTACAAAAAGGGTGAAAAGTGGCACCCGTTTTGTGGCCCTTCTTTAAAGAAGTGCCATAGCTTCCTTTTTTTTTTTAATTTCTTTTGGCAACCAGCTGCGGCACTTGACCAACCAGGCGCCACAGCTGGCATTTATTGACGTGGCGCCCGTTTTGTGGCCCTTCTTTAAAGAAGTGCCATAGCTTCCTTTTTTTTTAATTTTTTTTGGCGACCAGCTGTGGCGCTTGGCCAACCAGGCACCACAGCTGGCTTTTACTGACGTGGCGCTTACTTATGCAAGCGCCACGTCAGACCAACTATGGGGCCTGGCTGGCCAAGCTCCACACCTGGTGGGGCACGGTAGCCAAGTGGATTACACAATCCACTCTCCACTAATTGCAATCCCCCTCGCCCCCACCCTTATCTTTTTTTATCATTTCCTGTGTGGTCCCATGCGCCTGCCCTCTCCTTCTCTTTTTGACTCTATCTGAAATCACTTTAATTATTCCCTCCTCTCCTCCATTAAACTTTCCCTTTCTCATCTCTTCTCGCCATCTGTCGCCCCCTCCTCAATTTCCTGTCATCTTCACACTTAAAAACACACCCACACACACACACGCGCACACGTCTTCATCATCGAATCTACATCTTTGTTTTGCTCCAACTTTCGTCCTCACTTTTGTCCCAATTGTTCCCTTTTCTTTATACTCACTTCCACTTGTGGTCCCCACTCCAGTTGGTCCCAACTACTCAAATTTCCTCCTCCTCCTCATTCAAGATTGCGTCACCAACGGGCAACGTAGTCCCCCACTCCACTGCACTGATAAATTAATATGTAAGTGCAGCGTTCTTCTTGTTTTTTTTTCAAGTTGTTCTGCTTATTTTTTTTATCGCACGCACATGTATATATATGTTGATTATATTCTATTATGTGTTTTTTTCTTTTTATGACATGCATGTGTATATATATATTTGTGTTCCATTTTATAGAGGTAATAAAATAATTTTTTGTATTATCTTATTAAACTATAATAGAGAAAATCCCATATAAAGGCAATTAAAATAGAAAAAATTGAAATCAGGATGGTAAATTGAATAATTCGTTAATTGAGTTATTAACTCATTTTGGGATTTCAAAATATGGATAAAATGACTTTAATACCCTCCCCTCTTAAAAGAATTCCATTTACTTGGTAACTTAGATATTTCAATATATATATATATATATATCGATGTTAATATTTAATAAAATAAAATATAATTTGCCTATATAGTTTAACTTTAAATATATTAACTAGAACCGTAAGGGAAAAAAGCATACAACAAGGAGTTCATTTTATTCAACTGAATTTTTTTTCCAAAAATTTTATAATATATATATCAATATAAAAAATATTGTTTAATAAATATATTATGTATAAATTTTACTATATTTGTTTCATATATAAAGTTTTCTTATAGTTCTATATTTCAATATGTAAAGCATTTTATGAAATTTTAAGCGAACTTAATTCACCTAATAAAAAAAGAAATTTTATGACTACCCAAGAATAATTGGCAATGTAGCTAATCAAAAATAATTTTTTTTTATATTCTCAACATTGAGCTAAAAATAATTTAAATAATGTTGGGATTATGCTTTCCTTTTTTTATTTTATTTTCTTTCTTTTTTTTTTCTGAATCATATTTTTTTATTTAAGCTAATCATATCTTACTTTATTATATATTGATGTTTTGTACACATTATTATTATTAAAAAAATAAGTTACAACCACTAATATTTTATTGATTTTTTTTATGTTGAATTTGTGTTTGTAGTTTCAGATCATCAGTCTATTGAAGCTTCTATTTACAATATGTTTTTTTAAATTTTGAGCTTACAAATGTGATTTTATTTGAATTTAATAATAGTTAGTTATAATTTATAGGTGTTCTAATGATTGTTATGGATTAGTTTCATAAGTAAAATAATTATTTATATATTCTTAACACTTGTATTATATTTGTTGACTTGTAATGTTTTCTAATTTACCTATGATATATTGTGGAAAATATGGTTTCTTTCATTATGAGTTGTGAAAAATTATTATAATGCCGTGGGAATAATTAATGGATTATTTTTCAATTAAAACATAGGGTTTAAAACTTAGAAAGCTTCAATTTTGAAGATTTCATGTTGCGAATTTTATTTTAAAATTTGTAAGAGAATATAAAAGTAATTAGTAAATGCAAAAGTCATACAACTAACCACGTACTTTTTTTTAAAATAGATTGAAGGTATAGATTATGTCATCTAATCGGTGTTCAAGGGAATATATAGATGGGGTGAAAGATTTTATTACATTTACAATCGAGCACACAAAAGATCCTAACAAAATCTTGTGTACTTGATTGTCTTGTTGTTTTCGAAAGCGGATTAGTCCACTTGATTTACTAGATCATCTAGTGTTTTAAGGTATTGATCAAACATATATACGATGGACAAGGCATGGTGAGAAGAATGATACATGTAGTGATCGGGTGCATACCGCAAGTGGTGCTTCGGATGAATTTGATCAAAGCATGTTTGATAAAGATGATGGTCTTGAAGAAATGCTAAATGTGGTTGAAGGGGTGCTTCATAACTGTCCTAACGAATTTTAGAAGTTGAAAGGTGATGCAGAGAAACCATTATATGCCGGTAGTACTAAATACTCAAGATTGCTAGTAGTGTTGAAGTTGTACAACTTTAAAGCTCGCTAAGGATTGAGTGATTCGGGTTTCACCGTACTGCTTAAACTGCTGCAAGATATGCTTCCAGAAGAAAATGTACTTCCTACCAAGACATACGAGGCAAAGAGAATTCTTTTCTCTACAACCAGTATGGGATATGAGAAGATACATACATGTCCTAACGATTGTGTATTATTTCAAAATCAGTATGCAACGTTGGACAAGTGACCTAAATGCAACGCATCTCAATATAGGAAGAAGAAAGGAAAAAGTCCTTTGAAGGTCCTATGGTATTTTCCCATTATTCTAAGATTAAAGCGACTATATAATAATACAGCGATTACTAAAAGTTGACATGGCATGCAGATGAAAGGATTAAAGACACAAAGCTTAGGCACCCTGCAAATGCTCCTCAATGGAAAAAAATTAATCATGAGTACCCTAACTTTATGGATGAAGCAAGGAACCTTTGCCTTGCACTGTCAACTGATGGAATTAATTTGCACGGTGTTCAGAGTAGTACATATAGCACATGGCTAGTGATATTGATGATTTATAACCTTCCTCCACACTTGATCATGAAACATAAGTTTATGATGTTGTCCATGTTAATTTCTGGGCCAAGGCAACCTGGGAATGATATAGATGTATACTTGGCTCCTTTAATTGATGACTTAAAGCTGCTTTGGGAGGAAGGAGTGCGTGTGTATGACGGGTACATGGAAGAAAGTTTCACTTTAAAAGCCATGTTGTTTGGCACAATTAATGATTTCCCTGCTTATAGTAATTTGTCGGGATATAGCGTCAAAGGATATGGTGCATGCCCTATATGTGAAGATGACACTCATTTAGTACGACTTCATCATTGTAAGAAAAATGTTGACATGGAGCATAAAAGATTCTTACCATCACAATATCGTTGGAGGAAGTGCAAAAAGCCTTTCAATGGTGACTCAGAAGAAGGTAGCCTACCGAAGATGTTGACCGATGCCCAGGTGTATTCCAAGGTAAAAGACTTGGATAACAATTTTGGCAAGCCTTTTGCAAAACAAATCGAGACAAGTGGTTGGAAGAAAAAATCCATTTTCTTTGAACTTCCATATTGGAAGTCTTTATATGTTAGACATTTTCTTGATGTGATGCACAGAAAAAAAAATATATGTGATAGTCTAATTGGCACGTTGCTCGATATCAAGGAAAAAGCAAGGATAGTGTCAATTTGAGGTTGGATTTGGTGAACTTAGGAATTAGAGAAGAGTTGGCACCGATTGAGCAAGAGCATCGTACTTATCTACCGCCAGCGGCATATATTCTGTCGAGAAAAGAGAAGAAATTGTTTTGTGAGTTTTTGCAAGGAATTAAAGCTCCCGAGGGCTACTCTTCAAATGTAAAGAACCTTGTATCAGTGAAAAAGTTGAAGTTAAAGAACCTCAAGTCTCGTGATTGTCATGTGCTCATGCAGAATTTCCTACCGGTTGGTATATGATCCATTTTACCCAAAAATTTAAGAAACATCATAACTAAACTTTGCATGTTTTTCAAGTTGATCTGCATAAAGTGGTAGATTCAACTAAGTTATAAGATTTGCAAAGGCTAATTGTGTGTACTATGTGTGAACTTGAAATGTATTTTCTACCTTCTTTTTTTGATGTTATGGTACATCTAACTGTACACTTGGTGGTACATCTAACTGTACACTTGGAAAAAGAGATTCAATTGTGCAGTCCAGTGTACTTGAGATGGATGTACCTGAATGAGCGATTCATGAAAATATTAAAAGGGTATGTGAAAAATAGATATCGCCTAGAGGGTTGTATTGCTGAAAGGTACATGGTTGAAGAAGCAAGTAACTTCTGTGCTAATTTTCTATCAAATGTTGACCCTATAGGGATCCCCAAGTCCCGTCATGATGGATGAAGATCAGGGAAAGGAACAAGTTGGAGGGAAGTAATAACGATATCAGTGACTGAACAGGAGCAAGCCCACTTGTATATGCTACATAACACTGATGAGGTCGAATCGTATGTTGAAGAACACAAGGATGCTCTTTGATTGGTACATGGTGATAGGAATGAAAATTTGTTAATAAAAGAACACAATAAACAATTTTTAGGCTAGTTGAAAAATCGCTTTAATGATGAGATGGAGTGGAATCCTGATTCAGTTTCTAAAAAATTGAAGTGGTTGTCGAAGGGACCGAGCTTAAATGTATTATCTTACAATAGTTATGCAATCAACGGTTACACATTCTATACATAAGACCATGATACACAGAGCACGATGCATAATAGTAGGGTAACACTTGTTGCTGATTCTTGGCGTAGATACAGTGCTAAAGACATACACCCTATCTATGCATCAATGTCATACTTTGGTGTGCAAATGATTCTTCAAGTGAACCTTTCTAAGGTTTGGTATGCAAATGATCCTTTTATTTTAGCAGCATAAGCAGAACAAGCATTTTTCATTCCGGATCTTGCTAAGAAGAATTGTTCTATTGTACTCCCATCTAACAAGAATCGTCAAGAACAAGTTGATTTTGACAGTAATGAATATTTGAACATCCATGATGATGATCCTTCATTTGAGAATTTGTGGTCAGTAGACATTGGTATAGATGCAGATGAAGATGGAGATGGAGATGGACCTGTATACGTGAGACATGATCATGAAGAGGGAACTTAGGTCAAGAGAAACACAATTCTCAATCCAACACGAATTCTGAAGAATAAAATTTTAAATCAAACGAGAAAAGGTAAAAGATAATGAGTGCCTTGACTTGTTTACTTGTAAGTACATTTTTATATATTTCAAAATAATTTGCTTTCGTTGACATGGTTGACATTTTGTACTGATGTCTTGTTTTGGTTTATTTCACTTTCAGGAGTATGGACTCACAACACAATGAAACTAATTATATTCCCAAGAACATTGGTAGACAAAGATTTGTGGAGAACGTAAGACACGGCAGGACAGTTATGGCGAGGTTGATCAAATTGAAAAGTCAGGGAATCAAGTTACAACTGGTGTGGAATGAAAAGGGAAACCCATTCGGCGAGAACAATACCTCATTAAATAAGTTGATTGGGACTACAGTTCGAGATAGAGTCCCTATTACAGTTCAAGACTGGAGACTAGCGAAGCAGAATTATGAGGATGAAATCTGGGATGAAGTACATATAACACATTAATTATATTATTGTTTAGTTTGCTTTGGTTCATTTAATTTCAATGTAACGAATTATATATGTTTTTTTTATTGTTATAGAGCATTTTTATTATTGATGATGATCGGAAGAACTTCTTGCTATGAAAAGTCAAAAAACTTATGAGAAAGTTTCGTTCTGATCCTGTCAAATACTTCTTGAGGGATGATAATGAGATTATCATTAATACACCGCTGACATTGTACGAAGGAATTATCACTCAAGAAATGTGGGATGAGTTTATCAGAACACATACAACCCAGAAATTCCTGGTAATATAATATGTTTGACTTTCCCTATTACTTGTAATGTACGTAATTATAATTAACCTTTATATATTGATATGAATCATTTTGATCTAAATAGGAGTTGAGCAAGAAAAATCACACTAACATGACGAACATGCCATATCGGTACACACAAGGACCTATTTCATACGCACAGTTATGCAGATAGAAGAATCAGGTTCAGATATTACATAGGTTCCACGACATGATCTGTGGGTAGCCGGTTACACACAAAAGAAAGGTGAAATTCATAGTGAGGAAGCAAGAAGAGTAGCCGAATATTATGTAAGTATTGGATTATGCGTACAATAAATAATTAGATTTACTTAAATGAATTTGATTTATAATAGCTAATATTGTTGTAATTCTTTTTGTGATAGCAACAAATGACACAGGAGGATCCTACATTTGCGAGCTATGTTGGTCGGGATAATTTGTTGAGCAAAGCTCTAAGAGTACCCGAGTATGATGGTCGTATTCAGGGTACTGGTTTTACAGTCACCCAATCAGTATACTTCAAACGTTAGAAGTACCCCAATAAAAATGATGTTTCCCAGCTGTGTGAGGAGATAACTAGTTTCAAGCATGAAATACAAGAACTTCAAAAACAAATGTGCTACAAGGAACAACGAGAAGAACAATTCTTAGAACAAATGTGTTTAATGCAAGAACAGAATGTGCTGTTAACAACACAAATACAACAGTTGGTGCAGTGTAGGCCAACACAAAATGTTCCCTTATGTGATAGCCCAAGTGTCAGAGATAGTTGCACTTCCATGCCTAAAGTCCCTTTTCCTTTGGTAATTAATTTCCTCTCTACTTAACTTTATGTTACATTATAATTTAGCGAACTTTAACATATTAACTCTATTTTCGATAGGGCAAATTTCATTGCAAGTTATATGTCGATCAAGCTTCCAAGCACGCGTTTGCAGTAGGTGCTGCCTACAACACTGAAAAGGACACACTACACAATTCACCGTTGCCCGACAACACACTCCGAGTGAGGGTTGACGTCTGCACGAATAAAGACGCACTCTTACTGATCCCGTCTCGAGTTGAGCAAATAATGGTGAAAGATGTTGTTGATGGCTATGTTGCTTGGCCAATAGGTCTTATCGAGCCATATGAAAAGATCATTCATTTACAATTCCCTACACTTTTTCTTCGTACTTCCATCTAAAATTGTGATTTAATTTTCTGATTTTCGCAAGGTGGACAATCTAGAGATAAAAACATCCAACCTTATGATAAGATTTCAAAGTATTCGACAACACAACCCAAGTCGAAAGCATCGGCTAGCCAACATAGCAAAAGAAGACCAACCTCATATCGCGATCAATTAGTATCGATTACAACATAATTGATCGGTGAATGAGTATTGGAAATACATAATCAAAGACATATCTACAGTGTTAGCGGTCTAGTTGATTATGTTAATGGCGATGTCGTGCACGACATATGTACTTGTGATTGCGTTAGTGCATCGGCTGTCAACATCTGGATAAGGTACTTGACCATCACGTTTATCACTGTTATTAATATTTCTAGTTCCATTTCTTTTGTTTTTCACAACACTGTTTTATACCAGGCATTTGTACCATGACATCTTAATGGATACAAACAGGGTCCAATTTGTATTTGTCAACCCTTATCTCGTTGGCCATCATAGGGGTAAAGTAGATATAAATGTACAGTCTAATGATCTGAAAGATTACTTTAGAAAGAAAATGACACCAACTACACTATTTTTAGTGCCATACAATATGGGGTAAGTTATTAGTGGTACAATTTTTGTTTTTATTGTTTAACTTTTATCATAACATGATTGTTGAAACAAATTTTTTAAAATATTTTAGGTGCCATTGGATATTGATAGTTATCAATCCAGCAGAACCTTTAAGCCCTCACATTTACTATGTGGATCCTCTAAAAATTGGTCTTCCATAAAACCGTTCTGATATGTTACTATTGTTCAATAAGTAAGCGTATGTGTGTATGTGTAAATATTTGTATATGTGATTGAGTAACCAAAAGTAATCAGTTTCAATTTGTTTTGTTAGTGCATTGACTGCGTATCGATTCTCTGTATCCTTAAGCTATTCCAAAGCTGTTGACCCTCACCTTAGCTATCCTTGGAAGAATATACTGGTACTGATATATGAATTTACTCAAACTTTGTTAGTAAACAATTTTTATTCATAAACAGAGTTAAATATTGTATTATATTTTTGCAATGCCCTTTCCAACCCAATGACAATGATTGTGGGTATTACATCATGAAATTTATGAAGGATGTAATTACGCATGATCAGCCATTTATTCCTAAAAAAGTAAGTCATTTAGTTGCAATTCATATTGTGTTTTAATTAGTGCTTGATAATTACGTTTTACTGATTTTAATTCATTTTAATTTGTGGCTGATTGTATATATGTGTAGTATTATGAAGATCAACATTTTGACACTTTGACTGATCATCAACTTAATCAAGTGATCGAGGAATGGTGTGAATATGTGTTTAAGCAAATCTCTGGGTAGCTATACTATTTAATTCATCACTAGCTGGTCTTTGTTGTGTTGTTTCTTGCCAATTTTTGTGTCTTCTATTCAAGTTAAATTTGTTGTATTTCATTCACAATATATTGTATAACTATTTTTAGTACTAGTTTAATTAATTAATCATCTATTTGTATCATTTTAAAGTTATCTCTCATTGTTGTTGTTTGCTTTTCTTTATTTTGCTATGGATAGATATAGAAAATGTTTAAACCATGTAGTGCAATATTGCAATTATGGGAGATATGAACAAAAAATACAGCAAAAAAAAAAGTTCTTGTGGCACTTCCTTAAACAAGGGCCACAGGAAGAATGTAAAGAAAAAAAAAGGTCTGACATTCCTATAGCGCTTCCTTAAGGAAGTGCCACAGGAAGGGATGCCTCCTGTGGCCCTTACGTCAGCAAGCGCCACAGGAGGGCATAGTATCTTGTGGCACTTTCTCCAAAAAATGCCACAAGAGGGTACTTTTTAAAAAAATAAAAATATAAAATGTTGTGGCGCTTCCAATCGCCACAGCTTTTTTTAGTGGCGTTTATATATGTGGCACTTCTCTAGCACCACAACTAATGCAATTATAAGCGCCACAGCTTTGCTTTTTTGTAGTAGTGAATATTTGAATTGCAGAGGAATATCAATGTTTGGATTGCACAAGCAGTTCAAGTCTAAGATCTAAAATGAGTTCAGTTTTTTTGACAAAAATATGAGGTCGATTTGGATTTAGATTATGTAGAAGGCTTCCCGCTTTCAAAATAAAGTAATAAACTTGACTTCTTTCCTTTTCTTTTTTCGTTCATCCTTTATCCCCTTCATGACCATTAGATTAACATCTAATAGTCTACCCTTAATATTTTCTTCACATCCTTCTCTCCATTGTAATAATAATTTTATAAAATATTAAATGTGGACCATTAGATCTTGATCTAATAGTTATGAAGGGAGTAAAAGAAGAGAGTGAATGGGAAAAGAAAGGAGAGAAGCCATGTCCAAAAATATAAGATTGTGGATTGAGAAAAAAAATGGAGAGATAAAAGGAGTACAGAGAAAGAGAGATCATGGAATGGAAAACTACATGATGGAGAAAGAGGGGAGAGGGGTGTCTCCATTGATTTCCCTCTCCATTTACTCTTCATTAAATGTATCTACTATTAGATCAACTTTCAATGGTTAAGATTTAATAATATTAAAGAATATTGTTATAATAAGAATCTACCATGATAAATTCTAACCATTGAAAGTTGATCTAATGGGAGATACATTCAATAGAGAGTAAATAGATAGGGAAATGAATTGAGACACTTCTCCCCTGAGAAAGAGGAGGGGGCATGTAATACCCCGAATTCTGAGACTTGAGGCTAGAGAATAAGCCTGAGAATAGTGGATTGCTAAGCCCCGGTTTAGCAAAATCCCAAATTGTGATTAAGAGATAATGACTCCAAAAGTGGATGTGGTTAGTGATGAATAAACCCTTTTGGAGATTATGGTGTGATTTGGCACCCGATGTGATTCGTATGTGTTGTAAGCAGTGCCAAAACCCTGTATTTAAGCTCAATTATGGATTAACATCTAAATTGACTTAAAATAGAGGGAAGGCGCATATTGTGGCTAAATGAAAAGATGTGAAGTGTTGGTGGTGATTCCAAGTGGATTGCCATAATCAGGGGCAAAATGGTAAAGTTACCGACCAATTGATCGGGTACCGAAGAGGAAGCTCACTGGTAACTCAAAGATCAATGGTTGAGATTGAGTTGTGTAATAGATCAAAGGGTGGAATCCCATGTGGTGATGCTCATGTGAGCTCATGGTAGAGGGAACAAGATTGTGACAAGTGTTACAATGTGAACCATAGGATCTTGGTCAAAGGTTCAAACTCTTTCCTCTCTCCTCTCCTCCCTCATGGTCAGCTATATGCATTTGGAGAGCCAAAAAACTGATGTTCTATGTTCATTTCATCTCTCTCCTTCATTCTCCATTTTCGTTAAGCTTAAGGAGGAAAGAGAAAGAAAGGAGTTCATGGTAAGTGTCCTATGTGACCTTAAATGCTCTAATCATCTTCTATAAAGTTGTTCATAGTGATGAGAGCTTCATCTCTATGGTTTTAGATTCTTGATTGGAGGTGTTTGATAGCTTGAGTAAAATTGGAAATATGAAGAATCAAGGAATTGGTTTGGGAAAGAGGAAGAGGTGAGCATTTGCTTCCTTTTGATCTAAGTTTTGTAAGTTTTGGTTAAGTATGGTGAATTGTGAATTTTGCCCAGATTTTATGGTATTTTCGTGTGGAATGTGAATGGTGGAATTGGATGGTGATTTTTTTTGAAAATGGTGTCATGTTGTGGTATTTAATCATTGGAATTGATTTGAATTGGATTGGATACATTGTGTGCAAAACTGGAAATTCTGTCTAGTGTGAATTCTGTCTGGGCAGTCTTGTTGTATGGACGTTTTGACTGGGCAAATGAAGTCAGAAAATTATGAAACTTTCCAGTCTTAAATTTCACATCCCAAGCTTCAAAATGGACACATAATTTGTGCCATTTCGTTTTGTCTTCTGTGAGTTATGACTGTCCAAAGTTTGAGGTCGAAAATGGAATCTGTTTTGGGACAGTCTTGAGTTTTGGGGAATTCTGTATTTGTGTGGTGATTTCTAGTAAAGGCCAATATTTTTCCTGTGTAGAGAACTTGACTAGCTTTCATTTGGCTTTGGGATCACCTCATTTCGACTTTTGTGGAATTAGTTATGATTTTTGGAAGTTCAGCCAAGAAACTGGATTTTCTTGGCCGCGGCCCAAATGTTTCTGGGCAGTTTTTGGCCGCGGCCAGTGGATTTGTGGGCCGCGGCCAACCCCCAAAAATCAGCATTTTGGACTTTTAAAAGGTGATCTTTGGTCAAGTGTTTCCCAAGCCTTTAGGCATATGTTTGGGCTTTGATTAGCCACCTAAAGGTCGTGAATGATAAACAACTTAAGTGTTTGAGAGTTAAGGAATTGGGAAAGGGAATAACCCTATGTCCTTGCTTTGGTTATAGGGTTGAAGTTCGCCCTGGTGGTGGTTCGATGTTCGTTTTGTTCGTGAGCAGCTATGCTGGAGCTTACGTGGAAAGAGGGTAGGGAACATATCTCTTCTGCTTGTATTTGATATATGTGTTAGTGTGTTGGTGCATGTCTTAGCTTTGCATAATTATGTGTAATTTGAAGCTATGTTTCAATTTATGCTATGGCCATTGGTATATTGTTCGAAGCATTGAGCTTACAAATTGTCATTGTGTTAGCATGAGTTATGTGATGCAAGCATGTCATGCATTAAACATCTATCGTACATGCATATTGATACTGTTTACCTACTGAGATTCTCTCAAATCTCACCCTCCCTTACTAACCTTTCAGACAGGGTAGTAGATCGATGATGAGTAAGCAGCCAAGGGCGAAGAGGACTTCCTCAGGTTGAAGATTCGGTAGTTGGTTATCATTATAGTTAGGATGTGTATTTGTATATTTGGATGAGTATTGAGTATGTATTCGAATAGGTTTGTGTAATCCTTATTTGACGAGTTGTATGGGCTAATGTGCCCTAAGATTGTTTGGCGAAGATATGAAACCCGGGATTACCAGGATGATTATATTGTGCACTCTGATATTGGTATAAATGTGATTTATCTTCGCATAGTAATTGTATTCAAAATTTGAATATGAGACCAGGTGTATTATATTTCGAAAGGTATTTGTGAAAACCCTATCGTGAAGATGGGATTTTGAAATAGTTTTGTTTCTTATTGGTCTCTATTTCACTTTAAATCGTGTATTACGGATATGATTACGGCAGGGGGTTACAGGGCAGATTATAATGTGTGCTTTAGAGTTATTAGCTGTGATGTGTTTTTGTGTATTTTTCACCGTTAGATTTGATTAACGGTTAGGATTAACGAAATGGACCACAAACTAAATGGAGAGGTTCCGCACCCCCTTTGAAGACTATTCCATGAGAATTACCCTTAATTAACGTAATTAATTCTTGATTTTTTGATTCTTTGGAGATCATCAACTTTTTTAACAGCATAAAGTTTATATAAGTTAGGTTCTGGAGGCTCACCAAGGTCAGGACGGAACAGGGGTGGGTGTTGTGCACCTCCCTGATGCGTAGGTGCTGCACGCCCCATTTGGGGCCCTTCCCAAATATAATGTTTTATGGTTCCTTATATCATTAGATTCTACATGAAATGGGCGACATTTTGATATATTATGGGCAAAATATGGGGTTTTTTTCAATTTTTTATGATTTTCCAAAGATTCAGTACAATTTTTTTTTAACATGATACAGTTTTTTTTTCAATTTGAGCACTGAATCTTTGAAAAATCATAAAAAATTGAAAACAACTCTATTTTTCTCCCATAATATATCAAAATGTCACCCATTTCATTTAGAATCAAATGATATAAGGAACCATAAAAAATACATTTGGGAAGGGCCCCAAATGGGGCACACAGCAGGCTGCGCATTAGGGAGGTGCGCAGCACCCACCCTGATCCCAGTCAGGACATGCCTCTAGATCAAAGAATGCTTACATAAATACTTAAAGATCACATACTAACAAGATCCTCATACCGGTAACAACATTTTGGCTAACAAACTTGTGAGATTACAAGTCAACTTCTTAACAACTTAGACCAATGGGGAGATCATCAATTTGATGTCCATGATTGATTTTTATCCCACTTTAAGGAGTCACGTTTTTGTGAGTAACTAATTATAGCGCTTAGGAAGCGTCATACCTTTTAGCACAATTAAAACAAACCACAGCACTTCTTGAATATATGGAAGTGTCGTGGCTTAATTATTTACTTTTTTTAAATATAAAGCTATGGCGCTTTCACGGGGAAGCGATATAGGAACTGCCCTAGGTAAGTGCCTGTTGGACTTTGGGTCCAAGTCCGCCCTTGATGGGACGAACTATTTGATTAGGAAATAAGTAGCCTAATCAAATAAGAATAAAATCAGCAGATTGGGGAATAATTTAGCAATAATTATGGATTTGTTAAAAGAGGAACAAATCACCATAATTAAGGAATTAATTGAGAGACAATTAATTGCTGTCTTGGAGGGCAAGAAGGATTGCACACGTTTCCTAATTAGTGGCCTCCATGAACCACTATAAATAGGGTGTACCTCCTCAATTGCAATTCACCCCACCATTGAGTTTTCTGGCAATTCTCTTCTCTCCTACCATCTTTCTGGTGCTGGTGATCTACTGTGCAAACCACAATTAGGCTCTAGTAGTCTAATAATTGTGTGGGCACAATTATGGAGCATTGGAGCCTTGACCCGGATCTGAACATGGATTCACCCAGGTACGCCAGTTCTCCTTTTAGTTATTATTTTTCCAACATTGGCATCAGAGCATTGTTGATCTATGAGGCTATGATTTATTCTTTGTGAATAATTAATTGATATAATTTGTTTATATCTCCATCACAATTTTATTTCCGCTGTGCAAAATATATGATGAAAGAATATATGCTGCTTCAAATTATATGAACAAGTTTTTACCTCTTTTGTTTTCTGGATTATGCGCGTGTGTGTATATGCCTCTACTTGGTCTATTATATACATATAATGAGTAATGCATGATCCCACCTCTCATTCGCTTTTCAAGCTCTAATTCTGTTGCTTGAAATTAATGCATGTATGCATCTCTGGTTCATATATATATATATTTAAGCTTACGCATGATTGAAAAATTTAGGCTTGATATATATTTGCATTGCTGGCTATATGTGCTCTAGTTGAATACTGTTTTCTCCTCTGGTTAGTGTGTGTATATATATACTTCAGGGCGTCTTCTCCTCCCTTCTTCGATCTTTTTCAAGTTGGTGTTTTTGGAACCTATGTGGAACTAAAAATGGAAAAAACTTGAACCCTCAAAGTTTAGAAGAGCTTTTGAAACACAGAGACACATATCCGGTCACATTACGTCGCGTCGACAACGTCGAAAAAATTGGGTGTTTTGAAACTCGGTGTTTTTGCCCAAAGTAAGGACATGGATGTGTGGATCTTGAAGAGATGATTCCAACGATGCTTAGAACGCATCAAACGGAGTTCGGATGAGGGAGAAACGAAGGAAAGAAGTTGGCAGGTTGTTAGTCACCGTCGCCACTTCACTCGAGATTTGATCAATGAAATTGAGGTTTTCAGATCAAATAAATGCCATAAATTTGTAGTTCGCTAAACTACGATTCCAACGACACCAAGAACGCGAAAAACAGAGCTAAAACGTGGGAGATATAGCCTCCCGAAGTTTGCGGGTCGCGATGACCCACCGGAGCTCCAACCGGGTCGGGGTTGACCCGGCTGGAGGTTGAAGATGATGACGTGGTAGTCAACGCCACATCATCGGTCAACCAATGCCATATGGTGCCAATGAGCAGTCGCTACGTCAGTGCCTATCGACACGTTAGCGGTGACGGGTCCAGGTTGACCGTCAACGTTGACCGGTCAACAGTCATTCATTGACTCTTGACCAAAAAAAAGGGACATATGGCGCGTGGGGCCCACTGGGGCCTCCGTTTGACACGTGGCAAGCACCTTCAGAGAGAGGATGGCGTGTGGAGTCGTTTGTGTCGGTGCATGTGGCCAGCAGGTAGCCGCAAGGCGGTGCATGTAAGTCACGCACCACTGCCGAGAGTGGCCAATACTGGAATTTTCTAATTTTTCAAGATTTTTGGATCCAGAGACCTTCTAGGGGCACATGAGGGCGCGTGGGGCCTTCAATTGAGACGTGGTTGGTTCCTAAAAATCCCTAAATTCGAGAGCTTCAATTTGATATATAATTTGTATATATTTGAAGCACGTTTGGATCTGTTTTGAGTCAAACAGGTGCTTGTATGCTTCCAGAGATTCCCAAAAATGTTGGAATTGAATCAATGTTGGTTCTATTATTTTTTGGGATAGGTTGGCTTATTTTTTTTAAGAGTTTTTTCAGTTGCAACATAAGGTTAAATGCTAAAAGATTCTTTAAAAATAAGGGATTATTCAAATGAGTTTTTGAATATAAAATCCTATCCAACCTTGACTCAAACTCTTAGAGATAAAAACCTGAAAAATTGCAGCAACTTAAAATTATTCAATAATTATTGAATAATAATAAGTCTTCCCATGCTTCTAACCACATTGATTCACTTGGGTTGAAGCAATGACTTCTAAAAGTAAACCTTTTATCACATATGTTGTGACAAAGGACAAGACAGATAGAGATGTTAGAATCATCTCATCAAGTGGGAGGTATGCTGTAAATACATCCAAATACGTGGATGTAGACATGGCAAAGAGGAGTTGGTCATTGTAGCTAGACGCTACATCAGTTCATATGGTCAGAAGGGCCTATGAGAGGGAGAATCTGTTAAGAGATAACAATATGAGGCTTAAACTTTTGAATGTTCTTGGTTTACCATTGAATTTAAGATTAAATTCTCTATTTGTTTTTAGAATTGAATTCAGTATATTCTCTTCTTGTTTTCTTGAACATTCATGCTAGTTAGATGATATTGTGTTATTATCTTATTAATATAACTGCTCTTTGATTGAGTTGGAGTTTTCTGGAATACGTCTAGAAATCCAAAGGGGAAAGTATTCAAATGAAGACTGTGGTTAAAAAGGGTGATGAGCTAACTAGTATGATTGGGATGGGAGTCAACATAGTTGTCTCCTGAACATGAAACTAGTGAACTTATTATCTAATTATCCTTTATCTTATTTGAACAAATAAGATTTGTATACCATAATCGTTTGAGTGACCAATTATGACCAAGTCTATTTGATTGAGCTTATGAAGACAAGCTTAATAGAGATATCTGTGGAGTTAAAAACTCTCAAATCTCTTTCATTCAAGAAGAATGAGATGTCAGGGACATCCTACCAACTAGTCTTCAGCATTTAAAGGTTGAATCAACCGAAGGATACAAAAGATTTATACTACCAAGTATAGAAAGAAAAACATTGCTTAAACTTATGTTGGTTTAAGCAATGTAACCTTATCTAAGCCGTGTGAATAGTGTTGGAAGATAGTGAAATAGGTGATCTTCTTCTATAAAGTTAAAACTAAATTGAGTTTTAACATAGTGTACTAAGTCCTAACATGTTGTTTAGGCAATACTTGAGGCAGATGTCAAACTGAGAAGTTGAGACAAAACTAAATGCCAAGTTCTTTCTAACAAATAACAAGTATATGTTGTGATAAGACATCTCCCAGTGAGTGGGAGGAAGCTATGTCTCCCAGTGAGTGGGAGTGAGCCATGTCTTCCATTGAGTAGGCGTATACGAAAGTAAAGATTTCCTCTGATATGCATATTGTAACCTTCAGCAATGTGATTCACTATATTGAACTTAAATGTGAAAGACTGAAGGATTCAAGATCCATCAGTCAGATGAACTTAGCTAAAGAGTGGGAGGATTCATCCTTCATGCCTAAGGGCAAGAAACCTATAAGATAAACTTGATCTAGAGGAGGTCAAATGGTTTCTACAAAGATGAAAAGCTACATTCATAATCCTTGAGGGTTGTAAAAGTAGCAGTCCACATGAGTTGTGGATATTTCAGAGAAGCATATGTCTTCATGTCAAATGCAAAGCAACAAAGAGATAGAATCAAGGGATTGGAACTTGAACGTTAACTCTGTATAGATAAACCACCCTGATTCACTCCATGCAATTGCAACTGACAGAATCACATCTTTGCTATCTCTTTAGTTAAGGATCGATGGGATTATGATTCTCAAATTCTTTGTTGGATTTTGATGTTTCTTTTCTAGGGATAAAAGATTCCATTTCTTGCCACATGTACACCTTGATCAAAGGGAATGATCAAACTAGCAAAAGAGTATTTGCTAAACAATGTGTGATAAAGGGTTAATACCCTTATGAATAAGTTGAAAACTTATTCTACCTGGCAAGAAAGACAAAGAAACATTTTTTTAGAATATCCACTGTAATTGGCAAATTATGACGTTAATGAACCGATGAACGTGAGGGCAAAACACAAAGAGCTTGGTGTTTCGTTAACGTTGTGGACGTTTACTCGAAATACAATAATGTTTACTTGATTTTTGGCAAGTATGAAGCTATTAGATAATAGCTGATCTAGTCAGGAATCAGTTAAACTAAAAGGATAAGACCTTTTGAACTAACAAGGGTTAAAGACACCCATGTGATTAGTTCAAGTTGTTTTGTGTACAAGAAAGGCATTGTTAGGCAACTATTAATACCTAGAACCCTTCAACATAATATAGTTATTGAAATGGAGAGATAGACCTCTCCTTGATTTGGTTATGAACATAATGGCATCAATGAGGCTATCAGCCATATGTTGGTAGGTAGACTCGTAGTTATTATATTCAAACTTAACCAAATGCCCTCTATGTCAGTCATGACCTTACCCTATGAATCGTGGATGGGCCTTAGACCAGGGCCAAGCTCGTTAAGACCATAAGGGTAATCAACTTTATATTCACAATTCTTCTTATGAGTAAGGAAGATTAGGTCTAAGGTATACAAGATATCTCTTTGTGAGATGACATGAGAATTTGACATGACATGTCTTCATTAGTGAAAATGATGGCGGTTCAGTAACTGAGAGAAAACCGTGGGACACAACGTTCTTAAAATCCAGATTTCCTAGCAGGAAATGAGCATTAATCACAATAAATCTCTTTAAGAGGTTTACAAGTGACAAGGAATAACCAAGTGTTCCTAAGTTCACTGATCCGAGTGGGAGGATTAAGACCATTTCACAATGAAAGAGGTAAGAGGTAAGTTACGAGAGAATTACCTCAATCATACATAGGAAAAGAATCCTATGAAATCCACCTCAGAGCAAATTGTCATCTAGCGAATGACTATAAGGGATAGTTTCCCTAATGGATTGAATGCTCTTTTCATCATTTAGAAGGTGATGATAACTACCTATAAGTGTCTAAAAGACACTAGAAGGACCTGCTAAGATGAATTGCAAAGTGCCTTGTAGGAGGATTTGGATTCTTTTTTAAGCCGAATATGTGTTTGGGTAATTTGTTACCTAGCCAAGAGGCGATTGGGAACAAGTAGGTTCTCAAATCTGATGGGGGCATGTAGAACCTAAAACACTTAGTGGCTAGGGGTAATACAATGGAAGGTTGTCCGTTGTGCGTTTTAACTCTGAACTTTGGCTATGACAACAAGCTTAGTCTTGAAATTGCATCAAGATGATGTAAAGACTGCCTTCCAATTTGGAATTTTTAGAAATTGGATTATGAACTCTACATGAAGCAGCTTAAGGGCTTCATAGAAACAATCACCTAAATAGTAGTATATGAGGTTTTCACAAGGTGAAAGCCTTACCAACTTCGAAATAATCGAAGAACACTATATAAGTCCCAAACGGTCTAGTGATGATTCCTTGTGAAGTCATCCTTTGTCAAATGACATATGAAACAAGTGTCAAGGGAGTCAAAGGAATAAAGGATCAAAGAATCCTTAAATTCTGAGTTGAGAAAGTCATGGGTTGAACAAATATCTTGATTGACAAGATAAACAGAGTTGTACAAAAAAGATACAGTCTTTTCCACCTAAGACATGTACAAGTGTAATCCTTAGACATCTTAGGATGTCAAACTGCAAACTCATAGACACCCCTGAAGTCAAGGGCATAAACCTAAAGAGGTTACATGTCCTATGAGGAATCCAACATAAGAAAGGTGGATAGAGTCCCATGTGAGACTATAGTTGGTAATATGAATGTACACATTGGTGTACATAAGACCGAATGTTTTTTGTCAGACTTGGAAGTTGTTTTTGGTCCTGTTGTGAAATGAGTTATGAGAATAACCATGGATTAAGTTATCAAGACAACAACTTTCCTTTGAAAGGATACTCCAATACAAGACTTAGGCAAATGGTGATGGAGTAAGGAAACATACAAAGTATTTTTTCCTGTTATCCATGGAAATAGAATGCAGGGTGTGTTCTGCCATCATTCAAAGTGCCATATGGCTAAAGTAATTCTTATGAGAGATTGGGAATGAATGGTGGATAGAAGGATCCAAGCGATAACATCTTATGATGAGGATCCTAAGTATCACAGCAAGGCAAAACATACTTTTTGATATATCTCTATAAGAGATATGCTTTCAAAGAGGGAAAACGACAGTTCAATGACCTTCTACTGACAGAATGTTGGTAGATCCCCTTAATAAGCCCATAGCTTGATTTTTATTGAGTTAGTGAAAATCTTGGGGCACAAATAAAATGTAAGGTCGTGAACTTCTTTTATATGAAGATAAAAGAAATAGTATGTATGTTATGAGTAAATACATATAAGGTGTACAAGTTAGTATGTCGTACAGGACAGAAAAGGTTGGTTCACTCACACGAACAACCATTTTCCCATGTTTTGTGGGGGCATGGGAGGGTAAGACGAGCAAATGATCACCATGAGATGGTTAAGAAGAATCTTTGCGTTTGAGTCGCCTCAGTTAGATTGAGATGAGATCTACATGTGTGCATATACACAGAAAATGGATCAAAGCATGAATATAGACCTGTAGCCAGGCAAAGAACTCTTTTTCACAAATGAGATTGTAAAAGAGATATTGTGAAAAAAAAAGTTCTGGTTCGAATGTTGAGTACATTTTGGAACTAATGTCTGTACGGTAAAAGATAAAGAAATCGACGTACACCTCAAACCATTCACCGTAGCATGCAATTCATACTGCATGTGCTCAAGAGATAAACTGCAACACGGGATGTGGGTGAAAGATCCCTTGTTCACTACAGTGTAAGTCCCAGGAAGGAAGAATCCTTCCACGATGCCCTTAAGACATAGGCAACATCATGAAAGCTTGGTTTGGTGACAGCTACTTTAGCTGAAGCTCCATGATCACACTCGATTCGGTCAGACGAGTGAAAACTAGGAAAGCGACCAAGTTAAGTGGACTGATGTTTAGTCAAAAAGGAAGATTTACTCCTAGATACATAAGATGTGCTAGTATCTGTGGTCGACCCCTTACTAGCTCTATGTGTAGCTAGTAAGTGCGGATACTATGTGCATAGAAGGCAATCTGAGTTAATCAACATATTAACTCGAGAGGGATTAGATATGCCATGAGTAATATGTATGGGAGAATCTGGGGCATATGAGGCAATGAATATATGGCTTACGGTTATATATAAAGGGTGTCCTTGGATGCTGATCCGATATAAAGTATTTCTAGTACCACAAGCACCAAATCGTAAAGACGTTTTTGCCCATGCAGTCACGGTAAACGCCAAGTATGAAACAAGAAAGAGTAACGCACGCACGATGGGAGGCCCATCAAGTACAAGTGGGAGATGTTGGACTTTGGGTCCAAGTCTTCCCTTGATAGGCCGGACTATTTGATTAGGAAATAAGTAGCCTAATCAAATAAGAATAAAATCAGCAGATTGGGGAACAATTCAACAATAATTATAGATTTGTTAAAAGAGGAACAAATCACCATAATTAAGGAATTAATTGAGAGACAATTAATTGCTGTCTTGGAGGGCAAGAAGGATTGCACACGTTTCCTAATTAGTGGCCTCCATAAACCACTATAAATAGGGTGTGCCTCCTCAATTGCAATTCACCCCGCCATTGAGTTTTCTGGCAATTCTCTTCTCTCCTACCATCTTTCTGGTTTTGGTGATCTGCTGTGCAAATCACAATTAGGCTCTAGTAGTCTAATAATTGTGTGGGCACAATTATGGAGCATTGGAGCCTTGACCCGAATCCGAACATGGATTCGCCCAAGTACGCCAGTTCTCCTTTTAGTTATATTTTTCCAACAGTACCATAGGAAGTCATCCTATGGCAATGACTTCCTATGGCACTTCCATGGAGAAGCACCATAGAAAGTCTTTTTAAAAAATAAAATTCATAATTATTTTATTTTTCTGATGTAAACCTTCGTTTTCAATCTAAAATCCACAAAAATTTACAATACAATCCACGGCAAAATGAAATAACATATCAAGTATATCTTTTGCAATATTGCGTCTTCATGTATCAAGCATAAAAAACTCCAATATTTAAGTTTCTTAAACTTAAACTATACACGTTACTTCTACGCAGGATTAAACTAAGCATTATTATATTTGTAAGCTCAAAAATTAAAAAACTTACAATGTACAGGAAGTTCAAGAAGATAGAGTTGAAACTTCAAATAAATACCTAAAAACAAAATTATAAGCACACATGTAAGATTCATGACAAATTTTAACTAAAAAAAATGTGGAACAAATGTTGAAAAAAAACTTACATGCTAGGGAGCTTTTGAAGGAGGCTGAGACAATAAGAAGAAAAAAACACATGAGAGAGGAAACTTTGAGTAAATAATGGAGTTTTGGAAAATTAGGGAGCTAGAGGGAACACGGAAAGATGAAAATGAAAATGGCGAGTTGTGAAAATTATATGACAAGGTGAGAAAAGCTATGACACTGTCACCAAAAGAGGCATAGCTTCCAGTGGGCTAATGTTAATAAAAAAAACAAAATTGAAGGGCCTTTAATAGCACTTTATAGAGTAAGTGCCATTAAAGGAATATATGATTATATGCCTTTAATGGCACTTGCTCTGCAAAGTGTCATTAAAGGCATAAGCCGTAAAATGCCTTTAATGGCGCATTGCAGAGAAAGTGCCATTAAAGGCATATATGATTATATGCCTTTAATAACACTTTCTCTGTGAAGCGCCATTAAAGACCTCAATTTTTTTAAAAAAAATTAGCTCACCTTTTATAGCCTTTAAAGGTCACTTCCCATAGAAAATTATTTTTTTAAAAAAAAATAATTTTACGTAATAAATTAAATATAAAAGACATTGAACAAATTAAATAAGTAATAACCAATAAAATTATATTTGTAATCTTAAAAATTAATAGGACACATGTGTTATATTTTAGAAATATTATAATTTCACTATAAATCTAGTTGAAATAAATATGAAACATGGCCTTAGGAGACTTGACATGATGAATTCAAGGAACTTAACTTAAATTTTTTTTCTTCCTTTAAATTTTTAGAAAATATTTTTTTTAATTAATTTTGACTCCTACTAGTTACTTCAATTATTTTTTAAAAATAATTTTATGTAATAAATTAAATATAAAATACCTTGAGTAAATTAAACAAGTAACAACTAATAATATTAAACTTGTAAGCTTAAAAATTAAAAAACTTATAATGCATAAGAAGTTTAACAAGAAATAAAAAAAAAATTATAAGAACAAATACAACTATAAGCAAATATTCATAACAAATTTAAAAAAAAAAACATTGATGGACCTTTAATGGCGCTTTATAGAGCAAGTGCCATTAAAGACATATATGATTATATGCCTTTAATGACACTTGCTCTACAAAGTGTCATTAAAGGCATATATGCCTTAACCATAAGGCATATAATATATGCCTTTAATGGCGCTTTGCAGAGAAAGTGTCATTAAAGGCATATATGATTATATGCCTTTAAAGACACTTTCTCTATAAAGCAACACAAAAGGCCCCAATTTTTTTTTTTAAAAAAATAGCCCACCTTGTATGGCCTTTAAAGGCTGATTCCCATAGAAATTTTTTTAAAAAAAATTTATGTAATAAGTTAAATATAAAATATATTATATAAATTAAATAAGTAACAACTAATAAAATTATATTTGTAAGTTTAAAAATTAATAGGAAGACAAATGATTTCCTACGGTACTTCCTTAGAGAAGTGCCGTAGGAAGTCTTTCATTTTAAAATATAATAATTTTTCATTATTATTTTATTTTCCTGATGAAAACCTCTATTTATAATCCAAAATCTACAACAATTTATAATACAATCCATAGCAAAATGAAAAAACATAGCATGTATTTTTTGCAATATTGCGTCTTCATGTATAATGCATAAAAGAACTCCAGCATTTAAATTGTTTAAACTTGAGCCATACACATTACTTCTACGGAGGATTAAACTAAGTATTATTATATTTGTAAGCTCAAAAATAAAAAAATCTTAAAATGTATAAGAAGTTCAAGAAGATAGAGTGTTGATACTTCAAATAAATACCTGAAAAAAAAATTATGAGCACACATATAAGATTCATGACAGATTTTAACTAAAAGAAAACATGAACCAAATGTTGAAAAAAGAAAAACACTTACGAGCTACGGAGCTTCTGAAGGAGTCCGAGACAAAAAAAAAAACACATGGGAGAGCAAGCTTCCTACAGCAACAAAGTTTTGGGAAATGGAAGTTCTAGAGAGAAAGCGGGAAGATGAAAATGAAAGCGAAAAAGGCAGGTTATGGAAATTAAATTATAAGGTGAGAGAAGTGATAAGTAAACTATTTGCATATTTATTTTCCCTTATATGATGATTTTGTGCATGATATTTGAGCTCAATTTAATGAATTTGGGTGTAATTAATAAATAAATAATGATTTTGGTATAAAATAGAATTTCTTGAAAAAAAAATACTAAATTAGACCCTCTTTCAGTTTTCAAGTAATAACTAGAGCTTCAGATATCGGATTGGGACGTTCTATATATGGATAAAACGCTAAGAAAGAGCTCTACAACTTTTATGTTGAGACCATAACCCAGTTCTATATCTAAGGGTTTTGAATTTTGTTTGGAAATTGAGACCGGGAATCATCTGCTATTCCATCTACTACATTTCATCTACCACTTCATCTTCCTTTTCACCTACTGTTTCATCTGCCACATTCTATCTACCACTTCATCTTTCTTTTCACCTACTACTTCATCTACCACATTTCATCTACCACTTCATCTTCCCTACTCCTTTCTTTCCTATATATAGCCACCCTCTCCTTCAAATTTGAGACACCAATTCATATCCATTACTCTCCTCTCTTCTTCACTTACAACCATTTCATATCCATTACTTTCCTCTCCTCTCCACGTACACCATCTTAGAGTTAATTTTATGCATTGTATTTAATTCTTTCATGCCTCCTACATGGAAGGCTTAGGTAGTCCTCCTTTGTGGATGGTATAGGTTGCCACCTGCATGAAAAGTTTTACCTTCTAAAGGGATAGCTAGATTTTCTCTATTTTCATGCATCTTTTGGTTGTATATTTATGTTTTAGAATTTAATATTCAAGTTTTATGTAATGTTTATGAAGTTTGCAATTTATTTTATTTTTGTTTTTAATTTCATCAAGAGCTAAATTTCCATTTTCCTAGGGTGATAACGTAGCTTACTAATGACGGATTGAATCTTAACTTATTAAATCTAGATTTAATTTCTCCTTCATGAATGAGTTTTAATTTTTATTCTTAATGTTTTGATTGACTGGCCATCTTTTGAATGATTTCAATATGCATGTTGAGACCAGAAGGAGATGCATGTGTATAGATCATATAATTAAAACCATGAATTGCATATGGAATAGGAATATATTCATATGAGTTGTGTAGCCTTACTGAGTTCCATGAATCTTAATGCATAATTAATTGCTTAAATTCATATAGGAATATATTGGATTAGCAATTAATTATAAAATTGCTTGACCTTGGAAGAGGCTAGTAATTAAATTAGGGAAACTCGACTATCAATCATGTGGAATAAATTGGGCTAGAATAGATAAGTGATTCAATCTAAAATTTGTTAAGTGAAATCTAACCCCTAGAGCTTTTTCTCATAGTTATTTCATATCATTTGCATTCATATTTACTCAATTTTTATTTCGTACTCTCAATCACCAACTAATCGATCAACTAAATAGAGTTAAAATTATTCATTTTGGTACTTAGTGATCAATCCTCGAGGGAATGATACTCTACTCACTTCTATATTACTTGTTTACGATAGTATACACTTGCACTTTCTAATAGACCATTTATACTCGTAACAAGTTTTTGACATCTTTGCTAGGGATTGTTATCATTAATATCAATACCAAGTAATTTTAATACTAATTTGGTCTTTATATTATATTTGTGTTTCTTTTGGTGTTTTGTGTTTCTTTTTAGGGCTTTGCTCAATGTATAACCAGATTGAAGGAGACTGAACTACAACCTCTTGATTCTGAGATCGAAAGAACTTGTCCAAGAAATCGAAAAGTTTGAAAGTAGTCTACTTCAATCCTAAGCAATCCGATGGCAAATCAGGAGGGAGAAACAACATATACCAAAACACTCTGTGACTATGCAACACCAATAATCATGGGGACAAATTCTGGAATCATAAGACCACCAGTAGCAGCTAACAACTATGAAATCAAGCATGCAATTATCCATATAATGCAAGCAAATCAGTTTGGTGGTTTACCAACAGAAGATCCCAATGCACATATAGCCAACTTCCTAGAAATCTGCGACACATTCAAGCATAATGGTGTTACTGATGATGCCATTAGACCTAGACTTTTCCCTTTCTCACTTAGGGATAAAGCTAAGAGTTGGTTATAATCACTACCAGTGGGAAGCATAACTACATGGGATCTCATGGCGCAGAAATGTTTAGAGAAATACTTTCCTTCAGCAAAAACTGCTAAATTGAGGAATGAAATTACCTCATTTACCTAGCATGAACAAGAAAGCCTCTATGAAGCATGGGAAAGATACAAGGAGTTGCTAAGGAGATGTCCTTATCATGGGTTACCAAATTGGTGGCAACTGCAAACTTTCTATAGTGGGATGACGCACATCTCCATAATTCTTGCAGATGCTGCAGTTGGAGGATCTTTAATGGGAAAAAAATATAGATGATACTTACAATCTACTTGAGGTGATGGTAGCCAATGCATACTAATGGCCTTCTGAACATAGCAATTCAAAGAAAGCACTTGGAGTGCACGAGCTGGATGTCCTTACAACTTTGTCTTCTCAAGTTGCATCTATATCCAAGCAAGTAAGATTATTGACAACCCAAGCAAATGTAATCAGCACTCCTACTGAAGCTTGTGATCAATGTAGAGGATCTCATGTGAGTACGCAATGTCAAGAAGAACACTCATTCATGCTGGAGCAAGCTCATTTCATCAAAAATCAAAGGAATGACCTATTCTCAAACACTTACAATTCAGGGTGGCAAAATCATCCAAACTTTAGTTGGAGGAATAATCAAAATGCATTCAAGCCACAAGGGAACTACCAGCAACAAGCTCTTCAACAACCAAATCCACCACAACAGAAAGTAAATGTGGAAAATGCACTAGCTCAATTCATAACTAGGATTGATGCAACACTCAAAGCCAAGATGCCTTAATAAAGAACTTGGAGATTCAGATGGGCCAAATTGCAAATATGCTGAATTCTAGGCAACCAGGAACTCTACCAAGTGACACTGAAAGAAACCCAAGAGAACATGTGAAGGCCGTTGCACTAAGAAGTGGTAAAGAATTGAAAGATCCAGTAATTAAGAAGAAGGATGATGGAGAAAAGAAAGAAAGCGAAGAAGAATAGAAGGAGGATGATGTAATACCATGAAGAATCAGCTTTCCAGATAATCTTCCTCCATATGTACCACTAGTTCCATACCCTTAGAGACTCGCAAAACCAAAGTTAGACAAGCAGTTTGGCAAATTTCTAGAGGTTTTCAAAAAGTTGCATATCAACATTCCTTTTAAAGACACTCTTACCCAAATGCCTAGTTATGCAAAATTCATGAAGGACATTCTCTCAAATAAGCGTAAGCTTGAGGAATTTGAGACAGTTGCACTTACTGAGGAGTGCAGTGCTATTCTCTAAAAGAAATTACCTCCAAAGCTGAAAGATCCAGGAAGCTTTTGTATACCTTGCACCATAGGTCAATGTCACTTTGAAAGAGCACTTTGTGACCTTGGATCAAGTATAAACCTCATGCCTCTATCTATCTACAACAAACTCGATCTTGGAGAGGTGAAGCTGACCATAGTTTCATTACTTTTGGCTAACCGATCAGTAAAACATCCAAAGGGTATCTTAGAAGATATGCTGGTGAAGGTACACAAACTTATATTTCCAGCTGATTTCATAATACTCGATATGGAAGAAGCCAAGAAATGCCTATCATTCTTGGAAGGTCATTCCTAGCAACTGGGAGAACATTAATAGATGCGCAATAGGGGAAGTTAACCTTACGAGTTCAAGATAATCAAGTATCCTTCAACATCTTCAAGGCTTTGTCCTTTCCAAATGAAGGTGACACCTGTTGCAGAGTATATACATGGACCAGCTGCACAAAAGATGTTATAGACAAAATTTTCATGGATCAACCATTAGCAATGGGAATGATAGATGTATCAAAATCTACTAATCCTGAAGTCTTAGAGCAAATTAGGTACCTAGAAGCAAATTCCCCAATTTTTATCAAAAAATGATTTGAAGATATGGGGAAAGGCCGAGTAAGCAGTGCCATCAATAGAGAAACCTCCAGTACTGGAGTTGAAAGTACTGCAATCCCACTTGAAGTATGCTTATCTGGGAGGAAATTCAATACTACCAGTATCTTACTCCTGATGAAGATGAAGAAGAGTTATTAAGAGTTCTAAGAGAGTATAAAACATCATTTGGATGGTCAATAGCTGACATAAGAGGGATTAGTCCTTCAATTTATATGTATAATATCTTGATGAAGGATAACTATAAGCCATTAGTTGAGCACCAAAGAAGACTCAATCCGAATATGAAGGAGGTGGTGAGAAAGGTGGTAATTAAATAGCTCAATACTGGTATAATTTACCCAATCTCTGACCATCAATGGGTAAGTCCAGTTTAAGTTGTGCCAAAGAAAGGTGGAATGACAGTGATGCCTAATGAGAAAAATGAACTGATTCCACAACAAACGGTGACTAGATGGAGAGTATGCATCGACTACAGGAAGCTCAATAAAGCCACCAAAAAATATCACTTCCCTCTGCCATTTATAGACTAAATGCTTGACAGACTAGCTGGGAAAGCCTATTTTTGTTTCCTGGATAGGTACACAGGATATAATCAAATTACAATTACACCAGAGAATCAAGAGAAAACAATTTTTACATGTCCATATGGTACCTTTGCCTTCAAAAATATGCCATTTGGTATATGTAATGCACCAGCAACATTTCAAAGGAGTATGATGGCGATCTTCTCAAATATGGTGGAAAGGTCATTGAGGTGTTCATAGATGATTTTTCAGTTTTTGGAAAATTATTTGATCATTGTCTTTCAAATCTGGCAAAAGTCCTACAACGTTGTGTGAAAACAAATTTAGTTCTAAATTAGGAGAAATGTCATATCATGATGAAAGAAGGAATCGTGCTGGGTCACAAGATATCTGATCGAGGCATTGAAGTGGACTGAGGTAAGATTGAAACAATTGAAAAGCTACCACCTCCTTCCTCAATTAAGGGTATTTAGAGTTTTTTTGGAACATGTCGGCCTTTATAGAAGATTCATCAACGACTTCTCAAAAATCACAAAGCCACTTTGCATACTGTTAGAAAAAAACATTCCCTTTATGTTTAATGAGGAGTGCTTATCAGCCTTCCAAACTTTAAAAAATGCCTTGACTTCTACACCAGTAATCATAGCTTTAGATTGGAACCTTCCATTTAAAATGATATGTGATGCAAGTGATTATGGAGTTGGAGCTGTTTTAGGCCAAAGAAAAGACAAAGTCTTTCATGCCATCTACTATGCTAGCAGGACACTCTCAGATGCACAGCTGAATTATGCAACAATAGAAAAGGAGCTATTAGCAGTTGTGTTTGCATTCGACAAATTCAGAGCCTACTTGATGGGTCAAATGTCATTTTCTGGACGAACCACTTAGCTATCAAATACTTGATTGAGAAGAAAGATGCTAAGCCTAGACTGATCAGATGGGTGCTTCTGCTACAAGAATTTGACTTGGAGATCAAAAACAAAAAGGGGTCCGAGAATCTCATTGCAAATCATCTTTCCTGGTTATAACCGCTTGAATAAAAGAGAGGATCACCAATCCAAAAGAATTTCCCAGATGAGCAACTTTTCATTATGCAGTCACAACCTACTCCATCGTATGCTGATTTTGTGAATTATTTTGGCAAGCAGAGTAATGCCTTATGAACTTTCTAAAGTGTAAAAGAAGAAGTTTTTGACTAATGTAAGGCATTACTTTTGGGAGGATCCATTCTTATACAAACAATGCCCAGATCGAATTATCAAGTGATGTGTTCCTAAAGAAGAAATGGACAACATCTTAAATCATTGCCATTCATCCCCATATGGTGGTCATTTTGGAGCAAATAGAACATCACTAAAGTCCTTCAATCAGGATTTTATTGGCCTACACTCTTCAAGGACGCTCATAGAATTGTGGCAACTTGTGACAGATGTCAAAGAACGGGAAATATCTCAAGGAGACACAAAGCCCCTTTAACTAACATCTTAGAAGTTGAGCTCTTTGATGTATGGGGGATTAATTTTATGGGGCCTTTTCCATCCTCATTTAGCAACTAGTTTATTTTAATAGTTGTTGACTATGTCTCCAAGTGGTTTGAAGCAGCTGTCTTTCCTATAAATGATTCTCGAGTAGTTGTGAAGTTCTTGAGGAAGAATATTTTTATCAGTGATGGAGGAAGGCATTTTTCCAATCAACAGGTGCAGTCGATATTAGCTAAATATGGAGTAACTCATAAGGTTGCAACTCCATATCATCCACAAACTAGTGGGTAGGTGAAAATTTCAAATAGAGAACTGAAGTGGATCTCAGAGAAGACGGTGAATTCCAATCAGAAGGACTGGGCACAGAAATTAGAAGAAGTACTTTGGGCTTATAGAACTGCCTTCGAGACACCAATTGGTACATCTCCATATCAATTGGTCTACAGAAAAGCATGCCATCTTCTAGTATAAATGGAGCACAAAGCATATTGGGCAGTAAAAGCCTTAAATTTTGACTTAAAGGCCGTTGGTGAGAAAAGGCTTCTCCAACTCAATGAGCTTGAAGAATTCAAACAACAAGCTTATGAAAATGCCAAGTTATACAAGGAGAAGACAAAAATGTGGTATGACATAAGAATTTTGAGGAGAGAGTTCACACCGGGACAAAAAATGCTTTTATACAACTCGAGGTTAAAGCTCTTTCCAGGAAAGCTGAGATCATGGTGGTCAAGTCCTTTTACTGTGATTCAAGTATGACCATATGGAACTGTAGAGATTCAAGATGGTGATCGAAAATTCAAAGTGAATGGGTAAAGGCTCCAAGAATACAATGAAGGTGCACTCAACACTTTGAAATATGTCATCACATTTAAGGAACCAACAGGTAAGTCCTCAATCTAGTATTTTTTTAAAAAAAAATAAAAAAAAATTGGTTTAATCTTTGTCTAGGTAAAAACATTAAAGAAGGACGGCTATTTAGGAGGCAACCCAAAACTTCTTTCATACTCTCTCATTTTTCTTTCCTACTCACCAAAACACACTGCACTGGGTTGAAAATTTTAGTTTTCATTAGGTTCATTTTAAGTTACCATGGAAGAATCTCTTGTAAAGCTTAAGAAAAGGTTCCCCACTCTTCCTAAAGATGTGCTCAGGAAGATCTATAACTGTCGACTTGAAAGGATGAATGTATTCAAGTGTTTGGGCTTTCCTATGGACATATGCTGGATCATTGAAGCTAAGGTACGTTTAGTAGGTGAGATTCATAAATCATTTGTTAAACCTTTGCCAAGAATGGGAAGAAGTTCTTACTCCAAAAAGAGAAGAGCTAAAAGAACGAATGTCTGCTATAAATATGTAAGGTGGAATTGTGATCAGAGCTGTAGGAGTAAAGGTACGGTTTCTATAAATTGAGAAGATAAAATTAAATTTATAAAGAATGGACTAAGTAAGAAGTTACTAGATGATATCATTCAAACTCTTGAAACGCATCCGAGTGGTGATGTTTATCATATTCTTCTTGATTTAGCAAATATATTCAACAGAGAAAAAGAGTGCTATTGTCTTGGGAATCTGACGTTAAAAGACCCTGTTTTCCAATTTATAAGAAAACTGAATAGGAAGCAAATCCTCGATTTATAGAAAGCGTTTAAGCCATTACTGGACGTAAAACTAGAGAAAGATGTGAGCCAAAATCACAACTACTGTACATAATCATGCTTTTGTCTAATCATCTTATCTTTTTTGTAGCTTTTGTCTAATCTATCTTATCATTTCAGCAACTTTTATTTAATATGTCTTATCTTCTCAGTAACTTTTGACTTTCTTTCCTCTTTTTCTTCATGTAAATTACGCCGGTCATTCGTGTCAGAAGTTTTTCAAACATTTTTTAAAAAACGCGTGATTTGTATGATTTTATTGCCGTTGCTTTAATGTTATATATGTACTCTTTCACTTGTAAATATGCACTCTTTCACTTATAAATATGCACTCTTCACTTGTAAATATGCATTCTTCTACTTGTAAACACAAATGGTCCAAGAGAAAGAAAGAGAAAAAGGGTATCACACAAAAATGTAGATTTACATCTATTTGCATTTTTTATGAAACATATTCGGGCAAGAATGGAGAGTTTGTCATAGCAGCAAACAAACTTGGAATTGCATTAGCTGCCAGAAAGATTAACTTTGTATATGGGGGAGGCATCCAGGGCCTAAGGGGAAGTGTGGCCATTTCTGCATCCATTAATGGAAGCAAGGGTTTAAGTGTAAGAGTGAAGTAGTTGGAAGATCACACATTTTCCTTAGGACAAGAGTTATAAGTTTCGAGCTTACCTGAACGAATGGGACGAATACTCTACCATGCTCAAGCTTTGATCGCTCTACCTAGTCGTTTGGAAATGTTGGATGGGATTTCTAGCATCGCATGTGGGGCTAAGTTAAACTTTCACAAAAAGCCATTAGGATTGTTAAATGTTAATGGTTTTTATGATGATCTGTTGTGTTTTTTTTATCATGTTGTGGAAACAAGATTCATATCCCAAGCGACTCACCATTCCATAATTTCTGTCCCAACTGTTGATCAGCTGCTCGATCAATTGTAAACCTAAGAACCAAAACTAGACATACTAGTCAAGCAAATAGGTAGGCAATCTTCATATAGAAGTCAGAAACAGGATCCAGATACCACTTTTCGGTTGTAACTTTCCTTAATCTCTTGGTTTTACTCTTAGCATTTTGGTTTTGCTTTATTGTGTGTTTATGTTTTAAAAAAAAATTTCTCTAAGCTCTAGAAGACATTAGGGACAATGTCTAATTTAGGTTGGGGGAGGAAAAAAAAAGGAAATTTTTTTAGTTAGTTAGTAAAACCATTATATGCATGGGGTGTGGAAAAATGGCAGAATCAGGAGTTATTCTTACCTCCTGAGACGCATTTTATTAGTTGCATGTAAAAAAAAGAATAAAAGTTTAAAAAAAATCATCCTTTTTAAGTGCTTTATAATGATCTTAATAAGTATATAAGTTTTGAGTATGGATCAATTGAATATAGAGATTTCATAGCATGAATGAACAACTAATTGTTACAATTGGTTATGAATTTTGAGATTGAATGAGCAAAGTTTGAAAGGCCCTAACCGTGAGCTTTTGAGCCTATAATGATTATTTCTCTTGTGTGTGATATTCACCTATTAAGTTGTCACTCTAGAACTTGCTATAAATCTTGTTGAAATTACATCTCACATGCACATTCAAAAATGATAAAGGCATTCAATTTGTTTAGCCAAGGCCAAATAGTCAACCTTACAATTATACCGTTGATAAGCCACTTTGAGCCTAATTGATTGTTTCTTTGTTCTCAACCAATTAACATGTGCTTTAATGATATATCAAGTGCTTTTACCTAATTCGGAAGATTAGCAGAGTATTTGAAATTTTTGTGAAATAGGCTTTTGACAAGTATGGGGGTGTATATATCATCAACTTTAGAGTTGCAAAAAAAAATGAAAAAGAAAGAAAGAAAAGAAAAGAAAAAGAGAAAGAGAAAAAAACAAAAAAAATTATTAAGTATTGTGGGATGTTATGAAGAAATAAATTTAGTCATAAGTAACCCATTTTTCAATTTTCCTATTTCTTTAGCCCTTCATATCATGTTTTACATTCTTTTTACCTTAACCCCATTACAACCCTTAATAAGTCCTTTTCATTTAAATTATGCATATGAATTAGGTAGTGGAGATTGAGATTTTTAACAAGTCTATAGTAGTGCAATTTTTTCGATTGAATTCGAGCGAAACACTTACCCTTAAACACTCGAGAGATTAAGAGAATGAGTCACAATTACGAACTCGGTTTTTTCATTTTCAAATGAAATTACTAGTTTATATTTTCATTGATTCATGAATACTATGATCTCTTTATTTTTCAATTGTGTTCTAGCTTATGACTTGACACTTCTAATTTTGTTAGCACTAATTAGTCACTCCTTGTCTGAGGACGTCTAAGAGCTAAGTGTGGGGGAATTTGATAGGTAAAATATTTGCATATTTATTTTCCCTTATATGATGATTTTGTGGATGATATTTGAGCTCAATTTAATGAATTTGGGTGTAATTAATAAATAAATAATGATTTTGGAATAAAATAGAATTTCTTAAAAAAATACTAAATCAAACCCTCTTTCAGTTTTCAGGCAATATCTGGAGCTCCAGTTGTTGGATTGGGACGTTCTATATATGGATAAAAAGCTAAGAAAGAGCTCTACAACTTTTATGTTGAGACCAAAACCCAGTTTGTTCGCCGTTTAGCTTCCGCAAGCGTACGGGTCGCAAATAATAAATTAGTGAGAAACGAGTGTCGAACCACAAGGACTATGACAAAAACAAGTTAACTAATTTAACCATGTTCTTAATTAGGTTGAATGGAATCATTTAGATTGATAAAGTTAAATAAAGACTTTTGATGAAAATAACAAAGGAAAATAGTGGAAATTGAGAAATTGGGTTTAACTTCAAGAGATATAAACTTAGGATTACTTCTTCCCCATTGTATTTCATGAAACTATACAAATATTTACTTATGCTAATTAAATGAGTCTATATGCTAGTCGAAGATCCTAAAATCATCAACCAAGCTCTCTCAAGTCAAGATTGATTTTTAATCTTCATTAAAAATATTCAATCTCTTGTTTACAATTAATGAAAATTATCTTTCCAAAGAAAGCATTCACTTGACTATGCTAGGTTGTTAGATATATCTCTATTCTAACAACAAACCATCTATTTAATCCCTAAACTTCAAGTCTAGCATGATTTTTTCTTAAGTTCTACAATCAAAATAGCTCTCTCAAGCATCTTCCAATTGAACAACTCTAATCATGTGGTGATCAAACACAAGATAGCATTAAGCTCAAAGAAAAATCAACATATAATACTCATTAACTAATAAAAGCAAGATAATCTAGTAGTTTCAATCCATACAATGGGTAAAAGTAATCCTAATTAGGAGTTTTAGCTACTCATGGTCTGTATATGGCAAAATCTCAGCACACAATCATAATATATATCAGCAAAATAGAGAAAAAGGAGAAAAGAACAAGAAAAACTCAAGAATTGAGGCTCCAAATCCTTTCTTAATCCAATCCCAAACTCCAAGCTCTCCAAAATGCCAAACCCTAGTAGCCACTATGTTCAAGAAGCCTAGCCTTCTTTCATTTTTGACCTAGCTTATGCCTTTATACTGGTTTTTCTGCTTCATTTTTCAAAACACACAGCATCAGTTTTGCGCGTTCGTCGTGGGTTCGCTAAAGCGAATGCCATAACGAATTGTCATACAGAACCAAACAGAAGCAATGCTTTTTCAGGTGGTTTTGCTATGACTTTGGCTACAGCAGATTCCACAACAAGTGCAGGCTTCTCCTCAATAATGTCCATTTTCCTCTTCCTTTTGCATTCTTCCCTTCCTTTCACATCTTCCCATGATCTTTGTGAGATTTTACAACTTGTCATCCTCCACCAATAAGGAGGAGGGATTCATGAGCTCTTTTAACTTTCACAAATAATTAAAACTATGTGCATTTAACTCATGATTCAACAAAATTTTGATTTATCTTATGTCCTATCACATTTTCTTCTATAATCTCTTTATATGCACAATTTGAACCCAAAAATAAGTGAAAAGAGAAGAAAATATGCTAGAATACTCTTGATTTCTATGAGTTAACACAGTTCTATCTCCAAGAGTTTCGAATTTTGCTTGGAAACTGAGAGCGGGAATCATCTACCATTCCATATACTACATTTCATCTAGCACTTCATCTTCCTTCCATCTACCACATTTCATCTACCACTTCATCTTTCTTTTCACCTACTACTTCATCTACCACAATCTGTCTACCACTTCATCTTTCTTACCACTTCATCTACCATATTCTATCTACTACTTCATCTATCACATTCTATCTACTACTTCATCTACCACATTTCATCTACCACTTCATATACCCTACTCCATTCTTCCCCATATATAAACACCCTCTCCTTCACATTTGAAATACCAATTCATATCTATTACTCTCCTCTCTTCTTCACTTACAACCATTTCATATCCATTACTTTCCTCTCCTCTCCACATACACCATCTTAGAGTTAATTTTATGCATTGTATTTAATTCTTGCATGCCTCCTACAGGAAGGTTTAGATAGTCCTCCTTTATGGATGGTATAGGTTGCCACCTACATAGAAGGTTTTACCTCCTAAAGAGACGGCTAGATTTTCTCTATTTTCATGTATCTTTTAGTTGTATATTTATGTTTTAGAATTTAATATTCAAGTTTTATGCAATATTTATGAAGTTTGCAATTTATTTTATTTTTGTTTTTAATTTCATCATAAGCTAAATTTCCTTTTTCCTAGGGTGAAGACGTAGCTTACTAATGACGGATTGAATCTTAACTTATTAAATATAGTTTTAATTTCTCCTTCATGATTGAGTTTTAATTATTATTCTTAATGCTTTTGATTGACTGGCCATCTTTTGAATGATTTCAATATGCATGTTGAGACTGGAAGGAGATGCATATATATAGATCATAGAATTAAAACCATGACTTGCATATGAAATAGGAATATATTCATATGAGTTTTATAGTCTTACTGAGTTCCATTAATCTTAATGCATAATTAATTGCTTAAATTCATCTAGGAATATATTCGATTAGCAATTAATTATAGAATTGTTTGACCTTGGAAGAGGCTAGTAATTAAATTAGGAAAATTCGACTATCAATCATGTGGAACAAATTGGGCTAGAATAGATAAGTGATTCAATCCGAAATTTGTTAAGTGAAATCTGACCCCAAGGGCTTTTTCTCATAGTTGTTTCATATCATTTGCATTCATATTTACTCAATTTTTATTTCGTACTCTCAATCACCAACTAATTGATCGACTAAATAGAGTTAAAATTACTCATTTTAGTACTTAGTGATCCAACCTGAGGGAACAATGCTCTACTCACTTCTATATTACTTATTTACGACAGTGTACACTTGCACTTTCTAATAGACCATTTATACTTGTAACAAGAAGCTACGGCGCTTTTTGTCAAAACGCTGAAGCTTCTCAATTTAAAAAAAAAAGACAACCAATTAAAAAAAACAAAAGCTACGGTGCTTGAAAACCAAATACCATCCAAAATCTTTAAAATATCAAGGCTTGAATATTCAAGGCACCACGCGGTGCCCTAAAAATTCAACGCACCAAGGTGCCTTGAATTATCAAGGCACACGTGGTGCCTTGAACTATCATGGCGTGACCTCACGCCTTGATTAAATAATAGAGCGCCTTAACCGGCGCTCTGTAATAGAGCGCCGGCTAAGGTATATTTGGCCTCCTCCAGCACTTGATTATAGAGCACTGGCTAAGGCCAGTTTTGGCCAGCACTTTATAATCAAGCGTTGACTAAGGGCTAATTTTTTTTTTTGGAACTTAAGAATGAAACAGGTTATTGCTTTTTTGACTTGCTACAACACGAGATTTTGAATAATAATATCTTTTTGACTTATTCTCACCTTTATTCGGCATTGTATTTTTAAGCGCCGAATAAGTTTTTTCAAATAAAAAAATGCTAAAAATTTAATCCAGCTACGTTGCTATTTTGAGAAGCGTCGTAGCTTGGGCTTTCATTTTTTTTTAAATAAATGTTTTGTATGGTGCTTGTCTAGGAAAGTGTTGCACAAGCCTAACACTAAGCTTTGGCGCTTATATTAGGAAGTGCCGTAGCTTCTGAACTTTGTTTTTTTAAAAAAAAAACTATTATCTACTGCGCTTCTTTGAAGAAACGCCAAAAAAGGGGCTGTTAAATCCTTCTTTTGTAGTAGTGAAGTAACAACTAATAAAATTATACTTGTAAGCTTAAAAATTAAAAAACTTATAATATATAGGAAGTCTAACAAGAGATGGAAAAAAATTATAAGCACATATAAAACTACAAGCTATGATTCATGACATATTTAAAAAAAATATTGAAGGGCCTTTAATGACGTTTTATAGAGCAAGTGTCATTAAGGGCATATATAATTATAAGACCAGCTATAGCGCTTGTCTGGGTAAGTGCCATACAAGGGGTCTAAGTTTTTTTTTTTAAAATAACTCCTTATATGGAGCTTCCCCAAATAAGTGCCATACAAAATACTCGACAGCTTTAGCGCTTGACCAAAAAAACGTCATAACTACCACATGTATTTTTTATTTTTAAAAAAGTGCCATAAGATTAGCGCACTAATTCTCTATTTTTTTAGTATAGTGTATTTTTATGTTTCACGATTTTGCATTTATAATACAGTTACTTTTTTTTATATTTGACATTACTATTGTATCAATCTTGTCCTATGGCTCCTTTTGAGACTTACTATTTTATTACAACTTTCTCTCTTTCTCATCCTTAAAGTATAGGGCTAAGGTGCAAAAATAGCCATCAACTTTATTCAAAAGTGCAAAAATAACCATGAACTATTGTTGGTAGCAAAAGTAACCATAAACTTTATAAAAGAGAGCAAAAGTAACCATGACGTTAACAGACATTAACGTCCGTTAATGTGAACTTTTTAAGGTGCTAAAATAGCCATTAACTAATGTCAAAAGTGCAAAAGTAACTTCTTAAACATTAATTCATAATTTTCTTTTTGCTTTTGTGTTGTGAGTGTTTTATCAATTTGAGGATTAAAATGACAAAACTTATGAATTAATATTCAAAAAGTCTACTTTTTTTATTTTAGCGAGAATGACGAAACAAAAGAAAATCATCACCTAACTCCAAAAGATAAAATTCAAGGTAATTAAACCTGGACCTGTCAGTGAACTGGCCGGGGTACTGGGTCAAGGGTCAGTGGGTCAGACTGGAGCTAAACCGGTGAGAAATGGAACATTTTAGGCTTATAATATGAAATTCTAAAGGAAAAATTAAAAAAATATTTTTTAAACAAAAATTAAAAGCTTAACTCAAATCTACTGACCGGTTAGCCGGTTTCTGATCTAGTTCGGATCAGATAACTATGATAAAATCCTTAACATTAATTATAAAGTAGATTTGGGTTAAGTTTTTAATTTTTGTTTAAAAAATATTTTTTTTATTTTTCCTTTAGAATTTCGTACTATAAGCCTAAAATGTTCTATTTCTCACTGGTTTAGCTCCAGTCTGACCCACTGACCCTTGACCCAGTACCCCGGCCAGTTCACTGACAGGTCCAAGTTTAATTACCTTGAATTTTATCTTTTGGAGTTAGGTGATGATTTTCTTTCGTTTCGTCATTCTCGCCAAAATAAAAAAAGCTGACTTTTTGAATATTAATTCATAAGTTTTGTCATTTTAATCCCCAAATTGATAAAACACTCACAACACAAAAGCAAAAAAAAATTACGAATTAATGTTTAAGAAATTACTTTTGCATCTAAGAAAAAGTTTATAGTTACTTTTGCACTTTTGACATTAGTTAATGGCTATTTTAGCACCTTAAAAAGTTCACATTAACGGACGTTAATGTCCGTTAACGTCATGGTTACTTTTGCTCTTTTTTATAAAATTTATGGTTACTTTTGCTACCAAAAATAGTTCATGGTTATTTTTGCACTTTTGGACAAAATTGATGGCTATTTTTGCACCTTAGCCCTAAAGTATATATATTTATTAGTTTTTTTAAATTAATTTTTCTGATGTATAAATTAATATATAATTTAATAATATATAAAAAGTCAACTGGGATGAGTTACAAAGTTACGTGAGGTGGGGTGGGGTAGATGTACGTAACGAAGACAGCAACTTGGAGATGCCATACCATATGCAAGAGCTATATGATTTGGTTTATTTATTGGCCTCATAAAGCCCCATATTGACTGGCCCCTGCATGATGAATAAGCTAATCTCAGATTCGGCTCTAAATATCTTGGATTGAAGCTAAACCACTTCATTTAATATCAAAACAATCTCCAGAAAAATTGAACCCAAGTTATAGTGTTTTATCAACTGAACTAATTATAATCTTTGAAATTATAATTCAGATAATTCCTTTTTATGATTTGGTTTGTAGGCCTATATAATCTTGAAATGAATTGATAAATCAGCCCAATATTTTTGCTTCCCATGTTTCTTGGAATCTGCTAGGAAATATCCTCTGCTAAAATCAATACGATGCCAGATAATTTGGTGTGAATAACAGTTCAATTATTCAAATGTAAAATGAAATGTTTTCAATTCCAACCATTTTGTTTGTAATTTTCTTGAAAGAAAAATGAAAATTATATGAATTTTGAGCCTCTACTTGTAAAGGCCAGTTAGGTTGGAAGCCATATTTTGGAACATACAGTTTTTTTTTTTTTTTTTCTTCATATTTAAAATTTTTCAAATTGGTTTATCAATATATCCTTCAAACAAGTTTCAGTGAAACTGGCTTTTACATAAACGTATATCTGTATATAAATTACATAACACTAATTGACTTGTATAAATTTTAATTCTAACAAGCCTGCGCACACGCACAAACTTATTCTAACTCAGGAATCATTTCTAAATCTAAATTTAAATGTCTTGTAGGAATGATGGTATTTGTATTGGTTGAAGTAATCAAGTCAAATTGAGCTGGAGGAACCTTTAATTTATCAACATCTCCTAGCATTACTGTTTTCATAGATAGATGATCTATCGGAAACCATTGAATGCACCAAAGTCCCACAATTGCTAGTTTTCTTGCAATTCTAATGTCATGTTCATCTTCTATATAGATACTCATGTCTCCTCCTTCAATCAAATTATGAATCCATTCCGGTGATAACACTTGTAAGGTTCTGGGATTTGTGTCAACATCTTTCCTTCCGCCAACTATTTCTAGTAGTAGTATTCCATAACTATAAACATCTAATTTATATGACACATTCCCAAAGTTTCAAGAGAAAACTTCATGTGCAATGTAACCTAAGTTCCTCTGATCTAGCTGCAGTCATTGACACTGTACTTTGATTTTTAGAACACAATTTGGTTAAACCAAAATCAAAAATTTTTGGAATAAAATTGTGATCTAATAATACATTACAAGGATTGATGTCAAAGTGCAAAATTCGGTAATCACACCCTTGATGAAGATATTCAATCCCTTTAGCTATGGCAAGAGTTACATGTTGCAACTTCAGCCATCCAAGGAAAGTCTCTTTGTTGTCTGGTCAAGATATGAATTTTTGGAGGGAACCATTTGGAAAAAAGTCATAAATAAGAGCACGATGAAACCATCAGCACAAAAGGCTAGCAAACGAACAATATTGACGTGATGAATTTTACCCATAGTCCCCATTTCATTGATAAAGTTTTACCCATCGCTATTTGAATTATTGAGTACTTTTACAGCCACTTGGATTTCGTTAGATAACTTACCTTTGAAAACTTCTCCATGAGCTCCTTCACCTAATTTATCCTTGAAACGATTTGTGATTCTTTTCAGATCAGCATAAGAAAATCTAGTAGGCTTATGTACCTTGTAATCCTCCAAAAACTTTTCCAACCTCACTTGATCGTCTCCTTTGTCTTTGAAGTAGCGATATATGTAAAAGCATGCAATGAACAACAGCACCAGCACAATTGAACCTGGAGTAACGGGAGCACATAAGTTGAACATCCGATTTCAATCAGAGGAACATTGCAAAACCAAATTTCAGAGAGGGAAAAAATAGCAAAAGAAAAAGTCAATGACTGTCAAAAGCACCTGGTAAAACAATTTCAGGAATCATGCTGGTTTTGTGCTTTTCAACATCAGATTTTGATTGTGGCAATTTGATTGGCAAGAAGCTTGTCCGAAGGTCCCAAGCGTAAACTAGCTGAAACATCTTGGTGCAGAAAGCTAGGTCCCATTCCAGGATACTATCTTCTGACGAAACAACATAAATTGGGCAGACGAACATATCTTGTGCAGATGAATGTGAGAACTGAGAAGTATTTATTTCTGAGGTATCTCAACCCAAGCGAAGAACAATTGAAGAAAGTAACATTGTATTTGGTCACATAATAAAAATCTAAAGGATAAATATTGGATGGATTGTAGAGCGACGTTGTAGAAAGAGCATGGGAGGACAACCTTCTGGATCCTGTATTCCTAAGTAGTGCATGTTATACTCTATGAGATAGACAGGAAAACTTACTCCTTGAAGAGCTTGGATAGTCGGGAACTCAACCATCTTCATATGGTCATAGAGATGGAATGGAACAATTGTATTATTAGGCACATGCTCCTTCTGACCATTCCCTTGTTTTGGAAGCAGCAACCATACCTGGATCATTAGCAACCACAAAAATCTGCGATACCAAAACATCATAACCAAGTTCTTTTTTGGTATTCTGGATGAAACTTGGAGTCAGATTCCAACATATGTTTGGTATTCAAAATGAAAGCAGAGCAGGTGGGATGCAACTTGGAAGGTGACTATGGTTCTACTTGCTGAAAGCAGCAGCTTTGGCTGGGCTAGAGTTTTGTATTTAGAATCCAGAGGAAAGAGAGATGGAGAGAGAGAAAGGCTTACGGTGTTGGTATTCTTGTTTACACTTCTTCTAATGGTTGGACTTTCGGGTTCTAAAGAGCAGAGCAAGTCCTGTGCTCCATCTCGGTGCGGCATTATCACAAACATCTCATACCCATTTCGACTCCGACATGGCCCGCCCAACTGCGGCGACCCGATCTACGAGCTAACCTGTGAAAACAACGTCACTGTCCTTCATCTGTATTCAGGAACATACAGAGTACTCGGAATCAACTACAACAATTACACAATCCGACTCGTAGATTCTGGCATTCAGGACGGAAATTGCTCCTCCCTTCCTAGCTATTTCTTATCCCGATCTAATTTCACTGATTCTTACAGCATTATCCTCGATAACGATGATCTTGATTATGATTATGACTATGATAGCCATAACCCCCATAACGCCGCGTTGAGGAACATACAAATGATATTCGAGCATGTGGTGTACCTGAAGTGCAGGGATCCAGTGAGGGACGATGCACCGTACCTCGATACAACTCCCTGCGTGAAATGTGAAGGAGGAGACAATGTTTATGCTGTAGCGGGAGACTTGACGGCGTATCAGTTGCAATCTCAGTGTCGTGTGAAATCGGTGGCCGCCATAGCCTCATATTGGGAGTCACTGGTGCCTAGTGGAATAAAGTCGTACGCTAATATTCACACACTGCTTTCCTTTGGATTTGAGCTTTCATGGTGGCGTTGAGCTTGTGTTGATATTAAATGGCCAAGAGATCATGCATGCTCTATCGACCCCAAAACTTTCGTCTCGGATGCGTTCGCTTTCTGGGAATAAGTGAATAACTGACCCAATGAAAGGTAAGTAAGTCGCTTTATCTTTCTGGTTTAAAATTAAATGAATTTTGGGTGATGTTTGCAGTTTACTGGGGCGGAAATTTCAAAATAATATCTTTAAAATATCAAAAATCCTAGATCAGCATTTAAAATTTTAAAATGTCGTGGAGAAAAAGGTTATTAACCCTCACTTTTATAAAAGCTAGTTCGATTTTGTTATTGATTACTATTGTTTTAAACATTTAAAAATTATCTTAATAACTTTGTTGGCGAGACGTGTTTAAGTGGCATTTTTTAAAAAAAAAGTAAAAATATAAAAGGGGCTAAGGTGCAAAAATAGCCATCAATTTTGTCCAAAAGTGCAAAAATAACCATGAACTATTTTTGGTAGCAAAAGTAACCATAAATTTTATAAAAAAGAGCAAAAGTAACCATGACGTTAACGGACATTAACGTCCGTTAATGTGAACTTTTTAAGGTGCTAAAATAGCCATTAACTAATGTCAAAAGTGCAAAAGTAACTATAAACTTTTTCTTAGATGCAAAAGTAATTTCTTAAACATTAATTCGTAATTTTTTTTTGCTTTTGTGTTGTGAGTGTTTTATCAATTTGGGGATTAAAATGACAAAACTTATGAATTAATATTCAAAAAGTCAGCTTTTTTTATTTTGGCGAGAATGACGAAACGAAAGAAAATCATCACCTAACTCCAAAAGATAAAATTCAACGTAATTAAACCTGGACCTGTCAGTGAACTGGCCGGGGTACTGGGTCAAGGGTCAGTGGGTCAGACTGGAGCTAAACCGGTGAGAAATAGAACATTTTAGGCTTATAGTACGAAATTCTAAAGGAAAAATAAAAAAAATATTTTTTAAACAAAAATTAAAAACTTAACCCAAATCTACTTTATAATTAATGTTAAGGATTTTATCATAGTTATCTGATCCGAACTAGATCAGAAACCGGCTAACCGGTTAGTAGATTTGAGTTAAGCTTTTAATTTTTGTTTAAAAAATATTTTTTTAATTTTTCCTTTAGAATTTCATACTATAAGCCTAAAATGTTCCATTTCTCACCGGTTTAGCTCCAGTCTGACCCACTGACCCTTGACTCAGTACCCCGGCCAGTTCACTGACAGGTTCAGGTTTAATTACCTTGAATTTTATCTTTTGGAGTTAGGTGATGATTTTCTTTTGTTTCGTCATTCTCGCTAAAATAAAAAAAGTTGACTTTTTGAATATTAATCCATAAGTTTTGTCATTTTAATCCTCAAATTTATAAAACACTCACAACACAAAAGCAAAAAAAAAATTATGAATTAATGTTTAAGAAGTTACTTTTGCACTTTTGACATTAGTTAATGGCTATTTTAGCACCTTAAAAAGTTCACATTAACGGACGTTAATGTCTGTTAACGTCATGGTTACTTTTGCTCTCTTTTATAAAGTTTATGGTTACTTTTGCTACCAAAAATAGTTCATGGTTATTTTTGCACTTTTGAACAAAGTTGATGGCTATTTTTGCACCTTAGCCCATATAAAAGTGGGGGGTAGTAATGTCTTTTACACACCATTTTAAAATTTTATGGATTGATTTGGGGTTATTAAAACTCAAATCCTTGATTTGGAGACTTGATGTTTCAATTGTTTCTTTTGCCTCGGATTTTCCCATATGTTTGTACCTAAATATTACTTTAGTTAATAAGAAAATTTGGAGAAAGTTTGATATTGAAAATTTAATTTTTGAGCATTCTATAAATTTTATACCCACAGTACTAATGCTCTAATTTATGTTTGGTTTGAATGGAGGGCAAGCATTCGATAAAAAATACCCCCCACTTTCTGTTTTGGCTCCCTTTCAAATTGGGAATTATGACAGGGCCAAATTTCTAATATGTTTATCCTATAATTTTTATTATGTTTTATTAATGCACATAAGAAAAAAATAAAAATAAATTCCACACTCATTCTAGACATGAACGGTAAAATAATTAAAAATAAATGACTATTTTTTACCTTTAAAGTTTTTGTAATATTCTATTAATACTCATAAAAAAAATAAAGTTTTTGGGCACGGATGCAAACTAATTAAACATGCCCTAAAATTTCAAGTGCTTTTAACTTAGCAGTGTATGCCTGTTTATACGTTAAATTCACACTATAGTCTCTTTGCAATGTCTTTCTAATTTCACCAGGGGGCTTGTCTATGTGGGACCTAACCTCCTCAACAATAATAGATGACGTAAGAGTTTCCCTACCACTATGGTTCACTTGAAGATTGTCCTATGCATGATGAACATGCTTATTTTTAAAGTGTCACATGGAGGAAAGGAGTGGTCTTCCCCATTGCATTTGCTATTATCTTCCAAGGATACCCTTCGATCTTATATTTCACAGACATCCTTTCCTTGTTGTTCCTTAAAAATGTGTACTAAAAATTGTGAGCAATACTATACTCGTGCAGTGCTTGCTTGAAAGCATTAGCATTTGTAAAGGTTTGCCATACTCCCAACAACTTTCCTTTCCACTTCAATGAGTTCAACTCAGGTACAGGTGTGAGTGCACTTTGTACTCCACACGATAGGCTGCTAGGCCCTACACCACCTTCATAAGTTAGGCAGTCAAGACCATTTTTATAAGACACATGATCAAATTCATTATCCAAATTGCTTGGAGCTTGAGATCTTTGTTCGGGGCGACCAACGATTGTCTCATTGTTGCATTACATAACCTAACTTTTGTTACCACGTTAACAACAATACTATAACAAGTGACAAAATTTTTTTTTTTTTTAAAAAAAAAGAACAACAAAATCACTTACATTTGTGGATTATCAATTGTGTCATGTGGATTGTCATTCCCTTTACATACTATATACACATGCCCACTTCTTTCATTATAATGAAAAAGGTTTGCAAGTTCAGCATCATCAACAAGATCTACTAGAGTCTTCTCATCAAATGTCACAGTGTATTTTATCTCACTACTATAACAATTAATGCCAACCCATAATGATATCATTACTCTCAATTCTTCAAGTGTCATTCCCTGTCTTATAGTTTTTACCCTTACATTGCCTCCATTATATTGAAATCTCCCTTCAACATTCCTCTCAAATTGTCCACCTATATGAAAAAAACATAATAGTTCTTTTTCAGATGTTGATCCTCAAAAAGCCATTTTTTGTGCCAACCTACATCAAATAAGACAATTTTCATTATCATGTATATTTTTTGCTATCATCATCACTTTATAAAATGTACATAACATAAATAAGCTTCCAAAATTGATAACAAGAAAGTGATGAAGCTTAATCAAACATGTGACAAACACTTTTTATAATATTAATTACATATCCGATCCAACAGAGATGTTTATAATATTAATTACTGCAGAACAACATACCACTGACTCATGAAATTTGTAGTTCCTAAAACCATACTACTAATTTCTGTATTAGTTCTAACATTTCCTTCATTCTTTTCATTTCTTTTTTTTTGGAATAAAAATGTCAAGATTCATTCATTCTTTGCATGTGCGTTCAGATTCATGGCTTACTAGTTTGTTTAGTATACATATACATGAGTACAGGATTCTTGGCATTGAATGTGAGAAAATTCTTGTGGGATGCAAGCAAAGGACCCACTGATCGAGCAACAAAATAATAGCGTGGCGACAGATAATTACCCTACAAGCAGAGGCTTCAATCGTGTGACTGACTGACACTGATCCAACTGACTCATAAAAAAACCAAATCCTCTAGAGGTACATATATTAACTAAAAGGGATTAAGGAATGAAGGTTTAACATTAGAACCAACTTACCATATCGTTCTTTGCCGATTTTCTAACTGTGTGGAGGTATCCCATGAATTTTCTGCCATTAAGGTTCTTACATACAATACAAAAAAATTTACTTTCAGCGACCACTTTTAGCGGCTGCTGAAAGTGCTACTTTCAGCGGCAACACAATTGTCGCAGCTGAAGGTGCCATTTTCAGCAACGGCAAAAAATGTCGCTGCTGAAGGTGACACGTTCATCAGCAACTATCAAAAGTCGCCGCTGAAACTCACACTTTCAATTTTTTTAATTAATTATTTTAAAAAATAATATTTATAAAATTAAAATATAATTATTAAATAATTCTATTTAACCTTAATTATTAAAATTATATTATCATTTATTAATATTATATTTAATATTTTCTACTAAAATAATATTCATGATATTATTTTTATATTAGTTATTATTTTATTTTATTTAAAAATAATATATATGTTATTAATATTATATTTATAATTTAATATTAAAAATAATATTAAATTATTATTTATTAAGTAATTTTAATTAAAAATTATTTAATTTAAATATATATTTTTTGTTTTAATTATTTTTTTATTTTTAATAATATTATATTTAATTAATAACTAATTATATGTATATAATTAGTTAATTATATGTATGTATGTTTATATATATGATAATATGATATATATAATAATATAACACAGGTTCATTTTGATACAATTGGCAAAGATTCACGCGCGAAGGCGTCGGCTCCCTGAGGTCACGGGTTCGAACGAGAGGAGCCTCAATTGGAGGAATTATGAGGTGATGACATGTGGTAGCACGAGGAGGCGACACGTGACAGCCAGAGAAGGGGACACATGGCGTTTTGAGGAGCAAACACATGGCATTTGTAAATTTTTTTTTTAAATTTGATTTTTTTAAAAATATTTTTTGAATATTTTTTGAAAAAAAATTGACACTTTCAGTGCCGACAAAAGTCGCCATTGAAAGTATTGAGTCGCCACTGAAAGCCACATTCAGCGGCAACAAAAAGTCGCCACTAAAAGTCACCTTCAGTGGCGACACAAAAGCCACCGCTGAAACTATACTTTCAGCGGCGACAAAAAACTTTTAGCGACGGTCACAACAAACACTACTACAAAATGGTTGAAAGGTGGCGCACATTTTGTGGCACTTCTTTAAAGAAGTGCCACAGCTGCCCCTTTTTTTCTTTTTCTATTTAATTTTTTTTAAATTTTGGGGACAAGTTGTGGCGCCTGGTGGACCAATCGCCACAGGTGGCAGTGCCAACTGTGGCACCTGTCAAGGCAGGCACCACAGTTGGCGCAACTGACCCAGCCGTGACGCTTGGTCCACCAGGCGCCACAGCTGGTATGTACCCAAGACAGGCGCCACAATTGGCGCAACTAACCCAGCTGTGGCGCTTGGTCCACCAGGCGCCACAGCTGGTATGTACCCAAGGGTGGCGCTTGCCTTGGCAAGCGAGACCCTTGGTCCCCAAAATTTAAAAAAAAAAATAGAAAAAAAAAAAAAAAGCAACTGTGACACTTCTTTAAAGAAGTGCTATAATTGGCTGGATGTGAATTTTCAATTCTCCCGCCAATCAGATTTCCCTCATTTAACTTTACTTTTTATCTTTTCCCTCCCTTTTTCCTTTTTATTCCCTCTTCCTCAATTCACATTGACGCCCCTCCCCCTGTAAAAGATATCACTTTCTCTTGCACAACAAACACACACACTCGTCTTCTTCATTAAATTCTCTTGTCCCTTTTTCCGTTTTTTTTTCGTCCGTCCCCACTCCTCTCCCTAGTTGTTTCCTTTTCTTCATACTCTCTGTCTCTCGTCCTCTTTTGAACCCCATTCCATTTGATCCCCACTCAACTCCACAGCTCACATTTGCTCATCCTCGTCACTCAAGATAGTGTCACCAACGTGGTCCCCCACTCCCTGCGCTGGTCAATTAATAGATTTGTAAGAAGAAGAATGTTTCATTCTGGCTTGCTTTGTTTAATTTTTTTAAGTCAAGATAAACTGTCATATAACGTTTGCTTTTCTGTTCCTAATTTAATAGGAAAGGGTGAAAACCTAGCTTGTTTCGTTTGCCTTTTTGCTTTGTTTAAATTTTTTGGTCGACAAGCTTGCGTTTTTTAGTAATCTTTTAATTTACTTAATTAGTTGTTGATGAATTGTGTTCACATATCCAGTTCTTGTATTGTGATATTTTTTATGTTAGCTTTGGAGAGTATTAATGTAAGAACATTATTGTTGGGGAAATGACAATAAATATATTATTTTGTAAGAACATTTTTGTTGGGGAACTTGAATTTTAAATGTGAAAATCATATATATATATATATAATAGGTTGAAATATAAAATAGAAAGATTGACAATTTGTGGAGATGATAAACACGCGCGAAAGCCACTCATTTTATATAAAGCTTCACAATCAGGAAGTATAAAAAAGGGCCACAGGAAAGAAAGAAAGATTAAAAAAAAAGACCCTACTATGGCGCTTGTTAGAGGAAGTGCCATAGGAGGGGGGGTCTCCTGTGGCGTTTGCTGACATAAGCTCCACAGTAGGTCCCTTCTCTTGTGGCGCTTGCATCAGAAGAGGGGACCTACTGTGGCACTTCCTCCACCAAGCGCCACAGCTTTTTTTACTGGCGTCTAGATATGTGGCATTTCTCTAGCGCCACAGCTAATGCAATTATAAGCGCCACAACTTTACTTTTTTGTAGTAGTGAAAAGTCGCCGCTGAAAACCTTTCAGCGGCGACTTTCTTTTTTTTTTTTGTAGTGGTAGTGCTTAAATAATATAGTTATGTCTCTAATTTTACTTTTTCTTTTTAATAACTAAGGGATATAGAGGTAATTTGGCCCAATTTCTAAATCCCTAATTATGTCATATAACCTAATTAATAATATGTTAAGTTTAGTAACCCAAATTATAATTTAGGTAATTCAACCATCTTTATATGAGATTTTCCCAAATTACACTACTACAGAATTGAGATATAACCACCCCCAAAGACGTCCCAAATTGAAAATTGGGTGGTTAAAAAGGGAGGCGGTGGCATTTTCATAATTATATATATGTAGGGGAACCTTTAGGCATCCCAAATTTGAATTTGGGACGTCTAAAGTGCTTCCTGGCGCGAAATATAAATTTCATAAATTTTTTTTAGCGCCTGGAGCTGGGTTTAGGCGTCCCAAATGACATTTGGGACGCCTAAAGCAGGACTTTAGGCGTCCCAAATGCCATTTAAGCGTCCCCCTACCCGCATGTCAGACACTTGTCTGACATGCGGTCTTCTCATCTATCACACCCTCTCCTTACATCCTCTCAACAACAACTTTACTCTTCTTCGTCCTCTCCCACCCACACCGTCGGCCCTCCTCTGTTTTTTTTTCTTCAACTCCTCCCTCCTCCCTTGTTCAAGCTCTCTCCTCCACCGTCGGCCCTAGCTTGTTGAACTCCTCCCTCCTCCCTTCTTCTTCTTCCTCTTTGTTTCTTCAACGGCTGCAACCGTGTCTGCTGCAACCTCACCTCCTCCACAGTGGGTAGATTTTTGCTCTCTCCTCCACCTTCGTCCTTCCATTGTTGTGCACACCACCGTGGAGTTCCAACGTCTTCTCTACCTCTCAAACATACTAGCTAGTGGGCGCCCTGATCAGGTTGGTTTATTTTCTTCGTTTTTTTTGTAACAGAATGGTTTATTTTGTTTTTGAAATATAAATTAAATGGTTGAGATTGTGCTTATTATATATTGCTTATATTGAGATAGTTGAGATTAGCCTGATGTGTTTGGTGTGGTTATATTGCTTAAATTGCATTTATTCGGGAATGGTTTATTTTCTTGTTTAAATATAAATTTACTTGTGTATAATAGAAACAAGTCTTCTTAGTTCTCACCCGTTCCATTGTGTTAAATATGAGTAAAGTTTAAAAGTTACTCCCCTGTTTCAATTTGCCTCTCGTTAATTATTGAGTAAACTTTGTTCTTATAAGATAAAATGTTATATTAAATAGGGATGTAGTTAGAAAGGTTTTAAATTTAAAGGTAGAGTTAATGAGATTTAAAGATTTCTTTGACTATTGTGGATCATGTTAAAAGTGACTTATAAGAACGATTAGAAGAGTATTAAATTTTAAGACAGTTTTTGAACTTTTATTTATTTATTTGTTCAAGTGTAACATAATGAAAGTGGATCATAAAAGTTTCTTCCAATCATTGATTAGTGTATGCCACATGAAACCAATACAATTCATAGTTGTTCATGAAACCGTTGAAACCTCATTAAAATCCTACCATGAATTTGGCGAAACCATTTGTTATCTTTAACCCCGTTTAATTTAAAACCTCATAATAAGCTCAATATGTTAACCCTGTTAATACAAAGCCGTTTGTACGGCTTTTCTAAAAGTATAATAGATCCCTGTTGTTCAGTTTTAGGGAAATCTAGCTTTTATAAGGCAATGGAGATTTATCCATACACACGTAGTGGCACCACCCCATTTCATTGGTCTTGTTCCTGCACCATTAATTAGTATATATAATAAAATAAAATATGATTTATTTAAATTAAAGAAATTCTTGTATTAATTACACACAATTGTTTTGTTAATTCCAAATTCTTGAATTATGAAGAATAATTCAAGCCAAAACTTAAAAAGAAAACGATAACCCCAATATTCATTAAATGATTTTTATCTAAATATTTTCAATAAAACAATTTTATTTTTGGAAGAACTCAACTTAAAATTGTTTTGTTAATATGAAACTCGTTTTGTTTTTAATTCTTCCAAACCTCAAAAAAATTCTTTAATTTAATCTTATTGTATTTATTTTATTATACATTAATTTTATATACATATACTTATTAAAAAAATAAGTTACATAGCACTGAAACCCTTTTAATAGGAGAGATGAGGCTAGGAGGGGGCAATAAAGTTATTAAGCCCATATTTTAAAATCCTAAATTGGGTTGATAACTTAATTAGGCAATCCCATCATATGTCGTTGAGAATTGTACTAAACGTGTGAATGTTATTGGTAATGCCTTAGGTGGTAACAAAATGGATCATAGTTGGATGAATGCTTTGAGAACTAGTGAAGAATATGAGAAAGGGGTGGACGAATTTATTGAATTCGCTAAAAAGAATGCTCCTGCAAGAAATGGGAAGTATTTTTGTCCTTGTGTCAATTGTTTGAATGAGAGTAGACGGGATGTTGATGTCATAAAGGATCACCTACTTTGTGATGGAATAAATCTGTGATACACAAGGTGGATATGGCATGGTGAGGAAGTAACTGATTGTCCGTCACACAAGAAGGAAGCTGTGGATATCATAGATGAAGATAGAATGGAGAGAATGATTAACGATGTTGAGGCAGAATCCTTTGCGCAGTCGCAGGAGTATGATAGCCTACGGAGTGATGCAGAGACACCATTGTACAGTGGTAGTAAGTACACGTGGCTGACAGGAACATTACATTTGGTTAACTTAAAGGCAACTTGTGGGTAGACCGATAGTAGTTTCACATTGCTACTTGAACTATTGTGTGATATGTTTCCGGAGGATAATGTACTTCCAAATCGTATGTATGAGGCCAAGAAAATCCTGTCTACAATGGGTATGGAGTATAAGAAGATACATGCTTGCCCTAATGACTGCGTACTGTACAGAAATGAGTACGGAGGTCTTAGTGAGTGTCCTAAGTGTAAAACTACACAATGCAAAGTGAAAAAAGATTGTGGTTGTGGTGATGTGACAAGTAAAAGGCAACCTTTAAAGGTTATGTGGTATCTTCCAATAATACCACGTTTTAAACGTTTGTTTGCGAGTGCAACAAAAGCGAAGAAGTTGAGATGGCATTCTGATGAGAGAATATCTGATGGGAAATATCTTCGGCACCCAGCTGACTCTCCACAATGGAAAAAAAATAGATGAAATCTTCACTCAATTTGGCAGCGAGCCGAGAAACCTACGGCTTGGGCTTTGTACAGACGGCATCAATCCGTATAGAACTCTTACTAGCACACATAGTGCGTGGCTGGTTCTCCTTGTAATATACAACTTGTCTCCCTGGCTATGTATGAAACGTAAGTATATGATGCTATCTATGATGATTTCTGGACCAAAACAGCCAGGGAACGATATTGATGTCTATTTGGCGCCTTTGATTGAGGACTTGAAGAAGTTGTGGGAGGAAGGTGTAGATGTGTTTGATGCTTATAAGAAGGAGTCTTTCAAGCTACGTGCAATGATTTTCACAATGATAAACGACTTCCCTGCGTACGGAAACTTGTCAGGGTACAGTGTGAAGGGTCACAAAGCATGCCCAATATGTGAAGCAGACACACACTTCCAACAACTAAAGCATGGAAGAAAAACTGTCTACCTTGGCCACAGGAGGTTTCTTCATCGGTTCCACCCGTATCGTAGGCTAATAAAGCGGTTTAACGGCTTACCGGAGCATGGAATGGCTCCAAAGTCACTAACCGGAGAGGAAGTCTACAGTCGAGTGGAACATATCCATGTCACTTTTGGTAAGAATTATAGGGTTGCAGCTGAGAAGAATATATGGAAGAAGAGATCCATTTTCTTTGATCTTCCATATTGGCGTTCGCTTGACGTGAGACACAGTATTGATGTGATGCATGTGGAGAAGAATGTTTGTGATAACCTTATCAGTACGCTTTTGCACATACCAGGGAAGACTAAGGATGGGATTAATGCGAGATTAGACCTTGTTGATATGGGAATAAGAGAACGGTTACATCCACAACTAAGAGATGATGGTAGGAGGGCATACATGGAGCCAGCAGCGCATACACTATCAAAAGCAGAGAAAAGAAGTTTGTGTGGGTGTTTGCATGAAATGAAGGTGCCGCAAGGGTATTCCTCGAATGTGAGAAGATGTGTCTCAATGGACGATTTGAAGTTAGTGGGAATGAAGTCCCATGATTATCATGTGTTGATGCAACAACTATTACCAGTAGCTATTAGAGGCCTAATGAAAGATGAAGTACGAAACACAGTGACAAGATTGTGCATTTTCTTCAATGCTATCTGTAACAAAGTCATTGACACTGAAAAGTTGGATGAACTAGAAAATGAGGGTTACATTATTTTGTCACAACTAGAGATGCACTTTCCACCTTCATTTTTTGATATAATAGTGCATTTGGTAGTTCATTTGGTGAGGGAGGTAAGGCTATGCGGTCCAGTTTACCTGAGGTGGATGTACCCTTTCGAGCGATACATGAAGATCTTAAAAGGGTATTCTAAAAATCCTTATCGACCAGAAGCCTCAATAGTAGAAAGATATGTAGTTGAGGAGGCTATGGAGTTTTGCAAAGATTATATGTCAGGGAAGAAGGAACAATCTCGGTATGAAGAAGGGAGAAGTAAGGGAACACGAGGACTGAAAGTGAAGAATGTTCCTCGTGAAGAGGTGTTGCAAGCCCACTTGTATATCCTGAATAATATGGAAGAAGTTCAACCTTACATAAATGAACACAGAAACACTTTGAAGAACAAGAATCCAAGGAAGAATGACATGCAGATTGCTATTGAGCAAAACAAGACATTCATGCAGTGGTTCGAGGAAAAGGTTTTGCACGAGATCGGTGTGTCTGAGACAATCAAGTGGCTAGCTAGGGGGCCTTCGTTTCAGGTCATTACGTGGACCGGTTATGATATAATGGCTATTCTTTCTATACCAAAGAGCAAGATGATAAAAGTACCATGCAAAATAGTGGGGTCATGGTAGAAGCTGAATCTATGCACTTTTCCAGTTCGAGAGACAAAAACCCCATATTAGCGTCTATGGCCTATTATGGAGTTATAGAAGAAATATGGGAGATGGCATACAACAAGTTCAAATCACCGATCCTGCCAGCAAAAACATGTCCATTGTCCTTAAAAGTAAAAAACAGAAGTATGGTGATCCAACCTTCAACCTTGATGACACACCACCTTTCACAACAACTACACCTCGAACAAATGAAGTAGAATTGGTAGATGATGACGAATATGCTGTAAGAAATGACCATGGTGAAGGACTATGGGAAACAATATAGAGTAAGACCTTAATTTATAAACGAGAACTGTGTTTTTTCTGTTTTACTTCCCGCTTAGTATATTTCGTTTTCATTACAATTTACTTACGTTTCTGATAATGCTTTTTGTTAACAGGAATATGGACAACGTTAGTGATGACGAGAGGCGTAGAGATGACAAAAGCTCTAGCAATGACGAAAGGCCTAGAGTTGAACCCCCTGCAAGAAGGAGGGTTAGAGGCTGTACAAAGATGGGAGCATTGGTTGCACATCATGAACATCAACAGGAGAGGCTGCATATAGACTTCGATGACAATCTGAATCCAGTTGGTCCTGAGGAAGACCTTTTCATTAGCTACGTAGGGCTTTTGGCTCGAAGCAAAGTGCGCATTACCTACGATAATTGGAGATTGGTTCCCCCAAAAACGAAAGACATGATTTGGCAGCAACTTTTGGTATGTAAGTTTTGATGCATTGTAGCTTTGTTCTTATTGTTTCAAATATAATAATCTTATGTTTTACCTTGCAACAAACATACGATGTCCCAGACACCACGGAGATGTATAAGCACTGGATGGATGAGGTTCGTGTACGATGGAAAGGTTTCAAGAACAAGCTAACAGCGCATTACATTCGAGGGGCCCTTAGGGGTAAGGATCCATGTGCACAGTATACATATTTATCTCCAGAGGACCGGAGGTTGTTTGCGGCATCACGAGCAGATCCTGAGTTTTTGGTAAGATTTCTGTCATCATGATATAGAACTTGTAATTTTCATATACTTTATATCGTTGATTCATTTTTTGTTATTTTTCATTCATAAAATTAAGTGCAGCAAATGCCCAGAGGCAAGCAGAAAATAAATATCAACATTTCATGTCTCGCGGTGGATATCGGAAGCTTGAGTGGCAAATGATAGCAGAAGAGTTACAGAAAATGAAGGAAGCAGCGGAATCTGATCCTAGCGTTGTTATCCAACAACCGGCACCTCCTCCACGTCACAAAAAATGGAAAGCAGGGAGGATTAAGGCTGAGAAGTACATAAATCCGACTGTTGCTGAGGTTGCTGCGAGGATTGTAAGTAGTTATACCATAAGTACCTAATTTTTTACATGTTGCGAGTGGTTTCGATACATTTACGATAAACTGCATGCTACAGGATGACCTGGACGAGCAGAGTAGCCAAGGTTCATTCAATCCAAGTAGACGGATGGACATCTTGTCAACGGCTATTGGGAAGGCAGATAACCTTGGTCGTGTTCGAGGAGAGACACGGGGAGTTAGTGCCGCGAGGTATTTTGGATGAGAGCCACGTTATTCGTCACAAGCTAGACCTAGTAAGGACGTTGTGGCCAAGATTCGAGAGGAGCTCGAATGAGAGATCGAGGCCAACCATCGCGACAAGCTCCGACAAGAGCTGTTGCCAGAGCTTCAACTTGAAATGGCAAAGATGTTTGAAGCACAAAGGGCAAGGGACGAGCATAGAACTCAGGAATCCCCGGCCTTCAATAGCACCAGAGGAAGTTATAACCCTCTGGAGCAACCATTTGGCGCCCCTTCTCCCACTCCAGTGTCGGGACCACTTGGCGACCCTTCTCCCACTCCAGTGTCGGCAGACCCTTGCACCCTCTATTTGGATGATCCACTGTTGCGTGTTGTTGCTGATGCTCTCGTTCACACACGTGCTACCACCTACCATAATCAGCAAATTCCGGAGGATTTTCGTAGGGTGAATGTGACAAGTGTTAGAAAGGGGGAAGAAGGTACATCCATCCCTGTTCCTGATCTAGAGGTTGGCACGTTAGGTCAAGCGATAGGATCTTTCATCCTTTGGCCTCGCAATCTTATTGGTTCAGACGCAACACCTCCAATGGTAGGAATTACCTTACTGTTACTGAAAATCTGTTGGCATCCTAATAACAATTTGTTTTTTGATGTTCTAAAAGGATGACGAAGCTGCGAGCAAATGGCCCTACTTAGCACGGCTACAACAGATCTACAAGGGCATTAAACAGATTGACTTGAAGATGCCTCCAGGGATTGTGGGCCAAGTGGAGTATCCCTACAAGATTGAAAATAAAGATCTCAAGCAGTTTATCAGGTTGGAGGAGATAGATGCAGGCTGGGTCAAATTTGCAGTCCGGTAAGTTTTTTTTCAATTTTCCCATAGAATTCATTTAGTGGTTTTTTGTTTTCATACATTCAAGAATTGATTCCTTATTTTAATTCTATTATAGCACCTTCCACGATCTCTGCACAAACATGGAAAGAAGTAATTGGTATGGATTCTTATGTCCTGCGAATACGACAGGGGATTCTTGTACTGTGGCGCATAGGACTCACTATGTCGGCTACGCAATGGCACAAACCAAACCTCGTTGTTATCTAGCACCCATTGTCCAACGATTCGTATTTACATTTTGTCAATTTAAGAAGTTTAATAAATAATTGTCTTCTCACTCATCTAACTTCATTTTAATGTGTACATGTTGTTAAAGTTACCACTGGACTTTGTGTGTTATATGTCCCCGCCGCAACGTAGTCTATTGGTTTGATCCCTTGAGTAAAAAGCCAGACAGAGATACAAAATCCGTCTTCGACACGTAAGTTATTCTGTTTGTATTTCATTGACAACAAAAATAAATGAATGGTTCTAATTTCTGTTCATTTTGCTTTTCATGATAGTGCTTGTCAAACATATAGAATCCTAGGTGGGTCACGCGAGGGTACAGTTGTTAAAAAGCCAAAGTGGTTTTATCCCATAGTAAGTACATTTGATCCTACCTAATTGTTTCATTGACGGTCCTTTTAGACATACCTTTATTGATTTTAACAACCAATTGCATCCCTTTGATTAAAAGTGCCCTCGGTAACCTGGCAACACTGAATGCGAATATTATGTTATACTTTATATGTATAACATAACTCAAAGTGGAATTACTAGCGATTTTGAAAAGGTAATCGCTTCTTCATTATCAAATGATAATATTTTTGGTGTTCTAATCGAAATGCTAATTAATTCATTTGCTTGAGATTCATTTCATCAAAGCTTACTTTCTAATTTTCAGATTTTTGATAATGAAGATGCCTACCTACGTGAAGACCTTGATTTGAACAGAGATCTTTTGGCTGGACATCTTCTTCAACATATAGAGCAGTAAACTTGTTATTTTATACCAGTTTGTACTTGTGTGATGACAGCGTTTTGACACTTTCTGGTTGTTTTTTGTTGATATATATAGTAGTAGGTTGTATGAAAGGTTATTGTATGTATATATAGTAAAGATTGTAGTACTGGATGTCCTTACTAGTTTGTAACGGACAGTGTGGTTTATGAATCCATCTTCTATTTTGTTTCTGCAGTTTGAATTCGTTGGGTAATACAGAATGTAAATTATGGTATAAAAAAAAACCTAACTTTTAGACGTCCCAAATTAAGAATTGGGAGGCCTAAAGTCCCCCAGGGTGGGACTTTAGACGTCCCAAATGACATTTGGGAGGTCTAAAGTCCCACCCTGGGGGACTTTAGGCGTCCCAAATTACAATTTGGGACGCCTAAAGTCAGACTTTGGGCGTCCCTATCATTTGGGACGTCTTTTGTTTCAACTTACTACGCCCCCAGTATATACGTCCCCCCGTTTTGGGACATTAAAGGTGCCAAATTTGGGAGGTTAAAGCCCCTTTTTGTAGTAGTGTTATTTTGATTTTTAATGGAGAATTCCATATTCAAAACATGATAACATTACATTATTACCGTTTTAAATTTTGACATCATGTTTCATTTTTGCGTGTTGCAGGTTATTATTCAAAGCTGCGTATATTGGCCGAAGGTAATGAATGTATTCCATTTTATGTTTGATTAGATGTTTCATATACGTCATAGACTAATATTATTAGGGGTCACTTAATTAAATTTAGTAAATTTTTGGGACCGTTAACGTTTAATAGAGCTACTAATATAGATCCAATCGACAGAAAATACACGGGTTTGGATAGAAAAAGGTCAGGCTCGTTTTAAAGTCAGTCTATTCAGCCCACACTCACCTTGCCCAAGATCGTGGTAAGTTAGCCTGTAGATTGGCGTGAATCAAAAAAGTTAGGGAGAGGAGCGGGTGGTTTTTTTTTTTTTTTGGGGGTATTTTGGTGCTTTCATAACAATAGAATGAACCCACCACAAAAAGTAACAAACATTAGATTATCTTAACGTTCCGTTAATTTTGCTCTTATTTTAAATGTTAATAGATATTTTTATATCTTAGAAAAACATATAACGATTAACACATTTTGTGTAAAAGTTTAGAAGTAATTTTGCATCTTCATCATTTTGGCTAAAGGGTGTTTCGGTACTTTTATAACATTGGCATGGGCCCCGGAAAAAGTAATGGCCATTGAGTTATTTAAACAGTTGTATCATTTTTGTTTCCAGCTTGAATGTTCACGAGTACTTGCATCTCTGAAAAGTATATGGTGTTGGAGTGCACTTTATCTAAAAGTTTATGGATATTTTTGCACATTTACCTAATCAAAAAGTCTATTAAATTTTGTCATACTATTATAATCCTAATAATTTTATGGTTAATGTATTTGTTAGGTCCTTTAATTTACTTCAAGTTTTAGTTTAATTCTTTACATTTCAAAAGTGTATTATCAGTCCTTTATGTTAATATCGTTGGCCTCATTAACAGAAAATATTAACTCAATGAACTTAAAGTCTTAAACAATGACTCTAAAATTAAACATTGACATATTAAAATATTTAAAATTGAAAAATATTTAAAATAAAACCTAATGAAGATGTTATGTGATTTGAACATCGATGACCCATCTTTCAATAAATAAAAATATTATATTTTTTTTTGGACTGAATAAAAATATTATATATGGTTAAACATTAAGCATATTCTGTCATCATTTAATTATATAGTGACCATTTAAGTTCAATGAATTAGTATTTTCCATTAATGAGACTAACGGTATTAATAATGAGGGATTGAAAATAAAATTTATAAATTTAAGGAATTAAACTAAAATTTAATGTAAATTTAGAGGACCAAAACATAGACATTAACCATAAAATTATTAGTATTATAAAAATATAATAAAATTTAATAAAGTTTCTTGTTTTGCCAAAGTTGAAATAATTAATTTATTTGCACATACATGGATATTTGGATATTTTTGCATCTATTAAGCACTAATTTGAGTAAGGGACATTTGTATTGAATTAAGTGTAATTAGGGGCAAAAGAGTTAACATTTGTTAATTATTCATGCATATTATTTCTTGAACTTTTGATGCTGCCTTGTGCTTAATCTTGCATTGTAGGTACTTAAGAAGGAAATTGGAGATGTTGGAGGGTCAGAATTAATATTTTGAGGACTAGGAAAATTACAGAAAAGGGCCCCATAATTTCCAAAAATTACAAATTTGTGAAGAAAAAGGGCCAAATAAAATTATCGAAAATGGCCCAGAAGTTTTGATAATTATATTTATGCCCTACAAAAGTTTCAAAAATTATCCATTTAGTCCCTCTATGAGAACTTTTGCAATTTTCATTAGTCCTCGGTCAAAACGCCACAAAGACAAACTTTAAACCTTGGAATCAATGAATTAAAAATCAGACTAGATCGGACGGTCCGATCGGCCTATCCAATGACCGGAGCCCTCTTCAGGTCGTTTCACAATGTTCATCCGCATTGAAAGTTCAGCTGTTTCCAGCCACCTTAAGTTGCCTTTTGGACCGGGAGCCGGCATTAAGTGGGGAACCGGGACGGTTTTGCAAAAGCCCAACGGCCTGAATCTGTGTACTCACGCAGATAAAATAGAACCAGATTTGAGTTGAGACAATAGAAAAGAAAGAAGAAGTAATGAGATCAAAGGAGAAGATAGAAGATCCACCAACATTGCAATATGCGACAGGCATTAACGATAAAAATGAAAGCTCCGACGCCATGAACAGGAAAAATGAAACCTCAGGCATGAAAAGTGAAAACTCAAAATGAAGATTTTTGGTCTGACGGTTTAAAATTGTTTAGAGGACAGAGAGTAAAGTTGCTTTGAGTGCTGTGAAAATAGTATGTTTCATTTAATGCTTGTCACCGTCACACACATTCAACAAGGATTCTTTTGTTTTTTGTTTTTTAAAAAGAAAAGACAGAGATCTTTACTCTAACGGCATTTTGTTTACACCATTTAGTTTGTTTATAAAAATTCTTATTTTATTTATACCTTAAATTATTTTTGTACTTTATTTTTATGTTAAACAATTAATATAAAGTTATCAATATTTATTATATTACCTTTAATGATTTTGTGAGTTGTGAGGCTTATTAATAAATGTGAGCGTATTTACTCATTACAAAATTGAAGTATTTATGGTTTTTTCCAAAATTTCTTTAAGAATTTTATATTTTATTTCTTAAACATAATATAATATTATTTTTATTTAATAATTATGTCACCGGTTCGACCGAACAATCTAATCGATTCAACCGTTTAAAACATGACCTGTTGATCTCTCTGGCTTGATGTCCGGTCCGGCTTTTAAATCATTGCATGTAACCTTTTCTTCCTCACATCACCACCACATTCGCTCCATAGTCGCCAGCGATCATTGTTCCTTCGTCATCAACCACCAGTCCTCAATCTTTGGTGAACTTGAGACACAGAGAGATGAGTAGCCGTGCGGACTACAAAATAGGGAACATAGGTGATGAGAGAGAGACGGGGAGCAAGGCAAAGAGGACGACTTTGGTTGGGTGGCCTACGAGCGTAATCTGATAGGGGAAGAGAGCCATACCACCACCACCACCACCTTCACACTTCTCTAGACCACACCAACATTTCCCGTGACGAGAGTGGGAGCTGAGAGATCACAGTCGAGAGCGCCGCGGATGTTCTCTATGTTTGAGGGAAGGAGAGTCGAGAGAGCACCGAAGTTCCTTCCTTCTTCCTCTCACCAATGAATTTTTTTCATCATTTCCGGCTTCTCCATCATCATCTTTAACCACTGTCATTTCTCTCCAACCTCGTCCTCATTGGCGAAAATTTCAGAGACGTCGGAGATTTGCAATAGAGCTTCAGAGATCATGACATAAGCCTCTTAATCGCGGGAACCCATCGTCCATGCTTGTAACACCATCTTCGGCCTTCTCTTGCTTTTTTCGATGAGTTTTTTTAAAGATTCCAGCAAGTTTCCAGATTCCAGTAGCATTTTTCTAGATTTTGGCAACATTTTCCTAGATTCTGGCGAGGCCGTGATTTCAGATTCATAAGCCCTTTTCACTCATTCTAATGGATTTTCAATGTTTTGATCAAGTTGTTGAGACTGTTGCAATTATGAGTGGCTTGATTGTTGGAGCCTTGGTAGTAGAGGAAGTGCCTAGAGCTTCGATGTGCTACAGAGGAGAGTTCATTAATTTTCATTAGCTCAATTCAATGACCATGTTATGTTAGGATTATTTTTCTATTGGTATATTTTTGTTTTAGAGTCTTAGATGAATGATTATTTATCTATGACAGATTACTCTTGTGTTGAATTTTGTATTGGTGTACTTGGATTTTGTTGAACTTGTCTCCTTTTGAATTAATGAAGTTATGCATTCTATGTGATTACTAGATTGTGTGATGAATTTATTTTAATTTGAGTGTTATGATTGTACTCTCATTCAAGAGGAGGAAGTAGGTGCATTAAAATGATTTTTAAATACATATGAAGTGGTTTTTTAACAATTTATCTAAGAGATGATTATGAATGCGATTGTAAGATTAGTCATTAATTAGGTATATTGGACCTAATGCGATTGCTTAGAGTTTTTAATTTGACTTGATACAAAATTAACTCCCAAAATATTTTAAGAAGCTAGGAAAGTCACCAAATTTGCCACCAAGATTCATTTTATCATATTATCCTTTTTAATCCAAAGCATTTTCTTTGTTGTTTTCCAAAAATACCAAAAAGATTAGAAATAGTTTTACTTTCATGAATTTTAATTTTGAGAAAACTAATTTCAAAACCTCATTTCTAACCATATTTTTAGTATTTAGTTTAACCTAAGAAACCAAAATAAAAGGCTCATTGATAAGAGACCGATCCTGAATTGTTTGCACTATAATGCATTTAATTTGTGATAAAATTTGTGATTTAACCCCAAGACGGCTAAGGTTCTGTCAAATCAATGGCATCGTTACCAAGGAGTCAATTTTGACTCCTTTGGTTTACTAAGTGTCAATTGGTTTAGATCAACTAGGGTTTGCCCTTATGAGGCTATTAGGTTTTCTTTCATTTTTCATAGTTTGCAAAAAATTTTCATACTTAGTTTAGGTTTGTAAAGTGTTTTGCATCAAAATTTTTGAGAAAAGTAACTAAATATCTTGATTTTTCTTTGTTTTTGTGTTTGCATTCTTGCATTTCTCTTACTTGATTTCAATTGCTTTATGTTTGGTTGATGCGTAGTGGTTTCATTGCATTTGGATTGCTTGTAGATGCATTGCTTTTTGATGCTATTTGGGTGTATGATTCCAATTTCCAAGTCACCATTTTGGTGATTGATAAGTAAAATATTTGCATATTTATTTTCCTTTATATGATGATTTTATGGACGATATTTGTGTTTAATATAATAAATTTGGGTGTGATTGATAAATAAATATTGTTTTTGGAATAAACAGCATTTAAAAAAAAATTTTAAAAAAAGTACTGTAGCAGAAAAATGGCACTGTGGCAGCCATCGGGAACTGTAGCAGGTCAACGGTACTGTAGCAACCGCCAGGGCACTGTAGCACCCGCCAGATCACTGTAGCAGTACTGTAGCACACGTTTTTCCCCCTATAAATAGAGATCAATGCCAAGCTTAAAGGAGGAAGAGAGGAAGAGAAGCAGAGGTCCTTTTCTGACAATTAGAGGCCTTTCTCTGACAAGGAGAGATCCTTTCTTTGACAGTTCTGAGAAAAAGTGTGTTACTTTCTAGATTTAATTTCATACATTGTATCAATTCTTGCATGCCTCTATCTTGGAAGGCTTAGGATTTTATTACATTTTGCATACCGCCTACATGGAAGGTTTTACCTCCTAAATGGACGGATAGATTTCTTCATGCCTCTATCTTGGAAGGCTTAGGATTTTATTTTGCATACCGCCTACATGGAAGGTTTTACCTCCTAAATGGGCGGCTTGATTTCTTCATTTTTCATGCATCTTTTGGTTGTATATTTATGTTTGAGAATTTAATATTCAAGTTTATGCAGTATTTCTGAGGATTTCATTCTAGTTTTATATAATGTCAATTTATTTTGGTTTTGTTTTTAATTTTATCATGAGCTAAATTTTCATTTTCCTAGGGTGATGACGTAGCTTACTAGTAACGGATTGAATCTTAACTTATTAAATCTAGTTTGAATTTCTCCTTCATGATTGAGTTTTAATTATTATTCTTAATGCTTTTGATTGACTGGCCATCTTTTGAATGATTTCAATATACATGTTGAGACCGGAAGGAGATATATGTGTGTAGACCCTATAATTAAAACCATGACTTGCATATGAAATAGGAATATATTCATATGAGTTGTGTAGTCTTACTGAGTTCCACAAATCTTAATGCATAATTAATTGCTTAAATTCATATAGGAATATATTGGAATAGCAATTGATTATAGAATTTCTTGACCTTGGAAGAGGCTAGTAATTAAATTAGGGAAACTCAACTATCAATCATGAGGAATAAATTGGGCTAGAATAGATAAGTGATTCAATCCGGAATTTGTTAAGTGAAATCTGACCCCTAGGACTTTTTCTCATATTTGCTTTCATATCATCTGCAATCATATTTAATTGTCTTTCTTTTATTTTGTACTCTCAATCACAAACTAATCGATCGACTAAATAGAGTTAAAATTGCTCATTTTGGTACTTAGTGATCAATCCTCGTGGGAACGATACTCTACTCACTTCTATATTACTTGATTATGACAGTGTATACTTGCACTATTTAATTGATCATCTGAACTCGCACTACAAAAAAAATGTGATTTAGTAGCGGTTAAAAATAGGTATTCGTAGCGGTTCTAACCGCTACAAAATAGGTTAGTAGCGGTTAGAAAAACCGCTACTAAATCGTCCGTTGCAAGAGGTTTTGTACCGGTTATATAAAACCGCTACTCAATCAAAAATAACCGCTACAAAATTTGTAGCGGTTAATAGTAACCGCTACAAAATCAAGAGATCTTTGTAGCGGTTATATAACCGCTACAAATATAAAAAATTTTATTTACAGTCTTAAAAAAAGAATTTTTTTTTTGTAGCGGTTAAAAAACCGCTACAAATATATAAAAATGAAAATTTGTTAAAAATGACTTTTTTTATTTGTAGCGGTTAAGAAACCGCTACCAAATTTGAATTTCATGAAATTAGTAGCGGTTCTTATAACCGCTACTAATTTCATGAAATTCAAATTTGCCGCCAAAAAATTTAAATATATCTTTAAAAAGGCGCCTTATTTAGTAGCGGTTTAATAACCGCTACAAATAATTTAAAATTTTTTTTAAAAGCTTCCGTTGATATTTTTCTTTTTTTTCAATATTATATTAATTAGTTTAATTTGTTATTATTTTATCTATTTCAATTAGTTTATTATTTAATAGTTTAACTTATTAATAAATTAAAAAGAAAAAATGTAATTGAATATGATTAGTATAAAATTATATTAATAATATTATTAACGATAGTTAGATAATAAGTAATTATTATGTTTTATAATATAATGTAATTGTATATGAAAAATAGATGAAAATGAGATAGAGTTAAGATATATGTAGAAAAAAAGATGTTTAGAATAAATTTTATAGAAAGGAAAGAAGTATTCTAAAAGAAATTGAAAATGTTGTTACCATATTTGATCGTATTATTCAGCTCCTCTACTCATACGAAAGAAATTGTAAATGAGAGGAAATGAAAGAAGGGTAAGGTGAAAAGAAATTGGGGAGTGTTTGAAATGAGTTGTGATAAGGGTATTTATAGGGATTCACGTATTATTTGTAGCGGTTAATGTAGCGGTTAATGTAGCGGTTACTAATTAGTAGCGGTTATTTATATTTTGTAGCGGTTTAATTATTTGTAGCGGTTAATGTAGCGGTTAATGTAGCGGTTATTATTTAGTAGCGGTTATTTATTTTTTTGTAGCGGTTTAATAACCGCTACAAATATTATATTAATTTTTTTTTAAAATTTTGTTTACATTTAATTTTAACACAAATTTTTTGCATTTTTTGTAAAGAAAACTTTTTTACACTTGAATTCTACAAATATTATTTTAATTTTTTTTTACATTTTATTTTAACACAAATTTTTTGCATTTTTTTTAAAGACAAATTCTTTACAATTGAATTTGATCACTCATCGTCGCCATCCCTACAGAAATTTTGTAGAAAAATTATTGTTATTGATGTATTATTAAATTTAAAAAATTTAATTGAAATGACGTGGACTTAAAAAAACTCACCGCAGTAAAGGTAAATTGTCATCGCCTTCAGGGAAGTAGTTTTCAAAATCAGCTGGCTGAAATGGCTCACTCTCGTAGGCGATGTTATCGCCTTCACCCATGTCGTAAAGGTCTCTTGGCTTTAAATGAACGACCATGTGCCAATCCCTATGCCGCTCGTCCTCGACATAATAAACCTGATGTGCCTCTGAAGCTAGAATATACGGCTCATCATCTTGAGAAATACCAGTATGAATCGGGCGTGAGAAATTGACTGATGTGATCCCTAGGTCGTTAGTTGTCAGTCCCCGAGAAGTCGTGGTATTTGCCCACAAACACTTGAACAGCGTCACGGTGAAACGGCCTTGATAATTAAGCTCGACCACATCAAGAAGCTTGCCATAGTAAGGGACGCCTCCGAACTGCATGTTGGCGTCACTGCTGCTCGCATAACTCCTTGTCCCAAATGTGCCATAAACACTCGAATTCTGTGTTTGCAATCCCTGATCCCGTGAAACCGTGCAAAACTTAAAACCATTGACATTGTATGCTGTAAATCGTTTTGCATGATCAAGAGGGCCGATTGCGAGAGCTCTGAAATCCGGTGAGTGTGGGTTGTGGTCATTTAGTATTCTGCGAGCAAACCAGCCCGGGAATTCTCTGTGGACCCTCCTATCAACCTCCGAGGATGTCTGTGTACGGATCCTGAGCTGACGCTTGACATGACTTCTGAATTCCCTGCAATTAATAATGGAAAGGCGATAGTGAAATGAAAGTGAGAAATGTTACGAAAGATATAGATCGAATAACATACATGTGAGTGTAAACTCGACAGATATCCTGCAGTCGAGAGGCTAAACTTTCATCTTCCAAATCAGCAATATATCATATACTCCAGCACAGACGATGTTGCTGATCTGCTAGAAAAACCCCGTGTCTGTGAGTCACAGTTCCTTTCATGGATGAAGATTAATGCTACAGATAGGTTTGCCAGAACTCTCACATATTCTGAGTTCCCCAATTATTATGTTTACCAGAAGGACAAGCGTGAATGGAAAAAAAGGCAAAGAGGAGGTTCTGTGGGTAGAATATCCCATGTTTCACCATCAGCTGGTGAACTATATTATCTTCGGGTTTTGCTCACACAAGTCCGTGGCCCGTCTTCCTTTGAAGCGATACGAACAGTAGATGGTGTAATCCATAATACCTTCAAAGATGCATGCTTTGCATTGGGACTCTTAGATGACGATAAAGAATATATAGCTGCAATTAGAGAAGCATCTACTTGGGCTTCAGGTTTTTCCTTGAGAAAGTTATTTGTTACAATGTTGCTTTGCGGTTCTTTGCAGCGTCCTAGCAATGTTTGGAAAGAAACTTCACAACTATTGTCTGAAGATCTATTATACATACCACGAAATGATCCATCTCTATCAGGTAGGTGATACTTCCCATATTAACTTAATATTGTTGACTATTGTGTTTCCTGATGTTTATAATCAGTTTCTTGGTTCGAAACTCCCTCATGTTGATTGCTCATGACAATTGATTTTGCTTGAATATGTAGGCATTAAAGTTCCAATGTGTCAGAAAGAGGAAGCTGCACTCCGGGAGATTGATGCCCTCCTTAAACAGAACGGAAAGAGTTTGCATGATTATAACTCCCTTCCAATACCTGATCAAATGACTCCAATTGATCTTTCAAACAACATGATACTACAAGAGTTGAATTATGATCGTCAGTATTTACAGATAGAGTCAGCTAAATTATTACATGATCTTAACCAGGAGCAAAGGAATGTATATGATCAAATATTGGCATCTCTGCACTTGCCTTGGGGTGGCTTTTTCTTTGTTTATGGATATGGTGGGACTGGCAAAACGTTCTTGTGGAATGCCTTAGCCTCAACATTACGTGCTGAAGGAGATATTGTTCTGACGGTTGCATCTAGCGGAATTGCTGCAACTTTACTCCCCTCGGGCAGGACAGCTCATTCCAGGTTTGCAATTCCAATCCAAATAACTGAGTCCTCTACGTGTTCGATTTGGCAAAACTCACCATTGGCAAACCTCATTAAGGCAACAAAGTTAATAATCTGGGATGAGGCACCTATGGTCCAGCGTTATTGCATTGAGGCATTTGATAGAAGTTTGAGGGATATCATGCAGTCTGATCACCCTTTTGGCGGAAAATGCATTCTTATGGGAGGTGATTTCAGACAAATACTTCCCGTCATTCCCAAGGGTACAAGGGCATCTATTGTCAATGCATGCATAAGTTCTTCACACTTATGGCAATATTGCAAAGTTTTCAGGCTGACAAAAAATATGAGATTGAACACTTCCAATGATCCCATACTGAATAAGAGAATAGAATGGTTTTCAAAATGGTTGTTAGATGTTGGTGATGGAAATTTAGGGGAAGACATTGATGGAGTTGCTGACATTGAAATTCCAGAGGAAGTCCTCATTCCAAACTCCAGCGATTGTGTTAATGCAATAGTGCAAGCGACATATACTAATGTCATGGACAACCTAACAGTGAATGAGTACTTTAATGACAGGGCTATTCTAGCACCAACTATTGAGATGGTTAACAAAATCAACGAGCATATGTGTTCGATGCTGCCAGGTGAAGAATTTGAGTTCCTTAGTTGTGATACTGTCTGCAAGTCTACTGAAGATGCTGATAGTTTTGACAACTTATACACGACAGAGTTCCTCAATACAATAAGTTCCTCTGGTTTGCCACCACACAAACTCGTGCTAAAAGTCGGTGTTCCAATTATGTTGCTTAGGAACATTGATCAAGCCTCCGGTTTATGCAATGGAACGCGTCTCCGAGTCTCATTCATTGGGAAGAAAGTAATTGAAGCAATCACTTTGAATGGATCAAGGCCAAACCAAAAGGTGCTGATACACAGAATGGACATGAACCCTTCCGAGTCTAGATGGCCTTTTCGGATGCAACGGAGACAATTCCCTATCACATTATCATTTGCCATGACTATAAACAAAAGTCAAGGGCAATCTTTGCGTCATGTGGGATTATATCTCTCAAAACCCGTTTTCACACATGGACAACTCTATGTCGCATTGTCTAGAGTGAGGAGCATGGACGGCTTGAAGATTGTTTTGGAAGGGAATGAATGTGGAGGGAAAAAGACAACAAAAAATGTAGTATATAAGGAGGTCTTTTGTAATGTCGATGTAGTTGCGTAGCCTTTTGTACTTGCTATTACCCATTTGAAAGTGTTTCCCATTTGTGTTTGCCACCATTATGCATTTGTACTTAATATGTTGGTTGATGGTATCTTATTGTGAAAGGTTGTTTATTCATAAAAATTTTTCCTTCGTGCTCTTCAGTGAAGCTTGATCTCCCCGTGCAACGCACGGGTAGCACATGCTCGTTAATAATGGAAAGGCGATAGTGAAATGAAAGTGAGAAATGTTACGAAAGATATAGATCGAATAACATACATGTGAGTGTACAATTCTTACCGTATGAAAGGCTCAACTTGAGTGCAATTAATCAAGACATGTCTATGTGCTTGGAACTTCTCAGTTGCCGTTAGTTTGAAGTTCTCAGTTGCTCCAACTGGTTTACCAACTCGAGGGATAAATTCTCCTGATGTCGGCGCAGGTTCAGGACAATCGTCAACACGAGGCGGGCGGTTGAAAGCCGTCTCAAGATCATCAAAATACCTTGAGCAAAAATATAGCACCTCATCCCCTATATAGCCTTCAGCTATAGAACCTTCTGGCCACGCCTTATTCCTCACGTAAGATTTTAATTTCCCAAGGAACCTACGAAGTACAGAAGAGAAAATTGATATAAAATGATGAAAAGGACGACGAGCAAACATTAAATACGGACAATAAATGAAAGCACATATTTAATAAGAGTACCTCTCAATCGGATACATCCAACGATATTGTACTGGTTCAGTGAGCTTTGTTTCATGAACGAGGTGGACTGTGAGGTGAACCATCACAGTAAAAAAGGACGGAGGAAAGATCATCTCCAAGTGACAAAGCGTAAGAATGATTTTCGACTGCAGCTGATCGAGCTCCTCAACGATCAATACCTTAGAACACAACTTCCGAAAGAAAGAACAAAGTTCCACCAAAACGATGGGAACATCGGGAGGAAGCGTATTCTTTATAGCCAGAGGGAGTAACTGCTGCATAAGAACATGTGAGTCGTGACTCTTCAGGCCAGCAACCTTTCGAGCCTGCAAGTCGACACATCGAGAAATGTTGCTTGAATACCCATCAGGAACTTTTAATTTCTTCAAGGTCGCGAGGAACACATCCTTGTTCGGTTTTGTGAGGGTAAACTTTGCCGGTGTAAATCTGTCATTCTCATCTGGCCAAGCGTCTTCACGAACTCCCATGTCGCGTAAATCTTTCCTGGCTTGAAGGTGATCTTTTGTCTTGCCGGGTTCGTTAAGCAGCGTATACAGCACATTGTCGCAAACATTCTTTTCAATGTGCATTACATCAAGACTGTGGCGCAGTAAATTAGATCTCCAATACGGAAGCGTGAAGAAGATACTTATCTTCTTCCACTGCTGAGGCGCCGAAGTCCTACGCGTCTTTTGGCGAGTTTGTGCTGAACCGTCGCTTTTTCCAAACTCGAAGTCAACATGCTCAAGCTGCTGTAAGATATCTGTACCGGACAAAGTCTGAGGTGGTCCTCTTTTCTCTGGTTTCCCATTAAAGCGATTCCGTTGCAATATGAACTTATGCGTTCCATCGAGAAACCTCCGATGCCCCATAAAGCACCACTTTCGGCTGTGGGGAAGGCGCAATGCGTCAGAGTCGAAATTGCAAGCCGGACACGCCGACCCAGTGTGCACGTTCCAACCAGATAATGTGCCAAGGCCAGGAAAGTCACTGATCGTCCACATCAAGGCTGCACGCATGTTGAACAAAGTCTTGCTGTGAGCGTCGTACGTCTCCAAGCCGACATTCCACAGGTCAAGCAATTCCGCAAAAAGCGGTTGGAGATACACATCGATGTCATTGCCCGGTGCCTTTTTGCCTGGAATGATCATGGACATAATGAAAGAGCTTTGTTTCATACACATCCAGGGGGGTAAGTTGTAGGGAACTAAGACTACCGGCCAAATGCTGTAACTTGTGCTAAGATTCCCGAAAGGATTGAAACCGTCGGTCGCCAACGCAAGCCGGACATTTCTGGGGTCAGTCGCAAAATCTGGAAAGTCGTTGTCAAACGTTTTCCAAGCAGCTGCATCCCGCGGATGTCTTAATTTACCGTCTTTGTTTTTATCAACGGCATGCCACCTCATGTGCTCAGCAGTTTTAGACGACATAAATAATCTTTGTAGACGAGGTTTCAAAGGGAAATACCTGAGAATCTTTGCAGGTTTCTTCTTCTGCTTTTTCCCCTTCCGAATTGTCTTGTACCTCGATGTGTGACATCTCTTGCACGTCTCCCTGCTGGAATCGTCTCCCCAATACAGCATACAATCATTTGGGCACGCATCAATCTTTTGATAATTCAACCCCAACCTGTTGATGATCTTCTTGGCCTCGTAGAAGGTTGTGGGAATCTCGACGTCGGGGAATGCATCTTGTAATAAGTCGAGCAACATCGACATTCCCTTATCCGTGATCCCACACAAGCACTTGATATGATACAATTTGATCAAGAAAGATAATTTAGAATATTTACGACAACCTTGATATAAAGGACGATCTGCCTCATCCATCAAGCTGAAAAAATCCCGAGCTGCTTCATTCCCCATAAAAGCCGGCTCAGAGCCGTGCACTTCTTCGTTGAAGTTGTCGCCTTGAAATCCAAACGCATCACGCACAGCATCATTCACAGGATCATCTTCATCTACTTGAACGCCTACTTGAGAACTTTGAGGAAGAGCCTCATCATATCTAACGCCGGCCTTCTCACCATGTACTACCCAGAACGTATAGTCCTCAGGGTAAGGCTTCACAAGCAAATGTTCCTTCACAACATTTCGAGGATGCCACTTCTTGAACTTGCATTTTCGACACGGACAGACGATCTTGCCGTTACAGCTGGCGTGAGTGAATGCGAAATCTAAGAAACTGTTTAATCCGTACAAATATTCAGGAGAATTGCGCGGCAACCTTATCCATAATTTATCCATAGCTACAAGTGAGAGAGAAGAAAGTATAGAGAAGAAGATGAGTGAGAAGATAATGACGAATGCCAAGAACCTTATATTCTGAAAATCCAACGTTTATAACTTTGTAGCGGTTATTAAACCGCTACAGAAATTCCAACGTTTATAATTTAGTAGCGGTTACATATATAAAACCGCTACTAATATTCAAGCCGTTAATTGGTGGGAAATTCAAAATGTACTTGCTGAGTATTAGTAGCGGTTTTATATCAATAACCGCTACTAATGTTCAACCTATTAGTAGCGGTTATCTATATAAAACCGCTACTAATATTAAAGCCGTTGGACATTAAATATAAAAATAATTTTCTAATTTGTAGCGGTTATACATAAGATAACCGCTACAAATGTGCACAGAGGCGGCAATTTTGAAAATTCAAATGATTTGACTGTTTGTAGCGGTTATTAGTGTATAACCGCTACAAACATATATATTTGTAGCGGTTTCTGAAGGGAAACCGCTACAAATATATGAGTAAATTTGTAGCAGTTTTTAGGTCAAAACCGCTACAAATATACATTTATAAATTATTTATAAATGTATATATAATTTATTTTTTTTAAAATATATTTAAAAAAATTAATTATATATATATTTAATTTATTAAATTATTATATATTTGTAGCGGTTATGTACTAATAACCGCTACAAATATATAAATTTGTAGCGGTTTTATCCAAGAACCGCTACAAATATATATATTTGTAGCGGTTTTATCCAAAAACCGCAACAAATATATATATAATTTTTTTTTTAAATTTAGATTTAAATCATTTATAAATTATTTCAATGCGATATAATAATATAAATATAATTATATAAAACACAATAAGAAAATTCTGAAATAAAATCTCATAAATATTTACAAATGTTTAAAAGAAAAGAAAAAATCCTAAACTAAGGAGCTGGGGGCTGATCCTCTGGCGCTCCCTCAGGTGGGGCTCCCTCAGATGCCGCTGGATCGGGCCGCTGCGCAGACTGAACCGCACCATCGTCATCAGCAGAAGGAGGAGCAGTAGGAGGAGGAGCAGTAGGAGGAGGAGCAGTAGGAGGAGACGACGTAGTGAGGGACAGGGGGGACCGCTGGATGCTGCTCGTCCGGGAACAGCCGACGCCAGGCTCCCTCGAGCATAGTGTTCGCGATCTCACGCCACTGCGTCTGCTGAGCGTACATCGTATCTGCGTGCACCTGCAGCATCTGCTGCATCTGCTGCTGCTGCTGCGCCATCTGCTGCTGCGTCTGCTCCAGATCTGACCGCAGCTGGTTAATCGACTCGTCCCTCCGACGTCTGACCCCTCTAGAGCTGCCAGCCTCAGAGGCGGCGCTCCTGCCGTAGATCATGCTGGGTCTGGCGCCTATCCCCATCCCCCGCACTCGTCCGGGGTGCTCAGGCTGACTAAGGCCCGCCTTCAGAGGAGCCGTCGGGTCCACTGACCCCTGTGACTCCTCAGGCTGGGTCTGTCGCAGCTCAGCCTGCGACTGCTGCATCCGCTCCTGCCATTTTATGAAACAATTAATAATGACTATTTTTCATTAATAACTTGATTTTATAAAAAATATAATAATAAAATAACTTACAATCGCCGCCTCTGCCTGCTGAGAGGTCGCAGTCCCGTCACGGTGTCTGTGTGTGATGGCGTACAGCTCCGCATAGTCCGTCTGACGGTTCTCCTGCTGTGCCCTCGTCTCCTGAAACAATGACAAAACAATTAGTATTATCAACTAATCAGCTAAAAGTAATTGAAGCACTTGAAACGTTACCAGCTCGCTGTAGGTCACAGCAAAGGTCTTCGATCCTGCTGTGTGGTGGATCGTCTGCTGCGCCCGGATCGCGGCGTTCCTCTGAGAAAGCTCCTGGAAAAAAAAATAATTAAATGTATTATAAAATTTGAAATTAAATATAAATTAAATTGAAATTATAATTTAATATTTAACAGTTAGAAAATTATATATCAAAAATATAATAAATACATTACCTGCGCCTGAGGGCTCCTCCTGAACTGGACGAAACGCGCCCAGTCGTTCGGCGGCACGCCGTCCGGGACGCTCTCCTGCAGCTGCTCCAGAGGCATCGTCCCGTCCCCATCCACACTGTGGAACAGACGGTTCCTCCTGTTCCTCCAGGCGTCGCCCATCTTCACGAGGGCGTACCTCTTCCGGTTGGCCCGGACGGCAAACCGCAGCTGAAAAAAATACATTTAAATATCAATAATACTAAAAATCATAATTTAAAAAAAATAATTAAATAGAATTAATTACAAAATATATTAATTAAATAGTTTTAATTACCTGAACCACCTCCTCCCAAGCCTGGTCCTTCGGCCCCTTCGGGATGTGCCTCCAGGTCGGGAAGTGAAGGGGGAACCGCATCCAATTCGATCCCAGGTCGCTCAGGAAGCGGTTGAGCAGGTGACCCCCATTGTGGATCGGCTGGTCAGTGCCCTCGTTCCACGGCACTACAACTCGTAGGGACCGGTCCATGCTGTTCAGACCGGCCACATCCAGCCTCCTCGTCGACACGTTCCCCTGCTCATCTGCACAGTTGACCGCACGTTAGATAAATTATAATTCAAAGTTAAAAAGTTAAAAAATTAAAAAATTAAATAATTTACCTTCGACCTGCACCTCAAACCCAGTGGACCGCGAAGACGACCCTCGTGGGTTGTTCTGCTCCCGAGCCTCTTCCTCATCGAGGAACTGCTCCATCTCCCTGAACCCACTAATCGGGATATCGAACTCCTCCTCGTTGAGGAAGTCCTCAACGCTAATCTCTGGCACCTCCACCTCAGGCACCTCAGCTGCGGTCGTCGCCTGTGGGATCGTCTGCGGATCCTGTGGGGAGATGGGCTGAGATGCCTCGGTAGCCCTGCCTGCGCGCTGCCCCCTCCCTCTGCCCCCTGCCCGGCTGCTGCCACCCCGTAAAGTCGGTCTGGGGGGCATAGGGGCCTTCCCCTTATCCCGTCCTGAAGCCATATCAACTGTACAAATTAAAAAAAAAAATTAGTCCATTATTATACAAAAATATAATAAAAATACAAATATAAATAAAAATACGTGTTATATACGTACCTCAAGTGTAAATACTGTGGAATACTGACCAAAAACTCCTATAGACTCGTCTGAACGCTCAAATATCGAATAAACCACTCAGAGAAACCTCAGGAAACAAAATGAGCAAAATGAGAAATGGAGGAGGTGAGGGGCTTAAATAGGCAGATATTAGTAGCGGTTATTAAAAATAACCGCTACTCAAACCGCTACAAATAATTAAATTTGTAGCGGTTCTACAATAATCGCTACAAATTTTCACAACGTTTGAAATTCTGTAGCGGTTATTGCCCAGAACCGCTACAAATTTGGAGTCTCTTGAAATTCTGTAGCGGTTTTTGCCCAAAAACCGCTACAAATTCTGACCTTTGGTATTTTGTAGCGGTTTATGTGCATTAACCGCTACAAAATAACCGCTACAAGTTTTGGCGGGAATTTCGCGCCAAATTTGTAGCGGTTATTTTTAAGAAACCGCTACAAATATTCTTGCCGCTACAAATTTGTAGCGGTTTAGGTGAAAACCGCTACAAATGTCATAATTTGTAGCGGTTTAATATAACCGCTACAAGGCCACCGCTACAAAATACCTTTTTTTTTGTAGTGTTGTATCAAGTTTTTGGTGCCGTTGCCGGGGATTGTTGTCACTAATATCAATACCAAGTAATTTTAATACTAATTTGGTCTTCATATTACATTTGTTTTTCTTCTTGGTGTCTTGTGTTTTTTTTCAGGTTTTTGCTTAGTGTATGACCAGATCGAAGGAGACTGAACTATTTCCTTTTGATTCGGAGATCGAAAGAACTTGTCGAAGAAATCAAAGAGTTCAGAAGCAGTCTACTTCAATCCTAAGCAATCCAATGGCAAATCCGGGGGGAGGAACAACAGATACCAAAACACTCCGTGACTATGCAACACCAACTGTCATGGGGACAAATTCTGGATTCACGAGACCACCAGTAGCAGCTAACAACTTTGAAATCAAGCCAGCAATTATCCAGATGATGCAAGCAAACCAGTTCGGTGGTTTACCAACAGAAGATCCTAATGCACACATAGCCAACTTCCTAGAAATCTGCGACACATTCAAGCATAATGGTGTTACTGACGATGCCATTAGACTTAGACTTTTCCCTTTCTCACTCAGGGATAAGGCTAAGAGTTGGCTACAATCATTACCAGTGGGAAGCATAACTACATGGGAGATCATGGCGCAGAAATTTTTGGAGAAATACTTTCCTTCAGCAAAAAATGCTAAATTGAGGAATGAAATTGCCTCATTTACCCAGCATGAACAAGAAAGCCTCTATGAAGCATGGGAAAGATACAAGGAGTTGCTGCGGAGATGTCCTCATCATGGGTTACCAGATTGGTGGCAACTACAAACTTTCTATAGTGGGATGACGCACATCTCCAGAATTCTTGTAGATGCTGCAGCTGGAGGATCTTTAATGGGAAAAAATAAAGATGATGCTTACAATCTACTTGAGGAGATGGCATCCAATGCATATCAATAGCCTTCTGAACGTAGCAATTCAAAGAAAGTACTTGGAGTTCACGAGCTAGATGTCCTTACAACTTTGTCTTCTCAAGTTGCATCTATATCCAAGCAAGTAGGATCATTGACAACCCAAGCAAATGTAATCAACACTCCTATGGAAGCTTGTGATCAATATGGAGGACCTCATGTGGGTACACAATGTCAAGAAGGACACTCATTCATGCCGGAGCAAGCTCAGTTCATCGGAAATCAAAGGAATGACCCATTTTCAAACACCTATAATCCAGGTTGGCGAAATCATCCAAACTTTAGTTGGAGGAATAATCAAAATACATTCAAGCCACAAGGGAACTACCAGCAGCAAGCTTTTCAACAACCAAATCCACCACAACAGAAAGTGAATTTGGAGGATGCACTGGCTCAACTAACTATGAATACATTTCAATTCATAGCTAGGACTAATGCAACAATCAAAAGCCAAGATGCCTCAATAAAGAACTTGGAGATCCAGATGGGCCAAATTGCAAATATGCTAAATTCCAGGCAACCAGGAACTCTACCAAGTGACACTGAAAAAAACCCAAAAGAACATGTGAAGGCCGTTGCACTAAGAAGTGGGAAAGAATTGAAAGATCCTTTAATTAAAAAGTGTGAGATCAAGCGTTTCACCCAAGAGGGGGGGGGGTGAATTGGGTGATACTGATATTTCGTTCGAAAATATAAAACTTTGACAAGAAATAAAACAATAATAAGGAAGGAGAAATATCACCGAAGTGTACACCGGGAGTTATACTGGTTCGGTCACAACCACTTTGACCTACGTCCAGTCCTCAGAGCTTCTCTGAGAGTTTCACTATAACTTCCAAGATTCAGTGGGTTCTTGGCACCTCAGTACAAGCAAGTTCCTTACACCTGGACACTCGCTCCCCCTTACAGGTTGTAATCCAATCCCAACTCAAGGTTCCACAACCTTAAGTTATCTCAATAACAAATATTGAGTTTGAATGAAATATCTCTCACAAAGAGTAAATGATAATCACTGAAGCATATGAATACAATTTCAACGTAAAAACAGAGCAATGAACTTAATGAATCGTTTGTGTGGATGCTTGGTTCTACTTCTCTGTTTGAAGGTTCCCATATATATAGATATGATGGGGATGACCGTTGGAACGTTTTCCTTTCGTCCATTGGTGAGTGCGCAGCCACTATTGACTTTTCAAGTTTTTGAAAAATATCCGTTGGCGGTGGTTGGCATTTGAACGTTTGATTTGACTTTCATCTCTTGATATAATTTCTCCATTGTTTCTCTGTAAATATACTAAGAATGCTAATACAATGAAAGGTTAATCATATAGGAAACAATATGATGAAGATTTGAATGAATTCTAAAATTCTGGGTATGCTTACTCGAGTAGCTCCTCGAGTAACCCTTGAAGTTTACTCGAGTAGCTCCTCGAGTAACGTCGTGAAATCATTGTTTATTTGAAAGTCATTGAAGATAAGTAAGATTACTCGGGTAGTGCATGGAGTAAACTAAATTTCAAACCTTTGTGAACAGTTACTTACTCGAGTAGCACCTCCAGTAATGCTTCTGCACCTCCAAAGGTTACTGGGGTAACACCTCGAGTAATCCTTTGAAAAACTTTTGATTACTCGATGCTCTACTCCAGTTATGTTGGCAGGATTTCAAGGCTGAGAGCAATTACCTTGTTACTCGAGTAGCTCCTCGAGTAAGCATTCATTTTTTGTATAGGTTACTCGGGTAGCTCCTCGAGTAACTGAGACTTTTGAATGTCATTTACTCTGGTAATGCCTTGAAGTTTATATTGAAACCATTTGCATTTACTGGGGTACATACTCGAGGAATCCACTTAATAGAAACCATGAAAAACTTGTTTAATGGAGTATGTACTCGAGGAAGATAAAAAACAAATCAAGGTAATCGGGTACAAACCTCAAGTTTTCACTCACCTTAGTGTGTTACTCGAGTAGCTCCTCGAGTAACATTGGCAGTGGTACAAAGTGCCGAGAGCTTCACATTTTCAAATACACGGTTACTCGAGTAGCTCCTCGAGTATCATGGAAAACTTGAAGGTGAACTGGAAGTTTCTGACCTGGTTACTCGAGTAGCTCCTCGAGTAACATTAGCAGTGGTACAACATGCCGAGAGGTCCATTTTTGAGGAAACACTGGTACTCGAGTAGCTCCTCGAGTATCATGGGGAAAACTTGAAGTCAACTGGAAGTTTTCACATGGTTACTCGAGTAGCTCCTCGAG